>JBBCBC010000032.1:833747-2123593 GCA_037126765.1 Stenogyne calaminthoides
TTATAAACTTTTCTTTTCATCGAGGTCGACGGGTCGTTATCCAATGATTTTGCCCTCGAAGCTACAGATTACGCTCGAGTCAAAGCTTCACTGAGACAATGATCCGAGTCAAAGATTCGTGCTTCCAGATAAATTCTTAACCGAGCTCGAGTTTATCGAGGGTAACTATCTATTCTAGCTACTCAAGTGTGCTAATGGTTGGCCCTATGTTTATACTGCGTTTTAGCTTTTGCGAAAATCTTCCTTTCAATAAAAAACGTTGATTAAGGTTGTGTTGGTCCCTATGAAAACGAGTCTTACACGTGTATGGGGAATACACGTGTTCGATGTTTTTAAAACTTTTTCTTCTTGAGGTCGACTTAATGAGATAATCACGAAGATTAGGTTCGAGAAGCCGACGATCGCTCTCTGAGTCAAGGTCTTTCGAGATGGTGATCCCGAAATGCTTTCGAATACCTCGAGATAATCCCAACGAGTCCTGAGTGTCGGAGATCCCGAAGTTGCTTGGATCGATAACTAACTTCTTGAATCCTCGAAGAGAGTTCGGTTTGGTAACTATCTGTTCTCTAAATTTACCGTCTTGAATGGTTGGCCCTTAGTTTATACTTTCGTTTTAAGCTTTGTTTGAAAAACCTTCCTTTTATGAAATAGTGATTAGGTCATGATTCACTTATGCAACTTCAAAGGATTGATTCCAACTGAATTATCGATGAAAAGTATGCTTTCAAAAAATCGAGTCAATGCAACAATTAAGCATGATAAGAAAGCAATAAAGAACACAAAGATTATAGTGGTTCGTGAGACTCAAGCTCCTACATCCACTCTCCCCGACTCTTCAGAGAGAAATTCACTATCAACTTCGAGCTTTACTCGACTACCTCGTAGTTTACTTACTCAACTTCGTACCGAAGTTTTACACTACTCCACGTAGTTTACTTACTCAACCCGACCTTGAGTTTTCTCGACTACCTCCGTAGTTTACTTTACTCAATCACACACAAGCTTTGACTACCCCCCAGAGCTTACTAACTTCTCCTCTAGAGTTTTCTCGACTACTCCGCGTGGTTTACTAACTCTTTACAACTCTACTCACCAACAAACACACTCCAACTACCTTCTCAAGGGTTTGGGGTTTCTTGGTTGGTTTCCAACTAGGATGAGATATCCTTTACAATGAAGCACAATGCAAAGGGTTAGGATATCTCGACTAAGCTTTGGATAAATCTTATCAAGCTAGGCTTAGTAAAATGAGCTCTCTTCAATATAGAAGCACTTGGGAATTTCAAGGTATTTCGAGTGCTTTAACTTTTGCAAGAATAAGTTTGAGCTCTTGAGTTGCGTATAAATTTCCCGTAACCTTTACAATGTAGAGGGTCACCAGTATTTATAGGCATACACCAAGGTTACTCTTGAAAACTATCCGTTGGAGAGATAGCTTCGTGAGTTCCCTCTTATGGTGTGTGAGAAACGGCTATATTTAGAGTTTGAAGCTCCCTAACACGTTTTAGGCAATAGCCTTTCATGTAGCCGGTCTTCACTTTTTTTTGCGATCTGGAACTTTCGTTACATCCGACATCTTTTTTTTGTGACTTGTCGCTTGTCGATGTCGGTATAGTACGATGTCGTCTTTCTCTTTTTGACTTTTGTCTCCGATTAAAGGTAGACACCTTCAATCAGCTCTTTTGGTTTACAAACTCCGAAGTTTGATATAACCTTAACAACACTTAAACTTAGTTCCTTTTATGCGCATTTGAATGTCTTGGCAATATCTAACTTTCTAAGGCATCGCGTTTTTCTCGATGTTAATCCTTCGATAGATATATTGATTGCCTCGGAACATTGAGTTCATCTTGATCATTCAAGATACATTCTTGAGTCTTGATAATCTTGTGCTTTCGATATTCTTGATCTTGAATACTCGGTCTTGATCTTTGTGTCTTGAGTCTTACGAGTCTTGATTTATCTTGACCGATTATCTTTGAGTCTTCATCTTTGAGTCTTGATTCTCGGTTTCATCTTGAGTCTTTAGTATCTCGATTTAAATCTTGAGTTCTTGAGTCTATTCGAACTATATCTGGCGACTTATACATTTTGCAGATAACATCCTGAATACTCTAAAAAGCGAATCGACTCATCTATCAAGATCATTCCCTGAACATGTCATACTCGGGGGGTTTTGGGATCTTAATCAAAATCATATAATCTTTTATTAAATTCATCTCCCAACAATTTCCCCTTTTTTGATGATGCCAAAACCTATCTTTGTTACGGACATATAACCTATACTCGGGTTTTGATTTTTATCCTATTACAAGATTGGTTATGTCTTTCAACAATTGCTTCAGCAATGAATCTCTCAACAATTTCATCACCAAACAATAGTAATCAGGCATATCAAATATAAAGACATGTAAAATAAGATAATGAGATATTATCTTTTGAGCATAATGATAAATTTTCATTGATGATAAGTGTACCAATTACAGATTACAATGAATTTATCAAACAAAATCAAAAAGACAAAAATTTGAAGAATTACAAAATCTTCTGAGTCTTCAATCTTTTAGTCTTGATTAAATTCTCTTGATCTTACGCTCTGTTTGCTTCATTTTCGATTTCATCATGGGGGCACTTCGGATCAAACATTAGAAGAATCTCTTCTTGACTCATTTCTTTCCCCGATGATGTCCGGATTTGTTTCGATTAGGCCCAACCGACCAACAGATCTTGAGCAATTTCTTGCGTAATGGCCTTTTCATTTACTAAGCCATTACCAAGTCTCGGAGGAGGATAGGAATATGGACCGGGGGCTACTATCTGTGCTCCACCTTCATCCGCAAGGTTAATCCAGCTTTGTAGATACTTTGGATAAAAAGTGAGAAGATGTTCAATGAAAAGCTTGTTACGTCCGAGCCTTCCTTCTCCATTCCCCGAGAACATCATAATTGAACGAAAGGTTCTCTTCACTTCTTCCCACATGTCGTTGAGTTTAATAGGCATCCATTTATCAACATGGGGCCACTTGGTAACTTTCGATGTTCCTTCCTCTTGCTCGCAAACTTTAAAGTCACTCGCTTCGCTTACGCTCTTCGTCTATCTTCTTTTCGATCCGCGAAGTTCCCGAGGCAAGCGGTAGCTTTCTTAGCTTGTTCTTTTTGGAGTGTCATCGAGCCTCTCTGAGTTGAAGACTTTCTTTCGAGGTTGAGACTCGAGATTCTTCGCATCTTCCGTAATCAATTTTCTCTGGATTGGCTTAGAAGCCTTTTCACGCTTTTACTGGTTGAACAACGCCAAGGCTTTTTTTTTCATAAGCGATTCGGACCACCGGCTGGCTTGTTCCAACCTTAGTTCTAGCACTCGGTTTCTCTCTTGCAACCTCAAGCTTGGTTTGCTTTCGAAAACTTCGAATGTAGACAAAACTTCTCCCACTTGAGCAAATTTTAACTTCTCCGATTAGCATCGACTTCTTTAAAGGCTTGGGCTAGATTGTACATTTCAAAGATCTTTTCTCGAGCCTTCTTTTCCAAAGTACGTGCCATGAACTTCCGAGGTCTGCACCTTCCTTTCCCCCTTCTTGGCACCGTAGTTTGGAAGAAGTCCGGAGAGAGTTGTGTCCATGTGATATTGTTCTTTGCTCACACAAATGATCTCTCCTATTAAATGATCTTGCTCATCTTCCATTCTTCTAATGTGGTTCTTAGCCACGCATTCTTTCTTCGAAATGTGGGCAAAGCGGCGAAGAGTGCATCTTTAAGCATCTCTCGTCATCTTGGTCATGAAACCTTGAGCTCATTTCCTCAACAGCAGATTTGATCCGCACATCATATTTCTCTGTCAGTTTCACCTCTAGAATTTCAGTCGACTCCTGGTGCTTTTGTTTCATTTCATCACTTATCTCCGCATTGACTCCTCCAAACTTTTCTTTTAGCTTTTCTTCCATGGAGGTCATCGAGAGTGGTCGAGTGTTTTTAGATCTGCACCACTAGAAGAATAATTTAAGTCCTTCCATTATACGAGCTTGATTGGCCAACGTTTCTTCCATCGAGCAATTTTGATTGCCATTGGCTCAATCTTCTCAAGTTTCTCCATTCGGGAGTGAGATCAATCTCAATGACCTTACGCACCTTCTCTTTGTTTGATCATCCCGAGCTTACGCTTCATCCCGAGCTCCGGCCTCGAATTGAGCCTCGATCGATTATCGGACATTTCAGAATTAAAGATAGTACTTTCGATAACTCTCGGCATAATTATCAATAGTGCCAAAAAAGTACACGAAGAGTTTTTGCTTTCGGTTGAGGTTGATCGGCCAATGAAGTCTCTTTTTACATTTGAGATTGATCCTCGGCTTTTCCTGTTGGTCCCCATCTCCATCTTTGGATTTGTCTCATTGCTCGAGAAACTCACCTCATTGCTTTCTTCTCGGCTAACTTCCTCTGAACCATTTCATCAAAATCGGAATTTTTCAATCCGAGCTTTGTCGCCGAAACCACGAGAAAGCGGTCGGGAAGGTTGTCTCCTCATTCCACGGTCTTCCCCTCTGAATGCGGAATATCAAGCATCTCGGGAAGAGTCGATTGAGGATATACATTGTCGTCCTTAATCTAAAGAATATATCTTGCGGATCGGGGTATAAATTGAGCTCGGTATCGGTCGAGATGATGAACGTTCCCCCCTTGCTCCTCCATTCGCCTTCTTGACCTCGCCCTTCTTCCATTTCGGGCTCTCCGGTTCCGATAGAAGCCTACGCTAAGGGATCAAAGCGATGGGTCACTCGGGGGCTCGCCAGTACATTTTGCTCTGAGCCTCGGTAATATCTGAAGCTTGTGCATTCAGTCCTCGGTTGCATCGAGTGGGTTACGAGGCTGGTGGCATTTCCTCGATATAGTCACGGGTTAGCTCGTCGATGCGAGCTGCACATCTTCGTTGACTGACTGGTGGCTCTTCGGTCTGAGCACTTCCATCCGGGTAGGCATCTCAGGTCACGAGCTCCTTTAAAAATTTCTGAGAAATTTTATCCGAAGCCCCAGTGATGTCTCGAGCACCTCGGAGAAGACACCTGCTCCTCGATCTGATCCCCATTGTCCTTGAGCTAACTGAGCCAAAGCCTTGTAATGGTGAACTTTGGCGATTTGGCCCTCGAGTTGTCTCTCCTCGGAATCCTTTGCTTCCATCGTCGGTGAGAACCACCAATCTTCTGCGTTTTGGGCGAGGTTCTTACTCGCTTCATTATTTTTGCTCCTTGCTCTATTTTTTTGCCTCCAATGTAAACCTTCCCACGGGTTTGTTGGGTCTCTCTCTCGGCATCCGCAGAAGGTGATTCTACCTTTTTTCTCTTTTCCTCGAATAGCTTTCTTCTTCCGAAATGGGCTTGAAGAGAATTTTGGATTTAGGGAATGGGGTTGAGTTGGCGAAGATATCCTCCTCCTCTTCGCACATCTCCAAAATATAGGCAATTTTGGTGGCATGGTGGATCTTGCCTTTCATCGTGATTTCCCCATTGACTCTTTTTTATGATCTTGGCTTGCTCCGGCACCATCTGGACTAAGAATTTCAGCCGGTTGAAGTCGGTGGTGGGGAGATGCCTCGATCGCCGCCATCAATCTGAGCTTCGGGTACTAATCACTCAAAACTCCCCGCAAGAAGACTCATGACGCTCTTGCTCACAATATCCATCAAGACGATATTGTGGCTTTAGGTGCTTCTTGTTCAAAGTTGCCTCAAACTTCACAGGATTCTCGAATCCTATCTAGGTACTCTGCTCTCTTCCCTACATATACATTGTAGGATCCTCTCCTCTATCACATAGCTCAAACACATCATTCGATTTTTCTAATAATGCACAACTCCTTCTCAAAATCGGCGTATTTGATGAGTGATCTAGATGAGATACGGAATCGAAGAGTGCATACAATCTTCTTCATCTATTTTCAAATTGCGGATGAATTGATTACCTCGCTGCGAACTCTCGGTCCGGCCTGGCCATGACTAGATGGGTGAGTTTAGCCATCGGATCATATCGCAGCCTCCTCTTACGGCTTTGAGTTGGTTGAGCTCTCAAGTGGGACAATGAACTGCGTATTACGGCTTATTGGTTATGACTAATCTCTCGTACACCTGGGAGCCATTTTAGAATGTGATTGAAGAATTTGAAGCTTTAGGGTTTTTGCGATTTACGGGCAAAAAGGGATTTTAATTCTGAGTATTTGGGAAACGAAGGATTTGATAAAATTTTGGCTTGAATGGCTTGAAGGGGTATAGATAGCCGAGATCGTGGGGAATCGTGTAGGTTAGGTGAAAAACAACGGTTGAGATTAATCTCCGATTAATCGGGTATATGAACCGACGATCTCCTCCAAAAAGTAAGCCGCCAAAATATCCTCTTTGGTCAATAATGTGGCGAGCATTAAGTGATTATCCTTCTTCTAATATAAAACGATCCCGCCCAAAAAAACATTCCTCGGTGTTTTGTATTTATTGCAAATGATTCTTGAAGTTTTACTTTAAGCAATAAATGGGTCACATGAAATCATTACTTCTTCAGACTAATTTCCTTCTATCAGTCTTCCTGAGTACTGACCTTGATAAAATGTCGATTATATCGAGTACTAAAAGGGTTCAAAGATGCTCTTAGTCTTGACCTTGATGAATCTGAGTTTCTTGAGACTCAGTTCAGTATTTCCATTTTATCCTGAGTTTCTCAGTAGAATTCTGAGAAAGCTTCATGCATCTGAAAATCTTCAATTTTCAGATTCACTCTATACACCTAGTTCTAACATCCCTAATTCAATTGAAAGTTCACGAAATCTTGATTCAACCCGAAGGTTTTAGTCAAGATATCGACTCTTTACTATCAGTATGAATTTTCTCCATCCTTATGTCCTTTTTCTCGACATGATCTCTGATGAAGTGATGTCTGATATCCACATGCTTGCATCTGGTGTGCAATACCGGATTTTGTGAAATAGCAATGGCACTATTATTGTCACAAAATATTGGTACTTCATTGGCCACAACTTTATAATCCCTTAATTGTTATGCGAGCCAAAGAATTGAAACCTGCAGACTTCCTGCAGACCATGTATTAGAACTTTCAATCTTGGTTGCTCTTTTGGTCCATTTTTTGAAAACCAAGATATCGGTTTGCTTCCTAGAAATTGACAAGTTCCTGTTGTGGACTTCTGTCAATTCTGCAACCTCCATAGTCAGCATCTGAGTAACCAGTTAATTCAAGGTTATCATCAGCTGGATACCATAATCCTCTATTCATTGTGCCCTTAAGATATCTCAGTATCTTTTTGGCAGCCTCCATGTGACTAGTCTTAGGATTAGCTTGGTATCTTTGCACATATCCCAACAAAGAAATGTTATATCGGCCTACTTGTCATGAGATAGAGCAATGATCCAATGATTCCTCTATAATCGGTATGATTCAACGATTTGCCTTCGAATCGGGATCCATCTTGTAGTTAGTATTCATAGGAATCCTAAGCGCATTGCAATTTTGTACACCATATTTGGCAATCGGATCTCTCGGTGTACTTTGCACGTTGATGAATATTCCTTCCTTTGATTGTTTCACTTGAAGACCTAGAAAGAAATTCATCTCTCCCATCATTGACATCTCAAACACGCTTTCATCGTTGTTGAAAACTTTTCACACGGTGATGGTTTGGAGATCCAAAAATGATGTCATCAACATATATTCGAACCAAGAAGATATCTTTCCCATCCTCTATCCCGAATGAGTTCTATCAACAATCCCATTGACAAAACCATGGTCGATAAACGAAAAAGAGTATCATACCATGCTCGGTGCTTGCTTGAGACCATACAAAGCTTTTTTCCGAGCACAGAAACTTGGTCATTCTTTTTTGAAGCCGGGAGGTTGTTCTACATAAACCTCTTTCTTTAAGCACACCGCTCAGAAATGCACTTTTCACATCCATTTGATAGACTCGTGAACTTCATGTGGGCAAAAGATATGCAAGAAACAATCGATGGCTTCTAGTCTTGCAACAGTGCAAAGGTTTCATCATAATCCAAACCTTTCTTCTTAGGAATAACCTTGTGTAACTAAATTTGCCTTGTTTCTCACAATGTTGTTGTTTTCATCTCTTTTATTCTTGAAAACCCACTTGGTTCCAATGACATTGTGCCTTTCGGTCTATCTACCAACTCCCATACTTCATTCCTTGAGAATTGATTCAAATTTCATCTTGCATAGCAAGAATCCAATCTGAATCTTGTAGAGCTTCACCAATCTCTGCGGTTCTTTTTTTACGATAGGAAGCGGCCCGAATAGTGCACTCTCACCATGGAACCTTCTTGTCTTAACACCTTCGATTTAGATCACCCACAATCGACTTGTAGGATGACTATCTAACCATTTCCTTCTTGATGTTCCCCTTCAATAGTATCCTCAACATTTGAAATGTTAGGTTCAATTATATCGATGGCTTCGAGGAACAACGAAAAAGGAGAAAGTGAATCATCTTCCTCGGAGGAATTTCTATTCTGAACATTGTCGAGACATTTGTTCCCCTTGGTTGATAGATTCGAGAATTTGCCTCACCGTGACCACATCTTCATTGGCATCACATACCGAGTCCGAACTGGTGTCTGCTCAGATTGGTTACCTTTGAGTGTTGGTTTTCCCGAGTCTCACCATCCCGATTTCCATCCTGAACTTCTTTATTCGAAGTCCGAGTCCTCCAATCATAGATAGTGACCGACTTCTTTCTTTCTCGGATTCGATGGATGATTTTTTTCTTTTTGTTTCAGCTTAATCTGGTGATCCTCTTAGTCAGTTCATCTCATCATGTTCTGTTTCTTCCGAACACAAATAGTTTCATCAAAAACAACATGAGGTGTTTCTTCCACAATAAAGTCCTACAAATGTAAACTCTAAAAACTTTTTTGACTTGAAATATCCTAAGAATATTCCTTCATCGCCTTTACTATCAAAAGTTTTCAACCCGATCTTTACCATTATTGTGTATGAAACACTTGCAACCAAACACACGAAAAAAAAGAAACAAGAGGCTTCCTTTCATTCCAAAGCTCATAAGGTGTTTTGCCTTGACTCTTGGTCAAGATGGATCTATTCTCGTGAGTAGCATGCAGTGTTGTTGATGCTTCAAATTTCAAAATCTTTTAGGAATATCGAAATTTATCATTGTCCTTGCAGCCTTCTTTTCGAGTCCCGTTCTTTCTTTCAAAGAACACCATTTTGTTGAGGGTCCTTTGCGGTGATGTTTCATGAGAAATTCCATTTCTTTGCACAATAATCGATATAATATGATTTATAAATTGATTCCTTTGTCGATCGATTTTGACCACACTCGATTCTTCTCAATCTTGAGCCTTTTCAAGAGTTTCTCTGGCGCTTTTATCTCGAGTCTCTTTCTTCTTGAGTAAGAATATGACCCAAGTATATCTCGAGTAGTCATCAACTACTACCAATGTATATTTCACGCCATTAGTGCTCACAGTGTTATAGGACCAAAAAAAGATCCATATGAAATAATCAAGTATTCTTTTCAAGAGAAACCTCAACTTTACTTTTAAATGATGCTTTAATCTGTTTTTTCCTTTTCCGCATGCATCACAAATATGTTCCTTCTTGAACACTTCGTTAGGTAACCCTCTTACAAGAGCTAATCTTGCAAGCTTGTTCGGGGTTTTTTGAAATTTAGGTGATTCATTCTTTTATGCCATAACCAACGGGTATCTGTGGAACTTTTAGCAACTAAACATGTATCTTTAGGAGTTGAACTCCAATCGACAAGATATACATTCCCTTTTTCTTGTACCGGGTCGGTAGTATTTTTCGTGTGATGTATCATCTTTCACAAAACATAAGTTCTTGGAGAACTCAACATTAAAACCTTTATCACAGAATTGGCTAATTGAAAGCAAGTTATGCTTCAATCCGGATACATATGAAACACCATGGATATGAATCGAGTCAATTTCCAAAGTTCCATATCCTTGATCCGTCCTTGAGTTATCTCCAAAAGTGATCTGTGGGCCTCTTTGTTCAACATAGTCATTGAGTATCTTCTTGTATCTGTCATATGTCTTGAACATCCACCGTCAAGATACCATATATCGAGCCCTTTTCATCTCTGCTCATCGATGCCATGTGATCTTTAGTCGATTCAGGTGCCCCTTGTTTTCCTCCCCCTAAAAAACAATTTAATTCTTAGGTACCCAATTTGTGTAGGGTCCTACAAGGTTAAATTGTACATTTAGGGATCCAAATCGCTTTAACAACTCTAATTACTTTTAGAGTGGGTGATCTGTTCTTCCATAAACATCTACATACACATTTACTACTCTGGGTGCCTTAGCGGTTTCACAGTATGAGTCTTTGGCCTTAGCATGAACATGGGCTTTTGAATTCTTCTTTGGTTTAAGCCTTTTGTTCCATTGCTTTGGCTTTTTGTGCGGTCTGCGAATCTTTGTTGACTTGGGTTCAGTAACCTTTACCCTTAAGCAAGTGGGGTTTAGGTTACTGTCTTTGAAATATGGGTCTTTCGATATATCGAGGACTTGGTCTCTTCGATTGAAATATCTCTGTTTGAGTGTTTCTCTTCCGAAGATTCCTCCGATGGTTCGGTGTAGATCCTTTCAAGTTTGCATTCTTAGCTTTGAGGCTTTGAAGTACTTGCCAAAAATTTTCGATTATTTTCTTTCGGTTTTCTAGCCTTCACCTGAGGTTTGGGCTTTCTAACCTGATCATTCAGTTTTACTGAAACCATAGGTCATTTTCCCTTGTCTACAACCTTGGGCATTACTTCATATTGAAGTGTGGGTGCCATTGGTTTTACAAAGATTGTCTTCTTGCTACTTGATGCAGCATTCAGATGACCTTGTGAGGTTCCCCCTGGAATGAATCCCAATCCAGATTTTATAGTGGCAGATCTCTGGTAACTCTGAATTTCATCTATTACCTTAGATGCATTATTCAATAGAGTTAACTTCTTCTGTGCACTATCCTCACAGTTCTGTAGAGTTTCATGCTTCTCAGAGAGGTCATTGAACTTAGTTTTGATTAGCTGAGTTTCTTCAGTGGATTTCTCTAGCTTTTCAGTTAGGGTCTCTATCAACTTCTCTTTCTCTGAGAGTTGTACTTTCAGAACATCCAGTTCATCAGTAGCTCCCATAAATTGAGAAGTGATTTCAGTTTTGCTAGAGTCTTTCCATTTTAGATTTTCGACATTCAGTCTTTATTCTCGCTTTTTGAGTTTTATTTAGCGATCCTTGCAAAACAAAGATAGTCCTTCATCGATTCTCAAAAGAATCCATCGGTCAAAATGATTGTTTCGGTGGAACTTGAAAACTCTTGTGCTAGTGTAGGAGCAACTACAGAGACAGAAGAGTTTACCTCCTCAATGGCCATCAGACAGATGTCATCACTATCACTGTCTGGGAATATCTCATCTGAAGAGCTAGATTCCTCCTCAGAGTGTTCTTCTTCTGCAACCATGGCCTTTGAGAACTTCCGGTCTCTTTTAGCTTGTCTTTCTCTTCTCCTTAGCACTCAACTCGGACAATCATCTTTGAAGTGACCTTTCTTCCGACAATTATAAAGATCTGTTGGCATCATCATCCTGATCATTTTCTTCTTTGGACTTGGTCCTTTCTTTGCGGATGAAGATCCTTCACTTTTCAGTCCTTCTTCTTCTCGGTTGATCCGTCCTCGGGTTTCTTCTCGTACTGTAGTTCTCGTAAAAGCTTTTGTATTTTCCAAATCTATTATTAAGTCCATCAAACCTCCTTGCCATCGATCTTTTTCTTTTCCTCATCCCGATGTCCGGCATGGGGTTCTCGACTTTTAGTTTTATTATTTTTATCTTTGGCTTTTAAAGCCACATTCTTACTTGAAGAATCATCTTTCTTTGTCGGCCTTTTTTTTGATTTCTTATCAATTACAAATTCATAGGCTTTCAGCTCAGAGAAGACTTGTTGGTATGGCATTGAACTAATGTTCTTGGTGTTCTCAATCACCACTGCATGAATATCCCATTTCTTAGAAAGACCTCTAAGAATTTTCAATGCCACTTCTCTTTGTGGATATTTCTTTCCAAGTGCATTTAGATCATTCATGATGCTAGTGAATCTGACTTCCAATTTGTCTATTGATTCACCATCATCCATTTCAAAAATGTCAAACTTTCCAATTGCCACTGAAAGTTTGTTTTCTTTTATATGATCTGTGCCTTGGCACATAACAGCTAGTGTATCCCATATCTCTTTAGCAATTATTAAAGGAGAGATCATTCCCATCACACCATCATCAATTGTACTATATAGTGTGTCTTTTGCCATGTAGTCTAGATTGACTAACTTTCTCTCCTCAGGAGTCAATTCTCTCTTCTTCTGTAATTCTGGGATTCACCACAGTAAATTTGAATGGTCCTTGAGAAACCACTCTCCACATACGCTCATGTTTAGAATACAGATGAGCCTGCATTCTCAGTCTCCATAGATCATAGTTCTCTACTGAGAACATGGGAAGTTTTTTAGAAGACATTTTTTTTTTTTTTGATCTTTTGAAAATAAAAAAAAATTCCAGCAAATAAGATCAGTTCAGATAGACCACAAGTATTTTTGAAAATAAAACTTTGGTCAACACAGCAGGTGGTCAAGTTGAACCACTGCTTCGATACCACTTGTTGGTCCCTGAAAATCGAGTCTTACACGTGTATGGGGGAATACACGTGTTCAAGTTTTTAAAACTTTTTTCTTCTTGAGGTCGACTTAGGTCGATAATCCTCAAGATTAGGTTACGAGAAGCACAGATCGCTCTCGAGTCAAGGTCTCATGAGACGGTGATCCCGAGAGCTCTTTTCAATACCTCGGATAATCCCAACCCGAGTCCTCGAGTGTCGAGATCCCGAGTTGCTTGGATCGGATAACTAACTTCTTGAATCCTCATAAGAGAGTTCGGTTTGGTAACTATCTGTTCTAGCTACTTTCGACCGTCTTGAAATGGTTGGCCCTTAGTTTATACTGCTTTTAAGCTTTTTTTAAAAACCTTCCTTTTATGAAATAGTGATTAGGTTTGTGATTCACTTATGCAACTTCAGTGGATTGATTCCAACCAATTATCGATGAAAAAGTATCTTTGTCAAATATCGAAATAATGCAACAATTAAGCACGAGATATGGAAAGCAATAAAGAACACAACAGTTATAGTGGTTCGAGAGACTCAAGCTCCTACATCCACTCTCCCCGACTCTTGAGAGAAATTCACTATCAACTTCGAGCTTTACGACTACCTCGTGGTTTACTTACTCAACTCGTACTGGTTTTTACGACTACTCCACGTGGTTTACTTACTCAACCCGACCTTGAGTTTTTCGACTACCTCCGTGGTTTACTTACTCAATCACACACAAGCTTTTCGGACTACCCCCCAGGCTTACTAACTTCTCCTCTAGAGTTTTACGACTACTCCGCGTAGTTTACTAACTCTTTACAACTCTACTCACCAACAAACACACTCCAACTACCTTCTCAAGGGTTTGGGGTTTCTTGGTTGGTTTCAACTAGGATGAGATATCCTTTACAATGAAGCACAATGCAAAGGGTTAGGATATCTCGACTAAGCTGGATAAATCTTATCAAGCTAGGCTTAGTAAAATGAGCTCTCTTCAATATAGAAGCACTTGGGAATTTCAAGGTATTTCGAAAGTGCTTTAACTTTTGCAAGAATAAGTTTGAGCTCTTGAGTTGCGTATAAATTTCCGTAACCTTTACAATGTAGGGTCACCAAGATTTATAGGCATACACCAAGGTTACTCTTGAAAACTATCCGTTGGAGAGATAGCTTCGTGAGTTCCCTCTTATGGTGTGTGAGAAATGGCTATATTTAGAGTTTGAAGCTCCCTAACACGTTTTAGGCAATAGTCTTTCATGTAGCCTTTCACTTTTTGCGATCGAACTTTCGTACATCCGACATCTTTTTTCAATGGCTTGTCACCGTCGATGTCGATATGGTGCATGTCGTCTTTCTCTTTTTGACTTTTGTCTCCAATTAAAAGGTAGACACCTTCAACGGCTCTTTTTTTTGGTTACAAACTCGAGTTTGATATAACCTTAACAACACTTCGACTTAGTTCCTTTTATGCGCATTTGAATGTCTTGGCAATATCTAACTTTCTAAGGCATCGCGTTTTTCTCGATATTGCATCCTTCGATAGATATATTCGATTGCCTCGGAACATTCGGTTCATCTCGATCATTCAAGACATTCTCGAGTCTTCGCAATTCTTGTGCTTCGATATTCTTGATCTTCGAATACTTTCGATCTTGATCTTTGTGTCTTGAGTCTTGAGTCTTCGAGTCTTGATTTATCTTGACCGATTATCTTTGAGTCTTCATCTTTGAGTCTTGATTCTCGATTTCATCTTGAGTCTTTAGTATCTCAGTTTCATACTGAGTTCTTCAGAGTCTATTCTGAACTATATCTGCTGACTTATACATTTTGCGGATAACATCCTAATACTCTAAAATCAAATCTGACTCATCTATCAAGATCATTCCTGAACATGTCATACTCAGGGGTTTTGGGATCTTAATCAAAATCATATAATCTTTTATTAAATTCATCTCCCAACAGGTTGTGATCAGTTTAATGCAAGTTCAGTGGATTGGTTCCAACTGAATATCAATGAATTATGCTTTCAGTGAAAAACATGCAACATATAATAATGCAGTACAGAAAGCAAAACAACACAGCAATAATAGTGGTTCAGAGACTCAAGCTCCTACGTCCTCTCTCTCTAATCTTCAGAGAAATTCCTTAACCACTTCCTAAAGCTTTCTGGCTAACTCACTGTAGCTTACTCACTTTTCTACCTTGAGTTTTCTGGCTGACTCACTGCAGCTTACTAACTCAAACACACACAAGTGTTCAGACTACCACAAGTAGCTTACTAACTTCTTCTCTAGAGTTTTCTGGCTAACTCGATGTAGCTTACTAACTCTTTACAACTCCAACTCACCAACAAAACACACACAAACTACCTTAACAAGGGGTTTGGGTTTTGTGTTGGTTTCCAACTAGGATGAGATATCCTTTACAATAAGAACAATGCAAAGGCTAGGATATCTCTACTAAGCTTTGGATATTTCTTATCAATCTAGGCTTAGTGAATGAGCTCTCTCCAATGTGAAACACTTGGGAAATTCTAGGTTTTTCGAGTGCTTCAATTTGCAATAATACAAATGAGCTCTTGAGTTGCTTTCAAATTTCTCGTGACCTCTCAATGTAAAGGGTCACTAGTATTTATAGGCAACTTCACCAAGGTCACTCTTGAAAAACTATCCGTTGGAGGAGATAGCTTCACGAGTTTCCTCTTATGGTATTTGATGAACGGCTGTATTTAGGGTTTGAATACTCCCTTGCATGTTTTAGGAAATATTTAGTCATGTAGACAATCACCAATTTTTGCAGTCTGGAACATAGTACTAATGACATGATTCGATGACTGTCACTTTCGGTGTCGATGAAATCACGATGTTGTCTTCCTCTGATTGGTTCTTGTCTTCAGTAAATGTAGACAAACATAACGGCTCTTTTTGGTCAATCTCTCTGAATGAGATAACCTTAAACAACACTTAGACTTAGTTCCTTTTGTCTGCATATGAATGTCTTGGGCAATATCTATTTTTCTGAATATTTGTGTTTTTTCTCGGTTTAGTAGTCTTGAATAGATATATTCGATTGCCTCTAAACATTAAGGTTATCTCTTGAGTATTGATATCTTCTTGATTCTTCATAACTCTTTGGTCTTCATTATCTTACGTGTCTTGATATCTTACGAGTCTTGATTATCTTACGAGTCTTGATGTCTTACGAGTCTTGATAACTCTTTGGGTCTTGATGTCCTCGATGACATCTTTTGTCTTGATGTCTTCAATGACATAATGAGTCTTGATATCTCCACGAGTCTTGATGTCTTGAGTCTTGATGTCTTGATGACATCTTGAGTCTTTAGTGTCTTCAATGACATCTTTGAGTCTTGATGTCTTGAGACATCTTGAGTCTTGATGTCTTGATGACTTCTTGAGTCTTGATTTCTTGATTACTTTTTGAGTCTTGATTACTTCTTGAGTCTTGATTTCTTGATTACTTCTTGAGTCTTGATTTTCTTGATTCTTCTTGAGTCTTGATTACTTGATTACTTACGATCTATATCTGCTGACTATACATGGTGCAGATAACTTCCTGAATACTCTATACTGAAACCTGACTCAGTCTATCAAGATTATCCTGAACAAGTCATACTTAGGGGTTTTGGGATCTAATCAAAATCTCTTTATTAAATTCATCTCCCAACAGTCTGCCTCTGAAAACATTCGAGAGCCATGTGGAAGGAATGAGTGTCAAGTGCATTGCCAATCTTCTTTGATTATAAGTGGGAGAAATGTTATTAGGTTCATGTAGGTGACATTAGATGTCACGTAGAACATGAGACTTGTTGTAGGGTATACTTAAAAGCAGACTTTGAGTATAAGTGGGAGATTGTTGGGGTTATACGTGAAAGTATGCTTTTACGTAATAACAGACTAATGTACTCTTATTTACTGAATATAAATTGTTTTATCATTGTTGCTTTAGATATGAATGAATGTTATTTATTTACTACAAACTGTTCAATATTAATACATATTACATTGTAGTTAATGTGGTGATACCCGATCACAGAAGATCACATTAACAATTCCTTGTAAATATAATAACCTAGACTGAATTGAACACTCCATTGATAGAGGTTGAAGTGCAAAGCTCGGATTGACTTATCTTGACCAAGAGATTGCACTAGAACATTGTAGTGTGCTGAAGAGGACATACAGAGAGGATAAATTCTTCTGTACTGACTTATGGGATGAAGAATTAGACCTCAGTGCTTATTGATTTCTTAACATCTGTCACTTAAATGGGATTGTATGTAATTAGTATTTATCGCTTTGATCTGCGTTGGGTTTAGAGTCAGAGAGTGATTCTATACTTTGCATTTTGGGCAATATTATTAATTACATGACAATTGCTAAGATTTAATACAGAGCAATGTGTGCAAGAAAAGTCTTGTATGATTTGTCCCCTTGGTGGGCTCAGAATTTTTATCATACCAATCTTGCAAGCGGAATTAGTTTTCGGTATAGATAATGATGTTGAGTTGTCTTTACTCCAAGGTAAAATATATTAATTAATATAAAGTCTTTCAGTGGCTTAATTAATTAATGGACTAAATAATCTTAAATACGGGAAATAATAATCGGGAGTCATATTATCGTAATATGGATTAAGTTGGATAGTGCAATATTAATTTATAGTGGAGTAAATTAATATTAATGGGATGAATAAATATTGTGGCTCAATATTGAGAAATTCATAGCCGATTGGAGGTCCAATCTTAATTCTCCTAAAGGCCCCTCAAATAGCCCAAATATAAATCCAACTAATGAAAAAAAGAAAAAAATATTATTGCTTTTTTTTCCTTATTTTTTTCGAAAATTTAGTGTAAAGAAGAGGGAAATATTTTCCTGATTTTCTTGAAAAGATTTTATGGAAAGAGATAAGTATTCTTGGAATACAAGATTATCCCATAAATTCAAGAAATAAAATCTTGTTTCTTTACTTCTTGATATTTTTGAAATTTATAGAGATATAGGAGGAAGGGATCTTTTTGTGATTATTATGGAAATTGAATATATGAGATATATTCAAGATTGTATCTTGAAAAGATACAAAGAAATTTTCCTAAACCTAATAGGGAACAAAATTTTCGCCCCTCTCCCTCTCTATATATTGGGGATGATTTCTTCATCCCCAACACGGTTCCATGAGTTGAAAATATTTGAAATCCACAAAGGTGGTGCAATATATTTTGTGTTTTCTCTTTTATTAAATTTGTTCGTGTGAATCCTTCCACCGGATTACGATCAAAGGACTTGGGGACATATTTGAGAAGGTGTTTGGGTTGATCGATCTACTCAACGATTGTCACTCCAAGAGGTATGTTTCTCGTAACTCCTAGTTCCGCATGTATAGGATTTACATGAAATTTGTTGTACGCATGATGGTTGTTGGCTCTATTTGTTATTTGAATTAATATATGATTAATTCATGCTAGTAATAAATAAATAATTTAAATACATATTTAATTGTATCTCGAATAGATCCGGGCACCCTATTCCCCAACATATCATCCAGTTTAAAAGGTTTCTGCTGGTTCAAGTGTATATCCACAAAATCATCAACCTCATGGACCTGTATAATTTCGATTGTTTTAAGTTGCAGTGTGATTTTCACTTGCTTCCTATCTGCATTTGTTGTTCTTCCCTTCACCCTCTGAGTCATTGAGTTATGTTATTATAATTAAATACACGCCTCGTTTGAATAGGCATTTCATCTTCAGTATTCTCAATGTCATCATGTACTTCTGTATGTTCCTCTGCTATTGTGTGTATTAATCTATCAAAAAAAACGCTATGCAATCCATCGATAGCAGTAATCAGGCTAGCTGATCCTCCTAAATTTTTACCAGACTCATGAACTCCACTGAAATCACCAATGAGACGTTTAACCAACATTGCGCTTTCATTATTTGGGGTTTTAAACTCATTATGTACTTTGTCCCCTATTTTGGTCTTAGATGGTATTGGTGTATCGTTATTCTCCTTTTCAATGTGCATTTCTGCCAACTTGTCCATCTCTGCCAGATTTCGTGGGTCTGAATAGATTTGTGTCATACTAGGCTCATCCATATCATCTAGGCGTTCTTTCAGCTCTTCATTCTCCAAAGTAAGTACTTTAATCATTACATCCTTCTCTCTTCTTTCTTTTTCGCGATCAACCTTCACACCCTTCATGAGTTCTTCAATTCTGTAACGCATCATTTTATCAAATTGTTCATCCTTCAACTTTAACTGTTCACTCAATCTAGCAACCTCTTTCTTCAGTATTAACATTTGACTCTCACTTGAATTCCCAAATCCGTATTATGTTGCCAAATTGACCGCAACATCCATTCCATCAATATCCAGTCCTTCATCAACACCATCATTCTCATGTTGCTCCACATTACCAACCTTCTTTCCTAGTGGGTTCCCGTCTTGCGTAAAATTTAGACCGAACGATGGGGCATCTAAAATTTTCTGAGTATCCTGATTCTCAACAGAATCAACAATGTTGTTGTCACTTATCTTAACAGCCGATTCAATTTCCACACCCTTCCTTGACCTTCTCGTCTTTACCCTTTTGCTGCTGCTCCACCTCTTTGAACTAGATGGATCACTGTTTATTTTCAGCTCTGTACTCTGTTCCTTAGCAGCACAATTATACTCAGAAGGACCCAAACCATCACTTTCCTCTGTATCTTCTATCTCAGATGATGACACATCATGTGTGTCCTCTGTCTCATCTTCTTCACTACCAGCAAGATTTTCCCACAACTTGTGCAGCTTACCTATCTCAGCTCTCTCTCTTGGTGTGTACTCCAGTTTCCCCTTATTAACATATAAACAAACAATTCAATAAAATCATGTACTATTAAAACACCATAACTATTAACAAATTAACATTGTCACATACATATTTGGATTCCAGTTGTGTCACATGCACACGCTTCAACTTTTTATTCAATTCGTGCAAGTCCCACTTCAAAAATCTTGGGAAGACGACATAACTTACGGGGTTCAACAAATGCGTATGCTCACAGAGCCAATACCTTCAACACAAAAATTAATAACAGTACTTATCAACGTACTTGTAAATGTATTAATAAAACATAACAATATTCACATTCATCCACTCACAGGTAAGAGTGTTGTACATCCACCAGATCTTATAGATCCACTTATCATCAACTGATTGTGCAATATATCAATAACCAGTTTACACCAATCATATATCATGATGTTTTTTAAATCCTCAAGATACTGAGATAAGTATGTGGACATGGAAGAATTTTGATTTGTACACAACATCGCTGCCAACAGGTAGCAGATTGTAACCCGTGCAACATCCTGACAACTCGTTTCATCAGTTTTCTTCACAAGAATCTCCATCTTATCAAACATCATTCTTTTCGTCATTACAAACTTTCTATTCTTGACGTTCACAAACCCCCTAAAGACTCTATTGATCCATTCCGATATATTGTACTCAGAATCTTTCAAAGGTGTACACTCTCTTCCACTTGTTAATCTAAAAATAAGTTGTACATCACGTTTTGTCAACCCGACCATATCCTTTCCCACAACAAACTTTTACAGCCTTGTATCAAATGACAGTATCAACTCTTTTATGTCCTCTTCATGTTTCTTACACATGTTCATAACAGTTTTCAGTTTTTTTTTATCTAAATCGTAGATGCTTTCAAACATCAGCCAGAATGGAGTCTTTTTAAGTTCTCTCAAATGTGTCTTTGTATACGATATATAGTTAATATCCTTCACAACACTCCTTAAGTTGCTCCTATAACTCGTTTGATTCCCTGTGTCACCTTCATCATCTATTTTTAACATTGTATTTTAGCATATGTTAACAATCCAGTTCATGTTACACCAGTCTTCTTCCAATCGCAATCTCTTTTTGCTTTTCCCTTTACTGATTTTAGCTTTAGAGTTTGGACTCAATTTTCTTTTCCTTGTACTAGTTTTGAAAACCACATCAAAATCTGATTATACACATCAATAAATGTAAACAAATTAATAACGCTATTGCCAACACACTAATATATAATACTTACATTAACAGATTTGTGTACCTAAATTGCTCGCATCATTTGTTGCTTTCCCTTTTCTAATACCTTTTCCTTGGCCTCCTTTGCTTTTTATAAATTTCTCTTTCAAACTCTGCCCATCATTCAGACTTTTTGATGTTCTTCTCTTTACCATATTTTTCTCTACTTTTCATCAAACCGTCCATCCCATAATAAAAAAATCACAAAAAATTCAGTGGATACCACAATTAACTCTATGTACATAACAGATCAAACCAGAAAAACCCACATGCAACAACTTATTATACACATAACAATGACAAATGGTTCATAAATATACATATTACGACCTTATTTACCAGAAAATTGACCATCACACCTACATTAGGGCTTTATGCTTAACTTTTTACGGCAAAAAAATTATAGATTCCTTTACCTCTTGTTTTCTTCCTCTTCTATAAATTTCGCCTCACTTTTCGAAATAATATTTTGCTTCAGCTTTGCAATTGAATTCCGACGAAAGTTTTCTTCCTCTGCTTTGAACGAGCCCTTTCAGATAAACTCTACCGCTGCAAAAAATTTATAGATGCGAATATGTTAATATCCTGACATAAATATTTTCTGTAATCATAGTGTTATGATTAAATTTGATTTGACGGTAGAGCTAGGGGGTGGCGGGGGGATGGTATGGGGTGGGTTGCTTCTGACACAATATTAGGTGGGCTGGGGTGCTTTGCAAGCTGAAGTGTGCAATATTATTAATATTTAATACATTTGTATATAGTAAGGTTAATGCAGACATTTCATCTTTCATTTTGTAGCCAATTGTATTACTTTTGTTGACTTTGGGTTTGTAACAAAGTCAATTCTATCTTTGTAGCTAAGTGTTCTCCACCCAACATATTTTTGTGTCGTAGCTCAAATGTTCTCTGTGTGTTTTTTGGTGTTCGATCTAATCAATTTTTTTTCTTTTTTTATGGTGTAGTGTTGGTGTTTCTCTATGTTTTAATATAATAACACATTCTTATCCATGTTGTAACAATTTTTTTTTCATGTAGTAAGACACTTTTGTTAATGTAGTAATATATATATATATATATATATATATATATATATTAGTGTTTTTGTTCATGTTGTTGAAGATGTAGTAGCTTGAAGTTTTATTCTATGTCTTTTTTCATGTAATAACATAGTTTAGACACACATAATTATGATATTTTTGATCATGTTGTTGAAGATATAGAAGCTTGAAGTTTTACTCAATGTTTTTTTTTTTATGTAGTAACACAATTTTGTTAATATAAATTCAAGGGGAATCAAAGATCAAGAAGAATCAACATGATTTCTTATTGATGAATTTACAAATTGGAAGAACATATCAAATGAACAAGTGAGTATTTATGTGAACTAAAGCCCTATTTATACATATGATAAAAGACTAGAAGTACATGCATTAGTTGCATAAGGAAAAGGTATTAGTTGGACTAAGAAATAACTAGTTGACTATTTCTATATCTTTAGATCCCCCCTCAAACTTTGTGAACCACATAAGTTTTGTTTACATTGAGATGCTTTATTTGAAAAAGTTTCTTAGTAGAAATATGACCTAATCTAGTATGCCATAATGAAAAATTAGAAACATCACTAACTGAATTAGCAATTTTCAGTGAATCAGAGAATTGACAAGACCTCATGTAATACAAACCACCATGTTGCTCAACAAAACAATTCATTATCTTTGTTGTATTGTCTTGCAAAATGCAGTGTGAAGACAAGAAACTAACAGTACAATTTGAATATCTTGTTAGATGAGATATGTATAACAAATTGAAAGAGAAATCAGGAACATAAAGCACATTATAAAGTGTTAAGTACTCATTCAAGACAATGTTACCAGTGAAAGTAGCTGTGAGAATAGTGTTATTAGGTAACTTTATATTGATGTTAACTTGTCTAGGTTTAGAAGTGAACATAGATAAATCATAGATCATGTGATCAGTTGCTCATGTATCTAGGATCTAGGAGAACTTATCAGTAGAAAGAGTACTTAAACACACATGAATAGCTTAACCACCTGGATTTGGGACAGAAGTACCTTCTGCAAAAGCACCAGCAGCTGAATGGGCACCATCATTGGACTTATGCATCTTGGTGAAATTCAAGAATTGATCAAACAATTCTTGATTGAGCAAGGGATTGGAAGCAAGAGCAACATCTTCCAAATTTTCAAAATTAGCTACCACATTACTAGCATTAGGATGAGACTCAGCCTTTCTCGGGCCTCTAGGACCTTTCCAACCTTGGGGATACCCAATAAGTTGGAAACACCTATCCAATGTGTGTCTAGGACCCTCACAATGAGTACACTTAAGAGGTTTCTTTCTGTCTTTATAGAAATTCTCATTCTTAACCATCATTGCCACACTATCATCCTGAAAAGGATCACATCTTAGAGCCCTA
Source organism: Stenogyne calaminthoides (assembly GCA_037126765.1). Taxonomy (NCBI): domain Eukaryota; kingdom Viridiplantae; phylum Streptophyta; class Magnoliopsida; order Lamiales; family Lamiaceae; genus Stenogyne; species Stenogyne calaminthoides. The sequence goes on from JBBCBC010000032.1 coordinate 856,950, forward strand.
TGAGACTCTTCTTGAGTAAAAAAGAATAAACCTTTGACAGGGACATGGTTGAAGCCTGCATCAATATCTGAGAACGGATTTCATAATAAGACTCATCTAGCCCTATCATAAACTTGACAATGGCATCCTTCTCTTGTTGTTTGGCCAACTGTCGTGGCAACTCACATGTGCAATTAAGTATCACACCATAAGAACACTTCAAGGCAGCCCGGAAACCCAACCACTCATCCCACAAGGACTTAAACAGGTTATAGTATGAAACCAAGGACTGATTACCCTTAGAAATTGAGCTTAAAGACTTTTCTAACTCATTAACACGAGTATCGTCTTATTGAGTATAACGCACACGCAACTCATCGCAAACATCCTTTGCACAAGTAAAATTTTCCAAAGTTTTCTTAATGTCAGGCTTAATAGAATTTAAAATCCATGTTAAGTATTAGCACGTACCCAGGCACCATAGATAACTCGATCCGCATCTTCGTAAGGAATCGAAAGAGAGCCATCAACAATGGAGCCTTATTCTTGACGCTGAACGCACACTTCACCGCGTGACCCCAGGAGATGAAATTCGAACCGTCCAATGGTTCCAAGAATATCGAGATCGTCGGATTGTCGTTAGGATGCAAAGCCAGTAGGGAGATATGATTCTCAATCGGATTTAGGGATTCACTGTTAACCGCCATTGCCAGAAATCGCCAGAAATTGAAATTTCAACAGAAAATCACTAGGAGAAAGATCGTGATAGACACGAAACAAGAAATAATCATAAAAAATCGAGAAAAAACACCGATCAAAAAGAAATTGATCGGAACACAGCGGAACGAAAGGATCGAGAGAGAAAAAAAAAACCTAAATGTTGCAATCGAATTCTAAAACAACGAATTCAAATCACAAACTAATGCCATATTGAGAATATGAATCAAAGATCAAGAAGAATCAACATGATTTCTTATTGATGAATAACCGTTTACAAGTTGAGAGAAAATATCAAATGAACAAGTGAGTATTTCTGTGAACTAAAGTCCTATTTATACATACGGTAATTGACTAGAAGTACATGTATTAGTTGCATAAGAAAAATGTATTAGTTGGACTAAGAAATAGCTAGTTGACCATTTTTATATCTTTCGAATCTATATTATGATATCATCCGAAAAGTAACCAATCCACCGGGATGCTACAATAAAAGGAGAACAAGTTCCTTAAAATTCTCCATTTCCATAATTGTTTGTTCAAGCAAAATTATGACACCATATTAATTATTAAGTCGTATGTCATTATTTTTTCACACTGAAGTCAACTTTATCTCTTTTAATTTACACAATATGTTATTATTTTATTATTAAATTTTCATCAAAAAATAATTTTATCCCTTTTAATATTAATAAATAACTCCTACATAAACTCGTATAAACAATAAATGTTCAAACAAAAAGGGAATTGAGGGAGTAGTTGTTTTCACAGAGTAGTATCATTTCGTAAGTATTAATTCTTTTCACTAAACAATATTAATTGTTTTAATTGAACAATATAAATTACTCCCTCCGACCCAGAAAAATTTGCCCAATTTTCTTTCTGGGACGTCCCACATAAATTTGCACACCCAAAAAAAGAAATCATTTACTAAACTTCATCCTCACAATATTTACATATTTACACCAAGTGCAATTATTTGTGGGGCCCACATACAAACTCAATATATTTAATATATATAAATTTACTATGTTACCCCTCAACACTCCACTCATTACACCATTCTCTTAATATTTATGTCATAAAGCTGGGGCAAGTTTCTTTGGGACGGAGGGAGTATACAATAGTTATACAATGTAACTAATGTATGTGAGACTTACTCGCTATTTAATAATAAAATAATACATTATCATTACTCAAAAATACTGATTTGACATCATCCACCTTTATTACATTCAACACATAATACATGTGTATTACTCTCTCTGTCCACCAAACTTATGTCTGATGAGTCAGAGATAAATTTTAAAAAAAATAGATAAAGTAAGGGTATTATGAGATATTGTGGGGTCTATTTATAAATAAAGTGATTGTTTGTGAGTAAAGTACAATAACATTTGAAGTAATTAAGTGATGGTTGAAGGATAAAGATAAAATAGTTTTTTTCTTAATGGGGATGTGCATACATTTGGTGGATGCGGGGAGTATTAACTATATCACCCCATCTGAATTTTTGAAATCCGCTTACAGCTGAAATCAAACAAATATCCCCTGATGACGAAGTGAAATAGTTCAAGTGGCTAGAGCATCACTATCTATGCCGTGAGGACATGGATTCGAATCACCATTTGTCCGATAATATATATATATATATATATATATATATATATATATATATATATATATATATCCTTGATTAAATACAATAGAGTTATAGTTGAATTGAGTTGTAACTATACAGGTGATGCATTTGATGAGGGAAAAATGATTTTTTTTTTTAATGACGTACACCTTGTGCATTGTATACCACTAGAAAGAATATTAATTCTTACCGGCTAAAGTTATAATTCTTACACATAATAGTACTCCCTCTGTCTCAATTCTATATTTACAGCGTGTTTTAGCGAGTAAGTTTTTTATAAATATTTAAAATGATAAAGTAATTTTTAAGAAGACATATAATAAAGGAGATATGTATCTATCATATCCCTTTAAAAAAATTATTTTATTATTTAAATATTAATAAATAATTCACTAACTAAAATGCCAAAAAAAATAGTTTGAAAATAAGATTGGAACGGATGAAATATAAGTGATATAAGACTTAACTTTTTTGTTTTCCCTTATTAAAAAGGTGGGTTGTATTAAATTAGGGATAACGACAATATTAAATGCGGACCCCGTCCAGTCGCTATAAAAAACCAAGGCCACACCAATTATCGGCCATGAGGCGAAACCACAGCCAAGTTCAATCCCCCTTCTCCCCACTATATATATCCAATCCACCCACTCCCCAAACCACACACAAATTCCAATTTGCACTCTTCAATCCCCAATTCACTCCACTCGCATCTGGATCGTCTTCTCCGTCGCCCTGGATTTCAAATAACGTCCCGGAAACTCTGTTTCTGAATCTCTGTCGATAGGGGTAAAACCCAGGGAGCAAAGTTGTCGACAATCACGGCTTTTTTAAGGGTAAAGCGGCCCGTTGTACATGTCCGGTCAGTACGACGAAAGGGCTGTGTAACAGCGACCAACCCTTCGCCGCACGGCGGGCGTGGCGCTTTACCATCTGAAGGCGGCAGCCCCTCCGACCTCCTCTTTCTCGCCGGCGGCGGTTTCCTCTTCTTCAATTAGCTCTTTATTTATCTAGATTTTGTTATTTTATTAATTATCAATTCTATTACTCGATAGAGAATCGCCCTGCTTTGTAAATTTAATTAAAAAAATATATATCGAAAAAATGATGCTAAGGATTAAGAGGGTTCCTACTGTTGTTTCCAACTACCAAAAGGATGAGGCGGAGGACGGCCGCCACGCTGCCGGCTGCGGCCGCAATTGTCTCAGGAGCTGCTGCATTCCTGGTAATTTCTTAATTTTTACCGTGCTGTAATTAATTTAATTATTGACTTTTGGTGTTCAATTTGTTATGTGAAATTGATTGGGATTTTGAATTAATTAGGGGCAAGGCTGCCTATGTATGCTTTTAAGAAGCCAAACAAAGTTGTTTCTGAGAAGGGCTCTGTTACCTCTGAGAACAATGAGCAATCAGTCGAATTCTTGGACTCCCTTCTTCTTGGGGAGGTAAAATTTATTGTTTTACAAATTTACCACAAGTGAATTACTACTTTTTACTGAAACTATGTAATAATTGTCTTAATTGAATTTGGTGTGGTGGTTAGTGGGAGGAGCGTATGCAGAGAGGACTCTTTCGCTATGATGTCACTGCTTGCGAAACCAAGGTTTGTCATTTTCCTCTCTATAATCTGCACCAAATTTCTACAATTAAATTGCATTGAATTTCAAGAATTAAATTCTTAGGCTGCTATTTATGTTAAATGTTTGTTCATAGGTGATTCCTGGCAAATATGGCTTTATTGCTCAGCTGAATGAGGGGAGGCACCTCAAGAAGAGGCCCACCGAGTTTCGTGTTGATAAGGTGTTGCAGCCCTTCGACGAAAACAAGTTCAACTTTACGAAAGTTGGGCAAGAAGAGGTGCTCTTCCAGTTTGAGGCCAGTGAGGACGAAAACGTCCATTTCACTCCGAATGCACCCATTGATGTTGAGAATTCACCGAGCGTTGTTGCCATTAATGTGTGTTTCTATCTTTCTTTGATTTAGTCTTTCCTTTGTGTTTCAACATTAGGTGTTTATTTGAATTGTTGCTTGATTTAACAGGTTAGTCCAATCGAATATGGACATGTGCTGCTCATTCCTCGTATTTTCGAGAGTTTGCCACAGAGGATCGATCGTGAGAGCTTCTTGCTTGCTCTCCACATGGCTGTGGAAGCTGATAGCCCCTACTTTCGTTTAGGGTACAATAGCTTGGGTGCGTTTGCTACCATTAATCACCTTCACTTCCAGGCGTATTACCTGGCAACGCCTTTCCCCATTGAAAAGGCTCCCTCCAAGAAGATAACCACTACCGGTGGTGGAGTGAAAATATCCTACATTCTGAATTATCCAGTCAGAGGGCTGGTGTTCGAGGGTGGAAATAGCCTCGAAGATTTATCAAACGTCGTCTCAGACGCGTGCATTTGCTTGCAAGAGAACAACATTCCCCACAATGTACTTATTGCTGATTCTGGAAAACGAGTCTTCCTCTTCCCACAGGTTAGGATAAAACTTCATACAACTCTGCTTCATATTTATATGTTAGGCACATACTTCTATGTAACAGTATTAGTTGTTTTACTAAAAGGTATTAGTTGTTTTCACTGAACAGTATTAGTTGTGCATCAGTTGCTCTGTGTAGCTCAAGTGCATTTTAAATGGTATTAGTTGGTCAGTATTGGTTGTTTTCATTGAACGCTATTGGTTGGGCACCAGTTATCGAACATATGACTAACTGGGTGTTGTGCGAACAATTCAGTGCTATGCAGAGAAGCAGGCTCTCGGGGAAGTGCGTTCTGAGCTCCTCGATACTCAAGTTAACCCTGCAGTTTGGGAGATTAGCGGACATATGGTACTGAAACGGAAGGAAGATTATGACAAAGCCACCGAAGACAAAGCGTGGGGGCTTCTGGCTGAGGTTTCCCTCTCCGAAGAGAGGCTTGAGGAAGTGAAGGAGCTTATATTTGAAGCCATTTGCCTCAAAGCTGAAGTGAACAAAGTTGTGGTAGAGCCCACAACCGAGGATTCTCCTAAATCTCACGAAGATGTGGATGACCTCAAAGACTCTCACCCTGCAATGGTGCCTGTGTAGCAGAATTGCTCGGTTATGAACCAGTATTCTCGGGTGTTTCCTTTCAGATTTGTCTAAATAATGCAAACTGTGTTTTGCTACTTTGTTGGGTTATGTCATATATCTAAACTTTGTTGTGTGTCTGGTGTGGCTTGCTTGTGAACTTCAGACTGTTTAATGGATTATGTTATGTAAAATATTACGCCTTTATCTAATGGATGCTTGGTTCAGTTACTTAAATTTGATTAAAATGTGTTGTTTGGTTCAGTTGCTTAAATTTAATTAAATTGTGTTTGCATCTGGTTGGCTTTTTGACTTGGATTTGTGTGCATTTTCTACTTTTTTTCTGGTGATAGAATGGTCCTGACTAAATTTTCTTACAACTGTAAGATTATGATGGAAATTCTGATGATGAAATTTCAGATTTCAAAATACTACTTAATAAATAGTGACAGTATTTCTTTGCTTTAAAATTTTGAGAAAGATTGAATGTAATTTATTCAAATCAAGTGTAATAGATGTTGTAATATTATTATAGGAGAAATGTTATGCCAAATCAAGTGTGTTGTGTTGTATTTTAATTATTGAAAAACTTTATATCAAATTAATCATATAAAAGTGTACTTATATTTTAGGGGATGTGGTTAAATTATGAAATCCGAACAAACTCTGCTCACACTTTATAAATATTTTCTCAGAAGCTAAAATTGTGAAAGAACAACTTAAAAAGTAAATGATCCTGCATCTTTCATTAGAATTTGCAAACACTCCTAGACATGGGATTGTCATCCATGGCGGCCCCAACATCCCAGATGCTGTTGTATATGGCAAAATGCATCATTTTGAGCATACATTCTACAAAGTTAATCAAACTGGGTTTACCTACAAAACTGCAAAACGAATTTAAACACAATTCTCGCAACATTTTGCATCACGTACTAAACAAGATTTTTTTGCTACTAGTACGGCTCTTTTCCATTATCTAGAAAAGACTGACATGGTTGGATTTTTTTGCTAATATCACGGATGAAATTTAACCTTTCTTTGCACATGATGATGGATGGGCTAAAGCTTTGTGGGGACTCAAATTATTTTGGTTTCCATTGCCTTTTGGTGGTGTTGATAGGTTCCTGTTTCAATTTATAAGTGGCAGAAAATAAAATTATGTACTACTACCACAAATATTAGATGTCTATTCTATGCCTTTTCCCAATTTTAAAAACAATATTATGTACTAATATTTGAATAACACAGACCACATGTTGCATTGTTGTAGGGGAATTGGATAATGAAATGTGAACAATGTGTGTCGACTGTAGTTGATATTTTTCCACGGCTGGCCGATTTTCCATCTTGAGGATTTGTGAGAATTGCAGCTAAATTATACTCCCTTCGATCCACATCACTTTTCACACTAATTTGAACAAATAAACCAAGAAAAGAAATACTATTTTTTTTATTAAAGTGATAAAGTAAGAATATTTGGATCAGATCAATTTTAATTGTGTGGGTGTGAGTTATTTGTGTTAGAAAGAATAATAACAGAGTATAAATAAGTGTGTATTGTGAGGGTAAGAATTATAAGTAATGCTTTATTTTTTTAGTATAAAAACTGATGCGGGACAAATAAAAAAGAAAAATGCAAAAAGTCATATGGGACTGAGAGAGTAGTTGTATTATGTTGTTCTTCTTATTTATATGTATTTTTTAGTGAATGAGTTAATTGTAGGACCATACATGCGAATAATCTTAACGTTATTATTCTTCCAAACTGTGTTTTCAAAAATCAGTTGAACCGTCCGGTTGAATCGATTGAACTGGTCGAATCGTGAACCGCTCGTGTCACCAATATAATTACTTCTTAAATAACGGTTCACCCGGTTTAATTATTTTTTATTATTTATTAAATCACTTTTCTTGATTTATTATTATTTTTTTCTAAATCTTTCTTGTAATGTTGTTGTGTCTATCCCGTTATCATTTTCTTTTTCATAAATTTATTCATTAGTCATCGAATTCATTTAATCTCTTTACTGTCGTCACATACTGTGTGGAATTAATCCACAATGTCATCATCACTAGTCTCTAAACTCTATTGTATTTATTTTAATGTAAGACTTATAGGTTATAAATTAGTATAATTTTAATTTTTTATAAATAAATATATTTTTTTTATTATAATATAACAAATATAAAAGAAATATACATAAATCGGCGACCAATTCCTTTGTTTTCAAAATCATTTTGACGGTTTGGTCGCCGATTCGATTATGAAAACACTGTTTTCAAACGAAGGGGAGACGACAAAATAGAAAAGGAATTGATAATGACAATTGTTGTGAAATTCCAATTATTCAATCTAATCTCCTATATCTCCTGTATACTAAAGTCAAATCACCCCCAATTCATATAGGGGGTGTTTGCGAAAACGTATGATTTTAAAGAAGAGATTAAAATTAGTGATTATGAGAAAAGTGATTAATAGTAAAAGTTGATAGTGTTTGTAAGAAAATTCAAAAAAAAGTTGATAGTGTTTGCAAAAAAAGTTCAAAGTTTTAAAAAAAGAATAATAAGCTACTAAAATCACTTTCTTTGAAGCTTATAACTTATAACTTATGAGAGCTTATTTAAGCTACTAAAAGAGAAATAAAACACTTCAAATTACTTTTGCACACAATTCTAAGTGACTATAATCACTTATAAGTTTTTTAAAACACCCCCATAGTGACTTTATTCCCCATCTTTGCATTTCTGTGAAAAGTTATTTATAGTATTATTAATAATTTTTTAATTTCAATAATTTATTATTTAATTTTGATATTTATACACCCTTCTATTTATCTTTTTTCTATTAATTATAAATCACATGTCCATTTTAAGATTCAAAAGTTGTCCTCTACTTTCCAGAAATGTTGGGCCAAAATATGTTCTCGAGAAATTTTGCGTGGTTGCTATATTTAAAATAATTTATCTTCAAAATATATACATTAATTTATATTAAATACATATTTCATAATTTATAAAGTTATACTCTCTCTTATTTTTTTTAAAATATCACTAGCATGTAACCCGACATACTACATCTACACGAGATTGAAAATAGTTTTTATATCATTAATTTTAAATTAAATACTTCAAATATTTAATTAATTTGATTAATTCAATTATAGACGTAATTTTTTTCCAATATTATATATTAATATTTTCATTCATTTCTTATTCTAAATTACTCTCTCCAATTTTTCTTAATGTCTTTTTAGTCTTTTAAAATATTTATATATTAAATATCATGTATGTCCATAATAACTAATTTTCATGATCATTTAAATTTTCTTTTGCCAACATTAACCTTAATTTTTTATAATTAAATATTTATAACAATAAATACTATTGGCTGAAGAGATCATGAAAAGTTAGCATTAGGGGTATATATGAGACAATGATGGGTGAAAATGTCAAAACGACAAATATTATGTAAATAATATATAAAATTGAAATGAGTATTACATCTAATTTTAATGAGAGGAAGTAATTTTAAATAAGAAATAAATAAAAATATACACAAATAATATTAAAATATAAAAATTATATTTGTAATTAAATTAAATATTTAAAATATTTCAATTAAAATTAATAAAAAATTTATGTTAAACCCACCGCCTAGTAAGTAGGGGTGAAAACGGATCGGATACGGACGGATAGTGGTTATACCGTATCCTAAACCATATTTTTTTCTCGAATTCGGAGTCGGATACGGAAAAGCCAGATTCGAATACGAATTCTGAATATTCGGTATACGGATACGGGACGGATATCGGACGAATCCGAGCCGGATTCGAATAACTATAATCGGATAATATATTTCAAATGAAAATCATCAAAATGTGATTGAAACACATAAAAAAAAAACTACCTATTCAATATTTCATAGAAGTTCTAATGCAAATTATATCTACTGCTAATAATATGAAACTAAAAGCTATATCCTTCGTAATCATCACCACTCCAGCACAACATAACGCCTAAGAAGACATATATAATATTATACTGAACTTTCAAGTTGAGACTACAACACCACACTTTTCAACAAGCCATTAACTATGAATTTGAAATTAGAATTTAACTAAGTATAAGCACGACCTAAGCCTTCTTTATTCTATCTGAGATGTTAGAATAAAGAAGGGAGAAGAGCAAGCAGAAATTCTCGATCTTATGGTTTCATAATTAAGAAGCAAATAGAAAAAATACATTTAGTTTTCGACTATTTGCTTAATAAAATTACATAAGTATTAAGTACTAATATTATATTTATATATATATATATATATTATTTTGATATGGAGCCTAATATTGGGCTCCTTATAGAGCCTAATAGATTTTTTACCCGGTCCGAACCCAACTCAACCCGACTCAAAACCGGCCCAAGTGGTTCATGGTTCACCCGGCCCGAACGGTTGATTATTTAGGGTTTACGGTTTATGGTTTAGGGCTTAGTTTGAGAATGTCACATAAGCTATTAGACTCCATGAGGAGCCTAATATTAGGCTCCATATCAGAACTGATATATTAATATAAAATATAAAATAAAATATGCCACTGGGCTCCTCATTTGAGTGGGAGACCCAGGTTCGATTCCCTTTGAAAATGAATTTGGAGTTATGGGAGTTATAAGGTGGATTGGTAATTTCGTAGAGTATTTGGGTGCTTGGTGTAGTAACTACTAACAACTAACTTTGTCCGATAAAAAAAAAATTAAAAATCCGGATATCCGGATTTGTTATCCGGATAATATCCGATAAAATATGGGAAATTTTGAATACGATCGGATATTATGGATTCCGAATCCGATTCCGAATTCGAAGTCAACTATTTGTATCCGTCCGGATACTAATTTTTATACCAAATTCGATACCGACTGGATACGGTTCCTAATCGATCGGGAAATATCCGATCCGTTTTCACCCCTACTAATAAGCAGGTTACGTCTAGTACTCAAGAAAGCTAGAACTGCAGCAATTATTTCATTTTCATTTTCATTTTCATTTTCATCATCATTATTATTTCTATAGTTTTACATTTTACGCTTTATTCAACTAATTATTAGAAAAGGGCATGACTAGTCATACATATTCACTTGCATAGTTACGTGCGAACCATCATTTTAAATCGAGTAATTGCGAAAAAATAATAATACTACATCTACATGTTTTGGAAATCTTACACAAAATCTCTATGTCTTTTGAAAAATATTTACATCAAACCCCTATGTTTTTTGAAATTCTGCACAAAACCCTCAAATCTTTATTTAGTAACCTATTCGATTCCCAGCTATTTGGAGAAAGTTTTTGTCTTTAATTAATTGCAAGCTCAAATTTCAGATACTGTCACATCACGCCGCCTACAATTCTATCATAAGGTTCGTTCCAATCTTGGTTTTCCTTCGAATTATCCCGCGTATCATCAATTATCACTGCTTCAATTCCACGGTGTTTGTTTTAGACTGCCGCTTAAAATTTCACTTTTTTTCAAATTGCACTGCATGTGTTCGATAAAATGCCTCTGTTACCTGTTGGTTCCTAATTTCCTTTTATAGTGACAGTATCCACATCTTTCAAATCCTTATTACAGATTCTGTGTTTATCAGGTTATCCCATCTGTTGTAATGGCACCGTCTTCCGCATTTTCTACGTGGGCCTTGAATGGTTGCGTGATTCCTCCGAAATCATCAAACAAGAATGCCGATTTCATTTGCAGTTACACCAATGATCGTTTTAATCGAACATTCGATGTATCATCTGATGAAATTGGGAATCAATGGAGATCTCTCAAGAATGGAGTCCAATGCAGGGCAGTGGTAGTCGATACCAAATCTCCATTTTCTGTGGGGAATTAGTTTCATCTCGAAGATGTGATCGAGGCTCAGCAGTTTGATAGGGACACTCTCGGTGCCATATTTGATGTAGCCGTTGAAATGGAGAAGATTGAGAAGAATTCCAGAGGGAGCCAGATGCTTAAGGGCTATCTAATGGCCACTCTGTTCTATGAGCCTTCGACTAGGACTAGGCTTTCGTTTGAATCCGCTATGAAGCATTTGGGCGGGGAAGTCTTGACTACGGAAAATGCACGCGAGTTTTCGTCTGCAGCGAAAGGAGAGACGCTTGAAGGTAGTCAAACAGTTTGTTTATTATGAGTGAATAATGAAATGCTGATATTGTTTTGTTGATCTTCAGATACTATAAGAACAGTTGAGTGATACTCTGATATTATCGTGATGAGGCACTTTGAAAGTGGGGCTGCTAGAAGGGCTGCAACGACGGCCAGTATTCCAGTTATCAATGCTGGAGATGGCCCTGGGCAGCATCCCACTCAGGTAGCTGGTTTTAAGATTATTCAAGTTCGTTAATCAAGTTTTTCCAATATATGTTCATTTGTAATGGCATTCCATGATATATTGTATCTGTATGTTATCTCCCCTCTTTAATTTGACCCCATGCTCACCCCTATCATGGATAAATGGATAATTAAATAGGATAGTTTTACCTCTTGCAAGTATTTTTCAAAAATCATGAATATAAATGAGGATTGTAAGAATTCCATCTTGATAGTTTAGTTATGAAGGTTGAATTTGAATAGTTAGTATTTCCATTCTTTAAATTAAGATGTCGGACTTTTTTCTGTCGTTTCATTCAAATTGACTATTTAAGGGATTTTCTTTTGCTTTTGTTAATATGATAGTATCTGTGAATAACTGTTGCTGCGGATCCTAGTCTTGATGCAGTCATTCTTACTTTATATTGTAGCTCTTGTTATAGTGTTTTAATCTACAGCTTTTGTCTTGCTTTGTTTCTTTACGGATGGTTATCTTGGTACACTAGTTTTGTTGCTTCACTATTTCTTACCTTTGTACTCTAAATTTAGTTTTGTGGCTTCATTTTTGTTGGGGTGGGTTCAGGGGATTGAGGTGTTGGACAATTCATTAAGGTGATGTTTATTTTGGGTTTGGAATTCAAAAACAGTTCTACTTCGAGACTGAAATCCGGTTTAAAAAAAACCACCACTACAACACCTATAAACCTATTATTACACTTTTCAATACAATCAATTCTCTCTCCTTACACTTTAATGTATTTAAATCATAATTCACATTATTCAATCATTACAATCACACTCAACAATAATATAATAATACAATTGCATTCACGCTTACACATTGATTTGATGTAATGTTAAATCGCACCCTGCTCAAAAACCCAATAAACACACGCCTTACTTTTTTTTTTTGATCAGGAATAAACACACACCTTACTATTTATCAATATTTCAAAATCCCTTGATTTCAAAAACTGCTTTTTAAAAGTCACTTAAAACCTAACACAAACATCACCGTAAGAGTTTATGTTGTACTTATACACTTCCCATGTTTATCTCTATTGTATGATTTTCAGGTTTAAGGGCGGTTATATTTCCTACTGATTTATGTGGGATTTGGCTAGACTTTGGTTAACGGTACGGCCTCATTAGGGCATGTCAGTGGATAAAGGAATCAAGTATAATGTGGTTAGACATTTTAGTTCTCTTTATTTATTTGCTTGAACTGAATAATTTAACAAATCAGCCATCTCTTATGACATAAATCAGCCATCCTAATTAGGGCATGTCCGTCGATAAAGGAAATGATGTGTGTTCCCTTGTGGTGTATATGGCATATTCAAATTTGTTTTGTTTATATTTTACTCAATGAACAGGCCCTCCTGGATGTATACACTATTCAAAGGGACATAGGAAAACTCGACGGCATCAAAGTTGGACTTGTTGGAGATCTTGCTAATGGAAGGACGGTCCGCTCTCTCACCTATTTGCTTGCAAAGTACAAGGATGTTAAAATCTACTTTGTATCACCTCTAGTAGTGAAAATGAAGGTAACTTCAAAGGAACTTAGTTTGCTGAAACTTATTAACATGCAAATAAATTTTTGTCCAGGGTATTTGATTGAGAGTGTGCAAATATATTTAGGATATAACTGCTTATTGCAACTTGACTTAATGATTACTAAAATTTGAGTTTTCAGAATGATATAAAAGATTATCTCACATCTAAAGGAGTAGAATGGGAAGAAAGTGCTGATTTAATGGAGGTCGCCTCTAAATGTGACGTGGTGTATCAAACCCGTATTCAGCGAGAAAGATTTGGTGAAAGAATTGATCTTACGAAGAAGCTCTGGGGAAGTACATAGTTGATCGGGATGTTTTGAATGTAATGCAGAAACATGCAGTCGTGTTGCATCCTCTGCCTAGGCTTGATGAGGTTGGTCTTAGGCTCCTGATTTGCTTTTACTTTCCTATTTAGTTTCTTGGGTTAATTGCAAAATAAATCATGATTTTTTCACATTTTTTTCAATTACAACATATGTTTCTATAATTTGCAAATTTAAAAAAGACCTTTTGGTTGCAATTCTATCACATGAATATTTGATACAAATCATTTAGGGTTATTATTATTAGGGCCTTTTAAATTCAAATCTTTAATAAACAACTTCTGGGCTAAGTTAGGCAATCTAGAGGGATCACAAGATTTGGGAAAACGGCTATAAGCTTGGGCAGATTTACCTCTTGTAATTCTGTGGTTTGAACTTCACATTTGATTAAAATTATTTGTTTATTTAGTGTCAATCCCCTTACTCCATCACTATTTTGAGGCAAGTCCTGCTGATGTGAAAGTGTCTAAAATTGCAAAAAATATTAGAAGATTGTGGTTAAATTGAGAAAACAACAAAAGATCGTGAATTTATTTACAACCTAATTTTTTCCGGCTGCCACCCCAGCATAAGTTGCCGGAAAATATTACAAAATTTAAGAAGTCTGTGTATAGAACTGCATATTTTAAAAACCATATGTTGTTATTGCGTGCAGTTAACCCTAATTTTTTTTCGTATCTTTTATCCTCTCCATCCCCTATCCACAAGTAGGGGAATGGGCTTTGATAACAATGATGTTTTTCAAATATAAGTATCTTTTGGCTCGTCCAGATAACTGTTGACGTGGATGCTGATCCAAGGGCTGCATATTTTAGGCAAGCGAAGAATGGTCTCTACATTCGAATGTCTCTTTTGAAGCTCTTACTTCTCGGTTGGTAAAAAGATGCATGAGATTTCTTCCTTGGGATAAAAGTAGAAACCGAGTTATAAACAGTAATGAATTGCTTTTGCATGATGGAAAGAAAAGGGTATACATGGATTTTCCTTCTGGTTCCATTTATTCTCTGCCTTTTATTTCCTAGTCAAGTTTGCATTATATTTTGATGACTTATATTTGCTTCTTCTTGCGTCATAATATGACTTTAGGCTGAAGAGGAAGGTTCAAACTGAAAAACTATTATTTGATCATGTAGATATATGTCTTAAAGCCATTTCAAATGCTACCACTAATCTGAGTGCTACATTTGTTAGAGTACCACACTATTTGCTGCTATATATATTACTTGGTTAATTTACACTTTTCATACTTATTGTTGATCATGTGATGTCTAGTACACTTGGGTTTCATTCTGAACAGGGGTAAATGAGCCGAGTCGAGTCGAGCCGAGTAGTGTCAAGCTTGAACTCCACACGAAACTCGACTCGAACTCGATCGAGCTCAATAATTTTGAACTCGAGCTCGACTCGATAACTTACATAATATTAATTATGTAATTTTATTTTATTTATAATTAGAATATATTTTTATAAATTAGCATAATAGGGGTAAAATTGTAAAACCATGTGAGCTCGATTAAGCTCGCGAGCATGCCGAGCCTATTATTGTTGAGCTCAAACTCGAGCTAGAGAACTATTCGAGTAGCTCGAGCTCGACTCGATTAAATTTGAATCAATTTCGAGTTTTCTCCCAATCGAGCACGAGTAGCTCGTGTGCAGGCTTGATTAACTTGCATTCTAATTCTAAACAATGGCCAAAGGGTATGTATGTTGAGTTAAACATAGCATATATCTGTTGGCCATGGTTTTACTCGTCTCATTATTTGTATTTGTATTTCAGTTGGTCTTTCATTATCTAGATGCATGACATAGTGTATTAAAAAAAATATACTCATATGTTAAAGATCCAAATGATGTAACATGTAATGGAACAGAAGGGTGCAATTGTGATGGAGATGAGATCGTGATGAAGATATTAATTTATTATAATCACTATTTGAATAGGAAATTAGCAATTAATGTAATTTATTAGCATTTAATATATTACCGTAATTAGTGATAGGGTTTTCTTATTTAAGAGTCAGTTATATAACCTTTTGAGGAGTTAAGTTGAATATGAATTAAAGAAATCGAGAGAGTTTCTCGTTTATTCCTCTTTGCCGGTATTTTAATGGGAATCAACGGAGATTGAGAAGGTTGTTCGTTTGTTCACGCTTCTCCCTGTATCAAATTGGTGTGAGCATTGACTCATTGAGCAACAAAGGGTTAAAAATAGAGCAAAATATGTTGAATATGTGGCTAATCAGAATATGTTGAATTCATCATAAAACACATAACTTATAGTTAATAGTTATTCACATGGTCAGTAGGTCTCCATAGCATAAAACCAAATTTTGTGATATTTATTTTCAAAACAAATTATTAAGCTAAGCCCAGTTACATATTTAAAGGCTGATGACTGATCTACATGTTTCTGGATTAAAGGGGTGACTGACTAAGTGTGTGTTTGCAACCTCACTTTAGAGCTATGTTTTAAAAATCGGGTCCG
Organism: Stenogyne calaminthoides; assembly: GCA_037126765.1. Taxonomy (NCBI): domain Eukaryota; kingdom Viridiplantae; phylum Streptophyta; class Magnoliopsida; order Lamiales; family Lamiaceae; genus Stenogyne; species Stenogyne calaminthoides. Next base: position 873,070 of record JBBCBC010000032.1, read on the forward strand.
ACCGGCCGGTCGGACTGGTGAACCGTCCCAAAGCGGCCCAATAGAGGTGTATAGAACCGCTATTGGACCGCCCACCTCAAAACCGGAAAAACCGTTCGAAAACCGGTGAAAACCGGGAACCGGTGAACCGCCGGTTTTCACCGGTTTTCAACAAAAAAAAAAAAAAAAAAAAAAAAAAAAAGGGCGGGCGGAGACCTTCGGGCGGGCGGCGACCTTCAGGCGGCGGGAAGACGGCGGCTGGGGCTGGGTCGCTCGGCATCTACAGGAGAGGGTGTGGCGGTGGGCGGCGGCTGCGATTTTTCAGCGGCACGGTGGCGCGAGGGAGATGGTCGCGGCTGCAGCGGGCACGGTGGCGGGTGCGGTGGTGGGCGGCGGCTGCAGAGAGCGGGTGGCGTGAGAGGTTGTCAGGTGGTGGATGGCTTGGCGGGCGACGGCGCCATTGAAGAACAGAAGAAGAAACTGGAGATGGAGAAGTGGAAAATGATGAAAAGGAAGGAGAGAATATTAGGTTTTTAACCGGCTCCCTTTTTTGTTTTTTTCAGCCCAGCCCATTTATCATTTTTTGGGTTTTGCTTTTCATTTTTCATTTATAAAATACAATTAATATGTATTTTTTTTAAAAAGAATTTAAGTGTGCTCTAAATTTTAAAATGTTATTTTAGAAGGTTTCTAAAAAATTAAATTTAATGAATTCAAGTGTAATTATAATATCATCTCCTCTGTCAAAAAATAAAAATAAAAATTATAATATCATCTCAATATTATTTTAGTATTGATCTCTGAAATTTTAAATATCAAGTAATTAAATATCAAAAAATAAAAATAAAAATTAATACTTTTGACTTTTGTATTGTTGATGACATTTCTATTATTTTTGGAAATTGAAATTTGAAAGTTGGAACTATTTATGTTAATGGACATTTCTATTATGTTTAGAAATTTAAGTTTGAACTTTGAAGTTTGAAGTGAGTTTAGATACTTTATATTCACTTATCATACTCTATATTTTGAATTTTTAAAAAAATTATGCATATTATATATATAATATTTATTATGACGTCATACCGGCTCAATCCGGCTCAATCCGGTCTGACCGGTCCGACCCCGGTCCAACCTTTTTTTGGGGTCATCCGGCTCAACTTCTGGTTCCGATTTTTAAAACATAGCTTTAGAGCTTAAAATCACTTTTGTTTTTTTGTTTTTTTTTTAAAGGGCAATTATGGAGTGTTTGAAAGTGATATTTTAATAACTTAAAATCTGATTCTCCAAAGCAAAGCACATAGGCCCCAGCTTGACACTAAAAAAGCGCTTCCAATATTTTAATAATTAAAAAGGAGTTCTCCTTACAAATTTATCCTCACAAAAGATAAAAATTGAAGGAATCCCAAGTTCACTTCTCTCATTCAGCCATTGATGGAATACCATTGAGAAAAAACACTCTGAAGAATACCCTTACTTATGAAGAGTTCCAATTGAAAAGATTATCAAATATAAAAAGCATAATTGAGAGGTTGTGGAATTTGGAACTGCATCGAGATTAGAGTTGACATATTATTATAGAGCGTGCTTAGTTTTTTTTTTTTTTTTCTCCAATTTTTTTAATTTTTCTTTTCACGCACCTTCTGAACAAGATGATTTTTTTGTATATCTTTTTTTGCTTGATGAACATGGTGATCACAGAAAATCATTGATACTCGTACCCAGTGGCAGAGACAGCAAAATTCGCCGAGGGGGCTCCAAGGTCTCATTTACACTCAGGTGTACTATGCATTCATAGTGTATTTTAGAATTGCATGTGCAAATTATTATACTGAAAAATATAATTTATTTACACTGAACCGTGTAATTATTTTTTCATATTAATAGTTGCACAATTAAGCGTAAATAAATTACATTTTCAGTATAACAAGTCACACGTTTCTAAAATCCATTACAAGTGCACGGTACACATAAAAAAAAAACACACTTTAAAATTTAAATAAAAAATACAGTGTTTGGAACTTGGACACTAACACACTTGTTTTTTAAGATCACCCTCACACCACTTAGCCACAAAATAAATTAATAATTTATACTATACACTAATATATATATTAAAGTTTCAAATGGGTCAGGGGGCCCAGTGACCCCCTTGGCCCCATAATGGCTCCGCCACTGCTCGTACCATTGTTGGTGTGCTGGTTTCGTTGATACCATTGTTGGTGTGTTGAGTTTTCAGAAGTCAAATTTAAAAATGGTAATTCTGTAAAATTATACAAGAAGTGTTTCGTTTACAAATACTATCAAATTCTTATATTTTAATCAAAAGCTCTTTATTTCCAAACATTACCCACTTTCAATTTTACTACAAAAATCAATTAAAATCACTTATACAAAATAAATAGAGTTTGCAAACAACCCCCGACATATACTACATGTTGATGATTTGACAATTGAGAGATTTATTACACGTGTATCGATGTTTTTTTATAAAAAACTTCATCACTCTTTCTTACTCTTCAAAAGAAGTCTACTCTAGTCAACTTTGATCACAGCTTCTCAATATTTTTATAGCGGCAAAAACTGCAGTGAAAAATCGCAATCCACTCTCTTCCGAAAAATTGCAATCGTTATTCCACGATGATTTGACCCATGAAAAATCCTTTTTGAACTATTTGACCGTGGCCCCGGTAGACTGGGACTCATGAAATATTTTGTGTTTTTTAATCCATGAAAGTGATTCTACCTTTTTCTTGTTATAGTTATAGGTGAGAGAAAAAAAAATTTGGTCACATAAATTTTTTGTAATTTATTTTTTGTCCTAAAAAATTTAATTTTTAATTAAGATCCCATAATTATCTCGATTATCTAATTTTGGTCTCATTTTCGTCAAAAAACATAATTTTTTTTTTATCACACACAAGTCACATGCTGGTTAAAATTGGGGTTTCTCGAGCTCGTAATTGACGTGCACGTTAAAAATTTTATTTTTTCCGCACTTGGGAGAAATTTCTTGTTCTTTTTAATTTTTTAGAAAAATGAACTTTTCTTTTAACAGTCAGTATCCACATCAGATACGAGCTCGGAAACCCGCATTTTTAATCTATACGTGACTTATGAATGAATGAAAATGATAAAATTTTATATTTTTCAATAAAAATGGGATCAAAATTGGACAATCGAGATAGTTATGAGATCAAAATTGGATAGTTAAATTTTTTTGGATAAAAAACGGACCGAAAACTTTGGATTTGGATCCTCTACATTTCGATTCCGTAAATTTCTTGTAAATTTTGGAGAGAGAAAGACACAGAATAAATTAATATAAGAAAATATAAAGTGCGGGACACCTGCATTGTGTCTTTCTCTCTCCGAAATTTATAAGAAATTTACACAAAAAAATGGAGAGGATCCAAATCCGAAAACTTCTCGTTATAGGTTGCTTGCAGAATTGAACCTCTAAGCCAATAGGGTGATGATGCAACTCAAAGTAAAGATTTTAAATGCTTAATTGTGTGTGGGTTTGCAACTTTGCATAAAGTAGTTGTCTTTCAGCTTCTGATATCTACTGCTTATTCAAGAATTAAATTTCCACGTGGTTGCCAGAGGGAGTAGTTTTCTTGCAATTAAATATCTAATTATACCAGTATCTTGATAATGTTTGTTACTCGTTTGGTTATCAGAAAAGTCGGCACGCCTTTGTGCATGTACAGAATATTATAATCAGTATACATGTCCTTTTTCCGGGTAAAGCTTAAAAACGAATTGATAGAATCCGAGTTACAATTATTTTATTTAGGTGGTTTAATTATAATATTTGATGTGATTGTTCATTTAAATTTTAAAAAATGTGTAGTACTTGTTGAGGAAAGGTTAGACAAACCCACTTGGTAAACTAATTCCTAAAACAAGGCTACTTTATAATTCCTTCACGTAATATTGTCAATTATATTTAAATCACACTTAATTAAAATAACAAATTAAGCAAGATTGCGTTTGGCCGTATTTATAATATCCGAATGAACCTAACCTTTTGCGCCCTTCCGTGCTGGGATTCTCCCGATCACCTGATAATCAAATTAACATAATTAATTAATTTTGAGAATTAGTCATCATTACGGTAATTACAATTAGCAAAAAGGGCACGAGATTGTAGCCTGTTTGCTTTAACCCAAGGCATTTTCTCATTCCTTTGAAACCGACACATGACGCCTGCAGTAACATAAAATGTGGTCTTAACAACAAATGTAACATTTATTTAATTTTTTGATTCTAGCATTTGACAAGAAAGCACCAGTGGTCTAGTACTAGAATAGTACCCTGCCACGGTACAGACCCGGGTGATTCCCGGCTGGTGCATTTATATTGAGGTGCGTTGAAGATAACGTTGCGCTCAAATGTGGATATTGGGTTATCCACCTTGTCCGAACCTCGACGAAATTAGCGCATCTGAGCACTTTTTTTTTTCATTTTTGAGGTTTTATGTTCTATTGTGGTTTAACTTTTATCTTTATAAAGTTATACATTTTCAGTTTTTTAGTTTTTTTTTTCCATTTTTATGTTCTATTGTGGTTTAACTTTTATCTTTATAAAGTTATACATTTTCATTTTGAGTTTTTGAGTTTTTTTTTTGTGTTCTATTGTGGTTTAACTTTTATCTTTATAAATTTATACATTTTCATAAGGGTACAATTAGTCTTTTATCTTTATAAAGTTATACATTTTCATTTATAATTTTTGAGGATTTAGACCTATGGAGTTTGACGTAGCAAAAGCATAATAACGAAAGAGATGAACGGCCGACACTATGTGCACTAAGTTGCACTCAGTTCTTTAATTTAATCCAATGTTTAAGTCCCTCAAACAATCTCAAAAGCAACATATAAATAAATATCCTAAAAGCCCGATAAACAAAGTGCCCACATACGGGGTCAACAATCAATATAAATGAAGTGCGTAAATAAATAAAACCCTTAGATTTTGGACCTGAATATTCGATCATAGGCTTCTAAGTACGCCAATGACTTGGTGTCGACATCATTGTCGCCCATGTAAGGAACCGAGTGTTTCACATTAAACACGTCAGAGGTACGGATGTAAGACGGAAACATCAAACGGTAGGCATTCGGGTTCATCTAAAGCACGATCTCCACAAGTCCAATTTCTCGCTGCCAACTTGTTGCATTCATATGCTGGGCCAAGAACTGGCAACACGAAATCACCCACTTCAAACTTGACATTCCGTCTCCCAAGATCTGTCGTGGCCTTGTATAGAGCGTTAGCATCGAGTAGCTGTGCTCGAGTGGCAGCACGCGAATCGGAGATGATATAGAGATTAAATCAGAGAGACCACGGGGTACAAGGGCATACACTACCCACTTAGCCCAAGTACTATAGTGTTGAGTTGGATTGTTCATTGAAACTCATTTTTGATCAATTGATGCAAAGTCAGCAAGACACAATAAACGTACAAATGCAAGCACAAAGTTGAAAATAGTTTCGCAATTCGTCCATATTGACCGTGAAATCACTCATGAGCAAAGTGCGATGGGACATTTGTAAATAAATTAATTTAATTGCAAATTAAATTGAGATATGTGAAAATTACACCTTAAATATCAATTAAGATAATTATTTATTGGGAATGTAAAGTCAATTCTTAAAATATATAAATAATTGAAGGCATAATTGATCCATTAAATTAAATTAAATTGGACCTCTAAAGTCCAACAATTCAAGTTTGGTCTCAAAAGTCCGAAAAATTAAGTTGGGCATTAAAGTCCGATGAATTAATTGAGCATTTAAACTAAATCAGAGGACTCAACCCAAGTCTTTGAAATCCATCAAATCTTTCTAGAAGTTTTCAAATCTTTGGAACCCGTCAAATCAAGTCTGTCAAGCATAGTGTAAAACCATATTCTACTCTTATAAAGGGTCTTGTTCCTCTTATTCAACACAAATATTGAATATATAAAATTTTGTAAGTCCTAGCAACCAAGTTCAGTGATTCAAAATAATTCTTCAAGGCGTTCTTCAAAGAAGTCGATCAAGAACAACATTTGATCCAGGATTATGCTGCTACCTCTTGGATCCGCGTTCTCCAAGTTCTTAAAGTTTCTGGTCCCTCGATAGTCCCTCGAAAATTAATCAAGAACGATCTTTGATTCAAGATTAAGATGCTAAACCTCTTGGATTTGCATTCTTCGTAGAAGTCCCTCGAAAATCAATTCAGAACGCTCTTCGATCCAAGATTACGGTGTTAAACCTCTTGGATCTGTGTTCTTCGCAAAGGCCCTCGTAAATCAATCAAGAAGCTAAACCTCTTGGACCCATGTTCTTCTTGAAAGTCCCTACAAAATAATATTTAATCCAAGATTAAGGCGCGAATCCCACTAAATGTTAAGATTATGGCGCGAAGCCCACTGGATTAATGTTATAAAGTCTTGAAATTCAAGCACGCATAAGATTGGGTTGCAGATCCAACTCCGAAAATATTGAAAGAAGTCAAAGTCAAGATAGAAGATAGAATTTGAGGATCAAATTAGAGATTGCACTTGAAATTTATATTCGATTAAAGAAATCAACTTTATAACTCTTTTTCGTGTTTATTCATATATTACATACAAAATTTGTGTCTACATCTTTGTTCGCACGCACGTGCGTCTCCCAAATTGCGTCAATTCAAATCAACGCTTCATTTACACGCACCATCATTGTGAGACGTTAATGACATCATCAACACACATTTTTGAGGCAACATACACGGAAGTTGAAGCGTCAGATCATATCAAAGATACGCTACAATAGTTACAATTCCAAGACATGTCGACTAGATGACCAACTCGCCCCTCGAGCGACCACACGAGGCACGATCTAGGGGAAATTTTTATGTCATTTTTATTATACGCAGATTAAGTTATACTCCTCGATGTGGTCAACTTCTCATCACCTTAACCCGAAGAGCAACTTGCTCATTCGGGCAACCACCCACGCAGGGGCTGAGTCATGTTATCACATAGGGGGGCCATGCCCCCCCCTGCAACCCCTGCCTCTCAACACCAGTTTTACCACCACCTTCAAAGTTCAAAGTCCACGTATGCAAATTCCAAAGATCCTTCCACTACAACCACTCCTGCACAATTCTTCTTTATTTATTTATTATTCTTCTTTACTTTTTTATGAACTATATATTTATCATTATATTTAATCTAATAAACGTATCTTGTTTTATATTTTGAAGAAATAGTTATTTAATTTTCATTATATATTGTATGATCATTTTCTTCAATTTTAATCAATAAATACTAATTATTTTACATTATTAAGATATAAGTTTTTATGTAATTTTTTTGGAGAAGTTACTAATAAGTCTTAATACTAATATGTTTTATTTTTAATGTTTTCCCATAGAAGATTGACTTGATTTATTAAATTCCACAATTTATAAACGGATAGATTTGGCTCTTTATTTTTTGCTAAGTAATGAATTAGGAATATAATGACATACTTTTGAATATTTAATAAATAACAATGTTAAAACAAATGAAATACATTACAAGCAATGAACTAAAATATAAGATTTAAATTTCACATAATTTCGTTATATATGAAAGGGAATTAAGCGCCGTAAGATTTAAAATATCAGTGAAAATAAATGCAATTTAAAAAAAATGTAATTTCAATAATTACGATGAATATTAATTTATTAATTTATAGTAAATAAAATTATTGTAAATATCAGTGTTCAAATAATCATCTGTAGCTTGCAACATTTGGCCCCCCTCAACCTCGTATCCTGGCTCCGCCCCTGCACCCACGTAGCCGACAAGGCGAACACCTCCAAAGTCGACTTGGTTGCATCAACCTGCAATAGCCTAGAGGGAGCCCCTCACTCAACCAAGAGACCGACTATTTATCGAAGCTCGCCCAATGAATATATTCTGCAAAGATCCTCCCGAAGAAGCAAATTATCTTCATGTCATACCGAGTTGATAGTAGTAAGTAGTCATTTAAGGAAATAAATCAAGACTGTCAGGGGAGAATCACTAATAATGCCAAATGTCATGCCGGGAATGGAGCAGATCTTTGACATAGGTTTGTGATGGAGTGTGGTCAAGCATGGATCTTCTCAGGAGCTGCACCAGCCCCCGCAAGCCTAATTATATATATATACCTATATGTTTTGGACGTCAGTCTAAAATAAATTATAAAAACTGAAAAGCCCAAAGTCCATTCAATTTATTAAAAAAAATGGAGAAGCCCAAAGCCCAACGCAATTTAAAAATGAACTCCTAATAATTTAAGTGGGGCAAATATACTAATTTTTACTTAATTTTTTTTCTCTCAGCTTCCTCTGAGACGCTGCGTTGCAGACTTGATGTTGTTATTGTGTTTTCTCTTTTAAAAAATTTAAGTTTAAAGTATGTCTGTACGTGGAAGAATCTTTATAATAACAAAGGTGGTGTTTGTTTTCAGCCTCAGAGGTCCGGATGGGGGATGGACTTCCCTCCGTCCCGTCTATTTTTCGGATTTTCACATTCCATCCTCCATCTAAATATACATTCACCCCTATTATATATTTATACTCTAAAACTATCACATCACTACTTTTCTTACACCAACTCATTTTCTCTCATATTTTTCTTACAACAATTCATTATCTCTCCTACTTTTCTTTTATACAATTATTATCATACTAACTAATAATAACAAAATAATACATCATTATAATTAAAATGTATTGATTTGACATAAAGCTCCATCCACCCCTACTACATCTAACTCAAAACAAACAAGAGATTAATATTCACAAGATTTGCCTCATCCACCTTTTTCCCCATCCGAATTTGCCACCTCAAGCTCAAAACAAACATACCCAAAGAGTCTCGGAATTTGAATGTAGTTTTTTTTTTAAATCTCTCACCACATATCCAAGGGATTATGATTTTTTAATTAATTTAGTGTGTGTATTTATTTTTTATTGTTGTTATCTGCTTATCTTGTTTGTATTTTGTTGAAGATGGAATTTAATAATATTGTGTAATGTGTATCCAATTTTCCTATATACAATATATTGAATTAATATTTAATAATAAAATTTAATGTATTTAATTCATCCTTTGATAGTTTGATTATCTAATACCGGAAGAGTGACACTGTTTAATACCATACCATGTATTTAACTTATGTTTTTAAGTTTAATCTTATTAATTAAATTTTAAAATCAAATCATACTTCAATTGATAATTAATAAATAATTAGTTTATTACTTATATTGTTGTCTGCCTAGGTCTCAAGCACTGTTTTCAAAACTCTCAAGGTCAGTAAGACATAAATGTATTTATTTATTTAGGACTTAGGCTCTAATGCAAAGATACTCCAAAAAATACTATGGTGCAATATCGGATACTTGACGGGTGCGGCTGCGGGTGGGGGTGCGATTTGCACCCGGTGCGCCAAGTGGCAAATTTTGAAAAAAAAAAACGGGGATACGTGCACCGGGTGCGTTTATGATGCGAATCCGGTGCGTTTTGGGTGCGTCTTGGGTAATTTTGAAAAAAAACATAAAAAATTTATGGGGCAATGTTGTAGTTTTTAAAACTTAAAAAAAAAACTAATTTTAAATAAGTAAAATAACTTAAAATAAGAAAACTTAAAATTACCTTATCAACACTCAAAGTCAGTAAGTCGCCAGTCTCACCACACGAACAGAACTCACCACACGAACATAACACACCATTACCTCCTTTCTGCTTTTTTCACGCTGCGTTGCTTCCAACATTTCGTATATTGTTATTTTCATATATTTTACATGTATAATATATAATAAAATAATAAATAAATAGATGTATTCTTGCCGAATCGAACCCTGAATTTTTCAAAAATTTGTATCCCTGTATCCGTATCGAGTCGCCCCCGCACCTACACCTGTGCAACACAGGACTCAGGATTAGTGGATAATGGATTACCAATTTATCACATCATTTAAGGGCATCAATTGAATAATTGAAATGTGTTTTGTTGTTTTGGGTCTTCTGTAATTTTAATTAATTTATTTATTAATAGAAAATTAATTTATTTTATAATCATGTGCAATATTTCAAAATTTTAAATTGAGGATCAATAATTTGCAAAGAATAAAAAAAGGGCTTTTATCATCTTTCTTTAAGAAACGTAATCGTCAAGATAGTGAAGGACCTGAAGGTAGCTCAGAACCTACGCCCACGGCGACACGAAATCAAACAAATCAATTTCCTTCAATACCTATAGAGTAAAATCTCTCGATTTCAGATTTTCAATCAGATATATATTTTGAGCATGATCCGAGAAAGGAAAAAAATAATTATGGGAATATTCTGTTAATGCACGGGATGATATAAGACGTGCATATCTAAAAGTTTTTTTTTTCAACCTAAAATGGATGTGCATCCTGTTACAAAGATTGACAATCAAAATCGTAATTTTCAGAAGAAATGGTTTGACAAGTTTGATTGGTTGGAGTATTCCCTTTCCACAGACAAAGCATATTGTTTTTATTGTTTTCTTTTCATGACTGATGTTAATATCCCTAGTTCTTCTGCATTAGTCAAAAAAAGGGTTTTAACATTTGAAAAAGAATAAACTGGGAAAATAAGTGTACATTCTTACACATGTTGGTTCTACAATTACATCACCACATACTATGTTCTTAAGAAGTGCAGAGGATTTGATGAAACCAATTGGGCATATAGACAAAGTTATGCATGCTCAGACAAATATTGAAAAGGAGAGAAATCGTCTATGATTAAAGACCTCAATCATAAGCCTCCGATGGCTTGCACTTCAAGGTTGTGCTTTTAGAGGTAATGATGAGTCTTCATCTTCATCTAACCGAGGGAATCTTAAGGGTGCGTTTGTTTTGGGACTCACAAGGATGGACTTAGGACTTTGCGCTCCCCGTCTCATACGAGTTTGAAATTTAGAATCTAGTTTTCAAATCCCACATTCAATCTAAACCTACAAATACTTATAAAATCTATTACTACTCTTCCCAATACATCACACTTTATACATTTTATTACTCTTCTCAATATAATATAATAATACAATATCAATATTGATTTGACATAAAGTTAAATTTCACCCTAGTCAAATCCCAAAACAAATACATATATTTACTATTCATCAAGGATTCTAAATCCCTAAATTTTAAAATCTTGACTTGTTCCGCACACTTAAAACCCAAAACAAACGCACCCTTAAGATTTTGGGCCTGAATATTCGATCATAGGCTTCTAAGTATGCCAATGACTTGGTGTCGACATCATTGTCGCCCATGTAAGGACCCAAGTGTTTCACATTAAACACGTCAGAGGTACGGATGTGAGACGGAAACATCAAACGGTAGGCATTCGAGTTCATCTAAAGCACGATCTCCACAAGTCCAATTTCTCGCTGCCAACTTGTTGCATTCATATGTTGGGCCAAGAACTTGCCACACGAAATCACCCACTTCAAACTCGACATTCCGTCTTCCAAGATCTGTCTCGGCCTTGTATAGAGCGTTAGCATCGGGCAGCTGTGCTCGAGTGGCAGCACGCGAATCAGAGATGGTATAGAGATTAAATCAGAGAGGCCACGGGGTACAAGGGCATACACTACCCACTTAGCCCAAGTACTAAAGTGTTGAGTTGGATTGTTCATTGAAACTCATTTTTGATCAATTGATGCAAAGTCAGCAGGACACAATAAACGTACAAATGCAAGCACAAAGTTGAAAATAGTTTCGCAATTCGTCCATATTGACTGTGAAATCACTCATGGGCAAAGTGCGATGGGATATTTGTAAATAAATTAATTTAATTGGGAATTAAATTGAGACATGTGAAAATTACACCTTAAATATCAATTAACATAATTATTTATTGGAAATGTAAAGTCAATTCCTAAAATAAATAAATAATTGATGGCATAATTAATCCATTAAATTAAATTGGACCTCTAAAGTCCAACAATTCAAGTTGGGTCTCAAATGTCCGAAAAATTAAGTTGGGCATTAAAGTCCGATGAATTAATTGAGCCTTTAAATTAAATTAGAGGACTCAACCCAAGTCTTTGAAGTCCATCAAATCTTTCCAGAAGTTTTCAAATCTTTGGAACTCGTCAAATCAAGTCTGTCAAGCATAGTGTAAAATCATATTCTACTCTTATAAAGGGTCTCGTTCCTCTCATTTAACACAAATATTGAATATATAAAATTTTGTAAGTCCTAGCAACCAAGTTCACTAATTCAAAATAATTCTTCAAGGCGTTCTTCAAAGAAGTCGTTCAAGAACAACCTTCGATCCAAGATTATGCTGTTACCTCTTGGATCCGAGTTCTCCAAGTTCTTAAAGTTTCTTGTCCCTCGATAGTGCCTCGAAAATTAATCAAGAACGATCTTTGATTCAAGATTAAGATGCTAAAACTCTTGGATTTGCATTCTTCGCAGAATTCCCTCGAAAATCAATTCAGAACGGTCTTCGATCCAAGATTACGATGCTAAACCTCTTGGACCCGTGTTCTTCTTGAAAGTCCCTACAAAACAATATTTAATCCAACATTAATGTGTGAAGCCCACTAAATGTTAAGATTAAGGTGCGAAGCCCGCTTGATTAATGTTATAAAGTCCTGAAATTCAAGCACGCATAAGATTCGGCTGCAGATCCAACTCCGAAAATATTGAAAGAAGTCAAAGTCAAGATAGAAGAGAGAATTTGAGGATCAAATTAGAGATTGCACTTGAAATTTGTATTCGATTAAAGAAATCATCTTTATAACTCCTTTTCGTGTTTATTCATATATTAAATACAAAATTTGTGTCTACATCTTTGTTCGCACGCACGCCCGTCTCCCGAATTGCGTCAATTCAAATCAACGCTTCATTTACATGCGCCATAATTGTGAGACGTTAATGACATCATCAACACATATTTTTGAGGCAACATACACGGAAGTCGAAGCATCAGGTCAGATCAAAGATACGCTACAATAGTTACAATTCCAAGACATGTCGACCAGATGACCAACTCACCCCTCGAGCGACCACACGAGGCACGATCTAGGGGCAATTTTTATGTCATTTTTATTATACACGAATTAAGTTATACTCCTCGATGTGGTCAACTTCTTATCACGTTAACCCGAAGAGCAATTCGCTCATTCGGGCAACCACCGACGTAGCCGACAAGGAGAACACCACCAAAGTCGACTTGGTTGCATCAACCTGCATAAGCCTAGAGGGAGCCCCTCACTCAACCAAGAGACCGACTATTTATCGAAGCTCACCCAACGAATATATTCTGCAAAGATCCTCCTGAAGAAGAAAATTATCTTCATGTCATACCTAATTAATAGTAGTAAGTAGTCATTTAAGGAAATAAATCAAGACTGCCAGGGGAGAATCACTAATAATGCCAAATATCATGTCGGGAATGGAGCAGATCTTTGACATAGGCTTGTGATGGAGTGTGGTCAGGGACGGATCTTCTCAGGGAGTGCAAGCTTATTTTTTTTCATATATATATATATATATATATATATATATATAAAACTGAAGAATCTGTATGTCTGTATGTGGAAGAATCTTTATAATAACAAAAAGTCTTGGAATTTGAATGTAGCTTTTTTTAATCATCTCACCACATATCCAAGGGGTTATATTTTTTAATTAATTTAGTGTGTTTATTTATTTTTCATTTTTATTGTTGTTATCTACTTATCTTGTTTGTATTTTGTTGAAGATGGAATTTAATAATATTGTGTAATGTGTATTCAATTTTCCTATGTACAATATATTGAATTAATATTTAATAATAAAATTTAATGTATTTAATTCATCCTTTGATAGTTTAATTATCTAATACCGGAAGAGTGACACTGTTTAATACCATACCATGTATTTAACTTATGTTTTTAAGTTTAATCTTATTAATTAAATTTTAAAATCAAATCATACTTTAATTGAAAATAAATAAATAATTAGTTTATTTTAATACTTATATTGTTGTCTGCCTAGGTCACTAGGTCAGTAAGACATAAATGTATTTATTTATTTGGGAATTAGGATTAGTGGATAATGGATTACCAGTTTACCACATCATTTAATTGGGCATTAATTGAATAATTCAAATGTGTTTTGTTGTTTTGGGTCTTCTGTAATTTTAATTAATTTATTTATTAATAGAAAATTAATCTATTTTATTATCATGTGCAATATTTCAAAATTTTAAATGGAGGATCAATAGTTTGCAAAGAAAAAAAAGGGCTTATATCATCTTTCTTTAAGAAACATGATCGTCAAGATAGTGAAGGACCTGAAGGTAGCTCAGAACCTACACCCACGGCCACACGAAATCAAAAAAATCAATTTCCTTCAATACTTATAGAGCAAAATCCCTCAATTTCAGATTTTCAATCTGATATATATTTTGAGTGTGATCCGAGAAAGAAAAAAAATAATTATAGGAATATTCTGTTAATGCACGGGATGATATAAGACGTGCATACCTGAAAGTTTTTTTTTTTCAACCTAAAATGGATGTGCATCCTGTAACAAAAACACTACAAAAAACACATCAATTTAACGAGGGGAATTGGAGAGGGGAAAGGAACCCTCGGTATTTACCGAGGGTATGCACGAGCGAAAGGCTGAACAAGGGCCTTTACGAGGGCCCGACCCTCGGCCCGTTAAACGAGGGCGGCCCTCCCTCAGTAAAAACATCACTAAAATAACGAGCGCCACGCTCCCTCGGTAAACGGACCATGTGGGCTCAGCCGAGGGCCGCCCCCCCTCGCCAATTGAAGTACTGACACGCTGCAGTTTGGTCTGCACGAGGCGCGTTTTGCGAGGGCAACCACCCTCATTAAAGCGCTCGCCCACCACTATAAGTACACTCCCCCTCAATTTCGATTCATTTCAAATTCACAGACGAGAAAAAGAGCTTTGCGGCCTGCCCAGTGTTTTCTTCGAAATTAAGGTATGTAGTGTTTTTTATTTTAATTGTTATTATATAGGTATTAGTTGTATTATTATTTAGTATTAGTTGTATTATTAATTAGTATTAGTTGTTTTACTATTTAGTATTAGTTATTTTAATATTGTTTTAATACTAATTTTAATTTTTAGTTGGACGTTTTGGGGTGAAGGGGCGAAACTAGCTAGAGCAATTTCAGCTCATTTTTGGGAGTTAAGGTATGTATTTTTATTTTAATCGTTATTATATAAGTATTAGTTATTTTATTATTTAGTATTAGTTGTTTTGTTATTTAGTAATAGTTGTTTTAATATTGTTTAGTATTAATATTTTAAATTAATGTGTATATATTGTGTTATATTAGTTGTGTAATTATTTAGTATTAGATTTTAATTATGCATGTAGTATATATTACTTGTTTATGTTAATTTAATTTAGCTTAATTTTATCTAATTATGCATATATGCATGTAGTATTAGTTGTTTATTACTTGTGTATATTAATTAGTTTAATTCAATATAAGTATATTGTTTAGTTTAAGTTTACGTGAATATTAGTTTAGTTTAACTTAGTATTAGTTTAATTTATCTTATTTTTGTATATATAATATTAATTAGTTGTTTGATTATTTAGTTATTTAATATATTAATTACGTTTGACGTTGGAGTGGAGGGATTGATGTTGATGAATGTTGGTAATTGCTTGTTATAAAACATGTGTGTTCCGACTTGATTGATTTTAATTGATTAAGTCGGAAGTGGATGCAGGTAGTATCTTGATTAATTGGGGAATACGATAAAATAAGACGGAACTCTGCCGAAATATTTAGAAAATATTAATTATTAATTAGGCTTTTGAATACTAATTAATTCGTAAATATGTTAAACAGATAATTGATATGGATTATTCCATATGTTTACGTTGGATGTATGGTCCTGGATCGATTAATGGCAATATATCTCTCGAATTCTATAATGGACTCGAATCATTTATAGATTTTGCCATTAATAATGGGATGATTCAGGGAAAGATTAGGTGTCCCTGCAACAAATTTAGATGTCGGAATAATAATACGTATCATGATTCATGACCCTAATGAGGTGAGAGCACATTTGTATAGAAATGGGTTCATGCCCAATTATTGCAATTGAATTCTTCATGGTGAGGAAATGTGAAGTCATGAATACGATCATCCGTCTGCTTCGACTACACAAGGGCCGGTCGACGAGACTTTTGCATCTAGCTCGTGCCACAATATGATGACGGACTTAACCTCTGGTCGCCACTTAAATGTGGATGATGAGGCCTCTAATGAGGAACCTCCTAATGAGCATGCTGCACATTTTTATAACATGCTTCGTGCAGCGAATCAGGATATAATGCCTGGTTGCGAATCGCACTCACAGTTGTCATACAATGCCCTATTGCTGAACATTAAAACTGAAAACAGACTGTCTGAAAGGGGTTATAATCAAATGGTTGATGCGATTTGTGTTCTTTGTCTGAATAACCTCGTGCCCAAGAAATTTTCTGATAGCAAACAACTGATGAGTGAGATGGGTCTTCCAGTGGAGAGGATTCATTGTTGTGCACAGAATTGCATGTTATATTGGGGTGCAGACGGCGAACTTGAAAACTGTAAGCTTTGCAGTCGGCCATGGTTCAAACCTGCTAGACGTGATGTGATTGGGCAATTGAAAAAGAACCATCCTTTTAAGGAGATGTTCTATTTTTCCATCATCCCTCGTCTGCAAAATTTGTATTAGTCTAATGCTACTGCGAAGGATATGACATGGCATGCACGTTGCTCGAACGACAACTCCGGTGTCATGCGTCACCCTGCACACTCATAGGCTTGGAAATACTTGGATCAGTCGCATCCTGATTTTGCTTCAGAAATTCGAAACGTGAGGTTAGGCCTGAGCACTGACAGTTTTCAACCGTTTGGGGCGCATGGGAAACAATATTCATCATGGTCAGTGATAGTGACACCGTACAATCTACCCCCGTGGTTGTGCATGAAGGATCAATTCATGTTTCTTACGGTTCTAGTGCCCGGTCCAAAGAATCCAAAAGATAAATTGGATGTATATAACTTTGTAAGTGCTTCAAGTAACTTCGTTTAAAATATTTGTATGCCAGCAAGCCGTGGAGGCACGGATCGAAGCTGAGGTACCCGCGAATGCAGACGCATACGAGCGCAATAGACAAGCCAGTCAATTCTATACGCAGCAGGTGTCGTACTCCCATGGGAAATTCAGGGGTTTGGGGCAAATGTCGGAGTTGGGGCGCATTCAATCTGGCCTAGGCGGGACATCTGGGAGCACCTCTATCGGCTGCTACTCCCAGTTTGATCAAGAACGCTTTTTGGCACAGGAGCGTGCTCTCGAGAATAAAAGACAACAAAGAGAGGAAATGGCTAGACAGATGACACAAATGCAGAGTCAAATGAACCAGATGAGCCAATTTTTCTCCTTGTGGCAGGCAACCGTTGGTCCACAGCAGCCGCCGTGGCAAGGTACCGGTGCTCCACAACAGACGTGGCAGGGAACCGGTGCACCACAGACCGGTGTTACTCCCCAGCAGGGGTTATAGGGAATCGGTGATTCCCAACAGTGGGGTTACTCCCAGCGTACCGGTGGTTATGCTCAGCCTGGTCTTTTTGTTCCTCCATTCCCTCAGTATCGTGCTCCTCCTAATGCTCCTGTAGGTCCCAGTGGTTCTACCGCTCGTGTTCGACGTCATTCCGCCGACTCTTCCGGGAGTACTCAAGTTCTCACTGACTTGGTCAGAGCCGCCGGTGCATTTGATCCCATTTTTTTTCCTCCTATTCAATTTCCCACAATAAATGGCAATGAAGATGATGATGATGATCATGATGATGATGTGATGTCTTAAACTTTGTGTGTGTGTGTGTGTGTTATTTAAACATTTAACTGAATATTTTGTTATGTTTTATGTTGCTTTCGAACGCTACATATTTTGTTGTGTTTTATTTTAGAATATTTGAACACCCCATGTGTGTTTTATGTTTATTTTTTATGAATATTATTGATTGCGCTAAAAAAATTAATATTATTTATTAATCTCTATTATTAGTTTGTGAGAATGCTTTAAAATTTTATTAAAAAAAAAGATTATTATAGGTGTATGTGTACACGTGTTAAGTAAATAATGAAAAATAATACAAAAGTAATAATTTTGCAATTTTATTGAAAATATTTAAAAAAATAATGATCAATATGTATATTTGTTAGTAAATATTACATACGTAAATATGATTATTAATTTTTTTTTTATTAAAAATACTTTAATTCAAACGTATTAGGATTACATTTAGTGAAATAGAGTATGAAAATGATTATTTGAAAATATTTTAGTAAAAATAATTAATATAAACATATATATATATATATATAAATGTATTCATAATAATAAATGATGCATAAGAATATAAATTATTTATTACATAATTTTATTATAAATATTTTAAGTTAATCAAAGTAAATATATGCATGACAAACAATTAAAATAAATGATAGAAGAAAAAAATTGTAAAAACAGAATATATAATACCTATACAATTAAAAATACAATCCTAACGAACAACTCGCCTAGCCCAAATGGTTAGGCGGAACACACAAGACCTCCACATACCCGGAGGTCGAGTGTTTGAATCACATGGGGGCGAATGTCACCCATATATGTTGCTACAGTGGAGGGGCTCGCGTGTCCCAGTGGTTCGTGGGTGCGCTCGGAGCCCCTCCAACCCGGGCTCGAAACCTGGCGACTGCATTTTTAATACCGCAATTAAATTCGCGAGGGCCTATTTCCCTCGGCAAAATGCTTGCCCAATTGGCGAGGGCCACATCGCCCTCGTTAATTACCTTGTAGTAGAAGGCGAGGGCCAGCTAGCCCTCGTTAATTTTGAAGAGGGCATTAGCGAGGGCCCTCGTGTTAGAAACTGGGCGAGGGGGTGTCGGCCCTAGGTAAACTGACATGTGTCAGTCCCTCGACAAAACCCTCGTTATTTGCCGAGGGATTTTTTCCCCTCGTTAAATTTTTACCGAGAAGCACTTTAACGAGGGATTTTTCCCCTCATTAAAGCCCTCCCTAAACCCATTTCCCTCGTTAATAGCCTCTTTAAGGCCCTCTTTAAATTAGATGTATTTTGTAGTGAAATTGGCAATCAAAATCGTAATTTTCAAAAGAAATGGTTTGACAAGCTTGATTGGTTGGAGTATTCGCTTTCCACAGACAAAACATATTGCTTTTATTGCTTTCTTTTCATGACTGGTGTTAATATCCCTAGTTCTTCTGCATTAGTCAAAGAACGGTTTAACAATTGAAAAAGAATAAACTGTGAAAATAAGTGTACATTTCTTACACATGTTGGTTCTACAACTACATCACCACATACTATGTCCTTAAGACGTGCAGAGGATTTGATGAAACTAATTGGGTATATAGACAAAGTTATGCATGCTCAGACAAATATTGAAAAGGAGAGAAATCGTCTATGCTTAAAGACCTCAATCATAAGTCTCCGATGGCTTGCACTTCAAGGTTGTGCTTTTAGAGGTAATGATGAGTCTTCATCTTCATCTAACCGAGGGAATTTTGTTGAATTGGTGAAGGCTTTTGCAAGTATGAATAAGGAAGTTAATGAAGTTTTTCTTGATAATGCTCCAAAATATGTCCAATACATTGCTCACAAAATTAAAAAAGAGATTTTGAATATTATGGCCAATAGAATACGTCGAATGATTTGTGAAGAATTTGGCGATAAATATTTTTGTATCCTTGTTGATGAAGCATATATAAGATAGCTCCAAGCAAAAACAGATGGATATTATCTTGAGTTTTGTGAATGATCATGAAATTTTGACTGAACGATTTTTTGCAAATAAAAGCGTTCGTGAGTCGTGACACTACTTCATTAAATTTGAAAATAGAGATATGTGTTCTTTCTCATCATGATCTTTGGGTTGAGAAAATGAGAGACCAAGAGTATGATGGTGCTAGTAATATGTGTGGTTCATAAAATGGACTTCAGACATTATTTCTTAGAGATTGTCCATATGCCTATTATGTTCATTGTTTTGTGCATCGTCTACAATTGACATTAGTTTCTGCAGTTAAGGATAACAATGTTGTTCTGGAATTCATTTCTCACTTGGATAATGTTGTTAATATCATAACTTCTTCACCAAAACGTGTCTCTCTATTGCACGCTGCTCAAAGACATGAAATTCAGAGTTTATTGGTTGCAGAGGAGCTTGATTCTGGACGTGGTGCCAATCAATTGGTAATTGCAGTGAGCTGGAGCTATTCGTTGGAGTTCACACTATAACTCCGTGAAGAGTTTGATAGGTATGTATGCTGCAACTTGCAAAGTGTTTGAATTTCTCATTGAACATTCTCCAAATGGAAGATCTAAAGCTGAAGTTCAAGGGGTTTACAAAAATATGGCAAGCTTTGAATTTGTATTCACTTTACACCTGATGCATATAATTATGAGAATTGCTTATTCTCTTTGTCAAATTCTTCAAAGAAAAGTTCAAGATATTTTGGCTACTATTGCATTTGTCTCTACTACTAAAAATCTTCTTAAGGAATTGAGTGAATGTGGTTGGGAAAAATTTCTTGAAGAGGTTAAAGGTTTTTGCTTGAAGAATGGTATTGATGTCCCCAATTTGGATTCTCCGTATAAGGTTGGTCGTTCTCGTGGCAAGCTACAATTGAACATCATTATCATTTTGATGTTTTCAATGAAGCAATAGATTACATCTTGATGGAGTTGAATACAAGATTTAATGATGTGTCTGTTGAATTGATTTCTCTCAATGTGGCCTTAGATCCTAAGTATTCTTCTGAATCATTCAATACTGATGATATCTGCAAGCTTGCAAGGAAATTATATCCTAAATATTTCTATGATCAAGATATTGTTGCATTAGAGTATGAGTTGAGGCATTATAAGAAGGATGTGTTGGTGCTGCAAAAGTTTGGAGTTTCTACACTTGCTGAGTTGAGTCAACTACTTAACGAGAGTGGAAGGTCGGAGCCCTACGTTATGTTAACTAGACTAATTCATCTAATTTTGACATTGTCTGTTTCTACTGCTACAACTGAGCGAGCATTTTCTACAATGAAGCATGTGAACACAACACTTCGTAATAAGATGAGAGATGATTTACTTGGAGATTCGTCAATGTTTTATATCAAAAGAGACTTTGTTAAAGATATATAGATATATATTCAATTATTGATGAATTTTATGCTTTGAAGTCCCGTAGGGTACAACTTATGTGAACATCAAAATATTTTGGTATGTACGAATTTTAATTCACCAAAATGTTTACTTTTCAGCCTACCACAATACTAAATTCTGGATTTGTCCTTGAGTGCAGGGGCGGATCCAGAAACTGATGGAGGGGTGGGCTAGAAAAAACAATGTTTATAAGGTTAAATCTTGTATCCACTATATGGACCGTGCACTTCATAGTTTACTTTAAAATCATGCAACTTGCTGCATTGAAATATACAATTTTGGGTATTTTTTATTTTAAGAAAAATAATTTAATTGAGTTAGAAGCAAATTGAGTTTATATAGACTGAGCTAAAAACTTAATAATTCAGATTAATTACATATAATATATATAATACAAAGAATTTGAAGATGAGTTGGGATGGGCTTGAGCACTGTCAGCCCACCCCCTAGATCCGCCCATGCCTGAGTGGTAGCTTAAGAAAGTACACTAGTAATATTTATGCATGGACTTCAACTGAAATTAGCGCAAAGCTCCAATCCATTGTAAGTATATAAAAAGAGCTCATCAACGATCATATATAAAGGATCTGAAAATTAAAGATCCAAAGACCTAGTGCATTTACTCTTTACTCAAGAACAATCCTTTGAATACTATAAATACACATAACATTCCCAATATTTGTTTGATTAGTCAATCCATAATGCCTGTAGAAACTATCAACGTGCACAATAGAGTTAAATCCTTTATGCCTGCATTATGTTTCAATTCCACTAGAGTAGACTATAATTTATTAAAAGATCTTAATCGAAGTTGATTATCAGCATTTATTAAGTTTAGTTCAACATCCCATTGTGCCACATCACTATGTTCTTTTAGGTTTCGTCTCTGATGTCACCTTTTTCTTGTTATAGTTTGTTCGCAGAATTGATCTTCTATGCCAATAGCGTGGTGATGCAACTCAAAGCCAAGAATTTAAATACTTAATATTTTGGTTTGCATAAAGTAGTTGTCCTTTCAACTTCTGATATCTACTGCTCTTTCAAGAATTAAGTTCCATGTGATTACTAAAAATATCTAGTAATCAAAAAAAGTCGGCAGGCCTTTGTGCTTGTATAGAATAGAATTTCGTAATTGGACCGGGACGACGAAATTTTAAAATTCTAATAGGGATAAAATGATAAAATTTAACAATTTTAAAACATAAAATATAAAATTTTCGTCATATATAATACAAAAAAATTTAATTCCATGGAGGACGAGTATACGTGTTCTTTGCCGGGTAAAACCCATAAACGATCGAATAGATAGAATCCGAGTTACAATTATATATTTCATTTAAGCGGTTAATTATAATATTAGATGTGATTACTCATTTAATTTTTTTATTAAAAAACTGTAGTATATATGTTGAGGAAAGATTAGACAACTGGTAAACTGCCTCACCAATATACCTTAGACGCTTATTGTTCCTCCACCTAGTATTGTTAATTATATTTTAAACTAGATTATTCAAAATAAAAAAGCAAGATTACGTTTAGCCGTATCAATGACATCCAAATAAACCTAACCTTGTCTGCCTTCTTTAACAGCCTCATTGACACTTTTTATTTTTAGAAACTAACAGCCTCATTAACTAACTTACCTGTTTTGCCTGCTCCAATAACCAAATTAATTAAGTCATCATTAGGGTACTAATTAATTACTAGAAATTTAGCACACAAAGCACTGAGATAGTAGCGTTTTTGCTTTAACACAAGGCATTTCCTCTGTTTTTTGACACATGACGGCACTGTAGTAACATCAAATGGTAGTCTAACAATGAACATAACTTTTATTTATGTTTGATTCTAGCATTTTACAAGAAAGCACCAGTGGTCTAGTGGTAGAATATTACCCTGCCACCAAGGTACAGACCTGGGTTCGATTCCCGGCTGGTGCGATTAATGAGGTGCTGTGAACTTAACTTTGCGCTAACCGGTGGATATTGGGTTATCTATCTTGTCCTAACTTGGACGAAAATACTAACGCATCTGAGCCCTCCCCTTTTTCATTTTTTTCTTTTTAACAATTTGGTATTTTTGGTTGCAAGATATTTTAGGACCTCCTTTTTTTTTTTTAACAATTTGGTATAACACTTGTTCTTGGATTCATAAAAAAAAAAGGTGTGTCGTGAATCTTTTAGTTCCAATTTCATAGAAGTTTTAAAAATTCACGAAGCGAAGTTCGTAGAATTTTTTACAATGGAAGTTTTAAAATTCATTGTTTAATCAAATATACAGAATGTTTTGTCTTTTGAATACCATTTAAAAAATATTGGACCCACGCAGATAACAAAGATTTAGATAGAATGAGAGTAAGCAATTGCATCATCAAGTGATTCAACTGGTCATCCATTATTATGTGATAGGGCATGTTTGATATCTCAGTAGCCGCAAGTAAATGCACATTGAGCTCATTATTTGTTAGTTACACAACCCACGTGTGGATGTCTGAATATTTTGTTAATCAGTGGTTTTCTTTGGCTATAGAGTATAGTTACGAGGTGTCGGTGGAATGGTGGGTTGTAAGAGCTTAATTATGCAATGGAAAAAAGTATGTTAAATGAAGGTTGGTTAGAGCTTGCTATTGCTATGAAACAGGCATGATAAATGCTTCTGGTAATTAGGCATGAATTGGGATAATATTGAAAAACATATATAGCCCAGGACAGCCTAAGATATTAAAGTCCTCTTTGGTTTGCTGCTTACTGTTGCTAGTCGGTCTTATGTAAATTTTAATTTGGCTTAATTTGTTATTTACTTACTAAAAACATGATATACATGTTTCGAACACGGATTGATTGGGATATAAAGAGTAAATATTGAAATGCTTGGTAATAAATTTGTGAACCCTTTATTTGATCTCAAATGACTTATTTATAAATGCAAGTTCTGCCATTGTTTATGATAAGATTAGATTGGGTAATGACACGTGTCCCTTGTGACTCCTGATGTTGACATCTGTCCTCTTTTAGTTTGGAAGTCTACGACTTATCATCCGGGTGTCTTATGGTTGGTCACATGTTCACCACACAATTTAGCTTCACTCAAAATATATAACTATATATTGACTTTAAAAACTTACATAAAAGAGAATACATTTCGTGTAGAAATGCAGTAATTGCCTTGTGGCATGTGGGGGTTATCTATACCAAAAAACAATCCCCCCAATTTTCTATACACACTTTCACAATCTCACATAGAAGAAACCAAAGATAAATCTACACCCGAATTACTCATTTGATCCGCCTTCAATTTCGCAAAAACTCCAACCAAAGGGGCAGTATTGTAAGTACAAGCCTCGGTTTGCACAAAATTCCCCCTCCTATCCTCGAAATAATCTTCCCCGTCGGGCCCACCCACGAGCGCCCCGACAAGCACATGCGGGTTCGGGTCGGGTCGGCCGTACCAGTTATCATACCCCTGGGTGCACCCCACAAAGACTTTACTACCCCTGTAGGATTCCATGGACGCGGCTCTATGGTGCACCCTCGCGGGGTGGTGGGGCCCGTATCCGACCAAGTAGCTGAGACCCATGGGATTGGAGCCCAGGATGTAGACGACCTGTGATTGGACGAAGGAGAGGATCTCGTGGGGGCCCACGGAATCTGTGGGGCAGTGAAGCATTTGATTGGTGGAATGGAGGTGGTTGGAGTAGAGCGTGAGTAGGAAAACCGCGGTGGATACGTATTGCATGTTGTTCCATTGGCGGGTGTACAGGAGTCCACCTGGGGTGCGTCGCACGTTAGTGGAGTTGTTCTTGTTTAAAGATGCGCATATATAGTGTTTTGCCTTGGTGTGGTATTCCTCGAGAATTTGCTTCTGTTGTTTGCTTTTTCCTTCAGTTGGTAACTGCAAAAATACATAATTTAGTTTTATATAGGACAAATTTACCGTATCATTTTATATTACAATAACTAATATTTTTTAATAAAAATAATATTATCAAATCAATCAGTGCTACCTCCATCTCATTCTTGTTTACTCCTTTAAAAAAAATGGTTTCCCAAAATATCTATAAATTACATTTTATGTCTTTTTTTTTAAATCATCTACTTTAATAATAAATAGAAGGGACTATAATACCCTAAATCAAAAATCACTTTATCAAAAACTGGTTTACATATAAATTTTAGGTTCAATATGAATTTTATTTAGGCTATTTCATATATCAGACTTATGCAATTATTGGGACATGTTATTTAAATTATGATACCTCTGTTTTTTCCTTATTCTTCAGCTCTGTAGAAGTACCAATCTCAAAATATAAATACAATAAATCCACACAAATTGACATAATAGTTTTAGAAATCATGATTTATCCCAACCTTAGCAAACATGCTATTAGTGTGTATGAAATCCTTATTGAGATATGACTAGCTTTCTTATTCTTTGTTCCTATTAAAAAGAACATACAATTTTACTGGATTCCACATAGAGACAAAGCTTAGTTAGTGATCTTTCCATCAGGAAAAGTACTTCCGCTGCTTTTTTCAATTATTTAAACTTTTACCAATTATACTGCAATGAATTAGGAATATTCAATTCTATGTAATTAAGCCTATTTTCGCGCCTTTACAAAGTACTGGGTTAGGATGGGCAAGAGGAGTCAAAATGTTATGATTTGGCGTTGATTAAAGACGTAGTAATGGGTAGAAATATTCAAAAATGTTGACTGTGGAGGGACACTTTATGTCCCATTGAAGTAAATGCTATATTTATTAAAGAAAAACCCAGCTCAGCATTAAAAAAAAAATCACCCATATTATATTCAAAACTTTTTCTTCTCAAAATGGTAACCTCAGTTTTAATCACATCATGTAAAAGAACCCAAAATAGTATCCAACATTCTTAACAACATAAAATGATACTCCCTTCGTCTCACTCTGATTTTAACATTTAGTAAAAAAATCAATCTCAAATTTAATTGAATATTTTTATAAATAGTAATAAAATCATTTTTTTATCTATACTTCTAAAATATCTCAACAATACATCATACGTCATTACCTCTCTCACATTAAAGTCAATTTTATTTCCTTAATTTACACAAATGTTATTATTTTAATATCTTTCCTTCATCAGAAACAATTTTATCTCTTTTGATAATAATAAATAATTTTCATATTAAAACTTAAATGCTCAAATAAAAAGGGGGCGGGTAGAGTATTTATAAGGGGGAATTAAGGGGAGTGAAATTACCATGGAGGCCAGGAGCTGAAGACCAGCATACTTAACATCCCAGCTGAACTCAGTAATGGCCCAAGTGATCCCACCAAAAGTGATTGCATTTTCAATGGCATAATTGAAATAATATTGATTGTCGGTGGCTTTGTAGAGCCAAACAGAAGCCCACAGCAACTCATCAAAGTAACCACTAACCGACGTGTAATAACCCTTCGCTCCTCCTATACTGCTGTCGTATTTACCTCTATATTTGTCACCAAATTCGAACAACTGCAACAAAATATTAAAACAAAAAATACACTAAATTATAAGTTTATGCCCTGTTTGGCACAACTACATACATTTATCAAGTAATGGGATGACAATGAAATGTGAATTTTGTTCTACACATGAATGGGAAAATCGCTTTCCGCATGTTGATGACATGTCGGTGCTGCAATTTTATGTTATTTTGTGTGCTTGTTATTATTTGTAAGAAGTATCGATCGATATCATTTCATTACTCCAAGCTACGAGGAATACCTATGTCTTTTTCAATTTAATGATATTGCTTCCCCTCAATTTATCATCACATTATAGTATGTTAACTCTGGTATGCATCCAGGTGTACGATGTATTCATAAGATATTTTAAAATTATTTATTTATACTGAATCGTACGCAACTATTAATATGAAAAAACAGTTGAACGGTTCAATATAAACAAGTTGCATATTTTAGTATAACAAGTTGCATGGTTTTAAAATGTACTATGAGCGCACTGTGATGCACATGAGACATATGCTTTCAAGTATTTAGAATTCTCGATGTAGAATAGATCTTCTATGCATCAAATGTGTCGTGTAATTCAAGAGTGTTTTTTTAATCATACAATTTGTTTACATCGAATTAAGCATGTCATTAGTGTCGGCGTATTTCAGAATAATTTGCACGTTTTAGTGAAACAAATTGCATGTTTAAGAGTGGGATACAAACCAATTCACTTAACATATACTGCTAACAAGTCTTAACTTTTAATCTAGTTCCGGAATAAGGCAATTATTTTATTTAAGTTGTTCAATACTTATTAGATGTGATTAATTAATTTTTAAAAAAAATGTGGAAAGGTTAGACAACCCACTAGCAAACTGCCTCACCAATATATTTTCAGGACATTCTCATAAGCCCACTTTATAATTCCTCCACGTAGTATTATCAATTATGTTTTAATCACACTTAATTAAAATAACAAATTAAGTAAGATTACGTTTGGCCGTATTAATAAAATATATACTAATATCCAAATAAACCTAATCTTGTGTGCCCCTGTTTAACAACCTCATTAACTAACTTACCTGTTGTGCATGCTCCAATAACAGGTGGGAGTAATGTGGGTTAGTTCTCCTAAACACGATCGACGCCGCCGCCATGGCCGCCGCCGTCTCCGCCGCCACCTCTGTGCCGGGATTCTCCGGATCCAACTTGTAGGCCCGCCGCGACGTCGTCATGTCCTCCGGCCGCTGCCAACACAGGTGATCGGTGTCGCCGTCGCCCACCTGAATTAATTAATTAACGTAATTATTTAATTTGATTTGATTTGATTTGAAATTAGTGATGATTAGGGTAATTAATTAGCACACAAAACACGAGATAGTAGCGGTTTCGCTTTTAACACGAGTCATTTTCTCTGTCGTTCGTTTGAAATTCAACCGACACATAAAAGACTTTGCTTTAGAGATTTTTTTATTTTTTTTTATTTTTATAGAATTAAAGTGACTAGAAAACAATTTTTATTTACATTTTTGGGGCCATGCAGAAATCAGGGGCGTTGGTTACTGCAGATTTAATGCTCTTGTCAAAGATCTACACTGCTTCTATTCTCCGGCGTGATTTCGGGACTAATTTAAATTAAAGCCCACATTTCTTTTGGCCCTTTTTCTTCAAAATTATAAAAAAGAAAGAAAAAAATATATCTCCTGCATGCTAGACATATATACCATCCTCGAAAATATTTTTGAAACATTCAACTTATATTAATAAAAATAAATTTTATATTTAAAAATAACAAAAATTCATATGAGACAATTTTATGCATAAGACGGTGTACAACCTAGCACAAATCACACTCATTTCTCCCCAAATGTTAAAAGTGTTAATGTCTAATGTATATTCTGTCTCACAGTGAGATTGTCTTAAGCAAGTGTGTCTTTTTTAAAAATGCGTTTGAATTATTGCAAGGTGCATTTAGTGTCTACCAGAACTTAGAAAAAAAAGTTGGGCTTGTATAACAACTTCATTATACAATTTTTTCCCAACCATTACAGTTAAATAAAATTTTGTTAATGAAACAACTAATATTATCAAATTAATACATACTTTCAAATTTATAATACCTATTAACTAAACAACTAAACTTTCAAACTAATACCTTTTCAATGGAATAACCAATACTTACTGTGTATAATGTAAATAAATTTGAAAAGTAGAAAAAATGATGACCTGAGCCCACAAAACATTGGGATGAGTGTGAGCTTTAATGAAATAATCGGTGCCCCATTTGATGGCCTCAAGGGCATGCCGGAGCTCGCCGGCGGCCGCCAACTCTTGCCGGAATTCAATCACCCCCCACGACAGCATTGTGACGGTGAACGCCATCGGCAATCCGAATTTCACATTATCTCCGGCGTCATAATACCCTCCCACCAAATCCACCTACACATCATCAATCAAATTAACTACTACAACGGTACTAAATGCATTAATAACAAAAACTAAAAAATGAAAATCAACAATTGTAATTAAATAAAATAAAGAGACCCCTTGTTCTAGGCCGTCGGTGAGGGCGGAGTGGTGGCGCCAGGTGAGGCGCTGGTTGTAGGGGAGGCGCCCGGAGCGCTGAGCCTCAAAGTAAAGGAGGCTTTTTGAGAGGGCATCGCTGTAATTAAAGGAAAAAGAAAGGTTGGGAAAGAGGGAAAGGATTGAAAGGAGTAAGTGTGGGAGAATGGATTTGCTGCATTTGCAACGCCTTTGATCCCCCATTCATGAGTTTCTCTTTAGGCTCTGTCTCTCTCTTTAATTCTTTCCCTTTTTTTTTCTCATTGGGTGTTTCAGAGTGGCTTCTTTATATAGCATGCTTCGCACGTGACTTTCAATATTCTTGCATGTTATCATTACTCTTTTTAATTATTTTTTTTCTTCCTTTTTAGTGAATTAGTTTGTGAATTCTTGATTTTAAAAGCAATTTAATTGAGGGACCAGGGCGATTTCAGGAAAATTATTGAAGAAAAGTCTCTTCCTATAGTACTAATAAGAGCGTGTTCGATTATTGAGTTGAGTAGTGTCATATTCGAATTTGACTCTATTAAAAGACTCGAAACTCAAAACTTGATTCAAAGTATAAAACTTAATTCTTTTGAAGTAAAAAATTCGAACTGAACTAGATTCGACTCAATAACTTACCTAATATTAATTAAAATTTTAATTTATACCTATATTATATTTTAAAATAATTAACATATAATAGGTAAAATAGTAAAATTATATGAACTCGACTAGAATTGTGAGTCTTGACGAGTGTAGTAATTAATACCGGGCTCGATCTTGAGCTCGGAAACTACTCTGATAGCTTGAGGTTGACCCACTTGAATTTCAATCAATTTTGAATTTTTTTCGAATTGAACACGAGTAGCTCATGAATCAAATCGATTTACTTATACTCCTAATGATTAAAACGATGATTCATCTTCTCCCTAGGTTTGAAAAATTAATTCATTTTTCATTTTTATGTTCTTGATATTTTTGTTTTGCTTCATCTTCTCCCTAGGTTTGAAAAAGGAACGATTTTTCTGTTATGTAAAAAAGTAAATTCTCATGGATTTAATATTGATGGAGTGAGATTGAATTTAGGTACATACTATACTATAGACCACCTTATAAAAAAAAAATAGACCACCTTATAAATGTCCTGCGAACTTCATGTGCATAAAGTGAATTTAAACAGCTAGGTTGAAAATTCAGATTCTTACCATTGCGGGCTATGTCGTTACTTTTGGAAATCTGAATTCGTCATTCCAATTTATTCGAGAGACACATTTGTATTAGACAATCTCACGGTGAGATGGAGCATAATTTGAACATGATAATTTAATACTTTAAGATGAGTGAGTATTGATTTGTCATTTGTGATATATTATATCCGTCTCATAAGAGTTTTTTTATTATTTTAAATATTTAAAAAGGCATGGATGCATCACACAATTATTAATGCCATATTTTCCGAGTGAAACTGTGCTTTTTACAATTCTTAGTTCTAACCCAAACAGAGAATTATTAAATTATATCCTTGCACAGTATGTGGACAATTTTGAGGTTATGCAACTTACTATTTCTGTCACACACACTATAACTAGCTATGCAATTATATACTTCCTCCGTCCCGCATCAGTTTTCACATTTTTTTTTTGGTTTGTCTCATATTAATTTTCACACTCCAAAATGAATATTTTTTACACAATTTTTACCCACAATAAAATACACTTATTTACTCATATGCTATTACTTTTTGTATAAAGTATTTTTTATTTGTTTGCGGTCCCAAATCAGTGTGAAAACTGATCTGGGACGGAGGGAGTACCTTATTTTAAAGGTGTTTGTTTGAGGCTGTAAGTGTGCGACAGAAATGCTAATTGTGTAATTCATGAACAGTAAATAATTAATTTGGATCTATGCGCATGTTTAAGTGTTAGGACTTAGGATGCAGAATGTAGTGCGGGCCCCATGCACTAGGTAGTATTTTAAACATCATAAAGTGAAATTTTGTAGATGTATATATATGATACTAATAAAACAACCCAGTATGAGAAAGATAATGTTTATGGGTAAGTCTAGTGTGAAAATTTTCATGTATGAAAATTTATAAAATTATCATAAATTAATCATTTAGACTCTAAATATTAAATAATGAACTTTTAATTATGACATATTCGGACTGGGTGAACCGTGAATCACTTGGGCCGAGTGAACCATGAACCACTCAATTTTGTCTTACCTTCACCAATTATAAAATTTAATTATAAGTTAAAGTTTTTTCATGTATGAAAATTTTCATACTAAACTATGTCAATTTTTATATATTTTGAAATTCTTCTGCAAAATCCTCCACAACAAACAAATAAGAGATTTCGAATCCAAAATCCTTTTGTTCGTCGTTTTGCAATCGAGACCATTAATTTTGAAAAAGAATAGGTTTTAATAAAACTTGTTTATAATATGAAAGTTATATTATTATATTTATAAATTAATATCATAATATTTATTAATTGATATTATTATACTTATAAATTGATATCGATATTAACTGATAAATGTAGTGGTATCAATTAATAAGTATGATAAGTATCAATTTCATAATATGATAAGTTTCGCACGAGAGTTTGTGTTGGAAGAATATTTGATGAATATTGTGAATTTGGTGGTTGTTGGTTGTTGCACTCTTCCTCCCGCTTTGATTAACGTTCATGAAAATTGTGTGCAGCATTTCAATAAAATTATAATAAAGGCAAGTATTAAGCTATTATTTTTTGTATACACTGAAACTCGATTTTCATTCAAACATAAAGCTGGAATTAGAGTGGGTCTCATGTACACTAATTTCACCGTGCACTCCATAGTGTAATTTAGAATCATACAATTTGTTACACTGAATGTGCAATTTATTTACATTTAATCCTGCAACTAGTTTTTCGTATTAATGGTTGTACGGTTCAGTGTAAATAAATTATATATTCTTATACAACAAATTGCATGATTCTAAAATATATTATGGAGTGCACGGTACTCTAGCGATGTAACTGATATTTCAATTAAATTCAACAAAGGTTATAGGAACTGAGAAAAGTGAAACTGATAATACTTTTTTTATTTCATTTTTGTTTGTTGACATGAATTTGAGAAATTGTGATCTGTTGGGTTGGCATTTAGCAACGCAGGGTGAAATACAGAGATTGAGATCTGATAAATAAAGGAAAAATTATTAATAAGTATAAAATTTGGAATCAAACTTACTAATATGTATAAAATAAATTGCATATGCAGTCTAAGTTGCACATGAAAATATAAATATATAAACATATGTTTAACTATTTTACATCTACTAGTAAGTTGCAAGCTTGAAATATATCTATCAATAACTCTCCCATAAATAAATTGTGAAAGAAAGGAATATATATTTATTTTATTAGTTATTGAATAGCATGTTGGTGTATTTACCATAATTTGTGAGCTCCTTATGATTTCTCACTAGAATAATTTTCATAGCGACCGTCAAATAAATAGTGATGACATCATCAAACATGGGCAGACAATGCACTCTATTCCACACGTACGCGACGACTTTATGTATGCATACGCAGCATAGCTGATGTCTGATAAATACATAAAGATGATTAAAAAAAAAAAGAACATACTAAGGGGTCGTTTGGTTGTATGGATATGAATATGATATAAGGGTATAAGAAATAATGGAGATAGATAGGAGGATATGTGAATATTAAATGTTTCATTCAAAAATATTAACCGCTAGATGAAATTCGAACCAATAATGTAGTTAAACTATTTTGCACAATACCATCGAAATATACTAGGTATATTTTCTTCACTCTTGATCTTGTTTCTTTAATCTAAATTATTTGAATTTAGCATGCAAAATCAAACTTCCGATAATTCAAGAGACTACTATTTCACCAAAATTCGTCCTTATGTGTGAACTTTCATAATAGATTAACGCCCACTACTCTACTCGCTCATGTATCTCGATGAATTTGACAACATATATTATCACCCAGTCTTAACATGCTTGTGCCAAGACACAAACTGAACAAAGATGTATCAGCAAATCAGATCATTATGAGCACACAACCGACATCTTTCTCAGTACAGAGACGAATCAAATGTTAGACGACTAGCCACCGGTCTACTAAATTTATACAATCTTCTAGAGAAAGTAAAAGTGAGGGGAAATCTGGACCAAGGTCGAAAATGGTTATAAAAGCCCCAGATTTTGATCCAGCGGGCTAGGCAAATCGTGATAACGGGCAGTGAGTATTGTGCATGGCCTGAGGCAAACACGAACTTGACATTGGGACTGCAAGACTTGTACAAAGTAATCATAGAAACATACTTTTGCACACATGAAAGCATCTGGCTTTTGAAAAACTGGTTAAGATGTGTTTCTAACTTTTCACCTCCTAAAATATAATAAATCACCAAAATATTCCATGAATCTAGTTATTTTTCTGCAAAATTAAGCAAGAAAACAGATAGCCAGTGGCAAAAATGCAAATTCAAACTCAGTTACCATGACATAGATAGCACTTTGTTCAATGGAAGAACAATTTTCAGTACCAATATAGTAAGATAATACTATGTTCTTAGAATCTGAAAAGACTAGTGTCTCAGACATTGAACTCATGCAATTAAAAGGAAGTCTAGAAGACGTTTTATATTACAAGTTATAGCTCCTCCTATTATACCATTAAGCAGCAGCACCTCCGGTCTGATGCAGCATTGCATCTATCTCATCACCATCCTCCATTTCCAGCTAAAAAAAAGAAAGTCAAATAATTAAATGAGATAGTGTCCATCAAAATTATGGATGTGTGGTTGGGGTTGGGGGGAAGGGGTTTCACCTCATCTGGGGATTGCTCAGGTCGAAGGCGACGTCCATCAAAGAGAAAAGCAATAGCATTAAAGTCCATGGATTGTCGGTCACAATAAGCATTCATGAGTTTCTTCAGCTGTGTGTTTCTCTTAATCCTGAAAAACACCTCATTCCCATCCTACAAAATGCAATCAGAAATATTTAATTCGTTAAACAGCTTCCAAAAAATAAATTCACTAGAAAATCACATAATTCATGTAACTATGAACTCAAAATATCCAATATTCAGCTAATATAATCAACGATAAAGAGCAAAAGACACAGAATATATATCCAGCTAATCTCTGCATTGAATATGCTAGTACATTCACATAGGAAGGGAGGGGGGATTGTTTCATCTATTTATCAGACCGTATACCAAAAATGAAGTTTTGTTCATACGCAAGAAGGTTACGACATATTTACAAGCTACTGAATAAAACAAACACTGAATAAAACAAACAGAAGATTGTGAGCTCAATTTAGAACATAGATACTTAGGTTTAATGGCGTACCATTCATCACGACAATTTCTTACCCGCAATTTGGCTGGGTAATTATTACATTGACCCAGTAGAATCTTTAAAAGCATATTGCTTATGATATAACAACATGACAAAGTTATGCTGCTATAGACAATAAGAAAGGAATAATGATAATTCTTAAGAAAAATAGATTATAGATTAATACCCCAAAAAGCATCAAAAGCAGACATTGACAGAAAGGTAGTTAAAAGCAAGCACTTAAGTGCATAGAGCGAGGCATGAAACCATGCTATCGCTTTACACTATCCAGGCTACGTGAGTTCACTGAAGCAGCTTTTCTTACTGTTTTCTTGAAGATGGAAACAGAATAAACAGCATGGAATCAGACTTGGCTAGGGTTTTTTTTGTTGTTTCTAGGCTTATCCCATTATTAATTTATAAAAGTTCATTCAGAATTAATCAAGCTCTTAATCCAAATTATAAAGCCAAGCCCCAGAGTCAAAAAAAAAGAAAAATAAAACAGTGATGAACTAGGGCAACTGTTAATCAGGGGGGTACACTTCTTTTTCCTTCTCAGGAAAAGACAATCAAAGTTTTTGCCATGCTCTACAATTCTAAACGCTTTAGAAGACGGAAGTCCTCATGCTATGATCTTATTTTATATTATTATGTCTTTTTTATGAGAAAAATATTTTTTTTATATATAAATATATTATATAAATGTATGAGTGAAGAACATGCTTTTTTTGTGCTTTGCGCTTACAGCGTTAGTGACTGTGGCCCTTAGTACTTTGAATGTGCTTTTCGCTTTTCACTACCTTGATCAACATATAAACATACATACTTCAATAGCAACAACAAACTAGAGAAAAGCAATGATTAAGTCCTTGAACCAGTATTAACCAAAAACCAAAAAGCTTATAAGCTGTGACAGCAATACTATAAGCTTACACCCCACCATAAATCCTCGAAACAGTATAACTTCACAAGAATGGTATCAAACACTCTAAAAGGATCCTTGAAAAGACATCATGGAAAAAAAAGATGAACATGAATCAGTTTATATAATAAAGGATTTGTTCTTCATCAACGGTCATCCTTTAAGAGTGTAGTGCACAAATGATGGATCCAGGGGAGTAGAGGGACTTTGACATTTGTTGAGTAGGCTTTTAAATTTTGTTTAACTAAAATTATATACCATACAATTTGTTTACTAAGCCTATTTACTTCTATCATAATTCACAATAAGTACTATTGTAGAAGCCTTCATTAAGATGAAATAAGGCTAGTAGAAGGTCTTAGTTAAAAAAAAAAAAAAGAGTTGGGGCTTCGTAAAGAACTAAAAATCAATACATTCAATGTTCCAAACCAAAAGTTGAAACTAAGATTACCAACACCCAAAGACAAATCAAATTACTCAACGGAGTTCAAGTTTTAATTACCTCAACAATGAGCAACAGCAACGAACTTGATGAAGAAGAAAACAGAAAACTCGCAAAAGCAGAAACTAAAGAGATACTTCAAGATAAAAACCAACCAGTAATCAACCAGTGTCAACTAAATCACGTAGAAGTAATCGAATACATAATTCCTACTTCCGTTACTAAACAATAAATCCTCAACCCCGCTACGAATTAACCGCAGAATTTCCACATAAAATCTCACATCATTCGAATCAATAATAGCAGAAAAGGGGGAAAACCCCCAGTAAAAACAACAAAAAAACAAGCAAACAAACATTCAACACTAAAAACAGACGCATTTACTAAAATCGAAAGGGGGAAAAGCGTGAAAACCTGTCCTTTGACTTTGAGATTGATGTGGGCGGCTGAATCGGCGGGCTTCTTGTCTTCCTCAACACCTGACATTCTTTCAGTCGCGATTAATCGGCTTTGCCCTTTGGTTCTTCGTTTTAGTGAACCCTATTTGCTATGGCGATTGAGAGTTCCGAGTTGTTAAAAGGATTTGATATCGAAGAATATTATTAAACATTTATACCTAGAAAAAAGACTGCGTAATTTATAACCCATCTTTATCATCCAAATATTTGAATTCCAGCCCATCTATTGGGCTTACTTGGGGTTGGATTGTGCGTAATTTGGCCCAAGTTAAGTGTATTTGATTTGAGAAGATATTAGAATTTGGTAAATTAATAGCAATGGGTGTGTGTTGAGATTTAAATTATGATAAATTTACTTTAATTATATAGTAGTATCAAATTAGTATGTAGTCATGCGTACTACGCGGTATAAAAGAAAAGGTTATATATTTCACCCGTCCCTAATTAAATTAAACATTTATAAAGAGGTTAGGTCTTGTATGTACCCGGTGCACCGTGCACTCATAATACATTTTAGAAGCGTGTAACTTATTATGATGAAAAGTGTGACTTATATAAACAAAAAAGTGCAACTGTTAATATGAAAACATAGTTGCATGCTTCTGTTTTCAATAGTTGCATGTTTCTATTTTGTATAGTCGCACGCTTATAAAATGCACTATCAGTGTATAGTGCACCCACATGAGACCCACTCTTATAAAAAAAGTCTGTCTCAAACTCAATCGAAAATTTCTATAAAAGGTAATAAAATATTTTTTTTTCTTTTATCTATACCCCCAAATACCTCAATATTACACTCAATGTCATTAATTTTTCAACTCTAAAGTCAATTTTATCTCAATTTATTTACATTCCATTACTTTTACCATTTAACCCCACCAAAAAGCAATTTTATCTATTTTAATAATACTCCCTCCGTCCCAATCATAATGACATTTTTACTGTTCATAAGGATTTAGTGGAATAGTGATAAAGTGGTGGGGTAGGAAGAATTTTTTATTAGTATTTTATATGATAAAGTGATAAAGTGATGAGTAATTGGGGGTAGAAAGTGTTATTTATTAATATTTTATGTGATAAAGTGATAAAGTAATAAAGTGTGTAAGTAACTTTACCATTATGATTGGGACGAAAATATGAGGTACTTTACCATTATGATTGAGACGGAGGGAGTAATAAATATTTTTAAAAAAAAATATTCGTGTATATAGTAAATATTCAATCGTGTTAGGGACGGGGGAATATTATTTATTAAAATTAAATATTTCTTTTTCTTCTCAACCAATTTCATGTTTCATTCTCAATTTGTTGTCATGTGTTATTTTAAATCTTATGAAAAGCTGACATGTGTCATCCTCAATTTGCCTCCACGTGTTATTTAAATTTGACATGATTTTTTTTTTTAAGCAGAGGAGTTAACTTTATTGAGCAAGAAATAAGAGTACAGAGCAACAATAACAAGCTAACACCTCTAAACAAAAGAACTAACTCAACCAAAATGAATGGGCAAGTACAATTGAAGAAAAAACGAACTAAATATAATATTTTTTATACAATAAAAATACATATCTTTCAATTATCACAATCAATACTCTTTAGTAATATAAGTCACATTTTTTAATTAATTTTACAATTTTTTATGTGAAATTTGTTAATCCTATACATTATTTGGTACAAAATATGTTGAGTCAATTTTATGACAAATTTTTAAGGATACATCGTTGATCGTTCACTTAATAGAAGTGAAATTACAAAACTTTCACGTCTCTTCTTGGGGGCTGTATTGATAATTCATTATGATATGCAAGGCTTAGTGTTGTGAGTGGTGCGTAGATCATTTCCAACCTCAACTAGATAAACTCAACAAATGAATCGTTGGGTCTGGTTGTAAAAAAAATTGTGTTTTAAAAAAGTGATTTAATTTAGTGATGGCGAGAAAAGAAATTGTTTAATAGTGAAAGGATTTAGTTGTAAAAAATTGTGTTTTGAGAAAGTGATTTGCTTTAGTGATGGTGAGAAAAAGATTATTTAATAGCAAGGGTGTAGAAGTAGGAAATCAGTAGGCGGGCGGTTCCTGACCGCCTAGGCGCCGCCTAGATCCAATTTTAATTTTTTTTAATATTTTTTATTATTGGTTTGTGAGGCCTATTTCTTAATTAAATTAAAAATGTTGAAAGCCTAAAATGAGAACGAAACTCCCCCTCAAAAGCACACCACACCCCAATATTAAGTTAATATTTCTCATTGCTTAGCTTACCATTGACGCTATTTCTCTTTCCCTCACACCCAAACTCCCACTCGGCCACTCCACACCAAACCATCTCCACCACCACACTGTCAATTTTCAATTTTTCTTGCCAAATACGTGTCTAAAAAATTAAGGTTGCAAGTTTTTCAGTTTTTAATTATCGAGAAGTGAGAATTTAAATGGAAAAAAAATACAAATCTGTCTGCCGACTGTCCGCCTAGGCGCCGCCTAAGCCCGCCTAAACGACGCCTGGCACCGGAACCGCGTAGAAGGGCCGATTAGAGTAAAAGCTGGGCGGCCGGCGGCAGCC
Source organism: Stenogyne calaminthoides (assembly GCA_037126765.1). Taxonomy (NCBI): domain Eukaryota; kingdom Viridiplantae; phylum Streptophyta; class Magnoliopsida; order Lamiales; family Lamiaceae; genus Stenogyne; species Stenogyne calaminthoides. The sequence continues at coordinate 912,099 of JBBCBC010000032.1, forward strand.
TAGAGCAATTTTTACGACACTGTTTAATAGTGAAAATGATTAGTGTTTGTAAAATTAGTATGAAGTAGATGTTAAGTGTTTGTTAAAATATTTAAATAGAGTAAATTATTAGTGAGAAGCTATAATTACCTAGAAGCATACTCAAAGGTGGTGTTTGTAAGAAAATATATTATGAGAAATTGATTTAATTTAATGATAATGAGAAAATTTGTTTAATAGTAAAAATGATGAATGTGTTGTAAAAATATTATATGAAGTATATGTTAAATATTTGATAATTTTTTTTAATATAATAAACTATTAATAAGAAATTATAATAGTCCATAACTTTTCAACTTTTAAATTAATAGAATAATTGTATTTGAAATGCACAAAATTTCTTCTATACGTTCGGGTGATTATCGGTTCGATTTCTCTATTCCACTTTTCGTATTTCTTTGGTGTTTCACCCTTTTGAATTTTTAATACATGGATGATGGACCCAAGGGTATGGTGGTTCGTTGGATATTTTTTATTATTACACGTGTCATCTATACATAGTATAGAATACAAAGTGGAACACCAATTATGAAATATGTGATCTCATTTCGGTGATTATAATCATTTCGAGGTTTTTAAAAACACTTTAAAGACTTATGAAATGCCATTAATTTTTTGGAATTCGAGCTTTTTTGCTCTAACCATTAGCTATTCCACTTCGTTTGGAATGTTTTGCCACCATTGATAGTTTGGTAGCTTTAGACAAATGTTACCAACATTTACACGACTTCATATGTGATCACATACAAACAACATATCCAATTCTATGTATGTGCCACAATACACGATCCCAGAAAATTGCTAGTGTGTTGTGGAGTTTAGCAATGATGATTATAATAATCCAATATATATATATATATATATGATGTTCTTCTAATAAAATATTATGTCATATTCAACAATTAGAAATATGCTTTTTTATTTGGGTGAATTACTGCTGGTTACAAAATAGTAGACACTATTACTAAAAATTAAAACACTATTCACATATTACTAAAAGTTACAAAATGGCTCTTGAAAGGACTATAATATCCTTTCTACATATTTCGAATCTCACAAACATTTTGAATCACATTTCCCTCTAGAACCTCTCTCTATTTTTTGGGCTCTTTTTCCGCCCTTCATTTTTTCCGACCTCTCCTTTTCGGGCCCTTTGCTTTTCGGATCTCTCTTTTTCGAACTCTTCATATTTTGAAACATGTAATATGTGTCAATGAAAACAAAATGGTCAGACCAATCTTCTCTATTTTTTCTCCGCCACACCGAAATCCCAAGTCTTTATGATTCAACTCCGGTTGTCGTTACCATCATTATCGGTGTGTACGTCTCCTTCTTTGCTCTCTTCGTGCTTCTGTCTTCATTATGCGTCTCGGGTGCACTTATCTTCGGAAAGATAATTTGAAATCACCTCTATTTTTTATTTTTTTTTAATGGAACAGTCTAATCATTTTAGTTTTTGAAGAATTTGGACTCGTGGGTAGGTGTTTCTTTTTTCCTTAACTCGATTCTACGACTTTTCAATTTTCAAATATGTATCATAATATAAGACATTGTATTGCTGGATTGGGTGTTCAATCTTGCAAGTTATTTTCTTTTCTAACATTTTCTAGCTTGAAATTATTACTATCACGACTTTTTGTTTCTTGGAAACTTTAAATCCTAATTGTGAATAACGTTTCACTTGTTTTTTTTTGTCAAACAGTCTGTTGACGTTATATACTTGATTTTAACTTGCCCTCAACGATGTTGAGTGAGAAAGTTATGATCTGAAAAGTAAGTCAGTTTTATCTTGCACTCTTAAGCAGAGACGGATGTAGGCTTCCCATTATGGGGCACGTGCCCCCATTAATTTTTTAACTTTTTTATGAGAAAGTCTCGAGCGAAATATTGCACACTAGTGTTATGTGTAATACAACATAAATAAGGTAAAAATTGTCTAAAATTCGCGGGTCAGGCTGCCAGGTCGGGTCATCGACCAGCTCGCGGGTCGAAGTGTATGCCTTACACTTCCCCAGCCATGTCGATTTACTCTCATGGCCGCGTGCATAAGCAAACAACGCACATCGCCCGGCAGCGCTCGGCGTAGCTCGGCAGATCCCGGCGGGCGCGGCACCTAACAATGCGCGCCCGTGTTCGAGCCCTTTCCGGATCCGGTCTCGCAACCTCGCCCGTGCCTCGCCTGGCGTCCGCCGCGTAAACTTCTTGTAGCGCTTCGCCCTGCGCATCCGCCGAATCGCGCCTTTGCTCTCTTCCTTAGCGCCCGTTCTTAGCGCCCGTGTGGTCGGCCTCCTCGATCCCAGCAGCGTTCGGCCCCTTGCTCCCGCGCCTTGCCCCACGCTCTTGTGCTCCAGCGTGCGTCCGCGTCGCGTGCTTGCCTCCTTAGCAAGATTTCGCGCGACATACGCCCGCCTGTGCGGCGATTAGGATCCGTCCGCCTTTAATTCATCGTCTCCGTCTTGGCTCACGATCCGGTTACAATTTATTTACGAAAAATAAATAAACCTAGATCTAGACTAGTCTATTACATTGAACGAATCAAACAAATCCTAATCTACTCGTGAATTTTCTCACGAGGCAAAACGAATTCGAACGAATCGAATTAAAAAACCACAATTTATATGCATGGATAAATATAATCATTCACTAAATACCATGACAATTGGATACCTGCAAAAAAGACCTAGCAATTCTACTATCCAATTTTAAATTTAATGAAAAAAAAATTAATTACAATTTAAAACTCAGAGCCCGAAACCGAGGCTCTGATACCAGTTGTTGGGGAATTAATTGCCCGGATCTATTCGGGATGAATATTTAAATACAAATTTAATTCTAACATTTATTACTAGCATGAATTAATCTTATATTAATTCAAATAATAGTTCAACAACAAATCACGCATATAAACAGTTCACATAAATCCTACGCATGCGGAATTGCTACGGGTTTACGTGAACTAACCTCTCGGAGTGACAACCGTTGAGAAGATGGATCCCGTTCACACGAACACACCAGAAGACCTTCTCAAGTATTCCTTTATCCTTGTTCAACAATCCGGTGGTAGGAACTCGCTAACAATTTAACAAAAGGAAAAAATAAAATTATGTTGCACCACCTTTGTGGATTTCTAATTTTTCCAACACATGAAATTGCACTTGGGGATGAAAAAATCATCCCCTATTTATAAGAGGGTGGTGGCCGATTTTTTCCTAGGAAAAAGAGAGAAAAAATCTATTTCTTGATCTCCAAGAAATCTTGAATATATATCCCAAGAATACATATCTTCCATAATTTCTTTTCAAGAAAATCAAGAATATCTTTCTTTCCCTTTATTTCTCATAATTTTCAAAATTTCCCAACAAATAGCCAAGTGGGAGATTTCTTGAATTTAATGAGATGATCTTGTATTCCAAGAATACTTATCCTCATTCCATAACAAAATTCAAAGAAAATCTTTCTCCCTCTTTTATTTGTATTTTTCGAAAAAATTGGAAAAAATAAGCAAACATAATTTATTTTATTTTAAACACTTTTTTCAGTTATTGGACATTATGTTTGGGCTACTTGAGGGACCTTTAGGAGAATTAAGATTGGACATCTAATGGACTTTGAATATCTAATATTGAGTCACAATATTATTCAAGCCCATAAATATTAATTAATCTCACTACATAATTAATATTGCACTATCCATCTTAACCCATATTACTGTCAATATGGCTCCCGGTTATTATTTCCCGTGTTTAAGATTATCCAACCCATTAATTAATTCAAGCCACTGAAACAACTTTCCTTTAATTAATATCTTTTGTCCTTGGTCAAGGAACAGTTCAACATTATTATTCATACCGGAAACTAATTCCACTTACAAGATTTGGTATGATAAATCTTATGAACCTCCCAAGGGGGCAAATCGAACAAGCGTACTTGCACACGATTCTTCGTATTAAATCTTAGCAATCGCGTGTGACCAATAATATTGCCCAAGATATAAAGTATTGAATCTCATTGATTCTCTACCCGTCATAAGTCAAAGCAATAATTACTAACCACACACGATCCTATTTAAGGGACGAAGATTAAGAAATAACGAACCACTGAGGTCTAATTCTTCCTAATTCAGTGCTGGAGAATTTATCCTCCTGTAGGTCCTATTCAGTGCATCAGTCATGCACTAGTGTAATCTCTTGGTCAAGACAAGTCAATCTGAGCCTTACACTTCAACCTTTCACAATGGATTGTTCATTTCCATCTAGGTCGTGAACATCACTTTTAGTTACAATGGACTGTTAATTTAATCTTCTGTGATCTGGTATCACTAAATTAACTACAATGTAACACGTACTATTTATTGAACAATTATGCAGTAAATATATGTAACATTCAATGATATTTAAAGCATCGGTGATAAATAATTTATTTCAGTAAATAAGACAGAAATTCAGTTTGGTTATACAAAATAAAAGCATATTTTCCAATATAACCCCAACACAAATAATGAGAGCGATAAAGTCAAAAATCTTCATTAATTAATGATAAATGCCCGGAGGCTGTGTACAAAAAGGGCCCGCGGGCCATTTACACATCCACGCCCCGAAGGGCCACCGACACTGAAGAAAAATTAAAAAGGGGTTCGCAGACACCCTGAACAAACTTTGATATAGGGGGAGGCGCTAAATGCCATCCCCCGACCTAACCTCCTTCTCGACCACAATCTGGTCGCCCGCCGGCACCTCGCCCCCAGCAGCCTCCCCACTCTGGGCACCTGCCGCCGCACCACCGACTTCCACCGCTTCAGCCGCCGACCCAGGTACCACAATAGTGCCGACAAGGCCTTCTCGGAGTAAGTCCCTTGATCGGCACCCTCGCTCGGCCGCCGCAACCTTCTCATTGGCGCCAGAAATGATAGATCGATGCTAAAATCGGTCAAATCCGCCACAAGCAGCACCACGTCAGCCTTAGGGGGGCAGTCGGCGACAAAGGCCTTGAAGTCCTCCACAAGCACGGAGGCATCGGCGGAGGGATCACGACGAAACACAACCCGAAGGACGTTCGCATAAGCACTGATATATGAGAAGATCCCCAATGCGGCATCGTCGACAGCCCGAAGGGAAGCCTCTCGGGACATTTGGAGCTCGAGATTTTCCTCCTTAGCCTCGTAGTCTACCGCCAAGGAATGGAAGTCGGCCAACTGGCGGGTAAGCTCGTCCACCCTACCTTTCAGGGTCACCAATTCGAGGCGATGGCCGTCAATCTCGGTGCGCCCCTTAGCGTTTACATCCGCCACTTGCAAAGCTAACTCGGCGGACCGATCCTGGGCAACCTTTAATTCAGCCTCCATCTGAGCCATGGCCGTGGTCGCCTCCTCCAGCTTCTTCTTTTGCTTGTCGAGGGCCGAGCAGGAAGTCTCAAGGTCTTGATTGTTCTGCTCCACAACCCGCTCAAGAAATGTGGCTGCCTTCTGGGAATAAATCAAGGCGGTGTACATGTTGTTCTCCTTGGTGCTAGAGGAGGCAGCGAGATGGTCGTCCAAGGACCAACATCGGGGCACATCCCGGATAGAATGTCGCATGAATCGAGGCCAGTCGGCCAAGTCCCCAACTATAGGGGGCATTCTTGACCGCAGGTAGTCGGCAACGAGTGGAGGAAAGTCCGCGAACCTGAAAGAAAAACAGCTCAACTCAGAGATGGGTGCGAAAATAGAAAAGAGAGGGCAAAGCAAAACAACGACGCGAACACTCACTCTCCAGAGCGATCAACGTCCCAGCCCACGAAGGAATGGTCACCCGAGAACTGGCGACTGTGCGGAGGCGGTGGTGTCGTCGGCGGAGGGCGAGCAGCAAGCATCGATTCCCGAGGAGGAGCATCCTCCCCTTCGCCCGCGGCAGCACGGGGAGAGCGGCCGCCATGCTGGGCGCGCTTCCGAGTAGGAGAATCACCCCCACGAGCTGGGCGAGCATCCCCTCGACCCTCCTTGCGCTTTCCTTTATCCTTGGACCGATCCGTACGAGAAGATCCCCCGATCTCTACCACGCCGCTATTGGAATATAGAGACACGTAAACATGTAATACATGCACAGTAGAATTAAATAATTCACCAACAACGAACACTTAATTGCATAAACAAGTACGAGTAATCATAACGAGAAATCTTACAGTAATTCGCTAGCAAATTTCTCAACTACGGTATCCACATAATCCCCGTTGACAGATTTGCACAGATTTGCTAGCGTTGAATTTGAGACGGAATTTGCTAGGAAAATTCTCATTCTATATTTTATGGAGAAACTAGGTTTTCTTGTTGTAGTAAATAATGAATCCCTGGGTGTCATATATATAGGGAGAGACAGGCTTAAATCTTAAACCATCTTTATTAGGGAGATAATTCATAATCTTGCAAAACAAATCTCAAAGATATATTTTTCCCTACGGGTATTTTCCTACAATAATATTCCATAATATTATTTGGGATTTCTATTTAATTAAATCTAATTTAATTAAATAGTAATAATAATTAATTCTAAATTAATATATTATTAATTCTCCATAAATTAAATATTAAATCCAATTTAATACTTAATCAACCAACTATAATCCGTACACGGGAGTTACTGGTTGTGTGACCCATAGACCCTCATATATCGAGCGATTAGTCAAACTAACGGTCTTAATTGAATCCTAGACAATAAATCGGACATTCTCAATATATGAGGTATGTTGTGAGAAACGTGCAACTACCTGTAACTGTAACATGGACTATTACGATTTCCTCATTTCATTCACGAATACTCGATTAGTCTTGAACATGATGAAGTGTCTATTCAAATAACTTAATCATATTATCTCCAATCATTAATTGATCATTTATGTCACACTTGGCCACAAAGTCCAAGTTGACGTGCATTGGCCAATGACTTTGATCCAATTATGATGAGAATATGAGTTTTCTCTCTAAATCCACTTTGAGGAATGAATCATATTCTTGGTTCAACTACCACGCACATGCACTTCGTGATGAACTCAATCCAAGCCATATCTACCAATGGAAGGGTGTAAGCGTCGGTCATGGTCAAAGTTCATCACTCCACACATGTCGTGCGTATTGACCTCAAGTCAAAGGAGTATCGCATTGCTCCCGCTAACCGAGACACCCGTAGACACATATAGTAGAACTACATCAAACGGTTGCTCGGATGGGTATACGAATACCCTCTAACGTATTTTGCATCCATCATGAGATACCTAGTATCTCGTAGTAAGTGAGATCTTACTATACTCTCTAAGAGTATGATGCAGATCGCACACCAATCTCCATTGCATCATCAATATTCCATTCTTGAGAATCATGCTTAAGTCATTTGAGTTTTCACATCTCAAGGACAACAGTGATTCAAGGGAACACAGATAAGAACAAATGCAAACAATCAAACATAATATTCTAATAAGTATAACGCCATACATTTAATATTAAATAAATAATAATATTAAACCAACACTGAATATTATCTTAGTATTATGTTCATACAAAGGATTGTCTCTAGGACACTAACACTAACAAATTACCCCCATGGGCCGAAGATGTGGGCCGCACTGCAGACCCGGTGCTAGAAAAGTTGAGAGCAAGATTACGGCATGAAGACATCTGTGCCGGAGTTGGTGTGGTCGACTGGATGGGGTAGTAGGCAACTGCACAAAAGAGGACACAAATTAGTCATCGGATGACAAAATATCACGCAATCCAACACACATACAACCCTCACCTGGCCGACCGAGTTCGCGAGGGAACATTTGCAAGCCACCACACAACCTCTCGGAAGCAGAATTGAAGAAGTCCACGTGTCGGAATTCGTAGGGTTACTCGAAGGCAAGACGATGAGCAGCCTCAAAATCCCAGTTCAACCGACGCTCGTCAGCAACAATAACTCCTACAAAAAGAAAAAAGAAATAGATCAGTAAGGAGGGGCTCAGGAGCATCTCAAGGAGCTTACGAGGGGTCCGATCTTGGAAATTTGAGGGGACGCGGATCTCCTCAACAGTGTTAGGGACACCACCCTGCCAGGCCCCGTCGACGAACCACCAGCGTGTATGCTAATTCTTCACCTTATTTACAATGCCCCACACTATACAGCGACCAGGCCGATTCTTGAGGGCAAAATGGCCTTCCTGACCATGTTGGGCGATCAGTGACCAGTAAAAGTTGAATTCCATTGGAGAGAGAAGGCGATACAGCCCAGCCTGGCCGAGGACAACCATGGTCGACAAGACGTAGCTCCACCCGTTAGGAGTTACCTGGGCCGGGGCAAGTCGCCAGGCAGCCAACAAATGGGAGATGTTCGGGTGAAAGGGAAAGCGAAGGCCGGCGTCCAAAGAGGCCTCGTGTATGGAAATCATGCCCGCTAGAGGCTGGTCGGCTCGCTCGGAGTCATCAGGGCGGAAGAAAAATACATCATTGGGAGTCTCGTACCGAGCATGGGCCGCATCAAGCTCAGCCTCAGTCACGGTCGACCTCCTCTTCTCGTCATTCATAAAAAAAATGAGACTTTTTAGATAGTCGCACAGCCGATCGCAATGGGCGCCGGTGCTCGAGGCCGGCCCGATACGTACGGTAATTAAAATAATCAGGGTGTTCCTCATCCCGGCGGGCAAATGTCTCAGGCAGATCGGATGCAGCGCCACCCCTGGACGGGCCAATCGATGACTTCGGGGTGAGGTTACCCAGGTCCTCGAGGGACTCATACACGTCAAGATCCGTCGGGGAGTTTTCCCCCTCCCGGCGGGAAGTGCTGATATCGTGGCTGCGCCCGCCCCCCCACTGCAAGTCCTGGCCGAGGGAACCTCTCGCACGGGGAGCGGAGTACGGAATGGAGTCCCCAAAGGTGGAGATGAGAGGTCAGTATCAGACATGGAGTGCTGAGAAGTGAAGAAGAAAGTTTTGGAGAAAATCAAAACTTACCCACAGACGAAGGACTGGTGTGAACGGCAACAGGGTTCAGAAGGAGCAGAAGTAAGAAGATCCTCCAACGCCACGGTTCCCCCCCGTTTTATAAACTAAGGCGGGGGCCCGATTGCAAATATTTTTTCAAATTTTAGGGCAGATTTACAAAATCCCAAAAAAGTGGGGCGTTATGGCCTCCACACGCCATCATCACATTGCAGACGCGGCGTTAGCACCCACGTCCTTTCGAGGCAACCGTTGAGCTAATCGAGACCAGGGGGTGGCCACAGTCGTGCCTTGGGGATCACACACTCGGAAGGCCAGGCCGACCAGCGAGCATCTCACTAGCGAACCTGGGGGGCAATTGTTATGGCCCCATAACAATGAGGCGACCATCCGCCAAGGACACGGCCAAAACCAGGTCAGCAAGGCGACCTCCGACCTGGGCTGGAGAGCAAGGACCGGCCAGATGGGGCGACCATCAAAGGCGACCCCGGCTAGTGTGGTCGGCGGCTATAGGCGACCACCCGAGGCCGAAGAAGATAAACAAGGAATGATATCAAGATGGTTGAAGAGTCGGATTTCCCAGAGATAAACATGGAAAGCGTATCCAGGCGCGAAGATCTCGATCATAAAGAGCGGAAACTATCATATCCAAAGGGGAACCCTAAAAGGCCGGTGGACACGGCCCAAGGAGCAATTGTAGCCCTAGTAGTTTAACCTATATATATGACAGTATACTCACAATGTAAAGGGACGAAAAAAATATAGTGTTCTAGGCAGAAACTATTAGATTTTTCTGGCTTGGTATTGCCCCCGGACGTAGTCGAATTCCGATGAACCGGGTAACTAAATTCCGTGACGTGCTTTGCTTTTCCATTCGATTTATTCGTGAGTGATTGTTAGTACGCTCGGGATAATCCTAGCTATAACATGGTGGTGTGTCATGTTTGAGTTAGTATGATGTGAAACTTGTTTACTATAAAGTTGATTAAATTTTTTTTTACAGATATGACCCTTCAGTTACCACAATGAATACTCTTTTGTAATATAACAATTATTCACTATTAATACCATGCTGCTGTAATATAAGTCACGCCCTTCAATGTTATGGGTAATATTCTTTATAGTAAAATGTCACACCCTTCAATTATTACAATTAACACCCTTTAGTAATATAAGTCACACTCTTTAACCAATTTCACAAATTTTTGTATGAAATTTATTTACCCTATACTTTGCCGTCATTTTTTGGTTCATTAACAAAAGAAGTTAAATGCCGTGAAAATCTCGACGGGATACATTCAAGAAAATTGAACTTTGTCTTAGATGAGGTTGTACTCTTTCTTCATAAGACAGAATTATCAGTGAGCACTAAAATTTATGAATATCATGAACAAAATGAAATAGGAATTATGCTTCAGCTTCAATTGTTCAATTCAACAAAACTGTCACAATAAATATGAAATCACCAATGCGTTTGGTGAGGGATTATTCACTAATTTAAATAACCTCAATACAACAAGATTTCCTAAATTACAGGAAATCAAAGTAAATGCTAATTACAAAGAATTCTAGATGATGTGTACAATTAATCTACAATTAATGTATTTGACAAACATTTTATTCATGGTCAATAGTTAGTTTTAATAACCCTGTCAAGCGTTGTGTGTAATGAAGATGAATGCAAAATTTGAATAGTAGAAACTCGAATGCCGGTTGTGGAAGCCTTTTAGTGAAAATATTCGCAATTTGCAAATGAGTGGGAATAAACTGAGTGTGTAACTTCCCAGCTGAAACTAGCTCACGAACAAAATGACAATCAATGTCGATGTGTTTCGCCTCTTATGTGCAATAGGATTTTGACTATGAAAGACAGCGCTGTTGTTACTACAAAGCAAAAGTGGCCGACCAGGAGGAAGTTCCTTCAACTGATCACGAAGCAAGGTAGTTTGTTCCAGATTTTTATTTATATTTGTTGAAGTTACACTTGTATTTTTTTCAACACAAACGGATTTGATCGGTGAGATAAATTTCTTAATTCTAGTAACTCTTAACATAAAGTTGAATCATACTTTGCAGATATTTTAATAAAGTTTATCGCTTTTCAGACCAGACCGCTGTTGACGGATTGTATAAATATGCAATTCTAATTCCTAAAACTCGTTGTAATAGGATATTGCGTTAAAGGTTTGTACTATTACGCAATTCCAATTCCTATAAACCATTGTAATATGACACTTGCAGCTTTGTACAAAATTATATTTCAGTATAATATAATATGTGTGCCATTCTGTATATATTTTCGTTCAACTTACTTTAATTCCTAAAATTATTACAATTATCTTAAAGTTGATACCAAAGAATTTAACGATCTGAGTAATCACCTGAAGAATTGAGATCTGCTCTAACTAGTAAATATATAAAGGCTGCTCAACATAGAGATAAAAGTGTCTCTTGAACTTAGATTGACACAATTGTCATGCTTGCTTGGAATCTTTTTCATGCTCATAGTTCATTAATATATTCATCATATTTATTTTTTCTGAATTCAACTTTGATCCACCGACGCTTTTCATTAGAGTCGGCTGCAGTTTTGATCCCACAGGACAAGGTTTGAGACAAAAAATGCAGTTAAAATTAATAGATTCTGTAACGAAAGGACCAAAACTACATGAAAATATTTTTACGGGACCAAAGTGGTGAGTATTGAGACCAAAATTATAAGATTCCATGTCATGTAGGACCAAAAATGAATTTAACTCGTGTGATTTACACCCCGAGAAGACAATAAAAGAGATGAAAAAAAAATCAATCTAAATGAATAATTTAAAAGTAGTAACACTTTATAAGCTGTACCGTAAAAAATTAATTGAAAAAAGTAACTATAACATAAAAGATCCAATCTAAAGAAAAAAACTATATATAATTTTATAAATAATGCCGTGGGGTGATGATAAACTATTATAGAACAATTGTTGCTGATTAAACTCATAATCTCACAACTTAGAGTAATTTTTCCTGACTTTATCCCACATCGAAATTTCTTAACATTGTTTGCCATGTACTGAGTGAAAGATTCAAGGCACGACATGGAGTGAATGGGCTGTGGTCTATCAATTTCATGATGGGCTAAGCCCAGTAAAGTCCCCGGGCCACTTTCCACCGAGATGTGGGCTTGGAAACAAGTTAATATCTATGGGCTTGAAGGGTGGTCCTTGTCTTCGGGCAAAGGGCTGAGACGTGTGTGGAGCCCTAGTGGCCACCTAGCCCATGGGCCACTTTGGCCAATTTAATACAGTTATTCACTTGGTCATAAGATCAACTGAACGGGGCTTACACTGTAGTGGTCATCTTTTTATTATTTTCCTCTTTTTTTTTTCTTTTTTCTTTTTTTTTTCACTTCCACTCAATAAGACATTATTACAAAGATTGATATTTTCTTTTTTTTTTTTTTTTTTTTATTTTTTCACTCCACTCAATAAGACATTATTACAAAGATATTTTCCTCTTTTTTTTTCTTTTTTCTTTTTTTTTTCACTTCCACTCAATAAGACATTATTACAAAGATTGATATTTTTTTTTCTTTTTTTTTTTTCACTTCGACTCAATAAGACATTATTACAAAGATTGACAATATCATAATTTAAAAGGCTAAGTCTCATGCGCATCCAGCTAGGGGTGAAGAAAATATCGAAAATACCGATATATTGCACTTCCTGTATCAAAAAATATCGATTTTATCGAAATTTTTAGTATACTAAAATTTCGGTACGATACAAAAATTTCGGCACGATAACGGTATAAAAATATAGAAAATTTCGGTGTTGGGAAATGAATTTAATAAAGAGGATTTTGATTAGATCCCAAAACCCCTGAGTATGACATGTTCAGGATAATCTTGATAGATGAATCAGGATTCAGTTTTAGAGTGTTCAGGATATTATCTTGCACCGTATAGTCGGCAGATATAGAACAAAGTTAGTTTCAAGACTCGAAGAAGAAATCGAGATATCAAGACTCGAGAGATATTGAGAAATCAAAGACTCGAGAAACCAAGGCTCAGAGAAAACCGAAGGTTCAGAGAACTCAAGACTCGAGAAATATCAAGGCACAAGAATTATCAAGACTCAAAGAATATACCAATGCTCAAGATATCCCGAATGTTCCGAGGCACCGGGCTAAGAATATATACGGTTGGAATCCAAATGACGTGGACCAACGGTAGGAAGACAACCAAACTGGAAAAGTCAGCAGAACTTACAAAGAATAGTATGGATTTGAATGTAACTCTCTCCAATCCAGAACATTCAAATCCACACTATAAATACAAGTTCTTCCTTCATTATCGATGAGTGGAAGTGCGAAAAAGATATAGAACAATGCTACTGAGCCAAAGAGCGTTATAAATTAAAGCATTCCCACCCTAGAACACAAGTCTATAGATATACAAATATATTCAAAGAGTGTTCTAGAACCCAATCTAAGCAACCCACGATGTATCATAGCTTAGAGAGATTTTCCCAACCTTAGATTGAGGCTAAACCATTGTAAGGGAAAAATCTCACCATAGTTGGAGACAACACCAAAACCCAAACCCAAAGTGGTGAAGTGAGGTAGTTGTTAGCAAACCCGAGTGAGGGTGATAAGTCCCGCTTGAGTGTGTGAACTCGTTAAACATCTCAGAGGCGATCCCGTGGAGGGTGATAAGTCCCGAGGCGAACCCGAGAGAGGGTTATAAGTCCAGGTTCGAGTGTGAGCTCGGTAAATATCTATTAGCAATCCCGTGGAGGGTGATAAGTCCCGCTTTGAAGGAATTTCCCTAGAGAGGGAGAGAGCGGATGTAGGACCGGGTTGTCCTAACCACTATATATTGTTTGTGTTGTTTATCGCTTTTTTGTTTATACTTGTCATACGATTCGCTTATAAGCAAAAACACAACACATGAGCTCCAAAGTTTAAAAAAAAAATTTGAAACACTCGTTTCTCCCCTCGCTTTATATGCACCGAAATCAAACGTTTTGCTTCCGCGACGCCAAAAAAATAGGTTTTCCCAATCGACCAACAAGTGGTATCGAGCGGTGTGCTCAAAAGATTACTTTTTCAATGTTTTTACCGAAAGCGGATCTTTTCTTTTTAAAACCTATATCCGATCCGATATCAACAAGCTGCACCAAGAAAAACAGAAAAGTTTTACACAACAATGGAATAATAGAACTTTTCATTGATAAAGACCAAGGGTCGTTTACATTACAAGTTACAAATGCAAGAAAACCTGGAGGTTAATACATAACTCTAAACCCTAAACCCTTAAGCCATATCCCTAAACCTTCATCCAAACCCAAACCCGATCTATAGGGGGGTGATTAAGAGGAGGAAAGAGAGAAATTTTAAATCTGATGCTCTCATTTTCCCCACTTAACAGATGAGGAGGCTTGAAAGGTAATCCTATGCCAAGAACCGATGGACTCTCCAAGGGAGTGAGAGCGGCATTAATAGGATTTTTAAGCCGAGAGCCCCAAGGAGGAGTAAAAGGGCCCCAACAAAAATGGTGAGTGTGATATACGTGATCACCGTTGTCTGATCTAGATCGTATATCAAACTCACGTTCATTTTCAGACTAAGTCTGTTGATGGTAGTCACGTCATAACGATAGACACACAAGGTGCATACGGTTAGGAGAAGTGTCTTCTCGGTTAAACAAAGAAAGCCCCATTGCAGGTGGTGGTAGAAAGCTTTTGCAACAATCGTATGTGAAATCATTGACGATGATGAAAACAAAGAAAAGGGATGAACAAAGTTGATTTGAGAAGATGAAATCATGGAAAAAAGGGTAAATGTGTTTCTTGGGAAGTCTCACCGGAAACAAGGGTTCACCAGATACATGATTCTACTGAAGAAGATATGTATGGTGAATGAGTTATGTTGTGTAAAAACATTGGTCCAATTTATAGAGGCCAAGCAAGGGTGCGTCTGCAAATTTGAGTTTTCAAAGCCTATTTTAGAAAAATTTGCATCACAAGGACAATGTAGAAATCACGCGACCGATAATTGGATAAAGTTACGGATTGACATATCGAGTGTATCGACGACATATCTCACGCATGTCAAATCGCACTAACTTAGGGAAGAGAGTCTACTACTCTGCACTAAGCTCGGCAAAGAACATTTTCCAAGAATTGTCTTAATCTGAGAAGAATCAGATTAGGTCAACAAAAATCTGATTACATACAAAGCTGATCAAATGAAGAAAATCAGCTGAGCTTGAAAACGTCACCAAATCAGATATATCGGTCTATATCAGTTGAAAGGGGAACTTCAACTTGAGGGGGAACTCACGGAATCAAAAGTAAATGATTGAGATCAGACGAGGCTGCAGACAAGACTGATCAAGATCAGATGAGTTAGATGAGTTCCGGAGTGAACTAATGAGCTGTGCAGAATCAGAAATGAAGAAAAGCTAAAGCCAAAGAAATCGTAAGAAAAGGTTGCAAATCGAAGATGATGGAAAAGAGATCGATCAAGATCGACGTGATCGAGATCAGATATGATAAACCTGAGATGCTAACCTGATATGATGACCTGATGCTATTCTGATATGTTGATCTAAAGATGTGTTGATCTAATCAGTCGAACTGATCAGATCAAGCAAAAAGGAAATCAGATAGCATGAGTGAAAAGGAATACTGAAGGCTCAGTAAAAAAAAAAAAAAAATCGAGACTCAAGATAGGGTCAAGAGACTGAGGGTCGATGTGTCCGAAATCGTAAGAAACCGAACTCGGTCGGATGAGTATCGGTATGTCCGATCGGATAAGGTCCGTGAGAAGAAGAGGAATGAGGAGTCGAAAGCGTAAGATGAAGACCAAGACCAAGATCAAGACTTGTAATTCTTTATGTTTGTGTCTTTATTTCTTTGATAAGTTCATTGTAATCTGTAACTGATAACATACAATCAATGAAACTTTTATCTTTATGCTCAAATATAATACCTCATTATCTTTTTTACATGTCTTTTATTTTGATATGCCTGATTGAATGTCTCTGATCTGATTATATGCTCATATATAAGGGAAACTATATGATGCTATAAGAAATTACTTAAGTATTTAGTAATGATCTATTTAGAAAAGATTCATTACTAAAGAAATTTGTTGAATGTTTTTAAATTGATTGGAGATTTACCTTTCTTCTAATAGAAAAAACTGAAACCTGAGTATAGGTTATATGTTTGTAACAAGATGTTGGGGATTATACTGAAAAGTATGCTTTTTACTTTGTATAATCGAAACTGAATTTCCAGACTTATTTACTGAAATAAATTGTTTATCACTGATGCTTTAAATATGATTGAATGTTATATATATTTCTTTGATAATCTGCTCAATAATTCGTGACGTGTTACATCAGAAGTTAATTTAGTGATACCCGATCACGTAAGATTAAATTAATATCCCTTGTAACTATAAGTACGCTCATTCACGACCTAGATGGAAATGAACAACCATCGCGAAAGGTTGAGGTGTAAGGGCTCGATTGGTTTGTCTTGACCAAGAGATTACACTAGTGCATGACGATCGATCTTGTTGAATAGGACCTCTGGGAGGATAAATTCTTCTAACCCCAACAAGGAAGAATTAGACCTCGATTGGTTCGTTGTTTCTTAACCTTCGTCCCTTAAATAGGATCACGTGGGATCGGTAACTATTGCTTTGACTTATCATGGGTAGCGAATCGGAGAGAGAGATTCAATACGTGCTTTATCTTGGGCAATATTATTGGTCACATGTGATTGCTAAGATTTAATACGAAGAATCGTGTGCAAGCACGCTTGCTTGATTTGCCCCCTGGGAGGTTCATAAGTTTTATCATACCAAATCTTGCAAGTGGAATTTGTTTCCTAGATGGATAATAATGTTGAACCGTTCCTCGACCAAGGACAAAAAGATATTAATTAATGAAAAGCTATTTCAAAGGCTTGAATTAATTAATGGGCTAGATAATCTTAAACACGGAAATAATGACCGGAGCCATATTGACTGTAATATGGGTTAAGATGGATAGTGCAATATTGATTATGTAGTGGGATTAATTAATATTTATGGGCTTGAATTATATTGTGGCTCAATATTAGATATTCAAGATCCATTAGAAGGTCCAATCTTAATTCTCCTAAAGGCCCCTGAGTAGCCCAAATATATAGTCCAATAACTGAAAAGGTGATTAAAATAAAATAAATATTGTTGCTTATATTTCCTCATTATTTTCGAAAATTATGGATAAAAGAGGGAGAAAGATTTTCTTTGAATTTTGTTATGGAATGTAGATATGTATTCTTGGAATACAAGATTATCTCATTAAATTCAAGAAATCTCCCACTTGGTTATTCATTGAGAATTTTCAAATTTTTGAAATATTATGGGCAAGAAAGATTTTCTTGATTTTCTTGAAAAGATATTATGGAAGATATGTATTTCTTGAAATACAAGAATATCTCATAAATTCAAGAAGATCCAAATCTTGGTTTCTTGTGCTAATATTTTCGAAAATTACCTTTATTTGAGGAGGTGGGATTTTTGTGGAATATTTTAATTATGGGAAAAAGAATATATGGGATATATTCAAGATTTCTTGGTGACCAAGAAAAGTCTTTTCCCACATTGAAAATTCACATAAATTTCGTGCCCTCCTCTCCTATAAATAGGGGATGATTAGTTCATTCCCAAGTACAATTCCATGTGCTGGAAATATTAGCAAATCCACAAAAGTGGTGCAACAAAGTTTATTTTTTCCTTTTGTTAATTGTTCGCGAGTATCCTTCCACCGGATTGTCGAGCAAGGGCTAAGGGAATACTTGGGAAGTCCTTTTGGTTAGTCCGTCCGACCGAAGTCACTTTGCCATCCCGAGAGGGTACGCGTTCACGTAAACCCGTAGATTCCGCGTCGTAGGTTTTACGTGGCTTTTTATATGCATGATATGTTGTTGCAATTATTATTTGAATTAATATAGAATTAATTCATGCTAGTAATAATTAATGAATTAAATTTGTATTTAAATATTCACCCCGAATAGATCTGTGCGAATCATTCCCCAACAATCGCATCGAGCCAATTTGTTTGAACTCTCAATTTTTAAATTGTAATTTAATTCACGGACATTAAATTTGAAATTGGATAGTAGAATCTGTTAGATCTGTTTTTGGTATCCAATTGTCATGGATTTTAATGTTTTATTTTGCATGCATATAAACCGTGGTTTTTAATTCGATTCGTTCGGATTTGTTTTTGCCTCGTGAAAAATCCACGAGTAGACTAGGATTTGTTTGATTTGATCAATGTAATAGACTAGTCTAGATCTATGTTTATTTATTTTTGTAAATAAATTGTAACCGGATCGGAACGAAGAGATGAAGAATTAAAGAATTAAAATCAGAAATCGCCGAGCTGGCCGCTACCTGGCACGCACGGGCGCAGCGCGAGGGCGCAGGGCGGGCAGCACGCCAGAGGATGCTGCCCGGCCGACGGGCGGTGCGTGTTCGTGCTCCAAAGCGAGCCTGGCGCTGGCGATTGGGCTGACGGAGACGCGGGCGAGCCCGATGTCGCGGGCGGCGAGAGGCGATGCGAATCTGGACGATGCGCGATGGACGTCGCCTCGCCGCCGAGGATCGCCGACCCCGACTCGCTCTGGGCGTCTTAAAAGCGCGGGCGTGGCTTTGCCAGCGGTCCGAGGTCGCTTAGGTCCTAGGCAGCGGCCGGCGGATCTTGGCGTGCATCCCGGCCGCGAAATGCCATGCGTGGCGATTCGAGACGGCGTATTTTTTTTTTCGAGACGAACGAGTGGGAGAAATTCGAGACGTGTTTCTTCAAGATCAAGCCAAGAAAAAAATCAAACCATGACAATTGGATAATTTGTGCCCAATATGTTTATTTTTCTGCTGCTTTTGCTTGGTTTATTTGTGCTATCTTATGCTTTATTTAATTTGTTTAAATGTGTTTGCATGAGGGTTGCCAAATTGAAAAATCTCAACTTCAAAATTACTAAGTATGTTTTAAATAATTAATTGACAATTTTATTCCTGATAATAAAATTGAATTAATTTTGACCTCCATGATTTATTTATTTGTGAATTCTTTTGGAGAAATTCCCCAACGGATTTCGGTCAAAAGATAGGTTTCACATGAATGAATTCCAAACGGATGATTGTGGGTTATTACTAGTGGCGGCGATGACCCTCCCAACGAGGCTCGATCAAAGCGAAATAGTAATCCCAGATTTAATCATGGTTATTACTTAGGTATAAAATTGATATGCATATACTTCTCCTGAGTCCCCGCGAATTTTATATTGGTCAAGTGAGAGCCAACTATTAATCTGATATTAAGGGTTTGTAATCGTTTTGTTTGTAACCCGCTTGAATGTGTTTAAATAATGACCCACCCAACGTGGCTTATTTAAACTGCTTTTTTGAGATGATTGGGTGATGCATTGTTCATATTTTTTTTGAGATTT
Source organism: Stenogyne calaminthoides (assembly GCA_037126765.1). Taxonomy (NCBI): domain Eukaryota; kingdom Viridiplantae; phylum Streptophyta; class Magnoliopsida; order Lamiales; family Lamiaceae; genus Stenogyne; species Stenogyne calaminthoides. The sequence continues at coordinate 931,581 of JBBCBC010000032.1, forward strand.
TAAATATGATGGCATGTGATCAAACCTTGTGATATATTTGTGCTTATGCATATTATTGTTTATTTCAGTTCATCATGTCACAACCTTTTAATCCATTGCTCAATATCTTTGAAAAGACAATTTGCTCACTTTGGAGAAAATTTTGTTGATTGAATCGAAAACTCACTATTGTCCTCACTCGCACAAAGCCATAACCGGGTTCGACCACACCTAAACCGGGTAAACCATCGATGAGTCCACTAAAACGGTTAAGAAAAAGAGTCGACCGGGAGCGGTCTAACGAAATGGCTAAGTGTACCATCTTGGCTTTATGTCGATGTGTTGCAACACCAACACCGTAACGTTGAGACCGGGCCATGAAATCATGACTAGTCTTAAAGCGATGTTTCAACATCGAACCGCCAGGGCTCGTCGATCACCATGAGGGACTTGCTCTCTATGAAAATGGTGGAGGAACGCCTGTAAGGGAGCACGTTCTCCCAGATGATGGCTCACCTTAATAAACTTGAGGTACTTGGCCGGCGATACGATATCGAGACCCAAATCGATTTCGTGCTCCATTCTCTGCCGAAAAGTTTTGAACAATTCATGTTGAACTACCAGATGAATAATCAGAAGTTCTCGATGCCTGATCTGTTGCAAGCTTTAGTCTCGGCAGAGGCGATATTAGGCGAAAAAGCCAAGCCTTGGTGGCAACGGACCTTCTTCTTCTTCTAGACCAAGGGTGGTAAGAACAAGAAAAAAGAACAAAGGCCACAAGCAAGTGAACTCAAGTGTTGCCAATGGCAAAGATAAGGTGAAGAAAGGTGGTGGAGTGAACAAGCCAGCTAAGGGGAAGTGCTTCAACTGCGGTGAGAAAGGACATTGGAGGTCAGCCTGTTCCAGACCTAAGAGGGATGGAAAGAAAGGTAATTCTCACGCACTAGTTGTTGAAACTTGTTTAGCGGCGTATGCCTCCCATTTTGTGGGTGGTGGATACGGGATCCACTAATCATGTTTGTTTCACATTACAGGGGTTCAAGCGGACCCGGCAACTTAGTGGGAGTGAGGTCCTCATCACACTGGGCGATGCTACGAGAGTGGCAGCTCAAGCAGTGGGAGAAGTGCACCTGTCTTTTTGAAGACAGTGTTTTAATTTTTAAGATATTCTTTACGTTCCGGATTTTTAGAAAGAATTCATTTTCAGTTTCTAAACTTTTATGATGGATATTTTGGTTACTTTTTAATAAAGTTGTTACCAAATTTAATTTTTGATAAATTTATCTGTCATGGAACGTTGTTGAATGATCTCTATACAATTAACTGTGCACACCACTCACGAAATGTATCCTATAACACATCTATCAAGTTTTAGAAAGAAAAGCGTTCATCGACGTGAACGAGACACTTTTTAAGATCTATAAATTGGGTCATATAAATCCAAAGAGGATCTAAAGGTTGGTGAAAGATGGTTCACTGGAGCGTCTCCAAGATTGAATCGGATCCAACCTGCGAATCATGTTTGGAGGGTGATATGACCAAGATGGCATTTGGAGCCAAGGGGAATGGGGCTAAAGAAGTGTTAGAGATCGTTCACATAGATGTACGTAGTTCAATGTTAACCAAAGCAAGAGGAGGTTATGAGTAATTTTATTGATGATTACTCAAGGTACATTTTCCTTATGAAGCATGAATCTGAGTCCTTTGAGAAATTCTAAAGAATTTAAGGCTCAAGCAGAGAATCATGTGGAAAAACGTATCAAGTCTCTACGATCTGATCGTGGAGGCGAATACCTCAAATGATGAGTTTTTGAACTACTTATCCGATGAAGGGGATCAGATCTCAACTCACCGCTCCCTAACCCTCAACAAAAAACGGGATTGCAGAGCGAAGCAAAGAATTCTTTTTGGAAATGGTTAGATCAATGATGAGTTATACGGATCTTCCCGAAGTTGTTCTTGGGGTGCATGCCTTGAAAAAATAATGACTTACATTCTCGAACTTGGTGCTATCCAAATCGGTTCCCGAAACCCCAAAGAATTGTGGACCTGGACGCAAGTCTAGTATGAGACACACATGAGAACTTTGGGGGTGTCCGCCTATGTGTTGGACAAGGAAACCGTAAATTGGATCCTCGATCGTAATTAAAAAATTTTTTTTGTAGGATACCCCGAGGGACAAAAAGGGTGAATGTTCTATAGTTCAAGATCAAAAGGTGGACATCCGCACCCACTTTAGATTTTGGAAGAAAACTATAGAACCAAAGAAAACCGTATGAGATTACCTTAAATGAGCTTAGAGGGGCAAACCTCGGTTACAACCGTATCTTAGATGATATACCAAACGATACGCTTTCAAACCGAACCTTGTCATAGTGGGAGGGTTGTTAGACAGCCCGAGAGATTCATGGGAATAGGAGAGTCCTCGGACTTGATTCCCTAATCGCACCCATGGACATATGACGAGGCACTCCAAGATAAGGATCAGATTCTTGGCAAACAAAGAATGAAAGACCATATGGGTTCTATGTTTCATAATAGAGTGTGGGAGCTAGTCGAACCACTTAATGGGGTCAAACCCATTGGATGAAAGTGGGTATATAAGAGGAAAAGAGGACCGGACGGGAAGGTTGAAACCTTTAAAGCAAGACTAATGGCGAAAAGGTTATACTCGTAAAAAAAAGGATCGATTATGTGGAAACTTTTTTCGCCCATAGCCATGCTTAAGTCCATCCGTATTCTCTTATCGATTCTTTGTGCATTTTCGACTTTGAATCGGCAAATGGATATCAAGACGACTTTCCTTAACTAAGTCTTGATAAAGAGATCCATATGCAACAACCCCTAGTTTTCATTGAAACGGGCCAAGAACACTCGGTTTGTAAAAGCTCAAGAGGTCCATTTACTTTACTCAAACAGCATCCGAACTTGGAACCAAAGTTTTGATCATATTATAAAGTCTTATGGGTTTTGATCAAAAAACGAGTTTGAAAGTTGTGTGTATAAAAATGTGTCGGAACCGCATTGGTATTCTTAGTACTATACGTAGATCACATTGTGATCATCGGGAACGATGTGAAGGTGTGATCAGACGTAAGGGCATGGTTTTCAAAACAGTTTGATATGAAAGACTTAGGGAAAACCAGACACATCCTTGTGATCAAGATCACAAGAAAAGGGATGGTCGGGTTATCGCAAGTTTCATACATAGACATCGGTTTTGAAACAATTGAAAGATGCAAGATTCCAAAAAAGGATTCGTACCTTTCGGACTTGGAATCCATCTATCCAAAAAATGTTCCCTAAGACGAAAAAGGAGATAGATGACATGAAAGGTATTCCTTGTGCTTCTACCGTCGGAAACCTTATGTATGCATTCTTATGTACGAGACCGGATATATGCTTTGCGGTAGGCATGGTAGCAAGATATCGAGTAACTTCGAAAAGCGAATTGACGGACGCTTTAAAAACATTCAAGTTTACGAAAAGAACTCGGGATAGAATGTTGATTTATCAGTCAGATACTCCAATCCCCATCGGCTACATGGACTCGGATTTCCAATCAGATTTAGATTCCAGAAATTATCTGCCTCAGTTAGTGTGTTTCCATTTGGGAAGTGTAGCCATCAAATGGACGAGTGTGAAGCAGAAATGCATCACTGACTCAACCATGGGACCCGGGTAAGTAGCTGCTTGTGAAGCAGTGAAAGAACCGATTGGGCTCTAGATCTTCTTAGTGGACTTGGATGGTGTTCTGAATTTGTCTAGCAATATCTGCTAGGGGCAGTTACAAATTCAAGAGAACCAAGAGTCCACGAGTCAAACAAACACATTAAAGGAAAGACATCTTATACGAGAAATCGTTAAGAGAGGAGATATAGATGTGGCAAAAGATAGCGCGTCGAGGACGACCTAGCGCATCCATTCACAAAGCGTCGCCTCTCGAATACATTCGAGAGACATGTGAGTGGAATGGGTGTCAAGACCGTTGCCAATCTGCTTTGAGTATAAGTGGGAGAAATTATTAGGTTCGTGTAGGTGACATTAGATGTCACGGACTACTCGAGACGTGTTGTAGTATACTTAAAAGCAGACTTTGAGTATAAGTGGGAGATTGTTGGGGATTATACTGAAAAGTATGCTTTTTACTTTGTATAATCGAAACTGAATTTCCAGACTTATTTACTGAAATAAATTGTTTATCACTGATGCTTTAAATATGATTGAATGTTATATATATTTATTTGCATAACTGCTCAATAATTAAATGACGTGTTACATCAGTAGTTAATTTAGTGATACCCGATCACGAAGATTAAATTAATCCCCTTTGTAACTATAAGTACGCCATTCACGACCTAGATGGAAATGAACAACCATCGCGAAAGGTTGAGGTGTAAAGGCTCGATTGGTTTGTCTTGACCAAGAGATTACACTAGTGCATGACGATCTTATTGAATAGGACCCTCTGAGGAGGATAAATTCTTGAAATCGAACAAGGAAGAATTAGACCTCGGTGGTTCGTTGTTTCTTAACCTTCGTCCCCTTAAATAGGATCACGTGGGATCGGTAACTATTGCTTTGACTTATCATGGGTAGCGAATCGAGAGAGATTCAATACGTCTTTTATCTTGGGCAATATTATTGGTCACATGTGATTGCTAAGATTTAATACGAAGAATCGTGTATTGCAAGCACGCTTGCTTGATTTGCCCTTGGGAGGTTCATAAGTTTTATCATACCAAATCTTGCAAGTGGAATTTGTTTCCTGTATGGATAATAATGTTGAACCGTTCCTCGACCAAGGACAAAAGATATTAATTAATGAAAAGCTATTTCAAAATAAGCTTGAATTAATTAATGGGCTAGATAATCTTAAACACGGAAATAATGACCGGAGCCATATTGACTGTAATATGGGTTAAGATGGATAGTCAATATTGATTATGTAGTGGGATTAATTAATATTTATTGGCTTGAATTATATTGTGGCTCAATATTAGATATTCAAGATCCATTAGAAGGTCCAATCTTAATTCTCCTAAAGGCCCCCTGAGTAGCCCAACATATAGTCCAATAACTGAAAAGGTGATTAAAATAAAATAAATATTGTTGCTTATATTTCCTCATTATTTTCTAAAATTATGGATAAAAAGAGGAGAAAGATTTTCTTTGAATTTTGTTATGGAATGTAGATATGTATTCTTGGAATACAAGATTATCTCATTAAATTCAAGAAATCTCCCACTTGGTTATTCATTGAGAATTTTCGAAATTTTTGAAATATTATGGGCAGGAAAGATTTTCTTGATTTTCTTGAAAAGATATTATGGAAGATATGTATTTCTTGAAATACAAGAATATCTCATAAATTCAAGAAGATCCAAATCTTGGTTTCTTGTGCTAATATTTTCGAAAATTACCTTTATTTGAGGAGGTGGGATTTTTGTGGAATATTTTAATTATGGGAAAAAGAATATATGGGATATATTCAAGATTTCTTGGTGACCAAGAAAAGTCTTTTCCCACATTGAAAATTCACATAAATTTCGTGCCCCTCCTCTCCTATAAATAGGGGATGATTAGTTCATTCCCAAGTACAATTCCATGTGCTGGAAATATTAGCAAATCCACAAAAGTGGTGCAACAAAGTTTATTTTTTCCTTTTGTTAATTGTTCGCGAGTATCCTTCCACCGGATTGTCGAGCAAGGGCTAAGGGAATACTTGGGAAGTCCTTTTGGTTAGTCCGTCCGACCGAAGTCACTGCCATCCCGAGAGGTACGTTCACGTAAACCCGTAGATTCCGCATGCGTAGGTTTTACGTGGCTTTTTATATGCATGATATGTTGTTGCAATTATTATTTGAATTAATATAGGATTAATTCATGCTAGTAATAATTAATGAATTAAATTTGTATTTAAATATTCACCCCGAATAGATCTGTGCGAATCATTCCCCAACACAAGATAGGTTTTGGCATCATCAAAAAGGGGGAAATTGTTGGGAAATGAATTTAATAAAGAGGATTTTGATTAGATCCCAAAACCCCTGAGTATGACATGTTCAGGATATCTTGATAGATGAATCGAGATTCGGTTTTAGAGTGTTCAGATATTATCTCGCACTGTGTATAGTCGGCAGATATAGAAACGTTAAGTTTCAAGAAGAAATCGAGATATCAAGACTCAAGAGGATATCGAGAAATCAAGACTCGTAGAAAACAAGGCTCAGAGAAAATCAAGGTTCGTAGAACTCAAGACTCGTGAGAAATATCAAGGCACAAGAATTATCGAAAACTCAAGAATATACCAATGCTCAAGATATCCCTGAATGTTCCGAGGCAATCAAGCCGAGGAATATAGCCCGTTGGAATCCAAATTGACGTGGACCAACGAGAGGAAGACAACCAAATGGAAAAGTCAGCAGAACTTACAAAAGAAGAGTATGGATTTGAATGTAACTCTCTCCAACGGTAATATTCAAATCCACACTATAAATACAAGTTCTTCCTTCATTATCGCAGAGTGGAAGTGCTTAAAAAGATAGCAACAATGCTACAGAGCCAAAGAAATTATAAATAAAAGATTCCCACCCTAGAACACAAGTCTATAGATATACAAATATATTCAAAGAGTGTTCTAGAACCCAATCTAAGCAACCCACGATGTATCATAAGCTTAGAGATTTTTTCCCAACCTTAGCATTGAGGCTAAACCATTGTAAGGAAAAATCTCACCATAGTTGGAGACAACACCAAAACCCAAAACCCAAAGGTGAAGTGAGGTAGTTGTTAGGCAAACCCGAGTGAGGGTGATAAGTCCCAAGTAGAGTGTGAACTCGTTAAACATCTCAGAGGCGATCCCGTGGAGGGTGATAAGTCCCGGGCGACCCCAGAGAGGGTTATAAGTCCAATTCGAGTGTGAGCTCGGAAAATATCTATTAAGCAATCCCGTGGAGGGTGATAAGTCCCGTTTGAAGGAATTTCCCTAGAGAGGAGAGTGGATGTAGGGGACCGGTTGTCCAAACCACTATATATTCTTTGTGTTGTTCTTGCTTTATGTTTATACTTGTCATATGCATCTAGTTATAAGCAAAACACAACACATGTTCTTAAAACGAAAAAATTTGAAACACTCTGTTCTCTCCCCTGTTTTATATGCACCGAAATCAAACGTTTTGCTTCCGCACGCGCAAAATAGGTTTTCCCACCGGGACCAACATTCGGTATACCGAAATATATACCGGTATACCAAAATATTTCCGGTATACCGAAAATATTTTGGTATACCGGTATATACTGAAATTTCGGTACGGTATCGGTATGTAATATTAACATACCGAAAATTTCGGTATGCCGAAATTTCGATATACCGAATTTTCGGTACGACAACGGTATGACATTTTTCGGTATCGAAAAATTTCAAAGACGGTAAACGGTATGACGAAAAAAATTTTTCGTATGCCGCATCATTCCACCCCTTACATCCGTGCATTCTGCACTCATAGTCATTTTAGAAAGATATAATTTGTTATACTGAAAGATACAATTTGTTTATACTGAATCGTGAAACTATTAATATGAAAAAATAATTATACATTTCAGTGTAAATAAATTGCATATTTTAATATAATAAGTTGTATGTATTTAAAATACACAGTGTATGCACATGAGATCCATTCAATTTAAAATTATGAAAAAAAAAAAAAATATATATATATATATATATATATATATATATATATATATATATATCATGAAATTATTTTGCTCACCCAGCAGAAAATTTTAAAATAAATATAAGTGGCCACTATATGCATCTCATACAATTTTTTGCAGCATGTCAAAGTCTTTCAGGATTGTTTCTCATTAATTGTACTCAACTGTAATCACAACTACTTCTGTCTTTCTCAGTAAGAACCAATGTTGAAAAGTTCACGGACTTTATGTCACAATACAAGAGTAGATGACCAAAAAAACACAAATTTAACAAACACTACGGTAAACGCGTTTCTACCATTTTTATTTTGTCTTGTTTCTTTTGTTTTTCTGAGAGGGATTGGGCATATCGGTGTTATTCAACAATTAATTAATATATATGATTATATTAATAAATTAACTTTTAAAAAAATACTCTCTCTATATAAAAAAAAAATCAGCTTACATCAATTGAAAAACAAATTAGTGTAGAGTAATACTCATGTGAATCAGGTCTATACATAAACTCTATTACTATTATATATAAAAATTATCACTGATATGCACAAAAAATTTCACTGTTTACATGAACTCTATTAATATTATATATAAAAATTGCCACTGATATGCATTCAATTCCATCCGTGAGAATTTTTGTGTGTAATAATAATATATAATTTTTATACATAACAATGATACTAAAAAAATCGAGTTTACGGTGAATTCGTTCTCACAAATTTTTATCATCAGTTTATATAATTGAAACAGAAAGAGTAACATCTTTTACAAATTTAAATGGTGTACACAATGTTTGTCAGAATTTAGATGGGGCTGATGGATTTCAATTCTCCCAACAAATAAAAGACAAAGTCTAGTATGAAAATTTTTATACATGAAAAAACTTTAATTTACAACCAAATTTTGTAATTGGTGAATGTAAGACAAAATTGAGTGGTTCATGGTTTACTCGGCCCAAGTGGTTCATGGTTCACCCGGCCCGAATAGGTCATAATTTAGGGTTTTATTATTTAGTGTTTAGGGTGTAGATAATTGATTTAGGGCAATTTTATAGATTTTCATACATGAAAATTTTCACGAACGTGCTCTAAATAAAAATACTAACCAATTGTTATCACATACTTTCAAATTTTCAATCCCACAAAATCACATTAATTGATTCTTAAGTTCACGTCTCTAGTCAAGAAAATGTTGGGATATAAAAAATGAATTGTAGCATGCAATAGTTCACATTAATTCGTTGAAGAGGCTGAAAAAGGCCGACATACAATTGGAATTTCGGAAGCAGAAGTTGAGCTAATTGGTTAATTGCGAATGCGACATTTCATTTCTACGCGGAAAATTAATGCCGACTATTGAAGTGGGGAGATGGCGATAATCATTTGCCTCTACATTATTTTTCTTACACGCCAAGATATAGTACATCTCTAGTTTATCTAAATATTCTATTTTCTTTTTATATCGATAAAAATGTATTCATCAGCCGAGAAAAGAAAGGATGCGCGTATATGTACTGGTATTGAAAGTCTAATAATTAATTTAACACATTATTTAAAAAAATTATCTAGCTAGTGTGGAAAATATTCTGTATAATGCTATTTTTCAAGTGACAAATTCTTTGTGAGATTTAACCATTGGAAATGCCTCTTAAGAATTATATTTTTGTGATTTCAAATTTTAAAGTTAGACGATAACACCTTGTTATAATTTTTTTTTATAACTCGGTATACGGCTCAAAAATCGACTAATTCAGAGGACATGAACTCACCGTCCACTATTGGGGCACCACTTTAAACTAGAGCTAAATTTTGTATGAACTGACTCATCTCAAAAGTTGATCGCACTTGTGAGGGTTTGAACTTGAGAAGCTGTAGGAGCACACTCCTAATGATAATAATAATATTATTAATAATAATAATATATCTCATAGTGAGACACTGAGATTATCTTATAAATTAAATAGGAATTAATTAAAATTGATCGCAATTCATTTATCTAACTTGTTCTTATCTTAACTAGTATATCACCCGTGCGTTGCACGGTTTGTGAGTATAAAATAAACATAATATAAAATGTATTTATTTTTGTGTTAAATAAATTGTAAAAAATTATTTTACTTATAATAATGATAAGAAGAATCTTTTTTTTTCATTTTTTAATTTTTTTTTATTTAGATGCAACTCACGATTTATGAACATATTTTACTTTTGCAATCAGATATGGGAAATGGGTGGCACTCTAACTGCTTAAAAATTTTACATTGTTAAATAATGCAACTTTAATTTTTTTTTTTTTTACAATTTTAAATTATTTTCTTCTAAACCACTTTAATTGTCGTCTATTATCGTCTTCCCAATTCTCATTGTATGTCAAAATTTTCAGATTGTACCCTTTAGTTACTCTGAACATGATAACATATAAGTTATAACTACCCATGATTGAAATTAATCTCCTTAAGAAAGTTCAACATTTTTAATAATTGTCTATAATTTTATTAATGATCACACCATAAGATATCATTAATCAAAATTATATTTTTAAGATGTTAAAGAGATTCTACTATTTGATGATGACAGTGTCATTTTCGAAATCAACACTCTTTATCCTAAGTTAGTCTCGATTAGTATTTTTTTTTTTAAATATGGTTACCGAGTTTCATCGCAACTAATCCAGTATCGTTTTACAATCCAATGTCTAATGTCAATTGTAAATGCAACTAATTCATAATAATTGAACTTAATAATGGAACCTACATGTCCTATGTTGGGATCATGTGCCCCATATTATTTTTAAAGTATATGTTATATATATTATAATTATTAGGAGTTATACTTATATTATATGTATATAATGACTTAAATGAGTTTTTAAAAGTGTTATAACTAGTTAATCATGCAAATATTTCATCTAAAAAAATCTGTAGATCTGTTATGTATATGCACCATCACTATTTAAAAAATAAAATATTTTTTAAGAAAGTAATAGTGTATAACTGTATATGCATAATCGTGTCACTAAAAAAATAGAATTCACGTGAACCCGGATTCACAGAAAAATCTACTTGTTATATTATTTATTTTTGTGCCCCCGTCATGAAAGTTTTCTGGATCCGTCCATGATTGGACTAATCAATATAAATATTATATCCTTTAAAAGAATCATACAAATAAGTAAACAAACCGAGCTTTATCACAACCAACCTAGTGTCATTTTATAATTCAACTAATAACGTCAACTAATAGTTTAATTAAAAAATATTCAACTAACAATTTAAGTCTAATGTCAATAGCTCATGCAATTAATTTATGGTAATTGGACTAATCAATTTAAATTAAATATCATGTAATATTATCGTACAAATAAGTATATAAATTATACATTTTCATATATACAATACTTCTCATCTTTTTTAGATTGCTCAAAATCCAAAAAGTCCATCTTTTATCACATACTCAAAATAGCAATAAAGTAACTATACATTTCATACTACCCCTTACGAACATCACTAAATTACATCACATGTCACTAATAACTACATATAAAACTAACTTATTTTTTATCTTATTCATTAAAATTGACAAAATACCCATATCAAAAAGCTATTTTATTACCTTCAAATATTAATAAAGAATTTCCTCATCAAAACCCTTGTCAAAATCAAGTGAACAATCTAAAAAAAAGATGGAAGGAGTAACTAATTTTTTTTTAAAAATATACCTATATCAACTACAAAATATAACATTTTATATTATTAATTATTAATGTGTCACTTTTAAAATTTTATAATAAATTTGTAATAATTTTTTGTTGAATTTTTTTTTTCTTTTTTGGTATAATATTTTGTTATTATATATGTATAAATAGATTTAGTTCAGAATTTTGTAATAATTTTTTTATTGATTTTTTTTTGGTATAATATTTTGTTATTATATATGTATAAATAGATCTAGTTCAAAAATTCAAAAATAATATTAATAATTTAGAAAATATAAAAAAAATAATTAATATATATGTGTGGTAGATATGAGGAATTGAACCTTGTACTCTTGCATACAAAGAAGATAAAAAAAATATTTTTTATACCATTTAAGCTACATCAAATTTGTTAAGATGTTTAAAATTTTATTAGAAAATTGTAATAATTTTTTAGCCCAACTTTTGGCCCAACATTTTGTTATTGGATATGTATAGATGCATTTGACTATTCATCGGAATTACAATTCGACCTGCTCAAATTTAACTCGGTTCGGCTTAACCATTTCAATAAACAAGTTAGGTTGAGACTTTTTTAAAAAATTATTTATTTTTAAGAGACTAAAATTTGTTTTTACAAAAATATTTTAAGCCTACGACTTGTTTAAGATAAGTTTGCCCTCTTACTAAATATATCTCTTATCTATTAAAAATAAATCATTCTAAAGTTTTTATTTTAAATTCTAAAAATACTATAAAATTTTATTTATGATATTTTAATATTTAAATTTATAATATAAATATTTCATATTATAAATAAAATTCAGAGTGCGACATGCTCTTTTACGAAATCCATCTTAACTACCATGTTACTCGTTATAACTTAATGAAGAATGTGTGACATGAGTTGCGATCCACTTGCATGGAAACTTCACTTTATAAATTTTAATTTCATTAGACAGTCTCATATACATCAAACTAGCTTCCATTTTTATTACTTCATCCGTCCACCAATCTTATGCACATTTGTTTTATTCATTCGTCCATCAATCTTATACAAACTTCATTTTTGACAAAAAATATTTTATCCCAGGAGTGGAGCCAGGATGGCTCAGTGAGGGGCCCAATAAATAAGAAATTAATATAATCAATATGAAGATAGTATTCACGAATGATTGTGTTCTTTGAAAGAAATTTCTTTGAATTATTTTTTATTAAAATTTTGTCATTTTTTTAAATTTATTATTTTTTTAAGCAATGAAAATTGTTAATAATCAATTTTTAAATAATTGTTTAAATATAATTAAATTTGGGCTTGTAAATTAATTTTGGGCTTATTATAATTATTTAACGAAGTGAATTGTGAAAATTGATGAGAAAAAGTGGGAGAGAAAGTGGGAAGAAAAGAGAGGAGAGAGAGAGTTAAGCAAATAGGCTAAACATATTTTTTATAGACTTTACTGTTTATATATATATATATATATATTGAAATATAATGCACAAATATTCAATTTTAATGATATGCAGTAATAATATAAAAGACACTTTTGTTTTATTCTTTTTTATTAATAGATATAGGGGTGATAATTTTGGACACGACACGATAACACGATACGAAAACGACACGGAAATTGCGGGTTAGTGTTTGGGCTTATCGTGTTCGTATCCTAATCGTGTCGATCTGATAAGGACACGAAAATTTCATGTCGTGTTCGTGTTCGTGTCGTATAAACCCGTTAAACACGATAAAATTAACAAATGACACAATAACCCGTTAGCAACATGTTAACTTGTTAGGGATCTGATAATATGTATCTGAGAATGACACGAAAATAACACATACACGATAATGACACGATAAAATTTCAAGTTTTAAATTAAATATTTTTATTTTTTAAATATATTTTTTAAAATCCCAAATTTAATTGTTTCAAGTTTCAACTTCTACAATCTGACTATTCATCTACTCATCTACACAACTACACGCACGCGGCACAAGTCACAACATACTCATTTATTAATTGTTCTTAATTCTTATCTTTTAAGTTTCTTTCAAATTTCAATGAGAGTGTAGAGATAAAAATTAGGGTTTTCACTTTTCAGTTTTCTCATCGCCGTGAAGCAACTCCGCGCTCCAGTCTCCATCTTCGACTCCTTGTCTTGAATCATCATCCACGCTTCTCAATCTCAAAGCCCAAAGGTTAGTCTTCCCTCTTCACCATCACGTTTTTAGTGGTTTTTTCAGTTTTCCTGTTGGGACATTAGTAATTTTTTGTTGTTGTAGTTGTAGAAAATGTATGTTTTCAAAATTGAAATTAGTGCCTTTTTATTTGTTCTGTTTTCTTAGTTATAAATTGAATTTTGTTGCCATTTTTTTGGATGAATTTATATACTCAATGTACCCTTGATTGTCTAATGTATTATTTATTTATTTTATGAACTAGGTGGTCATGTCAAATGTTACTGGAATTGGGAGTGCCAGCATTCTCGGTGAACAGAAAGTAGATCCCCCTAATGTTGAAATGGAAGCAGAATCAACTCAATCAAGTTCTTCTTCTTCAGATAAAGTGTTAGCACAAAAGAAAAGGAGAAAACTAAGGTCAGAAGTTTGGAAACATTTTTTGGTTTTGGAGATTCATCCTAATGGTTCTAAAACTTGCAAGTGCAAGCACTGTGTGCATGTGTATAACAAAGTAAATAGTAAAACTGGAATTGGTAATTTGAACTGTCATCTAAAAATTTGTCCAAGGAGAGATACTCGTGATGTTGGGCAAGTTTTGGTTTCTAAAAGTGATCCTAAGTTTGATGCTGAACACTTTCGAGAGTTATTATGTGCTGCTGTGATTGTTCATGAGTTGCCTTTTCGGTTTGTTGAATATGAGTGCATTAAGGTTGCTTTTGAATACCTTCGTCCAGAACTTAAGTTGGTTTCTAGAAACACACTTAAAGCAGATGTCTTAAAAATGTATGCAAGAGAGAAAATAAGGATTAAATCTATGTTAGAGATGACGCCTGGTAGAATATGCTTAACCTCAGATTGTTGGAGCTCTATTACAACTGATGATTATATTTCCTTAACGTCTCATTTTATTGATAAAGATTGGGTGCTACAAAAAAGAATATTGAACTTTTCTCTCATGCCATCTCCACATATTGGTGTTGCATTATCTAATAAATTGTTCTCCATGCTTTCTGAGTGGGGGATTAAAAACAAGTTGTTTTCTTTGACTTTGGATAATGCTTCTGCAAATGATGTGGCAGTTGATACGTTAGTTACACAACTGAAATTAAATGGTTCACTCATTTGTAATGGTGAGTTTTTTCATATTCGTTGTTGTGCTCACATAATAAATTTGGTGGTGCAAGATGGCATGAAAGATATTGATAAGGTTGTTACTAAAATCCGTGAAAGCATCAAATATGTTAGGGGATCACAAATGAGAAAGCAAGTGTTTTTAGAATGTGTGAGCATGGTATCCTTAAATAGCAAGAAAGGGTTGAGGCAAGATGTGCCTACGAGGTGGAACTCGACATTTTTTATACTTGATAGTGCTTTGTATTATCAAAAGGATATTATGCATCTACAATTGAGGGACTCCAACTATGTGAACTGCCCTAGTTTGATTGAATGACAAAAGGTTGAAAAAATACGTGGTTTCTTAGGTTTGTTTTATGAGGTTTCCAAAATGTTTTGTGGGAGTAAGTACCCAACTTCCAATCTATACTTTCGTCCCATTGTGACCTGTTATGCTTCTTTGAGACAAAGTAAAAACTGTGGAGATGAGTATATAAAGAATATGACAACAAAAATGTTGGAAAAGTTTGAGAAGTATTGGCTGAACTTCAGTTTGATATTGACTATAGCTGCTGTCTTTGATCCACGTTATAAACTTCAATTCGTGGAATTTTCTTATAAAAATCTGTATGGGGTTGATTCTTGCCAATTTTTGCAAGTTAAAGAGAAATTGTTTGCTCTCTTTGATGATTATTGTAAGATACCTGTTGATCAAGTTGGGAGTGACATGATTAATCCAATGGGTTCAAGTGCTGATTTTGAAAGTGAAATGTCAGTAGCCATGGTTGAGGTAACATTCAATCAATATAAGTGTCAAGCTTTATTTATCTATTGTTATTTCTTCTAATTTTTTACTCCTTTGTAGGAATTTAATGCATTTGATACTGAGTTTGGAATGAGCCAACAAAAATCTGAGTTGGAACTTTATTTAGAAGAACCACGAATGGATGTGATGGATAATCTTGAAATTCTTGAGTATTGGAAAGGGAATCAGTTTAGATATCCTCATGTTGCTTGTATGGCTCGCAATATTCTTAGTATTCCTATAACCACAGTAGCTTCAGAATCAGCTTTTAGTGTTGGTGGAAGGGTCTTAGATCAATATCGAAGTGCCCTTAAGCCAAACACCGTTGAAGCAATTATTTGTACTAAAGATTGGTTGTTTGGAGAAAAAGGTATGACATATTGACATTTAGTAATTTATTATATATGTGATAATTATTGACATACTGTAATGTTTTAAATCTCATAATTTGTTCTTTTTATTTTCAATTTATTTTGTTTCTTCTAGTTTTTGAGAATAACCTACCAATTGATGAGTTGGCGGAAGACTTATTGGATACAAATTCTGATGTTATAACAGAAAGTTCTACCCATGCATGAAAGGTATGAGCTAATGAGCTTATAATTTCTTTACTTTCAGTTTTTTTAATGATATACTAAATGTTTGTTATTTTTATAATTATTTATACAGGTTAATGGAGTGATGGTTGCTTGAGAAGTTGGAAGTTTGAAATTGGATTGTGTTTTGAAAATGCAGTTTGCACTTTGCAGAATGATATTTAATTTTTGTATATTATGTTCTGCAAACCATTTGTTTAGAATTGGAAAGAGACTCAAACTCTTAAGATTTGCTGACTTAGTATTTCAATTTGTGTTTTGCTTATCGTGGCAAGTTGAAAATTTTTATTAGTGGTTTGTATTTTGCTTATCCTGTTTAATCGTGTTGAATCGTGTAATTTAAATTTTAATATTATCAAAAAAAAAACTGTAATTATCGTGTTCTTATCGGATCGTGTCGTGTTGACACGAAAAAAATTTCGTGTTCGTGTCGTGTCGACTCGTTTGCTTATCGTGTTGTGTTCGGATTTTAGCTTATCGTGTCGTGTCGACACGATAACCGATCCGATTACACGATTTGCCACCCCTAAATAGATATAAGTAGAAAAAAAACTATCATAAATGAGTAAATTTTTTAAATAAATATAAAGTGGAAATATAAAATGTCTTGAAAAGGAGTAGGTTGGAATACAACAGAGTCTATAAAAGAAACAAAGCTTCATGCACAATACATCAAACCACTTTGACAAGAGCAATTAAATGACAAATATACAAATATATACACTAATAACAAAAATAAAGGCATAAGATTGGTGGACGGAAGGAGTATTAAATAAGAATATAATCCAATCAAGTATAAAAAAAATTCATATGAGACAGTCTCATGTATGAGACGGGGTTTAATTTAGCACAAATCACACATATTGCTCCTTAAATGTTAAAGAGTCAATGCCCAACTTATACTCCGTCTCACCATTAAACCGTCTGATGCAAGTGTGCCTCATCAAATATTTACCTTAACAAAATTGACACATGACATTCACATGATGACATAATAATGGAATGTAAACAAATAGTGCGTAGATCACTGTTTAAAAAATAATAATTACTCAAACTACAATATAATTATGCACAAATCACACATATCACTCCCAAAATATTAAAGAGTCAATGCTCAACTTATACTCCATCCACCATGAGACCGTCTCATGCAAGTGTGCCTCATCAAATATTTGTTAGAAATACTGTAGTGGCGAAAAAACGTAAGCGCAAAAACACAACGAACCGAGTCAAGGATAAATCCTTTTCCCCGTAAGACAAAATACGCCCTGGATAGTGCTCACAGGATCGTGTGTAATTGTACCAAAAGGTAAAACGGTTCAAAGTATTATATTAGTAGCACCACTGAAATAATACTATCGTCGAACTATATCGGAGTATGACCAGAGAGATGGGAAGAAGATATGTACGCATAATTGTAGAGTAATATTTCGTAGGGTTCAAAAGTTAACTAAGAGGAATTCTGAGGGTCAGTATATATAGACGGAATTCTGAAGGGGAGTTGAGGAAAACGTGGGAAGCCCATAAATTTAGTTGTCGGTTATAACCGCAAGAATTCAGCGGGGCAGTTTTGACCGCATGAGACCGTCCTGGTTCGTTGAACCTATGATTCGAAATTTGAGTTCGAATCATGGATAAGCTTAGCTCAGAACTCCTGGGCCGACCCAAATAAATGGGTCAAATTAAGATTTTGGTTATCTAAAAAGATAGATGGCCCCAAAGCCCAATTGCCAAGAACCACGAACCCGAACTCGGGCTCGGGCAGGGCGCGCGCGCGCGTGTGGTTCATGGTTAGGGTCCCCATGCACCATTTTGGAGAACATGACCATAAACTTATATTTATACTAGGAAACTTTCCTTCTAGTTTCCAATGTGGGATGAGTGGGAAGACTACACTTGGTCAACACTCACCCACTAATTACTGTTTCACTAGAGCATTAATGTCTCATCTTCTTTAATTAATTTCTCACTCACCGAAATTCGGTTTTGAGATATTAAATATACCACGATCATCTACTCCGCGAGTAGAACGATCTCATCAAGTTTAATTTACAAAAATTAACGTTTTAATTCCTCAATAATTTGGTCAAACTTGAGTGCTAGAACACTCTCAAAACCAAATTTCCAACAATCCCCCATTGTCGGGGAATGAGTTGCACAGATCTATTCGGGATGAATATTTAAATACAAATTTATTTTTTTAATTATTACTAGCATAAATTAATCCTATATTAATTCAAATAATAATTGCAACAACGTATCATGCATATAATAAGCCACGTGAAACCTACGCATGCGGAATCTACGGGTTTACGTGAACGTACCTCTCGAGATGGCAGTGACTTCGGTCGGACGGACTAACCAAAAGGACTTCCCAAGTATTCCCTTAGCCCTTGCTCAACTATCCGGTGGAAGGACACTTGTCGAACAATTAACAAAAGGAAAAAATAAACTTTGTTGCACCACTTTTGTGGATTTGCTAATATTTCCAGCACATGGAATTGTACTTGGGAATGAACTAATCATCCCCTATTTATACGAGAGGGGGTGTCGAAATTTTTAGTGAAATATCAATGTGGGAAAAGACTTTTCTTGGTCACCAAGAAATCTTGAATATATCTCCTATATTCTTTTTCCCATAATTAAAATATTCCACAAAAAATCAACCTCCTCATATATATGGATTTTTCAAAAATATGCCTTGCAAGATTCCAAGATTTGGATCTTCTTGAATTTATGAGATATTCTTGTATTTCAAGAAATACATATCTTCCATAATATCTTTTCAAGAAAATCAAGAAAATCTTTCTTGCCCTATATTTTCATCTTTTTCGAAAATTTCATATGAATAAACCATGTGGGAGATTTCTTAAATTTAATGAGATAATCTTGTATTCCAAGAATACATATCTTCATTCCATAACAAAATTCAAAGAAAATCTTTCTCCCAACTTTATCCATAAATTTCGAAATAATTAGGAAAAATTAAGCAACAATATTTATTTTATTTTAATCACCTTTTCAGTTATTGGACTATTTGTTGGGCTACTAAGAGGACCTTTAGGAGAATTAAGATTGGATCTTCTAATGGATCTTGAATATCTAATATTGAGCCACAATATAATTCAAGCCCATAAATATTAATTAATCCCACTACATAATTAATATTGCACTATCCATCTTAACCCATATTACAGTCAATATGGCTCCCGGTCATTATTTCCCGTGTTTAAGATTATCTAGCCCATTAATTAATTCAAGCCACTGAAATAGCTTTCCGTTAATTAATATCTTTTGTCCTTGGTCGAGGAACGGTTCAACATTATTATCCATACCGGAAACTAATTTCACTTGCAAGATTTGGTATGATAAAACTTATGAACCTCCCAAGGGGGCAAATCAAGAAAGCGTACTTGCACACGATTCTTCGTATTAAATCTTAGCAATTACATGTGACCAATAATATTGCCCAAGATAAAAAGTATTGAATCTCTCTGATTCGCTACCCATGATAAGTCAAAGCAATAGTTACCAATCCCACGTGATCCTATTTAAGGGACAAAGGTTAAGAAACAACGAACCACTGAGGTCTAATTCTTCCTTGTTCAGTTCTGAAGAATTTGTCCTCCTGTAGGTCCTATTCAGCGCATCAGTCATGCACTAGTGTAATCTCTTGGTCAAGACAAACCAATTTGAGCCTTACACCTCAACCTTTCGCGATGGTTGTTCATTTCCATCTAGGTCGTGAATGACGTACTTATAGTTACAAGGGACTGTTAATTTAATCTTCTGTGATCTGGTATCACTAAATTAACTACAGTGTAACACGTACGAATTATTGAAACAGTTATGCAAAGAAATATATATAACATTCAATCATATTTAAAGCATCGATGATAAACAATTTATTTCAAAGAATAAGTCCAACATTCGGTTTATTATACAAAGTAAAAAGCATACTTTCCAATATAATCCCAACAATCTCCCACTTATACTCAAAGTCTGCTTTTAAGTATACTACAACATGTCTCGAGTAGTCCGCGACATCTAATGTCACCTACACGAACCTAATAATTTCTCCCACTTATACTCAAAGCAGATTGGCAACGGTCTTGACACCCATTCCTTCCACATGTCTCTCGAATGTATTCAAAGGCGCACTTTTGTGAATGGATCTCGCTAGGTTGTCCTCGAGCGCTATCTTTGCCACATCTATATCTCCTCTCTAACGACGCCTCGTATAAGATGGTATTTTTTCTATGTGTTTGTCGGCTTTGTGGGCTCATGGTTCCTTGAATTTGCAAATCGCTCCCAAGATTATCACAATAAACCGTGAACTCCGCTTCGCAAATTCGAACCACATCTAAGTCCACTAGGAAGTGCTTGAGCCAAACCGCTTTTTTCATTTGCCTCGCTAGCAGCTACATATTCGGCTTCCATGGTAGAATCTGCGACGCATTTCTGCTTGACGCTTCTCCATGTCACGGCTCCTCCCCCCATGCAAAACACACTACCGGAGGTAGATTTTCTGGAGTCTACATCTGATTGGAAATCCGAGTCCGTGTAACCGATGGGGATTGGATTACCTGACTGATAAACCAACATTCTATCCCGAGTTCTTTTCAGATACTTCAGAATGTTTTTAACTGCCATCCAATGTTCTCTCCCCGGGTTACTTTGATATCTTGCCACCATGCCTACGGCAAAGCAAATATCCGGTCTCGTACACAGCATTGCATACATAAGGCTTCCGACAGCCGAAGCATAAGGAATACCTTTCATGTCATCTATCTCCTTTTGCGTCTTAGGGGACATTTTCTTAGATAGATGGATTCCATGCCTGAAAGGTACGAATCCTTTCTTGGAATCTTGCATGCTGAAGCTTTTCAAGACAGTGTCTATGTATGAAGCTTGCGATAACCCGATCATCCTTTTCTTGCGATCTCGAGTAATCTTGATCCCAAGGATGTGTCCGGCTTCCCCTAAGTCCTTCATATCAAACTGTTTTGAAAGTCATGCCCTTACGTCTGACAACACCTTCACATCGTTCCCGATGATCAGAATGTCGTCTACGTATAGTACTAAGAATACCAATGCAGTTCCGACACGCTTTTTATACACACAACTTTCAAACTCATTTTGATCAAACCCATAAGACTTTATAACATGATCAAAACATTGGTTCCAAGCTCTGGATGCCTGTTTGAGTCCGTAAATGGACTTCTTGAGCTTACAAACAAGATGTTCTTGGCCTGTTTCAATGAAACCTTGGGGTTGTTGCATATAGATTTCTTCATCAAGACTTCCGCAAGGAAAGTTTGCCTTGACATCCATTTGCCAGATTTCAAAGTTGAAATGCTTGCAAAGAATCGATAAGAGAATACGGATGGACTTAAGCATGGCTACTGGCAAAAAAGTTTCCTCATAATCGATCCCTTCTTTCTGAGTATAACCTTTTGCCACTAGTCTTGCTTTAAAGGTTTCAACCTTCCCGTCCGGTCCACTTTTCCTCTTATATACTCACTTGCATCCAATGGGTTTGACCCCATTAAGTGGTTCGACTAACTCCCACACTCTATTATGAAACATAGAACTCATTTCGGCTTTCATTGCTGTTTGCCTAGAATCTGCATCCTTATCTTGGAGCGCCTCGTCATATGTCCATGGGTCTCGATTCGTCTTTGTCCGAAATCAAGTCCGAGGACTCTCCTATTCCCATGAATCTCTCTGTCGTCTAACAACCCTCCCACTACGACGAGGCTCGGTTGAAAGCGTATCATTTGGTATATCATCTAGTACAGTTGGCACTGAGGTTTGCCCTCTAAGCTCATTTAAGGTAATCTCACTTCTGGGTTTTCTTTGGTTCATATAGTCTTCTTCCAAAAATCTAAAGTGGGTGCTTATTGTTGGGGAATGATTCGCACAGATCTATTCGGGGTGAATATTTAAATACAAATTTAATTCATTAATTATTACTAGCATGAATTAATCCTATATTAATTCAAATAATAATTGCAACAACATATTATGCATATAAAAAGCCACGTAAAACCTACGATGCGAATCTACGGGTTTACGTGAACGCATTCTCCTGACGGATGGCGGGCTTTGGTGACCGGACTAACCAAAAGGACTTCCCAAGTATTCCCTTAGCCCTTGCTCGACAATCCGTGGAAGGATACTCGCGAACAATTAACAAAAGGAAAAAAAATAAACTTTGTTGCACCAATGTATGTGGATTTGCTAATATTTCCAAAGACATGGAATTGTACTTGGGAATGAACTAATCATCCCCTATTTATAGGAGAGGAGGGGGCACGAAATTTTAGTGATATTTCAATGTGGGATAAGACTTTTCTTGGTCACCAAGAAATCTTGAATATATCCTATATATTCTTTTCCCATAATTAAAATATTCCACAAAAATCTCACCTCCTCTATTTATGGAGAATTTTCAAAAAATATGTGATGCAAGAATCCAAGATTTGGATCTTCTTGAATTTATGAGATATTCTTGTATTTCAAGAAATACATATCTTCCATAATACCTTTTCAAGAAAATCAAGAAAATCTTTCTTGTCCACTATTTTTTTCCAAAATTTTCGAAAAAATCACTATGTATAACCAAGTGGGAGATTTCTTGAATTTAATGAGATAATCTTGTATTCCAAGAATACATATCTTCATTCCATAACAAAATTCAAAGAAAATCTTTCTCCTCTTTTATCCATAATTTTCAAAAAAAAAGAGGAAATATAAGCAACAATATTTATTTTATTTTAATCACCTTTTTCGTTATTGGACTATATGTTGGGCTACTCGGGGGCCTTTTTAGGAGAATTAAGATTGGACCTTCTAATGGATCTTGAATATCTAATATTGAGCCACAATATAATTCAAGCCCATAAATATTAATTAATCCCTACATAATCAATATTGCACTATCCATCTTAACCCATATTACAGTCAATATGGCTCCCGGTCATTATTTCCCGTGTTTAAGAT
Source organism: Stenogyne calaminthoides (assembly GCA_037126765.1). Taxonomy (NCBI): domain Eukaryota; kingdom Viridiplantae; phylum Streptophyta; class Magnoliopsida; order Lamiales; family Lamiaceae; genus Stenogyne; species Stenogyne calaminthoides. The sequence continues at coordinate 954,670 of JBBCBC010000032.1, forward strand.
TATCTAGCCCATTAATTAATTCAAGCCACTGAAATAGCTTTCCATTAATTAATATCTTTTGTCCTTGGTCAAGGAACGGTTCAACATTATTATCCATACTTTGAAACAAATTCCACTTGCAAGATTTAGTATGATAAAGCTTATGAACCTCCCAAGGGGCAAATCAAGCAAGCGTGCTTGCACACGATTCTTCTTCGATTAAATCTTAGCAATCACATGTGACCAATAATATTGCCCAAGATAAAGTACGTATTGAATCTCTCTCTGATTCGCTACCCATGATAAGTCAAAGCAATAGTTACCGATCCCACGTGATCCTATTTCAGGGACGAAGGTTAAGAAACAACGAACCACTGAGGTCTAATTCTTCCATGTTCAGTTCTGAAGAATTTATCCTCCTCAGAGGTCCTATTCAACAAGATCACCATGCACTAGTGTAATCTCTTGGTCAAGACAAACCAATCTGAGCCTTACACCTCAACCTTTCGCGATGGTTGTTCATTTCCATCTAGGTCGTGAATGGCGTACTTATAGTTACAAGGGACTGTTAATTTAATCTTCTGTGATCGGGTATCACTAAATTAACTACAGTGTAACACGTACGAATTATTGAACAGTTATGCAGTAAATATATATAACATTCATCATATTTAAAGCATCAGTGATAAACAATTTATTTCAAGAATAAGTCCGAAATTCAGTTTTAGATTATACAAAGTAAAAAGCATACTTTTCAAAGATAATCCCCAACAATCTCCCACTTATACTCAAAGTCCGCTTTTAAGTATACTACAACACGCCTCTCGAGTAGTCCGTGACATCTAATGTCACCTACACGAACCTAATAATTTCTCCCACTTATACTCAAAGCAGATTAAGGCAACGGTCTTGACACCCATTCCACTCACATGTCTCTCGAATGTATTCAGAGGCGCACGCTTTGTGAATGGATCTGCTAGGTTGTCCTCGACGCTATCTTTGCCACATCTATATCTCCTCTCTAACGATTTCTCGATAAGATGTCTTTCCTTTAATGTGTTTGTTTGACTCGTGGACTCTTGGTTCTCTTGAATTTGCAACCGCCCTTAGCGGATATTGCTAGACAAATTGAAACACCATCCAAGTCCACTAAGAAGATCTAGAGCCCATTCGGTTCTTTTCACCGCTTCACAAGCACTACTTACCCGAGTCCCATGGTTGAGTCGGTGATGCATTTATGCTTCACACTCGCCCATTTGATGGCTACACTTCCCAAATGGAAACACACTAACCGAGGCGGATAATATCCGAATCTAAATATGATTGGAAATCCGAGTCCATGTAAAATTTATGGGGATTGGAGTATCGATCGATAAATCAACATTCTATCCCGAGTTCTTTTTTTTAAACTTCGAATGTTTTTAATCGCGTCCATTAAACTTTCCTGAAGTTACTCGATATCTTACTACCATACCTCAAAAAGCATATATCCGGTCTCGTACCGCAAAAGAATGCATACATAAGGTTTCCGGCGGTAAAGCACAAGGAATACCTTTCATGTCATCTATCTCCTTTTCTTCTTAGGGAACATTTTCTTGGATAGATGGATTCCAAGTCCGAAAGGTACGAATCCTTTCTTGAATCTTGCATCTTGTCAATTGTTTCAAAACCGATGTCTATGTATGAAACTTGCGATAACCCGACCATCCTTTTCTTGTGATCTTGATCCCAAGGATGTGTCCGGTTTTCCCCTAAGTCTTTCATATCAAACCGCTTTTGAAACGCCATGCCCTTACGCCCGACCACACCTTCACATCGCTCCCGATGATCACAATGTCATCTACGATATAGTACTAAGAATACCAATGCGCTTCGACACGTTTTTATACACACAACTTTCAAACTCGTTTTGATCAAAACCCATAAGACTTTATAACATGATCAAAACTTTGGTTCCAAGTTCTGGATGCCTGTTTGAGTCCGTAAATGGACCTCTTGAGCTTTCAAACTAGGTGTTCTTGGCCTGTTTCAATGAAAACATGGGGTTGTTGCATATAGATCTCTTTATCAAGACTTCCGTTAAGGAAAGCTGTCTTGACATCTATTTGCCAGACTTCAAAGTTGAGATCTTGCAAGAATCGATAAGAGAATACGGATGGACTTAAGCATGGCTACGGGTGAAAAAAGTTTCCTCATAATCGATCCCTTTCTTTCTGAGTATAACCTTTCGCCATTAGTCTTGCTTTAAAGGTTCCAACCTTCCCGTCCGGTCCTCTTTTCCTCTTATATACCCACTTTTATCCAATGGGTTTGACCCCATTAAGTGGTTCGACTAGCTCCCACACTCTATTATGAAACATAGAACCCATATCGTCTTTCATTGCTGTTTGCCAAGAATCTGCATCCATATCTTGGAGTGCCTCGTCATATATCCATGGGTCTGATTCAGAGAATCAAGTCCGAGGACTCTCCTATTCCCATGAATCTCTCGGGCTATCTAACAACCCTCCCACTATAACGAGGCTCCGGTTGTGAAAACGTATCGTTTGGTATATCATCTAAATACGATCGACCGAGGTTTCCCTCTAAGCTCATTTAAGGTAATCTCACTACTGGGTTTTCTTTGGTTCATATAGTCTTCTTCCAAAATCTAAAGTGGGTGCGGATGTCCACCTTTTGATCTTCGGAACTATAGAACATTCACCCTTTTGTTCCCTCGGGGTATCCTACAAAATAACCTTTAATTCTCGATCGAGGATCCAATTTGGGTTTCCTTGTCCAACACGTGGGCGGACACCCCAAAGTTCTCATGTGTCTCTTTTACTAGACTTGCGCCCGGTCCACAATTCTTTGGGGTTACGGGAACCCGATTTGGATAGCACCAAGTTCGAATGTAAGTCATTTTCTTTCCAAGGTATGACCCCAGAACGACTCGGGAAGATCCGTATAACTCATCATTGATCTAACCATTTCCAAAAGAATTCGGTTGCTTTGCTCTGCAATCCCCATTTTTGTTGAGGGGTTCCGGGTGCAGTGAGCTGGGATACAATCCCTTCATCAGATAAGTAGTTCAAAAACTCATTGCTGAGGTATTCGCCTCCACGATCAGATCGTAGAGACTTGATACGTTTTTCCCTATGATTCTCTGTTTGAGCCTTAAATTCTTTAGAATTTCTCAAAGGTCTCAGATTCATGCTTCATAAGGAAAATGTACCTTGAGTAATCATCAATAAAATTACTCATAACCTCCTCTTGCTGTGGTTGACATTGAACTACGTACATCTATGTGAACGATCTCTAACACTTCTTTAGCCCCATTCCCCTTGGCTCCAAATGCCATCTTGGTCATATTACCCTCCAAACATGATTCGCAGGTTGGAATCGATTCAACTTGGAGACGCTCCAGTGAACCATCTTTCACCAACCTTTGGATCCTCTTTGGATTTATATGACCTAATCTTAGATGCCAAAGAAGTATTTCGTTCACGCTTTCTTTTCCGGAAACAAATTGATGTGTTATAGGATGCATTTAAGAGTGGTGTGCATGATTAATTGTATAGAGATTTTCTATCAATGTCCCGTAACAGGTACACTCATCATTTCAAAAATGATGTCATTCTTATTAGAAGAAACTTAGTGTCCTTTAATCGAATTTTAGAAACTGAAAGTGAATTCTTTCTAAAACTGGGAACATAAAGATAATCTAAAAAAACTTTATCTTCAAAAGATAGGTGCACTTCTCCCATCGCTTTTTAGCACTACTCATGTAGCATTGCAATGTCTGCTACTTGCGTAGTATTGCAATAATCGTTACTATCGTAGCATTGCAATATCTGCCACTTACGTAGCATTGCAATGTCTTCTACTATCGTAACGTTGCCCAGTGTGATGAGGATCTCACTCCCACTACGTTGCCGGATCATTTAGAACCCGTGAAGCCAACATGATTAGTGGATCTCGTATCAACCACCCACGAATGAGAAGTATACGCCGCTAAACAAGTTTCAACAACTAGTGTGTGAGAATTACCTTTCTTTCCGTCCCTTTTGGGGTTGGAACAGGCAAAACCTCCATTGTCCTCTCTCACCGCATTTTAAGCACTTCCTCTTTGGATTTTCCTTGACTCAACAAGCATTCCTCATCTTACCATTGCCCTTGGCAACAGTTGAGTTTTATTGCTTATGGCCTTTGGTCCTCTTCTTTATCTTGCCTACCCTTGGCCTAGAAGATGAAGACGGACCACTTGCCGTCAAAGCTTGAGTTTGATGCCTTATCATCATTTCTGCCGAGTCCAAAAGTTTGCAACAAATTAGCTAGCGAGGCCAAAATGCTCAAAAACCTTTCTGGGCAGAGAATGAAGTACCAAATTCATCTGAGTCTCCAGATCATAATCTGCACTCAGAATCTCAAGTTTGTTCAGATGGGCCATCTATTTTGAGGACGTAATCCCTTACGGGTTTTCCCTCCACCATTTCAGCGACGACATCTCTCGCAAGGTGATCTGACGAGTCCCGCATGTTTTGACTCGTCAGTTGGCTCATCTGATTTTTGTGTGTCAAAATCCACTTGTGCTTTTGTGCAGTTAGGACAATTATATTTTTTCAATCAATATAGTTTCCATACATATTGTATTGACTTTAAGTATAATAACAGTGGATTAAAAGGTAACGACATGTTGAACTGAAATAAACAACTATATGCATAAGCACAAATATATCACAAGGTTTGATCACATGCCATCATATTTAAAATCTCAAAAAAAATATGAACAATGCATCAGCCAACATCTCAAAACAGTTTAAATAAGCCACGTTGGGTGGGTCATTATTTAAACACATTCAAGCGGGTTACAAACAAGAACAGTTACAAACCCTTAATATCCAGATTAATAGTTGGCTCCCACTTGACCAATATAAAATTGACAGGGACTCCGGAGAAGTATATGCATATCAATTTTATACCTAAGTAATAACCATGATTAAATACAGGATTACTATTTCGCTTTGATCGAGCCTCGTTGGGAGGGTCATCGTCGCCACTAGTAATAACCCACAATCATCCGTTTGGAATTCATTCATGTGAAACCTATCTTTTGACCGTCCCCGTGGGGGAATTTCTCCAAAAGAATTCACAAATAAATAAATCATGGAGGTCAAAATTAATTCAATTTTATTATCCTAATAAAATTGTCAATTAATTATTTAAAACATACTTAGTAATTTTGAAGTTGAGATTTTTCAATTTGGCAACCCTCATGCAAACACATTTAAACAAATTAAATAAAGCATAAGATAAGCACAAATAAATCAAGCATAACGTAAAAAAATAAACATATTGGGCACAAATTATCCAATTGTCATGGTTTGATTTTTTCTTGGCTTGATCTTGAAGAAACACGTCTCAAATTTCTCCCCTTTCGTTAAATCTCGAAAAAATGCCGTCTCGAACCGCCCGCCATTTCCTTCCCCACGCCCACGTAGGGGATACTGCCTATCCGACGGCCAGCAACTGGGAACCCGGCCTAAGCGACCCTCGGCACCGCGCGGCGAATACGCCCAGCCCGACGCCTCGGCCAGTGTGTTGATCCTCGGCCCGGCGAGGCGGCAGCCCGCGCCTCCTCAATACTCGCCAGCGACATCGGCCTCGCCAGCGTCTCCGCCTTAGCCCCGCCCGTCTGTAGCGCCAGCATGCAACTCCCGACTGGGCACAGACGCCTTGCCGCCCGTCTGTGCGACACTGCATCTCAGCGGCCTCGGCCGCCCGGCCTGCCCCTGGCGCCCGTGCGTGCCGGTAGCCAGCGCCCCGCTACGCTGGTTAGGATTTAGATCCTTTTCCGAATTCTTCATCTCTTGGATTCCCGTCAGGTTTACAATTTATTTACAAAAATAAATAAACCTAGATCTAGACACAATTACATTACATTGATCAAATCAAACAAATCCTAGTCTACTCGTGGATTTTCTCACGAGGCAAAAAACAAATCCGAATCTAATCAATTAAAAAACCACGGTTTATATGCATGCAAAATAAAACATTAAAATCCATGACAATTGGATACCGCAAAACAGATCTAATAGTTCTACTATCCAATTTCAAATTTAATGTCCGTGAATTAAATTACAATTTAAAAATTGTCAAACAAAGGGCTCGATACCAGTTGTTGGGGAATGATTCGCACAGATCTATTCGGGGTGAATATTTAAATACAAATTTAATTCATTAATTATTACTAGCATGAATTAATCCTATATTAATTCAAATAATAATTGCAACAACATATTATGCATATAAAAAGCCACGTAAAACCTACGACGCGAATCTACGGGTTTACGTGAACGCGTACCTCTCTGGATGGCAAAGGCTTTGGTCGGACGGACTAACCAAAAGGACTTCCCAAGTATTCCTTTAGCCCTTGCTCGACAATCCGTGGAAGGATACTCATCGCGAACAATTAACAAAAGGAAAAAAATAAACTTTGTTGCACCACGTATGTGGATTTGCTAATATTTCCAGCACATGGAATTGTACTTGGGAATGAACTAATCATCCCCTATTTATAGGAGAGGAGGGGCACGAAATTTTAGTGATATTTCAATGTGGGATAAGACTTTTCTTGGTCACCAAGAAATCTTGAATATATCCTATATATTCTCTTTCCCATAATTAAAATATTCCACAAAAAATCTCACCTCTATTTATTTATGGAGAATTTTCAAAAAATATGTGATGCAAGAATCCAAGATTTGGATCTTCTTGAATTTATGAGATATTCTTGTATTTCAAGAAATACATATCTTCCATAATACCTTTTCAAGAAAAAATCAAGAAAATCTTTCTTGTCCACTTATTTTCCAAAATTTTTCAAAAATCACTATGTATAACCAAGTGGGAGATTTCTTGAATTTAATGAGATAATCTTGTATTCCAAGAATACATATCTTCATTCCATAACAAAATTCAAAGAAAATCTTTCTCCCTCTTTTATCCATAATTTTCGAAAAAAATAGAGGAAATATAAGCAACAATATTTATTTTATTTTAATCACCTTTTCAGTTATTGGACTATATGTTGGGCTACTCGGGGGGGCCTTTAGGAGAATTAAGATTGGACCTTCTAATGGATCTTGAATATCTAATATTGAGCCACAATATAATTCAAGCCCATAAATATTAATTAATCCCACTACATAATCAATATTGCACTATCCATCTTAACCCATATTACGATCAATATGGCTCCGGTCATTATTTCCCGTGTTTAAGATTATCTAGCCCATTAATTAATTCAAGCCACCAAATAGCTTTCCATTAATTAATATCTTTTGTCCTTGGTCAAGAACGGTTCAACATTATTATCCATACTTTGAAACAAATTCCACTTGCAAGATTTAGTATGATAAAGCTTATGAACCTCCCAAGGGGCAAATCAAGCAAGCGTGCTTGCACACGATTCTTCGATTAAATCTTAGCAATCACATGTGACCAATAATATTGCCCAATAATAAAGTACGTATTGAATCTCTCTCTCGATTAAGCTACCCATGATAAGTCAAAAGCAATAGTTACCGATCCCACGTGATCCTATTTCGGGGACGAAGGTTAAGAAACAACGAACCACCGAGGTCTAATTCTTCCATGTTCGATTCAAGAATTTATCCTCCTCAGAGGGTCCTATTCAAATATCGATCATGCATGCACTAGTGTAATCTCTTGGTCAAGACAAACCAATCTGAGCCTTTACACCTCAACCTTTCGCGATGGTTGTTCATTTCCATCTAGGTCGTGAATGGCGTACTTATATAGTTACAAGGATTTGTTAATTTAATCTTCTCGTGATCGGGTATCACTAAATTAACTACTGATGTAACACGCATTTAATTATTGAACAGTTATATGCAAAGAAATATATATAACATTCATCATATTTAAAGCATCGGTGATAAACAATTTATTTCAAGAAATAAGTCCGAAAATTCAGGTTTAGATTATACAAAGTAAAAAGCATACTTTTCAAAGATAATCCCCAACACTTATGACCACCTTTTGATCTTCGGACCATAGAACATACACCCTTTTTGTTCCTGGGGTATCCTACAAAACAAATTTTAATTACGATCGAGGATCCAATTTACCGACTTCCTTATCCAACACGTGAGCGACACCCCCAAATTTTCATGTGTCTCATACTAGGCTTGCTACCGATCCACAATTCTTTGGGAGTTTTGGGAACCGATTTGGATGGCACCAAGTTCGAAATGTGTAAGTCATTGTTTCCAAAGCATGACCCCGAAACGACTTGGGAAGATCCGCATAACTCATCATTGATCTAACCATTTCCAAAAGAGTTACGTTTCTTCGCTCTGCAACCCCATTTTGTTGAGGGTTCCGGTCTGCGATGGTCGGATACAATCCTTCATCGATAAGTAGTTCAAAAACTCATCGCCGAGGTATTCGCCTCCCACGATCGATTGTAGTGACTTGATACGTTTTTCCCTATGATTCTCTGCTTGAGCCTTAAATTCTTTGAATTTCTCAAAGGTCTCGATTTATGCTTCATAAGGAAAATATAACCGCATTCCTTGAGTAATCATCAATGAAAGTGACAAAATACTCATAACCTCCTCTTGCTTTGGTTGACATTGAACCACATACATCTGTGTGAACGATCTCTAACACTTCTTTGGCCCTATTCCCCTTGGCTCCAAATGCCCTCTTGGTCATTTTACCCTCCAAACATGATTCGCAGGTTGGAAACGGTTCAACTTGGCGAAGTTCTAGTGAACCGTCTTTCACCAACCTTTGGATCCTCTTTGGATTTATATGACCCAATCTTAGATGCCAAAGAAGTGTATCGTTCACGTCTGATGAACGTTTTCTTTTCTCGGAAATAGTTGATGTGTTATAGGATGCATTTCGTGAGTGGTGTGCACAGTTAATTGTATAGAGATTATTCGCCAACGTTCTATGACAGATAAATTTATCATAAAGAGAAATGGTAACAACTTTATTAAAAGTAACCGAATATCCATCATGAAAAAGTTTAGAAATTGAAATCAAATTCTTTCTAAAACTCGGAAAGTACAGAACATCTCTTAAAATTAAAACTCCGTCTTCAAAAGACAGGTGCACTTCTCCCACTGCTTCAGCTGCCACTCTCGTAGCATCGCCCAGTGTGATGAGGATCTCACTTCCACTTAGTTGTCGGGTCCTTTTGAACCCCTGTAACGTGAAATAAACATGATCAGTGGATCCCGTATCCACCACCCATAAATGGGAGACATACGCCGCTAAACAAGTTTCAACAACTAGTGAGTGAGGATTACCTTTCTTTCCTTTCCTTTTGGGATTGGAACAGGCTGACCTCCAATGTCCTTTCTTCCCGCAATGAAAACATATTCCTTTTGGTTCTTTCTTGACACCCAACCAGCTAACCGTCTTTTTCTCACTTTTCTTAATGATGAGCTTGCTTTGGTTCTGACCACTTTCCTTTTCTTGAGACTTGCCTTCCACTGGCCTAGATCTCGAGAAAATACTTTTGGTCACCAATGCTTCGTCTTTCTTTCCTAAATGCTTCTCCACTTTCTCCAAGGCTTCTTGTAGATTATCCATGGTAAACATGTGATCACTCATCACAAAACCACAGTAAAATTCATCGAAGCTCCTTGTCAGAGTAAGCAACAGAAATTCGATTTGGGCCTCATCACAATACTTAGTTCCGAGATAAGCCAGTTTCAGAAAATGGTGTTTGACTCTGAGAACATGCTCCCTTACAAGTGTTCCCTCAGCCATTTTCAGCCTAGCCACATCGTCGTTTTTAAACTGATCGATCATGCGGTCTTTTGTTGAAAACATTTCTTCAAGACTTTGCATAATTTCCGCAGCGGACTCAACACCTTCATGAATGTGTTTCAAATCATCATACAGTGAAGTCAAGATTACACGTTTCATGGGTTCATTGGCCTGCTCCCAAATATTATACTCATGTCTTGCCGCATCAGTTGATTAATCAGTAGGCTTACGTGGCTTGGGTACATCAAGAATCCAATAATGTTTTTGTGCAGGTAGGACATGCATCATATTACGTTTCCAAATATTATAGTTTTCTCCAGATAATTGGTGTTCTTTGAGTGTATATAACAGTGGATTAAAAGGTTGCGACATGATGAACTGAAATAAACAATAATATGCATAAGCACAAATAAATCACAAGGTTTGATCACATGCATCATATTAAAATCTCAAAAAAATATGAACGTGCATCAGCCAACATCTCAAAACAGTTTAAATAAGCCACGTGGGGTGGGTCATTATTTAAACACATTCAAGCAGGTTACAAACAAGAACAGTTACAAACCTTAATATCCAGATTAATAGTTGGCTCCCACTTGACCAATATAAAATTGACAGGGACTTCGGGGAAGTATATGCATTTCAATTTTATACCTAAGGTAATAACCATGATTAAATACAGATTACTATTTTGCTTTGATCGAGCCTCGTGGGGAGGGTCATCGTCGCCACTAGTAATAACCCACAATCATCCGTTTGGAATTCATTCATGTGAAACCTATCTTTTGACCGTCCCGTGGGGGGAATTTCTCCAAAAGAATTCACAAATAAATAAATCATGGAGGTCAAAATTAATTCAATTTTATTATCCGGAATAAAATTGTCAATTAATTATTTAAGCATACTTAGTAATTTTGAAGGTGAGATTTTTCAATTTGGCAACCCTCATGTAAACACATTTAAACAAATTAAATAAAGCATAAGATAGCACAAATAAATCAAGCAAAACAGAAAAATAAACATATTGGGCACAAATTATCCAATTGTCATGGTTTGATTTTTCTTGGCTTGATCTTGAAGAAACACGCCTCGAATTTCTCCCACTTGTTCGTCTCGAAAAAAATACTTCATCTCGAACCGCCACGCCAAGTAGCTCGCGGCGGGATGCGCCCGCGTCAGGCGGCCCACTTGGCCTAGGGCGACCTCGGCGCGCCCGGCGAGCCCGCCCGCCGATGCCTCGGCATGCCTGGCGGTGTCGGCGGCGTCAGCGGATCTCGGCGGCGGCAGCAGCATCCACGTCTGTGCCTTCGCCCGCCGCCACCCCTTCGCGACCTCGGCGCTTATCCCGTAGCGTGCCAGCGCCGCCCGGCATCCGCCCGTCAGGCGGCTTTGGAGGCGCGCCAATGATGCTTTCGCGCCCCGCCCGTCCTGTGTAGCTCGGCCGCCGGACTTGTCCTGCGCCCGGAGTGCCCGTGCGGCGCCTCGCGCCGCCCGCTGGTTTGGATTTAGTCCTTTAATTCTTACGTCTCTTTGTTCCGTCCGGTTACAATTTATTTACAAAAAATAAATAAACCTAGATCTAGACTAGTTTATTACATTGATCAAATTAAATAAATCCTGAGTCTCTGCTCGTGGATTTTCTCACGAGTAAAAACAAATCGAGCGAATCGAATTAAAAAACCACAGTTTATATGCATGCAAAAATAAAACATTAAAATCCATGACAATTGGATACCTGCAAAATAGATCTAACAGTTCTACTATCCAATTTCAAATTTAATGTCCACGAATTAAATTACAATTTAAAAAATTGAGTCAAAATGAAGGGTTTTGATACGGTTAATAGGGGAATGAGTTGCACAGATCTATTCGGGATGAATATTTAAATACAAATTTAATTCTTTAATTATTACTAGCATGAATTAATCCTATATTAATTCAAATAATAATTGCAACAACATATCATGCATATAATAAGCCACGTGAAACCTACGCATGCGGAATCTACGGGTTTACGTGAGCACGCCTCTCGGGATGGCAAAGGACTTGGCCGGACGGACTAATCAAAAGGACTTCCCAAGTATTCCCTTAGCCCTTGCTCAACTATCCGGTGGAAGGACACTTGTCGAACAATTAACAAAAGGAAAAAATAAACTTTGTTGCACCACTTTTGTGGATTTGCTAATATTTCCAGCACATTGAATTGTACTTGGGAATGAACTAATCATCCCCTATTTATAGGAGAGGGGGTGTCGAAATTTTTAGTGAAATATCAATGTGGGAAAAGACTTTTCTTGGTCACCAAGAAATCTTGAATATATCTCCTATATTCTTTTTCCCATAATTAAAATATTCCACTAAAATTCCACCTCCTCATATATATGGATTTTTCGAAAATATGCCTTGCAAGATTCCAAGATTTTGATCTTCTTGAATTTATGAGATATTCTTGTATTTCAAGAAATACATATCTTCCATAATATCTTTTCAAGAAAATCAAGAAAATCTTTCTTGCCCTATATTTTCATCTTTTTCGAAAATTTCATATGAATAAACCATGTGGGAGATTTCTTAAATTTAATGAGATAATCTTGTATTCCAAGAATACATATCTTCATTCCATAACAAAATTCAAAGAAAATCTTTCTCCCAACTTTATCCATAAATTTCGAAATAATTAGGAAAAATTAAGCAACAATGTTTATTTTATTTTAATCACCTTTTCAGTTATTGGACTATTTGTTGGGCTACTCAGGGGGCCTTTAGGAGAATTAAGATTGGACCTTCTAATGGATCTTGAATATCTAATATTGAGCCACAATATAATTCAAGCCCATAAATATTAATTAATCCCACTACATAATTAATATTGACTATCCATCTTAACCCATATTACAAATCGATATGGCTCCCTGTCATTATTTCCCGTGTTTAAGATTATCTAGCCCATTAATTAATTCAAGCCACCGAAATAGCTTTACATTAATTAATATCTTTTGTCCTTAATTCGAGAAATCGGTTCAACATTATTATCCATACCGAAAACTAATTCCACTTGCAAGATTTGGTATGATAAAACTTATGAACCTCCCAAGGGGCAAATCAAAACAAGCGTGCTTGCACACGATTCTTCGTATTAAATCTTAGCAATTACATGTGACCAATAATATTGCCCAAGATAAAAAGTATTGAATCTCTCGATTCGCTACCCATGATAAGTCAAAGCAATAGTTACCAATCCCACGTGATCCAATTTAAGGGACGAAGGTTAAGAAACAACGAACCACCGAGGTCTAATTCTTCCTTGTTCGATTCAAAGAATTTGTCCTCCTCAGGGTCCTATTCAAATAAGATCACCATGCACTAGTGTAATCTCTTGGTCAAGACAAACCAATCGAGCCTTACACCTCAACCTTTCGCGATGGTTGTTCATTTCCATCTAGGTCGTGAATGGCGTACTTATAGTTACAAAGGATCTGTTAATTTAATCTTCGTGATCCGGTATCACTAAATTAACTACAAATGTAACACATACATAATAATTATTGAACAGTTATGCAGTAAATATATATAACATTCAATCATATTTAAAGCATCAGTGATAAACAATTTATTTCAGTAAATAAGTCTGAAAATTCAGTTTCGATTATACAAAGTAAAAAAGCATACTTTCCAGTATAATCCCAACACCCATATGAATGAAAATTGCATCCATACAGATTTAGGATTATCGTTCAGCTCATTTGAGACTTTGTTGCTTCAGGATAAGTAGTTTGTGGCTTTGAACTTTCCTTAGCCCGGCACTGTCGGGTACACGGCGGTTTAGTGGACATAGTGCCTTGAACTAATCCACCTTAATGTATACCTTATAGGCAGTGCAGACACAAGTCAGTCTCGACTCCGATTCGTTCTCATAGTTTTGTCCGTTTTGGCCATGGACGCCCTTTTGTGTTTCATAAATGTTTGGTCGAAGCGACCCTCACTTCTCATTTACATAGGTGATCTCCTCTCTAGTATCCCGTCATACTCAGTCCCAACTAGACCTTTAGAAATAATTAAAAGTCAAAGACTTAACCTTTACCACATTTATGGGTGCTCAACACTTGACTTAGTGCTGTCAGGAATGGTCATGATTTTCAAGTGTTGTACAACTAACATTCACAGTTTGGTTTTCCCTTTTGAACCAAGTTCCTGGGATCTCCAGTTATCATGGTTAGGTTTCCACTGTTTCAGTTTTTCTTTGTGGATTTCAGATCCATTCCCTCTATCAGCTTATTCATTTGATCTCGACATATGCTCTTCGTGAGTGGATCCGCTATGTTATCCTTGACCTTACATTGTCAATGTTTATAACCCCAGTTGAGATCAAATGTCTAACAGAGTTATGTCGATGATGGATATGTCTCGACTTTCCGTTATACATACTGTTCGAAGCTCGACCTATAGCAGCTTGACAGTCACAATGTACTATTACCAATGGTACAGGTTTGTTCCAACAAGGAATGTCTTCCAGAAAATTACGAAGTCATTCTGCTTCTTCACCAGCTTGATACAAGGCGATGAATTCTGATTCCATTATGGAACGGGCTATACACGTTTGTTTTGTGGATTTCCACGATACAGTTGCTCCTCCAATAGTGAACACATATCCACTAGTGGAAAACAGTCTTTTGTATCCTATATCTAATTAACATCGTTGTACCCTTCAAGTAAAGTTGGATATTTTATATAGTGTAGCCCAAGGTCAAGGGTGTACTTTAAGTACCTTAAAACCCTTCTAAGAGCTTTCCAATGATCCTGACTTGGATTGCTCGTGTACCTGCTCAGCTTGTTTACAACACATGCAAGATCAGGACGTGTGCAATTCGTAATGTACATCACGCTTCTAATGATCCTTGCATATTCCAACTGAGCCACAGGTTCTCATCTGTTCTTCTTCAGATGAACATTGTGTTACAGAGGTGTTTTAGCAGGTGGATCATCAAATGCATTGAATTTCTTCAACACTCTCTCAACGTAATGAGATTGTGTCAACGAGATTCCATTTGATGTTCTCTCAATTTTGATTCCAAGAATCACATCTGCTAATCCCATGTCTTTCATATCAAAATTTTGATTTAACATGTTTTTTGTATTAACGATGACATTTTGATTGTTACCCATGATTAACATGTCATCGACATATAAACATACGATAACAAAACCATTTGGTGCTTCCTTCACATAAACACACTTATCACATTTGTTAATTCGAAACTCATTTGACAACATGATGTTGTCAAACTTTAGGTGCCACTGCTTTGGAGCTTGTTTAAGTCCATACAGTGATCGAACGAGTTTACATACCTTTTTCTCATTTCCAGGTGTAAGTAACCCCCAGGTTGATCCATGTATATTTCAGCATCTATCTCACAATTAAGAAACACAGTCTTTACATCCATCTGATGTATTTCAAGATTGTGCAAAGCAGCACTTGCAATAAGTACACGAATGGATGTGATCCTCATAACAAGTGAATAGATGTCAAAGAACATACCCTTCCTTTTGTTTAAAAACTTTGCAACCAAATGGGTTTTATACTTTTCAACTGATCCATCTGCTTTATATTTTCTTTTAAGGATCCACTTACATCCTAAGGTCTTGCAACCTTTGGGGAGGTCAACCAACTCCCACGTTTGATTTTGTAGAATTGAATCATATTCGCTATTAATAGCTTCTTTCCAAAGTGGAGCATCCGGTCTGGACATAGCTTCTTTGATAGACTGGGGTTCGTCTTCCAACACGTAAGTGATGAAGTCTGGACCATAAGTCTTATCAATTCTAGCTCGTTTAGTGCGTCTTGGTTCTTCACTCTCTTGAGTGGAAGGACCTGCAGTGTCATTTGATTCTTCGTGTGTTCGTTTATTTGAACTCACTTCTTTTTTATCCCTACAAGGGAAGACGTTTTCAAAGAATACAACATTCTTTGATTCTATTGTAGTGCCTACTGTCATATCGGGTATCTCTGATTTGTGAATCAAGAATCGATAAGCACTACTATTGAAGGCGTATCCTATAAAGATGCAATCGACCATTTTAGGTCCGTTCTCACTTGTTTAGGAATTGACACTTCAACTTTAGCCAAACACCCCCACTCTTTGAGGTGTTTGTAGGATGGTTTTCGTTTTTCCATATTTCATAAGGAGTTTCATCCTTATTTTTAATTGGAATCTTATTTAAAATGTGGTTAGCTGACAGAATAGCTTCCCCCCACAAGTTTTGAGGCAAACCCGAGCTGATTAACATACCGTTCATCATCTCTTTTAGTGTTCCATTTTTTCTTTCCGCAACACCATTAGATTGAGGTGATTAAGGGGTTGTTGTTTGATGTATGATGCCAGACTCAACATATAACTATTCAAATGTAGCCACATACTCTCCACCCCTATCACTGCGAATTGTTTTAATTCTAATGTTCAATTGATTCTCTACTTCAGTTTTGTAACGTTTAAACGCTTCAATTACTTCATCTTTACTTCGTAAAAGATAAACGTAGAAGAATCTAGTGCAATCATCTGTAAAAGTAATAAAGTACTTTTTTCCACCTCTAGTTTGCACAAATTTTAAATAACATACATCCGTGTGAATTAATTTTAGAGGGGCTGTGTTCCTTTCAACAGATTTAAATGGTAATTTAGTCATTTTTGCTTCTACACATATCTCACATCATTTGGATGTATCAACGTTTGCAATGTTAAGTAAATTCAAATGTATTAAACGCTTTATAGCTTTTAAATTAACATGTCCTAATCTAAAATGCCATAAAGAGGAACACTCAACAATATAAACAGAAGTAGAAGCATTCTCATTAATAGTAGTGTTTTTGCCTTTACGCCTTATAACCATGACTGATATTTTGAATAAACCATTCTCGAGATAACCTTTCCCGAGAAAGGTACTAAACTTACTCAATACAATTTTGTCAGACTCAAACACTAACTTAAACTTGTGACTAACTAACAACGAGCCAGAGATCAAGTTCTTTCGGATGTCTGGGACACGCAGCACATCATTCAGCTTCAGCTCCATCCCCGAGGTCAGCTTCAGCACAACTGTTCCAACACCAGCCGCTTCAGACGAGGCCTGGTTGCCCATAAACAACTTTCTCCCCTTAGCAGGAGAATAGGTGGAGAATGCAGACTTCTCTGAGCAGACATGGCAAGTGGTCCCAGTGTCCACAAACCATTCCTTCTTGTTGTCCACCATGTTGGCTTCAGTCACCACAATAGACAAATCAGCCTCCGTGATCTCCTGTTCAGCCACATTCACAGAGTCTTTCTTGGGCTTTTTGCAATCACTTGCCCGATAGAAAACTAATTTCTGCTTTGTGGCAGGAGCAGCAGACTTCCCCTTGACTTCTTTGTCGTTGGGGCGTTTTCTCTTAGTTGGTGGAACCTTTTTCTCCATCAAAAATGCTTTGGCCTCGATTGCAGAATCCGAGACCTTCATTTCTCTTTTGAGGCCATCTTCCTCAATTCGAAGTCGGACAATCAAGTCCTCCAAGCTAATCTCCTTTCTCTTGTGCTTGAGGTAAGATTTAAGCTCCTTCCAGGATGAAGGCAGTTTTACAATCACAGTTGCCATCAGAAACTGTTCTGGCAGCTCCATTCCTTCTGCAGTAATGTTATGAAATATTAGCAGCAGCTTTTGAACCTGGTCGACAATAGGCTGGTTGTCTACCATCTTGAAGTCATACAATGCAGCAACGACGAACTTCTTCGTTCCTTCATCTTCTGTCTTGTACTTCTTCTCCAAAGAAGCCCACATTTCTTTGGCAGTCTTGTGTTGAACGTAGACATTGTACAGAGCGTCACTCAGTCCACCCAGAATGTAATTCCAGCATAAGTAATCCCCACTGATCCAGAGATCATAATTCATTCTCGTTATCTGATCAGCATTATCATCAGGAATTTTTGGACAGACCTCCTTGAGGTACTTCACCACAGGCAAGGTGGTCAGGTAGAACTCCTTCTTATTCTACAACCTCTTAAAATATGCTCCCGAGAAATTCTCGGGTTTTTCTGCTTGCACCAGCAAGGGCCTTATAGTCCCTAGTTGAGAGGCTTGAATCATTGGTCCCACGTATGGGTTACCACCAGTATTGCTCAAAAACTGGTTTCCTCCAATGAACGGATTTCCACCGGAGTTATCCACAAAATGATTGTTCTGAGGTCCTTCTGTTGGGGTTATACTGGAAAGTATGCTTTTACTTTGTATAACCAAACTGAATTTCTGTCTTATTTACTGAAATAAATTATTTATCACTGATGCTTTAAATATCATTGAATGTTACATACATTTACTGCATAACTGTTCAATAAATAGTACGTGTTACATTGTAGTTAATTTAGTGATACCAGATCACAGAAGATTAAATTAACAGTCCCTTGTAACTAAAAGTACGTTGTTCACGACCTAGATGGAAATGAACAATCCATCGTGAAAGGTTGAAGTGTAAGGCTCAGATTGACTTGTCTTGACCAAGAGATTACACTAGTGCATGACTGATGCACTGAATAGGACCTACAGGAGGATAAATTCTTCAGCACTGAATTAGGAAGAATTAGACCTCAGTGGTTCGTTATTTCTTAATCTTCGTCCCTTAAATAGGATCGTGTGTGGTTAGTAATTATTGCTTTGACTTATGACGGGTAGAGAATCAATGAGATTCAATACTTTATATCTTGGGCAATATAATTGGTCACATGTGATTGCTAAGATTTAATACGAAGAATCGTGTGCAAGTACGCTTGTTCGATTTGCCCCCTTGGGAGGTTCATAAGATTTATCATACCAAATTTTGCAAGTGAAATTAGTTTCCGGTATAGATAATAATGTTGAACCGTTCCTTGACCAAGGACAAAATATATTAATTAATGGAAAGCTATTTCAGTGGCTTGAATTAATTAATGGGCTAGATAATCTTAAACACGGGAAATAATAACCGGGAGCCATATTAACTGTAATATGGGTTAAGATGGATAGTGCAATATTAATTATGTAGTGGGATTAATTAATATTTATGGGCTTGAATAATATTGTGGCTCAATATTAGAAACTCAAGATCCATTGGAAGGTCCAATCTTAATTTTCTAAAGGCCCCTCAAGTAGCCCAAAGATAAAGTCCAATAACTGAAAAAAAGTGTTTAAAATAAAATAAATTATTGTTGCTTATTTTTTCCAAAATTTTCGAAAATATTAAAGGAAGAAAGAAAAAAGATTTTCTTGGAAAGATTTTATTGAATATGTATTCTTGAAATACAAGATTATCCCATAAATTCAAGAAAAGTCAAAGATCTTATTTCTTCCCTATTTAATGGAAATTTTTTTAAAACCCCTTAATATGAGGAAGTGAGATTTTTATGGAATATTTTAATTATGGAGAAAAGAATATATTGGATATATTCAAGATTTCTTGGAGATCAAGAAAAAGATTTTCTCATCTTATTCCTAGGGAAAAAATCGGCCACCACCTAGTATTATAAATAGGGGATGAATTTTTCATCCCCAAGTGCAATTCCATGTGTTGGAAAAATTAGAAATCCACAAAGGTGGTGCAACATAATTTTATTTTTCCCTTTTGTTAAATTGTTCGCGAGTTCCTACCACCGAATTTTTGAACGAGGATAAGGGAATACTTGAGAAGGTCTTTTGGTGTGTTCGTGTGAACGGGATCCATCTTCTCAACGGTTGTCACTCCGAAAGGTTAGTTCACGTAAACCCGTAGCAATTCCGCATGCGTAGGATTTATGTGAACTGTTTATATGCATGATTTGTTGTTGGATTATTATTTGAATTAATATAAGATTAATTCATGCTAGTAATAATTGTTAGAATTAAATTTGTATTTAAATATTCATCCCGAATAGATCCGGGCAATTAATTCCCCAATAACTGGTATCAGAGCCTCAGTTTCGGGCTATGAGTTTTAAATTGTAATTTAATTCGTTTTCATTAAATTTGAAATTGGATAGTAGAATTGCTAGATCTTTTTTGCAGGTATCCAATTGTCATGGTATTTGATGAATGTTTATATTTATGCATGCATATAAATTGTGGTTTTTTATTCGATTCGTTCGAATTCGTTTTACCTCGTGAGAAAATTCACGAGTAGATTAGGATTTGTTTGATTTGATCAATGTAATAGACTAGTCTAGATCTAGGTTGATTTATTTTTTGTAAATAAATTGTAAACGTAATCGAGAACGGTAAGACGGAAGAATTAAAGACGGGCCAATTGCGCTCGACGCTGGAGCCAAGGCACGAAGTGCTAGGCAGTCGCTTACGGGCCGGCCGGTGTATACATCGGCACACGCCAGAGCAAGCCCGCATGCAGTCGCAGCACTGGCGCGACCGGTGGGTGGGGTATTGAGCTGGGCTGCTGCAAGACAGTAGCACGCGCGTGAGACGCTGCGACAAAGCACACGAAGCGCGGGGCGCGCATCGGCACACATCGCAAAGACAAGCCCTGCCGTACGGGCGCCAGCGGAGGGCGGATGAGGGCGGGCTGCGCGCAAGGCACGGGGCGCCAACGAGCGTTTCGTCATAAGGCATGATCCGCCCTCGGCCGAAAGTGCGCCGCCGAAGGGCGGGATGGCCGGGCCTAGATGCGGAGCGTCGCAAGAGCGCGCGATACGTGGATCGTGTTCGGGCGTGAGCTACCCAATGTCGGACGTCGTTTTGGACCTAGACGGAGGACATTATAAAGAAAATATTGCGGACGAGTGGGAGCTTTTCGAGACGAACGATGAAGGCTATGAAGACGATTTCTCAAGATCAAGACATGACAAAATTAACTGTGACAATTAGATATATGTGCCCAATGTGTTTAATTTTTGTTTTGATATTTTGCATTATTTCATGCTTATTTAAATTGTGTTTAAATATGAGATGCATGAGAAAATATTTTGAAAAATCTCACCTTCGAAAATTACTAAGTATGTTTAAATAATTAATTGACAATTTTATTCCGGATAATAAAATTGAATTAATTTTGACCTTCATGATTTATTTATTTGTGGATTCTTTTGGAGAAATTCCCCCCACGGGACGGCCAAAAGATAGATTTCACATGAATAAATTCTGAAAAGATGATTGTCGGTTATTATTAGTGGCGACGATGACCCTCCCCACGAGGCTCGTTCAAAACAAAATAATAATTCTGTATTTAATCATGGTTATTACTTAGGTATAAAATTGATATGCATATACTTCCCCGAAGTCTCTGTCAATTTTATATTGGTCAAGTGGGAGCCAACTATTAATCTGGATATTAAAGGTTTGTAACTGTTTTCTTGTTTGTAACCTGCTTGAATGTGTTTAAATAATGACCCACCCCACGTGGCTTATTTAAACTGTTTTGAGATGTTGGTTGATGCATGTTCATATTTTTTTGAGATTTTAATATGATACATTTGATCGAACCTTGTGATATGTTTGTGCCTATACAAATTGTTATTTATTTCAGTTCAGCATGTCGCAACCTTTTAATCCACTGTTCAATTTACTTAAAGACAATTTGCTTACTGGTGAAATCTTCGTTGATTGGAGTCATAAACTTACTATTGTCCTCATTGCACAAAGCCATAACTGGGTTCTCACTACACCTAAACCAGAAAAGCCAAATGATGAGTCAACTAAAGCGGTTAAGAAAGAGTATGCTAACTGGGAGCGTTCCAATGAAATGGCAAAGTGTACCATCTTGGCTTCAATGTCAGATGTGTTGCAACACCAACACCAAAATGTTGAGACCGCTGCAGACATCATGACTAGTCTTAAAGCGATGTTTCAACATCAGAACCGTGTGGCTTGTCAGATCACCATGAGGGACTTGATCTCTATGAAAATGGTGGAGGGAACGCCATTCTCCAGATTATGGCTCACCTTAACAAGATTGAGGTACTTGGCTCTGAATACGATATCGAGACCCAAATCGATTTTGTGCTCCACTCTCTGCCGAAAATTTTTAAACAGTTCAGGCTGACCTACCAAATGAACAATCAGAAGTTCTCGATGCCTGACCTGTTGCAAGCTTTAGTCTCGGCAGAGGCGATATTGGGGCAAAAGAGCCAAGCCTTGGTGGCAAATGGACCTTCTTCTTCTTCTAGGCCAAAGGGTGGTAAGAACAAGAAAAAGGATAAAGGCCACAAGCAAGTGAACTCAAGTGTTGCCAAGGACAATGAAAAGGTGAAGGGAGGTGGAGGAGTGAGTAAACCAGCTAAGGGGAAGTGCTTCAACTGCGGTGAAAAAGGACATTGGAGGCCAGCTTGTTCCAAACCCAAAAGGAATGGAAAGAAATATAATTCTCACGCACTAGTTGTTGAAACTTGTTTAGCGGCGTATGCCTCCCATTTATGGGTGGTGGATACGGGATCCACTGATCATGTTTGTTTCACTTTACAGGGGTTCAAGCGGACCCGGCAACTTAGTGCGAGTGAGATCCTCATCACACTGGGCGATGCTACGAGAGTGGCAGCTGGAGCAGTGGGAGAAGTGCACCTGTCTTTTGAAGACAGAGTTTTAATTTTAAGAGATGTTCTTTACGTTCCTAGTTTTAGAAAGAATTTAATTTCGGTTTCTAAACTTTACTTTGATGGATATTCGGTTACTTTTGACAAAGTTGTTACCTTTCTCTTTATGATAAATTTATCTGTCATGGAACGTTGTCGAATAATCTCTATACAATTAACTGTGCACACCACTCACGAAATGCATCCTATAACACATCAATTGTTTTCGATAAAAGAAAACGTTTATCAGACGTGAACTAGACACTTCTATGGCATCTCAGATTGGGACATATTAATCCACAAAGGATTCAAAGGTTGGTAGAAGATGGTTCATTGGAGTCTCTCCAGGTAATCATCAATCCCAACTTGCGAATCATGTTTGGAAGGTAAAATGACCAAGAGGGCATTCGGAGCCAAGGGGAATAGAGTCAAAGAAGTGTTAGAAATCGTTCACACAAACGTGTGTGGTCCAATGTCAATCAAAGCAAGAGGAGGTTATGAGTATTTTGTCACCTTTATTGATGATTACTCAAGGTACGGCTATATTTTCCTTATGAAGCATAAATCTGAGACTTTGACAAATTCAAATAATTTAAGGCTCAAGAAGAGAATCATAGGAAAAAACGTATCAAGTCTCTACGATCTGATCGTGGAGGCGAGTACCTCAGTGATGAGTTTTTGAACTACTTGTCAAATGAAGGGATTGTATCCCAGCTAACTGCACCCGGAACCCCTCAACAAAACGGGCAGAGCGAAGAAACAGAACTCTTTTAGAAATGGTTAGATCAATGATGAGTTATGCAGATCTACCCAAGTCGTTCTGGGATCATGCCTGGAAACAGCGGCTTATATTCTGAACTTGGTGCCATCCAAATCGGTTCCCAAAACTCCCAAAGAATTGTGGACTGGGCGTAAGCCCAGTTTGAGACACATGAGAATTTGGGGGTGTCCAGCCTACGTGTTGGACAAGGAAGCCGGATAATTGGATCCTCGATCAGAATTAATGTTGTTTATAGGATACCCCGAGGGAACAAAAGGTTGTATGTTCTATGGTCCCGAAGATCAAAAGGTGGTAATAAGCACCCACTTTAGATTTTTGGAAGAAGACTATATGAACGAAAGAAAGCCCAGAAGTGAGATTACCTTAAATGAGCTAAGGGGGCTAACCTCAGTGCCAACTGTACAAGATGACATACCAAACGACACACTTACACAACCGGAACCTCGTCATAGTGGGAGGGTTGTAAGACAACCCGAGAGATTCATGGGGGTAGGAGAGTCCTCAGACTTTGTCCCCGGTCAAGATGAATCAGACCCATGGACTTACGACGAGGCAATCCAAGACAAGGATGCGGTTTCTTGGAAAACAGCAATGGAAGCCGAAATGGGTTCTATGGATCATAACAGAGTGTGGGAGCTAGTCGAACCACTTAATGGGGTCAAACTCATTGGCTGCAAGTGGGTATACAAGAGGAAAAGAGGACCAGACGGGAAGGTGGAAACCTTCAAGGCAAGGCTTGTGGCGAAAGGTTATACTCAGAAAGAAGGGATCGACTATGAGGAAACCTTTTCACCTGTAGCAATGCTCAACTCCATCCGAATTCTCTTATCGATTGCTGCGCATCTCGACTTTGAAATCTGGCAAATGGATGTCAAGACGGCTTTCCTTAACGGAAGTCTTGAAGAGGAAATCTATATGCAACAACCCCAAGGCTTCATTGAAAAAGGCCAAGAACAACCTAGTTTGTAAGCTCAAGAAGTCCATTTATGGACTCAAACAAGCATCCAGAGCTTGGAACCAATGTTTTGATCAAGTAATAAAGTCTTATGGGTTTGATCAAAATGAGTACGAAAGTTGTGTGTACAAGAAGCGTGTCGGAACTGCATTGGTATTCTTAGTACTATACGTAGACGACATTCTGCTCATCAAGGACGATGTAAAGGTGTTGTCAGACGTAAGGGCATGACTTTCAAAATAGTTTGATATGAAGGACTTAGGGGAATCCGGGCACATCCTTGGGATCAAGATCACGAAAGAGAGAAGAAAATATTTTGCTAATATTTCCTTGCTTATTTTTTTCGAAAATATGTAGATAAAAAGGAAGAAAAGATTGTCTTGATTTTCTTGTAGATATTTTATGGAAAGAGATAATTATTGTAGGAATACATAATTATCCCATAAATTCAAGAAGTCAAATCTTGATTCTTTATGCCTTGTTATTTTCGAAAATTTAGGGATAAAATGGGAAGAGATTTTTATGGAAATTTTAATTAAGGAGAAAAGAATATAGGAGATATATTCAAGATTTCTTGGAGACCAAGAAAAGATTTTCTTCCCTATTTTCCTTGCCCTAAAAATCGGCCCCCCCACTCCCTATATATAGGGGATGAATTTTTCATTCCCAAGTGCAATTCCATGTGTTGGAAATATTAGAAATCCACAAAGGTGGTAGCATAATATTTTTGTTTTCTCTCTTGTTAAAATCGTTCGTGCGAATCCTCCCACCTGGTTACGTTCGTGGACTTTGGGACATATTTGGGAAGGCACTTTGGGTTGATCCATCGTCTCAAGGGTTGTCTCTACAAGAGGTATGTAATCTCGTAACTCCTAGTTTCGCATGTTTAGGATTTACGTGAATCACGTGTACGCATGTTGTTTAATTATTATGTTGAATTGATTTAGGATTAATTCATGTTAGTAATTAATTATTTAATTTGAATATGTATTTAAAATCATCTCAAATAGATCCGGGCACCCATAATTTCCCAACACACGAGACTGGATATCTGTTTTGTCGTTGGCATGGTGGCAAGATATCAAAGTAATCCGGGAAAAGAGCATTGGACGACAGCTAAGAACATTCTGAAGTATCTGAAAAGAACTCGGGATAGAATGTTAGTTTATCAGTCAGATAGTCTAATCCCCATCGGTTACACGGACTTCGATTTCCAATCAGACTTAGATTCCAGAAAATATACCTCCGGTAGTGTGTTTTGCATGGGGGGAGGAGCCATGACATGGAAAAGCGTTAAGCAAAAATGCATCGTCGATTTTACCATGGAAGCCGAATACGTAGCTGCTTGCGAGGCAGCGAAAGAAGCGGTTTGGCTCAAGAACTTCCTAGTGGACTTGGATGTAGTTCCGAATTTGCCCAGCACAATCACTATTTATTGTGATAATGCCGGAGCAGTTGCAAATTCAAGGGAACCAAGAGCCCACAAGGCCAGCAAACACATTGAAAGAAAATACCATCTTATACGAGAAATCGTTAAGAGAGGAGATATAGAGGTGGCAAAGATCGCGTCAGAAGATAACCTAGCAGATCCATTCACAAAGGGTCTACCTCAGAATACATTCGAGAGACATGTGGAAGGAATGGGTGTCAAGACCGTTGTCAATCTGCTTTGAGTATAAGTGGGAGATATTATTAGGTTCGTGTAGGTGACATTAGATGTCACGTATTAGGAACTACACGAGACATGTTGTAGTATACTTAAAAGCAGACTTTTAGTATAAGTGGGAGATTGTTGGGGTTATACTGGAAAGTGTGTTTTTACTTTGTATAACCAAACTGAATTTCTGTCTTATTTACTGAAATAAATTATTTATCACCGATGCTTTAAATATCATAGAATGTTACATATATTTACTGCATAACTGTTCAATAAATAGTACGTATTACATTGTAGTTAATTTAGTGATACCAGATCGCAGAAGATTAAATTAACAGTCCCTTGTAACTAAAAGTACGCTATTCACGACCTAGATGGAAATGAACAATCCATCGTGAAAGGTTGAAGTGTAAGGCTCAGATTGGCTTGTCTTGACCAAGAGATTACACTAGTGCATGACTGATGCACTAAATAGGACCTACAGGAGGATAAATTCTTCAGCACTGAATTAGGAAGAATTAGACCTCAGTGGTTCGTTATTTCTTAATTTTCGTCCCTTAAATAGGATCGTGTGTGGTTAGTAATTATTGATTTGACTTATGAGGGGTAGAGAATCAATGAGATTCAATACTTTATATCTTGGGCAATATTATTGGTCACATGCGATTGTTAAGATTTAATACGAAGAATCGTGTGCAAGTACGCTTGTTCGATTTGCCCCCTTGGGAGGTTCATAAGATTTATCATACCAAATCTTGCAAGTGAAATTAGTTTCCAGTATGGATAATAATGTTGAACCGTTCCTTGACCAAGGACAAAAGATATTAATTAATTGAAAGCTATTTCAGTGGCTTGAATTAATTAATGGGCTAGATAATCTTAAACACGGAAAATAATAACCGAGAGCCATATTAACAGTAATATGGGTTAAGATGGATAGTGCAATATTAATTATGTAGTGGGATTAATTAATATTTATGGGCTTGAATAATATTGTGGCTCAATATTGGAAATTCAAGATCCATTGGAAGGTCCAATCTTAATTCTCCTAAAGGCTCCTCAAGTAGCCCAAAGATAAAGTCCAATAACTGAAAAAGGTGTTTAAAATAAAATAAATTATTGTTGCTTATTTTTTCCAAAATTTTCGAAAATATTAAAGGAAGAAAGAAAAAAGATTTTCTTGGAAAGATTTTATTGAATATGTATTCTTGAAATACAAGATTATCCCATAAATTCAAGAAAAGTCAAAGATCCTATTTCTTCCCTATTTAATGGGAAATTTTCGAAAACCCCTTAATATGAGGAGGTGGGTTTTTTATGGAATATTTTAATTATGGAGAAAAGAATATATTGGATATATTCAAGATTTCTTGGAGATCAAGAAAAAGATTTTCTCATCTTATTCCTAGGGCAAAAATCGGCCACCACCTAGTATTATAAATAGGGGATGAATTTTTCATCCCCAAGTGCAATTCCATGTGTTGGAAAAATTAGAAATCCACAAATGTGGTGCAACATAATTTTATTTTCCCTTTTGTTAAATTGTTCGCGAGTTCCTACCACCGGATTGTTGAACGAGGATAAGGAAATACTTGAGAAGGTCTTTTAGTGTGTTCGTATGAACGAGATCCATCTTCTCAACGGTTGTCACTCCGAAAGGTTAGTTCACTTAAACCCGTAGCAATTCCGCATGCGTAGGATTTATGTGAACTGTTTATATGCATGATTTGTTGTTGGATTATTATTTGAATTAATATAGGATTAATTCATGCTAGTAATAATTGTTAGAATTAAATTTGTATTTAAATATTCATCCCGAATAGATCCAGGCAATTAATTCCCCAACACCTTCCAGAAAAGGATTTCTAGAGTACATCGCAGCAAACAGACTAGCCGTATTTCCAACGTACTGGCTCCCAGAAGCACTTGCTGACATTCCAGCATACTGGTTATCAATCAGAGGCATTCCTATTCCAGTGAAGGCCTGGCTCCCAGAAGCACTTACTGACACTCCAGCATACTGGTTACCAGTCTGAGGCATTCCGAGTCCAGTGAAGGCAAACGGACCATCAGTCATTTGAACATCAGATCGATACTGAGTGTTCGCGTTAACACAAAGTAGCGCACCCCCGATGCAAGAATAGTAACAAAGACTTAAACTATCGGAATAGGAGTAGCAACAGCTAAACCAGTGTTTGAGTTGTTAACACCATCAGTGACATCATCAGTGACGTCGGTGTTTATGAACTCATCAACGATATCTTGATGTTCGTTCGACATTGTAGTATTACGTATTTTGTCTTGCGATTGTTAGAAATACTGTAGTGGCGAAAAAACGTAAGCGCAAAAACACAACGAACCGAGTCAAGGATAAATCATTTTCCCCGCAAGACAAAATACGCCCTGGATAGTGCTCATAGAATCGTGCGTAATTGTCCCGAAAGGTAAAAAGGTTCAAAGTATTATATTAGTAGCACCACTGAAATAATACTATCGTCGAACTATATCGGAGTATGAGCAGAGAGATGGGAAGAAGATATGTACGCAGAATTGCAGAATAGTTTTTCGTAAGGTTCTAAAGTTAATTGAGAGGAATTTTGAGGGTCAGTATATATAGGCGAAATTCTGAAGGTGAGTTGAGGAAAACGTGGGAAGCCCACGAATTTCGTGGTCGGTTATGACCACACGAATTCAGCGGGGCAGTTTTGACCGCATGAGACCGTCCGGGTTCGTTGAACCTATGATTCAAATTCAAAATTCAAATTTCGAATCATGGATAAGCTTAGCTTCGCGCACGGATAAGTCAGGACTCTTGGGCCGACCCAAATCTGGATGGGCCACCCAATTAATTAAGTCCAAAAATAAATTACTCAAATTAAGATTTTGGTTATCTAAAAAAATAGATGGGCCCCAAAGCCCACCCAATTGCCAAGAACCACGAACCCGAGCAGGACGGGGCACGCGCGCGTGTGTGATTCATGGTTAGGGTCCCCATGCACCATTTTGGAGAGCATGACCATAAGCTTATATTTATACTAGGAAACTTTCCTTCTAGTTTTCAATGTGGGATGAGTGGGAAGACTACACTTGGTCAACACTCACCCACTAATTACTCTCCCACTAGAGCATTAATGTCTCATCTTCTTTAATTAATTTCTCACTCACCAAAATTCGTTTTTGAGATATTAAATATACCACGATCATCTACTCCGCGAGTAGAACGATCTCGTCACGTTTAATTTACAAAAATTAACGTTTTAATTTCTCAATAATTTAGTCAAACTTGAGTGCTAGAACACTCTCAAAACCAAATTTTCAACAATATTTACCTTAACAAAATTGACACATGACATTCACATGATGACATAATAATGGAATGTAAAAAAATAGTGCGTAGATCACGGTTTTAAATTTTTTTTAATTACTCAAACTACAATATAATTATGCACAAATCACACATATCGCTATCAAAATGTTAAAGAATCAATGCCCAATTTATACTTCATTTCATCATAAGACCTTCTCATGCAAGTGTGTCTCATTAAATATTTACCTTAACAAAATTGACACATGACATTCACATGATGACATAATAATGGAATGTAAACAAATAGAGTAGATCACTGTTTTAAAAAAAAAAATTAATTACTCACTACAATATAATTATGCAAAATAAATATTAATTGTAGAAATTGATTTAGGTGTCAAGAGTAACCTTCACATTTCAAACTTCTAACTTGATATGTCTCACTTGAAATGCACTACTATCCTAACAGTGGAAACTGTAACCTGCTACCTAAAGGTTAGGGACCGACTGGCCATATCCATTCCATCGTGCATAGATTCAATTCATAGGATAATGTAATATATATATATATATATATGTATTTTTTTCTATACTAATATAAATTAATATTCCATTTGTTATTGTTTTCATTATACTTTTCAGTTAGTGTTATGATTATACACATAAGATTTTTGAGTTGACTGGAATATAAAGTTAAATAAATAAAATTTTAAAATCCAACAAATATAACAACATAAATAGTGGGTTTCTTTTGCCTAATTTTGTTATGCGTAGTGTAAGGGGTAAGCAAAATTTTGAAAATTTTAGTTATTAGTATTGAACTAAAAAGGTTATTGAAAATATAAATTTTATGGTATATATCACGATTTTTGGTAGGATAATAGTAAATACATTCAAAATTTTCGATGTTTCAATGTACATTGAAAATACAAAAAGATAACTGGTATTTTCAGTGAAATGCATGTTTATCATTTCAAAATACATATAAATTTCGGTACCAAGCGACCTGCTGGGTTGAGGGGCCAAGTCCCCTCGTGGCCTCTGTACCCGAAACAGATGTGTTGTGTTACCCAGTGCGTAACTTTGTCCTCCTCTACTCCTCTTCTAGTTGTGCCATTACCAATCGTAGCCCCTCAGTGCGTATACCAAATTCATATGGACTGGTATATACATATTGTTACTATTCAAAAATAAATTCGGTATATACCGAATTTTCGATAATCAATAAGTATTTTGCATCAAGGAGTATTTTAGTATTTACAGAAGATTTCGGTACAACAACAATTTGAAATTTTATATACCAATTTTTTTAATGTAGTATAAAATGTGAACAATATTTTTGAACGGTATTGAACCATCCCTAATTATGCATTCTATGAAATGCAACATATCGTTCTATTTTAGGTTAATTCTAAATAAATACACGATATTTAGATCAAGTATCATTTTAATCTCGATTTTATGTATTATAGTAAGAGTCTAATATTTAATGTTTTTGCAAATTAATTTTTTTTTCTTCCGTCTATGACAGATGACGTGACTTGCCGAACTTGCCATATAGAATTATGCGGTTTAATTTTATTTTATTTTTTGACATTGTTGTGATAAAAGCCCACACTTGTTACTGGTTTTATAACACTATAATGTAGCCAAAAAAAAATGTGTAATCCTACATGGCAAGTCCGACGAGGCACGTCATATGTTATTAATCGAAGAAAAAAATATGTATCAATTTATAATAATATCAAGAGTTGGATCTTTTCATTATAATTTTAAAGATCGTGATTAAATTAATACATGATTACATTTTTTTAGAATTAAACTTCCTATTTTTGTCATTCTCAACTAAACAAAGAGCTATGACGACCAAATAATGATGACAATGTGAGGGAAAGACTGACACAACATGCATGGTCAGCCACATGAGTGTTTTTGTCTATACAAACAAAAGGAAAGGTTGAAACATTAATTCTAGGCATGAGATGTGGGATATGCACCGGTCCTTTTTGCCCTCATGAATTTCATGGGAATAATTTTTATTAGTTGAATGCTGACTCCAACTTATTACCTCCCGACATAAATAATAATGTTCTAACGAGTTATTTCATTTCATCTAATGAAAAGAATATTTATAAGTTAAAGGTTCACATTTTCTTATTTGTGCTTTTATCTTCAAACCCATCTAATTACGAGACCCGACTCCAATTTAATAATGTATATTCATAGGCAAATACTTGTATTTTTAAATAATACTAGTATTAGTTATTTTTTGGAATAAGTAATATTTGATTCGTTTCAATTGTTTTTATTTGATAATATTAATTTTATATCAATTGCACCGTGCAATTGATGAACTCAAGTGCTACGTAATAGTATGACATGAACCTAATTTGAAATATGTATTGTTCATTTAAATTCGATTTGCATATTAATTTGCATATTTGATGTTCATATTTGACAAAGTGGCGGCCCTGAAAATGTGCAACTGCATATATGACCCCGACGCCTCTCTGACGGGGGCTGCTATTTTTTTATATATAAATAAGTAAAATATATATAATATATGTATATTATATATTAAAATATTATAAAATTACTACAGATAACTAGCTCTTATATGCATAAGTCTTGAAATTTCGGCAGGGACGTGGGATCAATTTCATTCTTCATGTACAATTATCAATTTTCATAATTAATTGTAATATATATTGTATATCTATTCTGTTTATATTCTTCTAAACTATAATTTTTTGAGTTTGAAAAATAATTAGTATACATCTCATTTTATTTGTTTAATTAATAAAAGTTTCTTTATATTAAATAATAACAATAATAATAATAATAATTTTAATTTATTATTAGCAAGGCCCTAAAAAAATTTCGCACTGAGGTTTTCAAATCATTGGACCGACTGTGGTTCGATCAGTAAATATTTGACCATATGATATGATAAACTAACTTGTAAACATAATGCTCTTGTTTTATTAGATTTTAATTACCTTGATGCTGGTGGAGTGTGTGCTTTAACCTAAATTCATAACTTAAAACAAGTATATTATCTTAAGAATTCGATTAATTTGACTAGAAATATTTGAAATCCGTTAAGAAATTTCTCGTAAAACTTTAAAACATTGAACGATATAATCCCTCTATATATTAATAGAGAGTTTTTTTTATGATATGTCATGTTGTGGTTAGTTTGGATGATGTGTCATCTTGAGGTTAATTTGGATGAGAGGTTACATTTTATTGTATTGATGTATTATTTTTTTATTGATTTGTAGTAATATGTGACATTCATGTGACATTTTAATATGTAGTTTAATAAAAAAATTCCAATAATTAAAGTTTGAACCATGCACATCTTAGATTATATTTATGTTACTTAAAAATTAAGTTAATTTATAAATATCTTGAATATTTATTTTATTGAACATTAACTTCGTTGCATTAACCTTTATTTATATCTAATATTTTATTATACATCGATTTTAAAAACATCCTCAACCAACTAATATGAAATTTCTATTGCTTATCACATTATTGTAAATTTTGATGATGTGTCGCCTAATTAAGAAATGAGAATTATGTAAAAATTAAATAATGAATTTGATTTATAGATAATGATCAAGTTACAATATAATTATTTTCTAATTATTTAGGTATTTAAAGTATGTGTGAATGTTATAAAATGTGTAATTAATATTTTTTATTTTTTATTTTATTTATTAAATTTTGTTATATACTTCCTTCATTTTTGTTTAATTAATTTTTATTTTGACTTAATTTAATATAAGTAAAATATTCAATCTAAATGTATTTTATGTTAATGTGAATTATATTCAATTATTAATCTTTTAATGATTAATTTTGTTTTAATATTGTTCTTATGTATATCTTAATTTATTTTACATAATAAAATATTTTATATTATAATTCATTCACTTTTTTTATTAATGCATATTAATTAATATATTAATATATTTTTTAACGTTGTTTCATTTTTTTTATTTTTTTTTCTTAATCTGTTTATTTTGTTTTACTTTTTAGGTTTCAACTTTATATTAAAATGAATGATTAATATTTGATATAATAATTTTATTCCAAAATTTAAGCAAAGTTGTTAATATACACTTTAAACAATTATTAATTCAAATTTAATGTATCTATATATATATATATATATATATATATATATATATATATTATATTTTTTTTTAATTATTAATTATATTATTTAATAAGAATGTTGCATTTTTTAATTTAAGTACCGCGTAACACGCGGGCATTAAACTAGTATTGAATAAAAGAGTGACTCACGTGTGTCTTTGTGTGTATATATATGAAGGGTGCAGAAGTCGAAAATCGGTAGTCGGACGGATATGGACCACCTAGCACCTAGACCGTCTAGGCGGGGACTAGTCGGTTCGGTTTTCTTTTGTTTTTTCATCTAAATGAATTTTATTTACTACTTATTAATATATTATAATAAAAATACACTTTAAAATTAATTAATTCATCATACAACCGCCTAAATCTAGATAACAATTGAAACAACTTTTTTTATATCTATTATCCATTATAGAGTACAAGAAAATTAATTTAACAAAAAATAAAAAAAAAAATTGTGTTTTGAAATTTTAGTGTAGTGAAAATTATCAATATTTGTCTTACCATCAATTTATTCTAAAAACAAAGTCTTACATTATCAAATAATACCTTAGTGTTGGACACCTAACTCCTGACTTAGCCATTTAGCTGCAGACTCGGTCTCCTACGCTGCGCCTAGACAAAATCGGGTCGATCGGTGACCGCCTAGCACCTAAACGCCACCTAGGCGGGGACTAGTCGGGACTTTTACATCACTAATATATATATATATATCTCACTAATTTTCCTTGTATTTTAGAGGTTTTATGACCATCAAAAATGATTCACAAATCAAAATAGAATATTTGTGGCAGTTAAATGCTTCAAAAAGTTTAGTTTCTTTAAAATTCATTTTTTTCTCCTAGTAAGAAAGTACACTTTTTCTATCTTAATCGTGATTCAATTTATTCATTCTACATTAACCCACCTAATCATCAACATCAAATGTGGATAATACTAAATTTAATTTCCATCACTTTCATCTCACAACTTTTAAAATTCGAGCATCAATATTTTTCAACTCCCAAAATTTATTCCCTTAAACAGGGAGTTACTCCGAGTTCTAACACTTGACTCGTTTGAAACTGAGCCGACGTACACGGAGCACAAGGAGCGTGAGTCGATCAACAAAAAGACAAACAATCATTGTCTGGTCTGCTGCCTCAATCGTTGAAACAGCACCATTTCCCTACAAACATCCAAATAATCTCTCATAATAAATAGTAAACATTAAACAATGCTCAACTGCCAACTCCAACGTTCGACTGACGTCACCTCTATTAACCAATAATTTATCTCCTCTTTTTCACTGTTTGTATCGAGGAAATTTCTAGCTATTTTTTTGACATAATTAATAGTAATATATATTGTAGTTATATAAATTTTTTAAGTTGCATGAATTAAAAGAGGAGGATAGAGTTTATTCATACATGCTTTTTAAAAGATTGGAATTACTAATAATTTTCATATTCCAAGAAAAATTAGAATGTAAATCTAAATTAATCAATATTTTATAAATCTACCAAAATCTCATATAATTGTGTTTCTACAAATGCTCGAATTTGTTACTCTAGTCGTCGTTATTCTTTTATTCAAAGGCTTCCCAAGTCTCTGGCTACAATATTGCTACAATATCAAAGAAAATCTGATTCATATCTCATACTGCGATTTGGTCAGTTGATTAAATGTAACATCAAAATAAAAATAAAAATTGTAGTTATTGTAAGATCATAAGCTAATTAATCATTTGTTGTGATCAGCTAGCAATTAAGCATTTTTAATAGGAAAGAAAAAAAAATCTACAACGTTAAAAAAACGTTGGAGAATCACACAAAGAGTTATTGAAGGTAATATATTATACATACATAGATGTAGAATGGTGACAAAACAATGTACACATTTTTTTTAATTGATATACATTCTATATCAATTTAAATACTAATAACAAAATTTATTAGAATAATCATGAATAATGATATGGAAGTGTATATATACTACTGGGAACTATACTTGTATGATTAGAAAATTAATTGTTGATAATTAATGGAAAATCAGCACCCCTAACCCTTTCAAACCCACTCCCACGTGATCCCCTCTGTGACACAATTATATTTCACTTTCGTTCCACATCCTTATAAACTGCCATCGATCTCATGACAACTGATATAAATTACAAAATACGTGAAAAAGAAAATTTAATATATATATATATATAATACTATTGTTTTTTCTATTTTATTTTATCTTTAAAACAGAATATCATTAAACCGTTGAAAATAAATCAACAAAAAATAAATACATTGAACTTGGAGTATGGGTTTTATTTTTTAGTACTAAAGTTTAATTAATTTTTTTGAATTATTATAGGCAATAAATATTTTAATGATAGATTATTGAACTACATATTTATTATAGACGGTCGTATTTATTACTGAAAATGTTATTTAGTCAATGATAACAATCAAAATTATTTAATGAAACCGTTAAATATTGGGTTATTGATTTCTCAAAAAAAAAACAATAAAAGAAATAAATCAAATATAACTTAAAAATGTGAAATATATCTTCTAAGGTAGGTCTGGTATACACCATACACTTTATAATTAATTTTAAAATTTTACAATTTATTTTATTGAAATTTGCGAACTTATTTAAACGTGTAATTATGTTTTATGAACATAAATTACATATTTTAATATAAAAAAAATTAAATTCTAATGGAAGGGTACACTTGGTGCGCAGAAAAACACACCCTTAAATTAAGTATATCCATGTACTATTAAAGAGCAGTCGGAAGGGATGTTGGAAGTTGGAGGGAATTCTCTCATGTCGTGGAGAAATATTTGCATTTTCATCTATATTTTTTCAGTTTTGGTAATTAATAATACGAGACACGTGTCCATTTGTGAGTGAGTATGGAGAGCAATTCATACGGCAGGGCCCACTCTTATTTTCCTACTAACCCCACTCCTCATTTAACCTACCATTTCCGGTTTCCCTCTCTCTCTCTCTATATAAACCTCTCTAAACCCAACTTTATTTCACCACTAAACCAAAATCCACAGCCATGAATTCCCCTCGTTTCCTCCCCGCATTGCTTTTCATTCTCTCTATCCAATCCGTTTTATCCGAATCCGGCTCTATCGGAATCAACTACGGTCGCATCGCAGACGATCTCCCCTCCCCACCCCAAGTGGTACAACTCCTAAAAGCGCAGGGTATCACCAAGGTCAAACTCTACGACACCGACTCCGCCGTCCTCTCCGCCTTCGCCGCCTCCAGCATTTCCCTCACCGTCGCCCTCCCCAACGAGCACCTCGCCGATGCCGCCAAAACGACGTCGTTTACCGACTCATGGGTGCAATCCAACATCCTTCCGTACCACCCCAACACCAAAATCGAAGCAATAGCCGTTGGAAACGAAGTGTTTGTGGACCCACAAAACACCACTAAATACCTCGTTTCCGCTATGAAAAATGTCTACGCTTCCCTCGTCAAATACGACGTCGCTTCGATTAAAGTATCGTCCCCTATCGCGCTCAGCGCGCTAGCGACGTCGTATCCTTCCTCATCCGGTTCGTTCAAACCGGAGCTGATCGAACCGGTGATTAAACCGATGCTCGGTTTATTAAAACAGACCGGTTCTTATCTTATGGTGAATGCGTACCCGTTTTTCGCGTACGTGGATAACACCGACACGATTTCGCTGGACTACGCGCTGTTCCGTGATAACGCCGGCAACAAGGACCCCCAAAACGGCGTCGTTTACAAGAACCTGTTCGACGCCCAAATCGACGCCGTCTACGCCGCCATGACGGCGTTAGGGTTTAACGATCTGAAAATGGTGGTTTCCGAAACGGGCTGGCCGTCGAAGGGCGACGAGAAGGAAGTCGGCGCCACGGCGGAGAACGCCGCCGCGTACAACGGCAACCTCGTCCGGAGGGTCCTCACCGGCGCCGGGACCCCGGCCCGGCCCGACGAGACCCTCGATGTGTTTTTATTCGCTCTTTTTAACGAAAATCAGAAGCCCGGTGCCACGTCGGAGAAGAATTACGGGCTTTTTTACCCGAATCAAAAGAAGGTTTACGACATCCCGCTCACGGCGGAAGGTTTGAAGAGTGCGCCGGGCCTGAACGAGAGCAAGTCGGAGGTGGTGGTGGCGGCGGCGCCATCGCCGCGCGCGGCGGAGGTGGGGCAGACGTGGTGCGTTGCGAGCGAGAAGGCGGGGAAGGAGAAATTGCAGGAGGCGTTGGATTACGCGTGTGGGGAAGGAGGGGCGGATTGCCGTCCGATTCAGGAGGGTGCCACGTGTTACAATCCGGAGTCGGTGGTGGCCCACGCCTCGTACGCATTCAACAGCTATTATCAGAAGAACTCGCGGAAGAGTGGGTCCTGCGATTTTGGTGGGGCCGCTTATGTGGTCACCCACTCTCCCAGTAAGTTTTAACTGCCGTTATTTATTTATTTTTAGTATCGCAAAATTTATTTAATTATTTGATTACTTACAGTTTTTTCTTTCCTTTTTTTGAATGCAGAATTTGGCAGCTGCGTGTTTCCTACAGGTTATTGATGGAATTTGGCATAAGATTTTAGTGTGATTCGGTTACGTAATTTCTTGCAGCAGTTGGGTTATGCTGATTATAGTCTAGTTAGTTGATTTAGTATTTGATTATTTTGGTTGTAATTTTTTGTTAATTTTATGTTTTAGTTTACCAGTTATAAACGTATACTATTTATAGATGATGTTATTTGATTTTTATTTATTTTTTTTGAGCAATCGATGTTATTTGATTAAATACAGGCGTTTGAATTTTTATTTTTTATTTTTTTAAAGCAGTTTGAAAAATTATTAGTTTTACAGTAGGAAATCAAATTTGTTATTTAGGTAGGTAGTTTTGATTTATAGATGCGTAAAGATTAGAGAACCACAGCTACGCTAGTTAACCTATTCTTGTCATTAGTTCACCAAATGCATCATTAGTCAATTGCTTGTGCAAAACTTAGTCTTCAATGCAAACTTGTTAAATATAATGTTGGGGGATGCTTGCCTGCTTCGTTGAGAACTCTTTTAAAGGAGAATGAGAATATAATAAGAAATACTAATGTTTGGTGCAATACTGGGATAACTCGTTATTGTGATTCCATATCTCAGATCAAGAGAATCATGGTTCCTCAATATTGTGGGTGGAATAACTATCATACCACCCCATAATTGTACTCAAATTAATTTTCTATTTATTGCTTTGAATAAAAAAATTTGGAGCTTAACTAAAATTATTCAAGTATTGTTGTTTTCTATAAAAAGTTATATAAAAAAATAAAAACAAATTGATTTCATTCCTAAACAATTCACAAATAAAACATAATTTATGGTGATAACAAAAATAAGGACAGTATTATTTACCATTATTATTACCATTTCTCATTGAAAACTAAGTATATCCCCTTTTCTTTTGGAAAAAAAGGCAAAATTTATTAAAGGGGCATCAGGAATGCCCCAAAAGACAGGTTACAATTGAGTACAAAAGAAGTGACCCACCAACAACGTCATCCTAGCTAATACATGGGATGGGGTCCCTCAACCAATCACTAAGAGTATTCCAACTATTTATTTTTTTATTTGCCTTTAACCAAAAAAACGACGAAGAACAAACATAATAAACCGTGTCTCGATCCTCCACTACGAGCCCTTTAAAGATCACCGAGTTACGCCAAGACCAAATATGCCAAACGGTAGAGTGCCATACGGCAGCCCAAATCTTCCTGTGTTTCGGCTTGGCAAGTTGACAGTGGTTGTCAAAATGATTTATCATACTTCCTTCACAAATAGAATCAATGCCGAACCATTCATAAATTATCTCCCAAATCACTTTAACCTTAGAGCATTTAAAGAAAAGATGATTTAAATCTTCATCATGAGTTCTGCAAAGCAAACAAAGTTTGGAAAAGTTCGGATTAAAAGCGCCTCTCTTGCAAAGATTCATGATGGTCTGAATCCTGTCTTGAACGAGTTTCCAAGAAAACACAGAAACTTTGAGGGGGACAAATTTACACCACACTACATTTAACCAATCTCTGGAAGAACCATTGTCATCCGCAATATCAGAAATGAAGGAATAAGCTGAATTCACGGAGTACAAACCTGAATTTGAGAGCTTCCATTTCCATGAGTCGTCGCTGTCCGAAAGTCTCGATATATCGCCAATAATCGCTGTCATATCATCAACTAAGCTTTCTTCCCATGAAAACAGATTTCTGCGCCAATTCCAAGTGAACTTATTTCTATTTTCATGGCTTTGAATTCTGTCCGCAACCAAGCACAACGGGTCCAACTCGATGCTGAATAATCTAGGGAAAAGGGTCTTCAAATTTGAATCCCCAACCCAACAATCAGTCCAAAATCTGGTGTTTCTACCATTTTCCACGATTCTACTACAGTTTTTCAAGAACCACTCTTTGGAGGCTACTTTTGATATTATAGCAGTCCACCATTGCGACCAGTTTTTCTTTGCTTTTCTGAAAGTAGAGAAGTATTTTATACAATCAAGAATATCCCCATATTTAGAGTCAATAACATCAGACCACAAACAACCCTCTACTTTCTCAAAAATGCGCCAGCCCCATTTCCCAAGCAGCGAGTCGTTGAAGAATTCCAGATTTCGAATCCCAAGTCCCCCTTTTGTTTTGTCTCTACACACATTCTTCCAACTGACCCAGGCTATCTTCTTGTCAGACTCTTCCTTTCCCCCCCCAAAGAAACCGACGAATACGAGCGGACAACTTTTTTAAAACACTAACTGAAGCATGGTTCAAAGATAGGGCGTAAATGGGAATATTTGCTAGAACCGCGTTAGAAAGGACGATTCTTCCTCCGAAAGACAAGCATTTGTTATCCCAACTGTTTAATCTGGAGTCCATATTCTTTACCACCTCATCCCAGCTAGATGCACTGTTGTAATTAGCTCCAACTCTCAATCCCAAATACTTTATCGGAAGCTCAGTCATATCACAGTTTAGAAATTCAGCCCATTCCGCTATAGAAGAATTGGAAACATTAATTCCAGAAATCAAGTGAGTTTAGGTATCCCAAACACTAAGTATATCCCCTTAATTATCCCCTATCTATGTTTTCCTCTATATTTAGGTATATGCATTTGGAAAATCAAGTGAGTTTTGGATATAGTTCTTGAATTTGCATATTTTAGTGTTGGGTTACATTTGGGTAGTTTTCTGCGCGGTGGCTTGTGAGGTTTGGAGTGAATTGGGAGATATCTACTTCTTGTTCGGTTTTCATTCTATGGCGGATGGAACGAGATTAATCACATTTTCTCAATCATGTTGAGCTCTTGGTTTTTGGTTGCAAATTAAATAACAACAGAAAGAATTAAAGCAAGGAAAAGCACAAAAATTAGAGCAGATAAGATGGTTTTTGTCATCTGTTGATGAGTCTTAATGAGGGAAGGTGTATCTTTGAGTGTGGGTTAGCTGTTTCGAGAAGCAACATCTTTTTTCTGGTAAATGAAATGTTTATACATCTAAACGAGAAGAAGGGGATGCCAAATGAAGAATAATAATGAATGATAATAAAAATATAAAATGTATTACATTTAAAAGTATATTGGGTAATAATCACCATTTTAATTTTATCAACAAATTTAGAGAAGTTACCAAACAAAATATAAAATACGACATCACCTGCATAACTATTGTGTACAACAAAAGAGATATATATATATAAAATTTGTTTAATAAGTCATGGTTTAAAGTATCCTATCTTATCATATACATATTAGCAAACGAGTTTATAGCATTTAATGTTATGAATATTAATTTATAGATGTAATAGTATCAATTGATAAATATTATAATATTAATAATGATATTTATTTTATATTATGTACAAGTTTCATAAGAGACTAATTACTCTTTATTAAATATGACACTGAAAACTATATACGATTTGGTAAGAATTCATCTGATTATTTATACATATATATATTTTTAAACAAATTTATATTTTATTATTAAAACACTTAAAAAACATATATATATTTAAAAAATTTGAAATTAAAAGTATGTAATTCATATTTTTCTCTCACAAAAAACATATGCATATTCAATAATTTAATCTAATTAAGCAACAAAAAAACTCAAATATCATTAACCAAATATATGAGTCATTATAGTAAATTCAATTTAAAACGAGTGTCACATTATTAATTTAACACAACATAATAAAGTTCAATTAAAATTACACATTTAATGTTTAATAATATGATCATGTCTTATCAGATTCGCGCAACAGATTTAAGAGTTAGCTAATATTCTTTATTATCTTTTAAAAGGCCAAGTGGCAGTTGGATCCGCGGATACGCTATAAGTGGCACCTGGATTTGCGGATTCACCAAGTGGTAGCTGGATTCGTGAATTTGTGAATCGCACCCCTTTTAGGGGATAAGTGCAAATTTGATACCACAATATGATGTTTTTAGAAGAATATGTACATCATGATATTCTGTATTCTTAATAAAAAAAATTATTATTGATTTTGAAAAAAGAAATGTAAATTTACGAAATCGGGCCCAACTTGGTTTCTGATCTTGATAGTATTCAGCCCATGGGCTAAAGTTGATAACAAGGATGACATATCGAAGTCATCATGAATGTATCAGGCATACCTGTTAAGACTTAAGATATATTGTACAATATTTACATTATGTTGTATTCTACATTGAATTATGA
Source organism: Stenogyne calaminthoides (assembly GCA_037126765.1). Classification (NCBI taxonomy): domain Eukaryota; kingdom Viridiplantae; phylum Streptophyta; class Magnoliopsida; order Lamiales; family Lamiaceae; genus Stenogyne; species Stenogyne calaminthoides. The sequence continues at coordinate 996,577 of JBBCBC010000032.1, forward strand.
AGAAATATTAAAGAGGGTTTGTGTGGGAGACCATTGGGCTCCTCAATTGAGTGGGAGACTCAGGTTCGATTCCCTTTGGGAACGAATTGGAGTATGGAAGTTATAAGGTGACTTGGTGAATTTGTGGAGTGTTTGGGTGTTTGGTGTACTAACTGGCTACATTATTAATGTTGTGCTCCAATTTTAAGAAAAGGTATACTAAAAAAAATAATTATGGAAGAGAAGATATACTACAAAAAAATTATCATTTATCGAGGTCATTAACAAAGAATATAAAAGTTCTCGTTAATAGCAATGGCTTTAAAGAGGGTTTAATAACCCTCGACACTAAGAAGTGATTTCAGAGGTGTTGCTACTAACGAGGATGTTAACGATTAATAAATTTTTTCTCATAAATACCGAGGGCGTTAACTATCAATAATTTTTCCCTTATTAATAAATTTTCAAATTTTACATTGAACTCTATTATATTATTGTTATGTACAAATAATATCATTATTATATTTATGCATTATTAATATTTAATAAAAGTATTTTATATTTTAAACAGTGAGTGCATAAACATAACAATGATAATGTCTATACATAGCAATGATAATTTATTTACATGACAGTGATATTTGAAAAAAATAGATTCACCGTAAACTCAAATTCACATAAGTTTTCTCGCTATGTGTCCATTGAATTTCTAAAATGCACGCATGCATATAATATTCTAGAATATCTTCTTAGGCTTCATTTGGTTGGGGAAATAAGACCATTATTATGGGTTTTTTTTTCTCTTTATAAGCTGGACATATAGAAATAATGATGAAATTGAAAGAATTTTGTCTCATCTAAACGTTTGAACCTAAAGAGAAATGTAAAATTAATTCATTTATTTAATTTCACTAACAGAAGCTATCCTCGTCTTCCCCACATCCTTTTCTTCCCGCTTGCGCACTCTATCTCGCATTTACCTCCATTCCGGTGTTGTATCAAACCGCATGTTAATTTTTTCCTTTCTCGTCGCGTCTCTAGAACAATAAATAGGGGGAATGAGTTTTTTTTCTGATTTTGGAATTTTGGGTAAGTTTGATTCAATTTGTGAATGGTGATGGAGGTGTGGGCAAAGGAATTTTACAAATTTTGGAATACAACTTGTTGACTTCGGAAAACAGAACAATTTGATTTTGAGTCGTATAAGGTCAGATATATTTCTCTGTGTCATTTTTTTATATTACAACTATATTCCACCTTCTTGATCTTTAACAACCCAGAATTATGGTGGTTCGTTGATTTTTTTAAAACATTTCACGTGTCATTTATTTGTATTAAGGAACATGTAATGAAACATAAAATGTGAAACAAATGATATCATTCCATTTTGTAAGGCCGTGTAATTTGCTTTTAGGAACTCATCATTTAATTTGGACAAATTGGGTCACAATAATTTGATCGTTTATTCAAGAAATGGGGCATCAATAGATAGAAGGTTAAATTAATATTTTCCATATATTTTATACAACTTCTAATATTTTCTACCAATCAATTTTTTATAATGTTACATGATTATTTATACATGTACCAATCAATGAAATAAAATCCTCTCAATTGTAAAATAATATTTCTCACTATTCATTCCAATCTCATACCCTACTAAGTGGAGCCATAGTTTAAAAGACTATTATTGTTTCTAGAGAACATCTATCAACCATTAGATCAAATAAATCATTGCCATTCATTGCAAATGTGAACTTGTGTATATAAAGTAGAGTTTCACACAATCTAATAATTTTAAGCGTTCTTAATCTAATAAATGTATAAAGAAATAGTCTTGTTGAGATCATCTCATTTTGTAAAACAAATCTATTTTGATCCAATTATATAAATTTGGATTATAAAATGTGTGACTATTTTTTTCTCTCAAGATTTACAATAATTCAAATGTGTGAAACGAATCTATTTTGATCCAATTATATGAATCTATTCGGGTATGAGTATGAATGTAACCATCTACAATCAAAAAAATAAGTAGAGTGCATACGCAATTGCTTTAGTGACGTTTAACTACAATGAAGGGTGTCTTGTCAAAAAAATGATTCCTCCTCCTCCTCATAACAAGTGACATTAAGGTCCTCAAACAAAAGCTCCAGACAAGTGACATTAGGGTTATCAAACAAAGCTGCCCCAATTTCGTCACGAACAAAAGTCTCCACAACAGTTGCACCTATCGGTGTGTTACTTAGCATTCCACTATCCCAAGGCATTCCTCTATCCTTAAATTTATTAAGAATGTTGGGTCGATCCTATAGAAAATAAAATGAAACATTTGCAATTCAAGATTTTTAACTCTCAAAATTACAGCGGCCGGAACGAGAATTTGGATGACAAACACTTTTGTGTCCTTACAAGATGTTTAAATCAAGTGGATAGAGAACCTCAGGCACCCGGAAGGACGTATCATCAACGACTATGCCGTGAGCAAATCCCTAATCAGGTTTTGCCGTAACTTGGTGGTTCACCTAACATATTTTTCCCTGCTCGATTACAGGTTCTTATTCTTGACGCTTTTACGAACCAACTTTGTCACCTACAAATGCGTATATTTTGTAGTGCAGAAAAATACAGCCGTATGGTTTGAATAAGAGTTCACGTCGCCTATCCCAATTCCTCGACGTCATCTAGTTATGTAGGACCAATACCCAAAAACAAAAAGTGAGCAGAGAGTGTACATGTCCGAACCTGCCAAAATTGGATTACATAACTTGATTAACTAAATCAGCAGACTCATTGATGTGGGAGTTCCCACAAAGTCGCTCCAATGTAATATAAAAAAATGCTGTAAAAAGAACATTGTTTCTTCTGTCATGACAAGAAAGATATTTAACTTTAACTATTAAATTTTGCAAATTTTTTTAAAATAAAATAAATTCTGATTAATCTCAACTAAAATTCGAATAAAACCACAATCATGATGAAGGAAAAACATATTAATGTGTCTTCGTCAAAGAATAAATGATGGAAGGGCATTTTAGGTATTTAATGTACTACATGTAACCCTAGATATTTGTACATCCTATATAAAGAGAATTCTTGTATAGAATAATAAGATGATGATATAGTGAAATCTCCCGACTTGGTATGCCGTAGTCCTTCTCGACGAATTGGATCAACAAACAACCGTCTCTATTATTCTACAACACGTTATCAGCACGAGGTTCTAACCAATTAGGTTTCACGGCCGTTCAACTCTCCAAGTTTACGACAATCGGATCCGCATTCACATTCTATCACAACCGAATTGGTGAGATCTAATTTATGAGATTATTGATCCTATTTATATGGGCTGTTCAATTATGTTTGAATTTATAAGTACACGATAATCGACGACGACATATTGTTCAGCCAAATAAATTTGAAATTAGAATTTTTGCTTTACTGCTCATAGGCGAGAACCACTATTTTTTATTGTTTATTCTTTCAATTTGATAATTATCCAATCAACTTGTATTTTAGTTTTCGTTGGGTGTAATTGCCTATGAGCCGCCCAACAATCAACTTGGTAGTAATTGCTTCAAGCTTTTGAAATTGCCTATTTCATTATGATCCACCCAACCAATGAATTCATAAGGTATATTAGATGTTATTATTAAAAAGGAAAAGAAAGAACTTTTTAGCAAATGAATTCATTGTTTTAAAATATTTTATTTTTTAAACAGTAATAATGCATAAAAGTAACAATGATGGTGTCTATGCATAACAGTGATAGAGTTCACCGTGACTCAGTATCGCAGGAGATATACTCTTACATATTTGTTTCCAAATGGGGTTGTTACATTTTATGAACAGTTCTCCGTAAGTGCAAAATCTTTACAGATAGTGCAAATATTTGGATGATAGTGCAAGTTTCGTTATCGATAGTGCAAATTCTTAACTGTAAGTGCAAATATTTGTGTTTGATTTTTTACGCATTTTTTAATCTCTTTTTTCCAACTTCTTATATCTTACTTTTTTTTAAATAAATTATCTGCACCTCTTTTAAATTTAATAAATACTTCAATTTTAAATATAATAATTGTTCTACTTTTTGAATAGTTTTCACTTGTTTGTCAATATTTGCACTGGTTTGTGAATGGTTTGCACTTGTGTGTCAATGTTTTGCACTAATGTATGAATGGTTTGCACTAGTTTGTGAATAGTTTGCATTTTGTGTGTGAATGGTTTGCACATGTGTATTGATGTTCATTGATGAATCCAATATTATAACTTGAAACAAGAACCAGAAATACGAATTGTGGAAAATTTAAGCAATACAAACCGCACTTTTGGCTCCAAAATCACACCCTACCCTGACTTTCACCCAAATCCTAATTTCTATATAAACTCAAATTCTTCTCCAAATACCAAAACAGATATAAAAATTTACACACAAAAAACAAAAAAATAGTCCCAAGACTTAAATTCTACAAAAATTTAAGAAACACCGGACTGTAAAAAAAATAAAAAAATCAATTTGCACGCACATAATCGTCATTTCTCCCTACAAAATTAGCTCTAACACCAGGGGTGGGGGAGAATTTCACACGAATTGTCAATGGTGCTTCCAAATCGAACATATCTGAGTATTACATAACAAAACTATCATCTTCTTTACAAACACGACAACATGAAACAAATTAAATCAACCCAATTCCATATGAACTCGCGACCTTTAAAATCGAAGCAGTCGTGCTTACCATTCGTTGTTGTCGGACTCTTCGACTTCGCAATCCAAATTTGTTCCTCGTCCATCATTACTCATGGATTCTTTCGTCAATTTTTATCACGGATCTGTTTGTCATCGTTATAAATACATCGATTTACCCTCCGTTTGTCTACTATCCTTCGGTGGTGATGGAGGTCTCAAGATACGAGTGATTAGGTGTCATAATTACTTGTATTTATGTGATTTTGTTGCACAATTTCACAGGAATACATGATTTTATTGCACTAATTTCACTTATTTGTGTCTTAATGTGGAGAAAGGTCTTGTTTTGATTATTGTGTAGGAAATTGGTGAAAAACGAGTAAGAAACGAAGAAAAAACTGTTCTGATCCAGAAAGAAATGGAAGAAGAGGGTTGAACCACATGAAGCTCCTCGAAAAGAAGATCGCAACACAAAAAGAACCAAGGCAATCGGAGTTCAGGAGCTCGAGTTATGGGTGAAACAAAAAATGTCGTATTGTTGGTGCTACTCGACTCGAGCCAAACTACTCATGTTGAGCTGGTCACTCGAATCGAGCCAATGTGCTCGGCATATTGAGCATTCGGAGTACAGCGGGTTGGGGGAAATTTTTGAGCTACTCGACCCGAGCAACATGGCTCGAGTCGAGCTGCCAGAAAAACGAAATCGCTCACACGACTTATGGCCAGCTCGACCAACCTAGAGGTCGAGCAACCCAACTCGAGTCGAGTTGGCCCAAAAATAAAAATGCTACCAAAAAGCCCTAGGGACACGTGCCAGCTGAATCCAAAAGATATAAAAGCCTCCAAGTTCATTTTTCATTCACTCAACAGCTAGAGGGGAAGATAGGGGATAGAGCAAGTGATACTTTCGAGAGCTGCAGCTAATACTTTTCATATTTTTTACATTTTGCTTCTATAGATAGCTTAGATAGTCATAACATAGTCTAGATAGAGTGTTAATTTATGTTTTGAGCAAGAAACTAAGGAGTATTGATGGATTTTGTATGGATTGGTGCTTGAACTTAGCAAGGTGTTTATTTGTTTCTATTTGTTGTTTGTTGCTTATTTTGATATGGGTTTCTTGTTTCTTTGCATATTAGTCATGGGCTTGCTTGTAGCATCATGGGCTAAGGTTCCTTTGTGTTTGGGTGTTGTGAATTGTGTTGATGGTTGATTAATTGCTTGCTAATGAAGAATTGTCTGTATTGATGGCTGTCTTTTGAATTATGGGGTTGTTTAGTGTTCAATTTAGGTGGGTTGGACTATTAGCTTGTTCGTTTGTCTAGTTATCACAACGAAAGTTGGGTAAATGTGGGTAGACGGATAGGTATTGGTTTAATTCCCGGATTTGAGTCAATTCACATCCTAACGAGAGTTGGGTAGGATCGTTAGAATCTCCTTAGTTCACATTGATTCACTAGCTAGTAGCTAGTGTTGAAGATGGAGAAATTTATGAGAGTGATCTCTATGCTACAGGTGGGAACACAAGGGTATGAAGTAGTTTAGTTAGTTAGAGGACCCTTCCTTTGCAATTATCCGGATGAGAAAGAGTAAATTCACAGCCCGATCTTAGGTGTTAAATGTAACTAGAACCTAGGCTTACCAAGTAAGGTGATGGTTAATGAAAAGTGATCATTTTAGGGAGTAACCGGACGTAGAGACAACCACCTAGGCAATCGTTACTCGAACATCATTCGAGGATCAACATCTGAACACTCAAAACACTAAACATTTTCATCTATTCGTTTTTACTTATTTGCTCGCTATTTTGTAGTTTGTTATTTGTCTTGCTTAGTTGATAATTGCTTGTTTTTAAGTTTCCAACATATTCAACACTATAATCATGCGCCGACACATAGCAATTGGGCTATACTCCACACCATAGTCCGTGCATTGATATAAAATTGGGTACTTCAACGACCCTCTTATACATGAGAGGTTAGTGTGGTAAAACACGTGTCAAGTTTTTGGCGCCGTTGCCGGGAACTAGGTTGTGTTGAGTATAACTAGTTGTTCGTTGAACGTGGTTAATAGTGGCTTTAGTTTTGTTACTAACGTTGCTAATACTTGTCTTGACCTTTGATGGTTTATCTTTGTTGGAGGTGTGCATTTATTTGAAACGATGGAAGGATATAACCATTACAATTGGAATCAAGGCTTTGATCATAATCGTATGGTTTATCCTCCACAACATGAAGAGCGTTGTTACGATAATTGGGGGAACGTCTCCTATGATTACCAAACGCAACAAGTTCCCTCATATTATCAAGATGATCGTCACAAGGAAGCCTCGTCCGCCGTTCAAGATGCACTAGCAAAATTCATAGAGGATAGTCAACGAATCAATAAATGTTATGACGAAAAGATGAAAAAATTGGAAGAGTCCAATCAAATGAGAGTTTTAGAAGGTATAATTGGTCAATTTGGCTCATGTGAGAATCGTGAGCTTGAGGAAGATAAATTTCCCCATACACACATTGACACGAATGAGCTTGACCATGACATTGCTTGGTCGATCATTGAAGACGATGAGGATCCGTGTGAGGAGGAGAATGAAAAGGACCATTCCATGTTCGATGAAAATGAGGAGAAGGATGCCTCGGAGGACTATGAGTGAAAAGTTATGGATATGGTAGAGCCTTGTATCGAAGAAGAAATTGAGAAATCTCTTGATCCTTACTTTCCTCATGCTTATATCAATCCTTCATTTGATTGTTACACTAATCTTTTATTTGAAGAAGAAGAAGAAAGGGAGGATGATGAAGAAGAGGAAGAGGTCTCAAGCGATGAGAAAGATAGAGATGACAATCTTATTGTCGAAAAAGATGAAGAGAAGTATCCATTGATGGATGTGAGGGACAAAGAACAAGAAAACCAATAAGCATCCAAAAAGATTTTGGAGAGTGAAATGAGCATTTTTAATCCCTTAAACTCTTCAATTTTCACTTTATTGGATATAGATGCTTCTATTGATTTTGTTTTGCTTATTGATACTTACAACCAAAAGAAAGAAGTTGAGAAAAGTTTGGGCATCCTTGAGATAAGAGAGATTAAGAAAGGCAAGAGATGATGATGAGAGAATTGTTGGGATAACAATTGCCAGGATCTATCGGGATGACCTCATAAACACAAATTTAAATTAACAATTATTACTAGCATGAATTTACCTAAGTGAATTCAAATAATAATTAATCCAACAACAACAACATGCAAATAATATTCACGTAAAAGATCCTAGCATGCGAAATTTCTAGGAGTTTACGTAAACGTACCAGTTGGAGAGACAATCTGAGACGGATAGGATCAAGTAACTGGCTACCAACCAAAAGTCTTTCTCAAGTATTCCCAAGTCCTCGCTCAACAACCCAGGTGGAAGGTTCTCCAATGAACGATTTATAAAACAAAGGAAAATAAATAATTGTTGCACCACCTTTATGGATTTTTAATATTTCCAACTCATGGAACACTTTGCACGCAATTGAAATTTTTCGAAATAACACAAATTGTCGACGTTTCAAAATATTTGATATTTTATCGACGCTGATATTTTTCCCAAAAAAAATGAATTCCTGTGTCTTGGGGATGAAACATTCATCCCCTATTTATAATAGAGAGGGGGACGAAAATTAGGCTCAAAATAGGGTTAGGAAATATCTTTTCTTGATCTTCAAGAAATCTTGAATATATCCCATATATTCTTCTTTCCATGTGTATTTTTCCACAAAAATCTCACACCCTTATTTAGCCTAATATTTCGAAAATAATAGGGGATCTTTCAAGATTGGATCTTTATTGAATTTATGAGATATTCTTGTATTCCAAGAATACATATCTTTTTCCATAAAATCTTTTCAAGAAAATCTTTTCAAGAAAATCTTTCTTCCTATTATATCTCTACAATTTTCGAAAATATCCATTAAAGAAACCAAGTGGGAGATTTCTTGAATTTATGGGATAATCTTGTATTCCAAGAATACTTATCTCCTTTCCATAAAATCTTTTCAAGAAAATTCTTCTCCCTCTTTTTCTTCAATAATTTCGAAATTTAAGAAAAAATAATGCAACAATAATTTATTTTATTTTAAGAACCTTTCATTTATTGGACTTTAATTTGGGCTATTTGAGGGGTCTCTAGGAGAATTAAGATGGACCTTCCAATGGGCTTCTGAATTCCAATATTGAGCCACAATATAATTCAGCCCATTAATATTAATTAATACCACCATATAATTAATATTGCACTATCCATCCTTAACCCATATTACGGTAATGTGGCTCCCGGTTATTATTTCTCGTGTTTAAGATTATTTAGTCCATTAATTAATTAAGCCACTGAAAAGCTTTATATTAATTAATATCTTTATCCTTGGAGTAAGGACAGCTCAGTTTTATTATCCATACCGGAAAATTAATTCCACTTGCAAGATTTGGTATGATAAAGGTTCCGAGCCCACCAAAGGGACCAATCACGCAAGACTTTGCAAGCACACGATTCTCTATATTAATCTTAGCAACTGTCGTACAATTAATATTATTGCCCAAGATATAGGGTATCGGAGATTCTCTTCCCATTTATAAGTCAAAGTAATAACTATTAATCGCACACGGTCCTTATTAAGTGACAGAGATTAAGAAATCAACAACCACTGAGGTCTAACACTTCATCCCTTAAGTCAGTGCGAATGAGTTTATCCTCTCTGCAGGTCCGCTTCAGCGCATCTAATGCACTAGTGTAATCTCTTGGTCAAGACAAGTCAATCTGAGCCTTACACATCAACTTCTACCAATAGACTGTTCGGGTCTATCTAAGTTGTGAAACACGCACTAGAGTACAAGGGACTGTTAACGTGATCTTCTGTGATCTGGTATCACCACGTTAACTACAATGTAACATGTGCTATTATATGAACGATTTACAATAAATATATATAACATTCAATCATATTTAAAGCAACAGTGATAAATAATTTATTTCAGTAAATAAGTGTTCAATACATAGGTTATACAAGTAAAAACATATTTTCATGTATAACCCCAACAAGAATATGGATACAATTTGGGGAACTTCATCATCCATAAGTTATGCATGAGAGATGGAGAGTATTGGTCGATATTTCATGAGAGCCTCCTTGATTTTGAAGCCAAAAGATTGAAATACGAATGCAAAGAGGATTGATATCCATGGCCTTTCCGATGAGTTGAACGACTCAAGTTCCATCCGGCATATGACGTTAAACCGAGCGCTAAATGGGAGGCAACCCATCTTTACATGCTTTTATGTATTTTGTGTTGTTCGTTTGATCTTGTTTTTGTAATTCATTTTTTTTAGGTTGTTGGGGTCGTGTGACGAGACTTGGTGAAGATAGCGAGCTTAAAGGAAAGATACATGCTTGAAGGAAACTTTAGGTACAAACACTCTTTCCCAAACTTAGATTTGCTTAGCAAAGTCTAAGTTTGGGGGGATGTTTCATCTTTTTATGCATTTTACATTTGCACCGGCACACCCCCGTTTTGAGATTTTGGTAATGTTCACCTTGTGGCATATTTTTGAGCTTAAATGGTGAAAATACTTGCACATGAATTTTGTCGTGATGGGCTCTCGTTTTGTTGGTATACTTACTACTAGTTGAGGTTGTATGTTGATGAACTTAATTGATAAGATGTGGTTAGTCTTGAGCTTAATGTTTCTTGGTGCTTGGTGCAATTTCATGGTAAACTACTCCTTTTTTCCAAACTTAGAATTGCTTAGCAATATCTAAGTTTGGGGGGGAGGGTAGTCGTTATTTTACGTTTCATTTGTACCGACGCACTTTCCATTTTGTTGAGGTTGTTGCTTGTTAGTGGTATGCTCTTGTGCTATTATCTTGATGATTATGTGGCATTTTTTCTCCTTGGGTATTGTGTATTGTGATGGATGCTTTTGTGTGTGATGTTGAGACTTTTGCTTGGTTGATGGGTAATGTTGGATGTGATGAGGTGGTTACTTGTTGGAGGATTGTAATACTTGATTACATGCTTTGAAATTGATAGACTAGGGATGGTGTGACTATTCCCTAATGCTAATCTTGAGAGACTTGAGCCATTTGAATCATTCATATCATGATTTAAGTTTCTTTTCTAGAGAGGATCATTCACAAAATGCATCCTAGAACTTGCTCCTTTGTCTTGTTTGAGATCATATTTTTGGGAAGGTGTTAAAGATGATTGGAGACCATTTTTGGTTTGATGAGTCACTCGGCCAAATAAATCCCACCGAATGAAGTCAATCCATAGTAAGCCCCTTTGAGCCTTTTAAGCCTATTTTTGTTGGCAAACTATTGATTTAGCCATTTTTACCATTTCTTTGTTGAGCCTCATTTTGATCCCTATTGATTTGTAGAGCTTCATGGTTGGTAAATAATGGAAGGACAAAATTTAAATGAGTGGATTTTGAGTTGTCAATGTGAGAAAGTTGAGAAAAATGCAAAAAAAAGAGGTTGAACAAGGATGAGAAAAGAAAGAAAATAAGCCTTGAGAAAAAAAAATGTGAAAAAGAGAAAAAAGGCTTGAAGAAGAAACCTTGAAAAATGGAAAGAAAAAAAAGAATGAAGAAAACAAGGTTTCAAAGGAGTTTGAAAAAAAAAATGCCTCTAAAAAAGAAAACAAAAGGAATGTGAATTGAGTCTTTGTAAGTTTGAAATGAGTGTTGAGTTTGTGTTCTAGAAATTCTTGAGTGATTTACCAACACTTGTTGCTTTACAAGTAATAGAGTCACTTTGTCCCAAATTTTACCTCACATTTGTCCAAAGAGCCTACATTACCACCTTGTGAAAGACCTCCTTGATTTGATTACCTACCAAAAGAGTTGGTGGAGAATTGAGATGAGGGGCAATCCTATGGATGTTGCATGGAGTGAATTGATTGAAAGAGTGTAAACACGTCCCTTGAAACACATGAGCTTTGAGTGAATTACTTCCATAAGAGAGTGGGGATAGTGCACTTGAACTTGTGTTATCTTGATCATTGTATGTTGGATTGTGGTATGAGAGTTCACTTGTGATTCCTTGTTCATTTGATTTGATCCTTGAAGTCCATCGCATAAGTCTTGGTGTCCATACATTGCATACTTCACAATTCCTCTCTCTTGTTCTATTTTCTTTTGTTGCTTGGGGACAAGCAACACTTTAAGTTTGGGGGGTTGATTAGGTGTTGTAATTGCTTGTATTTATGTGATTTTGTTGCTCAATTTCATAGGAATACATATTTTTATTGCACTAATTTCACTTAATTGTGCCTTAATATTGAGAAAGGTCGTGTTTTGATTGTTGTGTAGGAAATTGGTGAAAAACGAGTAAGAAATAATGAAAAATTTGTTCTGATACAGAAAGAAATAGAAGAAGAGTGTTGAACCAAGTGAAGCTCCTCGAAAAGAAGATCGCAACGCAAAAATAATCAAGTCAATCGGAATTCGGGAGCTCGAGTTATGGGCGAAACAAAAATATCGCGCTGTTGGTAATACTCGACTCGAGCCAGACTACTCGAGTCGAGCTGGTCACTCAGATCGAGTCAATTGTGCTCGACATTTTGAGCATTCGGAGTACAGTGGGTTGGGAGAAATTTTTGAACTACTCGACCCGAGCAACATGGCTCGAGTTGAGCTGTCGGAACAACGAAATCGCTCACACGACTTATGGCCAGCTCGACCAACCTGGAGGTTGAGCAACCCAGCTCGAGTCGAGCTGGCCCAAAAACGAAAATGCTGTCAAAAAGCCCTAGGGACACGTGCCAGCTGAATCCTAAAGATATAAATGCCTCCAAGTTTGTTTTTCATTCATTCAGCAGCTAGAGGGGGAGATAGGGGATAGAGCAAGTGATACTTTTGAGAGCTGCAACTAATACTTTTCATGTTTTTTACATTTTACTTCCATAGATAGCTTAGATAGTCATAGCATAGTCTAGATAGAGTGTTAATTTCAGTTTTGACCAAGAAACCAAGGAGTATTGATGGATTTTGTATGGATTGGTGCTTGAATTTCAATAGTAAGGTGTTTATTTGTTTCTATTTGTTGTTTGTTGCTTATTTTGATATGAGTTTCTTGTTTCTTTGCATATTAGTCATGGGTTTTGCTTGTAACATCATGGAATAAGGTTCCTTTGTGTTTGGGTGTTGTGAATTGTGTTGATGGTTGATTAATTTATTGCTAATGGAGGATTGTCTCTATTGATGGTTGTCTTTTGAATTATGGGGTTGTTTAGTGTAATTTAGGTGGGTTGGGCTATTAGCTTGTTCGTTTGTCTAGTTTATCACAACGAGAGTTGGGTAAATGTGGGTAGACGGATAGGTATTGGTTTGATTCCCGGATTTGAGTCAATTCACATCCTATTTCAACGAGAGTTGGGTAGGATCGTTAGAATCTCCTTAGTTCACATTGATTCACTGGCTAGTAACTAGTGTTGAGGATGAAGAAATTTATGAGAGTGATCTCTATGCTACAGGTGGGAACACAAGGGTAGGGAGTAGTTTAGTTAGTGAGAAGACCCTTCCTTTGCAATTACCCTGGTGAGAAAGAGTGAATTCACATCCCGATCTTAGGTGTTAAACGTAACTGGAACCTAGGCTTATCAAGTACGGTGATGGTTAATGAAGAGTGATCGTTTTAGGGAGTAACTGGACGTAGAGACAATCACCTAGGCAATCGTTAGTCGAACATCATCCGAGGATCAATTCCCGAACACCTCTCACACTCAAAACTATAATCATGCGCCGACACATAGCAATTGGCTATACTCCACACCATAGACCCGTGGATTGATATAAAACTGGGCACTTCAACGACCCTCTTATACTTGAGAGGTTAGTGTGGTAAAACACGTGTCGATTTAATGACATATTTGAATTTGGAAGCGGCGGCGATGGCGACCCAAACAACAGTCGCCTTTAGCCTCGAGTGTCCTCCCCCAAACAACAGTAGATCGCAACATCTTTCTTGAATTTCCGGTGGATAAATGAAGCAACGAGCATAAAACGGATGACGGTTGTGCTACTCCCTTGAACATATCAGTGTCGACGGTGGTTGGATATCCGGTTTGCTTCTTTTTTCTTTCCCACAACCACCATTTTTAATATCACCCATCACTAAATTAAGACCCTCCACCCAGGGACGGATCCATGAATTTGTCATGGCGGGACACAAATAAAGAGTATGTCTCATGTAGATTCGGGTTCATGTGAATTCTCTTTTTTTGAGTGTCACTATTATGCATATGAAGTCTTATTGTTGTATATATGGAGTATCATTGCTTAAAAGTACTTAATTTTTAGTCATTGACACTGTGTTTATGCTCCGTATGCACAAAAGTAACACTTTACATATACAATAGTGATACTTAAAATTAAAATTGACCTAAACCAGAGTTCACGGAAGTTTTCATGATTTACTCACTATCAAGTGTATTAAAATATCTACTTAAAAATGAGATTTAGGATTAACATTGTGGACATATTTAAAAAAAATATATAATACAAATCAATATGATTTGTATAAAATATGTATATTAGTGAAAAAACAAAAAGTGGATATGGAAAATGAGATTTGGAATTCACGTATTTAGTCGCTTGTGTTAGATAGTGTTGGGGTTGGCTAGTTATTGTTGCCTATTGGGCCGTTAATTTGATTTATTTTAGCCCATTTTAATTCATATTAAAAGTCTTACATTACATAATACGCGTATTCTACTAAAATAATTGACAATAATTGTTGGGGCACATGCCCCCCATAGGCAACGTACATTCGTGTTTGCCTCCACTGTAACACCAGCCTCAATTCATTTAGAGATAGAAGGTGAGGATTTTAGAGAGAGGTTGAAATTTGAAAATGGGAGTAGGTAAGGGGAATGTGATATGTTTAGACAGTAGAATTTCAAACAAAATCTTTCTAAATTGAAATAAAGGGCATTTAAGTCAAAATATTGTCATTTTGTATTGAACTATAATTACTAATAGTAAATGTATTAAGTTGTAGTACTAAGATGTAATTGTCTATTTCCAAATTTATATGTTCTCTCTTGTATTAGTGTATATATTAATACTTGTATTGTGAACGAAAATCATGAAATAGTAAATTTAAAAAAATAAAATTTAGAAATTATTTTTAAAATTTGAACACACTCTAATCTGCCAATTACCCGCATTAGCTCATTTAATTTCAACACCTTCCCTTTCAAAATAAAAAATAAAAAATTCAACACTCCGACTGTGCGCAATGTTCATCCAATGAAATTGTCACACAGAATAGACCTACCCGACATATTCGTTGGCCAGACTATCCATTATCTTTTAGTATCTTAAATTGGAAAATTATAATATTTTGTGATTGCAACGTCAGCTATCGACAACTGTTGAGATGTAAGTCATTACACGATATTAAGTAGTAAAGTTTAGAGATGCCAAAATTCACATGAGAATTGAATCTTAAATTTTGGATTTTGGACATGTCATGTGGCGGAACCCAAATTGGCAGGTTGGCCAACTCGATTGATTGAAATGTAAAAGTACACCGCCGCCGCATTTCATTGTCTATTTCCCTTTGGTTATTATTTATATATATTTGGTATCTATTAATATATATATATACATACATTTTAACAATATCAATTTATTCGACCTTTTCTTTTTTCAGCATCTCCTTCACTTGCTCAAATTCAGATAAAAAAAGACCTTTACCACCAGTTGCCCCAATCCCATTGGCTCATCCCCACAATTAAATAAAGGACCCCAACAAAAAAACGCTAACATTACAACTCAATACAACTCATCAATTGCAATCAAACTTCTCCACCCTATATAATCCCCAATAATAATCACAAGGACAAATTTCAAAATCAGACCCACAAATCTCGTTTTCACAATTCAATTCAACCCAAACAAAGAACACTACTGCGTGCGATTTGCGTGATGGGCGACGAAAGAGAAACCCTGCTAAATAATCCCAACAAATCCGCCCTCTACCGATGCGTATCCCACGCACGCGATGAGCTCCACAGCTTCCGGACATGGCTGAAATGGCTCTGCGTCGATCAATCGAGCGCGTGGACCACGTGCCTCTCCTGGTTAGTTTTCCTCGTTTTCGCGATTCTGGTCCCGGCGCTCTCCCATTTCGTGCTCGCCTGCGGCGGCGATTGCGACAGCCGACACAGTAGACCGTACGATACGGTTGCGCAGCTCTCGCTCAGCGGCGTCGCCGCTATATCCTTCGTTTGTTTGTCCACTTTTGTGCGCCGGTATGGGTTAAGGAGGTTTTTGTTCTTTGATAAGCTGCGTGATGAGAGCGAGATCGTTAGACAGGGGTATACTGAACAATTGAATGTGAGTTTCTCCTTGCCTTTTTCTTTTTCTAATTGAATTTGGTTTTAGTTTTTTAGCATCATACATATAAAATGAAAATTAGTTGAAAAAAAACAGGGGAATTTCATCACGAAATGGACTTGGATGCTGTTGAATTTAATCACTGTTGACTTCAAATTGATGCCCCAAAATTTGTTTATTGGATTTTTGTTAATTTATTAAGGTGAAGCCAAAGTCACATTCAAAAAGCTCTAACATGGTTTCAAAGTCACAAGAATTTTCTTGAATCAACTTATTGGGTGTTATGGGGAAAAGTCTCAGGTGGTTTGAATTTTGTGTTTATTTTTAAACAGTATTAGTTGTTTCATTAAAATGTATTAGTTACTTCATTAAAAGGTATTAGTTCAATAGTATTAGTTGTTTAATGAAAAGGTATTAGTTCAATAGTATTAGTTGTTTCATTAAAAAATACTACTCCCTCTGTCCAACAGGAAGATTTGAACCGTTACTATTTTAGCGAGCGAATTTTTTATTAATATTTAAAATGATAAATTAATTTTTAAAAAAGACATAATATATGAGAGGTATGAGAGGTAGATCTGTCATACCCCTCCTTAAAAGTCACTTTATTATTTCAAATACTAATAAACAACTCGTTCGCTAAAACACGACAAAAAAGGTAGTGTTCAATTCATCCTGGGACGGAGGGAGAGTTATTTTACTGTAAAGTGATAGTTGCAAACTATTTTTACTGTAAAACTGTTTTACATAAGATTGACTCATGTTATGGTTATTAGGGACATGCCTTCATCCATGTGTGTACAAAACTGTCACTTGCTTAACTAAAGAAGTTGGTAATTTCCATTGTACGGAGTGATGCCATGTTTATGGAGTGTTTCTGCAAAACTAATATTGTTCAATAAAAACAACTAATACTGTCGGTGAAAACAGCTAATACTGACCACCTAATTATGTATCCATGCAGAGATCACTGAAGATACTATTCATATTCGTGATACCATGTTTTGCTGCTGAGAGTGGGTACAAGATATGGTGGTACAGTTCAGGAGGAACAAAAATCCCCTTTCTGGGAAATGTGATTGTTAGCAACCTAGTCGCCTGCATCTTGGATCTCTGCTCATGGTTTTACAGAACAGTTGTCTTTTTTCTAGTCTGTGTCCTCTTTCGACTACTTTGTTATCTCCAGATTCTCCGAATGCAAGATTTTGGCCTGCTTTTCCAGATCGATTCTAACGTTGAATCTGTTTTGAAAGAACACCTTAGAATCAGAAGGCATTTGAGGATCATAAGTCATAGGTACAGAGTGTTCATACTCTGGTCTTTGATTTCCATCACTGCAAGCCAATTTGCATCTCTTCTTATGACAACACGTCCCAATGCTAATGTCAATATTTATAATACTGGAGAACTTGCGGTATGTACCTACTCTTATGTCCGGTAATTTAGGGTGGATCCAATATAAATATTTTGGTAAAATCTTGTATGCAACGTACAACTCAAGTGCATTTTCAAATGTATTAGTTTTTTTAGTAAAAGGAATTAATTGGTTAATATTGCTTGCTTTCACATAAAATTATTAGTTGTGTAGAATTGCATTGTACAACTGGTGTACAAGAGACTTACTCAAATCCTTTTTCTTTCTACTTTATCAATTTCAGTCCCAATGTGTACAATTTTAGTCCTAGGTGTCCAATTTCAGTCTTAGATGTAAACGGTTTTCGATCGATTTTGAATTTCCTACAAAAAATGACTAAAATTGGACAAAAAAAGGACTAAAATTGGACAAAAAAGGACTGGAATCGGACCTCTAAGGCTCAAATTGATAAAGTAGAAAGAATAAAGATTTATATTTGATCCACCATAAATTACAGGACATAAATTGATATTTAACTCTCAATTGTACTTGGAATCGAGTTTTTAATTCTTGTATGAGTGCTCAAATTGTGCGGTTTATTGCACAGCTTTGCTCTGTTAGTCTTGTAGCTGGGCTCTTGATCTTGTTGAGGAGTGCATCTAAAATCACCCACAAAGCACAGGCTGTGACGAGCCTTGCAGCCAAGTGGCACGTTTGTGCTACAATCGACTTGTTTGATACAACAGATGGTGAGACGCCAGTGACGGTGGTAGCTGAAAAACACTTGTTCTCTGTGAATTCTGGTGGGTCATCTGAGTTTGATGATGTTGGAGATGAAGAAGATGAATTAGACAACACTAAACTTATTCCATCTTATGCTTACAGCACTATCTCATTTCAAAAGAGACAAGCCTTGGGTAAGTTATGTCTATTCAATGAAAACAACTAATACTGTAATACTGGCCTACTAATACATTTTAGTAAAACAACTAACACCATTTGAAAATGCACTTGAGTTGCACAGTGCAACCAGTGTAATATCAAATATACCTAATCGTATATGACTCTTGTTTTGCTGCAGTGTCGTATTTTGAGAACAACAGAGCTGGAATCACGTTGTTTGGTTTCGTGCTGGACAGAAGTTCTCTTCACACCATATTTGGAATAGAGTTGTCCCTAGTTCTCTGGACTCTTGGCAAGACCATAGGCATATCCTAATTCTTAAACCAGAAATGAGCATAATTTGTTTTAAATCTATGCTGTATTTATTTCTGTGGTTTTGATTTGGGAAAATCCAGTGTTGGTTAGCCATAGGCCCTAGTGGTTTGTTGAGTTACTTCTTTGTGCATACATCACAGATGGCAGTGTTTGATTCTCCATATAAGATCAAATTATTCTTTTAATTTTTTACTTTTATTTTATCCTATATTAATCCTTCTTGTAATTTCTTGCTTTTACAATAATGATCTAGGATGTACTGTTGATTATTTCTCCCAATTCTCAGCTTCCCCAAACTGATTACCAAATGATATTCTTGAAGGTGTATTTTCGTAAAATAATTTTCAAATTACAAGAGTGACATAAATCATATTGGTTTGTTGCACATCTGCATTACTACGGAGAAAAAATGTGGCATTCATGTAAGTGTAATTATCAATTGTGAAAAATATTTTAACCGTGGCTGGGGGAAATAAAGGGACTCGTCCCCTGAATAAATCATATTGACTGTTGAGTATAATCTTTCGAGGCAAAACACCAAATTGCTTACCTTCAATTTCAGTACAATTGGATCCACAATTAGTATACAAGGACCAATTGTTGAATCAATATTTGAGCATGGTTATATGCAACTCTTTTTTAATTCCACATCAAATTTATACATCCCATTGTTTTCACGAATATGATATTTACTCACCCCTAGTCCACCCACTTTCACTTTTCATTAAAAAATCCTAGTTTTCCACTCTCCCACCACGTTCTTTTTCGTTAATGATAAAGTGAGAATAAGTCAAGTGGTAAGTATCACAACTTATGCGGTAAGATATATTATTTCATCTTTAAAAAAAAGTAAGAAGTTTATGTTGTGTGTTTGATATATATGTATATATATATACTTATGCGGTAAGATATATTATTTCATCTTTAAAAATAAGTAAGAAGTTTATGTTGTGTGTTTGATATATATATATATATATATATACAGTTCTGATATGTAGCTTAATAGCTTATTTGACATTCTCAAACTAAGCCCTAAACCATAAATCGTAAACCCTAAACCATTAACCGTTCGGGCCGGGTGAACCATGAACCACTTGGGCCCATTTTGACTCGGGTTGAGTTGGGTTCGGACCGGGTAAAATATCTATTAGGCTCCATAAGGAGCCCAATATTAGGCTCCATATATATATATATATATAAACAAGTACAGAGCCACATTAGGTAAAGGGGGGAACTGGGCCCCCTAACTTTTACAAAATTCTATATATGTATGTATAAGTTCTATTTTATTCTTAATATGTAGCGTTGTTAAAATTAATTTGTGTCTCTTTGTTAATGTCATTCTATCAATCATAGATCATGTTTCAATTTTTGTTGGTCATACTTTCGTTTCTTTATTTTTTCAGGTTTCAATATTTGTTGATTATATTTCCATTTCTTTATTTTTTTTTTCATTTTTTTCAGTACAAATTATTTGGGCTAAATATTGAAGATCCTTCCTTTAATTATAAATCAGGTTGAAGTCGTTTTTTGTCACACTTATTGTTGGAACCATAATTATTATTAATAATATAATTTTAAATGCTTTTTTTAATGAATAATCTTTATTAAAATCACATTTTTTTTATTTGATTATTCAATTTATATACATATAATTATTTTTAGAGAATGAGATCAGTATTTCAAATACTATGATAAAAATATATTAATTAAATGAATTATAATGTAATAAAATTAATGAAAGTGTGTGTGCGTGTATTTTCAGAGTGTTGTTGAAAATGTTGTGAAACTTATAAAACAACATATGACAGCGGAAGTATAAAAACGCAGTGCAAAGGATTTCCAAAATTGTGTATAGTCTATAATCAGACTATACGAACCTCATGGTTAAAAACATCACTATAACAAGTAGTGAGATACACACGAATCTCTTACAAGATCCTAAAAGGTGTAGTGAAAAACCACAAACCAAAAATCAATCTATTCAATCAAGTAACTAGTGATCTTTTTCAACCTAAAACTTGATCTACTAAGACAAAATCAATACTGATGGGAAATGTTGGGATACACTCAACCAATACAAATAGACATAGCATCGACCCTCACACTGTTGAAATTTAGAGTCACGTAAACACGTAATACATGCGCAGCGGAAATAAACAGTTCACCAACAACGAACACGTAATTGCATAATTGAATACGTATAAACATAAAGAGAAACCTTACAGTAAATCGTACGCATATTTCTCTACTATGGTATCTACGTAATCCCCAATTACGGACTTGCACGGATTTGCCAGCGTTGAATCCCGAGATGAATTTGCTAAGAAAATTCTAACTCTAGATCTTATGGAGAGAATAATGAATTAACGTTATTTGTGAATTCCCAAGAGCTCATATGTATAGGAGAGACTCAGCTTAAATCTTAAGCTAACCTGATTAGGAAACAAAATCCCTAATCTTATAAAATAAATATCTTAGATTTATTTCCGATATATAAAATCTCTACGGATTTAATTCCCATGTATATCAAATCTCTACGAATTTGATTCCATATATATTAAATCCTATAATAATATTCCATATATTATTATTGGGAATCCTATTAAATTAAATTTAATTTAATTAAATATTAATAATAATTAATTTCAAATTAATCTATTATTAATTAATTCTCCATAAATTAAATATTAAATCCAATTTAACATTTAATTAACCAACTATAATCCGTAAAAGGGAACTACTTATTGTGTGACTCATAGACCCTCATATATCGAGCGATTAGTCAAACTAACGGTCTTAATTGAACCCTAGACAATAAATCAGACATTTTCAATATATGAGGTACGTTGTGAGAAATGTGCAACTACTTGTAACTGAAACATGGGCTATTACGATTTCCTTCTTTCATTCGCGAATACTCGATTAAGTCTTGAACATGATGAAGTGTCTATTCAAATAACTTAACCATATTATCTCTAATCACTAATTGATCATGTATGTCACACTTAGCCACAAAGTCTAAGTTGACGTGCATCGGCCGATGACTTTGATCCAATTATGATGAGAAGATGAGTATTCCCTCTAAATCCACATTGAGGAATGAATCATATTCTTGGCTCAACTACCACGCACATGCACTTCGTGATGAACCAAATTCAAGCCATAACTACCCATAGACGCGTGCAAGCATCGATCATGGTCAAAGTTCATCACTTCACACATGTCGTGCATATTGACCTCAAGTCAAATGAGTATAGCATCGCTCCCACTAACCGAGACACCCGTAGACACATATAGTGGAAATACATCAAACGGTTTCTCGGATGGGTATACCAATACCCTCTAAGGTATCTGTGCATTCATCATGAGATACTTAGTATCTCGTAGTAAGTGAGATCTTACTACACTCTCTAAGAGTATGATGCAGATCGCACACCAATCTTTATTGCATCATCAATATCTCATTCTTGATGATCCTTGATCGGGGCTATTTGAGAATCATGCTTAAGTCATCTGAGTTCTCACAACCTCAATGACAACAATGACTCATGAGAACACTTGTATGAATAAATGCAAACAATCAAACATAATATTCAAACAAGTGTATTGCCATACATTAATATTAAGTCAACTATAATATTAAATCAAACTGGATATCATCTAGTATTATGTCCTTACAATAGATTGTCTGTAGGACACTAACACTAACACACACCCCACTCACGGTTGTGTCTCGGATGCTACTCTCTTAAGTTTGGAGTAGAGCAAATGGGATTTCACTTTAACTCAAACTTGAATGTCGACCAATGCAGTCTATTTATAAATGTTCGGACCAATTGCATTGTCCTATCCACTTGGTGTGGACAGCCTTGAAAATCTCCTCCACTATCTCCATGATCTTGGTGTAACCACCCATGATCTTTCTATTCTTACTCCATCAGTGCAACCGCCTGACAATATCCGAAATTGTCTTCAACCTGCAATGTAGGAAACATAGAAAAACACATCTAATAAAACGGAGTCAGTGTTAGGAGAAAGGACAAATTTAAGATGTTGTGCAGAATGTTGTCCAACATCTGTGCAACATCAACAATTATTTTTTTAAACTATGTATAGTAAAAAAAAATATATTTTAAATTCTTTTATTTTTTATCATTAAGTTGGGCCCCCCTGACTAATTTTTTTGGCTTCGCCACTGTGTATATATATATATATACACATACATACACACATAATATAATAGAGTCGAGAGAGGTGTTCACGGAATAGTACATTTTCAGTGAAGTTGGAACACTTCAGGTTCAATGTAACTATTCGGTGAAGTTGCATCTTTTGTTGAGTGAAAGTCGCAACCTTTTGGTCAACATGACTCTCCGTTGAGTTGTAACCTTCCGTGCAACCCTTGAGTATCTGTAAATACTTAGGAAGTGGAGAGTTGAGGATGTCGAGAATTAAACTTTCTCGAGGGAAGATAAATCAAGTTTCTCTAAACACTGAAAGTCGAGTCTCTTTCGAGTTTTTTTATGTTTGAGTTTTATATATACACTTGTGATTTCTGCTTCTGATATTCATTACAGTGTAACTATCAAATTTTCGTTGAATAAAGTTTGTATCCTGAAAAGTTAATTCCTTGTGAATCATTTACACATATGTGGGAGGAATTAATTAATACTTTAAAAAATAATATTATTTTTTTAGTGGGCCTAACCTATCATTAACTCTATTAATCACATAAATATACAACAGCTTAATGGGTTTATGAAATCCAATTTTGATTGATGTAGTGGAACAACCTATCATTAACTCTATTTTTTTTTTCTTTTTTAGAGCATCATTAACTCTATTACGCACTTTGTTTTTAATTTTTTAATATTTTATAAATGCAACATCCAAAATCTATTTTGTAAGACGGAACTTTAATTATATATCCTTGAAAGATAATACTCAATCCGTCCACCAATCTTATACACAATTAACTTTTATATGTATTTTTACGAGCTAATTTTATATTAGTAATTGAAATGATAAAATGACTTTTAAGGAGAGGTATGATAGATAAGACCCTCATCTATCAAACCCCTCATTAAAAGTCATTTTATCATTTCAATTGTTAATACAAAATTCGTTCGAAAAAACGCGTGTAAAAGTCAACTATGCATAACATTGGTGGTCGGAGGGAGTATATTTTAGTGCATTCAGGTGCATCGTGCACTTATAGTACATTTTAAAATCATGTAACTTGTTATACTGAAAGATGCAATTTATTTATACTGCACCGTGCAATTATTTTTTCATATCAATAGTTACACGGTTCAGTGTAAATAAATCGCATCTTTTAGTATAATAAACTGCATTTTTAAAATGCACTTAATATACTGTGCACCTAAATACACATGAGACATACTCTAAATTTAATATTATTATAGACTAATACGTTATTATGGTAAAAATTATTGCTATAGGATTTTAGTAAAAAATCTTATACATTTTTAATACTTATTTAATATAGGAAAAATATATTAGTACGATCTTATATCATATATAGATTCTCAATACAATCTTTAGTAAAATGTAGTAGGTAGTATTGTTTAATATGGTAATTTTATATTATGATCAAGGTCAAAACGGTAATATTTTACTCAAGGTCAAAACGCCTCACCGCCACGGCCTTTTTTGTTCTCTGCAGCGCCGCCTCTCTCAGCGACGGAGATTATTCTCTTCCGACTAAGCCTTCGGTGCACCCTTCTTTTCATTCCTATCTCCTTTTATTTTTCAATTTCACTTTGCTTCCTAAATTTAATGTTTTAATATATTTACTCGGTGAATGAGAATGATTTGAGTTGGTTTGGGACGAATTATAGTTAAATTTAATGTCTGACATATTTATCTGATGAATGAGAATGATTAAGTTGGACGATTGTAATTTTCAAGAGCTACAAAATTTTCCATGATTTTCTCATAATTGATCACATTTCTTCTTTGTTTTTTAATTTTGGGTGTTCAAGTACTGGAAGCAGGAAAATAGGAGAGAAGGAAAATAGGAGAGAAGGGAGTTTAGAAATTGCCCATTGTAATTGTGATATTGATCCTTCACTCTCGTACTAGTTACTACAATCATTGAAGCACATTGCTACCTTTGTTTTTTTCCGGTACTGTTACACCTTGAATAAGTCTCCGGTGAAACTTATATGAAATTTATACCGTTACATTTATAAACTAATACAACTACACTTATGAATTGATAACATTACACTTATAAAGTAAGATCATAGTATTAAATGTTATTGGTATTAGTTTATAAGAGTAGTGGTATCAGTTTATGAGTGTGATGGTATCAGTTTCATACTATGAACAAATTTAACGTGAGTATTTGTGTTACACCTTTATCAGCCTTTTTTGCTATCATCTAGTGTAATTTCTATTGTTATCACTTTTTTAGTACCATAATTTCTACATTCCCAAAAGATTAGGTTGATTCTTGACTTCATTTATGCTTAATTTGTAATGTAATACATCCTTCATTTATCATTTTAACATTTTTTGGTCCGGTTTCTCAATTATCATATCTATTTAAGCAGGCTGATAGAGCTGAAAAAACTTGTTGAAATTAAATTGTTATATGCCTTAATGTTATACAAATTATCGAGCAGGGCTCGATCGAGTTCTAATCGACTTTCGAGCTTAGCACTACTCGTCTCATTTACACTCCTAATTTTACCCCAACATTTTCTATTGGCTATTACTAGGATTTCAATTACCACACTACCCTTGCCTCCTACTGTGGGCACACAAACAACATGGGCAAGAAGAAGGAGAAGTCTGTAAATGTGTCCGGAAAGCCGAAGCATTCCCTGGATGTCAACAGAGATCGGGGCAAATCTAAATCTAGTGATGGGCGGAGCGGTGCCACAGTGCGGCGCCTCAAGATGTACAAGACACGCCCAGAGCGCAACTCAGGTGGTAAAATTCTAAAGCATGATTTGCAATCCAAGGAGTTACCCTCCACTCGGATTATGCCTGATCGCCGTTGGTTTGGTGAGTTCATTTTGTATTTAGCTCCAATAAGATAAATGGACTTCGTTTAATTTGTTGCTTGGGAATGATTTCTGCTAATTTTTGTGCAATCATTTGTTATTTCTTTGAAACTAACATGAATAAAGAATATGGAGAGGTCCTACACTGCGACATATGCCTTCTGTTTCAAGGATATATATGTTCTAGCCTGCAACTTGCTAGTTAGCTGAAGGTTCTAAAAATCAAAACTAATCATACGATTTTATCAGCAGTCAGCACATTATTATGAGATAGAATTTGAAGAAAATATAGGACATGAAGCCTTGTTAGATAGGTTTAAGTGCTACTTGCAAGCAATATTGAATGAAAGGGTGGACCTTTGGAATTGCATGTTTTGACTGACATCATTTGGGTTATGGTTGTTTTGGGTGAGCAATGGTTGACGTTGTATTATTATATCGTAAAAAGTTGTGTGTGTAATGATTGGAGCCATGTGAGATTTATTGAGATAATATAAAGGAGATGAGGTAAGTGAAGAAACAAAGTTTAATTGGTAGTACGAGACCAATTTTTTATCACGAAAAGAAATGGGATATTAAAATCTCAAGTCTGGATATTTAGAGTAAACTCAACATGACGACTATAGTTATTGCACATTACTGGACCTTTTTAATGTTATTTTAGCTTGGGTAGAAAGTGAACTGAACCTTATTTTGTTGTTGGTGTTTTACAGGAAACACACGTCACTTGAATCAAAAACAGCTTGAGACTTTACGAGAGGAGCTTCAGAAGCGTAAGGCGCTTCAGAAGCATATGCCAAACAAGTACGATGTTATTTTGACGGAAAGAAAGCTGCCTATGTCCCTCTTGAATGATCATCAAAAGGTTTGGATATTTCATGAGTAAAACCCTATTTAAATTATATCTACATGAAACTGTCTAGCTTGCATCTTTTTGTTTGGCAATATAATTTGTTTCTTCTAAATGTGTTCTAAGCAAGAAAGAGTTCATCTGCTCGACACAGAGCCTTTCTCTGATGCTTTTGGTCCTAAGACAAAGAGGAAGAGACCGAAACTGCTGGCATCTGATTATGAATCATTAATGAGAAAAGCTGATGGTTCTCAAGGTGAACAAATATTTATTAAAATGTAATATATATTGAATTTCCTTTGTCTGGGTTTAGGATATGCTGATGTTATTGACTACGTTGCCGTGCTATGTTAGCTATGTATTGTATCCCCCCCCCCTCCCGTTCTATATGTGGAAATTCAAATATTTAAAAAAATTAAGGATATTTATATAATTCTTCACAATATAATTAAATATATTTTTTTGCCAAGCCCCTTTGCGGAGCAGTGCACCTTATAACTATGTAATTTGAGGCACACTGAGAAATGTTTTTGGGTAATTTTTGAGACACTTGACAGCTAATAATGTCTTCTTTTTAGATGTCTTTGAAGAGAAACAAGGTGCTACTACATCCAATGGAGGTGAAGATGACTTTAGAGACCTTGTATGCCACAATATGTTTGAAAAGGGTCAAAGTAAGCGCATATGGGGAGAGCTCTACAAAGTTATTGACTCCTCAGATGTTGTTGTCCAGGTAGAGTTGGCGCAAAAACATGATCTTTCGATGTTTTATCCTCCCATTAGATGATTCTTCTAAATTATGTGTTTGGCATGATCTTTAAATTCAATTTTTTTTCTGCTATGGCATTTAGTATTTTTTTCTATCAATGGCAGGTTATAGATGCCAGGGATCCACAAGGTACAAGATGTTACCATTTAGAAAAGCATTTGAAGGAGCATTGCAAGCATAAGCACATGATTCTTCTATTAAACAAGGTCTGGACCATTTAAGTGTAAATCCTAAGGTGATGTTTGTTTTTGGTTTTGGTTTTAAGTGACGTTTAAAAATTGGTTTTTGAAAGCTAGGGTTTTTTGAAATCCTGATAAATAGTAAGGTGTGTGTTTGTTTTGAGATTTTTTAGTAGGGTGTGATTTTATTTTATGTTAAATCAATGTGTAAGAGTGTCTGGAGTTGTATTATTATATTATTGTTGAGAATGATTGTAACGATTGGATGATGTGAAGTATGATTTAAAAATATATAAAAGTATTAGGAGAGATAATTGATTGTATTGGAAAGTGTGATAGTAGATTTATAGGTGTTGTAGTGGTGATTTTTTAAAAACCGAATTTTCAAAATCCCAAACTAGAACAGGTTTTAAATTTTAAAACCCAAAACAAACATCAGCCAAATGATCCACTTTCCTTTTCCCGCTTATTAACTCCCCACTTTCTGTCTACAGTGTGATTTGGTTCCAGCATGGGCTACCAAAGGATGGCTTAGAACATTATCCAAGGAGTACCCCACACTTGCTTTTCACGCAAGCATAAACAAGTCATTTGGAAAGGTACACAATTTACTTTTCATCTTGATGTCCCATGAATATCTGAAGCTGATGAACTGTCAATTTAAGTTATTGTTGCATATTGAGAATGTGTGACTAGGGATGTAAATGAACGAATCGAGGTGAATATTACAATATTTAATTTCGATTCGATAAAATATTCGTGTTCGTTTAAAATTAAATCTGATTTTTATTCGATTCGAAAGTGGTATCGAATTATTCGACAGTATTCGAATATTCGATTCGAAATTTTAATATTTTTTATAAAAGTTATATATATATTTTAAAACCTTATATTTTTCTAAAATGATATAATTATTTGTTATTTCGAAATTAAATAATGTATTTAATTATTATTTATTATTCATTAATTAATTATTAATAATGTACACTATTAATTATTCATGAAATGAACAATACATGTTTTAGTAATTTGTTAAATTATAAATAAATTATCAATCGAAAATGTCAGCGAATATTGATTCAAATACAATGCTCGTATTTGAATTTGAATACCTTTCGAATCAAACAATTATTTTGTATTCGAATTCGAATACAAATACCGAATCAAATAAAAAATCGTTTGTTTCTTTTACATCCCTATGCGTGACCCACTTCTCAATTTCGGTCATTTAATTGATCAATATATTTCCCAGTTTTCTCCAGCTCCAAAAAAACTCAGAAATGGAAGACTTTTCAACCAGTTTCAATCCACCAAAAATGACTTGTTGGCCACAATTCTTGCAGTTCACAGGATATATTTTACTTTCTGTATAATTGTCTCATGCAAGTTTGTATATAAATTAATATATCCTCGAACACTTAATTAATGTCTTTGTTTGGTCTTTGTTGTATTTAGGGTTCCCTTCTCTCAGTATTAAGACAATTTTCCCGTCTGAAAAGTGACAAGCAAGCTATATCGGTTGGGTTCGTCGGATATCCTAATGTTGGGAAATCATCAGTTATCAATACTTTACGCACTAAGAATGTACATCTCTCTTT
The DNA here is from genome assembly GCA_037126765.1 of Stenogyne calaminthoides. NCBI lineage: Eukaryota > Viridiplantae > Streptophyta > Magnoliopsida > Lamiales > Lamiaceae > Stenogyne > Stenogyne calaminthoides. The sequence continues at coordinate 1,025,634 of JBBCBC010000032.1, forward strand.
CTACCTTCTTTTACTACCTTATAATTTGCTTCTCTGCACTTGTTGATTGTGGCATATATATCATTATTTATTTTACTTTTCTATTACTTTGGACATTTACCCTTATCTTTGTTTTGGACGTGTTCTTGTTTATTAATTCTGTTGTAAGTAATTTATTTTGTTATTTATGTTCGTATCTTTTGGGTGGATAGGTGTGCAAAGTTGTGCCAATTCCTGGGGAGACTAAAGTTTGGCAATACATAACACTTACAAAGAGGATCTTTCTGATTGATTGCCCTGGAGTTGTTTATCAGAATAGGGACACTGAGACAGATATCGTCTTGAAGGGTGTGGTAAGTAATTTTTGGGCTCAGTCATAGGTTTTTTAATGTTGTTTGATGAAAGATCTGTTAAATTGATGGTTGGTGCTATTGTAAGTGAAAATGTTAAAAATTCAACTTTTACTACTTCTAGAAAACGAAATTAAATAATCTATAGTATCTCCTTTGTTTGATTGATGACTTCCTTTAAATTAGTGAACATTAAATTAGCTGACTTCTGTTATCTATAATTAAGAGCTGTACATTCCATGAAAATTGAATAAATTACCTAACATGTATGATTGTGATTTTCCAATATTTCTTGGACATATATATCACGTAATTGAGATAAATTCTTGAAGCAATGTTTTATTGCTAATATTTTTGGCTTTTTTAGTTACCTGGTGTTTTTCTTGTGCCTTTCTATCCATTTGCTATCCTTCTGAGAATATTTGACTTTGCTCTTTGTCCACAGGTACGTGTGACAAACTTGCAGGATGCTTCTGAGCATATTGGTGAAGTTCTAAAACGTGTTAAAAAGGTGCACCTTAAAAGAGCTTATAAAACAAGTGACTGGTAAGTTTTGGATATTTTCTGTGAATAATACATCGATAGAAGAAAAAATAATTAAGTTTCCAAAATTTGGTGAATCTTGAGATTGCTTATTATATAAAAAATGTGCGTATATCATTATGGGTTTTGCTTTGATTACTAGCTCGTGTCGTCACTTTTCCTAAGTGTTGAACTTGTTCATTTTCAGGGAGGACGATAATGATTTCCTGCTTCAGCTATGCAGATTATCTGAGAAACTTCTAAAGGTAATTACTGTTGGGGAATAAGTTGCACAGATCTATTCGGGGTGAATATTTAAATACAAATTTAATTCTTATAATTATTAAGAGCATGAATTAATCCTATATTAATTCAAATAATAATCAAACAACATATCATGCATATAATTAATTCACGTAAATCCTACGAGTTTACGTGAACGTACCTCTTGGGATGACAACGGTCTGGCTGATTAGACTCACCAAAAGAACTTCCCAAGTATTCCCTTAATCCTTGCTCGACTATCCGGTGGTAGGACACTTGCAAACAATTAACAAAAGGAAAATAAATTATGTTGCACCACCTTTGTGGATTTACTAATTTTTTCAGCACATGGAATTGTACTTGGGAATGAAAGAGTCATCCCCTATTTATAGAGCATAGGTGGTCGAAATTTTGGGCAAAAAATAATATGGGAAAATCTTTTCTTGATCTCCAAGAAATCTTAAATATATCTCCTATATTCTTTTTCCCATAATTATAATATTCCACAAAATTCCACCTACTCTTTGTCATGGGATATTTTCGAAAATTATAGGCAAGATTCCAAGATTTGGATCTTCTTGAATTTATGAGATATTCTTGTATTTCAAGAAATACATATATTCCATAATATCTTTTCAAGAAAATCAAGAAAATCTTTCTTGCCCTTTATATTTCAAAAATTTCGAAATTATCTTCATGAATAACCAAGTGGGAGATTTCTTGAATTTAATGAGATAATCTTGTATTCCAAGAATACATATCTTCATTTCATAACAAAATTCAAACAAAATCTTTCTCCCATTTTTATCCATAAATTTCGAAAAAAATGGAAAAATAAGCAACAATATTTATTTTATTTTAAACATCTTTTTCAGTTATTGGACTATATGTTGGGCTACTTAGGGGGCCTTTAGGAGAATTAAGATTGGACCTTTCAATGGATCTTGAATTATCAATATTGAGCAACAATATTATTCAAGCCCATAAATATTAATTAATCCCACTACATAATTAATATTGCACTATCCATCTTAATCCATATTACAGTCAATATGGCTCCCGATTATTATTTCTCGTGTTTAAGATTATCTAGCCCATTAATTAATTCAAGTCACTGAAATAACTTTCCATTAATTAATATCTTTTGTCCTTGGTCAAAGAACGGTTCAACATTATTATCCATACTGGAAACTAATTCCACTTGCAAGATTTGGTATGATAAAGCTTATGAACCTCCCAAGGGGGCAAATCGAACAAGCGTACTTGCACACGATTCTCCGTATTAAATCTTAGCAATCACATGTGACCAATAATATTGCCCAAGATAAAAAGTATTGAATCTCGTTGATTCTCTACCCATGATAAGTCAAAGCAATAGTTACCAACCACACGTGATCCTATTTAAGGAACGAAGATTAAGAAATAACGAACCACTGAGGTCTAATTTTTCCTTGTTCAGTTCTGAAGATTTTTTCCTCCTGTAGGTCCTATTCAGTGCATCAGTCATGCATTAGTGTAATCTCTTGGTCAAGACAAGTCAATCCGAGCCTTACACTTCAACCTTTCACGATGGATTGTTCATTTCCATCTAGGTCGTGAATGACGTACTTTTAGTTACAAGGGACTGTTAATTTAATCTTCTGTGATCTGGTATCACTAAATTAACTACAATGTAACACATACGATTTATTGAACAGTTATGCAGTAAATATATGTAACATTCAATGATATTTAAAGCATCAGTGATAAACAATTTATTTCAGTAAATAAGTTCAAAATTCAGTTTTGATTATACAAAGTAAAAAACATACTTTTCAGTATAATCCCAACAATTACTAGTAATCTTCTGAAACTTTGTCGCTACGAAAATCTACAATTATTACAATATTTACCCCTGCTTAGCATATTGTTATATTGGATGCAAAAAGATGAAGAAAAACGACAAGCAAGAGCACATAAATTTTGTGGTTCACTAAAAAAATTTGATACCAAAATTGGATATTTGACAAGATATGAGACATATATACTTGCTGAAAGGCAAGGTTTCGTTATACATGACAATAAAATGCTTTTCTATAGTTGTAGTTTTATGTAGACTGAGTTATGGGTTCCCATTTCCGTGGGTGATGCTTTATTTAATTGTTATATATTTTGAAGGGAGGTGAGCCAGACTTGATGACGGGTGCAAAGATGATTCTCCATGATTGGCAGAGGGGTAAAATACCATTTTTTGTTCCTCCTCCAAAGCAACAAGAGGATGATGAAGCATCAGAGCAGGCAAAACAATTATCAGAGGCTGTGGACGATGACAATGATGATAAGGTTAAGGCGTTGTCTAGAAGAGCAATTGAGGATGTTATAATCTCCCAGCAGATGGGGGATGTTCCTGTCCGAAAGGATCTTTTCAGTGAGCACGAGTTGGTGGGTGAGTCCTAGAGGGCTTATGTCGTTGCTGCTACACTACTTAGTTTTTTTTATTGGGCAAATGGCGACTCGAACCCATCATCTCACGGCATAGGTAATGACGCTCTAGCCGCTTGAGCTATTCCACGTCATTGGTTTATTTATATATTATATACCTCTCATCTTAACTTCTCAATTGGTTTAAAAAAATCTTGAACTTCTCACTGATTTTGAAAAAAAAAAAAATTAACATTGTTCAGTGAAAACAACTAATGCTGATCAATTAATATATTTTAGTATAATAAAAAAAAAACTTAAGTTGCACGGTGTCAATGAATGGGTAGGCATTGAGAGCCAGATTGGTAGCCCTACACAAATTGTATAAATAGTTGTCCTATGACTATTTTAATAAGGAGAAATGCTATAAAATTGATTGATATAAACTATTAACAAGAGTGTGTAAAAAATTATATATTGATTGGTAGAGAGTATTAAAAGTGAATAAAACATAAAAAAATAATTGAACAAATAACAAATTACTAATTTTTCCTTTCTTGCTTTATGCCCAATTGAGGAGCCTTTCAGCATATGGAAATGCAATTGGAAAATAATCCTCCAACTCCTCGTCTAGATCATTGAGAATCCAGAAGCTTTCCTCAACAAAATCAAAGATGATACATTCCAAAGTTTCATTCTCAAGTTGAACAATGAAGAATATATCGTTTTCTAGCGCAGCAACTGAGTTGAAACTGTAGACATCAGACCCAATTTCAGTAGCAAATCTCAAATTTTATGCCCAAATTCAGCAGCAAAAATCATCCAAATTAGCAGCAATTTGTGATAAGAATGAAATTTCAGCATCAATTTGAAAAACCCAAATTAGCATAAATTTACGAGATCCAAATGGCGACGGCAACAAACCTCTTTTTTCACGGTGACGACGGCGATGCACCGGTCCTCTTCTGGGGCGATGACGACAGCGATATAGTGGAACCATGAAAGGGGCGGTGACAATGGCGATATGGTGGAATTAAGAGACAAATGAAGGGGAGAAGGAAGACGAAGCATATGGTGGAATTAAGAGGCAGATGATTTGGTGGAACCGTGAAATAGGCAGATGAAGGGGAGAAGGAAGACGAAGCAATGACAAATGAATGAGAGTGAATTTGGAATAAATATTACTGTAGAAGCCGGTTTATTCTAAGAGTACCTGTGAGGTGGTATTAACAACATAAAGGTGAACAGTGTTTTGAGACATAAGGAGTAGCAGGTCGGCTGATAACAAGTGGGTCGGAATGTTTATTTTATGGGTTACCAAACAATTTGCTAATTTAGTAGGCCAGACCTTTTAGGGGTTATAAACCCCTACCAATCGGACCCTCATACTCTTGATCATCTTCCATCCGAGTCGTTTCCCAAACCAAATGCTTATTTTACGGAGACGGTTGCAATCAAGATACCACAAGGGAAATATGCAGAGCTATTCGACTATTATTTCAAAATATTTAGATAAAAATTTGTGTGAACTTTAGTTCATGGTGATCTCTATTTATTTAATATCACTGTTATGTGCATGTACTATAATCATTATGTACAAATTTTATTAGTACATATTAATGATAGAGTTTATGTATGAATCTAATTCACAGAAGCATTACTCAAATATTTAACAACACTACAAAATCATTATACTTGAAACAAGTTTATAACTTTCAAGTTCTAGATGGGAATGAACATTAGCCCTTTGACATATTTTATTTTTGTGACTTTTTTATAATAGGAAAGTCATGAAGTTGAGCAAACATTCCAAGTTTGACGAGATTACTATAATAAGGGAAACTTACTCGAAAAAGATTGAGTAGGGGGAAGAAAAATAGGAGAGGGTGAGTGGGTGAAAGAAAAGTACGATATAACATGAGTGAGTGGATTGAAAATGGTGATGTGATTGTATTGAGTTATGTGAGAATAAGTGTGTAGATGTATCGTAGGGGCAGAGGAATACTTACATGGATAATTGGATGTGCCCATCCAAAATCGAATGATACGGGGGATTGAAATTTTTTTGTCTCATCTAAAAGTCTGAACTTGTAGAAAGGTTTGAAGTTAATTCGTTTATATAATTTCTCTAGCACTTACCTTTACTCGTGGGCTGCTTTTTGCGGGAATCGAACTTAGGATCTAGGCTTGAGTTTTTTTTTTTACTCTGATACCACGAAAGAATTTCATCTTATCTAAAAATTCGAATTTCCCTGTCTGAATGAGAACATCTCTAATCAAAGAGTAGGACTCTTATGAAATATTGCATCATAGTGTTATGTCCAATACCACACAAATAAGGTAAAAAATTAAAAAAATCGCTGGTCAGGACCGGGGAGGGCGCAGGTCGGGGGCGGGTCTGGGCGGGCCATTATATATTTATTGAATGATATATTTATCAAATATGTATTGTAGCCTAGTGGTTCATGTTTGTTGTTAAGGTACTTGGTTGCAGGTTCAATTCTTATTGAGCACATAATTTTGTCAGGTATTTGTGTATTACTACATATATGTGTAAGTGTTACCATTGAAATAACTTTATATCTTACGTAACACGTACTAAAACATAACGTAACATTGTTGTTCATATGGTAACACATTGGTATTCACATAGTATTACGACATGTATACAGTGTTACATATTACTAAAAAAATAAGTGTTATTACATGAACAAAAAGTGTTACTCTATAAAGAAAAGCGTGTTACAAAAGAGTGTTACTACATGAACAAAACCAGTACAATCGCGAAAAAAAAAACTCAGTCTAAAATTACAAATTTAAAGAGGAAAAAGAAGAACAAGAGAAGAGAAGAGAAGGAAAAACCTAGAGACGCCGCGCAGTGAAAATCAATTGAGATCTGGTGCGTTTGTTGGGAACGCGAGGAAGAAGAAGAAATCTGGCATCTGATGTTGCGCGATGGAGAAGAAAAAGAACGCTCTGCCCTAACCCGGATTCAAAGCTTGACCCGTGAAAATTTAAAAAAAAAAACTCAATTCACCTACAATTACACATATCACTTGTATGCAATATTGCATACAAGTTTTTGCTCTAACCAACTATATCCTTATAGTCTACCAAATAGAGTAAAAGACCATCACAAAAACTTGTATGCAATATTGCATACTAGTTTTATGTGTAATTGTAGTTTAATTGAACTTTTTTTTTTCGCGGGTCACGACCTGGTCAGATTAGGGCAAACAGAATGGTGGGTCTTATGGGCCTTCTTCCTTGCATCGCCGCAACAGACCAGATTTCTTCTTCTTCCTTGCGGCGCTTCCAAATTCTTCTTCCGTCTCCGCAACATATCAAATTTCTTCTTCTTCCTTCCGTCGCTCGTGCCCTAATTTCTTGTCCAATTTAATTTTTCTTCGATTCGTTCTGATCATTGGATGAAACCAGATTATTCAATTTGGATTTCAATGTGGATTCTACGAGAAGAAGAGAGAATATGTGTGTGGTGTTGGATCACACGTCAACATAAAGTATGTGCTGAAATTCAGATCCTTCTGCACTCTTTTCACGCTGTTCTGTAAATCTGTAATTTTGGACTGAAGATTTTTTTTCGCGTTTGTACTGGTTTTTGTTCATGTAGTAACACTCTTTTGCTCATGAGGTAACACTCTTTTGTTCATGTAGTAACACATTAAGTTGTTCTTTAAATCTTTAATTTTGGACTCGAGATTTCTTTTTCGCGTTTGTACTGATTTTGTTCATGTGGTAACACGTTTTTCTTCATAGAGTAACACTTTTTGTTCATGTAGTAACACATATTTTTTTAATAATATGTAACACTGTTCACGTATTGTCGTAATATTATGTGAATACTCATGTGTTATCATATGAACAATAATGTGTTACCTTCTGACCCATGTTACCGTATGAATATTTATGTGTTACGATATGTTTTAATACGTGTTATGTAAGATATGAAGTTTTTTCAATATAACAATGTAGTAACACTTATACATAAATGTAGTAACACACAACCTACGACCAAATTCATTAACAACAAATTTGAACCACTAAGCTACAACACATATTTAATAAAGATATCATTCTATAAACACATATGCGCCCGCCCAACTTGAAGCCCACAGCCCACAACCCATGTCCGTTTTGCCCGCGCCTGCGCCCGACCCGCCCCGCCGACCCGCGAATTTAGATCAATTTTACCTTATTTATATTGTATTTTATATAACACTAGTATGTAGTATTTCACACAAAATCTTCTCAAAGACCATACAACTTTTTTTTTGGCCGTTTCGTGGCCTACCAACGCCCCTTGTATTAAACCTATCTTTGTGGGTTGAATACATCCCCAAAATCACCGTCAACGATTGATAGCATATGTTGATACGTATCACTCAAGGATGAAAATATCGCTATAGCAAGTAATATCGCAACCTTAATTTTACGGATATATCGCGCATATCGATATGACAAAAAAATTAAAAAAATGACGGAAATTATGTTAAAAAATTAGAAATTTGACATGACATTTTGCAGGTTATTATTACACACAATTATGCATACATTTCATTTAAAATCACAATAAAATGACATATTTAAATCAAAAATATTAGCAATAAACTATATAAGCAGTATTGTCCATAAAAAACAGCTGACAATACAATATATAATACAATACAAAATGACTAAAATTACATGATAAAATATAATTAGTACCAAAATGATGACCTATAAGGTTCAAAAATAGAAGATGTAATGACATCTCTATCCAAACAATACTGGTACCAACTCATCACATTAAAGTACTCATGGATATATTATGCACATGTCATTTATATGTTTTCCTATCTCTTCCAACTACTTCACCATGAATTGAATATTGTGTCATGACCCAGATATTTGTTGATACGCATTTTGACTTTCATAAGATATTTGAGGAGTTGGGCAATGAAAAATATTTTGAGTATTCCAATCAAACTGTGAACTCACATATGTATCAAAAGCATATAAATCTTGAGACATATCACTATGATCAGTGTCCATACCCATGGTGCAATTAAATTAAAAAAATATATATCAAAATCTATAATAATATCGCGATATTTCCCGATAGTTCCCGATTTTTTGCGACATTTTGCGATATTATGCAGTAAATCCGTGATATTTGCACTGTTCACGATAAGAAAAAATTTACATGCGAAATCCATATCACATAGTTAAAAAATGCGATATATCCGCGATATTTTCATCCCTGGTATCACTTTAGATATTTTATTTGTAATCTATTATCTAGATTATTAATATATTATTTGATAAAAATAAAACGATAACACGTGTTAAAGATTTATTAATGAAACATAAAATATTGAGAGTATGTGTTGTATGCATCAGATGCACCGTGCGACTCAAATTTATTTTTCAAACTTATAATTTATTTTACTTAAACGTTCAATTTATTTGCACTGAAACATTAACGATTAAATATAAGTTGCATGTTTTAAAAAGACACTTAAATTGTAAATAATTTGTCATGATAAAAATTCATATGAGATGATATCATATATGAAACAAGTTATAAATTAGTACAAATCAACACTATTCTCCCCAAAATATTAAAACAACAAGTCAAAATTAAGTCTCGTTTCTCACCGTCTTACACAAGTGTGTACCTAGAATAATACCCAGATTTTGCTGAATATTAATGAGGAATCCACATTCTTAGTCAGCCCCTTCTTTGCCTTGGGGTAAATGCAGATTATTTTATACTCATTTTGCTAATTTATCCAACAAAGGCACAAAGTTAACGGATTTCCGGTACTTTATAACAAGAGGGAGACGTCAATTCGCCAAGAAAAACAAACTCAAAACTCAAAAGCAAAAGAATTAGTAGCACAACCAAAAACGTCATCGTTTTAGCGCTGTATGTCGGCTAAAGCCTAAACGGATTTTCGCTCGCAGAGCCAAAAAAGTATCAACTCGTTTTTCGCCGGAATGACATTAATGCAGAAATAACTGTATGTAACTCGATAATTTCGGGGAACTCGGATGGAGATAGGTTCGGCGCCGATTAGTCGGTGCTCCAAGGAGCACCAGAAGATCTATCAGGAATGGTTTTCTATCGCTGATTCAGGTTGATTTTATTGTGTATCTTACACTTCGAATTTGGTTTCTGTTTTGACTATTTGGTTTACTGATCAGTTTATTTTATGGAATTAGATGGAGATGGGCGTCTTAGTGGAGGTGATGCTACCAAGTTCTTTTCTCTGTCTAACTTGCCTCGTCAAGATCTCAAACTGGTGTGTTGTTCAATTGTTTCAGTTGTTGCCTCTCCTAATAATCCTTTTATCAATTTTTTGGTATTACGCGTGTGGGGTGGGAATTTTAAATTCTCCTTTGTTTCGGAGTGTTATTGAGTTAATTTTCTTTGGAAAAAGTTCTGGTGTATTTTGTTTGATTAATTGAGTTAATTTACTGATTTCCTGTGTAACTGGGTTGTTGCTTGATTTATATTGAATGGTGATAGACTGCCACTGTTGAATTACAATTTCATATAATTCCGTGACTGTTCTCGTATAAAGCCTCCTAAACCTAATCATTATATGTTGCCTTATAGTAATGGGTTCCTGGGACTATATTAAAGATTTTCCTCTATTTCAATGTAATGATCTTTTTGTTATTTTAGTTTTCATCATCTACTCTTTTCTTGTTCTTGTGTTCTTCTGTTTCCACAAGGTGTGGGCCATTGCTGATTCAAAAAGGCAGGGTTTTCTTGGATTTAAAGAATTCATTTCGGCAATGCAGGTTCCTATTGTTTTTATATTGTTTTCTTTGTGGAAGTGATTAATCTTGGAATTCTGATCTCTCAATGATTTGACTATGTAGTTGGTGTCTTTGGCACAAGCTGGGCATGCTATCACCAGTGATATCTTAAACTCTGAAGGTAACCTCTGAAATGTCAGATTTGCAGCTCTCATTTTTGTGTTTCTTTTCACATGTACATTGGTTATGTTTGATTTGGTTAGTGGATTTTGAAATTTTACGATGTGTGTTTGTTTTGAGACTTAAGTAGGGCAGTACTCAACTTATGTAATTGATGTGTATGAGTGGGTGATGTTGTACTATTATATTATTGTTTATTGTAATTTTGATGATTGAAGTGTTTTATTGGAAGTTGTAAAAGTGAGATAAAAATGTGTGGAAAGTGATAAATAAAAGAAATGTGGGAATATAAAAATGATATTTGCATTAATGGGTCATTGAGGAGAGTGTCATGAAAAATGATTTGTGTAGGGTTTATAAGTATTTGTGGGGTAAGATGTATTAGTTTCTTAAAAACTGGATTCTAAAACCCCAAAGTAGAACGGATTTAGATTTTGAAATCCCAAATTCGGTTTTGTAATCCCAAATCAAACATACCCTAAGTAATTCTTGTCATAATTATAAGGCGATTATTCATATGGTTAACCACATCAAACATTGCAGTTGACTTTGAGAAATTACAACCTCCAACCCTGGAAGGTCTGGATGTGCTACTTGCAGTAAGTTTTTATCTTTTTCATGTGTATTCTCATTTAAGTTTGAAAGATGGATATGAGAGTTTTTTTTTTTAATGCAGAAGAAAAAGCGTTATTCAAGTGAACCTGAAGAGAATGGTAAGGTGGAGTGTTATCTGCACTAAAACATTGCTGATTAATTTTTGTGCTTGACTTTTTATGATTTAGGCAGTTCTCATGGTCAATCTTCACCTGCAGCGGGTTGGTTTTCTTCTTCAAAATCTGCAAAGAAGGTAATCTTGTTTTTTATGGATAGCATAGCATGTCTTACTTTCATTTTATTTCATCCGTACATAATATTTGCTGTGTAATCAGACATCTAAAAGCATGAGAATGTGGGTTTAAATGTTTATCCCATTCAGTTTTTCTTATTTATGTTTTTTCTGCATAATCTTCTTCTGTACATGTCAATTTATATAAAGTATTTATGCATTTGATTTTATATAAGGATGACTGCATCCAAATTTTAGATTCAAGATGTTGATTTTGTATATCTTTTCTATCAATCCTCTTGGTTCCTCAAATGATGCTTCCTTTTCGTCTATTGCATTAGGTCTCTTTGAGCTCTGTTACTTCGATTATTGATGGCTTGAAGAAGTTGTATGTTCAGAAGCTGAAGCCCCTCGAACTAACCTATAAATTTAATGATTTTGTTTCTCCAGTACTGGTAACTATCTGAATTCCTTTCCTTGATATATTGTACAAATTACTCTAAAAGCCTTTACCACTGGTTGCTTCGTACATGTATATAATATTTTTAACTGATCATGTAATTTGGGATGGAATTAACTCTGGAATAATGCATTGTATGTTGTGAAGGCCAATAGTGATTTTGATGCTAAACCTATGGTGATGCTACTGGGTCAATACTCCACTGGGAAGACAACATTCATCAAACACTTGCTCAGAGGAAATTATCCAGGTATTTAACAATTCTTTTGGAGCAATAATCTACCTTTTCTTCCCACACTTTTTAGAATAGATTTTCTTATGTTTTTATCTATCTTGCTCTATATGATAGGTGCTCACATTGGACCAGAACCTACGACGGATAGATTTGTTGTTGTGATGGTATGTCATTGTTCTTTCTTTTATGCTTTGAGCATAGCACAGTCTTTTAGGGTATGTTTGATTTAGGATATGAAAACCGAATTTGGGATTTCGAAATCTATATCCGGATCTACTTTGGGATTTTAAACCCGGTTTATAAACACTGAACACTTTCACCCTTACAAATACCTATAAACACCATTTTTACTACAGTACACTCTTTCCAATGACTCATTAATGCAAATATGATTATTTTTATTCCCCCACTTATTTTATTTATCAATTTTCACACCCTTTATACTCACTTTTGCAATCACTACACAATCATTCAATCATAACAATAAAGTAATAATAATAGTATAATACAATATCACACACTCTCATGTAAATCTCAAAACAAGAATAAAATTACTATTCCACTAGATTTTGATATCTACATTTCAAAATCCTCTAAATCCCAACTCAAACATACCCTCGACACTGTATTCTATATGGTTCTGCCATTCGATCTTCAGTGCTATCTGGTGCCAACTTGTGTACAATGCATGAGTAATTCACTTTATGATTTTCCTGCTGATATGGCTAAATGCGATCAACACTATCACCGTTAATGAATTTTTTATTGCATCTGTTGTTGATGGCCTTTTTGTGTCATGTGCTACTTCTATAGTTCTATCGAAATTTGAACATGATATAAAAATAAAAATAAATCCAGTAAAATAAATAAATAATGAAGTTATCATTAAACTTTTTTTTATGCAGAATGGACCTGACGAGAGAAGCATCCCAGGGAACACTGTTGCCGTTCAAGCTGATATGCCTTTCAGCGGTCTGACAACTTTTGGAACTGCATTTTTATCAAAATTCGAGTGTTCTCAAATGCCACATCCTGTGAGTACTAACTTTATTTTTCATCATTAAAACCGATAAAATAAAGAAAATTCTTAATATCTTATACAGTAAATTGTTTAATTTAATGCTATAAGCTGCTGGAGCATATTACATTTGTGGATACTCCTGGAGTTTTATCTGGGGAAAAACAACGAACACAGAGAAGCTACGACTTTACTGGCGTGACATCTTGGTTTGCCACAAAGTGTGATCTGATCCTGCTTCTGTTTGATCCTCACAAACTTGATATAAGTGATGAATTTAAACGAGTCATTGGATCTTTACGAGGTCATGATGATAAGATACGTGTGGTTTTGAACAAGGCTGACCAAGTTGATACCCAACAAGTACGAGTTATTAAAGATTTTTTTTTTCATCTAATTTTATCATTATCCTTCAACTGTTAACGAAAGTATGTAACTTGATTCTACTGGTTTGCACTCATTGCAGCTTATGCGGGTATACGGTGCATTGATGTGGTCCCTTGGGAAAGTGCTAAACACTCCTGAAGTTAATCGAGTTTATATTGGGTAGCTCTCTAATACAATGAGATAATCTTATGTTTTGATTTAGGCAAATTCTTACGTACTGTATTTTTGTAAGTATTAGTTGTTTTCACTGAACAGTATTAGTTGTTTGCACTGAACAGAATTAGTTGTTATCATTGAACAATATTAGTTGTTTCTATTGAACAATACTAGTTGCGCACCAATTGCACTGTGCAACTGGTGCGCACAAGTGTTACTTAGTTACTCTTTGATTTATTATTGATTTTTCTATTTTCAGACGGTGTCTTTCTTCTGTTGCTTAATGTTTTCTTCTGTCCTTGCAGTTCGTTTAATGACAAGCCGATAAACGAGGGTGTTGTTGGTCCCATTGGTAAAGAGCTCTTTGAGAAAGAACAGGAAGACCTCCTGACTGATTTAAAAGACATACCAAAGAAGGCTTGTGATCGTCGTGTAAGTATAAATAAGATTGCAAATTTATAATTTTGCAGAGTTTGTTTTGTATATATGGCAGGATTTGGTTATTGGTATTAAATTGATCTTTGATATTGTGCAGATAAATGAATTCGTGAAACGGGCAAGGGCTGCTAAGATACATTCTTACATTATCAGTCATCTGAAGAAGGAGATGCCTGCAATGATGGGCAAAGCTAAGACACAGCAGAGACTCATTGACAACCTGGCTGATGAATTTGCAAAGGTCTCTCTCTCTCTCTCTCACACACACATATGTATGTATGAGTCTGCATGCCTAATTCTTCTCATCTAATTTTCAGGTCCAACGAGAACACCATTTACCAGCTGGGGATTTTCCTAATGTGGAACACTTTAAGGATGTTTTAAGTGGGTATAATATAGATAAGTTTGAGAAGCTGAAACCTAAAATGATACAGTCAGTTGACGACATGCTTGGGTACGACATCCCTGAACTTTTGAAGAATTTCCGCAATCCTTATGATTAAGATTTAAACACTGATGCATTTTGGAGTGTACTACATATATACACAATCACCTGTAATTTTTTTTCATGAGTTCTCAGTGATGTACCGAATTCAATTGAATAATTGTTTCTTGTAATAATGCGTGTACACCTTCATTTTCATGTGATTTGTAATGTTGGAGTGGGAAAAGCAGTGTAATACATGCGCTTTATTTGAAAATAGCAAATTCTATTTTGAGTCCCAGAATTTTTATTTTTTATCTCAACTTTCAAGTTTTCATTCTTTTTTTTTTGTGTGGTGTGTGTGTGTGTGTGTGTGTTTTAGTCAGGGCTTTAACTTCTAATTCTGTATATTTTTGCTACAGTTTTTGGCAGTGATTTTCTTGGTTTAAAATTTGTAACAGAAGGAACTTCATATTATATGATCCAATATAATTTAAATACTAAATTGGAGTCTCGTTTTATATATAAAATCATTTCATACAAGACTTCCTTGATTTTATTTGATTAGACTCTTCATATTTCATTTTAGGTAACTCTCCTACTAGATTTTAGAGTATTCGGTGAATGATATACTGAATTTTGAAGTGTTCTTAATTTTAAAGGTTTAGTAAAATAAGATGAGTGTTCTTAGTAAAAATAAATAAAGGGCGAGGCTATTGACAAATGGGTGTTTGTTCAATACATTTATTTTACAATTGTATATGATGTACATGACGTTAAAGTAATATTGTACATATGAGTGCACTGATAAAAATTCAAGTATAAATAATCATTCTCATAAATAAATATCGAAGTATGTAGTAAGAGTGTAAGAAAATAACAAGACATGGTGAATAGGATTTATGTGAAATAAAATTTGGTGATTAAGTTTGTGTTTTCAAATTCTACTCACAATTTAGAAATAATTTTAAAAAGATAAAATTTTGAGAGGAAGGTGTGATATCATTTGTGTCACTTTATATGTTCCACTCTATGTTTCATAGGTTGGATGCATGAAATGTGGGATGTAAAAATGTACCCAACGAACTATTTTCAATAGTTCATAAATGTCTCAAACACTAAATGGAGTTAATATCATATTTTGTCCTATAATTTAAGTTGAATCCTACGGTTTATAAAATAGAACATAAAACCTCAAAAATGAAAGGGCTCAGATGTGGTAATTTCGTCCAAGTTTGGACAAGGTGGAGTATAAATGGTGACATAATTGATGGCAATATTCAAATGGTGCTCTATATATTAGTGGCCCGATGGTTATTCAAGTGCAGTGTAAAGTGTAATTTCAAGTGAGAGAACGAGTTCGAGAGAAAAAGGGAGAGGAAAGAAGAGTGTGTCTGAGTGCCTACACCATTGCCAGAATAGGAGCCGACGGCGAGACCCAACAGTGTTATCAGAGCCATCGTCCCAGACGAGACGATAGAGTAGTTGTCGGTGTTGAATGAATAAGACGGTGAATGACAGTCTTTGTGGAGTCATTTGCGGTGAACCTTGGTGAAAAAACGAGGGGTCTCTATGCACTAGACGATGTTGAACTAGATAGAGCGGGTCGTTTGAGAGGAGGTTCGATGATCTTTGTTTGAGGGGACGATTATTGGGGTATCAAACAATATCTCATATCGAAATAATATGAGAGTATCATAAAATTTATTATGATTGACACTATTTTAATTGGTATGTGACCTTTTGAGAGATTTCAAAAAAACCAATCCGTACAGACTTGATCCAAAGCAGACAAAATCATACTAATGCAAAAATTTGGGTCCATCCAAAACGGTCATGCTCATCTATTTCAATAACTTGGCCGGCAAAAAGTCAACGTTTTTTTATAGATAAACAACCTCCCCCCCCCCCCCAACGTCTCATTAATGAATAAGAACAAATTAAAATTATAAAAAAAAAAATGTCAACGTTGATGGTACATTATATAAATAAGAAAATGTATCTTTATTTTGAATTAAAAGAAGTGCATTTCTTATAAGATCGTATATGATCAATTCTAAAAAAATAAAGGGATTATTTACATTAAAAAGTACTCCTTTTTTTTTCGAAAACACATTAAAAAGTACATTAAGAACATGCAACCTGAGGAATTAGTTGAAGGACATTGTACCTTATAGCAAGAAAAAATAAAAAAATTAAATGAAATAGTCTCATATATAAAACAAATCTCATTTATTATATTATAGTATGACTCAATTTATGGAGTCCCATCTCAATATCATACATGATTCAAACATCAAAATAAAAATTTTGTGTCATGTATGAGTACGTTTTACAAAGATTTCCTCAAAATGATATACTAACATTTTTCTCTTTAAATTATTAATGATATTCACCTCTTGCAGATAGATCACGGGTTCTGTGGAAAAACCAGTGACAATAACCTCTCTCCCGTTTTGACCGTCACATCTTGGGTAATAAGATAGGCACTACGCCACCGAATCTGCAATGATATCCAAATTTATTTTCATTTGAAATCTGCTTCTCTCCGGATTCTCTCTTTTTCTTTATGTTCGAAAATTACAATTGAAATTGTTGCGGATTTTCGAATTTTTCATCTGAAAATGTTGAGGTTCTTCGCTTGTTTCGATCGAAAATATTGAGTTTTTTTGTAAATTCAAAAATTTTGTGATTTTTCGAAGGTTTTTACCGAAAATTTAGTTATTTTTCATTAAAAAAATTTGAAAAACGAATTACTCTTCGGAACAGATTTTTCTGTTGCTATTGACAGTGGATTTTTTTTAAGAAAGAATATATTTGTGGGTTTTAATGTTGGAGTGGATTGGGTTATCAGACCATATAATTAAATATTGGAGAGGATACTTGCTTTGGGCTATGTAAGTTGGGAAATATGAATTGGGGTAGATTGTGCAACAGAAAAGCTGAAAAATCGAAAAAATTAGCAGAGAGATGATGCTGGTGGGAGGTGTTGGAGGGGAGGGGAGGGTTAGAAATTAGGATTTTAATTTAAGGGGTATTATAGTCTTTTTATTTGTAATTATTTTTGTTAAAAAAATTTGTAGGTGTATTTACTAAAAGAGGGGGTGCTAGTAACCTGGGCCTATGGGTTGACATACAAGGGCCCAATCCATTTCTTGCATGGCGGTTGGATTATCCCACCTCATTTGAATACAATCAATTACATATAAGTAAGGAGCAAGTTATCTCCAAGAAGTGGATAACTTTATAGATTTAGTCGGATGAAACCCATGAAGACATGACTCACGGAAGAATGACTCAAACAAGTTGTGATTTAGTGGATAAATTCCTAAAATCGTGAGTTTGTTGAGGATAAGGGAAGAACGAATCAAACCATGAAATCTAAGAGGATAACAAATTCGTGGCAAGAAACCCTAGAACAACATAGGTTTACGCAGAGAGAATATATGCAAGTTTGTTGCACATTCATACCTATAAATAAGAAGGTACACTTTCATATTACATATCTCGAATTGTAGGTCCTGAACGAGTATATTAAGGTAAGAATTTAGAGGAGGGGAGTGAATAGACTTTTAAACTTTTTCGTGGGCTTAGCGTGTAAGCAACAAACTTAGATAGTCGCTTCAAATAAGGCTAAGTGAGTGCATATTAAAATTAACTTTTGTCTGATATTCAATCTATTGATTGCTTGAAAGCTGATCAGTTGGACACCTATCAGGTTAGCTGATGTACATGAAAGCTTAACTATATTTTGAAAATCCTTTTAAAACAGCTTAGGTTTAAACAAAGATCAAATGACTTGATGTGCAGCTAATCTGATAAGCTATGTATGTACTTTTAGTGCAATGTAGATTGTGGTAGCTAATTAAAGCAATAAAGACACACAAGTTTTATAGTGGTTCGGAGAAACCCTCCTATGTCCACTCTTCCTTATCAACAGGAGAAATTCCTTATCAGGAGCCTTATTTTATAGTGTTAGGCACACTATCGAACAAATGATCTTCTCAAATGATCAGCACACTAAAAATTTAAAGAGTTCTAGTACTCTCTATCAGCCAATCTCTCAAAACTAAAATTTAGATTTACTTACAAACTTCCTAACGGTTTTAATGAAAGGGTTTTGATTTGTTTCCAACAAATGAAATATTCTCGTACAATTTCCAGCATTAAGATGGCTTGAGAAGTATTTCTTCTAAGCTCAGATTGGATGAACACTAAAATATAACTTGATTATTTGCTTGAGTGTTCTTGCGGAAATTCTTGAATGCTTGAATGCTTGTATAATTTCCGTGTCTTCACTCTGAGGAGGTTTATCCATATTTATAGGAGAGATTCAAAGTAGCCGTTGGAGAGCAATTCAAATCTCAGTCTATTTTAGATATAAGTCAGACTATGATTTTGATGCAGTAGAGTGAGCTTATATAAGTAGGTAGATAAATGTAGATTTGATCTGCAACTTGTCCTTTGTAATATTTGCTCTGCAACTCCATATCTTGTGTATCAGATTTTGTACATGCGTTGTTGGTCTCTCATTGGTTGATAAATAAGGCTTTATATGAGCCATCATAACAGTCTTCTACATTCTCTTTGTCTGATTCACGGACCAAAGGCATGACTTGACTCTTGATTCTTCTAAGTATCTGACTCAGCTTGGCTTTTAAGAAGCCATTTGACTTCTGGTCACTTGTATCATCATATTCGATTAACAGGTGATACAGATGAATCTGATCCAAGATCAAAACTTAGAAACAATTCTTGGGAGTCATCGTGACTTATCTTTATACAAGGCCTATGATCTTCAGCTTTCTTGAAAACGTCTCTTCTTGTCCTTTGTAATATTTGCTCTGCAACTCCATATCTTGTGTATCAGATTTCTTACATGCGTTGTTGGTCCCTCATTGGTTGATAAATAAGGCTTTATATGAGCTAGCATAACAGTCTTCTACATTCTCTTTGTCTGATTCACTGACCAAAGGCATGACTCGACTCTTAATTCTTCTAAGTATCTGACTCAGCGTGGCTTTTAAGAAGCTATTTGACTTCTGGTCACTTGTATCATCATATTCGATTAACAGGTGATACAGATGAATCTGATCCAAGATCAGAACTTAGAAACAATTCTTGGGACTCATCGTGACTTATCTTTATACAAGGCCTTATGATCTTCAGCTTTCTTGAAAACGTCTCTTCTTGGTAAACCTTGGCTGATATTTTTTTGATATATTGAGTTCCTCCTCAATATATGATCAAGTAAAAATCTAAGTCGATATTCAGATGTCTAACTGACACGTGTTTTGCAACACACTAACCTCTCAAGTATAAGAGGGTCGTTGAAGTGCCCGGTTTTAAAATCAATCCACGGGACTAGGTGTGGAATATAACCCAATTGTTATATGTTGTCGCATGATTATAGTGTGACATGATTTGGAAACTTAAAACAAGCAAAAACTAACTAAGCAAACAAGTAACAAACAATAAACTAGTAAGCAAATAAGTAAAGCAACTAGATTAAAGTGTTTTGTATTTTGTGAGTGAGAGGTGTTCGGGTGTTGATCCTCGGATGATGTTCGATTAACTATTGCCTAGGTGGTTATCTCTACGTCCGGTTACTCCCTAAGAACAATCACAATTCATTAACCATCACCGTACTTGGTAAGCCTAGGATCCGGTTTCATTAAACTCCTAAGATCGGGATGGAATTCACTATTTCTCACCCGGGTAATTGCAAAGGAAGGGTCCTCTCACTAACTAACTACTCCCCACCCTTGTGTTCCCACTTGAAGCATAGAGATCATTCACATTAATATCCTCATTTTCAACAGTAGTGGTTAACTAGTGAATCAATGTGAACTAAGGGAATTCTAACGATCCTACCCAACTCTCGTTGCAATAGGATGTGAATTGACTCAAAATCGGGAATCACACCAATACCTATCCTTCTACCCCCATTTACCCAACTCTCGTTGCAATAAACTAGACAAAACGAACAAGCTAATAGCCCAACCCACCGAATTTGATCATTAAACAACCCATCATTCAAAAGACAACTATCAATAGAGATAATCCACCATTAAGAAGTAATTAATCAATTATCAACCCAATTCACAACACCCAAACACAAAAGGACCTTAGCCCATGGTGCTACAAGCAATACCCATGGGTAATATGCTAACAAACAAGAAACCCATATGAAAATAAGCAATAAAAAACAAGTAAAAACAAATAAACACCTTACTCTTAAGATTCAAGCTCAAAACCATACAAAATCCATCAATACTCCATGATATCTTGCTTAAAACTGAAATTGCAATTATATCTATGCTATTCTATGAGAATCTATGTTATCTATGGAAGCAAAATTGAAAAACAGGAAAAAGTATTAGTTGCAGCTCTAAACAGTATTACTTGCTCTCTTCCCCTTCACTCCCTATTGCTGCTGAATCATGAAAAAAAATTAAGTTGGGCCTTTTTATATGCTTTGGAATCACGGTTACGCGTGTCCCTAGGGCTTTTTAGCAAAGATCTTTGTTTTTTAGGCCACCGACTTCGAGTCGGTTTGCTCGGGTCGAAGTGGCCATAATTTCCCCATCCCATCAGTACTCAAAATGCTCAAAATGCCGAGCACATTGGATCGACTCAAGTCAAGCCAAATTTTTCGACTCGGCGGTTTGGCTCGAGTCTAGTAGAACCAACAGCGCGACATTTTTATTTCGCCCATAACTCGAGCTCCCGAACTCCGATTGACTTGGTTCTTTTTGCGTTTGAGACCCTCATTTCAAGCTCTTTCACATGGTTCAACTCTCTTCTTCTACATCCTTCTAGATCAGAGCAATTTATTTAATCATTCTAGCTCGTTTTTACTCATTTCCTACACAAAAAGCAAAACACAACCTTTCTCCACATTTAGGTCAAATTGAGTGAAATTAGTGCAATAAAAGCATGGATTCCTATCAAATTGAGTATGAAAATCACATAAATATGAGCAATTACGACACCCAATCACTAACATGTCCAACTGGTTTTCTACTAATTAATCAGCTGACTAGCAGGTTCGATTAGTCTCATTATAAGTGTTTTGGAACTTTCGTCAAAACTATAAATTTTCCCACCACGAATTGCTCTAATAAATCTATTATATACACTAAAATACATAGTTACACACGCATTATACACTTTACACCTCGAGAGTAGGAGATGCTCTTCGATAGTTTCACATACATAAGAGCTTTAATACGACTTTACACAAAATCATTTATGGTAATCTGACTTGAGGGTCAGAGTCCCCTCGCGGGGAACACCCCGAGCATGTTTTTCATATTGCTTGACTGGAGACTTGAATTTTTTCCGGTGATCCAGACCAACCTACCTTCGCCTTCAATCTAAATTGAAGGTTTGATCCTACATCTCATGTGTAGGTACATATTTAACGCATCGAGAATTAATTTCTAACTCGATTATTTTTTACTATTGAAATCGAGTTTTTATCTAGTTAATATATTATTTTGTTTTCCTATCAAAAGAAAAATAATAAAAATTGAAATCGTGTTTTTATGTTATTTTATTTTCCTATTAAAAGAAAAATAATAAAAATTGAAGGATTTAAAATTTTACTTTAAGCTTGGTGAAAATTTTGATATCATAAAATGTATAGTTCAATTCAAGGGACGAATCTTTATAAGGTAAATTTTTTAATTTAAATAAAAATATACATTATAATTCATAGGTTTGTAGGGCGTCAACTTAATTATGTCTTAGAAAAATATATGACTCAATTACAAAGATAGAAATCTATTTCGAATGAGAGACCGTTTTGCACAATACTTAAACTTTTATTATTAAGTCGTAAGTCAAATTTATTCAAAAAAAAAAAAAATGTCGTAAGTCAAATAAAATTTAATTAATAAAACATCGGTTAAAAGAAGTTTTCACGAAATGTTAAAAGATTATTACTTAGTGAAATCATATTTCAAGACTTTTGAGGGATAAACCATTTTCGAATATTGATATTTAGGAGCTTTTTAAAGCAAAAAATACGTTAAAAATTGTTTAAATAAAAATTACTCTCTCCATTTAATAAATCCTTGCATCATTAGTTTGACACATAAAATAAGTAAATCCTTGCATCATTAGTTTGACACATAAAACAAAATAAGAAAGTGAAATAATGAGTGAGATTTTGAAGGGTAATTTTATAAATTTTTATGTATAAAATAAATAAATGGGTTGAACTGTGTGTATGCGTGAATCCAAAACTAATGAATATTATAAGAATGAAGTTTATGGAGAATTTTTTTATTTATGGAGTGTGCAAATTATCGTGGGACATCCCGGAAAGAAAATGTGCAAATATTTACAGGACAGAGGGAGACAAAGTCTTGTGTTCACTAGGTGCACTGTGCAACTCAAATGCATTTTGAAATATGCAACTTCTAAAACATTCAACTTGCTAGTACTACTGAGTGCACATGAAACCTACTCGAGAGGGAGTACTACTTTAGGAACTTTTAAATGCATTATACATTTAGTAATGACCAAATAATTAAATTTAGCACATATTTTTTCTCTCTCTAAATTTAGCACATAATTTCACTTAATACTTAAAAATATCTCGGATCATCATTTTCAGCAAGGTTCGTCTGATGTGGTCGTCGGAGTTAACTTCTGTGTAAATATTAAAATCAAAAAAATATAAAATATCACCAATTAAAATTAGAAAATAGTGACCCGATATGTTTTTATATCCCACATTTTTTTTAAATTTGAGGTGGTGATATATATATATATATATATATATATATATATATATATATATATTTTGATATGGAGCCTAATATTGGGCTCCTTATAATGGAGCCTAATAGATTTTTTTATCCTTGTCCCGAACCCAACTCAACACGACTCAAAATTGGCCCAAGTGGTTCATGGTTCACCCGGCCCGAGCGGTTGATGGTTTAGGGTTTACAGTTTATAGTTTAGGGCTTAGTTTGAGAATGTCACATAAACTATTAGGCTCCATAAAGAGCCTAATATTAGACTCCATATCAGAACTATATATATATATATATTAATAGTTACACGTTAACAAGAAAGATGAATTCTGGTAACCATATCAAATGGTTCTTGTCGAAAATGATAAATAAAAATATTTTTAAATATTAAATAAAAACACGTGGTAAAATTGATAAAAAATAGAAAATACGGGCTAAATTTAATCATTAATTCAATCCATATTCCAAAACGGGTCATTTCATCCCGCCCGCCCGCGGTAATTTCTTTATCGAATCAAAATCTCTCGAGAATAGGCTAGGTGTCGATCGCTCTAGCTTATGCAGATTAGTCGAAATTCACTCCGTTCCGCCTTATTCGAGATTTCCCGGCGAAGAGCCTCCATCTGCGTTTCCTACCCTTCGGTATGATTTTGTTTTTATCTAAATACTATTTAGAGAACTCAGACTTGGATTATGCACATTGCACTTAAGGTGTTCGATGAAATTCTAGGAAACCATATTGAAAACTTGGGTTCTTTTATTTGTACTGGGGAGACTTGGGCCAAATTTTTGAATGTTGATGTTTGTTTTTCATGTGAATATTAATAACTAGAGGATTATACGATGGTTTTGCAGCAAATATCCTGTGGTGTTGACCGTATTATTGCATTTGGACATTGAAAGAATTGGGAAAAGAAAAAGTTGAGTAAAGATGCTCCCACATAGATTGAAAAAGGCTGTTACAGACAATCCTAAGAAAGTTGCAGACTTGATTGACCTTGTGAATCTGCCCACTACACTCAGAGAGTTCATGGGTCAATCCCAGAGTTCTCAACTGAATTGCTTTAAGCGTGTTTGGTCGTATCTCAAGGAGAACAATCTTCAGGTTAGTAATCCAAAATTGGATTCCTAACATAATAAAAGAATGAAGTTTTGATATGTTTAACTGATTGAATTTGTTTGCTAAAATAGTCCTTTACTTACCCTTTTATTGGTAATTCTTAGTTCTGAAAATCAGATAGTATGAATGGACAGATTTAGAATGAGATTACAAGTGTAGTTTCTTGAAAATATGCTTTTGCTTTGAGCCAAATCATTAGCAGCAATCATACTATGAAGCTTACTCCCTATCCCTGCATGACTGCCAAGAAAAATCATTGAATTTCTTGTGAGAAGCAAATTCAACTTCTTTGCTTAGGTGTCTCCATGATGATTTGTCTTTGCTGTTTTTGTTTGTGAAAAGGAAATGTTTAACATGGTTTGTGCTGGTTGTAGTAATAAACTCTGTGTGGTCTTATTGTTGCTACTGTGTTCTCTGTTCACGTGTTTTCCTTTTTCCTTTCTTGTAGAATCCAGTCAATAAGAATGTAGTTAATTGCGATGAGAAGCTAAAAAAAATTCTGTTGGGCAAGTCTGAGGTGGATCTTACCGAACTTCCCATGTTGGTCAAGTTGCATTTTCCAAAGAGTTCCAAGTGATGCAAGTTCGCGAGGTTTTTACTGCATCTTCAATTTCATCGTCATATTTCATAATAGATTGATGTACGATACTTCATTCAATTCTGATTACACTCAAAATGTTTTACTTGGAAGATGATCCAATGTACTGCTTGTGAACTGCTTTTATTTTGCCAGGAATAGTGTTGTAGTTCTGGTATCAGTAACAAGCCATGTTCTTTTTTTTTTTTAATTTGAAAATATATGCACCTTTTGGTCGAGACTAGTAAAACAAACATGCATAAATATCCCAGTAGTATGAAAACACTGTGCAATGATGGAGCTCTAGGATAACGTTCGAAAGTAGTATTTCCTATTTAAAAATGCACTTGAGTTGCACAGTGCAACTTGTGCATAAAAATATTTGCTTTGCTTTGCTTTTTTGGTTATTTATGTTATGCTTTCAAAAGATAAATGAGTAAAATAAGGTTGGACTTGTACTCAATTGTTCATTTTATAGCACATATAAACTTCTTGTTGCTTATCTGTGCTTGGATGGAGTTACCTACCCCAGCTACTTCCAGGTATATAACGCAGTACTAACATAATGTGCATTTACCACGTGTCGTATTATTGCCTGACAATAACCAAGTGTATACATCTTGCACTCGAAAACGCGCTAACGAAATACACCTAGTGATGTTTCCATTGCATAATTTACAACTATTGAACTTGTTTTCTCTGTGGGGTGAAAAGCATCCCAAAACACATACTTACTAGCATCCGAACATGTATAGGGACTATGCTGATCGCACAGAAAGCTCATCTCAAACCTCCCTGTTCCACAACATGCCTTAGCTGAATGTTCAAAACCTGAAAAATGTACGTATTTCAGCGAGTTTGATCACTCTGAATGCTTATAAATCTGATCAATGTGAAGAAGTTGTGTGTATCTTACCGAAAGAACCAGGGTTCTGAATGATATCTTGAACAATGGGATACGGATTGGTGAACACCAATCGAAGCCCGGTAAGGTCCTTGTTTAGAGTCTCGACTAGAAAGTTTAATTTCTGATTGAAAGCTTTGGCTACGTCGTTGTATTTATCAATACAACCTCCCCCAGATGCTAAATTTGTTGTTCTCTCAAGTGGCAAACACCCCACTGGAGTAAGTCCTGTTAGAGATATCTTCCTTGCTCCCAGCTTGTATAGTTGTGTTATGAAATTTCTTGCTATGCCTTCTAGAAACTTCTGGTACTCCTCGACGCTAAACTCTGATGGTCTCTTGGGGAGAATGTAGTAATTTTCCAAGAAATCGTTCGTTCCTATACTTATCATGTACAGAGCTTCTGTTAGGACCTCTTCAGCTTTCTGGTTGCCCAGATGTTCTCTTAACCTGGTCTGGTATTCCTTGTAGTACTCCAGCTCCTTCCATAGAGGAATTACAGACTGCATTTTGAGTAAAACAACTAATACCGTTTAGTGAAACAACTAATACTGTTTAATGAAACAACTAATACTGTTTTAAAAACCTCACAAACTGCAAACCAGTTGCATTTACATAAGAGAGGATTGTATAAGTGGATACTTACAAGAACTTCAGAGGTGGCATTATCAAAACCAGTTCCAGCAGAAGCAAAACAGACTCCAGTGGCGAAATCTTTAATGGTGTAAGCTGGATCGAAGTAAGCGGGAATGGCTGGTTTCAACCCGAAAGCCTCCGAAATGAGATCAGTGGCAACCCGCCCGTTGGAAAACCGACCCGTTGCTTGGCCACCATTGAAATCTCTTCCATAAGGCTTGAAATTGCTTTTCAATATGGTGGGAATGTAGTTATTGTTCCCAGAATCCACTGTGGAATCTCCAAACACAATTACGGATGATACATAGGCATCAGATTTGAGTATGTGTAGGAACATAAGGATGAAAGAAAGCAAAGGCAATGCCATTTTTGTGATGAACATGATCTAGCTTACAATAGGTTTGCCCATATAAAAAGGAATATCCAAATGATATAGATAGCTAGTTGGGATGGAGTTTGTTGTATGTTTTAATTATTACCATAAAGGCATTACACTCCTTGTTTGATGGGTGTCCAGAGTGCACGTCATCTTTTATCACAATTTTGGCAAAAATATTAAGAATTGCTCAATGCACCGAATGTGTTTTTATGAATTTATTTTTAGTGAAAGATAAGTATCTGGGTAATACTTGTGAAAAAAATTAATAATGTGATATTGTTTACTTAAAATAACTAATAGTGTTCTGTGAAAAAAATTATACATCAGTTGCACCGTGCTCAAATAATATATACAAGAATTTGTTTAGTTATTTTCCTAATAAGTATTATGTGTCATGCAAAGAATAATACAGTGCAATTGGTGTATCAAGGTATTACTTATCTATATAGCAAATATTTGTGTATACCAATTGTTCTTACAGCTAGTATGTATTTTTAAAAGATAGTACCCGCTTTATTCCACAATAATAGTTTGTTTCTTCTTTAATTTATTTTAAATTATAGTCACTTCTATATTCATACATAATAAAAATTTTAAATTTCATACACAATAAAAGATTATGGGACGAATGGAGCATAAGTTATTCTATGAAACAATATTAATTTATTACTCCCTCCATCCCAAACTTAATTTTTACGTTACTGTGTGCTCGTGTTTTAAGAAAAAGTGTTAAGGTGTTGGGGTAGAAAAAATTATTTATTAGTATTTTATATGATAAAGTGATGGGTAGTTGGGATTAAAAAAAAATATTTATTAGTATTTTATGTGATAAAGTAATAAAGTAGGTATTTTCATTTAATAAAATGTAAATTAAGTATGAGACGCTCGAAACGGAAATGTGAAAATCAAGTTTGGGACGGAGGGAGTAATATTTATTAGTATTATCTGTTTTATTAAGCAACATGTGCCTTATATTATAAAAACAATAAATAAAATACACAATGATTACAGTAGGAACTATAAATTCAATGCACTGATGATGGCAGGCAGGACAGCCAATCGTCCATCGGATATCCAAATCTATTTACTCCAATATAGTTAAAATATAGGAACTGTTGGAATGTTTCTCTATCCATGGAATTACTATAATAATCATAAAGATTTCATAATATCTTAAAAGATTATTTTTTAATAAAAATTTATACATGACCTCACAATCGACATTATAATTGAGTTAAAAATTTATTGAATAAGTTAAAATTTTAATATTGTTCGCATGCAATCACCTATCATTTATATATTGAAAAGTGATGCACAAACTCATCTTTTTTCAATTTGAAAAGTAAAATATATTAAAATTAATTGTGATTTAGGTACAAAAAGGTTATCTACTTTTATATTTTATATTAACAATGTCTTTAAGGAACAAGCACGTAAGATGATAGAACTTGAAAAAATTCAAAAACCACAGCTTAACCTAGAGACTGATGATTTGTCAAAGAAACGTGACAAAGAATTAGTGGGAGCATTCACCGACTTTCACGGTGGGGGTCTTTCACTAGGTGATCGTCTTTCAGCCAGTGGGAGCGTCAGAACTAGTAGTAACTGGTTACGCCGACGCCAGTTTTCAATTCGATTGTGATGATTACAAATCACAGTCAGATTATGTTTCACTCTCAATGATGGGGCGGTCAGTTGGAATAGTTCCAAGCAAGAGTCGACCGCAAATTCAACAACCGAAGCTGAGTACATTGCTGTGCTAGAAGCCTCATGGAGGTTGTCTGAATTTTATAGTTCTTAAGAGAACTAGGGGTAGTTCCGAGTGCTAGTTGTCTAATAGAGTAGTATTGAGACAACGCTGGTGCGATTGCGCAAGCAAAGGAACCGAGATCAACAACAGAAGCTAGCATGTACCCAGGCTTATCATTTGGTCCGAGTGATCGTAATGATAAGAGAAGTAGAATTAGAACGTATTTCCATGTATTTAATTTGGCAGATCCTTTCACCAAAACACTGAGTGTTCATGTACACATTAGACATTTTATGGTCTAGGGGTTAGACATGTAGATGATTGACTCTATAGTCCAAGTGGAAGATTTTAGTGTTAGTGTCCTAAAGACAATCTATTGTAAGGACATAATACTCGATGACAGTTTGATTTAATATTATAGTTCATTTAATATTAATGTATGACAATACACTTGTTTGAATATTATGTTTGATTGTTTGCATTTATTCATGCAAGTGTTCCCATGAGTCATTGTTGTCATTGTGGTTGTGAGAACTCAGATGACTTAAGCATGATTCTCAAATGGCCCCGATCAAGGATCATCAAGAATGGGATATTGGTAATGCAATTGAGATTGGTCTGCGATCTGCATCATACTCTTAGAGAGCATAATAAGATCTCACTTACTACGAGATACTAGATATCTCATGATGGATGCACAAATATCTTAGAGGGTATTGGTATACCCATCCGAGAAACCGTTTGATGTAATTCCACAATATGTGTCTACAGAGGTCTCGGTTAGTGGGAGCGATGCGATACTCCTTTGACTTGAGGTCAATAAGCACGACATGTGTGGAATGAAGAACTTTGACCATGACTGACGTTTGCACCCTTCCATGGGTAGATATGGATTGGATTGGGTTCATCACGAAATGCATATGCGTGGTAGTTAAGCCAAGAATATGGCTCATTCCTCAATGTGGATTTAGAGAGAATACTCATCTTCTCATCATAACTGGATCAAAGTCATCGGCCGATGCACGTCAACTTAGACTTTGTGGCTAAGTGTGACATACATGATCAATTAGTGATTAGAGATAATATGAATAAGTTATTTGAATAGACACTTCATCATGTTCAAAACTTAATCGAGTATTCGCGAATGAAAGAAAGTTTTCGTAATAGCCCATGTTTCAGTTATAGGTAGTTGCACATTTCCTCGCAACGTACCTCATATATTGAGAATGTCTGATTTATTGTCTAGGGTTCAATTAAGACCGTTAGTTTGATTAATCGCTCGATATATGAGGGTCTATGGGTCACACAACAAGTAACAATTGTTTACTAATTATAGTTGGTTGATTAAATATTATATTGGATATTAATATTTAATTTATGGAGAATATAATAATTATTATATTAGAATTAATTATTATTACTATTTAATTAAATTAGATTTAATTAAATAGAATTCCCAATAATAATATATGGAATATTATTATGAGATTTGATATATATGGAATCAAATCCGTAGAAATTTGATATACATGGAAATCAAATCCGTAGAGATTTTGTATATTGAAATTAAATCTATGAAATTTAATTTACAAGATTAGGGATTTTATTTTCCAATCAAGTTAGCTTAAAATTTAAGCTGAATCTCCCCTATATATATGAGCTCTTGGGAATTCATAATATAAGACTTCATATTTTCTCCATAAAATATCTAAGTTAGAATTTTCCTAGCAAATTCATCTCGGGGATTCAACGTTGGCAGATCTGTGCGAATTGGTAAACGACTGTTACGTGGATACCATAGTTGAGGAATCCGTGTACGAATTGTTGTAAGAATTCTGTTTACGTTTACTCGTATTTAATTATGCAATTATATGTTCGTTGTTGGTGAACTGTTTATTTCCGCTACGCATGTATTACGTGTTTACGTGCCTCTAAACTCCAACAGTACTCTCATCATATTTTATAATTTTATAAAATTAATGTATTAAATTTAAATTACGTATTTACTAATTTATAGACTAAGCATAAATATTCATTAAATAGGCTTTTTTCTTATAGAAATATATTTCTTTCAAATATTATGAATTATTAATAATTAATAGAATTAAGAATTGAGTATTCACAAATAAGCTATTTTTTCTTTTAAAACTATGATGACATTTAATACCATATATAATGACATATAATCATATAGATAGACATTTTATAAAAATGTAAAACTTCATACACAATTAAGGAGAAGAGGGGCGTCTTCTCCTTAAGGAAACTTAAAAAGAAGCTGACACATCCGCCAAAAAAAAAAAGAAAAAAGAGAAGCTCCCTATTTATTAAAAGTCATTATTATTTTCCGTTTAAAAAAAAAAAAAGTCATTGAAAGAAAACGACACAGTAAAAGAAACTCTTTATTTGTTTTAAAAAATTCCCTAATACAGGGGATATTTAAATGGGATTAAGTGTGATAAATACGTTAAATAGAAAATGAAGGAGACCTAGGTAGGTTTAGAATTAATGGATACTTGTAGTTTCTAGCATCCGAGTTTCATCTGATTAATCATTTGAAAAAATGATTTTATTTATTTATTTATTTATTTGCCTTTCGGACACAAGATCGTGTTACATCAACCTAACTTATTTTAATTTCTACAAATGAAATAGTGACTGATTAATACTTTGATCGGTTTTCCGTGATTGCCATGAAAGGTAAAATGTCTCCTTTTTATTTGCTTTATTTATACGGATTATTTTGATTATATTGCTCAATTTATTGAAAGAAGTTTTTGTTTTAATTTTTAAATAAAGAACCGCTTCCAGTTAATTAATTAATAGCACCCAACTTCGCAGCTACCCACATAAATTGTGGGGATGCTGGTGGAAAGGAAAAACAACTTTTGCAACATCAATCCATGCTTTAATCAATAATACTTTATGAAATGGAGTATCTTATCATGAAACCAATTTTTTAAGTTAAATTCATATATATATATATATAATGGATACTCGTAAATGCAACTTAAGGATCTATAGCTCTGTTACAAGTTTTTACAATTAAGAAAAATGAATAATTTAATTCAATTTGCAAATTAATTTCGATACATGCACTAACTTAACTTTATGTTGTATATAGTGAATGACGTATCTATGTTAGACCTCCATCGGGCTCCAACACAAGACAACATTCCTCAAACTCATACTATTCTTTTAATAGTAAAATTAATTCAAGTGTTAGGTCAACATTTATTAAATCACACTCAGTCCAGGGAAAACTTCTTTGAGCCCATTTTTAATAGTAGTAAAATTTATTTTGTCTTAGTCCACTTTTTAAATTAACTATACTCAATTCGTATTTTGTTCTTTTTTCTTTAATTTGATCAAAATTGCAACACATATTTTTTCCTTTTCTTTTTCAACATATAACTTTTTCTTACCTAACATGGTGCACTTGATGCAACTGATATTGCTATTATTTAAACAAAATAAATAAAATGCTTACAAAAATGAGCAACTTTTGATACTAAAATAACAGGTATATATATGATATGAAGCAAACACATGCAATTATAAAAATAAAAGCAATTATAGTTGTCAAAATGGGTAGCCGGCCTAGAGCCTACGAAAACTTAGCATTTGGTGTGGCGGGGCGGGCCTCCACTGACTGGTTGAAGATAGGCCCAATACATTTTACTATCAGAATGCGGGCTCACATGTTAAATTATTATTTTATTTTTTTCTAATTTAAGGTGTTTGGTGGGGGTATTGAAAGAGGATTATAAAAATAATTTCAATTAATACTGCTTGACAATTTTGATGCACAATAAAAATAAATAATTAATTACTCCCCTGCAATCAATTACTCAACTCTCCTTAAATGACACTCATTGTTAATTCTCTAACTAAATAATAATAATACAATCAATAATCATATGGTGATTGACCCCTCAATAATACTCATTAATACTATTATTCCAAGCGGACCTGTTGTGCTCTCCATTAAATCAGTCAAAGTCAACCTGCCACATGTTCGTCGGGCGAACATGTGGACCAATACACAAGAAGGAGAGACAGCTAAACACAAAGGAGCTCGCCAGGTAGGCGAGCATGTAAGGACATCCACGGGAGCAACACGCAAGCTCGCCACATTAGAAGAGCATGCGTAACTCAAACCGGCCCCCACTCCAACTGGTGAGCGGAATGCTCGCCCGGGGGCCCACTGGACATGCTCGCCGGTTAGGCGAGCCCACTACGGGGACCTGAGCTGAAGTAATGGGGAAGAAAGAGAGAATCAATGCAAGTCCAAACTCATCTCTCCATCATAAGCAAATCCACCCCCCTATGATTTATCATCTGGGGGGGGGGGGGGCATTTCACCTGCACACCAGGCAAACATGCGAGGCAAAAGATTCCATGCTCTATGTCAAACCATGGTCGACCATATAGAGTCGAGCACTTGTCTAAACAAAGCAGACGAGCACGACTCACATAACACGAAGACAGGTCACCTGCTCAGCAGTGACCACCTGGATGACGAATAGAAGACTTCAAGCGGAGGAAAGGACATGTAACGACCATACAGGGCATCAGGGACACATGGCATAACCTCGTGTAATCTTGCATGTCAAGAAATAGCCAGATCATGCTAGGCAAGGCAGCACATGCTTGCCAAACTAGTATAAATAGACCTCAGAGGTCAAATAAAGGGATCACAAATTGTCCCCCCGTCTACTGTGTTACTTGCTTTCCCTCTCATATTTACACGTGTGTTCGTCACATACACTTGTGCTCGTCACACCATATCTTGTTTGTTACGTTGTCAAATACACAACGCCACATCATAATTTCCACATAAGACGACTAACAACAATTGACGCTAGAAGGAGGGTAACCAACGAACACAAAATGCCTAAACCAAACACTATAGAAACCGAGGCAGAAAAAAGAAATAAAATGCCTCAATCGAGAAATACGCAGATCGAGAAAGCGGTACATAGCCCATCTCGCGCTCAAGGAGAGGCTCAACGACAACCTCAGGAAAATCCGCCTCCAGAAGACATAAATCTGGAGGGCATAGCCAAGGATCCGGCGGCTACCACCAAAGCCATAACTTTCTTGTTAAAGGCTCAGAAGGAACGAGCCGAAAAAGAGTTGGCTAAACAAAAAGCCCCGTAAGACGACGACCTACACTCTCATACACTTGATAGCGAGCAGGTCAGGAAAAAAGCCGCAGCCAAAAAGCAAGCTGAAAAGGTGGCCGAAGATTTGTCCGAAGGAGGACGTCCCCAAGGCTCTAGGGTCTCGGCTTTTCACCGTCTAAAACTTTCTATTAAGGATCGGATGGGAAAACACCGGCGTGTGGATCCCGGGAAGAAGCCATGGATGAATACATCAAGTCATTCAACCCCGCATGCTCGCCATCACCCGGAAAAGGAACCGTTACCAGAAAAATCAGTGGGGAAGAGATTATCTGTCCACCACCGCCTAAAAGATCTGGAGCGACCACGAAGGGAGGAATGACGTCACCATGAGCATGGCCACCAGAGTCATCGTGGTAGAGCCTACCCCCATTCGGGGTCTGTTGCCTCCACTAAGTTCGCCGAAATGTAAAAGGTTATCGAAAGCTTACAAGCTGATCTGGCGGCATCAAAGGGGATACCACAACTCGGCCACTTGCCTTGCTCACCTTTATCCCCAGTGATCATGTCCGCTGCCGTACAGGAAAAATTGGCAAAGAAGCGCCCACCGATCCCAATGTTCGATGTGGAATCTGATCCACATGTTCATCTCAGTAAATATTCAGATTTCATGATCGCCTTAAGCGCAACGGATGCTACACAGTGCCGGTCTTTCCCTATGACTTTGGGCGATCGGGCACATCGATGGTTCTCAACTTTGCCCGCTGCGTCTATCACATCTTTCACTTAATTGGGGCAAAAATTCATGTCCCACTTCTCATCAATATGTGCTCGCCAGGCTCCAATGCAGAGGTTAGCACATTTTTCACAAATGAAAGGCTAATCATATAGAACATACATTGAAAGGTTCGACAAGTGTCTTTTTGATGGGGCCCCTGTGGAAGAGGACGCTAAGGTTCTCACGGTGGTCGGGGGTCTCACCCTCAA
The DNA here is from genome assembly GCA_037126765.1 of Stenogyne calaminthoides. Taxonomy (NCBI): domain Eukaryota; kingdom Viridiplantae; phylum Streptophyta; class Magnoliopsida; order Lamiales; family Lamiaceae; genus Stenogyne; species Stenogyne calaminthoides. The sequence continues at coordinate 1,060,287 of JBBCBC010000032.1, forward strand.
TACTGATATGTGGAAGGCTATGCATCAAGATTGGCCGAGCACATACTCCCAATTTTGCGAACGAGCGGCCAAGATCATAACCATGCAAGAGTTGCTTGCCCAGTCACGGGTCGGGCAAGAAGGGGCGACCAGGAAAGTATTCACCAATAAGAAACCTGTCGCAGAAGGCGGATACAAGGCTCCGGGTTCTTTCAAACCTTTTGAAAGTTCCGAAACACACATTCTCCGGGGTGTTCTCGGTGTTGCACCTGAGACAGTATATAATCAGATCAAAGACCAGGATCTACTTGAACCACCTCGGCGGATAGACAGAAGAAAGGACAACCTGGATCCGACCAAGTTCTGCTCATACCACAAATTCATCGGACATGATACCAATGAATGTCGGGATTTGTTACGACAACTTTGGAAGTTATATGAGGAAAACAACCTTACTCGATATTTAAAGAAACCGGCGAGCAGAGATGCTCAAAAGGAGCCACCAGACAACCGCAAGAAGAAACGTAAGGCGGAAGAAATATCGAACAATGAAGCGGAAGAATTCCGACGACAGTTGGGTCTACCAAAGAAAGGTGCCCCTACTACCGATAAAGGTCGAGCGGGGCAAGAAATAAACATGGTGCGCCCAGCACATGGGCCGGTTGGGGGTTGCTACCAGGAATCCACTTTATCGAACAGGTGTAAGAAAATGGAGTTGAGCGCCATGAAGGGAATCCACCAAGTAAGTGTGGCGAGCACGTCAGCTGCCACGCTACCTTCCCATCAGATCACTTTTTTAGAAGATGACCTCGATGGAATTATCACCCCACACAATGACTCACTGGTGATCAGTGCCCGATTACTCGAGTTGAAGGTACATCGACTCTTAATCGATACTGGGGCTTATGCCAACATTCTGTTCGTGAATACTCTGCGTCTGATGGAAAAACAAGTAGGAGATCTTAGCGCCTACATCGAACCATGTGATCATACCATCATGGGCTTTGGGGATGCTATAAGTCGGCCTTATGATTTTATTAGGTTAGGTGTAGAGTTAGAGTCGTCTAGAGACCCGAACATTCGACGAACTAGAATGCTAGATTTTGTAATCGTTGATGTTCCGTCTACTTACAACGGGTTTCTGGGTCGCCCATTTATCCATGAATTTAAGGCAGCATGTTCTACGTACTACTATTGTCTTAAGTTTCCAACGGTAGAAGGAACGGGCAGCGTGAAAGGCGACCAAATGAAAGCCCGTGATTGTCTACTATCATGTTCATCTAGAGAACAAGCAACTATAAGCATGATAGAATCCATCGATTTGGAGATAAGAGAAACACGTCAACCTAGCTTGGAAGCAAATAGAGTTTCCGAGCTAAACACTGGTGTAGCGACCGAGTTGATCCCCGATCCCATGAACATTGATGACTATGGTGGCCAAGCCGAATAACCATTCAACCATCAGTCACCAGACTTGGAATCTCGTATAGGTTTCGAACCTTTAGAGATAGAAGGTGAACACAGGGGATCGATCATGGATCCGCGATGGAAGCAACGGAAGCATCGAGCAATGCCGGTCGAAGAATTGGAGTCTATACAGGCCGACCCGGCCAGACTAGAGTTGAAAATCTTCATTGGATCTGAATTACCGGAACCACTTAAGTCCAAAATAATCGCATACTTGCTAGCAAATTTAGATGTATTCGCATGGTAGCATAAAGATATGGTAGACATTGATCCCAAACATACATACCATCATCTCAATATCAACCCAACACAAGTTTCGGTTATTCAGAAACGCAGAAAGTTTGGTCCGGAGAAGTATACGGCGCTGGACGTTGAGGTAAAAAAGCTTCTCGATAACAAGCTTATTCGGGAGGTCCAATGCCCCAAATGGCTAGAAAATCCCATGCTCGTCAAAAAGCCTAATGGTACGTAGAGATTATGCATAGATTTTACTGATCTGAATAAAACATGTCCCAAAGATAATTTTCCAGTACCACACATCGACTATCTGGTCGACAATACAGCCGGGCATGACTCATGACCTTCATGGATGCTTTCGTCGGGTACCATCAAATTCCCATGTACCCGGACGACCAGAAAAGCACTTCATTCTGCAACGGGAAAAATATGTTTTGATGGAAGCGCATGCCATTTGGGTTGAAAAATGCTGGGGCAACATATCAGAGGTTGGTGAACAAAATGTTTGACGAGCATATTGGGCGGACAGTTGAGGCGTACATCGATGACATCGTGGTCAAGAGCTAACACAAAGAAGACCACCTCGGCCATCTCGCCCAAACCTATGATATTCTCCGAGCGTACAACATGAAGCTAAACCCCAAGAAATGTAGTTTCAGAGTACATTCGGGAAAGTTTCTGGGGCACATGGTTAGTCAATGAGGAATCGAGGCAAATCCATCAAAGATTCAGACTATGCTCGACATGCAGGCCCCCAGAAACACAAAGGAAGTCCAAAAGCTAATAGGGTGTTTAGCAGCTTTAAACCGGTTCATCTCACGTACCGGAGATAGATGTAAGTCATTCTTCGATGCTTTAAAGAAAGGTACATTTCAATGGACCGAAGACTGCCAAAGTGCTTTCGAGTCCCTTAAACTATACCTGGCAGACACACAGACATTATCCAAACCCGTGCCCGGCGAGCAGCTTTACTTGTACTTAGCAGCCTCTGAACATGCTATTAGCGTTGTGCTCGTCCGGACAGAAGAGGCAACTCATCTGCCAGTATATTACGTAAGTCAAGTGCTGAAGGATGCTGAGCTCCGATATTCTCCACTAGAGAAACTTGCATATGCTCTAATTATGAGCGTCCGCAAGTTATGAGAGTCCGCAAGTTACGGCCATACTTCTTCGATCATTCCGTCGAAGTGCTCACCACTTTCCTACTACGGCATGTACTACATCGACCAGATACGACAGGAAGGTTGTTAAAATGGGTTGTCGAGTTGGGCCAGTTTGGAATTACGGTCGCACCCCGAATGGCGATCAAAGGTCAGGTGATGGTCGACTTCATGGTAGAGCTCACATACCCGCAGCAACCAGAACACGAAGTTGATCAGCCATGGCATATGTTTTTCGATGGGTCTTCGATGAGCATGAGAGCCAGAGCGGGCGTGGTACTAATCAGCCCTTCCAGGAAAACTTTCTCAACTGTCATTCGTTTCGATTTCCAAGCAACCAACAATGAAGCCGAATATGAAGCACTAGTCGGCGGTCTACATATGGCCATGCCAATGGGGGTACGTAAGCTGATGATATACAGTGATTCTCAGCTAATTGTTTACCAGGTTCGGGGGGAATACGAAGCTCGAGGTGAACAAATGACACAATATCAATCATTAGCCAGGGAATTACTCAAAAAATTCGATCAGGTGAATATCGAGCAACTGCCCCTATCGAAAAATTCATATGCAGATGCCCTAGCTCGGCTAGCTACATCTGACGGAGTAACCGACTTGACGGACATCGTGGTCACCACCACCGGTTCACCATCAATACCTAAAGCTATGATCGTCAACATGGAAATCGAACATGGCACCTCAATGTTCCCGATTCTCAATTACCTAAAGAACAGGGTCCTACCAAATTGCTGAACTTGAGCAGCTCACCTTCAAATGCAGGCTGCTCGGTGTATTTTTCATGACGGGCAGATGTTCGAATCAGAGGTCGCGATCATGCGTACCTGTTCGCCATCGATTCCGAAATACATGATCGCCCAGAGGGAGGTTGAGCAAACAACATGGATGACCCCATTTTAAAATATTTACAAAATGGGGTCCTCTCAGATAATAAAGCTCAGGCCGTTCGTTTGCATTTGTAAGCTGCTTGTCATGAATGGGCATCTTTACAAGCGAGGTTTCTCTCTGCCCCTGCTGAAGTGTGTTACCCCGGAGGAAGGACACACAATACTAGTACAAATTCATAGCGGGTATGTGGAAACCACACAGGCGGATATACTTTGGTCTACAAAGTGATCCGACAAGGTTACTACTGGCCTACACTTAAGAAAGATTCTATAGCGTATGCTCGCGTTTGCCATGAATGCCAAGTTTATGCTCTGCTTATTCATAGTCCACCCGAGGAACTTATTTCGGTTTTCAGCCCCTAGCCATTTGCTAAGTGGGGGATTGATCTAATCGGCCCTTTCCCAACGGGAACTTTGGGGGTAAGGTACGCTGTGGTCACTGTTGATTATTATATTAAATGGGCAGAGGCCGAAGCTATAGTAAAAGCAACCGGACAGCGTATGTGGAATTTTGTGTGGAAAAATATCATATGTCGATTTGGTTTACCTCAATCCACCGTGACCGACAACGGGAGACAATTTGATGGGAGCAAATTCAGGCAGAATTGTGCTCATTGGGGGATAAAAAAACACTATTCCACACCCTATTATCCCCAGTCAAACGGTCAGGTCGAAGCTGTAAATAAAATCATCAAGCATGCACTGAAGGCGAAACTTGGTGATTCTAAGGGGGGGTGGGCGGAGGAGTTGCCGGACACGTTATGGGTATACCGAATAACATTTCGAACATCCACTAGTGAAACACCTTTTATGCTGGCATTAGGCACTGAGGCGGTTATACCGATGGAAATTGAAGTTCCGAGCCCACGAACCATGAGTTTCGGAGATCACACAAATGATCAGGCATTAGCACTCGGAGCGGATCTAATAGAAGAAAGAAGACTAAAGGCCGACCTAAAAAATGCTACATACAAGCAAAGGTCTGAAAGATACTACAACTCGAAAGTTCGAACACGAAAGTTCAAAATTGGCGAACTCATTCTCCGACGTGCGACCGGGGTATCGGGAGGTGTGTTCGGACGATCATGGGATGGCCCTTATCGAGTGTCGGAATGTTTGATGAACGATGCGTATAAGCTAGAGGAGTTGAACAGAACTCCGATTTTCTACTCTTGGAAATCGTCGAATTTGAAAAAATACTACCAATAGTCAGCAGATATAACGACGTACCGTTCTTGGGCCAGACTTTTGGGCGGCGAGCATCACCCCAAAAAATTGGGCCGAACCCAATAGGTCCATAACAACATTAACATGGGCCGAGCATGTTACGGCGAATACAAAGTGTCAATAAGCCAAAGTCTTTATGACGAGCATAATATCATTTTGGGCCGACCACAAATTTGACGAACAACGAATTACCAAAATGGGGCAGACACGAGGCCAGGACAGACGTCCATTAGGAAGGCTTGGGTGGACACGCATTGGTTGCAAGAACAGGGTGAGACATGTGTCTATATTTACTAAATTCTTTTAGACACGTATCAATCCAGCTCCACCTTATTATGCTAACACATGCTGGGTGGATGAATATATATACACCTTCGAATCATCAAGAAACGGGCATCAAGTTTTCCTTCTGAATACTCAACCCAAATGCATGATTCCACACCTAATCATCTGTAAAGAGGAATCCTGGTTTGGTATACCCCCAGACATAGTCACCACCAACACACCACCAGGCTATGTTCGCCCCCATCATCTGGTGGGTGACAGCCTCGGATTTGTAATCGCACATATCCGGGAGCTAACATAGGAGATGACCATAAGCTCCCCAAGTAGCATACAACACTTGCCCTCACTTGGGGGGGGTTGTATCCATACACATGCTCGGTATCGTGAGCATGTAGTAAGACGAGCATGTGCTGATCTGCACCGCCCCAGAAGGAAGAATACCGGAAGAGAGAGACAGCTCATCCCAGAAATTCCGACCACATGCTCGTAAAATTTAATGACGCGGAGAGCCCTGATATGCACGAACACTGCTTGCACAAAAGGTATCAAGTGGTGTCATAGCCCCTGCCCCATTTTTTCGAATGTGGCGGAAAGGGTTGAAGGGCGAAACAAAGATATTAAGGCAGAATAATCTCGGACAAGACCGTTGAGGACGAGCGACTACTTTTGCTCGCCTCCCTCCGGTACTTTGTTTTCTATTTCCCTTTGTAAATGCAACTATGTAATTTATAAAGCTTTCTTTTAGAATTAGCAAACACTTGTAAATAAATGTAATAGTTAAAACACCCTGCGTGGTGTCGTTTTAATTATTTCTTTTCCCTTAGTCATGCCCAAGACGGTCGCATCTAAATAAGCCGACCACAATCAAAGATGGTCCAACATGAGCAAGTTTTGTGTTCTCTGACTTGTAAGAAATGTGTTTCCCTTGTTCACCGCATGAGCTGAACAGGGAACACGGGGTCGTACCTAAATAAGACAACCTTTTTTCTAAACAATCTAGTGTATTCTCCCTGCTTCGCACCAAAATAAGTCGAACATAGAATACAGGGTTGCACCAAAATAAGTCGACTAAAGTCTATGGTACTTTCTTCGCTCGCAGCACAATAAGACGAGCATAAAGTACGTGGTCGCACCTAAATAAGATGACCTCATCTATGCAACTTTCTTTGTTCGCATCTCAATAAGACGAACATAAAGTATGAATCGCAACAAAATAAGACGATCATGATCAAGGGGTGATTGCAACTAATAAGACAATCAATCAAAGTCATAAACAAGTTGAAACACAAAACGCGAGCAAATGTTGGAAACCCATCAAGATCAGCAAAAACACAGCACCAACGGCCAAAAGTACACAACAAAAAGCCTAAAAAGGCTAAGTTCACAAGACCACTTGGGCCGATCTCTTAGGGTTATACTGAAAAGTATGCTTTTACTTTATATAACCACTCTGAATTTTCTTATTTATTTACTGAAATAATCTATTAATCACTATTGCATTAAATATGAATGAATGTTATATATATTTATTGCAAACCCGTTCAATAAGTTAAGTATGTATTACGTTGTAGTTTATTTGGTGATACCAGATCACAGAAGATCAAATTAACAGCTCCTCGTAATTAAGTACAAATTCACAACCCAGAGGGAAATGAACAAACCATCATGAAAGGTTGAAGTATAAGGCTCAGATTGACTTGTCTTGACCAAGAGATTATACTAGTGCATTTAGATGCACTGAATAAGGACCTACAGGAGGATAAATTCTTCGGTACTGAATATACAAGAATTAGACCTCAGTGGTGTGTTATTTCTTAATCTCCGTCTCTTAAATAGGATCGTGTGGAATTAATAACTATTGCTTTGGCTTATGATAGAAAGAGAGTCAATGTGATTCGATACCTTATATCTTGGGCAATATTATTGAAAGTGTGATGTGTGGGGTTGTGTTTAGTAAAATCAGAGTAATGTTACACTGAATGTTGTGACACTCAAAGTAACATTCAAAAGACAGAAACAACGGAAGACTCAGAAACACAACACACGAATTTTAATAAGACTTTACACAATCTATATCAATATAGATTGTGAAGCCCTATGGCCAAAATCACTATTTATTAAAAATAATGAGTACAAAGAGGTTCACAAATCGACCCTGTTGAAACAAGATCAAGCATATGATCTAAAAGGCTAGGTGTATCTCTACACTACCAAATGATCTATTCTAAGAACAAATCTAGCACCAACTCGAGTTATTGTAAACCCTACAATTACACTCTAATGGTAAAACAAAATCCACAACAACGGCCCTATCACTCTGGATGCACTCACGCACTTTACAGTTGATGCTCAGTTGTTGCTTAAAGATGTCACACGATATATAGCTATATTTGGCGATATTTGGCAATTGGTGTGAACACCAATATCTTCTATTTATAGACTTCGTGTATGCCTTACTAGAGCCTCCTTGAAGGATCTAGAAACTCTTCAATCCACTCTTCCATGATCTTTGTAACTGCCACTTAGTGGGTCTTCTTTGATCTAGTCCATTCTACTCGATTCTTGAAGCTTGTGGAACCTTCTGGAATCTTGCAGAACAACCTAGATCGTCAACCTACAGTCAACAACATCAAAGACAACATTGAACATAGAAGTGTTAGTGGTTAAGAAGAAAGGACAAATACTGATGTTGTAACCATTGTTGTAACATCGGTGGCAACATCAGCAATCTCCCCCATTCGATCTTTCTGCTACAACACACCTGAAATACCAAATACATCAGGTACTGTGCATGATAGAGCTCATAATCATATCAGCTGCACTATTAAGTGTCAAACTATTTTGTAGCTATCAAGAATCGAATCATCATCAAACAATTTCATTTGTTTGAGAAACTTCAGTCTGCAGAAAACTTGTCAAAGTATAATGTAAAACATATCAGAGCATCTGTGTATTACATTGAAACTCATCAGAGCACTCATCAGAGTAAGATGTAAGAACATATCAGAGCAAAAGGAACAATGGCACAAGTACAACATGTACCAATCCTTATACCTGCAGACAAAGTAGAACATATATTCCTTGAACATATTTCCACCAATCATCAAGGTTAGATTATCAGAGCAATGACAACAAGGATATCAGAGCTAAGAGACATCTTAACCTAAAAACATCAGAATATCAACATCATACCATGCTAATCATCAATATTCAAAATAACAGAATATCAGAGCAAGTCATAATACTCAAAACATAAACAAGTAAACCTATCAACTATTTGTCCAATAATTACATACCAACATGAACAGAGTTTTAGGAAATAAACTTGTAAAAATAAGATCAATGAATATGAAGGATAAACAAGAGAGAGCGGAGGTGATGAAACTGATACATCAGCTGCAGCATCAATTAGGGCCTGCACATGCTCCCCATCACTTTGTTCTCAGCTCCCCCATTCTTCATGATCTAAAAACAAACTCCCCCATTCAACCATCATGGGAGATCACCATAGACTTCCTCTATGATATCATCAATGTCAGCATCATCATCATCACCAACTTGTTCATCAGCAGCCTGTTCAACCTGTACAACCGGAGGATCTGGCTCATTCTCTTCATGCACATCACCTGGAACAACAACAGGGACATCTTCAGCAGCAGGAACTTCAGCAGCAACTTCAGGAGCATCAGGTGCTACTTCCCCTGGTGGAGCAGAAAGCAACCTCTCCCAAAAACTCTTCATAACATTCAAATTTCTAAATCCGATCCTGCAAATTCTCAATTTGTCAAGTATGAAATCCTCAGAATGGTTACTGGTCGAATCGAGAATTTCTCAAGTCGGTGTCACCATCGATGTTACCCGGCATTTGGTGCAACATCCGAATTTTGAACAACAGGTTCAATAACCTCAGGCTCAGCTTCATCTCCCTCTGCATTAGGCCTCCTGTATGGCAAGTCAAGGATTCTGTTTCCTTTCAACAACACTTTGGAAATTCCTAAGTCAGGAATCATTCCACCAAGACTTTCAACGGGTTCCCTAGCAATGTCTAACCCCGTCCAAAGCAGAAAAAAAGATCATACAAGGATATGGTAAAGCACTTTTCTTACCACCTGTACATTTCATAGCATTATCAAAGATTGTCCTCCCCAGATTGAAATTGTTCATGACCACTATCATGTACATCAAAATAGCTTAAGCTTCAGTGATCTTGGTAGTGTTGGTAGTGGGCAACCAGTTGTACACAACAAACTTGTGAACAACTGCAAACAGACTTGTCATCTTGGATGACAACACCCTTGTTGTCCATCTCCTTACCAAACCACCAGTAATAGCAACCACAATCTCATTCAAAGTAGGAACAACATCTTCCTCAACTTCAGGGGTTCTCAAAAATGCATTTATCACACCAGGATTAAAACCTACATTCTGTCCTCTAAACCTCACATGCCCATATCTCCTAGAATTTCTTCTATCAGTTCCTTTCCTCAAATTGCAGTAAAACTCATATACCCAAGTATCAAAGAAAGGTGAAGCAAACTGTACAGCATGTAAAAGGTTCCTTTCCTCAAAAAATTGAATCAGATTTTGCCTATCAAATTCATAAACTTTCATTCTCCTTTCAGATAACAAAAGTCTCCTTCTTATAACAACAAATTTAGGACTAGAAATACCATGATATGCATCATCACTATCATCATCATTAGATTCAGAAGATGTGTTACCTGAACTACTTGAGTCTGATTCATCAGGATCATCAGAGTCATCTAGTTCACCTGATGGTGTTGCAGCACCGTGCTCAACATCTTCATCAACATCAGAGTCAACAACAGGTTCATGCCTCCTCTTTGTTCTCAACTCAGTTGTAGCTTTTGTAGTAGCTTTAGGATCATTTCTGAACTTTGTCCTTCTTTCATTCCTAGCAAACAATTCAGCAAGAGGAATGATTTCATCAGGACTTTCTGAATCAGTAGGGGCATTAGCAATCCCATCATCATCATCATCATCATCATCATCATCATCATCATCATCATCATCATCATCATCATCATCATCATCATCATCATCATCAGCCGCAGGCTCAGATGCTTCACTTGGTTCACTTTCCTCAGCAACACTCTTCTCAACAGAGTGTTCAACTTCCTCAGCAGACTTCTCACTCTTCTCAGCCTTCTCCAAACTCTTTTATGATTCATAGGAATCAAACACAGCAATTGTCCTAGAGGCTTGACCCAAATCAGAAGTCTTACCCCTCTTTGTCTCAGAGTAGTCAACCTTGGGCTTGTAGCGGTTCGACCTTCTCCTTGGTTTCACAGGGCTTCTCTTCCTCTTCGGCTTCTTGGAGGAAGTACCAGCAGCAGCAATGTCAGCCTTAGACTTCTCAACGGGCTCCCCCATTGAAATATCTTCCATCTCAACATCTGCTTGAGCATCGGGTTGCGCGGGCTTGACATTTTCAGTGCTTGGTTTTGGATTTTCAGCCCAACAATGAAATCATCTAGGAAAATGCCACGAGGAGGGTTCAAAGATGAGTAGTTAGAGAAAGGTAGGATATTAACTGGAAATTCTCCAAACATAATCGTCGCAGGAGTATCAGAGCGTTGAAGCAAAATGATCGCCTTGCTTACGTTCAGCGGATGTTCGGTTTCAGGGAATGCAACCGAAATTAGTTCTGGGTTCAACGGATTCTGGAGTGTTGGGTTAGATGATTTAACAGTAGGTGTGGCATTTGGTGAATCAATCGAAGATACCATTGATGCAAGAAGGTGAAGCGGGTTCACGATTTCAGGGTTTTCAGAGGAAGGGTTTGAAGGCGTGTTTGGTGAGGTGTTTTGATTTCCAGCCATTTGCTCTATATATATCAAAAGTGTTAGTGACAAAATAGAATTAAAAATTCAATTCCAACTAATACTTTATGACAAAACCAGTAATACCTCAACTTCTTCAAAACTTCAGTACGCAGAACTCAAAAACAAGTTTTTAGTATGAAAACCAACACCCATTCGATCCTTAAATAGAATTAGAAATCAGTATGTTACAAGCCATGATCCCACAAAGTGAATGTTCTAGAAATGGAGATCATGGGGTGCCATGTGATGAAACCATCACTCCCACTACTTCCATCATCCAACAAACACACGATCCCTGCTCATTTTTGAAAAAAAGACCGAAAAAGAATAAAACAATGTACAAACTGAAATTAAATAAAGTGTGACCAATTTTTGTATTAAATAATCAATTTAATCAAAAAGTCACAATTTAAATAATCATTCAAGTAAAAACCATTCAAATCAATTCAATGTTGCAGTCAAGAACGGCACACACACACTTCAACATTCATTTTGCCTGTTTTACACAACCAATGTTGCACTTTTATCTTTTCTTTTTATACACTTAACTCATAATGATCCATATTTTTATAAGAGGACATCATAGTAGCGAACTCCGTGCCCCATAGTTACTCAGTGGGTTATGAGCAAATTGATGTTATATCAATCACATTTTGAAAAGAAGACATCGTAGTAGCGAACTCCGTGCTCCATAGTTACTCAGTGAAAGATTACTTCCAAAGTGTGTATTTTTTTTTTCTTTTTGTGCATTTAAGAAGTGTGTGTCCAGAAAATCACAATGACTTGACTCAATAAGAATTCAACTCAAAAATCATATCCAAACCATGGGAATCGATCAAATCAACCAAGTGCTACAAAAATCAAACCAGATGTTGCTTCAAAGGTTGTAACATTTGTTGCAACATCCACTCTACAGAACTCAGATAGTACACAAACCAAGAGATTTCCTCAGAAAGGAAAACATCTCATGATCAAGGGCTTTAGTAAAAATATCAGCAAGTTGATTATCAGTGGGAACATACTCTAACTTCACAATTTCCTTTTCTACAAGGTCTCTTATGAAATGATGTCTTATACTTATGTGCTTGGTGAGAAAATGTTGTACTGGGTTTTTAGAAATGTTAATAGCACTAGTATTATCACAAAACACGGTCAGAATATCATTCTCAAGTCCATAGTCATCAAACATCTTTTTCAACCACAAAAGTTGTGTACAACAACTACCAAAGAAAGAATGTACTCGAGACTCTGCGAAGAGATTGTGAAACACAATTTTATTTCATACTATGCCAGGAAATCAAGTTGTTACCCATGTAAAAGCATCCACCACTTGTGCTTTTCCTATCATCAATGTCTCCAGCCCAATCAACATCACTATATCCAGTCAGTACACTGCTTGTGTCCTTTGTATACCATATACCAAGATTTGTTGTTCCAACAACATATCTGATAATCCTCTTCACAACATTCATGTGAGATTCCTTTGGATTAGCTTGGTACCTAGCACAAGCACAAACACTATACATAATGTCAGGTCTACTAGAGGTGAGATATAGAAGACTACCTATCATGGATCTGTACAGTGTGTGATCAACATCTTGACCAACACTGTCTTTGTTCAACTTCTGAGTTGATCCCATAGGTGTTTTCATATGCTTCGAATTCTCAAGACCAAATCTCTTAACCAGGTTCTTAGCATATTTGCTTTGACAAATGAAGATTCCATCATCTTTTTGCTTGATCTACAGACCTAAAAAATAATTCAAGTCTCCAACCATGCTCATCTCAAATGTAGATGACATTGCCTCAACAAATTCATTCAGCATCTTGTCTGATGTTGCTCCAAATACTATGTCATCAACATATATTTGTGCAATCATCAACCCTTCATCAACTTTTTTAATAAACAAAGTCTTGTCTGCTTCTCCTCTAACAAAACCAAACTGCAAAAGAAAGTCAGTCAATCTGCCATACCAAGCTCTAGGAGCTTGTTTCAAGCCATACAATGCTTTCTTAAGCTTATAAACATGATTAGGATAGTGAGGATCTTCAAATCCTAAGGGCTGTTCAACATAAGCTTCTTCAATCAAGATACCATTCAAAAATGCAGCCTTTACATCCATTTGATGCAATTTGATATTGATAAAATATGCAATAGCTAACAACAATCTAATAGATTCAATCCTAGCTACAGGTGCAAATGTTTCATCAAAATCAATACCCTCAACTTGAGTGTATCCTTGGGCAACCAATCTAGCCTTAATTTCTTACTATGTTTCCAGACTCATCAGTTTTGTTCTTAAAAATCCACTTGGTTCCAATGACATTAGTGTTACCAGGTCTAGGAACTAGCGTCCAAACATCATTTCTCTCAAACTGATTAAGTTCTTCATGCATAACATTTATCCAATTTTCATCATTTAAGGCTTCTTTGACATTTTTAGGCTCAATTACAGAATGATAGCATTCAGAATTAACCATGTTGCATATAGAAGACATAAAACAAATCTCACCACATCTTTTGAGCTTACCCTTCATTTGGTTTGTACTCCAACAGAAGAATCACCAATGATTTGGTTTGAATGATGGCTTTTCATGATTCTGGAAGCAGGTACCTTGTCATGAGTGTATTGAGTATTGCTTTCTGAACTTTCTGTTTTTGGATTTTCAGAGAATGTTGTCCCAGATGCCATGGCATTAGGTGTAACATCCTTTGAATTTCCAGAATATCCAGTTCCAGTAGAAATCTCAATATGCTCAGACACATCTTCTTCAGTACTTTTTCCTGCTATGTTAGCTGTATCATCAAAAACAACATTCACAGATTCTTGAACAGTGTTTAACCTAAGGTTGAAAATCCTATAGGTTTTACTATTTCTAGAATAGCCTAAGAAAAAACCTTTGTCACTTTTAGAGTCAAACTTTCGAAGTTGATCTCTATCATTCAAAATATAACACACACAACCAAACAAATGAAAGTATTTCAGATTTGGTTTCTTGTTGTTCAGAATCTCATAAGCTGTTTTTGAACTTTGTGGCCTCATAAATACTCTGTTAATAATATGGCATGCAGTGTTTAATGCTTCAACCCAAAATCTTTTAGAAAGATGTTTAGCTTGCAACATTACCCTAGTCATTTCTTGAAGAGTTCTATTCTTCCTTTCAGCTATTCCATTTTGTTGTGGAGTTTTAGGAGAAGAAAACTCATGCATTATACCCTTATTTTCACAGAAATCAGAAAATAAGCTATTTTCAAATTCCCTACCATGATCTGACCTAATATTACTCACTTTTAAGTTGTATACAGTTTTAAACCTTTTATACAAAACCTTAAAAGTAGCAAAAGTTTCAGATTTTTCTTTCAAAAACTCAATCCAGGTATATCTAGAGAAATCATCTACCACAACCAATGAATACCTTTTACCTCCAAGACTTTTTGTTTCCATAGGACCCATAAGATCCATATGTAGCAGCTCAAAACATCGTGTTGTCAAACAATGTGACAACATCTTGTGTGACACTCAGATTTGTTTATCTTTCTGACAAGAACCACAAATCATGGTTTCTCCAATATTCAACTTCGGTAAACCTCTTACAGCACCAACCTTCACAAGTTTCTGGATATTCCTGTAGTTAACATGTCCAAGTTTTTTATGCCATAAAACTTCTTCAGCATTATTGGCAAGATTGCAAACATTGTTAGTTCCAATAAGATAACAATTATCAATTGACCTATTACCAGTCATAAGACACTCATTTTCATTATTCAGAACATAACAAGAATTCTTATCAAACTTGACATGCAAATTGTCATCACATAGTTGACTTATACTAATCAATTTAGCAACCAAACCTTCAACATGTAAGACATTAGACAGTTTAGAAAATCCTTCAACATTAAGAGTACATTTCCCAACATTTTTCCCTTTGGAACCACCACCATAAGTGACATTTCCTCCATAAAATTTCTCATAATCAGACAGGAAATTCACTTGACCAGTCATGTGCTTAGAACAACCACTATCAAAGTACCATAAACCAGACACACATGCTTTCAGAGATGTATACACAACATTACAAGTCACATTTAATTTACTGACACATTCAGTTTTAGCACATTGTGACTCAGAAACTTCAGCTTGTAACACCTTCATGTCCTCTTTCGATTTATCACAAAATGGACAAATATGACCATGACCAAAATAATAGTGACACACATACTTCTTTTTCTTCTTTTTAATATGAACTTTTGTTTCCATTGGAGCTTCAACATTAGTCTTTTCTCCAGCTTTAATAAATTTCACAGGTTTAAATATTTTAGAAGTAGTTTTAAAACCAAGACCAGAAGTATCAGATTTACCAACCATCAAAGCATCTTTTAAAACTTCAGTACTTTTGGCATATTTCTTGAAACACAAGGTTGAACTTTTCAATTCTTCCTTAAGTTTAGAAATTTCCAAATCCTTTCTTGTTAAGACAACTTCAAGTTTGGTTAGTGAGTCTCTCAAGTCATCATTTTCCTTAGTCATAGACTTTAGAATCTGATTTTGAGATTCCCATTTATCAAACAAATCTTTACAACATGATCCACATGATTCACTATTCACAGCAGATGTTCCTTTATCAACATTTAAATCATTAAAACAGTTAATAGTTTTATCAGAACAATCTTCATCTAATGTTACTTCAGATGTGGTAACATCTGTTTCAACATCAGAATCAGAATAGTCCAGATCATCATCTAAGGGGTCATCATAATCTATTCTAGCATAGAATGCACGTTCTTAATTTTGTTCTTCATGCTCTTCATCAGATTCATCACTTAAAGTAGCATTGAAGTTCAAGTTCAGTTTAAGCAAGGTATTAGCACATTCATTCGCATAATGACCATACCCATGACATGCATTACATTGAACAGACTTTCTATACTCAGGGTCAACTTTGTCATACCTGCCTTTGATTCCATTACCAATTTGCCTTGGTTAGAACACATTATCTTTCTTTTCAAAGGTTTGTGAAGATTTGTTGATCTGAATCTTTGGTTGAATGTTTCCTTTGAACTTGTTATTCCTCTTTTTCATAAGAGCTTTGAATTGTCTTGTCATAAAAGCAATGTACTCTTCAGGGTTGGAACATATGTCAGCAACATCATTCTCTGAATCAGCTTCAGTCACAATAATCACTTGCTCAGCATTTGAAGATGTTTCACCTTTGAACACCACCACTTTCTTTGCATCAGCTTTTTCATCCTTCTCAGTTGTATTCATCTCATACGCATGTAGGACGCTGATCAGTTCATTTTGACTTAGTGTATCTGTATCCATTGCCTCTTCAATTGCACAAATCTTTGCATCGAAGCGCTTAGGTACAATACGCAAAATCTTATGAACTAATCTCACATTGGAGATGGGATCTCCAAGAGATTGAGCTTCATTTGCAATTTCAGTGACCCATTCATTGTAAGAAGAAATTGTTTCATCCTCCTTCATCTTCAAGTTCTCGAACTTTGTCCCAAGCATTCGAAGTCTGGACCTTCGAACACTATCTGAACCTTCATTGTGCTCGTGCAATCTATCCCAAACTTCTTTTGCAGAAACACATGTTGATATGATATTGAACATGGTCATATCAACTGATGTGAATATTTCATTTAAAGCTTTGGAATTGTAGCTAGCAGTTGTACTTTCATCATTAGTCCAATCCAGTTCGCGTTTGACTGTAACTTCTCCTTCTTCATCTGCAGCATTCTTAGGAGGTGTCCATCCTGAAAGTATACTTCTCCAAGCACGTTCATCAATTGACTTGATGTACATTCTCATATTTGATTTCCAATACGCATAGTTTGTACCATCAAGAATTGGTGGTCTCAAACTTTGTGGAGTAAGTAGATATTCCATTGCCATAACAAAAACAACACACTTGACACAGGATCTAACTTAGTAAAATCAAGTTTCGGCTCTGGTACCAACTGAAAGTGTGATGTGCGGGGTTGTGTTTAGTAAAATCAGAGTAATGTTACACTGAATGTTGTGCACTCAAAGTAACATTCAAAAGACAGAAACAACGAAAGACTCAGAAACACAACACATGAATTTTAATAAGACTTTACACAATCTATATCAATATAGATTGTGAAGCCCTAAGGCCAAAATCACTATTTATTAAAAATAATTATTACAAAGAGGTTCACAAATCGACCCTCTTGAAACAAGATCAAGCATATGATCTAAAAGGCTAGGTGTATTTCTACACTACCAAATGATCTATTCTAAGAACAAATCTAGCACCAACTCGAGGTATTGTAAACCCTACAATTACACTCTAATGGTAAAAAAAATCCACAATAACGGACCTATCACTCTGGATGCACTCACGCACTCTACAGTTGATGCTCGGTTGTTGCTTAAAGATGGCACACGATTTATAGCTATATTTGGTAATTGATGTGAACACCAATATCTTCTATTTATAGAATTCGTGTATGCCTTACTAGAGCCTCCTTGAAGGATCTAGAAACTCTTCAATCAACTCTTCCATGATCTTTGTAACTGCCACTTAGTGGGTCTTCTTTGATCTCTGAAAAACAGCCGCATGATCTAGTCCATTCTACTCGATTCTTGAAGCTTGTGGAACCTTCTGGAATCTTGCAGAACAACCTAGATCGTCAACCTGCAGTCAACAACATCAAAGACAACATTGAACATAGAAATGTTAGTGGTTAAGAAGAAAGGACGAATACTAATGTTGTAACCGATGTTTTAACATCGGTGGCAACATCAATAATTATTAATTACATGACGATTGCTGACATTTAATACGGAGAATCGTATGCAAGTACGTCTTGCTTGATTTGTCCCCTTGGTGGGCTCAGAATCTTTATCATACCAAATCTTGCAAGTGAAAATTTATTTCCGGTATGAATAATAACGTTGAGTTGTCTTTACTCCAAGGATAAAGATATTAATTAATATAAAGCTTGTTCAGTGGCTTAATTAATTAATGGACTAAGATAATCTTATGTTGGGGAATAAGCTGCACAGATCTATTCGGGGTGAATATTTAAATACAAATTTAATTCTTATAATTATTACTAGCATGAATTAATCCTATACTAATTCAAATAATAATCCAACAACAAATCATGCATATAATTAATTCACGTAAATCCTACGCATGCGGAATTCTACTAGTTTACGTGAACGTACGTCTTGGGACGGCAATGGTCTGGCTGATTAGACTAACCAAAAGAACTTCCCAAGTATTCCCTTAATCCTTGTTTGACTATCCGGTGGTAGGACACTTGTGAACAATTAACAAAAGGAAAATAAATTATGTTGCACCACCTTTGTGGATTTACTAATTTTTCCAGCACATGGAATTGTACATGGGAATGAAAGAGTCATCCCCTATTTATAGAGCATAGGTGGTCGAAATTTTGGGTGGAAAATAATGTGGGAAAATCTTTTCTTGATCTCCAAGAAATCTTGAATATATCTCCTATATTCTTTTTCCCATAATTATAATATTCCACAAAATCCCACCTACTCTTTATTATGGGATATTTTCGAAAATAATAGGCAAGATTCCAAGATTTGGATCTTCTTGAATTTATGAGATATTCTTGTATTTCAAGAAATACATATCTTCCATAATATCTTTTCAAGAAAATCAAGAAAATCTTTCTTGCCCTTTATATTTCAAAAATTTCAAAATTATCTTCATGAATAACCAAGTGGGAGATTTCTTGAATTTAATGAGATAATCTTGTATTCCAAGAATACATATCTTCATTCCATAACAAAATTCAAAGAAAATCTTTCTCCCCTTTTATCCATAAATTTCGAAAATAATGAGGAAAAATAAGCAACATTATTTATTTTATTTTAAACACCTTTTTCAGTTATTGGACTATATGTTGGGCTACTCAGGGGGCCTTTAGGAGAATTAAGGTTGGACCTTCCAATGGATCTTGAATTATCAATATTGAGCCACAATATTATTCAAGCCCATAAATATTAATTAATCCCACTACATAATTAATATTGCACTATCCATCTTAACCCATATTACAGTCAATATGGCTCCCGGTTATTATTTCCCGTGTTTAAGATTATCTAGAACATTAATTAATTCAAGCCACTGAAATAGCTTTCCGTTAATTAATATCTTTTGTCCTTGGTCAAGGAACGGTTCAACATTATTATCCATACCGGAAACTAATTCCACTTGCAAGATTTGGTATGATAAATCTTATGAACCTCCCAAGGGGGCAAATCGAACAAGCGTACTTGCACACGATTCTCCGTATTAAATCTTAGCAATAACATGTGACCAATAATATTGCCCAAGATAAAAAGTATTGAATCTCGTTGATTCTCTACCCATGATAAGTCAAAGCAATAATTACCAACCACACGTGATCCTATTTAAGGAACGAAGATTAAGAAATAACGAACCACTGAGGTCTAATTCTTCCTTGTTCAGTTCTGAAGAATTTGTCCTCCTGTAGGTCTTATTCAGTGCACCAGTCATGCACTAGTGTAATCTCTTGGTCAAGACAAGCCAATCTGAGCCTTACACTTCAACCTTTCACGAAAATTTGTTCATTTCCATCTAGTTCGTGAATGGTGTACTTTTAGTTACATGGGACTGTTAATTTAATCTTCTGTGATCTGGTATCACTAAATTAACTACAATGTAACACGTACTATTTAATGAACAGTTATGCAGTAAATATATGTAACATTCAATGATATTTAAAGCATCACTGATAAACAATTTATTTCAGTAAATAAGTCTGAAATTCAGTTTTGATTATACAAAGTAAAAAGCATACTTTCCAGTATAATCCCAACATCTTAAACACGGGAAATAATGACCGGGAGTCATATTATAGTAAAGTCGTAATAAAGGTTAAGATGGATAGTTCAATATTAATTTTATAGTGGAGTAAATTAATATTAATGGAGTTGAATAATATTTGGCCCAATATTATAGATTCATAGTGCATTGGAGGTCCAATCTTAATTCTCCTAAAGGCCCCTAAAATAGCCCAAAGTAAAGTCCAATTAACGAAAAGGAGAAGAAAATATTTTGCCTAATATTTCTTATTTTTTTCGAAAATTTGTAGGAAAAAGGAAGAAAAGATTTTCTTGATTTTCTTGTAGATATTTTGTGAAAAGAGATAAGTATTCTTGGAATACATAATTATCCCATTAATTCAAGAAGTCAAATCTTCATTCCTATTGCCTTGTTATTTTCGAAAATTTAGGGAAAAGGGGAAGAGAGATTTTTATGGAAAAATTTAATTAAGGAGAAAATAATATAGGAGATATATTCGAGATTTCTTGGAGACCAAGAAAAAGATTTTCTTCCTTATTTTTCTCCTCAAAAAATTGCCCCCCTGTTAGTGTTAGTGTCTTAGAGACAATCCATTTTAAGGACATAATACTCAGATAATATTCAGTATTTGTTTAAAGTTAATGTTTGTTTAATATTAAATGTATGGCGTTACACTCATTAGAATATTATGTTTGATTGTTTGCATTTATTCTTATATGTGTTCCCATGAATCACTGCTGTCATTGAGTGTGTGAGAACTCAGATGACTTAAGCTTGATTCTCAAATAGCCCCAATTGAGGATGGGATATTGAGGATGCAATGGAGATTGGTGTGCGATCTGCATCATACTCTTAGAGAGTGTAGTAAGATCTCACTTACTACGAGATACTAGGTATCTCATGATGGATGCACAAATACCTTAGAGGGTATTGGTATACCCATCCGAGAAACCGTTTGATGTAGTTCCACTATATGTGTCTACGGGTGTCTCGGTTAGTGGGAGCGATGCGATACTCCTTTGACTTGAGGTCAATACGCACGACATGTGTGGAGTGATGAACTTTGACCATGACCGACGCTTGCACCCGTCTATGGGTAGATATGGCTTGGATTAGGTTCATCACGAAGTGCATGTGCGTGGTAGTTGAGCCAAGAAAAGGATTCATTCCTCAAAGTGGATTTAGAGAGAATACTCATCTTCTCATCATAATTGGATCTAAGTCATTGGCCAATGCACGTCAACTTAGACTTTGTGACTAAGTGTGACACTAATGATCAATTAGTGATTAGAGATAAATTGATTTAGTTATTTGAATAGACATTTCATCATGTTCAAGACTAAATCGAGTATTCGTGAATGAAAGGAGGAAATTGCAATTGCCCACATTTCTATTACAGGTAGTTGCACTTTTCTCGCAACGTACCTCATATATTAAGAATGTCTGATTTATTGTCTAGGGTTCAATTAAGACAGTTAGTTTGACTAATCACTCGATATATGAGGGCCTATGGGTCACACAACAAGTAGTCCCCTTTACAGATTAAAGTTGGTTGATTAAATGCTAAATTGGATTTAATATTTAATTTATGGAGAATTAATTAATAATAGATTAATTTGGAATTAATTATTATTAATGTTTAATTAAATTGGATTTAATTAAATATGAATTCCCAACAATAATATATGGAATATTATTGTAGGATTTAATTATATGAGGAAATAAATCGTAGAGATTTTCCACATATGGAAATTAAATTCGTAGAGATTTATATGAAGAAATAAATCCTAGGGATTTATACAAATAAGGATTAGGGATATTATTTCCTAATTAGGCTAGCTTAAGATTTAAGCTGAGTCTCTCCTATAAATATGAGCTCTTGGGATTCATAATTATCAGTTGTTCAAATTTCTCCATAAAATCTAGAGTTAGAATTTTCCTAGCAAATTCATCTCGGGATTCAACGCTGCGAATCTTCGCGAATTTGTAAACGGGGATTACGTGGATACCGTAGTTGAGAAATCTGCTTTTGAGTTGCTGTAAGATTTCTTGTTACTGTTTTTCGTGTTCATACTTGCAATTATATGTTCGTTGTTGGTGAACTGTTTAATTCTGTTGCGCATGTTTTACTTGTTTATGTGCCTCTAAATTCCAACAGTGGTATCAGAGCTTCAGGCTCTTTGTTATAATTACTTTTTGGTTTTAAAATTAAAATAAAAATTGTAATTGCTTTAGAAGAATCGCACCCCTCGTGTATTTCTTTGATTTCTGGGTATCACACCCACTCGTCTTCAACCCCCAGAATTAGGGTTAACCCCAAATTGGGGATTTTACCGCTGCAATTCATCGCTCCATGGCCGGCGGCGCTACGCCGCGTCACTGGAGGCTGGCGCTAGGCGCCGTGCCTCGCGACATGTGCGGAAGCCCGTGGCGTGGTTCGTCGCGCCCGTCGTGATGCAACGCTTCTGTCGCGATGCTTAGCTCCCGTTGCGATTCACTCACCCCCCGCCGCAAGTCACCACCCTCTGTTGCGATTCACCTCCACTTGACGCCGTATCTATTCACGGTGGTGCGCCTGGACTCCATCGGGACTTGGCCGGCGTGTCTGTCTCGGTGTTTTTCCATGGCGGTGCGCCACCGAAATCGAGACGACTCAGTGGCGGCGCATTGCTGCTTCGATCGTCTTCTCCGATCAGACTGGTTTCGAACCAGGTCTGACCAAGGGGCCGCGGCTCCGCGCATGCCCCTTCCCGATTCGACCGCAACCGCGAGTCGCCCGCACGCTAGGCTTGACGTCGGCCACTCAGTTTTGTCCGATTGACGTTGCCGTGAGCCGCGTTCTTCGTTTTTGTCCCTTTGCTTCTGACATTGAATCTGGATGTTTTTCTAATTGTTTGGATTTCATGGTTCGGTTGCACAGTAGATTAATTGGATTAATTTGTGATGAAATCGTTAAAAATTTCTGAAATTTGGTTGATTTGGGTGTTTGGATTGTCGGATTGGATTCGATTTGGTATGGGTGATGATGTTGGAGGTTGTTTTGCAAATTTAATTTGAGACAGACCCTCCCGTGCAAGTTTTGGAAATTGCACTTGAGCCCCCGGAATAAAACAAATAATTGAACACTTTTGGATTTTTAATTAAGTTTAAATTTCTAAAATAAAATTGGTTGGACCAATAACAATTAATTGAATTAATTATAATTTTAATAACCTTAAAATTGAAACTTTAATTTGGACTTAAAGCTCGTTTTAAAAAGGATTTATTAAAACCCACTGTTAACTTGTTTAATCGTTTTAAATTAGTTAACCCGTTTTACAGTCCGCGTTATAACTGTTTGGGTAGGCGGCGCCCAATACTTGTCGGACCGTGTTAAATGCTTGGGTAGACGACGCCCAAATATTTGTTAGTCCGCATATGTCATGTTTGGGTAGGCGGCGCCCGTAATTGCTCAAATGTGACTTAGACATCATGATGGATCTCGATTAAGCAATTAATACCCCGCCTTTAAATGTTCCTCACTAAAATATGATTTTCTCATTAATTTGATAAGATGTCTTCCATCAAAATTAAAAGTAAACCGGAGATTTCGTTTCAATGAGTACTTAAAGACCCTCGTCTTTTGCTCGGATCTACATCTAACGGGACTTTTATAGGGACATGTGATGTCACCGCTTGATGGTTATAAACCAACTTAACTTTGTTTCGCTAGCCCTTGCAGGGAACAAAGGGTAAGTGACATCAGTCGAACTAGGTTCGACAAACTAGAAGTTGCAGATTGCAATTGGTTTGGAGACCTACCAGTTATGCTATTATAATGATCAGCCCTCGCTGGGATTATAATAGTAGTAATGTGGATCCTAGTCCATTATGATTTATATGTGATATAAATTCGTACTTTTCCGATGAGGTCGTTAAGTATGTGAAAATAATGGAGACAAAATAAATTTAAAAGGCCATATTTATTTTGATTGCTGAATATTGATCATAGGAATTATGTGTTTTAATTCCCGTTTTATTTTATTTCTCTAGGATTGTTGAAATGAATAACTTGTCATTGAGAAGCGTTTTTGAAATGAACAAATTGGATGGGCCAAACTTTCTCGACTGGCACCGAAACGTTCGTTTGGTGCTCAGACAAGAAAAGATTGAGTACGTGTTGGACACACCAATCCCTGCTACCCCGGAGGCTGGTACTGAAGAGGCCGAGGCGTTTGACGTCGAAGCTCAAAAGAAGCATCAAGATGATGCTTCCCAGGCTCAGTGTGTTATGCTCCTCGGGATGACTCCCGAGTTGCAAAGGCAGCATGAGAGGATGCTTCCCTTCGAGATGATCAAGCATCTGAAGGATCTCTTTGATTCTGAATCTCGTTCCGAGGTTTATGAAGTGATGAGAGATCTGTTTAGATGTTGAATGTCTTAAGGAGGGAAGGTTTCTCCTCATGTGTTGAAGATGATAGGGCTAATCGAGAAACTTGGTCGGTTAGACATTGAGCTCGAGACCAATGTTGCTGTTTATGCCATTCTTCAGTCGCTTCCCGATTCATATTCGAGTTTCGTGGTAAACTTTAATATGAATAAGACGGAATCGACTATGCCCGAGCTGCATAACATGCTAAAGACTTTTGAGTCTTCCACTGCTAAGGAAAAGCCCGTGCTCATGGTGAGTGCCTCTACTTCTTCTGCTCCGAAAGGAAAGAAGAAGCGAAGGGGCAAGGCAAAGAAAGGCTCCAAGCCGAACCTCCTTAAGCCCAACGGTGGGATTCAAAATAAGGATAGGGTGGACAAGGATGTATGCCTCCACTGCAAGCAGAAGGGGCATTGGAAGAAGGACTGTAAGGTTCTAGTAGCTGAAAAGAAGACACAAGGTGTCTCAGCCACTGGAACAGGTATGTTTGTTGTTGAGATAAACATGTCCACAAATGATACTAACTGCTGGGTATTGGATACCGGTTGTGGCTCACACATTTGTACTAATGTGCAGGGTCTCAAGCATAGCAGGGCAGTTAGGCCGGGTGAAGTCGCCCTACACGTTGGGAATGGAGCAAGAGTTGCTGCTGAACATGTTGGCGTTTATGTTTTAGATTTACCCTCTGGTTTTAGACTTGAATTGAATAATTGTTATTTTGTTCCTTCTATTACCCGCAACATTATTTCTATTCCGATGTTGGATAATGAAGGTTTTTCCTTCCATTTTGCAAATAATAATTGTTATTTTTCGCTTAATGGTGATGTTTACGGAAATGCTCCTTTATCTAATGGTTTATATTTGTTGCATTGTGGACATGATATTCTTAATATACAAAACAAATGACTCAAACTTAGTAATCATGAAAACCCGACTTACTTGTGGCATTGTAGACTTGGTCATGCTAATGAGAAAAGAATTGCAAGGTTAAGAAAGTTGGTGTTGGTCCCGGTGGGAAAACCTATTTTGCGCGTGCGGAAGCAAGACGTTTTCATTTCGGTGCATATAAAACAGGGATGAGGGCAGAGTGTTCCAATTTTTGACTTTTGAGCTCGTGTGTGTGCTTTGCTTATAAACGAATGCATATGACAAGTATAAACATAAAGCAGTAAACAACACAGCAATATATAGTGGTTCGGACAACCAGTCCTACATCCACTCTCCCTCTCTAGGGAAATTCCTTCAAACGGGACTTATCACCCTCCACGGGATTGCCAATAGATATTTACCGAGCTCACACTCGAATTGGACTTATAACCCTCTCTCGGGTTCGCCTCGGGACTTATCACCCTCCACGGGATCGCCTACAGATGTTTAACGAGTTCACACTCCAACGGGACTTATCACCCTCACTCGGGTTTGCCTAACAACTACCTCACTTCACCACTGGGTTTGGGTTTTGGTGTTGTCTCCAACTATGGTGAGATTTTCCCTTACAATGGTTTAGCCTCAATGCTAAGGTTGGGAAAATCTCTCTAAGCTTATGATACATCGTGGGTTGCTTAGATTGGGTTCTAGAACACTCTTTGAATATATTTGTATATCTATAGACTTGTGTTCTAGGGTGGGAATGCTTTGGCTATAACACTCTTTGGCTCTGTAGCATTTGTTGCTATCTTTTTCGCACTTCCACACTGATAATGAAGGAAGAACTTGTATTTATAGTGTGGATTTGAATGTTACCGTTGGAGAGAGTTACATTCAAATCCATACTCTTCTTTGTAAGTTCTGCAGCTTTTCCCGGCTGGTTGTCTTCCTCTCGTTGGTCCACGTCAGCTGGATTCCAACGGCTATATTCCTCAGCTTCAGTGCCTCGGAACATTCAGGATATACTGAGCATTCAAGATGTTATTCTTGAGTCTTGATAATTATCGTGCCTTCATATTTCTCCGAGCCTTCGTTTCTCGAGTCTTGTGTTCTCTCGAGTCTTGAGTTCTCGAGATCCTCATCGAGTCTTGATATCTCGCTTTCTTCTTGAGTCTTGAAAAAAACTAACTCGTTCTATATCTGCTTGTTACTATACACTGCGATAATATCCTGAACACTCTAAAACTGAATCCTGATTCATCTATCAAGATTATCCTGAACATGTCATACTCAGGGGTTTTGGGATCTAATCAAAATCATATAATCTTTTATTAAATTCATCTCCCAACAATTTCCCCCTTTTTGATGATGCCAAAACCTATCTTGTTACAAACATATAACCTATACTCAGGTTTCAGTTTTTCCTATTACAAGAAAGGTAAATCTCCAATCAATTTAAAAACATTCAACAAATTTCTTTAGTAATGAATCTTTTCTAAATAGATCATTACTAAATACTTAAGTAATTTCTTATAGCATCATATAGTTTCCCTTATATATGAGCATATAATCAGATCAGAGACATTCAATCAGGCATATCAAAATAAAAGACATGTAAAAAAAAGATAATGAGGTATTATCTTTGAGCATAAAGATAAAAGTTTCATTGATTGTATGTTATCAGTTACAAATTACAATGAACTTATTAAAGAAATAAAGACACAAACATAAAGAGTTACAAGTCTTCAGTCTTGTTCTTGATCTTCATCTTCCGCCGACTCACCTCATTCCTCTTCTTCTCGGACCTTATCCGATCGAGCATCTTGATACTCATCTTTGGCCGAGTTCGGTTTCTTTTGATTTCGAGACATCGACCCTCGTGTCTCTTGACCTATCTTGAGTCTCGATCCACTTTATTTATGAGCCTTCAATTCTTTTTTTTCACTCATCTTTCCTCGATCGGTTCGTGATTAGATCAACACTTCTTTAGATCAACATATCGAGAATAGCATCGTCATTATATCAGGTTAGCATATCAGGTTTATCATATCTGATCTCGATCACGTCTGATCTTGATCAGTCTCTTTCGCTCATCTTCTGATTTGCAACCTTTTCTTCTGATTTGCTGGCTTTAGCTTTTCTTCATTTCTGATTCTGCACAGCTCATCAGTTCACTCCGGAACTCATCTAACTCATCTGATTTTGATCAGTCTTGTCTGCAGCCTCGTCTGATCTCAATCATTTACTTTTGATTCCGTGAGTTCCCCCTCAAGTTGAAGTTCCCCTTTCAACTGATATAGACCGATATATCTGATTTGGTGAAGTTTTCAAGCTCAGCTGATTTTCTTCATTTGATCAGCTTTGTATGTAATCAGATTTTTGTTGACCTAATCTGATTCTTCTCAGATTAAGACAATTCTTGGAAAATGTTACTGCCAGAACTTAGTCTAGAGTAGTAGACTCTCTTCCCTAAGTTGGTGCGATTTGACATGCGTAGATATCGTCTGATACACTCGATATGTCAATCCGCCGTAACTTTATCCAATTATCGGTCGCGTGATTTCTACACGCTGTCCTTGTGATGCAAATTTTTCTAAAAATGGGCTTTGAGAACTCAAATTTGCATCTGCACCCTTGCTTGGCCTCTATAAATTGGACCAATGTTTTACACAACATAACTCATTCACCATACATATCTTCTTCGTAGAATCATGTATCCTGGTGAACCCTTGTTTCCGGTGAGACTTCCGGCAAACACTTTTACCCCTTTTTCCATGATTTCATCTTCTCAAATCAACTCTGTTCATCCCTTTTTGCTGTTTTCATCATCGTCAACGATTTCACATACGATTGTTGCAAAGCTTCTCTTCCATCACGGCGGCGGGCCTGCTGTTGCAACTGAGAAGACACTTCTCCTAACCGTATGCACCTTGTGTGTCTATCGTTATGACGTGACTACCATCAACAGACTTAGTCTGAAAATGAACGTGAGTTTGATATACGATCTTGATCAGACAACGGCTGATCTTCCTATATCAAACTCACCCTTTAACAGCTGGAGCGCCCTTTTGCTCCTCCTAGGGGCTCCTGGCTTAAAAATCCTATTAATGCCGCTCTCACTCCTTGGAGAGTCCATCGGTTTCTATGCATAGGATTACCTTTCAAGCCTCCCTCATCCTGTTAAGTGGGGAAAATGAGAGCATCAGATTTAAAATCTCTCTCTTTCCTCCTCTTAATCACCCCCCTGTAGATCGGGTTTGGGTTTGGATGAAGGTTTAGGGATATGGCTTAAGGGTTTAGGGTTTAGAGTTATGTATTGACCTCCAGGTTTTCTTGCATTTGTAGCTTGTAATGTAACCTGACCTTCGGGTCTTTATCAATGAAAAGTTCTATTATTCCATTGTTGTGTAAAACTTTTCGCTTTCCTTGGTACCGCTTGTTGATATCGATCGTAGATAGGTTTTAAAAAGAAAAGATCTCGCTTTCAAAGTAAAAACATTGAAAAAGTAATCTTTTGAGCACCTGCTCTGATACCACTTGTTGGTCCCGGTGGGAAAACCTATTTTGCGCGTGCGGAAGCAAGACGTTTTCATTTCGGTGCATATAAAACAGGGATGAGGGCAGAGTGTTCCAATTTTTGACTTTTGAGCTCGTGTGTGTGCTTTGCTTATAAACGAATGCGTATGACAAGTATAAACATAAAGCAGTAAACAACACAGCAATATATAGTGGTTCGGACAACCAGTCCTACATCCACTCTCCCTCTCTAGGGAAATTCCTTCAAACGGGACTTATCACCCTCCACGGGATTGCCAATAGATATTTACCGAGCTCACACTCGAACTGGACTTATAACCCTCTCTCGGGTTCGCCTTGGGACTATCACCCTCCACGGGATTGCCTACAGATGTTTAACGAGTTCACACTCCAACGGGACTTATCACCCTCACTCGGGTTTGCCTAACAACTACCTCACTTCACCACTGGGTTTGGGTTTTGGTGTTGTCTCCAACTATGGTGAGATTTTCCCTTACAATGGTTTAGCCTCAATGCTAAGGTTGGGAAAATCTCTCTAAGCTTATGATACATCGTGGGTTGCTTAGATTGGGTTCTAGAACACTCTTTGAATATATTTGTATATCTATAGACTTGTGTTCTAGGGTGGGAATGCTTTGGCTATAACACTCTTTGGCTCTGTAGCATTTGTTGCTATCTTTTTCGCACTTCCACACTTGATAATGAAGGAAGAACTTGTATTTATAGTGTGGATTTGAATGTTACCGTTGGAGAGAGTTACATTCAAATCCATACTCTTCTTTGTAAGTTCTGCAGCTTTTCCCGGCTGGTTGTCTTCCTCTCGTTGGTCCACGTCAGCTGGATTCCAACGGCTATATTCCTCAGCTTCAGTGCCTCGGAACATTCAGGATATACTGAGCATTCAGTATGTTATTGAGTCTTGATAATCATGTGCCTTGATATTTCTCTGAGCCTTGATTTCTCTGAGTCTTGAGTTCTCTCGAGTCTTGAGTTCTCGGTATCCTCTTGAGTCTTGATATCTCGGTTTCTTCTTGAGTCTTGAAAAAACTAACATGTTCTATATCTGCCGACTATACACGGTGCAGATAATATCCTGAACACTCTAAAACTGAATCCTGATTCATCTATCAAGATTATCCTGAACATGTCATACTCAGGGGTTTTGGGATCTAATCAAAATCATATAATCTTTTATTAAATTCATCTCCCAACAGTTGGACTACTTAACCCCATTCGATTTTGAATCTTATGGAAATTGTGAATCTTGTCTAAAAGGCAAGATGATCAACAAACCCTTTTCTGGGAAAGGGGTTCGTGCCAAATAAGTTCTAGAGTTGATCCACAGTGATGTTTGTGGACCACTACCCACTCTAACTAGGGGTCACTTCGGATACTTCATAACCTTTACTGATGATTTTTCTAGGTTCGAGTATGTGTATCTGATGAAACACAATCCGAGTCCTTTGAGAAGTTCAAATAGTATAAGGCTGAAGTAGAGAAGCATCTTGGTAAGAGTATTAAGACTCTTCGATCAGATCGAGGAGGAGAATATCTTAGCCATGAGTTCATTGATTACTTGAAGTTGCATGGAATCCAATCACAATGGACTCCTCCCGGAACACCACAAATGAATAGTGTATCCGAGAGGAGAAACCAAACCTTGTTGGACATGGTAAGGTCCATGATGAGCTTTTCCTCTCTTCCGACATTCTTATGGGGATACGCGCTTCAAACCTCAATCTACATTCTGAATATGATTCCATCCAAATCAGTTGAGCATACGTCATACGAGCTATGTCATGGCAAGAAGCCAAACTTCACTCACATGAAAACGTGGGGTTGCCCCGCGTTTGTGAAGAAGATGCTCACTGACAAGTTGGAATCAAAAGGTGAAAAGGAAACTAGAGGATATTATTTCTATCTCCCTGAGAAACAAACAGTGATTGTTTCTAGGCAAGCCAAATTCCTTGAAGAAGACTACGTCTTCAAGGGACAAGGTCGTAAGCTGATAGAACTTGAAGAAATTCAAGAACCACAAGTTGACAAGGAGACTGATATATTGTCAAAGCAACATGACAAAGAATCAGGGGAGCATTCAGCAGCTCACATGGTGGAAGTTTATCACTAAGTGATCCTCTTTCAGCCAGTGGGAGTGTAATTGGAGTTGCATTGCCTGCACAACGAACTCCAAGTAGATTGAATGAGAACAACATAGTTCAAACTCCCATTCAAGAGGCATCTGGAAATGCTCAAGAAGCATCCGGAAGTGTCGCTCTCGAAGCCTCCCCGGTCAACGATGAGATCGCTGCACCACAAAATTTTCACAATCAGAATGTGCAGTCTGAACAACCACAACTCCGTAAGTCCACTAGAGTTCATAATCCACCCACTAGATATTATAATTTTCTCGTAGAGGAACATGATGACGTGGAAATCCCGGATAAAGACGAACCTAAGACTTATACTGAGGCAATATTAGATATTGACTCAAAGAAGTGGCATGAAGCCATGAAATCCGAGATGGACTCGATGTACATCAATCAAGTTTGGGACTTGGTTGAATTGCCGAAATGGGTTAGACCCATATGTTGCAAGTGGGTCTTCAAACGAAAGACCGGTACAAATGGCAAAGTACAAACCTACAAGGCTAGGTTGGTGGAGAAAGGTTATAGTCAATGCAAAGGCATTGACTATGATGAGACTTTCTCACCAGTTGCTACGATCAAGTCCATTCGAATTTTACTTGCGATAGCAGCACATCTAGATTATGAGATTTAGCAGATGGATTGCAAAACATCTTTCCTCAATGGCAACATTGACAAGGAAGTGTTTATGACTCAACCTGAAGGTTTTATATCAAAGCCAAAATCTAATCTTGTGTGCAAGCTTAAACGATCCATCTATGGATTGAAGCAAGCTTCTAGGAGTTGGAATATCTGATTTGATGAAGCTGTCAAATCTTTTGACTTCATCAGAAATTCGGAAGATCCATGCATTTATAGGAAGTGCATTGAGAAGAATATTATTTTCATAGTTGTGTATGTCGATGACATACTCATTATGGGAAACAATATCCCACTAATGCAGTCAGTGAAAGAATGGTTATCAAAGACCTTCATGATGAAGGATCTTGGTGAAGCCTGCTACATCTTAGGGATCAAGATCCATAGGGATAGATCCAAAAGGATGTTAGGCCTGTCACAGTCAACCTACGTAGACAAGGTGTTGAAGCGATTTGCGATGGAGAACTCTAAGAGAGGTTCTATCCCGGCATGTCATGGGATAAAGTTGTCTAAGAATGATTGTCCTTCCACAGACACTGATATTCAGCGTATGAAGGATATACCATATGCATCTGCAATTGGATCCATCATGTACGCCATGACTTGCACAAGGCCGGATGTGGCCTTCGCTGTCAACACCACTGGTAGATACCAACAGAATCTGGGTGAACCTCACTGGATTGCTGTCAAGAATATTCTTAAGTACCTCAAACGTACTAAAGAGTACTTGTTAGTCTACGGAGGACAGTCAGAATTGATGGCCACTGGCTATGCTGACGCAAGTTTCCAATCCGACTGTGACGATTACAAGTCACAATCGGGCTATGTGTTCACTCTCAATGGTGGGGCGGTTAGTTGGAATAGTTCCAAGCAAGCGACTACCGCGGATTCAACAACCGAAGCTGAGTACATCGCTGCGGTGGAAGCTGCCAAAGAAGCTATCTGGATAAAATAGTTCTTAAGTGAACTAGGGGTAGTTCCGAGTGCCAGCATGTACCGAGGCATTATCACTTGATAAGAGAGATAATCGCTAGAGGAGAGATAGAGTTAGAACGTGTCCCCACGGAGGATAACCTGGCTGATCCTTTCACCAAGGCTTTGAGTGTTCATGTACACACTAGACATTTTAATGGTCTAGGGGTTAGACATGTAGGTGATTGGCTATAGTTAAAGTGGGAGATTGTTAGTGTTAGTGTCCTAGAGACAATCCATTATATGGACATAATACTCAGATAATATTCAGTATTTGTTTAATGTTAATATTTGTTTAATATTAAATGTATGGCGTTACACTCATTAGAATATTATGTTTGATTGTTTGCATTTATTTTTATATGTGTTCCCATGAATCACTGCTGCCATTGAGTGTGT
Organism: Stenogyne calaminthoides; assembly: GCA_037126765.1. NCBI lineage: Eukaryota > Viridiplantae > Streptophyta > Magnoliopsida > Lamiales > Lamiaceae > Stenogyne > Stenogyne calaminthoides. The sequence goes on from JBBCBC010000032.1 coordinate 1,093,200, forward strand.
GAGAACTCAGATGACTTAAGCTTGATTCTCAAATAGCCCCAATCGAGGATCATCAAGAATGGTATATTGATGATGCAATGGAGATTGGTGTCGATCTGCATCATACTCTTAGAGAGTGTAGTAAGATCTCACTTACTACGAGATACTAGGTATCTCATGATGGATGCACAAATACCTTAGAGGGTATTGGTATACCCATTCGAGAAACCGTTTGATGTAGTTCCACTATATGTGTCTACGGGTGTCTCGGTTAGTGGGAGCTAGGCAATACTCCTTTGACTTGAGGTCAATACGCACGACATGTGTGGAGTGATGAACTTTGACCATGACCGACGCTTGCACCCATCTATGGGTAGATATGGCTTGGATTGGGTTCATCACGAAGTGCATGTGTGTGGTAGTTGATCCAAGAAAAAGATTCATTCCTCAAAGTGGATTTAGAGAGAATACTCATCTTCTCATCATAATTGGATCTAAGTCATTGGCCAATGCACGTCAACTTAGACTTTGTGACTAAGTGTGACACTAATGATCAATTAGTGATTAGAGATAAATTGATTTAGTTATTTGAATAGACACTTCATCATGTTCAAGACTAAATCGAGTATTCGTGAATGAAATGAGGAAATAGCAATTGCCCACATTTCTATTACAGGTAGTTGCACTTTTCTCGCAACGTACCTCATATATTGAGAATGTCTGATTTATTGTCTAGGGTTCAATTAAGACTGTAAGTTTGACTAATCGCTCGATATATGAGGGCCTATGGGTCACACAACAAGTAGTCCCCTTTACAGATTAAAGTTGGTTGATTAAATGTTAAATTGGATTTAATATTTAATTTATGGAGAATTAATTAATAATAGATCAATTTGGAATTAATTATTATTAATGTTTAATTAAATTGGATTTAATTAAATAGGAATTCCCAACAATAATATATGGAATATTATTGTAGGATTTAATTATATGAGGAAATAAATCGTAGAGATTTTCCACATATGGAAATTAAATTCGTAGAGATTTATATGGAGAAATAAATCCTAGGGATTTATGTTGGGGAATAAGTTGCACAGATCTATTCGGGATGAATATTTAAATACAAATTTAATTCTTATAATTATTACTAGCATGAATTAATCCTATATTAATTCAAATAATAATCCAACAACAAATCATGCATATAATTAATTCACGTAAATCCTACGCATGCGGAATTCTACGAGTTTACGTGAACGTACCTCTTGGAATGGCAATGACTTGGTTTATTAGACTCACCAAAAGAACTTCTCAAGTATTCCCTTAATCCTTGCTCGACTATCCGGTGGTAGGACGCTTGCGAACAATTAACAAAAGGAAAATAAATTATGTTGCACCACCTTTGTGGATTTACTAATTTTTCCAGCACATGGAATTGTGCTTGGGAATGAAAGAGTCATCCCCTATTTATAGAGCATACGTGATCGAAAATTTTGGGCAAAAATAATGTGGGAAAATCTTTTCTTGATCTCCAAGAAATCTTGAATATACCTCCTATATTCTTTTTTCCATAATTATAATGTTCCACAAAATCCCACCTACTCTTTGTTATGGAGTATATTTCGAAAATTATAGGGCAAGATTCCAAGATTTGGATCTTCTTGAATTTATGAGATATTCTTGTATTTCAAGAAATACATATCTTCCATAATATATTTTCAAGAAAATCAAGAAAATCTTTCTTTCCCTTAATTATCAAAATTTTCGAAATTTCCCTATGGATAACCAAGTGGGAGATTTCTTGAATTTAATGAGATAATCTTGTATTCCAAGAATACATATCTTCATTCCATAACAAAATTCAAAGAAAATCTTTCTCCCCTTTTATCCATAAATTTCGAAATTAATGAGGAAAAATAAGCAACAATATTTATTTTATTTTAAACACCTTTTCAAGTTATTGGATTATATGTTGGGCTACTTAGGGGGACTTTAGGAGAATTAAGATTGGACCTTCCAATGGATCTTGAATTATCAATATTGAGCCACAATATTATTCAAGCCCATAAATATTAATTAATCTCACTACATAATTAATATTGCACTATCTATCTTAACCCATATTACAGTCAATATGGCTCCCGGTTATTATTTCCCGTGTTTAAGATTATCTAGCCCATTAATTAATTCAAGCCACTGAAATGGCTTTCCGTTAATTAATATCTTTTGTCCTTGGTCAAGGAACGGTTCAACATTATTATTGTAGGTCCCGAACGGGTTTTGTGAAGGTGGAAGTCTAGAGGGGAGGGGTGAATAGACTTCCAAAACTTTTCGTGCGGATCAGGTGTGAACTACAGATTACCCGATCAGAGTGCTAGTGTATCAGTTTAGATTGATGTTCAATCTTACTGAGTGCCTGAGGGCAGATCAGTTTGATATCTGTCAGTTTAACTGAATGGTGCTGAAGCTTGTTTTTACCCGTGTGAAAAACCAGTTTTTATCAATCAGATTCTTAAGTCAGTTTTTAACCAGTTGACTGAAGTGTCAAACTGATCAGATCAGTTGCTTGGGTGCAGACTGAATCTTTAACTTAGAATATGTATGCAGTTTAAACTCAGTTGTGTGACTTGTGTAAAGCGATAAGAAAGCAAGTAAATGAACACAAGGCGTTTTATAGTGGTTCGAACAAAACCCGTCCTACGTCCACTCTTCCCTTAACACAGGGGAACCTTAACCTACTTTAACCTGCGGGACTTATATCCTTTTCAGGATGGCCGAGATGTTTACCGAGTTCTCACTCAAGCTTAACCTACGAGACTTATATCCTTTTCAGGATAGCCGAGATGTTTATCGAGTTCCCACTCTACAACGTAACCAACGGGACTTATATCCTACAAAGAGGATAACCGAGATGTTTAATGAGTTCTCACTCTACAGACTTGACCTAACTTGCGTTTAGGTAAAGAATGATTGAGGGTTCCAACTGGAAATCTATCCTGGTGTTTTAGATAGCCAAAATGCTAGTGGATAGGATTTCTTGATAAGAACTATGGGATGAACACTCTAAGAATAATCTTCAAATGTAGTGTTCTTTTGAGTGGAGATTTGTTGTAGCTTTAGCTTCTTTTGCGATGTCTCCGTGTTTGTTCTTGCGTTTTTCACTTTGTTGAACCTCTTCTTCAAAAATGAAGAATGATCCCATTTTATAGACCTCGAAATCAAGAAGTCGTTGGAGAGCAATTTGAATTTCGGGCTATATTAGGTAGGCTGTAGGATATGATTGTGACGTGCTGCGATTTTCGGCGTGGCCGTCGGCATGATTAGCGTCGTTTTTGTCTGCAGCGTCGTATCCCGTATTGTCAGCTCTTCTTGTGCACGTGTCGCTTTCTCCTTGGCTTCGCGAGGCGGCACTTCAGAAATTTGCCCGTTAGACGATTGATATTCCTTTTAGAGAGGATTCGTCTTATCTGGTGTATCTTTTTAGATTGTCACCAGGTGTGAGCTGACTTGATCAAGTAACTGATCAGTCTACCATGTTGAGTCTTTGGTTGCACATTGTCTTAGCTTCAATATGCAGACTCTGCTGAAGGTAGGTCTTCAGGTCTCTTGATCTTCAGGTGTCTCTGAGCCTCAGTGTATTCAGTCGTACTGAGTCTTCAGGTTTGATGCTGAGTCTTCAGGTTTATCCGAGTCTTCAGGTTCATCTAAGTCTTCAGTGTTATCTGAGTCTTCAGGTTCATCTGAGTCTTCAGTGTTATCTGAGTCTTCAGGTTCATCTGAGTCTTCAGGTTCTTCTGAGTCTTCAGTGTCTTCTTGTCTTCACCTGATCTTCTGACTTCATATCTTCTGATTTGCGCTTAGTCTTCAGATCATCTGACCTTCTCTGGGTCATCTGATACTTCGACCTGACCTATACATACTGAGTTCTCCCTCAATATGTGACCTATCTTTTACATCAACTATCTATACATTTCAGCTGGTCATTTTATTCTGAATCTAAGTCATCAGTCAGCTAACAGGTCTGACTGGTCCTATTACAATCTGTTTTGGAACTTCCTTCAAAACTAAATTACATATTTCCCAACAATTTCCCCATTTTTGATGGAACCAAAACACTTAACAAAACTTGATCAGAAAAACAGATACCATGAATGGAAATGTAGATAATGCAAATAGTACATACCTCAGAAGACAATGAGATGAATGTCTTAGAATCAGTGGGATGGAAAGATTTATTCAGATAGGTGTGTGCATTGTAGAATAGTGTAAAGCGTATCTATCATCTGATTCCAAGTTGTCTTCTTTAGGTGTACTTGAACATTTGCAGTTCTTTGGGGATGCCAAACATCCTGTACATCCTTTGCATTAGCTTGTCCAGCTCATCTTTTCTATGGATTCCTCCTTTTTCAGCTAGTCCATAGTAGATGTTCTTGAATTTAACGGGATCTAGGTTGTTGTCTGGACGCAAAGGTGGAAGGAGTAGTTCAAAGGGTGGAGCTTCTGGTATGAGTGACATGATCTTGCCTTCTTTCATCACTATCTGGTAGAAGTCTGGATATTTTGTTTCTAACCAGTTCCGAAATTCATCATCATTTTCAGTCTGATCTTGATGAATTGGAATCTTCTCCATGATGTAGACGTCACATAACCATTCTCCTCTGATCTGATCCCATTCTGGAAGCAAATCTTGTCGTGCACAGAGGATGCCTTTGACAGGTGCTGGAAGGGCATTTTTCTCCCAAGCAATCTCCTCTGCTGCAGCTTCGGTCTTCCTCTTCCTTCGGATGTAGGCAATGTTTAGCCCCTTTGCCTCTGCTAACTTCTGCTTCTTAATTGCGGCCTCTCTTATTCTCTGTCTTGTTTTCTCTCTTGAACTTGTTCAGAGTCATCTGCTTTTGGTGGAGAATGTCTGGCCTTGTCTCGATCTTCCGCAGGTTGCTTTCATCATCTTGCCTTTGCCTTTCTTCCTCCTAAGAGTCTGCTCAGGTTCATCTTATTCTTCTTCTTGACTAATTTCTTAGCGAGTTCAAGCTCTCTTGGCACGATCATCAACTTCCATTCTTTTACGAATCGGATGAAGAGAAGTCTTCAATTTTGTCGACTCTGGTAGTAATCTCTCGAAGAGTACTTTTATGCTCAACATCTCTTTCTTGTGTTGCTCCACGTTTCTTTTATTTCGAAGAATCGAGATCGGTAGATGAAGTGGTGACAAGTTAGATCTGATGGTTTTTTTGTAGAGATGAAAATTTTACCAACCGTATGCGAAGTCTCCGTTTTCTTCTTCCTTCTTTTTTTTTTGAGTCTATTTTTTCAGATTCTCTTTTCCTTCGGACTCTTTTCCGGACTCTTTTCCTTCCCCTTTTTGGTTGCATCAAAGAGGTTGGACATCTTCTGGTTCGAGTTGTTAATTGTCGTGAGATCTCCTCTCTAAGTTCCTCGACAACAAGAGGAGTGATCCGGACGGTGGCGAAAAATGTGCGGTGTGTAGAAGCGTCCCGAGAGCGACTTCAATTTTACTGTCTTGCCTTTTTACGTAGAAGCTAGAAAATGTTTCCAACCCATATCCAAGTGATTGTTGGTTTTGTCCAGGATGCCCGGACACTCTCCAAGAGTACACAGTATGCGATTGAGCATCTCTGTGCGAACCCGAGAGTTTGTCGATGGAGCTTGAGCTTCTCGGCAAAGAGGGTATACTAGTTGCATTACTTGAAGAAGGATGGCATTGTGCATCCCAGCAGTGTGACTTCGTTCCTTGTCAACTAGTTTTGCTTGCTCTTCTTCAAACCGCTTTATCAGATCTGCTGTGAGCGCTGCGAATTTGTCTTCAAATGCAGCTTGGATCCCATCCTGAATCTTCTTAGAATGATGATCTAGGGTATCAGAGCTCATTTTAGCAGTCTGTTCAGATGTTGAAGCCTTGCCAAATTGGGTCTCATCTGCAGCACCCATTCTTGGTTCATCGGCATTTATCTCATGATCTGTAGGAGGTTGAACGGTTTCCTCCTGTTATCGAATTTCCCGACCTTTCGTGAATCAGCCATTGGATATCGTCGTCTGATGTTAATTCAACAACACTTTCAATCCCAGGATTGTGTAGATATTTCAACTCTAAGTCTACAAAGAAGTCCGATCCCAGAGTTGTCATTAGAATCAGAAGTTCTTCAATGCTCTTCAGTCTGATATCCCTCCAGAACACTATCTCTTCTATCTGTTACTGGATGCCAGGATGTTGATCCAATTCAGGGCATAGATCCAGCAGATACTCTTTGATTTGTTGTTTCATTATTCTTATGATGGGGCTCTCTGGAGCAGGTGAAGCAAGTACTGTTCTGGTGTTGAAAGGATTATGAGAGATGGACACATGATCGTCGACTCTCTCAGGTTCTTGGGACTGGATTGGGGATTGGGATGTTTGTTTTTCAGGTTCGTTTTCAGCGTTTAGAGAGTGTTCAGTTTCCTGAACGGGTTCATTGATTGGTGGTGTGGGAGATTTTGTTCTGAGAGGTGAGCGTGAGGGAGAGAAGGTTTTGTGGGGAGAATGTGGAGGTGATGATTTCTGAGGAGAGGGTGATGGTGATTTGGAAGTGGACGTTGGCGATCTTGCTCTCTGGAAGATCTTGGTTAGAGGCAGAGAATCAGATGGTGATTCTTCCTCAGATTGCACCACTTCTGTCCTTCTGACGGATTTCTCTCCTTCTGCTGCGATCATCTGTTCTTCCTGTACTTCTCTGATAGTGGGCTCAGAACGGACTGCTATCTCTTCGTCTGATCTTTCTTGCATCAGATCCTCTGTTCTACTGGCTTGCTGGGCAGAACTTGGAGCAGTTTTCAGAGGAGATGAGACTCTCTTCTGACATTTCCACTGAGCATCTGGTTTCTTGGCCAGATCCTTCCTCTTTAACCTCTTCTCTTGAATGGCCTTTTCCTGCACTTCAGACGATGCAGTTGCCTTATCTTTTCCTTTCTTTTCTCCCTTGGGTTTGGGCATATAAGGAGTCGGATCCTCATCATCTTGTCCAGGTAGGGACTCATCTTTGCCCAATACGGCCTTGTGCTTTGCTTGATAAATCTTTGCTCCATTCTCGTTCTATTCATAATTCTGTGGCAGCTTATCTGACAGAATGATAGAGATTTTGTGTATGAATGAGCACTTCGAAGATAAGCACACTTCATTGCTCTGGGTCAGCTCGAACTTCCCGGAGTCTTTTCTAAGTCTTGCTTTGACCATACCCAACCAATCGATGTCTGAAGCCTTCTTGATTATTGCAGCCATTACACTTATCTTGTATGAAGTGACCGCATCAAGGCTGTAAGTTGAGCACATGATCACCTTCTGAACGATCTCTAGAAGAAGGCGATACTTTCTTTTCAGATAGGAGGCTTTGACGTTCGTCGTGTTCTCCTTGTTTGCTGGTCTCAACAGCTCGGCTTCAAGAAACTCCTTTTCTCCTACAGCAGTTGTGTAGGTCTCTGGATTGATGCTTCCTCGAGTTAGTCCGAATATCCTCTGTAGATCGTCATTTGTCACTCGGACTTCCATTCCGCCAACGAAAGAAATTAGGTCAGCATCATTGTCTTCATCCCTCTGCAGATTGTAAAGAAACTCCAGAGCTTCATGGGTGTGAACGATGTTCTGATGAGTAGAGCAATATCATTCCGGTCCACATGATCTTAAGCACTCCAGAATTTCCAGCGAATTCCGGATCTGAGGTGATGTTGAAGATGACGTACTTTTCATCAATGATGTCTTTCTTCATCGATGCAAAATTGCAGTACTTTTTCCCTTGTCCCGGTCTTGAAATAAGATGTGCCATTTCTGTAAGATATGCAGATTGATGTTTAGTTTGAGTAAGATATTTCAATAAATTCATCCAAACTAGCAAGGATTCAACATCAATGTTGCAAATAAGCGTTTAGATCAAATAAATTATAGAAATACAACTTGTAAACCTAGGTACCATAGAGAATTCTAGATCATGCAAATGATTTAAAACAAGAAATTACCAGTAATTGATTCGAATGATTTTAAAATCAGAAGTGTAGAATCAAATGATTTCGAAGGTAATTCTCAGAGAATTTTAAACAAAAGTGATCTTTTCAGAATTTTGAGAAGACGAAGTAGTGGAAAGCGTTTTTCTGAGAAAAAAATTGATTTTGTAGAAAACGAGGGAAAATCTTTTTGCACAACTTTCCAAAGTACTCAAGTATCCGTGTTTTGAAATCGATGGCTGAGATTAGTCGGCCAAAAAGTATTTTGATCACACGGTTGAGAAAAAATTTCTCGTTTTCCGGACTCGAAAAATCGTAATAAAAACATTTTGAAAACATTTTCAGGTCCGCATTAAAAGCTTTGCAGGGCATGCGTCATGAATAGTGTAAAATAAATCAAATAAAATAAATAACGCATATAAAGATATTTAGAAAGAGATAAATAAGAGAGCGTATCTGACTGATTGATATTGTAATCAATCAGTTACCACTGTGATCTGATCTGGTACTTTGTTGTCATATCTGATGTTTGCCTCATGCATTTCCCAACAATATCTTCGCTTATCTGATCAGATTCTTTGCATGTAACGCTTCGCCACTTATCTGATCCTCTTTTCTGAAAAACTTCATCCTTCAGTTTTCTTCTATAATCTCGCATTAACTGAGGTCAACTCCCGCCAAAACTTTAACTTCGGGGAGTCCAAAAGTCGCCTCGATTCCCAAATCGACGCAATTTGATATTCCGTAATAATGGCATAGATACGCTGTGATTTAATCACACCGTTAACTCATCCAACCATTAGCCGCATGTTCCAAACGCGTTGTCGATGCAAATTTCACTTAAGATCTTCTGAGACGATAAAATTTGCATTTATACCCCTAATTTCCTTCTATAAATAGCCTGGGGTGTTAGGCGAACAACACAATCATAAACCATTTCATCTTCTTTAGCATATCCTTCATGCTTTTTCGATGAGTTCCTTATTTCCGGTGAAACTTCCGGTGGGAACCTTTAGCCCTTTTCTAATGAAAACAGCTTCTCAGATCAACCATGTGTGTTCCTTCACACTGCTTTCGTCGTCATCTAAGATTTCACATACGATCAATGCTAAGCTTCTTTACCACCATGGAGGCGGATCTGCTAAGGCAAATGAGAAGGCACTTCTCCTAACCGTATGCACCTTGTGCGCCTATCGAGATGACGGTATTAGCATCAACATACTTAGTCTGAAACAAAACATGAGTTTGATATGCACAATAGTGTATCAAACTCAATATTTGCATGCGACACAAGTGTCTGTTTGGTCCTTTTGACCAAACCATTGGCATTGTGCCTCATTTAACAGCTGGAAGTTCTGTTGATTTTACGTCTGAGGGCTTCCGGCTTGGACATCCTTCAGAGCCTCTCTAGCTCCTCCTTCCGAAGCTTTGAGATTGGCTCAGTATTCTCGAAGCCTCTCTGACGCCTCTTCTAGGTCTGAGGGAAAATGAGAGCATCATACCTTGAACTCTCTTTCGCGTTCCCTGCCTCGGGTTGTCTTAGGGCTGATGGTTTATGTATTGACCTCCGGGTCTTCTTGTACTTGTAATACCACTTGAAGATAGATGTAACATTTGTACTCTTGTGATATCACTTGTAACTTGTAAATCTGACCTTCGGGTCTTTATCAATGAAAAGCTTTGTTATTCCATTGCTGTGTTGTTTTCTTCTGACTTATGCGATCTGTAGCTTTACTCTTGATTTGCTTGTTGACTGCAGCTTTAATCGGCTTATAAAGTAATCTTCCAATCTGATCAGTTCCCCCTTAATCTGATATATCTTGAACTGATCTGCCCTTTGTCTGAACTTCAGATCGGCTACCTTTCTGACTTTCTGATATGCTCCTATCTGAACTTCAGATTGGCTCGTCCCGTCTCGGTTCGATCGGGTTGAGATTCCTAACTCAACTGATTCCACTTAACCTTGGTTAGTCTTTTAACCAACTGAATCTGGAGATCAATTCTTCAGCCATATCTGGTGCATTTTCTCCAAGATCCAGAAGCCCTAGCTCGTTTCATAACTCTTTGAATCTGATCTCAGCTAGTGGCTTGGTTAAGATATCAGTTTTCTGCTTGTCAGTATGGATCTTTTCCATTCTGATATTCTTCTTTTCAACATGATCTCTGATAAAATGGTGTCTGACATCCACATGCTTACATCTTGTATGTAGAACAGGATTCTGAGTGATTGCAATATCACTATTACTGTCACAGAATATGGGTACGTTCTTAGCTACGATGTTGTAATCCTCAGCTGCTGACTTAGCCAGAGCAGTTGGGAACAACAAACTTTCCTGCACCCATATATTCCCGCTTTCAAGTAGATGTCATATCGATGTCCGCTTCTTCGAAAACCAAGAGATCGGTTTATTTCCCGGCCGACATGAACACGAGGTTGACTTCCTGTCGATTCTGCAACCTCCGTAGTCCGGAATCGTAATACCCACTAAGCTCTAGATTGTCATCGATGGGTAAAATAAACCGAGGTTTACAATCCCTTCGAGATACTTGAGAATCCGCTTAGTCGCTTCTAGGTGGCTTTGCATTGGATTTACTTGAAATCGCACATACACCCACCTTTGCAAAAAGTAATATATCGGTTCTGTTTGGCGGTCGGTGTAGTAGAGATCCAATTAGAGCTCTATACTCCTTCGATTAGTTTTTACGACCATCTTTGTCCGGATCCATCTTGAATCCGGGTCATCATTGGAATTCGCTTCCTTGCGGTGTTGAACTCGAACTTTGCCAAGAGATTCCTTGTGTATTTCGGCTTTGGCGAGATGAATATCCCTTCGAACTCTGTGACTTGTAATCCCGAAAAGTAATTCATCCGACCCATCATGGACATCTCAAATTTCCCTTGCATCAACTTGTCAACTTCTTCTCATAACCTTTTGTTGGGAGATCTCAAGATAATGTCATCCACGTGAGATCCGAACCATCGAATATCTTCTCCATCTTCTATTCTCGAATAAGGTTATGTCCATTTGCCCTTTAGTGAACCCGCTGTCTGTCAAAACGAGAGAGTGTATCATACCAAGGTCGAGGAGCTTATTTGGTCAAATTAAGAAAAGAGCTTTCCTTAAACGGTACACTTGGTTGCCTTTTTCAAAGCCTGGAGGTTGTTCGACATAAACTTCCTCTGCTAGTAACCCGTTTAAGAATGCACTCTTTACATCCATCTGATACACAGTGAACCCTCTGTGGGAAGCATATGCCGAAAATAATGAATGGCTTCTAAGCGAGCGATCGGTGCAAAGGTCTCATCATAATCAATTCCTTCCGATTGAATACCCCTTAGCAACAAGTCTTGCCTTATTCCTGGTTATGACATTTTTCTCATCTCTCTTGTTCTTGAATACCCACTTTGTGCCAATTACGTCTTGATGAGTTGGTCTGTCCACCAATTCCCAAACTTGATTTCTCTCGAACTGTTCCAGCTCCTCCTGCATGGCTAGAATCCAGCTTGCGTCTTGTAGAGCTTCTCTCACGGGTTGGTTCCTTCATAGACGATAACAACAAGATATGGCACTCTCACCAATCTGATGTCTAGTTTTGACTTTATCAGATGGGTCTCCGATAATCTGATCAGTTGGATGACTGGTAATCCAGGTCCTTCTGTTCTGATGTGCGTCTATTTGGAGAACATCATCCATATCTGATAGTTCATTACTAGTGATTGGGAGTGGTGCAGAATTATGATCCACTTGATAAGAACATGTCTCAGCTGATGTTGGACTCATCATGTGCTGAAGTCTGTTCATAGGAACTTCAGAAGTTCCCCCGAACCGAGATGGTTCGATTGATACCGCCTCACCAGAATGAAATTTCAGCGACAGGTTATGCGTACCTTTGGGTCCGATTGACTGTTGTATCGGCAAGATCAAGTTCGGGATGTACACTTTTACGTGTTCAAATTTTTTTTCTCCTTGATGCTTAGGTGATCCATTTTCCGAAAGTGTCGAAAACGGTTGATTTGGTACGGCTTGTTCTGAGGCAGCTTTCTCTTGTTCAGAGGATGTCTCATCAAAGACCACATGGGGTGTTTCTTCCACAACTAGAGTTCGTTTGTTGTAAACTCTAAAAGTCTTGCTGGATGAGGAATATCCTAAGAATATACCCTCATCTGACTTGGCCTCAAAAGTCTTCAACTGACTTTTCCCATTGTGGCGAATGAAACATTTGCACCCAAAAACATGGAAGTATGAAACACGAGGTTTTCTGTCTTTCCACAGTTCATAAGGTGTTTTGAAGTGAGTCTTAGTCAGAGAACATTTGTTCTGAGTATGACATCTTTGTTTTTATTATACCTTGAAACGGCTTGGTGTGGCATGTTCAGCTAACATAGAGCGAGCAGCTTCCTTGAGAGTTCTGTTTCTCCGTTCTGCTATTCCATTTTGTTGTGGCCATCTTGCAGCTGACGTTTCATGCTGTATACCAAACTTAGTGCAAAAATTAGTAATAAAGGAATTCAGGAACTATGTACCTTTATCTGATCTGATCTTTACTATGCTAACACCCTTCTCATTTTGTAGTTTTTTGAGCAGTTCGGGTATCTTAGTCGTTGTCTCGTTCTTCTTGTATAAGAACACAACCCAAGTAAACTTGGAATAATCATCCACGATTACAAGAGTATATTTGCATCCACTGAGACTGACTGGTGTAACTGGTCCGAATAGATCCATATGAAGCAGTTGCAATACTCTACTGGATGCTGGTCCTGGTATTCCCTTGAATGAGGCTTTAACTTGTTTTCCCTTCTGACATGCGGCACATGTCTGATCTTTGGAGAATATCTCATTCGGAAGTCCCTCAACCAAAGACATCCTAGCGATCTTGTTAAGAGTCTTGAAGTTCAGATGACTCAATCTTTTATGCCAGAGCCAACTGCAACTTTTAGAACTCTTAACAATTAAGCATGTATTCTTGGGGAAACTGTTCCAATCTGCTATGTAGATAGTGCATTTCCTTGAACCAGTTAGCAAGATTTGTTGAGTGGCTCGATTCCTTATCGTACACTTGTCGCTCGAGAACTCGACGCTGAATCTGTTGTCGCAGAATTGTGATACTGATAGTAGATTGTGCTTCAATCCTTCGACATACGAGACTCCAGTTACTTGTACATCATCATTCTCTAAGGTTCCGAATCCCTTGGTAAAACCAAAGTTATCATCACCGAAGAGTACACGTGGGCCTTCTTGTTCTCTGTAAGATCTAAGGAGATGTTTGCTTCCTGTCATGTGCCTTGAGCATCCACTATCAATGTACCAGATAGTTGCTTGTGCACCTCCTCCTTGGCCATTAGGCAGACTTCATCATCATCTGAAGAGAATATCAGATCTTCATGCTTGTGGAAGTCAACAGCACTGCTTATCAGATAGAAGTCTTCTACAGATGAGTACCCAGAGTTCTCAGAAGGCAGATAGGAATCATCAATTCCAGATGTGTCAGCTACCAGGGCTTTCCTATCTCTGAGGCGTTGCTCTCTTTTGTTCTGTTTCTCTTCTCTTTCTCTGGGAGTCAGGTCAGGGCAGTCCGTGCTGTAGTGACCTGGTTTCTCGCAGTTGAAGCATGATGCTCGATCTACGGAACTTCCTCTGCCAGGTGAGTCGCTCCGTCTGTAGGATCTGTCAAGTGAATTCCCTTTCTGATAGTAATCAGAACTTCTTCTGCCAGATCTGTTATCTCTTCTCTCATCTGTCAGATCCTCTCTTTTCTTTTCTTCTGTGTGATCTCTTCGATCATCAGATCTGGTTCTTTCTCGTGATCTGTCAGTTGGCCTCCTGTTTCTTTGATAGTCACTGTAGAATCTCCGATACTTACCAAGCTGAGTATTTGTTCTTTCAAGTTTCTTGGTAAGCAGAGCGATCTGTTCTGCTTGACTTATGATGTTTCCAACAGGTTCAGTGGCCTTCGATCTGCTGCTGGTTACTTTAAACGCAACTGATTTAGATGTTGAAGCTTCAGCAGGCGTCTCGTCTTCATCTGCTTGTCCTCTTTTGATTAAATCGAACTCGTGAGCTTTAAGGCTTAGGAACAAGCTGCTTGGCTTCATTTTTGAAATGTCTTGGCAATCCTTGATTACCGTGACTTTTATGTCCCATTTCTTGGTGAGAGATCTTAAGATCTTGTAATTGATATCTTTGTCTGACATCTCTCTACCAAGTTCTCGTAGCTTATTGACTGACATGGTGATCCTCCCATCGAGCTCGTTGATGGTCTCATTGGGCAACATCTTTAACTTTTTGAACTTCACCAGTTCAGCTTGTAGGCGGCTGTCTTTGATCTGATCATTTCCTTCGCAGATCTCAGCAAGAGCATCCCACATTGCTTTTGCGGTTTTGAGATACTTTATCTTCTCTTTGGTGACTTTATCCATTGTCTTCATGATTATATGCCCAGCGATTGTATCTAGAGTGAACAACTTTCTTTCCTCTGCATCCATCAAAGCTTGGCTTTTTCGCACAAGACTTCCTGTGGCAAAGTCTGGATCTCCTCCGACTGCTGGGTTGTCGTGGTATATGATGGTGGGTCCTCGTTCGATGACTTCCATCAATCTGCCGCTTATCGATCCTAGATGGTTGCACATATATATATAGCCCAATCTGCATACTCATCAATTGAAAATTTAGGCAAATCATGATACATACCAGAGGTATTATCCATGCTGAGTGATTTTAAAAACTAATGAGGTTTTTTTAAAAACGGTTTTTCAAGATCTGTTCAAATGACCACAAAGATTCTTCCTCAAGAATCGATGATACTCAAAAGCCCGATTAGTGCAGAGAACCACCGCCTGATACCACTTGTAGGTCCCAAACGGGTTTTGTGAGGGTGGAAGTCTAGAGGGAGGGTGAATAGACTTCCAAAACTTTTCGTCTTGGATCGGTGTGAACCGCAGACACCCGATCAGTGCTAGTGTATCGGTTTAGACGATGTTCAATCTTCTTGAGTGCCCGAGGGGTCGGTTTGATATCGGTCAGTTTAACTGAATGGTGCGGAAGCTTGTTTTCACCCGTGTGAAAAACCAATTTTTATCAATCAGATTCTTAAGTCAGTTTTTAACCAGTTGACTGAAGTGTCAAACTGATCAGATCAGTTGCTTGGTGCAGACTGAATCTTTAACTTAGAATATGTATGCAGTTTAAACTCAGTTGTGTGACTTGTGTAAAGCGATAAGAAAGCAAGTAAATGCACACAAGACATTTTATAGTGGTTCGGACAAAACCCGTCCTACGTCCACTCTTCCCTTAACACAGGGGAACCTTAACCTACTTTAACCTGCGGGACTTATATCTTTTTCAGGATGGCCGAGATGTTTACCGAGTTCTCACTCAAGCTTAACCTACGGGACTTATATCCTTTTCAGGATAGCCGAGATGTTTATCGAGTTCCCACTCTACAACGTAACCAACGGGACTTATATCCTACAAAGAAGATAGACGAGATGTTTAATGAGTTCTCACTCTACAGACTTGACCTAACTTGTGTTTGGGTAAAGAATGATTGAGGGTTCCAACTGGAAATCTATCCTGGTGTTTTAGATAGCCAAAATGCTAGTGGATAGGATTTCTTGCTAAGAACTATGGGATGAACACTCTAAGAATAATCTTCAGATGTAGTGTTCTTTTGAGTGGAGATTTTCTGTAGCTTTAGCTTCTTTTGCGATGTCTCCGTGTTTGTTCATGCGTTTTTCACTTTGTTGAACCTCTTCTTCAAAAATGAAGAATGGTCCCATTTTATAGGCCTCGAAATCAAGAAGCCGTTGGAGAGCAATTTGAATTTCGGGCTATATTAGGTAGGCTGTAGGATATGATTGTGACGTGTTGCGATTTTCGGCGTGGCCGTCGGCATGATTAGCGCCGTTTTTGTCTGCAGCGTCGTATCCCGTATTGTCAGCTCTTTTTGTGCACGTGTCGCTTTCTCCTTGGCTTCGCGAGGCGGCACTTCAGAAATTTGCCCGTTAGACGATTGATATTCCTTTTAGAGAGGATTCGTCTTGTCTGGTGTATCTTTTTTTATTGTCACCAGGTGTGATCTGACTTGATCAAGTAACTGATCAGTCTACCATGTTGAGTCTTTGGTTGCACATTGTCTTAGCTTCAATATGCAGACTCTGCTGAAGGTAGGTCTTCAGGTCTTTTGATCTTCAGGTCTTTTGATCTTCAGGTGTCTCTGAGCCTCAGTGTATTTAGTCGTACTGAGTCTTCAGGTTTGATGCTGAGTCTTCAGGTTTATCTGAGTCTTCAGGTTCATCTGAGTCTTCATTGTTATCTGAGTCTTCAGGTTCATCTGAGTCTTCAGTGCTATCTGAGTCTTCAGGTTCTTCTGAGTCTTCAGTGTCTTCTTGTCTTCACCTGATCTTCTGACTTCATATCTTCTGATTTGCGCTTAGTCTTCAGATCATCTGACCTTCTCTGGGTCATCTGATACTTCGACCTGACCTATACATACTGAGTTCTCCCTCAATATGTGACCTATCTTTTACATCAGCTATCTATACATTTCAGCTAGTCATCTTATTCTGAATCTAAGTCATCAGTCAGCTAACAGGTCTGACTGGTCATATTACAATCTGTTTTGGAACTTCCATCAAAACTAAATTACATATTTCCCAACAATTATCCATACCGGAAACTAGTTCCACTTGCAAGATTTGGTATGATAAAGCTTATGAACCTCCCAAGGGGGCAAATCGAACAAGCGTACTTGCACACGATTCTCCGTATTAAATCTTAGCAATCACATGTGACCAATAATATTACCCAAGATAAAAAGTATTGAATCTCGTTGATTCTCTACCCATGATAAGTCAAAGCAATAGTTACCAATCACACGTGATCCTATTTAAGGAACGAAGATTAAGAAATAACGAACCACTGAGGTCTAATTCTTCCTTGTTCAGTTTTGAAGAATTTGTCCTCCTGTAGGTCCTATTCAGTGCATCAGTCATGCACTAGTGTAATCTCTTGGTCAAGACAAGCCAATCCGAGCCTTACACTTCAACCTTTCACGATGGATTGTTCATTTCCGTCTAGGTCGTGAATGGTGTACTTTTAGTTACAAGGGACTGTTAATTTAATCTTCTGTGATCTTGTATCACTAAATTAACTACAATGTAACACGTACTATTTATTGAACAGTTATGCAGTAAATATATGTAACATTCAATGATATTTAAAGCATCAGTGATAAATAATTTATTTCAGTAAATAGTCCGAAATTCAGTTTTGATTATACAAAGTAAAAGCATACTTTCTAGTATAATCCCAACAATCTCCCACTTATACTCAAAGTCTGTTTTTAAGTATACTACAACATGTCTCGTGTAGTTCCTAATTCGTGACATCTAATGTCACCTACACGAACCTAATAATTTCTCCCACTTATACTCAAAGCATATTGGCAACGGTCTTGACACCCATTCCTTCCACATGTCTCTCGAATGTATTCAGAGGCAGACCCTTTGTGAATTGATCTGCTAGGTTGTCTTCAGACGCTATCTTTGCCACATGTATATCTCCTCTCTTAACGATATCTCATATAAGATGATATTTCCTTTCAATGTGTTTGCTGGCCTTGTGGGCTCTTGGTTCACTTGAATTTGCAACTGCTCCGGCATTGTCACAATAAACAGTGATCTGGTGGGCAAATTCGGAACTACATTCAAGTCCACTAGGAAGTTCTTGAGCCAAACCGCTTCTTTCGCTGCCTCGCAAGCAGCTACATATTCGGCTTCCATGGTAGAATCTGCGACGCATTTCTGCTTGACGCTTCTCCATGTCACGGCTCCTCCCCCATGCAAAACACACTACCGGAGGTAGATTTTCTGGAGCCTATGTCTGATTGGAAATCCGAGTCCGTGTAGCCGATGGGGATTGGACTATCTGACTGATAAATTAACATTCTATCCCGAGTTCTTTTCAGATACTTCAGAATGTTTTTAACTGCCGTCCAATGTTCTTTCCCCAGGTTACTTTGATATCTTGCCACCATGCCAACGGCAAAGCATATATCCGGTCTCGTACACAGCATTGCATACATAAGGCTTCCGACAGCCGAAGCATAAGGAATGCCTCTCATGTCATCTATCTCCTTTTGAGTCTTAGAGCACATTTTCTTGGATAGATGGATTCCATGTCTGAAAGTTACGAAGCCTTTCTTGGAATCTTGCATGCTGAATCGTTTCAAGACAGTGTCTATGTATGAAGCTTGCGATAAGCCTATCATCCTTTTCTTGCAATCTCGAGTGATCTTGATCCCAAGGATGTGTGTGGCTTCCCCTAAGTCCTTCATATCAAACTGTTTTGAAAGCCATGCCCTTACGTCTTATAACACCTTTACATCGTTCCCGATGATCAGAATGTCGTCTACGTATAGTACTAAGAATACCAATGCAGTTCTGACACGCTTTTTTTACACACAACTTTCGAACTCGTTTTGATCGAACCCATAAGACTTTATAACATGATCAAAACATTGGTTCCAAGCTCTGGATGTCTGTTTGAGTCCGTAAATGGACTTCATGAGCTTACAAAGTAGGTGTTCTTGTCCTTTTTCAATGAAGCCTTGGGGTTGTTGCATATACATCTCTTCATCAAGACTTCCGTTAAGGAAAGCTGTCTTGACATCCATTTGTCAGATTTCAAAGTCGAGATGCGCAGCAATCGATAAGAGAATTCGGATGGACTTAAGCATGGCTACGGGCGAAAAAGTTTCCTCATAATCGATCCCTTCTTTCTGAGTATAACCTTTCGCCACGAGTCTTGCCTTGAAGGTTTCCACCTTCCCGTCATGTCCTCTTTTTCTCTTATACACCCACTTGCAACCAATGGGTTTGACCCCATTAAGTGGTTCGACTAGCTCCCACACTCTGTTATGATACATAGAACCCATTTCGGCTTTCATTGCAGTTTGCCAAGAATCTACATCCTTGTCTTGGATTGCCTCATCATATGTCCATGGGTCTGATTCGTCTTGTCCGGGAATCAAGTCCGAGGACTCTCCTATTCCCATGAATCTCTCGGGCTGTTTCACAACCCTCCCACTACGACGAGGCTAAGGTTGTGTAAGTGTGTCGTTTGGTATGTTATCTTGTACAATTGGCATTGAGGTTAGCCCCCTTAGCTCATTTAAGGTAATCTCACTTCTGGGTCTTCTTTCGTTCATATAGTCTTCTTCCAAAAATCTAAAGTGGGTGCTTATTACCACCTTTTGATCTTCGGGACCATAGAACATACACCCTTTTGTTCCCTCGGGGTATCCCACAAACAACCTTAATTTTGATCGAGGATCCAATTTACCGGCTTCCTTGTCTAACACGTAGGCCGGACACCCCCAAATCTTCATGTGTCTCAAACTAGGCTTGCGCCCGGTCCACAATTCTTTGGGAGTTTTGGGAACCGATTTGGATGGCACCAAGTTCAAGAATGTAGGCTGTTGTTTCCAAGGCATGACCCCAGAACGACTTGGGAAGATCCGCATAACTCATCATAGATCTAACCATTTCCAAAAGAGTTATGTTTCTTCGCTCTGCAACCCCGTTTTGTTGAGGTGTTCCGGGTGCAGTTAGCTGGGATGCAATCCCTTCATCAGATAAGTAGTTCAAAAACTCATCGCTGAGGTATTCGCCTCCACGATCGGATCGCAGAGACTTGATACGTTTTTCCCTATGATTCTCTGCTTGAGCCTTAAATTCTTTGAATTTCTCAAAGGTCTCAGATTTATGATTCATGAGGAAAATATAACCGTACCTTGAGTAATCATCAATGAAAGTGACAAAATACTCATAACCTCCTCTTGCTTTGGTTGATATTGGACCACATACATCTGTGTGAACGATCTCTAACACTTCTTTGGCTCTATTCCCCTTGGCTCCAAATGCCCTCTTGGTCATTTTACCCTCCAAACATGATTCACAAGTTGGAATTGGTTCAACTTGGAGAAACTCCAGTGAACCGTCTTTCACCAACCTTTGGATCCTCTTTGGATTTATATGACCCAATCTTAGATGCCATAGAAGTGTCTCGTTCACGTCTGATGAACGTTTTCTTTTATCGGAAACAGTTGATGTGTTATAGGATGCATTTCGTGAGTGGTGTGTACAGTTAATTGTATAGAGATTATTCAATAACATTCCATGATAGATAAATTTATCAAAAGGAGAAATGGTAACAACTTTATTAAAAGTAACCGAATATCCATCAAGAAAAAGTTTAGAAACTGAAATTAAATTCTTTCTAAAATTCGGAACGTAATGAACATCTCTTAAAATTAAAACTCTGTCTTCAAAAGACAGGTGCACTTCTCCCACTGCTTCAGCTGCCACTCTCGTAGCATCGCCCAGTGTGATGAGGATCTCACTCCCACTAAGTTGCGGGGTCCGGTTGAACCCCTGTGAAGTGAAACAAACATGATCAGTGGATCCCGTATCCACTACCCATAAATGGGAGGCATACGCCGCTAAACAAGTTTCAACAACCACTGCGTGAGAATTACCTTTCTTTCCATTCCTTTTGGGATTGGAACAGGTTGACCTCGAGTGTCCTAATCTCCCACTTTCCAAAACTTTCCTCATGCTTGATTCCATGCTCTTATTTGATGTTGAGTCTGCTTGGTTCAACTTTCTTCTCTTTTCATCATCCTTATCACCACTTGACCTAGGATGAAGAGAGGATTTCTGTTTTCCCAAGTTCTTTTCCTCGCGCTCCCTTTCCCTTTCAACCAAAGTGAGAGCATTTACAAGATCATCCACTGTAAAATATAGATCTTCCATTAGATACTCAAGATAGTGGTGATTATAGCTCTTTGGTAAGGATTGGAGAATGAAATCAATCTTAGTCTTGAAATCACATTTTTCGCCGAGGATCTCAAGTTCCTCAAATAGCACCATAACCCCAAGGACGTGCTGCGCTGAATTCGTCCCTTTTTCCATTTTTAATTCAGCAATTTCTTGCTTCACACTTTGGATTGCCATATGGGTCTGATGTGCGAACATCGCTTCGAGATTCTATAAGATGTCTGCAGCTGACTCATATTCTTGATGAAGGGGTTTCAACGCATCTGACAGATGTGCCAGAATTGTATCCTTCATCAATTCATTTGCCAGCTCTCATTCACCATAAATCATCTCATCCCATATTCCGGCGTCCTTAGTTGGTTTTTCGGGTTTTGGTTTATCAAGTACCCATTTGGAAGGTGATGCGGTTAGGACAGGTTTTAGTTTGTATTTCCAATCAAAATAGTTTTCACCAGTAAGCAAATTGTCTTTAAGTATATTGAACAATGGATTAGAAGGTTGCGACATGATGAACTGAAATAAACAATAATATGCATAAGCACAAATATATCACAAGGTTCGATCACATGCATCATATTAAAATCTCAAAAAAATATGAACATGCATCAACTAACATCTCAAAACAGTTTAAATAAGCCACGTGGGGTGGGTCATTATTTAAACACATTCAAGCAGGTTACAAACAAGAACAATTACAAACCTTTAATATCCAGATTAATAGTTGGCTCCCACTTGACCAATATAAAATTGACAGGGACTTCGGGGAAGTATATGCATATCAATTTTATACCTAAGTAATAACCATGATTAAATACAGGATTATTATTTCGCTTTGAACGAGGCTCGTGGGGAGGGTCATCGTCGCCACTAGTAATAATCCACAATCATCCATTTGGAATTCATTCATGTGAAAGCTAACTTTTGACCGTCCCGTGAGGGGAATTTCTCCAAAAGAATTCACAAATAAATAAATCATGGAGGTCAAAATTAATTCAATTTTATTATCCGGAATAAAATTGTCAATTAATTATTTAAACATACTTAGTAATTTTTTATTGTGAAATTTTTCATTGGGCAACTCTCATGCATACACATTTAAACAAATTAAATAAAGCATAAGATAACACAATAATAAATCAAGCAAAGCGGAAAAATAAACATATTGGGCACAAATTATCCAATTGTCATGGTTTGATTTTTCTTGGCTTGATTTTGAAGAAACGCCGTCTTGAATTTCTCCCACTCGATCGTCTCGAAAAGAACTCCATCTCGAAAAAGCCACGCCCAGTAGCTCCTGGGAGTATACCTTACTTATCCGGCGGTATAATAAAACAACAGCGCTCGTCGCCTTAGCGCAAGCCTTGTCCTTGACACCTTCAGCGACCTCGGCGGCGTCGCCAGCGTCGATCTCGCGGCCCTCGGCGGTGTAATATGCCGTAGCGTCCGTCGCGTCTTGTATTTCGCCGACCTCGCCTCACCCATGAACTTCAGCGGTGCCCTTAACGTCCCCACCTTTTCGCCTCCATCGCCGCGATCCCGACAGCGCCGGCATCGCGTCGCCTAAGCGCCATCGTCTGGGCACGATCCTCCACAGCGCTTCGGCCTAAGCCTGCGTTTGTCGTGCCTCCGCCTTACGTTCGCCTGACGCCGCGCCGCCTACCCCGTTTTGGATTTTATCCTTTAATTCTTAAATCTCCGTCTTCGTTTAAAATCGGTTCTGAATTTATTTATAAAAAATAAATAAACCTAGATATAGACTAGTCTATTACATTGATCAAATCAAACAAATTCTAATCTACTCGTGGATTTTCTCACGAGGCAAAACGAATCCGAACGAATCGAATTAAAAACCACAATTTATATGTATGCATAAATAAACACATTAAATTCCATGACAATTGGATACCTGCAAAAAAGATTTAGCAATTCTACTATCCAATTTCAAATTTAATGACAACGAATTAAATTACAATTTATAAAATTCAGAGCCCGAAACCGTGGCTCTGATACCAGTTGTTGGGGAATAAGTTGCACAGATCTATTCGGGATGAATATTTAAATATAAATTTAATTCTTATAATTATTACTAGCATGAATTAATCTTATATTAATTCAAATAATAATTCAACAACAAATCATGCATATAATTAATTTACGTAAATCCTACGCATGCGGAATTCTACGAGTTTACGTGAATGTACCTCTTGGGATGACAATGGCTTGGTTGATTAGACTAACCAAAAGAATTTCCCAAGTATTCCCTTAATCCTTGCTCGACTATCCGGTGGTAGGACGCTTGCAAACAATTAACAAAAGGAAAATAAATTATGTTGCACCACCTTTGTGGATTTACTAATTTTTCCAGCACATGGAATTGTGCTTGGGAATGAAAGAGTCATCCCCTATTTATAGAGCATACGTGATCGAAAATTTTGGGCAAAAATAATGTGGGAAAATCTTTTCTTGATCTCCAAGAAATTTTGAATATATCTCCTATATTCTTTTTCCCATAATTATAATGTTCCACAAAATCCCACCTACTCTTTGTTATGGAGTATATTTCGAAAATTAAAGGGCAAGATTCCAAGATTTGGATCTTCTTGAATTTATGAGATATTCTTGTATTTCAAGAAATACATATCTTCCATAATATATTTTCAAGAAAATCAAGAAAATCTTTCTTTCCCTTAATTATCAAAATTTCCGAAATTTCCCTATGGATAACCAAGTGGGAGATTTCTTGAATTTAATGAGATAATCTTGTATTCCAAGAATACATATCTTCATTCCATAACAAAATTCAAAGAAAATCTTTCTCCCCTTTTATCCATAAATTTCGAAATTAATGAGGAAAAATAAGCAACAATATTTATTTTATTTTAAACACCTTTTTTAGTTATTGGACTATATGTTGGGCTACTTAGGGGGCCTTTAGGAGAATTAAGATTGGACCTTCCAATGGATCTTGAATTATCAATATTGAGCCACAATATTATTCAAGCCCATAAATATTAATTAATCTCACTACATAATTAATATTGCACTATCCATCTTAACCCATATTACAGTCAATATGGCTCCCGGTTATTATTTCCCGTGTTTAAGATTATCTAGCCCATTAATTAATTCAAGCCACTGAAATGGTTTTCCGTTAATTAATATCTTTTGTCCTTGGTCAAGGAACGGTTCAACATTATTATCCATACCGGAAACTAGTTCCACTTGCAAGATTTGGTATGATAAAGCTTATGAACCTCCCAAGGGGGCAAATCGAACAAGCGTACTTGCACACGATTCTCCGTATTAAAACTTAGCAATCACATGTGACCAATAATATTGCCCAAGATAAAAAGTATTGAATCTCGTTGATTCTCTACCCATGATAAGTCAAAGCAATAGTTACCAATCACACGTGATCCTATTTAAGGAACGAAGATTAAGAAATAACGAACCACTGAGGTCTAATTCTTCCTTGTTCAGTTCTGAAGAATTTGTCCTCCTGTAGGTCCTATTCAGTGCATCAGTCATGCACTAGTGTAATCTCTTGGTCAAGACAAGCCAATCCGAGCCTTACACTTCAACCCTTCACGGTGGATTGTTCATTTCCATCTAGGTCGTGAATGGTGTACTTTTAGTTACAAGGGACTGCTAATTTAATCTTCTGTGATCTTGTATCACTAAATTAACTACAATGTAACACGTACTATTTATTGAACAGTTATGCAGTAAATATATGTAACATTCAATGATATTTAAAGCATCAGTGATAAATAATTTATTTCAGTAAATAAGTCCGAAATTCAGTTTTGATTATACAAAGTAAAAGCATACTTTCTAGTATAATCCCAACAATTTATACAAATAAGGATTAGGGATATTATTTCCTAATTAGGCTAGCTTAAGATTTAAGTTGAGTCTCTCCTATAAATATGAGCTCTTGGAATTCATAATTATCAGTTGTTCAAATTTCTCCATAAAATCTAGAGTTAGAATTTTCCTAGAAATTCATCTCGGGATTCAACGCTGGCGAATCTGCGCGAATTTGTAAATGGGGATTACGTGGATACCGTAGTTGAGAAATCTGCTCTTGAGTTGCTGTAAGATTTCTTGTTACTGTTTTTCGTGTTCATACTTGCAATTATATGTTCGTTGTTGGTGAACTGTTTAATTCTGCGGCGCATGTTTTACGTGCCTCTAAATTTCAACACCCCCCCTTGTCCTATATATAGAGGATGAATCTTTCATTCCCAAGTGAAAATTCCATGTGTTGGAAATATTAGAAATCCACAAAGGCGGTGGCAAAATATTTTATTTTTCTCTCTTGTTAAAATCGTTCGTGTGAATCCTCCCACCGGATTACGTTCGTGGACTTGGGACATATTTGGGAAGCTCTTTGGGTTGATCCAACGTCTCAACGGTTGTCTCTACAAGAGGTACGTAATCTCGTAACTCCTAGATTCCGCATGCTTAGGATTTACGTGGATTATGTGTACGCATGATTGTTGAATTGATTTAGGATTAATTAATGTTAGTAATTAATTGATTAATTTAAATATGTATTTAAAATCATCTCGAATAGATCCGGGCACCCATATTCTCCCAACACGATCACGACAACACAAAATAAACCGGCCAAGCCAGACAAAAAGTAAACAAGTTCAAGCTTATATCAACTAGTACGGGGTCTCATAAAGCGACGAGCGGGATCTCTCTATTTGCTCGCCCTCCACCTGCTCGCCCCCGTCATTCTTCTCTTCACCCAAGTCACCAATACCACCTTTGATTTTTTGCTCGCTTCTCGCTTGCTCGTCTCTATCCTATTCATTTTCTTCATCATCAGTCATCGGCTCAACGATTTTGACTCCTTCTGGCAGATGCGAAAAGTTGCACCCAATCTCGACAAGATCAGATAGAGGCAGGGCTCTACCAGGGGCTGGGGGGTTATCAGCCATGTACTGCATCAGATCATTTTTAAACGGCCTCAACCGCTCAAGTGGGAGCTCCCACCGAGCAGTGCGAAGCGCGTCGCCAAAAGCGCAGATATAGGCATAATTTGTCATCGCCGTCAGGTGCTCCTCGGTATGCATTTTTGAAATTCTCTCTTGAAGTCGGACATTTTCCAGGCCAACACGAGTATTGGTTTCTTCAACCTGGATGAGCTGCTTGGCCAGCGTGTCTTTTTCCGTTGTTAAGCTCTCCACTTGGGCCCCCAATTTTTGAGTTTGATCAGCCAAGGCTAGCAGATCGTCCCGAGCTTTTATCATCTCCGCTTGAACACCCGCCAGTTGTTGAGTCCTCTCCTCAAGATTAATTTGTAAGTTGGTATGGTCACAAGATAAAGCGTGCAAAGTGTTATGAGCATTCTCGAACATCACCAAAGACCGGTTGTGGTGAATCATCGCCAATCGCAAGCGGTTTATGGCTGAGTGATGGCCGAGCGTATCATCAAGATCTCTTGTCCATGATCGGATCAGAGATTCGCAGGCGGCATGAAGATAGTTCGGCACACCTTCAGGACAGCTCATTGTCGGCGAGAGATGATAATTGAGCAAATTCGGGTACAAAGTGTGTCGAGCATTCGAAAATCTGAGAAAAAGTACCCGGAGGATAGTTATAACT
Organism: Stenogyne calaminthoides; assembly: GCA_037126765.1. Classification (NCBI taxonomy): domain Eukaryota; kingdom Viridiplantae; phylum Streptophyta; class Magnoliopsida; order Lamiales; family Lamiaceae; genus Stenogyne; species Stenogyne calaminthoides. The sequence goes on from JBBCBC010000032.1 coordinate 1,119,625, forward strand.
GAGGAAATGAACGAATATCTAAGCATACACAGTTAAAATAAAGAAGATAAGATACTCGGTGGCGCGACGGGGGTCCCACCCGAGCCAGGACCTATCATCTAGGATGCGCGTATTTACGCTCGAACTAGACGGCACACTCGAACCAGCAGCTGTCAGGGGAGCTTTTTCGATAGGGTCAGCGATCACAATTCCTCCTTTAGCAGGAGTTTTGCTCGTCAGGGGAATGCTCGCCCAAGGTTCGACCGCCCGATGTTCTCGATGACTTTGTTTGACTTTCTTAAGAGAAGGTTCATGTTCGCTGGTCTTTAGATCGGTTGACTGGGTAGAATTTTTTTTTCGATTTACTCGACTCTCCACGAGCAACTTTCACAGTCAATCGCTCTGCGTAGATCCTTTCTAATTCAACGGGATTTTTCTTCAGTGCCATGACAGTATGGTCGTTGCCACTCACAGCTATAGTAACCGCGGGATGAGCTGCCAATTGCAAATTTTCCTATTAGAAAACACTACAATAGGCAAATTAAAGGGAGCGAACATCAGAGCGGAATCTTACCCGACTGATTCAAGGTGACTAAATGATGAGGAGGAACGTACAAATTAGCCTTTTTCCTCTGATCAGCTGTATTGAGGAATTTAACTGTTCGCTCGGAGTATGTCACCAAATCAATCTGCCAAATACTGTTGTAATACCCGTCGCTCGCCTCTGTTTCCGTGGCCGCCTGGATTCCTGAGACAACAAAAATAAGTTAATATCAGTACTCAGGTCGGAAGAAATAAAAAAGAAAACTCACTTCGATAATTCACGAAATTAGTAGGAATATCAAGACGAGCGATTGGGTCACTAGCCGAAGCGAGGCTCCTCCAATCACCCCCAACGAACCAAAATTTCTCCTTCCAGTCTCTGATCTTGTTCGGCACTTCCTCGACTAGTTTATAGCCCGTGTTCGCCTGCATAAAAACGCATCCTTCTTCACCTCTCGGACGGGTCAGATGAACAAGGCGCACAAATTCTACAACCGTTGGATAGTAAAGAGGTTTCATCTGGCCGAACAAGGTCAGAATGCTCATAATTATATGCCACCCATTCGGTTTAATCTGGGTAATGGTGATGTTCCATTCGGCCAATAATCTGGAAATTGTCGGGTGTAATGGAAACCAGAGGCCCACCTCCATGGTATCGAAATTGACGGCCACACAACCTTTAGGGGGTTGATCGACTCGCTCATTTTTCTTTGGGACCCAAAAGAACACATCTTTGGGGTCTCATACGTCTGCTAAAGTTGATCCAGTCATTCTTCTGTCATCACAGTTTTAACCTTGCTCGCAGGGAAACGATTCTCAAAGGACACCCGATGAGGTTGTTTTGGCCAATTAAAGTTATGCAGGGAAGCATATTCAGCATAAGTCGGACTATGGGGTCGCCCAAGAGGAATCTGATCATTTTGCCCCTCATCAAGTTGTAGAAAAACCCCAGATCTATGTTCGTCAGACCTTTCAACCCGATGGCTATTTTGTTCGCCCCCTTTATGCCCGTTATTATGCTCAATATAGTGCTCGTCATTGTCGTTATGTTCGTCCCCCTCAATTCGATTTCTCCCATAGTACCCGTTATCTTTGCAAAAATGAGAGGAACCAGCATCATCTTCATCCAAAAAATTAGGTCGGTTTAACTCCCGATCGATCTCTGCAATGGCTTCCTCGGAGTAAGATGACAGAACGACGAAGGGCTGATGGACGCAACGACAAGACTTTTTCAATGGTTTACCCGCCGCTAAAGTCGAAGCTTTCTTAGTACGTGAATGGCGGCAGCGGGATGAAGAAGAAGATCCCCGGGGATATTTTGCGGCTGCAGAGTCGATTAGGGCATTCAAAGAATTTGGGAAAGAAGACATGATGAATGGAACAGAAAGAAAATGAGAAAATTACCTGAAAAAGTATTTGCCGAGATGGATGGAGCTCGCCGGATTTTTCGTGAGAAGGAAGAGGCAAGAGAAAAAAGGAAGAAAGAATGAAAAAATAAGAGTAAAAGGGTTTATATGGTTTATGGAAGATGGGGCCCTTTGCAAATAAAAATGTCAGAAAAACTCTTCACATACCAACATAGAGCCCCGTGCATAATAAATGGGAAGTTACAAACACGGGGCGACGCGCATCACAACAGTCGAGGCGCTACTCCCGAGTCCAAAGAAAGCCGAACCAACACAGCTCGACCTCCATGACGAGTATCAAAGGCTGGGCTGGGGGTATTGTTGTGCTCTCCATTAAATCAGTCAAATTCAACATGCCACGTGTTCGTCGGGCGAACACGTGGATCAATACACAAGAAGGAGAGCCAGCTAAACACAAAGGAGCTAGCCAGGTAGGCGATCATGTAAGGACATCCATGGGAGCAACATGCAAGCTATCCACATCAGAAGAGCACGCATAACTCAAACCGGCCCCCACTTCAACTGGCGAGCGGAATGCTCGCCCGGGGGCCCACTGGACATTCTCGCCGGTTAGGCGAGCCCACTACGGGGACTTGAGCTGAAGTAATGGGGAAGAAAGAGAGAATCAATGCAAGTCCAAACTCTTCTCTCCATCATAGGCAAATCCAGCCCCCTATGATTTATCATCTGGGGGGGTCATTTCACCTGCACACCAGGCGAACATGCGAGGCAAAAGACTTCATGCTATATATCAAACCATGGTCGACTATATAGAGTCGAGCACTTTTCTAAACAAAGCAAACGAGCACGAATCACATAACACGAAGACAGGTCACCTGCTCAACAGTGACCACCTGGATGACGAATAGAAGACTTCAAGCGGAGGAAAGGACAGGTGGCGACCATACAGGGCATCAGGGACACATGGCATAACCTCGTGTAATCTTGCATGTCAAGAAATAGCCAGCTCATACTAGGCAAGGCAGCACATGCTTGCCAAACTAGTGTAAATAGACCCTCAGAGGTCAAATAAAGGGATCACAAATTGTCCCCCTGTCTATTGTGTTACTTGCTTTCCCTCTCATATTTACATGTGTGTTCGTCACATACACTTGTGCTCGTCACACCATATCTTGTTTGTTACGTTGTCAAATACACAATGCCACATCATAATTTCCGCATAAGACGACTAACAACAGGACCCTTAGTTAAGCCCTATGCTTCCAAATAGCAACAATATTATTAAAAATAAAAGAGAAAAACAAAGGTCATCGACTTTAGGGGTGAGCATCGGTCGGGTTGGTCACCGAACCGAACTGAATAAGCAAAATCGAACCAAACTAAAATTTTATTATTTGTAACCGAACCGACCGAATAATCGTAAAAACTGAATTGTAACCGAATCAAAAAAATTTATTTGGTTTTGGTTTTTAACTGAAAAAACCAAAATTTTATGATATTTTATTTTGACTTTTTAAGCCATACATGAATAAAAATAACATAAAATTTTCAATAGAAAAATACAATCCATTAATTCCATGCACTAAATAATAACAACCCACAAGATCTGTAGGTCCCGAACGGGTTAAGTGAGGGCAGAAGTCTAGAGGGGAGGGGTGAATAGACTTCTGAAAAACTTTTCGTGCGGTCGGTGTGAGAGCGGATATGCTTTGATCGAGTCGAAAGTGAATCGGTTAGGTCGATAACCAACTTCTTCGAACCCGGAAAAGCGGATCGATTCGGTAACTATCAGATTAACTGATGTGTGCGGAAGCTTAAGTTTTACCCGTGAAAAACCAGTTTGTATAAATCAGATTCCAAGTTTTATCTTTTTAATCAGATGACGAAATTTGGTCCGTCGGATCGAAGCTTGGTGTTTATCGATCTTAACTTAGAATGTATGCGCTTTAAGATTGTGCGATGTGAGAGCGATTAATCAAAGCAAGAAAAGGCACACAAGATTTATAGTGGTTCTGGACAAACCGGGTCCTCGTCCACTCTTCCCTTTCACAAGGGCACCAACTTAACCGAAACTTAACCGATCGGACTTAGATTAGTGTGTTAGTCCAACACAAGACACCAACAGATGTTTTAAGAGTTCTCACTCAACCGATCCTTAAATCAATTATTAGAAACCCTAGATCGAATCTTCTTAAACAACTTATCCTAACTTGGGGTTTTGGGTAAGATTGTTGAGGTTCAAACTATGAAATCTTTTTCTTGCGTATAAGCGACGATAGCTAGATGAAAAGATTTCTTGCTAAGAACTTATGGGATGAACACAATATAAAATAAGCTTGTTGTTGTGTTCTTCGTGCGGAAATCTGACTATAGTTTGAGCTTCGTGATTATGTTGTTTGTCCAAGCATTTCCGTGTTTCACTCTGAAGTGTGATCCCATATTTATAGACCTTGAGATCAAAGAGCCGTTGGAGAGCAATTTGAATCTCAGGCTATTTTAAATAGAGTTGCGAGCTTGATGTGACGTCTTGAGAATCCGGCATGGCCGAAAAAGCGTGAATGTGTATTTTATAGCCGTTTGAGAGAGCAACATCGAATCCCGCGAGTATCAGCTCTGTTCATACGTGTTTCTTCCTTATTGGATGGAAGCCTTGCTTTGCAGTGTTGTTCCTCCAACTAAGGTTGGTATTCATCTTGTTCAGATCGCAGACGTATGATAAGATGAAACATCAGTTTTCATCTTATGAGTGATCGATCGATCTGAATCGATCGATCCACCTGATGGAGTCTTCTTGCGCCTGTTGACTTAGCTTCAACTGGCTGACTCCGGCTGATGTAGGTCTTCTGGTCTGATCTTCTGGAAGTCATCTGATCTTCTAGTATAGAGGTTTGAGCTTCATGACTTCCGCTGAGTTATCTGACTAGATCAGTTCGATCTGATCTTCCGTTCTGGTTTAGCGTTACGCTCATCCGGATATCGAACTTCTTCGATTCTTGGATCGACCTTTTCATATTGAGTTCCCCCTCAATATGTGACCTATCTATTACATCGGTTTTTTCTATACAATCATTATCAAGCGGGTCTCCTATAGCGAGAATGTAAACATCGATCACCTAACAGTCCGATCTGTCCTATTACATGTGTTTTTGGAATTTTCATCAAAACTATAAATTTCCCAACAATTTCCCCCTTTTTGATGAAACCAAAACACCTGAGAAACCAAACAGTTGATAAGTATAGAAACGATTAAAAAAGCAAGTAATCGAAGACAAAAAGAGATTTTGTCTTGGGATCAGAAAAATAAACTTTTCATTAGATAAGTTGATTACATGTTACATCAGAAAAGTTGAATTTAAAAGCTGCTGATCCCTAGACGTCTTCTGAATCTTCACTCCTTGGGCTTGTATCCTTCTGGCATTTCTCTTTGGTCTTGTGGAACGTTGAAAATCGATAGAGTTTCCATTTGACATCGGTTATGTCCGCACTTGATCGATTATCCGTGATTTGCTCAAGATGTCAAAGTAGAATCTCTCAAATGCCGATCTGTCAAATGAGCCATCTGCCTTCTTTGAGTATATTAACGATCATACTCTTGGCGAGATATCTTTACATTTATAAGCTTGGCTTCATTTTCCGAGATACTTGAAAAATCCGGATATTTATTCGAACCGGTTGAGGAACTCATCATCTGGTGATTCTTCTTTTGGAACAAGATCAAGGACAAAGGCATCTAGAAGCCATTCACTTCTGATCTTATTCCATTCCTCAAACCTCTTAGCGTGTGCAGCATTTTTTGGTATGATCTCGTCGACTCTTTGCGGTAACCGAGGTTACGTGCGCGATTTTCCAATCGATCCTTTCTTAGCCCTTGATTTGAACTTCATTTTCAACCCTTCCTTTGTGCCCGTTTTTACATCCTTCTTTTCTTCTTCACCATCTCTCTTCTTTGGACAATTTCTGACTAGCTCCTTATCGGCAGATTCCGACTAAATTTGTCTTCGGTGACTTTCTGGTGCGAGTAACTGGTCCAGATTTTGATGTTCCAGCACCCGCAGCAGCCTTTCTTGCAATTGAGCTTTGTCCATGGGCCTTGTCTTCTGATGTGTCAGTTGGTTTCTCAGATCCTTCCCCCTTTTTGGTTTGATCAAAAAAAGCGCGTTGAGTGGGAAGTCGAGGCCCAAAGTTGACCGACAATGCCCGATTTAGATCATTAGCGAGATAAACACGAAGTTTGAGTTTGTCGGTTCTGAGCAGGTTATGTCGATTCTTTCTTGGCGATTTCCATTGTAGCGAGAGAGTGTCCAAATCATTTTATCAAATTTCTCTTACGATAACTTTCGAGCCTTTTTCTCGGTGGCGTCGAAAAAAGAAGATTGATTTTGATCCACTGTTTGACTTGTCATCAACTGATTTTGTAAGCTCAGCAGATATGGTGGTCATGGATTGGGAGAACTGATCTCTGATTGCTTCGATTTGTTTGAGACTGATTTGTCTCTGATCAGTTAGCACTCCCTCAATCTCTTCTTTCAGGAGATCTTTGAGACAAGATCTGATCTCCTGAAGTTGATCAGTGGTGATTTGAGATGTAGGAATTTGATCCATCACTTGATCAGGTTCAGTTGTTTGTGCCTCCAGTGGTTGGTCGTGAACTGCGCGCACAGTTCCACTTTCATCCAAGGACTTCCTTCTTCACCATTTCAAATACTGTTTACGGAGCTTCTTGGCGATCTCGGCTTCTCTTCTTCCGGCAATTCCAACTTCCTGTGGATCAGAGCTTTCACAGATTTATCAGATATGAGCTCAGCTGGTGAACCCACTTTGGCAGACTTCCTCATATCGAAGTCAAAATCTGCGAACTCATCCGCACCACCCATCTGTTCAACAAGTAAGATAAGATCTGAGAAGCTTTTTAATCTGAGATCTCTCCAGGTGAGGATCTCCATGACTTCTTCTCTGATAGCAGGATGGGGCGACCAGTTGTGGATACATCTCATCAATCTCTCGTTCAATTCTTAGTCCGACCATTTTTCCGGTGATGGTCTTTGTTGATCTGGATCTGAGAATTATCTGTCCCGGATTACATTGGATGAGATGTGGAAGCTTCGGTTGTGCTTGAGTCGTGAAGTTATCCGATTGGTTCGACTGCGATGGATTACTGCTTTGTAGGCGCGATTATATCTGGTTCGGTTCATGAAAGCGTGAACTAGCGGTAGAGAGACATGCTTTCGGCAGACTTTTAGTCCGAGCGGTGAATCGGCTTGAGGTTGAGGAAAGTAGATTTATCGGTTTGTGCTTCTACCTCGGATCGTTTCCGGGCGAGCCCTCGGGTTGAAAGCTTGCTGTCTGATTACATTCTTTGTTGCTTAAATGATTTTTCGGGCGCTTTTTTTCTTCTTCTTCGACTCATCTTCTAGTGCTAGAGTCGGGGTAGGTTCTTTTGCTTTCTTTGGCCTCTTCTCCCAGGCCTTCACGATTTTTCGTTTCTTTTTTCGTGGAGCAACCCCGGTGTGGATGATGCGGCTTTTTGCTCTTTCCTTTCTTGATTTTTTTGGAGTGGGCTCCTTGTCATCGTCTGGTGGCCCATATATAAGCCCGAAGTTGATGAGAAGAAGGCATTGTAGGACTTCGGTCCATTAAGATTCCATTCGGCTTGGCGGTTTGTCCTTCAATATAAGCAACCTTGTTGAGATTATTGACTCTCTTTTTCGAAAAGACACACTGGATTCATTGACTCCAAATTTTTCGTGTTCTTGGAGCAAGATGGCTTTTCGAGAAGCCGTGCGATTGATGTTACGAGCCCCATCAATTATTCTTTGCCATCTTTGTACATTTTTGGTGATGTGAGAGCATCTGGGCTAAATGAGATTCCCATGATCGTTCTTGATAGAATGTCAAACAACGGTCTGTACTTTCTTTTGAGCATTGGCACGATGAATCCGGGTTTGTCGATGTTTATGCCGCCTCTCTTAAGAGCTCCTCTCTCGATTTCTTCATCCTCATTCTCCCCTGTAGTGTGCGGTGAGATTAAGCCCTTTTGGCAAAGCGAGCAGACCAGTGATGTGCGCATTTGTCGATCGATTTCTTCTCCGTTGGTGACGACATCGGTTCGTCTCTGGTTTTTTTTATCCACACTCAAATTGCAAGAATTGAAGTGCTTCATCTTTGCATCACCGGATTGCGATGAAAGCGAGCAATATGTTTCGATCCGGCCTTCTTGAAATTTGTTCCACCTCCATGGATTCGAGAATCCTCGGTGGTTCCAAATCGAACGAACTTATCCTCAAAGATCTTCGTTGCGATTCGCATAGTTGCACATGATCTTTCCTAGTCCATGAGTGGCCATCTACAGGTGAGATAGACTCATTAAATTTGTGCATAATCAATATCAATATCATACTGCGGAAAACAAAAGGCAATGAAGCATAAATTCCGAAAAACAACTTTTGAAAACAATGTTTTTAACGGAAAGAAAGATTCATCATTAAGCTTAAAAGAAAATATTACCAGATTCAAATTTTCAGAGAAGATTTTGAACTCTAAGAAATCGTTTTGAAACGTAGAGAAAATTTGAAGTTTTTTCGATTGAAAGTAATGCAAGTTTGTGAAGCAGAAAAAACTCTGGTAAGGTTTGATGAATCTTATATAGAGGCGGAGGGTACAATAAGACAAGATTTTGAAGATCAATCGTTTTGAAAAGATTGTACGCTCCAGATTTAGCGGTTTTGATCGTAGGGTTGGGAAAACGCACGTACACAAAACTTTTGGATTTAAAAGCACGATCAAGTAGCAGTTAATGCATGTACCCCACGTCCGCATTAAATGATTTGCGAGTACACGTCACAAGGATAGTGGATGCAAAAGGCAAATAATATCAGATACGATCCGATAAATAAGTAAAGAACAAGAGAAGAGAGATGCGTATCTGGTTGACTGATGTTGTTATCAGTCAATATTACTTGTCAATGTTGATTCCACTTGTTGATCTTAATCATTCTGCCTAAGCCTTAAGAAATTTCCCAACTGATCCTTTTAACTGATCTTCTCTAGTTGCATCTGATTTGTTGAAACTTCAGGCTTAGCTGATCTTTCCTCGAGTACGTCTGATTTCCCTTTTGATCCTCCTTGATCAGTTGAAGTTCCCCCTTCAACTGATATTTCTGACATATATAGTGATATATCGATTTATTGGAGTTTCAAGCTCGTGATCTCTCTCATCCGATCATGCTCGTAAATGTCGATCTTTGGTTGACCTCATCCGATTCTTTTTTTCATTAAGCCAATTCTTGGGATAAGTGTTACCGCCAAAAACTTAGTCTAGAGTAGTAGCTTCTATTCCCTAAGTAGGCGTGATTGACATGCGTAAATATCGTGCGAATCTCTCGATATGTCAATCAACCGTAAATTTATCCAATTATCGATCGCGTGATTTCTACCGCATTTGTCCTTTTTTGATGCAAATTTCTCGGATAGGCTTCTTGAAATGGAAATTGCATTTGCATCCTTGCTTGGCCTCTATAAATTGGACCAATGTTTTACACAACATCACCCATTCACCATACTTATCTTCTTTGTAAGAATCATGTATCTTGGTGAACCCTTGTTTCCGGTGAGACTTCCTAAAACACTTTTACACCCTTTTATATGGTTTCATCTTCTCAAATCAACCCTTTGCATCCCTTATTCTTTGTTTTCTTCATCATCTTCGATTTCACATCGATTCTTTTAGCTTTCTACCACCGGTAGCGGATCTGCTTTGTTGCAAGCCCGAAAGACACTTCTCCTAACCGTATGCACCTTGTGTGTCTATCTGGATGACGTAACCAGAACCATCAGACCTAGTCTGGTATAAAATATGCAGCACATGTGCCCATGAGATCTGATGACCAACTCTTTGGCACACGTGCTCCATTCAACAGCTGGAGAGCCCTACTACTCCTCCTTTTAGGGCTCCTGGCTTAGTAATCCTGTCAATGCCGCTCTCACTTCACTTGGAGAGTCCATCAGTTTGCGGCATGGGATTACCTTTCAAGCCTCCCCCTCACCCCTTGTTAAGTGGGGAAAAATGAGGCGTCGATTTCATAAAAATCTCTCTCTTCCCCCCTCATTAACACTTAACTAATGAGTTCGGGTTTGGGTTTGGATGCAGGTTTAGGGTTCTAGGTTTAGGATTTTGGTTAACATTTATGTACTGACCTCCGGGTCTTCTTGTACTTGTAACTCATAATGTAACCTCACCTTCGGGTTTTTATCAATGAAAAGTTCTGTTATTTCATTGTTGTGTAAATTCCTGCTTTCTTATGCGATTGATAGCTTCTTAAACTCTGAATCTTGCTTGTTGAATATCAGCTAAAACGAATCACAAAGAAATACTATAACCAAATTGATTTAATCAGATAATCCTTTAAACTGAGCATTTTCCTTCAATCTGATAAACCTTGAATCTGATCAGTTCCTTTAAACCGATAGACTTTAAATCGATAAACTAAAAATCGATCGATTCCTTTGGATCGGGTAAATGTGTATGTCGATCGATTTTTGCTTATCGATCTCTTGAGATCAGTTAAGATACCAAACTCAACTGATTTCTCTCGATCAGGTTAGTCTCTTAACCAGTTAGTTCTGGAGAGCATTCCATCAAACATTTTCGGTGACATTTCTCCAAGATCTAGAAGTCCTAGCTCATTGCATAAATCTCTGAATCGATCTCGGTAGTGGCTTGGTTAGAATATCGATATACAGATATCGGTATGAATCTTTTCCATTCTCGATATTCTTCTTTTCAACGTGATCTCTTATGAAGTGGTGTCGACATCCACATGCTTGCATCTTGTATGTAGAACCGGGATTACGAGTGATTGCAATAAGACTATTCTTGTCCACGAATATAGGTGCGTTCTTAGCTACAATGTTGTAATCCCTCGGTTGGGCGAGGCGAGCAGGCGATTAGGAACAACGACTTCCTGCAACCATATATTACCTTGGTTGTTGATGTCATGAATCGATGTTTGCTTCTTTGAAAACCACGAGATCGGTTTTTACTTCCTAAGAACCGACATGTTCTCGAGGTTGATTTTACTGTTGATCTTGCAACCTCCATAATCGAATCGAAATACCCACTAAGCTCTAGATTATCATCGATGGGTAGAATAAACCAAGGTTTATTGTTCCTTCAATATTAAGAATCCGCTTAGGCTTTTACAAATCTAGGTGGTGATCATTGGATTTGCTCGAATCGCACATACACCTTTCTTCGAAAGTGATATCCGGTCTGTTTGGCGGCGGTCGGTATAATAAAGATCCATAATGAGAGCCCTATATTCCTTCCGATTTGTTTTCGACCGGCCTCATCTGGATCCATCTTGAATCCGGTCATCATAGGAATTTTGGCTTCCTTACTATTTTGAATTCCAAACTTAGCCAAAAGATTCCTAGTGTACTTTTGCTTGGCGGATGAATATCCCTTCGAACTTTGTTTAACTTGGAGACCTAGAAAGTAATTCATCGACCCATCATGGACATCTCGAATTTCCCTTGCATCGGTTCTTTGAATCTTTCACATAGGCTCTTGTTAGGAGATCCGAAGATGATGTAAATCCACGTAATCAAACCATCGAATATCTTCTCCATCTTCTATTCTACGAATAAGGTTACATCCTTTGTTCCTTTAGTGAACCCACTTTTCGATCAAGAACCGAGAGAGTGTATCATACCGAACTCATGAACTGTTTTAATGCCATAAAGAGCTTTTCTTAAATGATACACTTGGTTGCCCTTTTCAAAGCACGGAGGTTGTTCGACATAAACTTCCTCCGCTAGTACCCCCGTTTAAGAAAGCACTCTTTCGTCCATCGATACCACGATGAACCCTCTCAGTAGGAAGCATAAGCCGAAACAACCGAATGGCTTCAAAGGAAGGCGGCGGTGCAAAGGTCTCATCGTAATCAATTCCTTCGATTGTGAATACCCCTTAGCAACAAGTCTTGCCTTATTTACGGTGATAACATTTTTCTCATCTCTCTTGTTCTTGAAGATCCATTTAGTGCCAATTCGTCTTGATGACACGGTCATCTACTAGTTCCCATACTTCATTTCTCTCGAATCGCTCCCGGCTCCTCCTGCATGGCTAGAATCCGGTTTTAGCGTCTTGTAATGCTTCCTCGATTGTAGTTGGTTCCTTCATAGACAGATAATAACGACAATACATGGCACTTTCACCAATCGATGTCTAGTTTTAATTTTATCGACGGGGTCTCCAATTATCGGATCGGTTGGATGGTTGGTTATCCAGTCCTTACGCTTACGATTTGCGTCGGTTTTGAGAACATCGTCCGTTTTACGATAAAATCTTATTACTAGTGATTGGGAGTGGTGCGGGTTATGGTCCACTTGATAAGAACAAGTCTCGGTGATGTTGGAATCATCATGTCTTGATGTCTGTTAAATGAGAACTTCAAGTTCCCCACGAACCGGATGGTTCGATTCTTCTTATCTCGGTGAATCGACTTTTCATCGACAGTTGTTCGTACCTTAGGATCTGATTGATCTGGTGAATCAGCTAGATCTGGAATGTAAATTGATACAGTTTCTGATCCTTTTTCCTTGATCGTTAGCTGATCCATTTTACGAATATCGAGTTACGGTAGATCGGTACTTCTTGTTAGAAGCGATTTCTCTTGATCAGAAGATGCTTCATCAAAGGCTACATGGGGTGTTTCTTCCACAACAAGGGTTCGTTTGTTGTAGACCCTGAAGGCTTTGCTAGATGAGGAATACCCTAGAAATATACCCTCATCAGACTTAGCCTCAAAGGTCTTCAACTGACTTTTCCCATTGTTGTGTATGAAACACTTGCACCCAAAAACATGGAAGTAAGAAACACGAGGTTTTCTGCCCTTCCACAGTTCATAGGGTGTTTTGTAGTGAGCCTTAGTCGAGAGACATCATTACTGCGTATGGCATGCGGTGTTGATTATACGCTTGAAAAATCGGTTTGGTATCGCATGTTAAACTAACATTGTTCGAGCAGCTTCTTTGAGAGTTCTGTTTCTCCGTTCAGCTACTCCATTCTGTTGTGGCGTCCTCGCAGCTGATGTTTCATGCTGTATACCAAACTTAGAGCAAAAATCAGTAATAAAGGAGTTCAGAAATTCTGTACCTTTATCTGATCTGATTTTTACTACGCTGACACCCTTCTCATTTTGTAATCTTCTTAGCAGCTCGGGTATCTTGGTTGTCGTCTCATTCTTCTTATGTAAGAATATAACCCAGGTAAACTTGGAGTAGTCATCCACGATTACCAGAGTGTATTTGCGTCCGTTGAGACTGACTGGTGTAACTGGTCCAAACAGATCCATATGAAGCGGTAAACGATTAGATTCTGCTGATCTTTGGTCCGGAAATTCCTTTGAATGAAGCTTTGACCTGTTTTCCCTTCTGACACGCAGTACATGTCTGATCCTTTGAGAACACTTCATTCGGAAGTCCTTCTACTAGAGACATCCTAGCTATCTTATTAAGAGTTTTAAAGTTCAGATGGCTCATTCTTTTGTGCCAGAGCCAACTGCTACTTTTGGAACTCTTAACAATCAGGCATGCATTTCTTGGACAACTGTTCCAATCAGCTGTGTAGATCGTCCCTTTTCTTGAACCAGTTAGCAATATCTGTTGAGTGACTCGATTCTTGATAGTGCATTGATCAGTCGAGAACTCAACACTGAATCCGTTGTCGCAGTTGTAAAACCGATAATAGGTTGTGCTTGGACCTTCGACAAAGCGAGACTCCGATTACTTGTACATCATCATTCTCTAAGGTTCCGAACCCTTTGGTATAACCAAAGTTATCATCACCGAAGAGTACACGCGGGCCTTCTCGTTCTATGTAGGGCGGGGAGATGTTTGCTTCCAGTCATGTGCCTTGAGCATCCACTATCGATGTACCAGATAGTTGCTTGCACACCTCCTTTGTTGGCCAGACCCACGCGAACCTGCAATCAGATCAGGTTTTAGGTACCCCTTTCGGATTGGGTCCTGAGGGGTTAGGTTTGGATTTGGGGATCCATACAAACAGAGCACTTCTATGGTGATCAGTCAGATCAGAAGGCCTGATTTGTCTCCCATACTGTCAACATAATCATACTTATCCTCATATGCTTTCTTGATTTGTATGATTACTTGTGTGAACCTTGGATGACTTAGAAGACTTATGATTTACCTTTTCAGTTTGTCTTCTTTTTATCCAGTGTGGTTGGTCTTGATAGCCTAAATTTACGACTATAGGGGTAGAATCGATTTGCTACCATCAAAAGATTCATATCCTTTTTTTAGCATAGATGGTTTTCGCGGTTTACGAAGCATGCTTATTAGGCGGTGACCTTGATTTGGGTCTCAGATTAGACTTCCCTTTTGTAGGTTGTCTTTTTCGATTCTGATCTGTTGATCGAGTTGAGGTTTCTTCGGAAAAGAACCGGGTTCTTCCGTTGATTCCTCGGTGATGCTTTACCGGTTGGGGTCCATTTACTTTCCTTTACGGTTAGGCACTTGCCTTTACCTGCTCAACCGGTCTCTTACCCTATTAGATACAAGTTTAGCTTTTGGTGTCTCTTTTTGAAATTAAATGCGATTACACCTTTACGAGATGAATCGGTCGGGGCTTTTGAGGATGTGGAGGGTTTCTCATAGCGAAGTCCCTCCTTATCAATCTTTACTTTCGAAAATAGGCGTTCATGTCTTTAACGGTTTGAGATGATTTTGAAAAAACGTCTATTTTCTTCTGCATTATCCTCGGAGAGGATTTCGGACTTTCATGCATTGAATAGCTCATCGAATTTTGCTTGCAAGATTTTGAAGTCATCGAACTTCTTTGTCTGTTAATTTCCATCTGTTCTTTGATCTGCTTTTCTGATCGAAGCTTTAACCGAGAATTTTAAATTCCTCGGTTACCTTACGAAAGATTTCACCGATCTAAGTTGAAGGTTTTTCTCGAGATCATTTTCTTGACAAAGTGATTATTTACGATCCTCGACTTATCATTCTCGGCTTCCACAATAGCATAAGTTTCTCTTGCGTTGGAGAGATCTTCAAGCAATTGCTCTGAGTAGAGCTGCAGGTCAATCTCCCCCCGAAAGGTGTGCTAATGATAGCGGTGTAGAAGCGAAACGAAGGGGGTTGGAGGTTACCTCGATTTGGTCCTCCCCGCCATCGGGCGAGTTCATTATCGTCGGCGAGAATATCGGATCTTCACTTTCATAGAAGTCGGCCAGACCTTTTCTTGTCGGGCGAAGTCTTCTCTGAGAGGAGTATCCGGAGTCCTCGGAGGGCGATAGGAATCGTCGATTCTGGCGTGTCGGCAACCATGGCTCTTACGTCTCTATCTGGTTGCTCTCTTTTGTTCCTCTTTTCTTCCCTCTCTCTCGGCGTCCGTGCAGGCGATCATGTCTTATAGTGACACAAACTTCTCCACAGATTAAACCGCTCTGGATCCACAGTTCCTTTCCTTCCGGTGAATCACTCATACGTATGACCCTGTCGGTGATTTCCCTTCGATAGTAGTCCGAGTTTCTTCTATCGATTGGTTATCTCTTCCTTCCTTCGTCCCGACTATCTCTTTCCCTTTCATCTCTGTGATCCCTCCGATCATCGGATCTGGTTCTTCGGAGATCTATTATGCGATCTCCTATCTAAATCCTCGGTATGTTGATAGTCCTTATAAAATCTTGATACTTAC
Organism: Stenogyne calaminthoides; assembly: GCA_037126765.1. Taxonomy (NCBI): domain Eukaryota; kingdom Viridiplantae; phylum Streptophyta; class Magnoliopsida; order Lamiales; family Lamiaceae; genus Stenogyne; species Stenogyne calaminthoides. The sequence goes on from JBBCBC010000032.1 coordinate 1,135,237, forward strand.
CAAGTTGTATATCGACTTCTCAAGCTTCGCAGTAAGCAACGCGATCTGTTACTGCTGACTTAATATATTTCCAATGGGTTCATTGGCCTTTGTTCTACTCTTGGTTTGCCTTGAAAAGCAAGCGATTTTGAAGTCGAGGTTTCAAAGGGACCTCGTCTTCATCGAACGACCTCTTTCAATCGGGTCGAACTTCGTGAGCTTTAAGACTCAAGAACAAGCTACTAGGTTTCATTCTTGAAATGTCACGGCAATCTTTGATTCTGGTGACCTTCATGTCCCACTTCTTGGTGAGAGACCTTAGGATCTTATAGTTGATATCTTTATCGGACATCTCTCTACCAAGTTCTCGAAAGCTTGTTTATAGACATTGTAATTCTTCCATCGAGTTCGTTGATGGTTTTAGTTGAAAGCGACATCTTGGTTTCTCGAACTTCACCGGTTAAACGAAGGCAATTTGTCTTTTATCTGTTCATTTCCCTCGCAGGATCTCGGCGGAGTATCCCACATTGCTTTTCGCAGATTTGAGATACTTAATCTTCTCTTTGGTGACCTTATCCATTGTCTTCATGATGATATGTCTTGCAATGGTGTCCAGTATCGATTTTCTTTCTTCCGTGTCCATCGTAGTTTGGGCTTTTTTCGTACAAGACTTCACGTGGGAAAATCTGGATCTCCTCCGATTGCGGGATTGTCGTAGTAAATGATGATGGGTCCTCTCTCGATGACTTCCATCATTACGCCCCAATCGATCGAGCCTAGATGGTTGGACATATATATGGCCCAATCTGCATACTCATCAATTGAGAACTTCTACAGATCATGATACATCTGGGACGTGTTATCCATCTTTGAGTGATTTTGGAAAACGAATGAGTTTTTTTTTTTAAAAGCGGTTTTTCAAGATCGATTCGATTGACCACAATGACCGCGAGTCGATGGTCGGAAGAACCAACCGCTTTGATACCACTTGTAGGTCCCGAGCGGGTTAAGTGAGGCGAAGTCTAGAGGGGAGGGTGAATAGACTTAAAAACTTTTCGTCTGGGTCGGTGTGAGAGCGAATAGCTTTGTCAGTCTGCGAGTGAATCAGTTCGGTCGATAACCAACTTACTGAACGCCAGAAAGCAGATCAGTTCGGTAACTATCAGATTAACTGATGTGTGCGGAAGCTTAAGTTTTACCCGTGAAAAACCAGTTTGTATAAATCAGATTCCAAGTTTTATCTTTTTAATCAGATGACGAAATTTGGTCCGTCGGATCGAAGCTTGGTCTTTGTCGATCTTAACTTAGAATGTATGCGCTTTAAGATTGTGCGATGTGAGAGCGATTAATCAAAGCAGTAAAGGCACACAAGATTTATAGTGGTTCGGACAAACCCGATCCCTCGTCCACTCTTCCCTTTCACAAGGGCACCAACTTAACCGACTTAACCGACTGGACTTAGATTAGTGTGTTAGTCCAACACAGTACAACCAACAGATGTTTTAAGAGTTCTCACTCAACCGATCCCGAAAATCGTTCTTAGAAACCCTAGACTGAAATCTTGCTAAACAACTTATCCTAACTTGGGGGTTTGGGTAAGATTGTTGAGGTTCCAACTATGAAATCTTTTCTTGCGTATAAGCAGCCTGATAGCTAGATGAAAAGATTTCTTGCTAAGAACTTATGGGATGAACACAATATAAAATAAGCTTGTTGTTGTGTTCTTCGTGCGGAAATCTGACTATAGTTTGAGCTTCGTGATTATGTTGTTTGTCCAAGCATTTCCGTGTTTCACTCTGAAGTGTGATCCCATATTTATAGACCTTGAGATCAAAGAGCCGTTGGAGAGCAATTTGAATCTCGAAATTATTTTAGGTAGAGTTGCAGGCTTGATGTGACGTGCTTCAGGAACGGCATGGCTGAAAGCGTGAATGTGTATTTTATAGCCGTTTGAGAGAGCAACATCGAATCCCGCGAGTATCAGCTCTGTTCATACGTGTTTCTTCCTTATTGGATGGAAGCCTTGCTTTGCAGTGTTGTTCCTCCAACTAAGGTTGGTATTCATCTTGTTCAGATCGCAGACGTATGATAAGATGAAACATCAGTTTTCATCTTATGAGTTTGATCGTCGATCTGAATCGATCGATCCACTTTTTGATGGAGTCTTCTTGCGCTTTGTTGACTTAGCTTCAACCGGGTGACTCACCGATGTAGGTCTTCGATCCGATCTTCCGGAAGTCATCGATCTTCTAGTATAGAGGTTTGAGCTTCATGACTTCCGGCGAGTTATCGACTAGATCGATTCGATCGATCTTCCGATTACGGTTTAGCGTTACGCTCATGGGATATCGAACTTTCTTCTGATTCTTCAGATCTGACCTTTTCATATTGAGTTCCCCCTCAATATGTGACCTATCTATTACATCAGTTTTTCTATACAATCATTATCAACTGGTCTCCTATAGCAGTAATGTAAACATCAGTCAGCTAACAGGTCTGACTGGTCCTATTACATGTGTTTTTGGAACTTTCATCAAAACTATAAATTTCCCAACAAGATCATTAAATAAAAGTCATACCGAGTACGCGCGAACGCGATGTAATCAATTAATCATGTAATAATAAAAAATTATTTATATAATAAATTAATAATTATATATTTAATAATTATATTTCGGTTATTCGGTTTTTGTCCGTCACCGAACCAAACCTAAAAATCGAAATTTTATTAGAAATTGTAATCGAACCAAAAATCGAATAATCGAACCAAATTAGAAAATTCGATTTGGTTCGATCAGTTAATTTGATTTTCACCGAATTCTGCACACCCCTAATCGCCCTAAACTCCATATGATAATGAACACTTCCAAAATTTTAGTGACGTGCATAAAAATCAACACACTCCATTATTTGTATTACATAATAATTATAATTATAATCTAAAATTTAGCAGAAAATAAAAAATAAAATATTTTAATTTAGGGAAACTTTGAACACTTTAATTTAGGGAAACTTCAAACACTTTCGGTGTGATAACTGGCTTTAAAGTTGATCTCCCTCCGCCAAATTTGATTTCATTTATTAGTTGGTCACATGTTATCCTTATGAAAAAACTTTTGGGATTATACTGGAAAGTATGCTTTTACTTTGTATAATCAAACTGAATTTCGGTCTTATTTATTGAAATAAATTGTTTATCACTGATGCTTTAAATATCAATGAATGTTATATATATTTATTGCATAACTGTTCAATAAATAGTACGTGTTACATTGTAGTTAATTTAGTGATACCAGATCACAGAAGATTAAATTAACAATTCCTTGTAACCAAAAGTACACCATTCACGACCTAGATGGAAATGAACAATCCATCGTGAAAGGTTGAAGTGTAAGGCTCAGATTGGCTTGTCTTGACCAAGAGATTACACTAGTGCATGTCTAGTGCACTGAATAGGACCTACAGGAGGACAAATTCTTCAGAACTGAACTAGGAAGAATTAGACCTCAGTGGTTCGTTATTTCTTAATCTTCGTCCCTTAAATAGGATCGTGTGTGGTTAGTAATTATTGCTTTGACTTATTACGGGTAGAGAATCAACGAGATTCAATACTTTATATCTTGTGCAATATTATTGGTCACATGCGATTGCTAAGATTTAATACGGAGAATCGTGTGCAAGTACGCTTGTTCAATTTGCCCCCTTGGGAGGTTCATAAGTTTTATCATACCAAATCTTGCAAGTGGAACTAGTTTCCGGTATGGATAATAATGTTGAACCGTTCCTTAACCAAGGACAAAAGATATTAATTAATGGAAAGCTATTTCAGTGGCTTGAATTAATTAATGGGCTAGATAATCTTAAACACGGGAAATAATAACCGGGAGCCATATTGACTGTAATATGGGTTAAGATGGATAGTGCAATATTAATTATGTAGTGGGATTAATTAATATTTATGGGCTTGAATAATATTGTGGCTCAATATTGATAATTCAAGATCCATTGGAAGGTCCAATCTTAATTCTCCTAAAGGCCCCTCAAGTAGCCCAAACATAAAGTCCAATAACTGAAAAAGGTGTTTAAAAATAAAATAAATTTTTGTTGCTATTTTTCCTCATTTTTTCGAAAAATATGAATAAAAGGGGAGAAGGATTTTCTTTGAATTTTGTTATGGAATGAAGATATGCATTCTTGGAATACAAGATTATCTCATTAAATTCAAGAAATCTCCCACTTGGTTATTTATATGAAGTTTTCGAAAATTTTGAAAGAATAAGGGAAAGAAAGATTTTCTTGATTTTCTTGAAAAGATATTATGGAAGATATGTATTCTTGCAATACAGGTATATCTCATAAATTCAAGAAGATCCAAATCTTGGAATCTTTATCCTTTTTTTTTCTTCGAAAATAACCATAACAAGAGAAGGTGGGATTTTTATGGAATATCTTAATTATGGAGAAAAGAATATATGAAATATATTCAAGATTTCTTGGAGATCAAGAAAAGATTTTTCCTCCCTATTCCTTGATGAAAAAAATCGGCCACCATCTATCTATAAATAGGGGATGATTTCTTCATCCCTAAGTACAATTCCATGTGCTGGAAAAATTAGCAAATCCACAAAGGTGGTGCAACAAATTTTTATTTTCCCTTTTGTTAATTGTTCGCGAGTTTCCTTCCACCGGATTGACGAGCAAGGACTAGGGAATACTTGGGAATGCTTTTTGGTGTGTTCTTATCGACCGAGTCCATTGTCATTCCAAGAGGTTAGTTCACGTAAACCCGTAGCAATTTCGCATGCGTAGGATTTATGTGAACTGTTTATATGCATGATTTGTTGTTGAATTATTATTTGAATTAATATAGGATTAATTCATGCTAGTAATAATTGTTAGAATTAAATTTGTATTTAAATATTCATCCCGAATAGATCCGGGCAATTAATTCCCCAACAAAAACACGAGATTGCTTACTTCCCAGGGAAGAACTCTAAAGGATATATCCGTTGGACGAGCTCAGATTCATCGTTGATCGTCTAGCTGGATGTGAACTCCCTATGTGTTTATGTAATTTGTGATGACCAAGTCATCCTTGGAGGATATCTTCTTATTGATTATTCAAACGATTGATGGTTATCCCTCTTTACAGACGAGTTGGGTGATCACTAGCGAACTAGGAATTCAGAGGTGGAATTTTGTCCCAGGTAGGTGGCCAATTAACTGATGTCATGGGTTGACCAGGGTGTCGCCTCGCCCAAGTCGACCAGCGAGGAGCTTAAGATGAACATGTGAGGCTATCCATAATCTTCCTAGATCTCAATATCGAGCTAACGATAAAATTTGAGGTGTCTTTTGTTCCATGCTCAATAGTCAAAATGTGCCAGTCAAACTTTCGGACTTTATTTATTATTCAGATTTTGCACCAGGGGCGGACACACCTTTGGGCGGGGGGCAAATGCCCTGCCTGGATTTTCTAAATCAATTATATATTTTCTAGGTAAATTATTTCAGCAAAGTGTTGTTTAGTTTAGTGGTTAGTCTGTCACCTTCTGTTGCATATGATTCTTGGTTAGAGTTCCAATTTGGGCGAGCTAATTAACATTTTTTTTTATTATTTTCATATACATATACATGAGTTCTACACAAGATCAGGGTTCTTTTCATATTTTTTTATTTATTATTTTCATGTTAATATATATATATATATATATATATATATATATAAATCCTACACCAGTTTTATTATTTCCATATAAATATATATATTAATCCCTACACAAGCTTATTAAAGTCCATTGCTATACATCTATTTTTTCTTGAGAAGGTCTTGTGTGAAATATTGCACATTAATGTTATGTACAATACAACACAAATAAGAAAAAAAAACTGAAATTCGCGGTTGACTGGGGCGAGGCGGGCGCGGGTCGGTGCGCAAGTCTGTTGGACCAATATATATTTATTGAAGGGTATGTTTATTAAATATGTGTTGTAACCTAGTGGTTCAGGTCTATTATTAATGTATTTTGTTGCAGGTTCAATTCTTAACATAATTTTTAATTTTTTTTTTGGTCAGGTTTTTGTGTGTTACTACATCTATGTTTAAGTGTTACTACATTATTATATTGAAATAACTTCATAAACTTCATATCTTACGTAACATGTATTAAAACATAACGTGACATATAAATGTTCATAAGGTAACACATTATTGTTCATATGGTAATACATGAGCATTCACATAGTATTGCGACATATATACAATATTACATATTACTAAAAAAACAAGTGTTACTACATGAACAAAAAATGTTACCCTATGAAAAATAATGTGTTACCACATGAGCAAAACCAGTACAAGCGCGAAAAGAAATCTCCAGTCCAAAATTACATATTTAAACAACAACTTGATGTGTTATTACATGAACAAAAGAGTGTTACCTTATGAACAAAAGAGTGTTACTACATAAACAAAAACCAGTACAAGCGCGAAAAAAAATCATCAGTTCCAAATTACAGATCAAAGAACATCGTGAGAAGAAAAGCTTTATTCAATCAAATTCCATACAACAACAACAATAAAAATATCAGAAGCAATATTAATTTATTCAAATCTTACAAACTAATTAGAAACACATATCTATTTCTTCATATCGGAGACGGTCAAGAGATCGCTGGTAAGCCTGAGCACCTCGTCGGAAAAAATCTGGTAGATCGCGAAAGAAGGAGAACCTAGATCGCGAGGAAGAAGAAACAGCGAACGCGGATCTGACGAATGTGATGGGCCTGACCCGCGAGATATAAAAAAAACTCTAATTTAGGCTAATTGCACATATCACTTGTATGCAATATTGCATACAAGTTTTTGCGTTTTTTCTTTTATTTGTTAAGCAGTATAAATAGGGTAATTTTTTATAATATTGTAAACTTTTATATTTTTAATCAAATCTCTTAAATATATTAATATTATATGCATTATAAGTGAACTTTTGTGTGAGATGCTCTTGCAATGAGACGATTCATAAAGTAACAAAACTAATACTTATTCATCTTTTCCAAAGCTTTATTACAATTTTCGGAAACGAGGTTCACGGCTCGGTAGTTGTGGAGACCAACGGCCCAGAAAATGCCAAAGTCCATGGGGAATGACTGCAACGTCCCATGCACTGGTCCGGTATCAAAGCCCAAGTATCGGGGGGTCTGAGGGGAACGTCCGAGCACGCCCCACAATGTTGAGCATTTTCAGTAGTGAGGTTCACGGCTCGGTAGTTTGTGGAAACCACCAGCCCAGAAAACGCCCAAGTCCCGCGGGGATGGCGGCAACGTCCCGTCAAAAAATCGTCAACCATCAAAATACGAATTCGCCTTGCTATGCCGGGTGTGAGAATATTTCCATGATTTGATTTCGATGCAACTTGATAATTTCAAAATTATATTATGTCTCACCATAAGAACAATTAACTCAAGATAAATTATAATAATTGGATTTTTACTACTAAATCTAAAATTAATTGCAGTTTCTCTTTTTATTTTTAATTTTTTTAATAGTATAATTTTGTGCCCTACCTGAATTTAGTTTTTGTGTTCGCCACTGTTTGGCACAACATATTATATAAGACATTTGCATTAATTTATAATATAATCCCTAATCCAAAGACAACTGAAATGATGTGTGAAACAAATGATTGATATCATTTGTGTGAAAAATAGTGTTTCATTCTGTATTTAATAATGTAGATTAATGATACATAAAATGGATGGAGATATCCCAAAAATCCTCATAATTCCAAGTTTATTAGTTAAAATACAAAAACTAGAATACATTTTAGAACATGAAAAACGTAAAAGGGTGAAACAATCATTTTGGCTTTTCTTCATGTCCAAGTCACCATCCTCCTAAAACCCTCCTAATCCCTTTTGTTTAATACGAATACTAATTAATATAAAAAAGAAATAAAATAAATTATAATTCCCGTTGCCTTCCCCCCGACCGATCGACCTCTCTAATCTAATCTAATCTAATCTAATCAAGCATCAATTCAATTGTGATGTTGGTTAGCAGAATAACGTCTGGGTTCGCAGGGACTCTGTTGAATCGCTGCCGCACTTCTCCGCACTTTTCCGGCCGCAAATATGTTTCCTCTTTCTCTAATCAATTGCTCTCCCCCACTCATAAGGTGCTCCTTTCCTCCATTTTGTTTTTTCAGCTAGGGTTTAGCCTTTTTTGATAGGGTCGATCACTTTCTCTTTAGATTCCTGGTTAATTTTTGCATTTACCGTAGCGAAATTGTTTTTGAGGTTCTATGTGTTGGTTTTATTTGATAATTTTTCCATCTTATGCGTTTTGTGATTGAGTTCTTTCAATTAACATTGAAGTTCAGTTTTGAAATTAAGTGGAAATGTGACTATCAGTATGATTGGCCTCGCTGCAATGTAAAATTATCTTGGGATCTTGAATATCTGGAGGATGTTTAGTTGTAATACATCTCTTCTTACGCTTGGATAAACTGCAGAGATGCTATTGAATTTTGTCTGTTTTATACTCTACTTTTTTTGCCTTTTAATTTTAATTATTATAGTAGTTTTAAGGAGCGGATCTCTGCTTCAATTTTAGGTGGTAAGTGGTTGGTTGGGATCGCTATATCATTCAGCCCAATTTCCTTCTGCCTTTCAAAGATTCGGGTTCTCATCATCAGCAAACCCACAGCCTAATGGGAAAGAGACTGCTCAATCTGGAAATGAACAGGGAAATGGAGCCACTAATCAAGGTGCTTCAGCTGTTGATGCCTCTGATCAATCTGAAGCTTCAACTTCCATGGAAAAAACCGAAGCTCAGTCAAATGTGTCTGGGACTCGAAGAAGAAGTGGCACTAGAAGAGTTGCATTTTCTGATTCTGAGTCTGATTCGGATGTGGAGAGCAACCTTTCAAGAGATGATCTGGTGAAACTTGTGTCAGAGAAGGAACAACTTTTGGTTACAAAGCAGGAAGAGCTCGATAAAATGAAGGATAAAGTTCTGAGGACAATGGCAGAGATGGAGAATGTGAAGGAGCGTACTAGGCGTGAATCTGAAAATGCCAAGAAGTTTGCAATTCAGGTTTCTGTGTTTCTGTCATACCTTCTGTACATATAAGGTTTTCTTGGGCTGCTTATGGGGTATCATCTTGCTAAATTATTTGTTTTAATTTGCTGCAGAGTTTTGCAAAGACCCTTTTGGATGTCGCAGATAATTTAGGCAGGGCTTCTTCTGCTGCAAAGGAGGGGTTTACAAAAGTTGATGAACGTAAAGATGGAGCTGTTCAACAACTAAAAGTACTCCTTGAAGGCGTCGAAATGACTGAGAAACAGTTGTTAGAGGTAATAATCTCATGACGTCTCTTGGATGTTTTTATATTCATCTGCTGCCAAGCAAATTCTCTATTAAGATGTATTTATTGTGCTTAATGTTATAAGATGTGTAGCATATCGCGTTGATATATTTTCTGATTGATGGTATTTTTCATTTACATGTTAGCTGACATACGTGTCGAAGAATGCACCTTTGTAACTAAAGGTTGATAGATGACTCTAATAGTAATTTAATGTATCATGGTGTAGGATATAAAAAGGATTATCACCCGAATGGAATATTTTCTCATGTTAAATCTCATTCAGAACAAAACTAAATTAATGCAATTTTTTGCTCAATTAAGAGAATTTTATGAGTAATGATATTTGGTAAGGGAAGAAAAAGCTACTTGTCAAGCTTAGTGAACATATGTATAAAGAGAAATTTATAAACCATTACACTCTGTTGGGGAGAGGGAGGGGGTTAAGAAAAGAGGAACTGAAAAACCATGAGAAGCACAATCCTACTATTCTGATATCCACAAGGTTGTATTTAAATTATCAACTAATGGAACTATTCCTTTGCAGGTTTTCAAAAAATTTGGACTAAAGAGATATGATCCTATAAATGAAGAATTTGATCCAAACAGGCATTACGCGGTGTTCCAAGTACCAGATTCATCAAAGCCAAAAGATCACATTGCAGCTGTTCTAAAGGTATTGGACTTGGTGTATTCAAATGCACATGTTTGCTTCTCTGTTAACAAGCATTCAAGAATTATATGGAATTATATGACTTAACAGTTGGCAGGACTGAGTTAGAATTCTCCTATAATGTGATGATTTAGAACAAACATCTTCTTGTTGAGTAACACTTGGGTGCACCAGTTGCACTCGTGCACAACTAATACTGTTTATTGAAAACAACTAATACTGACTAACTACACTTGTGGAATTTGGTGTAGTTTTGTTGATATCGTGTGGTCTTCTCCCTTCATAACATTATTTTATTGCTGAGGTTTTGACTTGGAAGAATAATCGTATATTAATGCACACTGCAGGCTGGATACATTCTACATGACCGAGTTATTAGACCTGCTGAAGTTGGTGTATATATTGGTGCAAACAATTAGGAAGCTGAAAAACAAGTATTGCACCCTATTATTGCTGCATGATATCATATTTGGAACTGGAATTTTTTTCACTCAAGTGTATCGCGCTTGGAGCCTTGCGCCATGTTGTGGAGCGTTATGTTTCTAGATTTCTTTTTCGACTTGTTCTGAATATAATTATGAGCATTGAGGCAAGAATTAGAGAAAGTTGATTCTGCTTTCTTTGGTGCCAATTGTATGATCTCACGTTGCACAGTAAAGTTCAATTTTGACCTGCACAAGCCGTCTTTAAATCTGTACTCGATCCCAGCTGAATATAGGTAGAAAAGAGGAAGCGATTTAATAATACAAGTGTAGCAAAAGGTGGTTAAGTCATTGAGTAGTACTGGTAGGCACTTGGATCATCTCAAAACAAACATGGTTAGCAATTGCATATTGGAAGGGGGACTAGAGTATGTATATGCAATGCAACTGTATAGAAAGCATGGTAATCAGAACTACTGGCAAATGTCATTTACATCTTACTACACCATTTAGTTTCGAGGTTTCAAAATACAGGGCCTACATAGGCTACTTTATGAAATATACTTAGACCTACTGTCTACCATTACCATCCCCTAGGGCTAGCTAGTATTCCTCCGTATCTGCTTCATCTTCGTTCACTTCCTGCAGTAATACATGCATACTTTTAGCACATCAATTTTGTTGAAATGAAATTATGCTTCTAAGACGAAATGTGGATCATCTTGTGCAACACACTGAATTCTTAGCTTCGCAAGCCTTTGACCCAGCATAACATATAGCTCAAGTGGGAATGATGGAAATATGAAGAGATACTCTCATAAAATAAGATGAGACTTGAGAGTTGGTCTCGTGTAAAACAGTTTTACAATGCGACTGTTTTGCAACTATCACTTTAGAGTAAAACAACTAATATCTTTTGATGAAACTACTAATACTATTGAACAAATGCCGTTTAATAAAACAACTAATACTGTTTAAAAATACACAGAAAATGCAAACACGGTTAAACTGGTTTACATGAAATTTTGTCAAATAGAATACTCTTCGAGTCATTTGGCTTGCTAACAAGTATATATTAGCTTGATAGAATACTCTTCAAGTATATATTAACTTGAGTTTGATTCAGCATTACCAAAGATATACATAAATACACAATCTAGCATTACAAAGATTGATGACAAGTTAAGTATTCTCAATGTTTACAACAGGCAACAACATGCACTATAAAGTTGCAATACATATATATAGAGGGTTGAAACACTAACCTCGGCTTCATCCTTGGAAATATCTAGGGTACTAGGTTCACCATTTTTTGATTGATTTCTTATGCTCCCTCTACCTTCATTCTCCATACTTTTCCCCTTTTCTATTGGAACTATCTGCAACATTCACAAATTGTTAATTCTAACCCTCTAATTTGACAACAATCTTAATTCTTCAATCAACTGAAATAAAGGTAAATTACTTATCCAATTTCATTACCATTCAAAACAGAGGAAATGAAATTTATTAACCACTAAATAATTCTCACAAACAAAATATTTACTAGAAAAGTGAAAATACACAACTCAAACTCAAAGCTCTAATAAAGGTTACCGGAGTGTAACGGAAGCGGCGGCGTCTGGGAGGGTCGTCGGCGGCGGCTAGTGGGGTCCAGCGGCAGAGGAGGAGCGGAGGGGCATCGTTGCGTTTATTGGTTCTATTTAGGTTATCGGAGACCCACTGCTTCTTCCAGCGCCTGACGGGGCCGTTGAAGGGCGCCGGCGACGGACTGGAGGCGTACCTAGACGACGCCCTGCTCTGTCTCGATTCCATTCTCGATGGAAGAAGAAGAATGGGAGAAGTTGCAGAGTTGATTATGTCGTTTTCTGGGTGATGCTTTTGGTACCAGGTACTATTAATTACGCCACTTTGATATTTGTGCTCTCCTTCTCGTTAATCCAGGATTTTGTAATCATTATTCTCCACTCACTTTCAACCTTTTCTTCCTCTTCTCTGCTAATTACAGCCATTTTTTTATTTTTTCTTTTTGACGGGAAGCTAATTACAGCCATTGGATTCTACAAAAAGTAGGATGAGAGCACAAATAAAACAAAACCCAACAAGTAAATTAAACATGTTACTAAGACACGTGTGGACTCTGGTTCCTTTTTTATTATTAATCCAATACTTAACCGCACACGTCAACTATCAAATCAAAATATCTTAATAGTTGTTAAGGGTACGTTCGTTTCGGTTTCGGGTTTACAGTGGAAGTGAGAAATTTAAGACTTTGAAGTTTTAAGATTTTAAAATCTTGATGAATAGTTAAGATGTATGTTTATTATGAGATTTTATAGGGTGAGATGGTGAAAAAGATGATTGATGTGATATTATTATATTATTTTGAGTGTATTGAGAGAATAAAAAAATAGATGATGTGAGTGTATTGAGAGAATAAAATGTAGAATAGTAGTAGGTTATGAGGTAAAATATAATTAATAGGATTTCATAATCCTTACTTTAAGTCTCAAAACAAATGAGAGGTTTGAGATTGTAAAGTTCAAAGTCCGTCGGGATAGTCGCGAAACAAACATACCCTAAGTGTGGATAACTTAAGTGGTTAGAGTTTCACTGCCTGAGATCTCGAGATTTTGGGTTCAAGACACGGAGAGTGAATATGTATTTCCTCTTGTTAGGTGGTGGTCCCCCTCTTATGGAGTTGCGGTGTAATTGCGGTTTCGAATTACAGTTTCGGATGGTCCCCCTTTTGTAGTAATTGTGGTTCCAATCTATAACGAGATGAAATTATGTTATCATGTGCCCGATGGTAGAATAAATTATTATAATTAAATATCTTAGTAATCTATTGAAATTGATACCTTCCAAAAAAAAAACTTAATAGTTGATTTCATGTTTTTTATTATTTAAACGAAGAAACGAGAAACTTTCAAATGTTAACCCTCAATTGGGTATTATAAATCGGAGATATGTCAGATTAACATACATTTATGAAAGAGACTTAATTTGTCATATAATTTCTCCCCTATCACCGTATGTCTTATCACTCTATTGAGCCGAAAAGTAGTAGATTTCATGCTTGGATGATTTGAATTCCTTTTATCCATACATTCAATGTATAACTAATGAAGGAGTGCGGTCCTTGGTTAAATTGTAATGAATTAAATGGGTAAAGAATAATCGCAAATAGGTAAAGTATGGTGAATTTAATAGTTTTAGGGAATTAAAATCATAGTAGTATAATTTAATACACATTATGACTCTAATTTTTATTATTTTACCCCCAAAATCTTCTAACCAAGCACCCTTAATTAAAAGATATTATTATAATTATTCCTGAAATTATGGACTTCATGCGGATTGAATTGTACTACAAGATCGTTTCAAAATAATTTGTGGAGAGAATTTTACTTAAATCAAAATGATTATGTGCATTATTATCTAATGGTTAGTACTTGTAAACATTTTTCTATTCGTTTCAATCGTTCATAAAACTATTTACTCAATCATAGATATATGTGGTGATGAAGTCAATGCAATCTAGACTGATTCTACAACTAATATTGCTCAGAGTTACAGCTAATACTATTCAGCGGAATGTTGTAATCACTTACACCGAACTCACTTATGCATAGATCGGCCCAAATCAATAGAACATGCTAAGCCCAAGTAAACCAGATGCAAGAAGCGGGAAAGGGGCGAATGCACATAGTTTGTTAGAGGTTGTTACACGCGATGTATATATCATAAAATTGAACTAGTAGCAAGTTTAATTTAGTTACAGATAATTACACATTGTTCATACCAGAGAGAGTGAGCGCTCTGATTCAGTTTCCCCAATTCTAATTCACAGAGAGTGCAGTTCAACTAGGACTTAGGGATCATACGCAATACAGTAGAACTCGGATGAAATCCTGGAGACTTGAGAGTTTCTACCATGTAATTGTTTGATTATGTGTTAGTGGGATTGCCCTTGATCCTCCTTGGATGTAGATCTTCTTCATGGTACCATGTAAATCCATGTGTTGAGTTTTTTGTTCGTTTTCTCGCTACGAAATCATGTTTCATTTGTTAGGAATTAAACAAGCAATTATGGAGAAAATAATAGAACTAGGAATTTAGAAACAAACAATTTGGTTACCCAGTTCGTCGGGAATGACTACGTCTGGGGGCACTACCAAGCCAGGAGATTCACTCTTTTCGTGTGTTATTTTTGTACAAATAGACAAATACAATGAGTCAAGGTATTTAAATGAGACATGGGCCAAAGCCCTAGTTCACGCGCACAGCTGCGGAACCCGCTCGACCACGGGCCTTGGTCGAGCGGTTCCGCTCGATCAGATCGCCAGCTCGAGCGCCTCCAATGTTCTGGTCTCCCGTCGAGCGCCTCGCCCTTGCTGGATCCCTTCTCCGACTCAGGCTCCACTACCCAACAATCTCCCACTTGGAGACTGACTCCAACTGTAACTTGTCTCCCCCGTTCCAACGGTTTCTCTCACTGGTAGTAGTGCCGGGCCTTATGTTCAGTTTCCAAGGCCAGTTGAAGTCATGCATAACTTCAACTTCTCTAAGGTCACAACCTTAGTAAACATGTCAGCAGGATTCTCACTTCCCCGGATCTTCATCAGTTGTAAGATCTTGTTCTCGATGAGGTAACGAATGTAATGATACCTCAACTCAATGTGCTTCATACTCGAGTGAAAGGCCGAATTCTTCGCCAAGTGAATAGCACTCTGACTGTCACTATACATAATATTATCCTTTTGCTCCTTCCCCAACTCACACAACAGATTCTGCAACCAAACCATTTCTTTACTAGCCTCAGTGACTGCAACGTACTCTGCCTCTGCAGTGGACTGAGCTACGATCTTTTGCAACTTAGAAGCCCAAGATATTGATGTACCACCAAAAGTAAACACATACCCTGTAGTACTCCTCCTTTTGTCGAGATCATTTGATGCCAAGTCTGCATCAACATATCCTGCCAACCCAACGCTTTTGCCCTCAAAGCACAAAGCTTGTTCAGTAGTACCTCTCAAGTATCTAAGGATCCACTTCACTGTCTCCCAATGTTGCTTACCCGGATTGCCCATAAACCGGCTAACAACTCCCACCGCCTGTGCAATATCTGGTCTTGTACACACCATTGCATACATCAAACTTCCAATTGCTGAAGCATACGGAGTGTTTTGCATGTAGGTCCGCTCCTCTTCGCTACTTGGTGAGTCCTTGTTGGATAGTTTGAACTGATTTCCCAACGGGACCTGAACTGGTTTTGCATCTTCCATACTAAATATCTCCAAGACTTTCTTTATGTATTCAGCTTGTGAAAGATACAAGTTTCCTGCCACCTTGTCACGATCAATTAGCATACCCAAGATTTGCTTGGCCTCTCCAAGGTCCTTCATAGCAAACCTTTCAGACAATTTTTCCTTCAACTTGCTCACCTCCCGAGCACTAGAGCCTGCTATCAACATATCATCAACATATAATAGCAAAACGATATAACCATCATCATACCTCTTGAAGTAACAACAATGGTCAGCCTCACACTTCTTGATCTCAATCTCGTGCATGAACCCATCAAACTTCTTGTACCACTGTAATGGAGCTTGTTTCAGACCGTACAAGCTCTTCTACAACTTGCAAACTAGCTCACTACTCCCCTTAGACAAGTATCCCTCCGGTTGCTTCATGTAGATTTCCTCATCTAAATCACCATGAAGAAAGGCGGTTTTTACGTCCATTTGTTCTAACACCAAATTTTCTGCAGCCACCAGACTCAGAACCAATCGAATGGTAGTTAGCTTCACCACTGGAGTAAAAACATCAGTATAGTCAATACCATGTTTCTGTTGAAACCCCTTCACAACCAATCTTGCCTTGTAGCGTTTGCTTCCATCAGCCTCCTCTTTTATTCTGTAAACCCACTTGTTATGCAGTGCTTTCTTGCCCTTAGGAAGCTCAACTAGCTCCCAAGTTCCGTTGGTCATCAATGAATTCATCTCATCATCCATTGCAAGTTTCCACTTGTCCACCTGTTTACTACGTGTTGCCTCTGCATAACATTCAGGTTCATCACCATCAGTTAACAATAAATAATGAAGGGAGGGTGAATACCTATCAGGAGATCTCCGATCTCTCGTGGATCTCCGCAGCGGAATTGTTGGTGGTGGTGTACTTGGTTCTTCCTCAACAATCACTTGATCATCTAAAACCCCTTTGCTCCCACCCGAGTTCGAAATGTCTAACTCCACAACCTGAGACTCAGAACCACCTTCTTTGGATTTCTCCAACCTGTCTTTGTACATCACCTGTTCATTAAATATGACATCTCGACTACGAATCACCTTTCGGTTTTCCTCATCCCAAAATCGATAGCCAAATTCATCACCGTCATATCCAACAAACGTACACTTAACAAATTTTGCATCCAACTTACTTCTACTCATAGAATCAACATGAACATATGCAACACACCCAAATACTCGAAGAAAAGACAGATTTACCTCCTTTCCCGACCAGGCCTCCTCCGGTATGCCATTTTCCAAAGGAGTTGAGGGTCCTCTGTTTATCAAGTAAGTTGCTGTGTTAACTGCCTTTGCCCAAAACATCTTTGGCAGCCCACACTTCAATCTCATGCTCCTAGCACGTTCACATAGGGTCTTGTTCATACGTTCTGCCACGCCATTCTGTTGTGGTGTTCCTCTCATGGTTTTCTCCATTCGGATTCCATTCGCCTCACAGAATCCTTTGAACTCACGAAGCTCGTACTCTCCACCATTATCGGATCTCAAACGCTTCACCTTGAGACCCGTTTCAGTTTCTACAAGAGCCTTCCATTTCCTGAAAGCATTAAAGGCATCAGACTTATTTTTTAAGAAATAAACCCATACCTTCCTCGTAGAGTCGTCACTGAAAGTCATGTAATATGATGCTCCACCAAGGGATGTCACTTGTGCTGGACCCCACAAATCACTGTGAACTAACTCCAGCTTCTGCTTCTTCAAAGCCCTGCCTCCCTTCGAAAAACTCACCCTTTTCTGTTTTCCGAATACACAGTCCTCACACAAACCAATGTCAACTGTCTTGAGGTCTGACAGTTTACCCTTCGAGCACATAACTTTCATCCCCTTTTCACTCATGTGGCCAAGGCGACAATGACACAAATTTGCATTCCCTTTTTCACTTGCAAGAGCAATGCTATCCCGGGTGTTGCCTGTCATATACAACGTCCCCTCTTTATTTCCACGAGCCACTACCATGACACCTTTGGATATCTTCCACGAGTTACACTCAAAGGTCACCTTGTAGCCCTCGTCATCAAGTTGCCCAACTGAAATCAAATTCCTCTTCAAACCAGGAATATGTCTCACATCTTTCAATTGTAACACAGTCCCATTTGGTGTCTTAATCCGAACATCCCCCTTCCCTTTGATTTCCAACGGCTCATCATCAGCTAGATAAACCCTCCCAAAGTTCTCGAAAGTGTACCTCTCCATTACGTCAGTACTGCTGGACGAATGAAACGATGCTCCAGAATCTAACATCCACGACTCCAATGGACTGCTTACACTCAGAATCAATGCATCTGAGTCCTCATCCATGGCAACGTTGGCTGAGTTGTCATTCTTGTTTGGTGCATTCCCTTGTGCCTTAGCCTGTGCCTTGCACTCCTTCTTGTAATGACCAAGCTCATGACATTTGTAACACTCAACCTGACTCTTATCTTTCTTGGGCTTATCTTTGCCCCTTGACTTCGATCTACCCCGATTTGGCTTCCCCTTGGATTCAGATCTGCCTCTGTTTCCCGTACTCAAAGCAGATCATGTGGCCACACCCAACTCTTTCCGGCGAATTTCTTCGCTCATGACCAAATCTATAACCTCATCGAATTTTAGTTTCACTTTACCCGCTGAAGCACTAACAGCCATCACCGTTCCACTCCAACTTTCTTGTAAAGAAGACAACAAAATTAAGGCTTGAACTTCATCATCAAAATCAATCTCAACCGAGCTCAACTGAACTATGATCATATTGAACTCGTTGAGGTGGTTGGCTACCACAGTATCCTCTGCCATCCTCAGGTTGAATAACCTCCACATCAGATGAACCTTGTTCGCTGCAGACGATTTTTCATACATCTCAGTCAATATCTCCAGCATCTCCTTTGTGGTTTTTGCTTTCACCGTATGTAGGGCGACGTTCCTGGATAACGACAGACGAACCACACTCATCGCCTTCCTATCCAGCAACTTCCACTCGTCGTCCTTCATCTCTTCAGGTTTTTCACCCAACGGTTGAT
Source organism: Stenogyne calaminthoides (assembly GCA_037126765.1). NCBI lineage: Eukaryota > Viridiplantae > Streptophyta > Magnoliopsida > Lamiales > Lamiaceae > Stenogyne > Stenogyne calaminthoides. The sequence continues at coordinate 1,153,984 of JBBCBC010000032.1, forward strand.
ACAGATCTTTACCGTACAGGTAATCTTCGATCTGCAATTTCCAGAATCCAAAATTCGTTCCATCAAACTTCTCAACAGACGATATCCCTTCAGCTATCATAATTGCTCTCCACAGATCCCTTTAACCCGATGCTCTGATGCCAGTTGTTAGGAATTTAACAAGCAATTATGGAGAAAATAATAGAACTAGGAATTTAGAGACAAACAATTTGGTTACCCAGTTCGTCAGGAATGACTACGTCTGGGGGCACTACCAAGCCAGGAGATTCACTCTTTTCGTGTGTTATTTTCGTACAAAGAGGCAAATACAATGAGTCAAGGTATTTAAATGAGACATGGGCCAAATCCCTAATTCACGCGCACAGCTGCGGAACCCGCTCAACCACGGGCCTTGGTCGAGCGGTTCCGCTCGATCAGATCGCCAGCTCGAGCGCCTCCAATGCTCTGGTCTCCCGTCGCGCTCGACCTCCTTTGGTCGAGCAGAAGTGCTCGACCTAACACCATGGTCGAGCGCCTCGCCCTTGCTGGATCCCTTCTCCGACTCAGGCTCCACAAACCAACATCATTCAATTAGAGTATTAATTCCCCAGTGAAACAATATTAGTCGAATACTAGGATCGGGCTGGTCCAACTTCCATACCCTCAAGGCAGATGCCCTAATTTATAAATACTCTACAAACTCATTTACTTGAAAACAACCATGCTTAGGACATGTTTTGAACCTCTAATTAACACACTAGAAGTATTTTTTTTTTTAAGTTGGTGTGACCCAATTTAAAAATAAAATAAAAAACACTTCTAGACCATGAGTTTGTGTTCTAAAACATAGCCTTAGAGAGCCGTAGAAAGTAGAACGTTGAGTAGTAATACAAAATAGTATCATGACGTACTAATAATCGAGATTACTCAGAGTGTGATTCTGATGTATAAGATCATGAAACATATTTCATACAATTTAAAGATAACTAGGAAAAAAAAGATATGTTTCATACAGTCTTACTTGTCTTTAAAATGCAATACTTTAAATTATGATATTAGTCACCGTAATACATTTAAGTTGTGACTTACGAAGTACTATTATTATCCATATTTATAGAAAGAAAGACACAAATATGCTATTGAAAACCTTGATTAGTGAAAATTAACCGACAATTTATAATGTTTTTCTAATAAAAGAAACAACTAATCATTTGACACAGAAAACGACATCGTTTATCTCATTAAAATACCTTATCTTCTTCCTTCAGCAAGAAAAGGGGTATATTTTCCCATTCGAGCTGAAGAAGAAGTAAAGCCATCACAACAATGGAGTCCTGCTGTTCTACAACGGCCCAAACATTCTTCCATTTCAAGCCCCCCTCAATCCCACATTCACATTCCTCTGCATATTTTCTCAAAGACAATTTCCTTAAACCCATCAACAAAATCAAGCAATTCCCCGCTCCATATTCCCGCCAATTCTTCCATCCCCAACCCCCTTCTCACAGAACGAATTTGAATCGCTTTGTAGCATCTGCAGGCCCAATTGCTGCTGGAAACGACGTCGCTGACAAGCTCCCTGCCGATATTCTAGTTACAGAAACCCCCGAGCCCAACTCAAGAGTATGTTTCCTTTTTTTTTTGTTTATTTTTAAATTAGCTGGATTTGATGGTGTTTTCTTCATTCGAGATTGTGAATACCGCTTTCAATTGTGGGCTTCTGTAGTTATGGTTTTTGTTCAATAGTTGTATTCTCATATTTTTTGGTATTCGGCATCAAACATCATATCTCACTGATTCTTCCATGGCTGTAGTGATTTTGAAATTTTTATTGTAAATTAAAAGGTGAATGAAGTTTCGAATTTTCATGTCATTAAAATTTATTTGTGTTTTCAGGTCAGGTTGAGTGTAGAGGTTCCTGCGGCTGTGTGCGATGATTGTTACAGAAGAGTTCTGAAGGAGTTTTCCAAACAAGCAAAGGTAATTGCCACTTGTTTATCTTTTTTCTCTGCAATTGAAGCTCTATTTTAATCATTATGGAGATGCAGTAGCAATCCTTTTACTTGGAAAATGCTAAGGTCATTTAACTCATTTCAAATTGATTTATTTCCATCAGATGTAATCTGGGACACGTGTTAATATAATTTGTTCTGTTAATATGATTTATTGTTACACCTCTTCATATTGTGGTCTTGTTTTTTCCTTTATTCCCAGAGTTTTGAGAAATCATTTTTAATTAATGATGATGGAATGAAAATTCTTCTCTGGGAAGATGCTATTGACTTCTAATTTTTTCTATACTCCGTGCTCCTGCCGTGTTTGATGCCTCATTCTGATGCTAATATTTCATTGTGCTTATATTTTCTGTTATTACCTTCAGCTTTATGAAATTATTCCATCTGAAACTTAAAAGAGTAATTTATTGTAGACAAAAACTTCTATGAACCTGGTTTACGGAAGTTTTTATGGTGAACTTGGTATATTGCTTAGCATATGAAGTATCACTATTTAATGATTTTAAGAAGAATATCAAATAAAATCAAACATTATTTAAATAGTGATACATTTGAAGAAGAGAGTTCACGTGACCCTGGTTCTTAAGATACCTTCTTTTTATTGTAACCTTACACTGTCTTTGCAGGTCCCAGGGTTTCGTCCTGGGAAGGATGTTCCAGAGAGTATTCTTCTTAGTTATGTTGGGAAAGATAATGCTAAAAGAGCTACAATTGAATCTATCTTGAAGAGAACACTTCCACATGCCATGTCTTCGGTGCGCCTTTATTAGTAGTAGTTTCTACAAGTTTATTTATTTCTTGACGAAGTTCTTCCAAGTTTAATGAGTGTCTCTTCAATAGTTATTTCATTGGAAATATTGAAATTGGACTTAGAATATCTCTTAAACTAGTCTTACTGGTTTATACATGTGAAACTGCTTAATTAGGTGGGGGTATCATTATGCTTTTTTTGGCTGAAATATCTTGTAAACCTTATATGCCGGTTCAAACACTTAGAAATCGCTTATTTATGTGAGAAAATTTTATTCTGCTTTGTCATGTATGAGAAACTACTTGCATTAATTGTTGTTATAGAATTTAATCACACACCAACAAAGTATCATGTTGTGCTGAAATGAGATACTTTTCATTCATATTTAACAATAGTAGTCTACTAGTATAGTAAATGACAAAAACTCGTATGAGACGGTCTCATACAGTACATTCTAGCACAAATCAACACCCACCCCTCCAAAAGTGTTAAAACCCCATGCCCAAATTATGCTCCGTCTCACCGCGAGACCGTCTTATACAAATGTGCCTCATAGTAAAAAAATTGCTTATTTATGCGAAGAAATATTACTCTATTCTGTGATATTTGCATTAAATTTTGTTGCAGTTTAATAGTACCAACACAATATTATGTGGTGCTGAAATAAGACACTGTTCATCCATACTTCACAATAGAAAAGATTGAACGTATAGTCCATTTCTAATTATAAACCGTTTTTAATGCTTCACATTTCATAGGTAAGTGGAAGAGCCTTGGAAGATTCAATACACATTTCAACTAAATTCCCAGAGATGGAGAGCACTTACGCATCGATGAATTGTTTGAGGTTTGTTAAAATTTTGTCCTTTCTTGAAACAAACAATGTCATGCATCAAAAACTACTATTATGCAAATTATCTGTTTATGGATCAATGAATCTACTAGGGTATGTATGATTTGGGATTTAGTAGATTTTGAAATCTGGATTTTAAAATCTAGCAGATTTCAAAATCCTGATAAATAGTAATGGGGTGTTTGTTTTGAGATTTAAATAGGGTGTGATTTAACTTTATGTCAAATCAGTGTATAAGAGTATGTGATGTTGTATTATTATATTATTATTAATTATAATTGTAATGGTTGAATGATGTTTTATTGGACGTTGTAAAAGTGAGAAAAAAGGTGTGAAAAGTGAGAAATAAAAGAAGACTGAGAATATTTGCATTAATTAGTCATTGGAGAGAGTGTGATGGAGAAAACAGGGTATTGTAGGGTTTATAGGTATTTGTAGGTGTGGATATATTGAGCTTTCAATAACCGGATTCAAAAACCCCAAAGTAGAACAGTATTCAGATTTCGAAATCCCAATTCCGGCTTTCAATTCCCAAATCAAACATATTGTGTCTTACTTTTCGTTTGTTGTTAAGTATCAAGGAAGTGGATGGATCTCATCATCTGGGTCTTTCTTTTACTCATTAAGGTGTGTGTAGGATAAAATGGTGCTGCTGCTTTTAGGATAGTTCATGTCTATAACATGTCTTTATTACATGATACATCTGAAGTTTACTTGTATACTACTATGAAGTTTACAGGACAGTTCAAGTGCTTTTTTAAACTGTATTAGTTGTTTTAACCAAAAAATATTAGTTGGTAAGTATTAGTTATTTTCACTGAAAAGTATCAGGTGTGTACTGTTTACAAGACACTTACTCTATCTTATAACTCATTCATCATGCTTCAAATGTGTGGTTAGGTACGATGTTATTGTTGATGTTGTACCTGAAGTCAAATGGAATCCTGAAGATGGATACAAGAACTTGAAGATTGTTGTAGAGATTGATAAGGAAATAGGTGCTCAAACTGCAGCAGAACAAGAGCTAAGGCGTCGTCACAAGGCCCTCGGTTCTTTGAAAATTGTAGTTGACAGAGGACTTCAGGTAAATTAAAACTGTTATTGTCTTTATTCATCATACCTCTGTAGAGTAGTTCACTGTGAAACAATGGTTTGCATAAGATTGGGTGTTTGGGAATCTTGACTTCTTATAATGAATAAAAAACCTTTGGGTATCAGATACAATTACTAATATGGCTGTTTTTTTGTGACTTTTGTCAAATGACTCAAGTGGTGATTTGTTATTCAAATGAAATATTTACAAGCTCAAAATCTGGGCAGGTGGGTGATGTTGCGGTTCTTGATGTATCAGCCATGACAATAGAGCAAGATGAATCAACCCCTCAAAGGATCCCATCTGCAGAGAGTAAAGGTTTGTGTTAAAGTGCTCTTTTTCATTTTATTTGTATCCCGAGAGATTAATTCGTGCATGCGACCCAATTTGGAATTAAAGTCTCGATTTGTTTGTTTTGTTATACATCTATAAATCTGCTTTTGGTACTTCTATAGAAACTTTAAATTTTGGGGCCACAAGGGAAATGATAACAAATTGAGAGGAAGATAAGTATTTATGTACAAAAGTATTTTTCACAAGTCATCACTTGAATAATTTAGGTTGAAATGACTTTCACAAAACACGTCTAGTTATTAATATAAATAACATATATATTTTAACGGGAAAATTAAGGTAAATAAAAAATCTTAACTAGCCTTTTGCTTATTACCACCACCAAATCATACTGCCAAAAAAATCTTGAAAAATATTAACAGTTATAAATTTAAACTTTAAACATTCTCATTTCTCCTGGAGCTGCTCATTGAGCTGTCTGTACACGAGATATGGAGATTGAGGATATCATCCCTGTTTACACTCCATTAAGGACTTTAATTAGCTTTACTTTATTGTTGTCTTTTCAGGGTTTCAGTTTGACACAGAAGATGGAAATGGAGTCCTTCCAGATTTTCTAGACTCGATTATTGGGATAAAACGTGGTGAAAGTAGGTCATTTCCATATGTCTTTCCCGATTCATGGAAACAAGAAGATCTTCGTGGAGTTCGTGCTCAATTTACTGTTAGTTCTTCTTTTTATCCGAATCAAATCATTTCATAGGTTTTGTTTTGTTCGAATTTGTAGTAGTTTCAAGATTTTCCATCAGAAGAAAACTAATTAAATAGACCAAGAATGTGATCTATAGCAGAATTTAAATGACTTTAATTCTTTATATGCTGAGATATGATGAGTTGTTTATATAGAGTTCTTGATATCCATATTAAGAGAAGAATTTCCATAAAAAAACATTTCATAGTTCACTAAATATATTCTTTAATTCTGAATGTTGTTGCAGGTGGATTGCAAGGAACTGTTCTACAGAGATCTACCTGAACTGAATGACTCAATTGCTGAAAAGATACTTTCAGGATGCTCCACCATTGATGAGGCAAGTTTAGACCTTTATTTTCATATGATAAAATGGTGAAATAATATCATTTTTTGTCCTTAAAATTTACCTTTTTTGAAGTATAAAAGTGTAATTATGTGTGGCTGCTGGGATTCGAGCCCAGGTCTCCACGGCCACAACGTGGAATTCTTACCACTAAACTACAGCCACTTTTGTTACCTTTTTCCAATTATTAATTAAATTTACCATCCCCCAAAAAGTTACTAATTAGATTTTAACACCCCAAAATTATTACATTTAGCACCCCAAATAATTACTAATTTATTTTAACACCCCAAAATTATTACATTTAGCACCCCAAATAATTACTAATTTATTTTAACACCTCAAAGTAATTATATTTAGCACCTCCAAATAGTTGATTACGTCGGTCAACTAATGGTGGGACGAAATGTGAGAGTAAAAGTATATTTCCAGGACCAAGTTTCATAGTGAGTAAAAGAGGGTAACGAAACTGGAAAAAGGTAAAATTTAGGAACTGAAAATGATATTATTCCTGAAATAGTGAATAGCCATTTGTTATGTTTACCTGCATCGGAAACCTTACTCAAGATTCAGTGTTGGTAATGTGCAGGTTAAGGAAATATTGCTGCAAAAGTTTCTTGAGGTGGAGCAAACAGCTAAAGAACAAGCTACAGACAATGCAATCTTGGACCAGTTATACAAAGTATTTTCTATTTTACAAATCCTTCCTCTTGAAATTGGGCCTTTTTTTCACATATTTGTTGGGAATTCACTATGTTAGAATTATTATTAGGGTCAATTGCATAAAAAAATCATGTTTTTGTAATGTTTCTCAATTATGACGCATGTTTTTAATCGTTGCAATTCGAGACAAATTCTTTTAAAAAATTTGCAATTATATCATGACTATTGCAACTTATGCTGACGTGGCAGTCGGAACATCTTTTTAAAAAATGGTATATAAATTCATGGTCTTTTTTTTTGTTTTTAATTTTAATCACAACTCTTTTTGGCAATTTCATACACTGGTACGTTAGTAGTACTTGCCGGAAAATAGTCATGTGATACATTTGCAATAATTTATAAGACTGTGTATCGAATTGCAAATTTTATAAACGTACAATGTAAATTTTTAACTGAAAAAATGTGAAAAGGTCGTGATTTATTTTGCAATTAACCCTTGTTATTATTATTTTCGGTTGATGCACTTATCCTAATATTGATTGATTCTTGTTATTAATTTTAGATGGTTGAAGTTGATATACCTCCATCTTTGTTCGAGGAACAAGGAAGGCAGCTTTATGGAGCACAGCTCCTGCAAGTTCAGGTTTAAACTTATTACAGTTTTTGATGTTATTGTAACTGCAATTTTTTTATGGGATTGATACTAATTACAGTGTTAACTTTTTATTAGGCAAACATGAAACTCAGCGAACAACAATTGGCATCTTTATCGAGTCCCAAGGCAGTGAAAGAGTTCCTGGAAACCCAGAAAGAAAATATAACGAGTATTATAAAGCAGAATGTAGCTGTTGGTGACATATTCAAACGCGAAAAATTGCAGGTAACCATATTTTTGTTTATACAGTTACTTGTATGTGTAGTTCTAATCAACTGAGGGAATTAAAACCAGAAAAGTGATTACATGCTTTATATTGTTGCAGATAGTAACAGATGAGATAGTTAAAGAAGTTGAGAATTCAATTTCTGAATTTAAACGCCACAACCAAGATTATGATGAGGAGAGTGTCAAAGAACAGGTAACTAAGCATATGTTTGTCTTATGCACTACATATCTTTTAGTCATTTATTTAAGAGTAACGCTTGGGTCACAACTAATACTGTTCAGTGAAAACAACCAATATTGTTCCATTACTCGATACTTTATAACTGAAAAGAGGCATGCACGAAATGATGGAATGAATGATCTTTGGCTGTTAATCAGGTACAAGAGGTACTTGAGGGAGCGAAAGTACTGGAATGGCTAAAAGAACGTGCGGAGGTAACGTACATAACCAAGCAAGAGACAGAGTGAGATTTTATCGTCTCGTTTTATCAACAAACAAGATGCATTGCCTGCTGCGTAGTGCGTACAACCTGAATGAGATTTTTTTGGTCGGTCACCGTCGAGATGAATGCTTAAGAATAAGATATTGAGGCTAGAAGCAACAGGTGATGCAACTGTAGAGAAATAACACCAATCTAGTTATTCAGCTAAGTTGATGAGGTTTGATATTTGTACAATGGATATTCTATTAGGTAAAAGGTGTTCCCCACAGTTTTTTTAACTTCTTTGAAGCCCAGAGTCCAGATTGGTTAGAAATTAATGACAAAATTTTGAAACGTAGAAACGGAGCTCAATATCGAATATCACTAGCTTCTCTTTCATTAACTATTTATACTCAAGGAAGCTCTTGAATCTGAACTAGGGAGACTTGCACAAGGTTGCAATTGAGAAGAAGAAAACCACAACCTCAGATGGGTTTTGCAGGATCCTATACAAAAGCGAGACCTTTTTTTGCTCGTACGATAAAGCTCTTAAAAGGGTTGGTCAGTACTTGATAGCTTCTTGATTGCTTCAAGGATATCCAAATTGCTGCTGTTTGAATATTTGGCCAAGCATCACATATAGTCTCTCTTGCTCTTCCAAGCTCAAGCTTCTTACTATCTGCAAACGCACATATTTCATTAGGTAAATGATTCATCTATGCCTTCAAGGCGATGACAGAGAATTAAGGGGCGCTTGGTTCAAATTATTCAATGGAAATAGTGATGAGAATCATTGTATTGTGAATTACAATGAGAATGATGTTTACATTGTTAGTGTATTACTCTAACCTTGAAATAAGTTGTGACAAAAAATTATCATCTCCATTACTATTCCCAATGATGAATGTCGAACCAAGTGCCTACCAAGTATATAAGTTGTAGAGAGAAACTCACTGACCTGATCTAAGATCATCTCTACTGAGTTAGTTGGAGGAAGGACAAAAGATTGAAAATAAATATAAGCAAATATAGCCATCACCATCTGCATAAGTAGTAGAAATGCATGTTAGTGTGCAACCAAATAACGCAACTTTTCTAGTTGGATTCAAACACTAACCTGGCAATCCATCCGATCTGTAAAACCGCCATGCCCGGGAATACTATCACCAAAGTCCTGCAGAAGGTTGAGTTTTAGATTAAGTTGAAAGTATCCACAATCTTATTCTTAATCGATATAACGGAAATATCACGCACCTTGATCTTAAAAGCTCTTTTCAAACCACTGGCAAAAAAACCTCCAAAGGGTGCAATTATTGATGCGAATAAACCAAGGCATAAAGCATGCCACTGCACTGGCGCGATAGATACACCTTTCCAAGGGAACTGTTGAAATTCATTACAATAATATTACCATATTACTCATCCTGTTTCTCACGAAGCTAAAATGCAATTCGAAAAATGAAGCAATTTAAGAATTTGAGCCCCAAAATATCGGAAAGGAAGCATAACATATTTTGTATTCATAAAACTTTTCCAACAAATACTTCTATGCTCCAGCTGCACCGTGTAACTTTAGGTGCATTTTTAAATGGTATTAGTCGTTATACTAAAAGGTACTACTTTATCACTATTGCTTGCTTTCATTGAAAAATATTAGTAGTCTTCGTTGAACAATATGAGTTGTGCATCAGTTACACAATGCAACTGGTGCACCCGAGTGTTACACAACTTTTCCCTTTAATATATGTGCATAACAAGTTATAAAATTGCTCGAAGAGATTGGTATAATAATTCTTAACATGTTCAGTTACCGCAAGCAAACAAAGTTGCAAAGTTTGGGATTAAATGGATATGCTTATTCATTTAAAACGAAATCACAAATAAACTCACCCATTGAGGAATATATTTAGGAAATGGATAATATTCGAGCTTGAATAGCGGACCTGGGTCACATTCAAGCCAACCTGTTGATAGATCCTGCATTTACTATTAAGACAATAACTATCCACAACAGGAGCCCATGCATAAATTTAATTATACTAAAAATGGTTGTAATGTGGATACCTTTCTTGGACATGTCATCCATTGGAACTGGGTCATAATATTCGCAAGCTGCAAAATACAAATTTCATTGCAATTATCTGACTAAGTATCACATTTTGCTGGGAAAAGGTGAAATAAACAGAAGAAAAATGTGGGATTTGAACACACATTATAGCACAAGAATGATGATAAAGTCCTAGTAGAATTTCAATATATAGATACACACTGCTCGAAATCTAAACGTAATTCTAGTTATGCGGTGTTTGAAACTCTACAGAACGGTGGGAAATCACTTGTTTTCAAAAGCTATTCCTCGCAGCTTTTGAAACTAAGTTATGTTATATGCTGTTAATAGAGTTTGCAAAGACACCTTTTTAAAGTGATAGGCGATGTATATTTACCAGAAATGCTGAGACTACAGTAGCAACAGATCCTCCAATAAAGCCCTCCCATGTTTTCTTAGGGGATAGTTTGATTAAAGGCGTCCTACCGAAAAAGAAACCGAAAAGGTATGCAGCGACGTCATTAATTGCTATAAGAGTTCCTGGAAGAAGAAACCTGTATAATTACAATATAGCATGAGGATGGCAAAAACAGAACGAACATCCATTTCTATTGTGTGAATGCATACAAAGTCGATATCAAAGATATCAAAAACTGCAATCATGATAGAACAATGAGATTTTTAAGCAGAGGATTTAATTGCTAAAGCCATCCTAATGGATGGATACAAGAACAAAAGAATTTACCATACTGAAGCGTATTTTATCAGTTAATTCAGATTATGCATAAGGAATCTAAAATCTATTTCTTCAGCTAAAGGTTGTGAGCTCAGAATCAGATACGCCGTTGATGTAATAAACCTAAGTAATGAACTGAAATGAATCTTCTAGTTTCTTTGGACTCCCTTTTTTGAATGCTAAATTGAGAAGTTGAGATTTATGACGAAAATAATATACTAGTCATGAAAACGATGCAAAAAATAGTAGCATGCTAAATAAGATAAACGGACATCCAAGAAATTTCAGAATTGCAAGATATATAACAACTTAACAAGTTAACAACTTGAGTGTCTATTTACCAGAAAATTCCTTCGAATATATTAGCAACCATGAAGGAAGACTGGGTGAAGACGACTATAAGAATCATGTGCGTCCATGCATACTGCCCAAATTGATACTTGTACATCTTCTTCTTTAGAGTAAGAATGAACCACATCATCCCTGTAATTATGATAAAATGAAACGTGAAGCTTGCACATGCAAAAACGCTTGAATGATTATTTTACGATTAAAAAAAAAAAAAGACCTGCAATGTAGAGAAAATAACAAATGACCATGTGATACTTGATAAGGCCATTCACAAGTTTATGGAAGAACTTGTGCGAAGTAACAGTATTGACGAGATGTTGATGCAGAATCCGGCCATACACATAAAGCATCGCAGTGAAGAAAAAATACCTGCCCAAATTTTTAAAAGGTATTTGTTACTTCATTAAAAGTATTAGTTGTGCATCATTGTGTTACTCAAACAGAAAAATACGTATACTAAAAAAAGTAGATGCAAAGCTAAAAAAAGGTACAAGGAAACATTGTTACCAATTGATAAGCCAGAATCCTGGAAGACGCTTATCTTCATTAATCCTTCTACGTAAATAAAACAGCTCGGCTGCCATTAATATTTGAACAACAATCACCGTGGCACAAATGTAAAGATGCCCAAGATACATAATTAGTATCACAAACCCCAGCATCCATAGAGTTGAATATGTTCTAATCCACATGGATTTATATTTATTTTGATCATTCAAAAGTAATTGGCCTCCATTTAATCTGCTTAAATCAGGTATAACCTGTAACAAAAAATAAAAGCTAAATATCCCAAGTGATGATCATAGACAAACAATAGTTAGAGAAAAAAATCAGTCAAAAGGTTATGTACTAATCACCTCTAGAGACTTTGTACGTTTACGATGACGGATTCTATTCGTAGGTGTCGATGGCAAAGGTGGGCTTTGTGCTTTTGGCTTCATCTTGATATTTAGTCTCCCCCTTAGTAATTCTTCATCAATAACTTATGAACAACCCCTGCAATTAAGCTTAGAGCCCGTTTGTTTAGTGATATGGGATTAGAAGGGATATGAAATCATGTGTATATTTTACTTACATATGTGATATATTTGATTTTTTCACATGTTTGTTAAGATGTATTATAACATGCGAATTCAAGAAATAGTTCTTGGTATTAGCAAATACCACATAGGATGTAGTATAGATAATCCAACCTAAATGGGATAATAGATTACGGGCTTCCAGGCTGGAGAGGAAATGCATCAATAATTACAAACACTTGAAATGATGGGAAATGATTTTTTATCCCTTCTTTTCCAGGAAATGATTATAATCAATCATAATTAACTTCCACACAAGTAGCTTGATGATTAATTATAATATTGGGTAAGAGAATTCATATATTGTCAACTTTATATTAGTAAGAGCAAACTAATTAGAAGAGACGAAGATATGCTAATATTTATTATGCAAATTTCTTTGAATATAAAACAAGGCAACAAAAGCTTCATAAATTGACTACCTGTTTATGATTTTCTTGAATAAAGAATGATGTTCTGTTTCACTGAGATTAACCGTTGTATCATTACACATATCAAGAATTCAACTTTTACATCCATAATGTTAACCACATTTGTATTAAAAGATGCAATTTCTATTGATTGCTATAAATAATATCGATCCTAGTCCTACCCATAAATTTTTAGAGGGATCCAAATCAAGAATGCATGTCACAACTCATAACTATTAATTATTACAACAGAAACGCATTTAAACACGAATCAATCAACTAATTGAGCTACAAACCGAAGAATAAAACTTGAAAAAAAAATTGTGAATAAAGGAGAAAGGGAATGCGTACCTTTAACAGATACATACATATGTGTGTGTGCGCTTTAGTTTAAGAATGCAATTGCATTTTAAATTTCTGATTCCTAAGACTGCAAAACATGCTTTTTTCCAATCTATATTGGTAAACACTTCAGATTAAAATCAACATTTTGTCTGTAAATTACAATAAATTAGGGATTGTAAAAGGATTGAGAAATGCGAAGTTTTTAATTTGTTTGGATCTATTAACGCAATAACCGGAACTATCTCTACACAAGTCAGTGTCGCTGTGACGCGTGGACTTTTGTGTTTGTAATTTTTTTTTGTTATGCGACTCTATAAATGTATAGCATGCTCAAATTGTTGAAATAAATGAATTTGACGATATAAAGAAAAATAGGAAAAAAAAGAGATAATTATTTGAGCTACAATTTTTCGGCCAAATTCAACATGTAAAATTTGTCTAAATTATAGTAATTTATATTGGGCAACCTCTTTTATATGAAATTTTGCAGATGGGAATGAGAAGCATATAACACAAAGTAAAAAATTCGCTAATTTTGTGCGGGTCGAATCGGGTTAACTGAATATTTTCTAAATATTTGTGCAAAGACAGAATAACAAAATTCGCTCTAAGGTCTGTATTACTATAATGACAAGTATGTATTACTATGAGTATATGCATGTGTTACTGTAAGGAAGGATTCGTAAAACATGACCTGCGGGTTAAAAAGAAAAGACAAAAACTTGTGTGAACCCGAGTTCACCGCGAACTCGATTTTTTTAATATCCCTATTATGTATAAAAATTATTGTTGTTATGTTAAAATATATCATTGTTATATACAAAAATTATCATTTAAAAATATTTTATATTTTTAAATAACACTCATAACAATGATAATTTTTGCTCATAACAGTAATATAGTTCATGTATAGATCTAATTCACAAGAGTTTTACTCAAAAGAGAAACACATAAACAAAGATGGAAAAATTCCTGGATTCTGTGCAGGTCGAATTGAGACAAAAATATTTTTCTATAAAATTTGTGTAAAGGCAAAACGACAGAATTCGGTTTTAGGTATGTGACAACCATGATATTTAAAGACAATAATGTATATGAGACGGTTTTATATATAAGACGAGATATAAACTAACACAAATTAACACTCACTCCTTACATAGTGTTAACACTTCATGCTCAAATTATGTCTCGTCTCATCATAAGAACGTCTCGCATAAGTGTATCTCATATTTAAACATTATTGGAAAATGAAAAGATGTTCGAATTACAAAACTTAAAAAAAAAATAGTGTCTCGAATTATAAAGAAAAAATAAAGTTACAACATTTGGTAAACTTTTTTTACAATTAAGTCTTATTTTTCTTTAATAATTTTTTAATAAGTACGAAACATCTTGAATGCCAATGAGGGGAAGGAAGTACTCTCCCTAGTCCCACAAAAATTTGCACACTTACCTATCAATTTGTCTTAATAGAATTTGTACACATCAAAATAGAAAATCCTTCATTAACTACACCCTCACAGACAATATCCACAAATTTACACAAAATATCATTGCTTTTGAACTTATATATACACATAATTTAATTCATTTACTTAATTTATACATAAAAATTTATAAAATTACCCCTCAAATCCCTACTCATTACTTTATTTTCTTATTTTATGTGCCCAATCTAATGTGCAAATTTTCTCGGACGGAGGGAATATTATTTTGATTTAATTACTAATAAAATCACAATATTTTTTTTAATTACAATTTAATCAAAACTTTTTGATTTTGAAAAAATAAATCTTACCTTTACATATTTTTACAATTCGAGCTTACACGAAGTATAATTCTTGAATTTCTGTAAAAAAAAAAGTGTAATTCTCGAGTTGTGACAGTGAGTCAACCTAGAATTTTTTGTGTAAAGGTTAAGATATATATTGTCTGTAACCTTTATTATTTTAGATTGAATGTCGCATCATTAACAATTGAGAGCTATATCATCTATAAACTCGAATTGTACAAAAATATAAAGGTAGGGTTTTATTTATAAAAATGTGCAATTTGAAAAAAGAGAGTAATTTTATTCACAATTATGACTGTTGTTTTAGGTAACTATTGCAGTGATGCACCCATTTTTTTGTCCTCCACCTAACAAATACATCAATTATCATTTATCAATACTGCCCCAATGATAAAGAACGATTAACTTTTGTATTCATTTAGGTGCACCGTATATTAATAGTGTATTTTAAAATTATACAATTTATTATATTAAAAAGTGTAATCTATTTATACTAAATTGTATAATTATTAATATAAAAAAATAACAACACGGTTTAATATAAATAAATTGAATATTGTAAGCCTCCGGTGAACCCGAATGGATACAAAAGTTAGTAATAAGAAATAAATCTCCTGTACAACTTTGCACTTTGATTTGGATCACTACAAATTCTCACAAAAGTGATTAAGTTTGTTATAAAAGAGAAGTAAAACAAAAGTTGACTCGCAACGCCGTCGTATTTACCCGTAAGCTTCTTCGGTTTATATAACATCCAACTTCGGAGCTGCTTTCCTTTTTTTTCTCTGTATCGAGATATTGATATCAATTGATTTTTGATTTTGATTTTGATTTTGATATTGATTTTGATTTTGAAGGGGCAAAAGATAGGGCAGGTTGATGGCGACAGAGAATGAACCAGCGAAGTTACTTCTGCCCTACCTTCAGCGAGCCGATGAGTTGCAAAAACACGAACCCCTCGTTGCCTACTACTGTATTCTCTCTCAATTCAACTCTAAATTCACAACAAAACCGGGATGGGATTTTAATTACGAACATGAAATTTTAGATGACCTAATTTAAGTTCGTTGCTTTAATTATGATCTTTCCTGTTGATTGAGTTAATTTTTGGATCAGGTCGATTGTACGCGATGGAACGAGGGTTGAAGATTCCTCAAAGCGATCGCACCAAGACTACCAATGCCCTCCTCGTTTCGCTCATGAAACAACTTGAGAAGGTTTTCCTTTAATTCGTTTTCCTTTTTCCAAAATTTCTGATAATTATGGTGTAAGTAACATCTATACTTGGTGTTGGTGTTGTTGGTTTTAGTTATTATTATCTGAATACTTCAGCTTTGTGTAGTTCCTAATTCTAATGCCGAATTATTTCCGTCGGTTTTGAGTATCATCACATTCATACTGAGAGTTCATGTTGATGTCAATACATTAATTGAGCTATTCCTTTCCTGATGTTTCAAATACTCTTCTGATTGTAACCATGACGTTTTCCTTCAGGACAAGAAGTCGGTAAAGCTGGGGCCTGATGATCATTTGCATGTTGAAGGATTTGCCCTGAATATCTTTGCCAGGGCAGACAAACAAGATAGATCAGGGCGAGCTGATTTGTACGTGACCTTCCTTGCATCTTTCATGGCATCAACTTATAATGCTTCTTCCAATTTAGAAGTTGCTCAATCTAGTTTAGGTATAATATCCAATCAAGGATATTGAGAACTTAACATACGAAATCAAGTGTGATATAAGGTTTTTGGGATCTATTAAATTTGGATTGCAACGGGAGATTTTTCTTATAGGAACCAATTCTGGACGGATGTTTCTATTAATGTTACAATTAATTCACTTTTTCTAAGAACGTCTTTTTGTTAATATTTTAATTGTACATGATTTCTGCTGCATAGATCACTTCAAGAAAATGTCTTGTTTCTAAAGACTCACAAAAGGATCAGACTTGAACTAGGGTTATAAGTAGAGTGTCCCACCTATATATGAATAATGATAAAGACGAGGTTGGTTTCTCTTTGAGTTTGCAGTGTTTTAGGTGTATGGTACCCTTCTTGCTCCTCGAGAAACATCCCTGTATGAAAATGTGTTCGTTTGGAATATTGTTTGTTTTAGAAGGTTCATGTCTTATATTTAATAACTTGTACCAGTTGAATGAATTTGAACATTTTGTTTCTTTAATTCTTCACCATGAGACTTCATAATGCTTGATCCCAACCCGTGTCACTAGATTCGTATTATATGTCAAAAGTTTTATGATTTACTGATTGCAGTTATGTAGCATCCAACGTGTATGGTTACAGAAAGTTAACTATGTGTTAATTTGCTAAGTACTGTTTTGACAGTACGAAGTGGTAGCATTTAATTCTCAACTCTGTCTTAAACATAAAAACTGAAAAAAGTTGCAATTAAGAACTCAGTGGTGTATGCATTCAAATTTCAAACACATTCTAGAGATTATCCATTTGTACAGGTCCCTTAGTGATGACCATCGAGCTTCATGTCATCATGTTTTTTTCAATCAATCAAGTTGGTTTAATTTACATTTAAATTTATATGATAGCAAGTTCAAGGCATTATATTTAATGAATCTGCTTGAGCTAAATCCATATAATTCGTATTTCCGCTTGATGCACACATGCAAATTTATATGGGTTCGTTTAGATTAGTCTTCTCTTAGAAGTTGATAATAATTCTTTGCTTGTACAGGAGTACTGCAAAAACTTTCTATGCTGCAAGCATTTTCTTTGAAATCCTGAATCAGTTTGGTGAACTTCAGCCCGATGTGAGTATTTCTTAAATTCACAAATATTTTGCTTTTTTACATTTCCTTATTCTTTAACCTTCCCTGTTACAGCTCGAGCAGAAACAGAAGTATGCAGTATGGAAAGCAGCAGATATAAGGAAGGCTATGAAAGAAGGAAGGAAACCTATTCCAGGTCCTCCTGGTGGGGATGAAGATTTATCAATGCCATCAAGTACAAGTGGTGAATATGTATGTCTTTCTCTTTTGCTTAATTTTTCTATTTCTACATCGTTACAAAGAAGAAATGGTTAGTGCTTAAAGTTAAATTTAGCTATATGCAAATAACATTTGCTTATTTTTTATATTTGATTGCTGTTGATGCACATTATTTCTCTCCGAGGATTCACAAAAACTCTTTTGTATAGAAATAGAAACAGAAAAATGGTGCTTTGCATTTATCTAATGAATCTAAGACAAAGTCTCATGTAAAACAGTTTTGCCGTGCAATTGGTTTGCATTTTGTTTGTACTTTAAACAGTACTCCCTCCGTCCCAAACTAAATGGTAATTTGACTGTTCATAAGGATTTAGTGGAATAGTGATAAAGTGGTGGGGTAGAAAGAGTTGTGTATTAGTATTTTATATGATAAAGTGATAAAGTGATGGGTAATTGGGGGTAGAAAGAGTTGTTTATTAGTATTTTATGTGATAAAGTAACTTTACCGTTAACTTTGGGACAAAAATAATTGGTACTTTACCATTAACTTTGGGACGGAGGGAGTATTAGTTTTGATAGCAGTAGTTGTTTTACTATAAAGCGATATTTGCTAACCAGTCACACAGTCAAACTGTTTTACATAAGAACCAACTCATGATCTAATGCGTGTCGTTTGATTCTTCTCTAATATCAAACTCATCATAAGATCAAGTTGAAAAAAGTTCTGAAATAGCATCACACACACTAAAATATATTCTCATAGTTTAGATACTCTCTTTGCAGGATCCTCAAGCAGGCAGAAGTGATTTTACTGATTTGCCCAGCAGACCTGACCTGACCAGAGTAGATTCTTCCCCAAGAACTGCCCAAGATTCAGATCTTTCTCCTCAACCATATGATCATGATAATTTTCAGGAGACTACTAATTTCCCACATCTTCCTTCTCCACCATCTCATTATCCTACTGACAGTTATACTCGAGCGAATTCTACTGCAAGAACTGAACCAGATTCCACTTCACCCCCTCAAAGTTATGATCATGAACAATTTCAGCATTATTCAAACTTCTCACGACAAAATTCCAATCTTACCCCTCCACCTTCCCTGGGCATCCCTCCCCCTTCCTATTATTCTAACGACAATTACCCTTCAGAAAACATTCATCAACCACCCCCATCACACAACTCTGAGCAACCTATTTATCATCATCAGTCACATCCCAACCAACCGTACCAGCCAGAACCTCAATTTCCAGTCTTACCCACCCTCTCATACCCCAATTTCCAGTCTTACCCCAGTTTTGCTGAAAGTAGCCTTCCTGCTGCTCCTTCTCATTACCCTTCGTATTATCAAGGTTCTGATGCTTCCTACACCGGTGTATCACCTAATACGACAACATATGCTTCAACACCCCAGTATAACTCTAGTGGCAACAATGGGAAGGTTCCGGAAGTTTCACAGCCTAAAACCGAAAAATATGAGTATGATAGCAGTTACCAGCCTCCCCCAGAGAAAATTGCTGAGGCACACAAGGCTGCTAGGTTTGCAGTAGGGGCTCTGGCATTTGATGATGTTTCTACTGCTATTGAACACCTTAAAAAGTCTCTTGAGATGTTGACGAATCCATCAGCCAGGCATTGAAACTTGTGTATGTTGTTTGATTCTGAGGTTAAATATTGATTAATTTTCCGAATCTTTGTGTTTTGATTCGCTGGGGAGTGGACCGAGTATATGTGAAAGTTGTAAAGAAACTTGCTGTGTTGATTTTCCAATCATGTTATTGCCAAATCTACTTGTCCATCATTCCAGTTGGATTGTCCGAATGTGGATTGTGTGTCGAGGGAGGCCTCATTCCTCAAAAGTGTCCATGTTTTTCCTATGCAGTTATGTTTTTCTTTTCAATAACACAGTTATGTTAATTTCTGTGTTTTTGATAAAAGTATGCATGAATTCCTACTGTCCACTTCTTGACACTTTTTATATGTACATGTTTTGTGTAAATGTTTTTTTTTTTTATCGGACAAAGTTAGTTGTTAGCACACCAAGCACCCAAACACTCCACAAATTCACCAAGTCACCTTATAACTCCCATACTCCAATTCGTTCCCAAAGGGAATCGAATATGGGTCTCCCATTCAATTGAGGAGCCCAGTGGTCAAGTGAGCTAAGCCACCTGGTTGTGTCTATATGTTTCCATCTGAATGTGGTATGACTTTTTTCTTCATATTAATTTATACACAGGATAATTATGTAAGTTTATACTTCAATTTTACATCGTTAATGTTCTTTGAACGAAAATGGTCACTGGGGATTTCGTGCATGCATTTTTCAAACGCAGGGGATTCTATGCAATTAGTGAAACAGGGAAGTTTTGTGCAGATATATTTTATTAAACACTTGGGTTTCTATGCTCTTTATCCTAACTATACATGAATATGCTCAGTCTATAAAATATTAAGATCAAAGCCGTCTCTCAGCTCCCTAGTTTACGACAGGCATGAGTAAATGAATATAATAGTTTAAACTTGAACAAATAGTAAGAGACAAGTAGCTGCCAAAATTGCACATTAAAAAATAATATTTGTGCAACATTCTTGGCCTCCTTGTGTACCATGATGATGCATAGGTAACTAAGTTAAAATCAGACAAAAAAGGTACACATAATTGAATCTACACCAAAGATGCAACTCTCATATTATATAACTAACGGTTATTACTATGCTATAGTAATACTTATCCACATTGCTCATGGCTAAAAAGTATCAATATTTTTCCTCGTCCAGCTCTACATAATTCCCTTTATAATGTGACCCACCTCTCACTCAAACCAACCTTCATATCTCTGCATTTGTTTCTTCTTGATCAAAATGGTTGTAAATTTCTGTGGTTTACGGCTGGGGCCGAGGCCCAGCAGATCATCGGCGAAAGATGGAGAAAACGGAAAATGTGGGCTGACTGCATCAGTGGCGAAGTTCCTGAAGCCGAGAAGCTCATGCACGGCCATGAAAGCCAAAAAGAGGCCGGTCGAAGAAAGCAATTCTAAGGCTAATTTGACTCTCAAGGATTTGATGACGTCGCCTTCGTCACGTGCAGGTGTTAATGCAAGTGAGTGTGAAGTGGGTGTGCATAAACAATCATCCAGGAAAATACACCCCTCGTTTGATGGAGAGATCAAGGAGGAGCTTTTAGTGGAGTGTGGAAAGAGAGGAAAAGAGGCGGGAAATAGCGCGAAAGGGAAAGGGAAAGGGAAGAAGATGATGAAGAAGGTGAGTTTTAGATCGCCGGAAGTGGCTGAGGTTTTCATGCTCGAGCGTTATTCACCCGAGATGGCGCATATGCAAATGTGTGTGCACGCACAATGAAGGGTTTTCTATGGCAACTAAATCACGAGATAATAATCACTACAAGAAAATAGACCTTTAATGTCGTTAAAGTTTCTCTTGCTAAAAGTATGTAATAATAGAAAAAAATCTTTTTCCTATTATTATACACTTTTAAATAGAAAAACTTTAATGATAAATTATTGTCATTAAAGGTCACTTGTCGTGTAGTGAATTGATCTTTAAGGGTGATCACACATGTTCATCTCTGTAAAATAAAATGGAATGGTATTGCATTTTTTCCGCAATCAAAAGAATTGTTAGGTAGGTCAAGGGGATATTTGATAATTAGTTTTCAAATCAGCGCATTCTTTTGGTAATTTGAACATTCCTCTCTCCTTTTTTTTTGGTGTTATGTTGTCCAGCCTTGAATATTAATATTAGTTGCTATTCAAGATTCTTGTTATATTTCCACTCTGCAGCAGGACCCAAATGGGTAACATCTTACAAATTCAGCCAAAATGCTCTTGATGTTTCATTGCCATGTTACATCATATAGAAGTATAGAACATATCCGATGTAATGTAACTACAAATTCGAGAATTAATATATCTAGAGAGATTAGGAACGGAAGAAAAAAGGGTTGAATACTCAAAAGACATAACAATCCACAAACAAATAAAATAGAATAAAGCACTGAAAAATATTAAATCATACTCCCTCCTATTCAAAATATAAGATGTTTTGAACTTTTGCACGTTTATTAATAAAGAAAAATTATACCAAAATTAGCCTTATTTAATGATAATTTATCTTTAATGACACGATAGGGAGTAAAACAAGAAAGTAAAGAAAGAATATTAGATAAGGGTAATGTAGGGAAATAGAAGGCAGAACATCAAATAAAAAGTAAATAATGCAATAAGACAAAACATCATATATTTTGAATAGGAGGGAGTATTGAACACTAGCACCATACGTATTTTTTCCAAATAACATGACTAGTATATTTATTAGGGGTGAAAACGGATCGGATATTTAGGGGTGAAAACGGATCGGATATTTCCCGACCGATCCGGAGTCGTATCCGGTCGGTATCGAATTCGGTATAAAAAACTAGTATTCGGGCGGATACGAATTCGGATAGTTGACTTCGGATTCGGAATCGGATTCGGAATACATAATATCCGACCGTATTCGAGTTTTCCTATATTTTATCGGATATTATCTGGATAATAAATCCGGATATCCGGATTTTTTAATATATTTTATATTAATATATATATAATAATATAATATTAATACTTAATACTTATGTAATTTTATTAAGGAAATAGTCGGAAACTAAATAATTCGGCCGAACTTCTTCTCATCTCTTCTTCCTCGCCGTTCATCCCTTCTTCTTCTTCTCCCTACTTCTTCACGTTCGTCCCTTCACCGCTGTTGGCCGCCGCAAATGGAAGGAGATCTACCGTCGCCGCCTCTTCACAGCCTCTGAATGTCCTTCCCAAACCTAGCACATCCATCCAAGAAATTATGTTAGATCTCTCTCGCTTTCTCACCCTCAGTGTGTGACGTGTGTGTTCGTTTTCTTCTTCCTAGATGCATACATATACAATTTTTATAATTTGCATTAAAACTTCTATGAAATATTGCATAGGTAGTTTTTTTTAATGTGTTTCAATCACATTTTGATGATTTTCGTTTGAAATATATTATCTGATTGTAGTTATTCGAATTAAAGCCCAGATTAGCTTCGATATCCGTCCCAGATCCAGATATACGAATATTCCGAATTAGATATTAAATCCGCTTTTCCGTATCCGACTCTGAATTCGAGAAAAAAATATAATTTAAGATACGTTATAAGCACTATCCGTCCGTATCCGATCCGTTTTCACCCCTAATATTTATGCTTAGAGTAAAAAATTTTTGTCAGACCAAGAGAACACAACCTGAACATTTTTTAAACATGTTTTGCATATATATATATATTTTTTTGACGGGTCATATTTAAAGATTTAACACTGAACTTGAAACGAAACAGCAACCGAGGAAACTATCGTGAAAGCCCATTATATGGACCAAAATAAAATAGAGAAATTTAACAATATTAGCCCAACACTGCTATGGGCTTTATGGTTCGAAGGGCCCAAAACATATGGATAATTGACTTTTGAGCAAAATCCATCACGCTCACACTGGCGGTGGAACAACTTCATTTCTTAGTTTCGTTCATGTTTACACCACCAGTGGCGGACCCAGGATTTTAAAACTGGGGGTACGATCTATAAAAATTCGTATGAAACGGTATTCTATATTAAATAGAGGTCAAATTAGCACAAATTAAAATCCATCTGTTCCAGTGTGTTAAAGTGTCATTACTCAAGATGCTCCGTCTCACAGTGAGATTGTCTCACGAAAGTGCGTTTTACAATTTAAAATATTTATATATACATAAATATTATTTTATATATAAAATGCATACAATAAAAATAAATATGTATATAAATATGATATTTCACGGAGGTCAAATAAAATTAAAACTATAAATTACAACTAAATCAGACAAATCTCATTTTTTTGGAAGAGCTATTAAGAAAAAATGTAACCAAAAATTGATAAAAGAAAACAAAAATACAAAACAAGGCTTGACGAATGATGTGATGAGAAATGAAGAAAGGAGGGGGCGTCTTGTGTATCACAAATGGAACAAATAAATTTAACTCTAACGGCATACTTGTAATTTATGTTTGAGAACTTTTCAATATATTACCATACACTAAAAAAAAAAAAAAAAGTTTTGGGGGTACAGCTTTACCCCTTGAAACTTCACAAGTCCGCCACTGGACACCACCCCAATGTGTTGTACCATAAAATTGATTAAATGCATTTTAAAATAATATAATTATTTTACTAAAAGTTATTAGTTGATCATTTTTATAAACAAATTAATTATTTTAATTGAACGACACTAATTGTTCCCAAACATCACTCCGATCCGATTGCACAAATTAAGGATGCCAAATCGCTTGTCCAATTCTCTTTTCTCTTAGTTGGAAGACAAATTATGCATTTTTCGAAAAAGATAGTGTAGTAATAATCCTTATATGTATACATGCTCACACACAGATGCTAGAAACTGAGAAACCCAAAGGATGAAACTAAAATTAAGCGACAGGATAATGTTAAAAAAAAAAAGACAATGATAAAATGAGCAGACAACAAAATTAACAATAACGAAAAGCCACTGTGCATTGCAGTTACGTACTTTAGACACAATCATACCAACATTCCTAAAAGGCCAAACACAACTTCCCCAATTTACTACGTACAATATATTACATAAACATAATGTCTATCGCCTTCATTTTTAATTAATTAAACAAAATTAAAAAAAAAGTACCCACATAACCAATTTATTAATTAATTAACCACCTCCCTTATTTCCATTTTCCAACTAAGCCAAAGAAAGCGAAGCTACAACGTGGTCGAACTGTGGCAGCTCCCGTAATTCGTTAGTTGCACGGAGGGCATAACGGGAAAACAGGTAGTTGCAGAGGTCAACGCCTATATGCGCGTCAACCAGGCAGTTGCACACGCTCCGGCAGCTGTTGGCCAACGCGCAGCCTACCTCCGCCTTGTCGTCGGGGTTGTTGACCGTCAGAGGGCCGGCGCGGAAAACTTCGAGCCTGTTGATAATGAAGGAGCCGTTGGCGTCAACCACCTCCTTGAAATCTTCCACGCTTGGCGCGTAAATTGGGATGTTGAAAGAGTCGCGTTTTTCACTACTAATTAGCCCCTGCACCAAAGTCGCGTTTTAAAAGGGATAGAGTTATGAATATAGCTTGATATGGAAAAAACTACTTCTTTTGTGACATAGAGTCTAAAACATTCTTATGTAGCCGGATAATAGTTTTTTTTTGGATCATTGTTATGCATAATTTTGCACACATGATTAAAAATCGTGGTACAAATGGTGATAATTGCTAAATTAAATGGTGATACGTGTTTAAAATTTGTGGTACGATGGACTGAAAAATGACGTTTCATACGGTAAAGATGGTAGTAGTACAATCTGCATCGTGAAAGCTACCCAACAAATAGAAGGATGCATGTATATATATAATTGGAAAATTAAAAAAAATATCTCCTAATTAAAAGGAACGTAACTTTTAACACAGGTTTTCAACTTTTCTAGTGTAAATAATTAGTTGAACATTTCAATAAAAATAATTGTATATTTTAAAAATACACTTAAATTACACGTGGTGCATATTGTATATAATCTCATTGGATGGTAAAATGGTTTTTATACTCGATTTAAAATTGTAGTCCATTCATACTAGTACTTATTAATTGTATATATAGGTACCTCTTTGACGAGGTCATCCCAAGCATCCTGGAAATGAGTACCGAAGAGATGTCCGGCGGCGGCCTGTTTGGTCGGGTCGGGGCAATTCCGGCCCAAACAAACAAAAAACATGGACCCACCCTTGTTCAATTCTTTAGATCTTGATCCCAAGAACTCGCCTAAATCACTCTGGAATTGTTTTCTGTATTCATTAGCAGTGGCCTGAGTTGCACCGTGGACAAACACTTTCCCCTTGTTATACGCCTTTGATCTCTTGTCTATCACCGCTTCAGGAACCTATATATATCACCTTTTTAAATAAAACAGAATAATATAATGCCAAAATTGCTAAATCGTTAATTTAGAAATTAACTACCTGAGATAGCCAGTGCAACGAGAAGGCAGAATAGAAGACGTCAACAGACTTGGCCGGAAACAGGCGGCGGTAAAAGGAACCAGGAACTCCGGCGACAAAGTAAGAGCGCTGGGCGTCGGAAGCGAGGCAGTCCTCCATGCTGCCGCCGCCGTAGGGGGGAGGAGCTGAAAGCGGGTATTAAAATCGTTTGAAGGCAGATCCGAAAAGAAGGCGGAGAACTCCGGCGCCTCACAGCCCGCCGCCTCGTACCGCTTAATCATATGTTTGATAATAACCTCCACCGTGTACACGGTGTTGCTTCCACATGACACCCCAGGTCTGCCAACGTGAACCCGGATTCCGCCGAGCTCAGCCCAACGCCGTCCAGAGTCTCCTTCAAAAGATGGAGCATCATTTGAGCATGCTTTCTCTGTAATTAAGATTACATTATAATGGATTGATTAATGAGACATTTAATAGAAACAAGTAATACCGTGCAGTTAAAACCACTAATACTGATCAAATAAAAGTGTTTTTTCAAAAATACCTGACACTGAGAATTGTTAACGTAGCTTGTTTCTCCTTTGCCACCTGTCATGCTGAGCGTTTTCTCAAGGTTGATGTTGGAAACTACGAGGTTGTTGTTACTTACGGGAGGAGCCATGAGATATATGTGTTGTGGCTGTATGAATATTTTATATGATTTTGTGTGTGTGTGCGCGCATTGTGAGGAATAATATGGGGTTTATATAGCATCCATGGATGGATTGGGGCGGTACACCCATTGAGATTGAAATTTTTTGTACTATATATATATGTTGAAAATTTAATATTTATGTCTTAAAATCGTTAAATTTTGTCATTTTATATTTATTGGGATTTTAAAATTTCGCCACCTTTACCTAATAGAAAATTTTGCCTCTGGGACGAAATTCTGGATCCATCCCTGAACTGGATAGGGGTTGGCGGATTGCTATGATCAATTATTGCGTGTTGCATGCTATTATATCTACAATAATTTAATATTGGACATATTATTCATCACTATTTAAAAATTCCTAGGTATATTTGTATCGGCAGTAACAGAAATCTTGATTGTTAAATCTTTATAAAGATGGTTTAATACTCAAGAAGGTCTTGACTATAAAATATGTAGATTACTCTATCCGTCCAAAAATAAAAATGGGTAAAATGTACTATATTTATAGTTCAAACTATTTTATCATCTCTTAATAAAATATTCTTTTTATTCTTTTATGACATATTTTTTTTACTAAAAAGAGTTGCGCTTGGATCGCGTATAATAGCGAATTGGTTCGCCTCGCGCGATCCGTACGCGATCTAGTGGAAGAAATATGCATTAATTTAGCAAGGATAAATAAATCATAAAAAGATAAAATATATTTTCTTATAAAAAAAAGATAAAAAAGGGTTTGAGCTATAAATATAGAGAATTTGACCCGTCCAAAAATGATGGTGTAATACACAAAAAAATTATTTTTCTACTCCATTAATACAAATATACCTACGAAATTTTTTATAATGATGAATAATATGCCTAAAATGTTAGTTTAATAGTCAAGTTGTATACACCAATTGGACAATGTGAAATTATTAATTTATAATTTGTAAATTGTTTCAATAAATTAAATAAAAGTGATAAGTGCACGTATATTAGTTTTATGACAAAGTCTAGGATACAAATTTGTATATATACAAATCCCAATTGAGATCCAATTTCACTTTACCCAACTCATCCTTGACCCGCTTGACCGGGTCATCTTAGACCCGCGAATTAATTAATTTCCTAAATTGATTAATTTGTATTTATACAAATTTGTACAGTAGACCTAGTTTTATATATTTTGAAATCCCCCTAAATTTCTCTAGATCATTTTAGAAGTTATAAAAATTTTATATCGAAAATTAAAAACAAACATGTCCTTGTATAATTTGTTGGTCTCTTGATTCTCTTAAACAAGTTCCCATGAACCCTCTCTGCCAAATTAAAAAGATTTTGTCCTATATAATTCTAAAACCAAAATTTCAAAAACAAACAACCCCTTGCATAATAATACAATCAAGTAAATTCATTCAATTAATTAATAATTCTTGATTTCTGAATATGATGAGATACCTTTAGTTGAAGGAACGAGGAAAAAGGGCAAACTCCTTTTGATTTGGGAATTACGTAGAGATTCAAACATTTAAATCCAACGTCAATCTTGGGGCTGCTTTCTTAAATTGCATGCATGTGAGTGTGAGGCCCATACTCCGATAATTTTTTTCCCTTTTTGCTTTAGTTTTTTAAACAGAGGATCATGTTTTATAAATAGTTAAATAACCGCCAAATTCTTTATATTACAAAACTTAGTATTCTTTCATCTCCTATATACAGTAAAACATAAATACTATTTACAAGCTGAACATTATCTTCCATGTACATTTTAGTGTTACATCTATAATGACATACAATAAAACATAAATACTGTTTACAAGATGAACATTATTTTCCATGAACATTTTAGTGTTAACATACAACTAGTATCACTACTACACATTTGAGCTTGCACAGCTGCACTTGAATAACCCTTTTTTCAAACAGCTCTCCAAGTAACAACTTGGAGAGCGGTTTAAAAAAAAAAAAAAAAAACAAAGACAGCGGTTTGAAACCGCTGTCCAAGAATAAACCTTGGACAACGGTTGATAACCGCTGTCTAATACCACTTGCACAAATGATTTACTAACCGCTGTCTAAAAAAGATTTGGACAAATGTTAATAACCGCATCTTTTTTTTTTTTTATATATATATGAACCGAGACCTAGCTAGTTCAGACTTCATTTCTTTCTCTCCAATTTCCTCTCCCCCCAAAATCGCCGCAAAAACCGAAGACCAAATCGCCGCCGTCGTCGGTTTCCCTTCAACCAAATCGCCGCCGTCGCCGTTGACCTGCTAGCCGCCGTCGTCGGCTTCTCCCTCTCCCCCAAATCGTCGCGCGCCCTCCCTCCCTCTCCTACCGCCATTCCCCTCCCGCCCTCCCCTTGCCGCCGTGCTCATCCCCCCCCCCCTCCGCCTCCCTCCATAACACTTAGTTGGTACAAATGATTGTGCAATCTTTAATTTTACTTTTTTTCAAGCTTTAGCTTTATTCATATTGCATATTCCGTATTGAACATTATAAATATGATTATACAGTTGAATTGAACATTATATGAGTAAGTCAATATAACGTGTGTTAAAAAAAATCAAATGAATAGGTCTTCCATGAAATATTTTATATGCAATATCTACTGATTATAAGAAAAGTGGGGCACAAAATAAATATAAATATAAAATGGGGCCTCAACTCAAGTCGTATTTCTATTGAATTTTTCAAGCTTTAGCTTTATTCATACTATATATGTTGCTCTTGTTGTTTTTTG
The DNA here is from genome assembly GCA_037126765.1 of Stenogyne calaminthoides. Lineage (NCBI taxonomy): Eukaryota > Viridiplantae > Streptophyta > Magnoliopsida > Lamiales > Lamiaceae > Stenogyne > Stenogyne calaminthoides. Next base: position 1,183,209 of record JBBCBC010000032.1, read on the forward strand.
AACTGAACTAATCTTGTTGTTTATAACACTTAGTTAATTTTGTTTATATTATATATGTTGCTCTTGTTTTTTAGCTGAAATATTATATTTTGCTCCATAACACTTAGTTGCTCTTGTTGTTTATAGTATAAGAGTATGCTATCAACTGAAATTTTAATTTATAAGTAGATGATGCAGATGTAACTTATAAGTAGATGTATCCCAGTATCTTTGCATAGATAGTTCTTATCATGTATGAAACATCCGGTTGTGAATATTGTTTGTTTTTTGTTTATTAAATGTTGTTTCTTCTGCTTTACAGGATCATGTATCGTTTGCCATATCCCGGAGATGATGGAGATTCTGATGGAGATCATGGCGCATATGATCATGGTGCATATGATGACTTGAGAGAGTGTGACACTGATGCTCCCACCACCACTAGCAGCTCCGGGGAGAAGCGCACTCGGGGTATAGTTACAATGTCATCTATTAAGAGAGCTCGTAGCAAGGGGAAAACACTTCAGGTAATTTTATTACAATTGAACAGTTTGAAATCGATAAATATATTGATTGATCGTTGAACCTAATTAAATAGGAAAAGAGAGTGAGTCGTTGTCCTTCTACATTGGAGCTGCTGTCAGGAGCGTGATCCCTATCGTGCTGCCAGCCAACGACTGGCGTAACCCCAAACTGACTCCTTTGAAGGAAAGATTATGGGACGAGCTTACGGTATGTTAATTATATATTTATTGAAAGTTGTAGTATGACCCTTAAATTTACTAAATTGTTATGTTATATGCGTATAGACTACCTTCAGAGGTCTTGACCTCACAAAGAAGAAGCAAATATTGTCACAAGCTGGACTAATGGCCAAGAATTTCCGGACTTGGTTGAGAAGTAACACACGAGATCCGGAAACTGGTCTTTACTCGGCTAGTCCGCCTCCTGCGTATCAGAATAACCCTATGGTGGCTCCATACTGGGAGGAGTTTGTGAGCAGAGCTATGGAGGATGATTTCCAGGTAAAATTGATCAATGTCATTTCCTCAATTTCTAATGCCCTAAGTTTTTCAGTGTTTATCATATTTCTATTATACTGTAGGATCGAAGCAAAAAACATCGCGTTCAAGCCAAGTCGATAGAGGCGCGATATCGTGGATCCAACAAAGGTTATGCACTAATAAGAGAAAATATGATGAGATCAAAATCCTAACTTTTAATTTTTTTTTATATATTCACTTTTAATATATCTAATAAAGGGACACGTTCATCACTATCGTATAAAGAGGAAAGAAGAAAAATTTGGAGAGAGTGAGCCTTTATTGTTACCCGTTTAGAGCTTATTTCGGACTACCGAAAGGGTCGAGACGGGAATATTCACGATCCCAATGCACAACGCATCATCGAAGAAGTGGTAATCTATCCATTAATTTATCTTTCAATTACAAACTATTATTTATAAACAAATAATTAAATAATAATCTTTTGTTTTTGTGATTCAGGAGCGTCTATCTCAGACCATGACGCCTGACGACATTCGCATGATCGGCCCTGATGATCTGTTTGGACGGGCTATGGGTCGCCAGGAGCATCCAGGCCGCTTATGGAGTGTCGGATATGGCGTGACGAAGACATCTTTAGCAATGGCACCTGGTCTTCAAGCCATGAATATGGTGGGTATACTAACGGAACAGGTTGCCAAGTTGGCTAAAGATGTGGAACATTTGAGGTCTGAGAAAAGATCGAGCCACAGAATGTCGTCGAGTGGAGCAAGCTGTGAACATAGTGTCGCTAATGCTATGTTTTCAGCTAACCCTAGGGACGACTTTATTGAGGCACTTCAAAACATCTCACAGGTATCAGATATGCATGTCTCACATTTGTTTTAATTAAAGACTAGTGTATTAAAATTTTCTAACTAAATATCTTATTCGAATGACCCAACGACCTTTTTTTACTACATGACCGGAGGATCCCGACGGTTGGTGGCCCGAGGCTCGTTACCTGACTCCCATGGAATGATTCATGGTCATCCCATCACTCCCCGGTTTCGTGAGGGTCACACTCGATGTACCCGTGTCGGGAGAGGAGGATTCATGCCAAAACCAATCGATGAAGCCGTCCACGGTCGGAACAATGGTCGGGCACTTCATCGAATGGCGAAAGCAACTTGGTCTCTAGCACCATGAGGGTAAAATATTTGTTATTAAAGTTCATTATCTTGTTTGTGGTTCTAAATAATATTGTAAATTAATTGTAGAATCTGCCGAGGCCACATGAGGCTAAATCGAGGGACTCCACCGCTCTAAGACTTGGTTATCCCATGATTTGGAGACTTAGATCACGATGATCATTCTGATCTAGGGTGCACCGATGGTATCGTCTAATGCTTTCGATATCGTCCACAGTTCCCATGCTTGCTCACTTTCATCGAGAATACTTTCCAAGAATTAAATCGATTGAGGAACATGTCTTGCCAAGTCTTGAATGACTAGTGGTTGAGTGCAACCACCATAGACCTTTACCTCGTGTGCGTGTTTACTAATTCTCAATATTCACTTTCTCAGATAGTTTAATTTTCTTTTTAAATATTAATTAGCATATATATGTTGGTTAAAGATATTTGGGTGAGCTATATCTCTCCGAGATAACCGAAGCAAGTGGAATGTACTCCTTCGTCTCCCCCAAGTGTCTTGCATAATGGGTGATAAGGCATGCACTATGGATGGGTTAGTTAATCACATCTTTGAATCTAATCGGGAGCGATCATCTCATTTTTTGGCCAACAAATGTGGGGTGAGTGATAAACATTTCGTTAAAATTTGTATTCATGTTTATAATATTTGCACATATATATGCTAAATTTGCAGTTAATTTTAATACTCTCAATATAATATAGGAACCATTGGGTCTTTGGTCGCCATACACATGAATACATTAAGTGTGTATTTTATGGACCCAAATAAATGATGGAGTTTATTCTAATCATACGATCTCGTTTCATATATGGAAGTAAGTTCATTTTTAATATTCTATACAATGATTTGTTTTACTTTTAAAATTATGCATATTTAATCTATTTTTATTTTTTAATTATAATAATAATAGTGTGATGACGATGTATCGGAGTCGCCTTCAGAGTCAGGGCTCAAGATCTAGGTTAAATAAAGTGAACTGGATTAACATTAAGGTAAATTTAATTTAGTAAATTATCAAACTAATTAATAGAAAGAAATCATAATTGTAATACGTGATTATATTGTTAATCAACGGGTTAAAACGCGAGATAATGACCATTGTGGTCATTTTGTTTGTTGCTTTATAGAAGATATAATCCGCAGCCAAATAACGAACATTCCTCCCAATGTAACTCAATTATTAATTTATTTAAATTATTATTGATTGAATAAAAATTCATACTATATTGATTGATTAGATTTGTTTTGCTTTTTGTCTATGAACGTGAGCTCAAGTCTTACTCTAAGAAAAAGATCGAGAAATGGAAAAAACGATTGATTGGGTATCTTTTTGCAATCGTTTCTTATATTCATACGATCAATATTGAGAGAATGTTGTTTGAAATATTGGTAGCATGTAATTAAATTATATATTTGTGATGATATATATTTCATGTTTTTTGGTGTATTGGACGTATGTTTATGATTGTATGTTTATATATTTTCGATGTTTTGGTATATATATGTGGTTTATGGTTTTATTATAGGATTTTTGGTTTATGTTATATGGTATTGGACGTATATATAAGTTTTGGTTTATAGTTTTATTATAGGATTTTTAAAATGTAAATTAATAATTAAAAAAAAAATATTGGACAAATGTTTTTCAACCATTGCCTATGTAAAATAAAAACGAATTAAAAAAAAAAAAATATCGGCTTGGACAATGTTATCAACCATTGTCCAAGTAAACTCAAAAGCGGTTAAAAAACCGTTTGTCCAAGTGCTTTTCTTGGACAACGGTTTTTTATCAGCTGTCCAAGTTTGGACAGCTGATGCTTGGAGAGCGGTTATAACCGCTCTCCAAGGTCATTTTTCACAGCTGTCCAAACCCAAAATAAACGTAATATAAAATGTATTTGTTTTTGTATTAAATAAATTATAAAAAAATTATTTTACTTATAATAATAATAATAATAAGATTTTTTTTTTTTTTTAATTTAGATGCAACTCTCGATTTATGAACATATTTTACTTTTGCAATCAGGCATGGGAAATGAATGACGCTCCAACTGCCTAAAAAATTTACATTGTTAAATAATGCAACTTTACATGCATTTTTTTCTTATATTTTTAAATTATTTCCTTCTAAACCACTTTGATTGTCACCTATTATCTTCTTCCCAATTTCCATTGCATGTTAAAATTTTCAAATTGTCCCCTTGAGTTACTCTGAACATGATAATATATAACTAGTACCCAAGATTGAAATTAATCTCCTTAAGAAAGTTCAAAATTTTTAATAATTGTGTATAATTCTTATTAATGATCACACCATAAGATATCATTAGTCAAAATTATCTTTCTAAGATGTTAAAGAGAGCCTACTATCTGATGATGACAGTGTCATTCCCAAAATCAACACTCTTTGTCCTAAGTTAGTTTCGATTAGTATTTTCTTTTAAAAATATGGTTACCGAGCTTCATCAGAACTAACCCATTATCGTTTTACAATCCAAGGTCTAATGTCAATTGTACATGCAACTAATTCATAGTAATTGAACTCAATGATGGACCTACATGTCCTATATTGGGATCACATGCCCCATATTTTTTTTAAAATATATGTTATATATATTATAATTATTAGGAGTAATACTTATATTATATGTATATAATGACTTAAATGAGTTTTAAAAGTGTTATAATTAGTTAATCATGCAAATATTTCATCTAAAAAAAATTTGTAGATCTATTATGTATATGCACTATCACTATTTAAAAATTCAAATATTTTTTAAGATAGTAATAGCGTATAACTGTATATGCATAATCGTGACACTAATAAAAATAGAATTCACGTGTTCACAGGAAAATCTACTTGTTATATTATTTATTTTTTTGCCCCTGTCATGAAAGTTTTTTGGATACGTCCATGATTGGACTAATCAATTTAAATATTATATCATATAAAAGAATCATACAAACAAGTAAACAATTTGAGCTTTATCACAACCAATCTAGTGTCATTTTACAATTTAACTAATAACGTCAACTAATAGTTTAATTAAAAACTATTTAACTAACAATTTAAGTCTAATGTCAATAACTCATGCAATCTAATGTCAATAACTCATGCAACTAATTTATGGTAATTGGACTAATCAATTTAAATCAAATATCATGTAATATTATCGTACAAATAAGTATATAAATTATACATTTTCATATATACAATACTTCTCGTCTTTTTAGATTGCTCAAAATTAAAAAAGTCCATCTTTTATCACATACTCAAAATAACAATAAAGTAACTATACAGTTCATGCTACCCCTTACAAACATCACTAAATTACATCACATGTCACTAATAATTACATACAAAATTAACTTATTTTTTTATCTTATTAATTAAAATTGACAAAATACTCTTATCAAAAATCTATTTTATTACCTTCAAATATTAATAAAGAATTTTCTCATCAAAACCCGTGTCAAAATCAAGTGAGCAATCTAAAAAAAAGATGGAAAGAGTAACTGATTTTTTTTTTAAATATATCTATATCAGCTACAAAATATAACATTTTATATTATTAATCATTAATATGCCACTTTTAAAATTTTATGATAAATTTGTAATAATTTTTTGTTAAATTTTTTTCTTTTTGGTATAATATTTTGTTATTATATATGTATAAATAGATTTAGTCCAAAATTTTATAATTATTTTTTTGTTGAATTTTTTTCCTTTTTTGGTATAATATTTTGTTATTATATATGTATAAATAGATCAAGTTCAAAAAATTTAAAAATAATATTAATAATTTAGAAAATATTAAAAAAGTAATTAATATATATGTGTGGTAGATACGAGGAATTGAACCTTGTACTCTTGCATATAATGAAGATAAAAAACATTTTTTATACCATCTAAGCTACATTAAATTTGTTAAGATGTTTAAAATTTTATTAAAAAATTATAACAATGTTTTGGCCCAACTTTTGACCCAACATTTTGTTATTAGACATGTATAGATATAGATAAAACATAAATACTATTTACAAGTTGAATATTATCTTCCATGTACATTTTAGTGTTACATCTATTATGACATGGGTCAGATGCTTTAGGGGTGTGATCTAATAAAAAAATAAATAAATTTAATTAACTTGGCTAATAAGAAATTCTCCATTGAAAAATATTGCTCATTTTTTAATGAATAAAAAATTAATATTTAAAGCTATTGCAACCAATTATTGAGAAGGGAAAATCAAAGAATTTTTGTCCCACATTGGAAAAATACAAATAAGAAAGTGAGTTTGCCTCATTTTGTTTACTGTTTAATTGTTGGCATGTAACGGCTGCACCAAATTAATAAACAAAATCGTTATCACGTTTTAAATTTATTGTTGTGATGGTTACACGAATTAATTGAAAGTTTAAAATCTAAATTAATTGTATATTATTTCAGGTTGTCGGTTTTTTTTTGAGGCCATTAATGACTCATAATGCCGAACAATTCCAATAGTCAGACTTTGATGCTATATATAGCATTTATAGTCGAAGATGAAAAAAGGACTTTAGATGAATGAATTGTAATTTTTTTACTGATACTATTACAGCATTCATTAAAGAATGCTTCCTTCATAAAAATATTTAGCTAGGTAATTTTTAATATATTAGGGTGGTTATTATTAAAGATGAAGTTCTTTTAGTAATAATATGCTGGGATATATAATTGTTTAGTGTTGGTTCGATGCAAAAAAAGTAAAAAATTAGAATACGTACACTAATAGGGTGATTACATTAGTATGTGCTCATAGTGGCTCTTAAGAAGTTGATTTTTCAATTATTACAAGTATTCGTCCCAGTTTTCTCTTTATCTCTACATAAAGGGATGTTATAACACCATTAAGATATGCTCTTTAAGATAGCCTCTAACGTCCGCTTTCGAATAGTTAACATAACACGTAATATCAAGTTGAAGTTCTTCCTCGTGAGATCAAGTCCAAATTAATTAATTCATCAATTAACCAAAAAAGAGAGAATAAATATTAATTAACTAACTAATAAATAAAAATACACATACTTTCAATTCGTCCATCACCTACCCTACATTGTAAAAAGCAGAAGTGAACATTGACTCAAGCAGTCTTGATATTTTTGGTCAAAAAGTTGTTGAACTGGTATACGACATCTTACATAATATATAATTAATTAAATATATAAATTTTAAATTATTATTTATAGATTTCAAATAATACCCCCTCAATTTTATTTTATTTTCAATAAGTATAAAAAATTGTAAAATAGTGCCTTAAAATGGCAAAGTAGACCTTTCAATAAATATTAAAAGTTTACAAAATACCTCTCAAATTTAATTTCTCTCAAATAATGTCAGACCACCGAATTGACTGGTTCAATCAGTTAGCAGCTCATATATATATATATATATATATATATATATATTTTCGTTTTTCAGAGATTTGTGGATGGTTCGAAAGTTAAGCTCTAGTGGTCCAGCGATTCAAATCAGTTCGTTGTGGTTATTCAATAGCGATCGGACAGATCCAACCAACCGATCCAACCCACGATTTGTGGATTAACTGATTTGATGATCATAGGAATTAAATATTGAATATATATATATGTTGTTGGTAGGATTTTAATTATGATCTTGGAACGATCGAAGACTAGCCCGAACTTTATGGGTTCGGCGCCGTTAATTAACAAATCAACTACCAACCGAAAAAACCGATTTTTGCCATATTTAAATAATGATGGTTAATTAAGCTACTAATCTGAAATCTCTTGTCTTATTTTAAAGTGGAATCATTAACCAGTTATGCCATTGATCGAGATCAGGAATACGTATTTTAAAGTTGTAGTGATTAATTATGTAATACTTTCTAGCGTGTAGCTTATTTTTTTATGCTACTCCAAGCATCGTTAGTTGCAATAGTCTTGAAAAGTAATTAACTGCTTTATTGACATTTATATAGAGTCACCATTGATGTAGATAATTTTAACTTCGACCATTAAGATTAGACGGTCTTATAATATGACATATGGACACAAATTTATATGTCCACCTCTTATGTAGCACGCCACATATGCAAGGTCCCACCATTATTTAATTAATATTTTTAATTAATTTAAATTTTTCATTAATTATATTATTATATAAACCTAAACCCTAAACTATGAACCCTAAACCATGAACCATTCGGGCCGAGTGAATCATGAACCACTTGGTCCGGGTTCGGGTTCGGGTTTGGGCCGGATTTGGTCCGAGTCGGGTAAATTTTTTTAATATAATTAATGAAATTAGGTAAAATATGGAATATATATAAATAAAAAGGTTTAAGTAATTAATAAAACTAATTAAATGATGGTGGGACCTTGTATATGTGGTGTGCCACATAAGCCGTGGACATATAAATTTGTGCAAACATGCGGACATATTATCAAATCCGTTAGATTAGATTATGGATATATATATATATATATATATATATATATATATATATGATGAGTTGGATCTCTTATAAAAAATATTACCGTGCAAATAACCTAAAAAATAGATTATTGAATCTTATGCTTACAGGTAAGGTAATGAGAAAAAAGATTTTTTTTAATTTTATAACTTATTTACTATTTATTTTTCTTAAAAAAAAAATTAATGCTCAATTTTGATCTTATAACTAAATTAATTGTTTAACTTTGGTTCAATTCCCGTCGAAAAATCGCGAAAGATGTCGTGTTCGATCACACGGAAGTAACGTGCCAGTAAAATTTAGTCGTTTTTAAATTTGTAGATTTTAGATTTTAGTTTTGATTTAACTTATTGGATTATTTATACATATATAATTTAATTGATTAAAAAAATTAAAAAAATTAAAAAAAATAAAAAGAAAACGATAGCCAACATCCATGTCAGTGAGGACATAAAAAACCCTCAAATTTTGCCAATAAGTGACTTGCATGCAACCGAAACGATGTTGTTTGCGATTTTTCGGCGAAAAATAGACTAGAATTGGACAAACAATTTAGTCATTCACTTGGAGTCTTGGTCAATCTGTTCGTTGGTTGTTCTAACTCAGTCCTTGTCTTTTCTTCATGTTACTTTGTGGTCGAGCTTTGACTGCCGAGGGGGAGTTCCTCTATTACTATTTCCCTAATAACTATGAACTGGTTTTCTAAGGTCGAATAAATAATGGTAGATTTGGATGGATAAAAAGGAAGGATTTGAGACTGTTCTAATGCTTGGGCAGCACGCTATGCCGCAATAATTCTAATGTTCTGATGGATATAATGGAAGACCAAGTATGATATAGAGGCGAGTGAATGGAGAAACAATATGGGTAACTGTCGATGGTAAAAATCGAGAGAAGCTCCAAATGAATAAGATCATAAGAATTTATGACATTCCAGATACATGCAGGGTGATTAATTGTTACCCTTTTTGTTTCTCTTTTGCTATATCCCAATAACCGGTATCAGAGCATGGTTGACTGTTAAATTAAAAATAATAATAATAATAAACTGAACATGTAAGTACATACTTACGCAGTAAATCTGCTTGTCAAATAAGAGAACACAACATGATATACTACTATACTAGTAATTAATTCATTTGTGGGTATAGATCAAATGATAGTTAATATTTTGGGTTAATTAATTAACTATTTGAACTGAACAAAATAAGAAAATTAAAAAGAAAATTAGATTAAAATTGAAATTTGTGTTGAATACATTAATTGAATTATACCTTTGAGTATGATAAATTGAAAATATTTTGACCTTTTGACCCTTTAATTTTAATTTGATCGTTATTAATAAACAATGCATTATGCATACACGATTTTTTATTTTATTTTTGAATAAAATGGCATTGGACTGTGCTCCGAATTGATGGATGAACAACGCACACAACACCTGTCGACCTGCGTAATATCTGTGGTTGTGGTCCAAATAAAAAACAGCATTTCTTTTCTAAAAAAAGTATGACTAATTAGTAAGCATATTAACTCACGTTTCTTGTAAAATTTCACTTTCAAACTTGGATAGGTTCAAAGAAAATAATAATGCAAGTCCCCCACGTTATATAAATGGAATGAAAAGAGAGGTGAATTATTATAAGTTGTTGGTCATGGGCTTAATGAATTATGAATGTATATATGTATGAGATGGTATAAAGGGCCTCGTCTTGTATGCAATCAGTTGCACCGTGCATTCATAATGCATTTTAGAATTGTGTGACTTGTCATGTTGAAAAATTTAATTTATACACATTGAATCATGCAACTATTAATATGGAAAAATAGTTGTACGATTCAATATAAATAAATTATATTTTTTAATATAATAAATTATACGATTTTAAAATATATTATGAGTACTCAGTGTATTTAAATGTACATTAGACCCACCCGCTATAAAAAGATATATAGAATGAGATGATGAGTGGTGAAAACGGAAGTCCCGGAAATGTGTATCTTTTACAATATACTCCTCCTCTTATTTTGTCGGGATGATACAGTGAAACATGCATGCCTTTTTATTGAGGTGACACTTTTAACATGACATTTTAAATAAGAGTTGGTATGCTGTAAAACTTGTTCACCGTGAAATTGATTTTTTTTTTTTTTTTTTACAGACATACACTTTAGTAATATAAGTCATACCTTTTAGTAATATAAATCACACACTTCAGTTATCACTGCGACACTCTTTGCTATAATATAAGTCACACCTTTCACTTTTATGAGTAATACACTTTGCAGTAAAAAGTCACACACTTTATAGTAAAAAGTCACACACTTTAATAATATAAGTCACACTCCTTAACCAGTTTCACCGTAAAATTTGTTCACACTATACTTTGCCATTAAATAAAATCCAATGGGATTGGGGCTTCATATATATCTAGTTCATCATTGGGATTATATTTTAATTAATTAATTGTTGGAAATTCATGCATGCATCATGCATTCCTCTTGTGGCAATAATTATAGTATATAGTAGTATACATATATATATATATAGATTGAGATAATTTATTAATATTAAATATAGTCCGTTCGTATTTATTTTACCAACAAGTGAGGATCCAAATATTTTGGAGATATATATTGTATGAACAAGTTCTTCCAATATTCCCACTCACTCACATCAATACTAAGAGAATAATTGCAAACAAAATGTCCACCGCAAATAAATTTAATTGTTCATCTATCGTTATCTATTTATCTTTTTCAGAGTGAGCAACATAAAAATTGCGTAAACATCACAACTTTTTTGTTATAGATTAAATTGCTCCAACCCCACTCCCACCTCCCTTTTCAACCAGATACATGCAAGTTTCTTCGAAAATGACATTAAAAATTGATTATAATAAATGAATAACATATAAAGAGATAAAGAGGAATATAAAGCAATATTGATTATTTAATGATATGTTAGATAACAACCGTTAATTACAAACAAAGACAAACCTCCCACCCCCCAAATCTATTCATCAAATTAGAATCACTTGCATAAGAAGCACACTTGTATGAGACGGTTTCACGGTAAGGTGAAATATAATTTGGTTATTGTCGCTTTAACACTCTGATATTTCTTTTATTTTTTTTGATCAAGAAAAATTAAGTATATTAAACTATAGCTCAGGTGGTGTAAAAAACCACTGAGACCGTATTTACAAAAATTATTTGTATCTAAACAAGGAGACAAACCAAGACCTAACATTCAAGAGCAATTCTAGGACTTTGCAACCAACTTCTAAAATAAAAAGTTTCCGGGACAATGTCCTTGTTCAGACACCAACTCCAAACTCTACCTTTCATCTCCTCAACAATACTTTCAGCATTAAAGCTTTCTCCATCGAAAATGAGCTTGTTTATAGCCTTCCAAATCAACCAAATAATACTTCACAGATACTGATAGCAATTCTTTTCCATTTTTTTTTAATTTAGAAGAATAGAGTGAAGAAGGAAAAGGTGGGCAACCTGGTTCGGGGTACCACTTGGAGTTCCCAGCCAATCATAGCACTTGTACCATATACCTCGAACAGCCGGACATAGTATATACAAATGGTCTGCAGATTCGGGACAATCTCCACACAAAGGGCAAGAAATATTTGAGGCCGAAATGATGTTTCGTCTTACCAAATTATCCTTTGAGGGGAGTCTATTCCATAATAATTCCCTATCAAAAAGTTCCCGCCTCCATTTCCACCTCTACTGCCACACTCCCTCAACCCATTCCCCCATTTCCTTGACAGTACAATTATTTCCATGACACAAGTTAAAGAATCTTGGAAACAACGTTTTTAAAGATGACTCACCGACCCAATTATCATGCCAAAATCTAGTAGAACCACTATTTTCAATAACTTTTTCAATATTTTCAAAAAGCCATTTTCCCTCACTCCCTCTTCCTAACTCCACCATATCTCGCCACTATCCAGACCAAGCACTCTCTACTAAAACAAAAAATCCCGCCCTCTCCTAAAGATGTCTCCCCATGCAAAGAATGAATAACCTTTGCCCACATACTATTGCTCTCATTCAACAAACGCCACACATATTTTCCCATTAAAGTATTATTAAACAAACCTAAATCTCTCACCCCCAGCAAGGGTGGGAATAAGCCAGGTTACTCGATAGGGGCCTACGGTCCGGCCTATTAAAGCTCAACTCGGCTTTTTTAATAATCAAGCCAGACTCAGACATTTTTAAAAGCCTATTTACTTAAATAGGCCAGATTTGAGCTTTTTCGTATGCCTTTTAAGCCCAACAGACCGACCTATTTAACTATATATATAAAATTATAAATAATATATTAATAAAATAGATAATATTTAATGCTAATAACTTGTAGTAGTATATATCTAGCAAATGCAAGTAACACAACATTGCAATAATTAACTTTTATAATGCTTTAAATATTTTAGCAACTATTCACTTTTATAATAATTTTGTTATTATTTTTGATGATTTGATGAAACACTTAGTATTGTTATTTGTACACTTAAAATTTTTATAGGTGCAATTTTAAATTTTTTATAATGAATAGTAGCTATAATAAGATTGTAAAAAAAAATCTTTTATATAGGCTTTTAAAAGGCTTACATGCTAGGCCTATTTAATAAAAAGGTTAGGCCTAGGCTTTTTAAAAAACCTATGATAGATAACAGGACATGCTTGAGCCCAAAATTAAGTACCAGATCCAGGCTTTTTTATGTGAGGCCTAGTTTGGATCGGCCTATTCCCACCCCTAACCCCCAGGCCCCCCCTTTTTTTTATACACACATTTTTTCAAGAAATTCAAGCCGTTTTATCGAACGAGTTGTTTATTAGTATATTAAATTATAAAGTGACTTTAAGGTGGAGTATGATTGTATTACCCCTCATCTATCGTAAATCTCATTAAAAGTCACTTTATAATTTTATATATCAATAAACAACTTGCTCGTTTAAATATGAGTCAAACAGTGAATGAACAATCTAAAATAGGAGGGAGGGAGTAACTATTGAGAGAATAAAAGATTATTAAGGGAAGAAAAGATTAAAGGAAAAAAAGTTGAGTAAAAAAGTAATCCTAACTAATTTGTGTGTCAATTGATAGTTGAAAAATATGATAACTACCCCTCCTCTTGAATTAACTTCATCATTTTATGGGCACATAAAATAAAAAATGGAGTAATGAGCATACTTTTAAGAGATAATTTTGTAGACTTAAAAAAATATATTAAATTGTGTGTGCGCGTTGATTCATAAATAATACTCTCTCCGTCCACTAAATTTATTTCTATTTTTTTATTTGTTTGTCCACCAAATTTATTCTCATACTTTTTATGAAAATGTACACTTCATCTTTATCCTTCAACCATCACTTAAGACAAAAACTTGTATAGACCTGGTTCATGCTAGGAACTCGATTTTTTAAGTATCACTGTTATATACAAAAACTTCCACTGTTATGTATAAAAATTATCACTGTTATGCATAAAAACAATCACTATTTGGAAAATGCTTTATATTTTTTAATAGTGAAAGTTTTTATGCATATTAGTGATAGTTAATTTTTACACATAACAGTGATAGAGTTCATGTATGAACCTGGTTCACAGGAGTATTACTTATCACTTAATTACTTCAATTGTTATTGTAATTTACTCACGAACAATCACTTTATTTATAAGAAGACCCCACAATACTCTATAATACCTATACTTTATGTATTTTTTTTTTAAATGTTGTGCTGAAAAATGTGGGAATAAATTTTGGGAGGACGGAGGAAGTAATATTTTGTGTAAAATTATGAACACTATAATGTGAAGTTTATGATTTTTTTTTTTTAAGGTGGGCAAATCTGTACTTTTAATAAACGAGAATATGGTTGTTATTGTTCCATCAGCTTTTGCTAGAGCTAGCCTGAAACGTCGTTAATAAACGAGATTTATATTTTCGGACCATATATGATGTTGACCTTTTTATGGTAAATATATATATTTATTCATACAAAATTCTTACACTCGTATATTAGGATAAATTTATATAACGTGTACTTCCATCCCTTTATTTATTTACTTGGTGACTCATACACTTTTTATTTCATAATAAGTGTCATTTTAACTTTTTTTATTTATATAATTTTAAATGGCATTTTAGCTTTCTTGTTTTGCATTATTTCTCCTACATTTATCCTTATTTTAACTTTAAAAAATACTTATAATTTTTTTTTTGAGAATTTCAATTATGAAAATGTTGAAAAACGAAAATCATGAAAATTGATAAAAAGAGCATTCATTAAATAAGGATCAATTTGTCAATACATATTTTCTTAATTTCACTAAAAAAAACTAAAAAGTCATTTATTACAAAACGGAGGAAATAATTTTTTTGATGGGTAAGTTTTAGGTACATCATGTTTATGAATTTTCATTTTCAAATAATAACTCATAATTTAAAAATATTTAATTTTATTGGTTATTCTCCTTAAAATCACTAAAATAATTATTTATATGCTAAAAAGATATTGTCGAGTTAACCGTAAAAATTTTGTGAACTTTGTTCATTAGAAATTATTTTATATCTTTTTTCTTTAATGGCTTAATAAATTTTTGTGAGTGAGATGGTCACGCAAATTAAAAGTACATATACATGGACATGAAATTAAATATTTATTAAAAAGATATATGAACATGAAATCGATTTATTTATCAGAATGGTATAATATAATTTGAACATAAAATCAAAATATTTATTACTTAAACGAACATGCACGTTTAATCATGCATTCAAAGAGAATATTTGTATGAGACGATTTCACAATAAAATAAAATCACATAATTTAAATATAAAATATTTTAAAACTTTAAAGACTCGTGGAGCTCTTTCAAATTTCGTTCTTTTTGTTGGATTTTCTTTTTCCTTTTTGTTGGAGGTTGGGGGATGTATTTCGTATTTAAGGAATCATGGTCTACCGTTGGAAATATATATTTCTTTTATTTTGAAAATAAGTCCAAATATCTTTTATTTTCGAAATTTTCAAATGACTATGAAATTTTCTTACAAAAATAATTTGGTGAGTATACCTACGACTTGCCTACCAATTTTTAGAATAATCTATGAAAAAATTATCTACACTAATAATTTCATAGGCAAACAAATTGACTATGAAGAAACTGCCTATACATTTGTAATTTCCGTAGTCAAATAAATTAACTACAAACGATAATTCCCTAGGCAACTTACATTTCTGTAGACAATTATATTTGTAGTTTAGATACGACTTACAAATAATTAACTTTACCTACTAATTACATTTTGTAGGCAAATTTACCTATAAATGAAAATGACTATATGATTAGAAAATTTTATAGACAAATCGTAGACAATCTTTACTATTTAAGTACAAAACTATTTTCGTTCGGAATTTCATAGGCATACTTGAATATTTCGTAGGCAACTCTCAATTTCTTATAATATGTTGAATATTACATTTGATAAGATCTAATTAATATATATGCCTTAATTTTAAGAGTTTCTACATGTTGAAAAAGTTTCTACTATAGTATAGACTTTAATAACGGGCTAAAGAACTGCATTTTTTTTTTTAGCGCAATATTATATAGCTCATATTATTAACTGTGCAAGACGAAAAAAAAATCGAGAAAGGCATCCACAAGTAACGGAGGCTATTCTTAAGGTAGTCGACAAATGAAAATTGTAATAATAGGAATGAATATCGCAATAGAATATAAATAATATCGGACGTCGATATATTAATTATGAGCAAGTTGATTTAGGTTGTAAGTTTACATTGTGCAAATCATCTTAAAATAGGCAAAGTAAAAAATTCATGGGGCAATCCGTAGTTCTTTAATAAAATCCGAATAGATTGAGTTAAATTGTGTGTGATATGGATCATAATTTACAGAATTTAATCAAATTAAATTGCACTAATTACATCTTATATGAAAGATAAATTTATCCTTCACCAAAACAACAAGTTTGAACTGATGTAATTTAGCTATTTAGTGTGTGTTTTAAAATTCTAATATACGCTCTAAAAACACTTATTTTTAAAATTGGTAGACACATTTAAAAAAAAAAAAAATGAATGTTTTTAGAGCACTTTTTAATATTGCAAACAGGTATTTAATCTTGCCAAGACACCTGGAGGGACGTACATTGTGAGAAAGAAACTTCACTCTCAACAAGTAGTTACAAATTACAATTGGTCATAACATTCACAATATTACTTTATTCTTTGCATGCCCTAATTAAGTTAGCTTAAATAATTAATAGCATTATCTCGATCTAAAGCTATGTTAACCACATTGCTTTCATCCTATATCAATGAATGAGGACTTCCATCCTTCTTATCCATTTACATGGTGACCCGTATCTATGGCTAGATTTTGAGTAGTCTTTTGTACATTACATGTGTACCGTGCATTTTATAATGTATTTTAGAAATATAGAATTTATTGTATCGAAATATATAATTTATTTACATTTAAACGTGCAACTTGGATTTCATATTTATAATTTTTTAGTATAAACAAATTGTACGTTATTAACTATGGAGTGCACTACACGAAAATGAAGAGTTGCCTACGAAAATTTTTAAATGACTACAAAATTTTCCTACAAAAATAATTTGGTCTTTAAAAAATGAGGAATGTCTATTAGAATAATCTATAAAAAAATTACCTACATAAATAATTCCCTAACTAGGCAAAAAAATTACCTACAAACAATCTGTCTGTACATGCATTTATAATTTTCGTAGGCAAACTTACCTATAAAAATAATTTTATAGGCAATTTACATTTCCGTAGATAATTATATTTATATTTTAGAAATAACCTACATAATTATAAAATTTTATAGGCAAGTAGTAGGCAAGCTTTACTAGTTAAGGACGAGATTATTTTAGCTGAAATTTCGTAGGTAGTTCATTATTTTCTTGTAGTGGTGCAAGGTGCACTTAATGCATACTGTATTCAGCAGTAGATTTTATGTACATCATAATTACGTGAAATTTCTTTGTTAAGTAGTAGTAGTTTTTAACATATTAAAATATCATAATTTTAAAATATTTAATTTCATGAGTTATTCTCCTTAAAATCACTAAAAAGTACTCTTGTTTACATGCTAAAAGTTAAGATATTATCAAGTTGACCTTAAAATTTCTGTAAACTTTGTTCCTAGAATTTTTTGTGTATCTTTTTCTTTAATAGCGTGAAATTGAACGTAAAACGGTCACGCAAAAAGCACATATAGACATGAAATTACATATCTATATCTATATCTATATCTATATCTATATCTATATCTATACTATATTTAAAAGTGTCTAGGATTTGAAAATCATTTTCTGACAGTTTTACCCTTCTTGCTTTTGATACTGTATAATTTAATCCCTATCTTTTCATAGTCTAATACTTATTGCTCATGTAATTGGAGATATTAAATTTTCATATATTCACCGTCTAAATTCGTTCTTACTACGAACATTTAGATAGGCACTGATTGAGATAAAGCAGTGGCGTGTGATCTATCCTTAGGATATGTGAACGATGATGGTACAAGGCACGGAGGCGGCGGCGCACGATGGATGCGACTCGCGGTGGACGACGACGGCAACTGGTTTTCTTACGCTAATTCAGGTGCGCCACGCTTCATCTCCTCAATTTACTGTCTTCGAGTTCTTTGATGTTGTTAATTTCTTGCAAATAGGTTGTCAATTCAAATTCTGAAATTACATTGTTATTTGAACTCCAATTATTTTGGTCTTCTTTAATTTTGTAGAGATTTTTGTTCTTCATTTATTGCTCGCTCGACTATTCGACCTCAACCTGCCTGAGCAGCTGGAAGGGGATTAAAAATCTAAAACACATTTTAACTTATTCAACTATGTTATGTTACATAGGCTACTTTAGGAGGTATATTATGGATAGAGCAATTGAAGTTTCTATTTGCTTCTCCTTGAGAGTATAAGGCCAATATCTGAGCATCACTAAAACACTCAGGTTGTCCTCTTGCATCTGCATTTTATTACTCATACACAACAAGATACAAATTTATTTCAGTTGCTAATTTGACTCCTCTCATTCCCGTATCTACTTGACTATCATGCCAATTATTTCACAATTAGTGTTGAAATACTGTACTCGAGTACATTTATGTACTTCTGTTTGAGTTGGATACTAGAGGTTAAATAATGGTAAATGTCAAACCATTTTCTATCTGGCACACGTCAAACCATTTTCTATGGTAACTTCAAATGATACTTCCTGCATATGGTGTCGTCCAACTACATTTTCATATAATCTGATTAATTTATGCTATAATTTATTTGTTACATCTATTTTTATTTTTGTGAGTTGGTTACAAATTATTGGATTTGAGGATGCTTTCTTATATTGCTTATATACTAATGAGTTATGCCATGCAAAATGGACTTGAAGCAGTTTATCATTTAATTCCAAATGAGGACTTCATCAAAAGGCGTTTCTATTTTGGTTGGACAAACTAAAGCCAACATTCTTCTCATGTTGTTCGAATTGTTGAGTATCCTTATGAAAGTGATATTGCTGGATTGATTTTAAAAATTCCTTGGAGAAGACGTCCTTAGAAGCTCGATCTTAGTATCTAGGACGAGTATTTAATATTACAATTGTAATGTTTGGTGTGAGTCTCTCATTTAGTTATGTCCTTTCTTGTGTTCAGAATGTGCCTCCTGCGATACTAAATTATATTTTGGAGTTTCGAGAGATGATAGAAGCAATCATAGCGTATAAAGTGGTATTAATTCAGTATATGGTGCTCGCTCCACAACAAGTCCAAGCTTCATCCCCTTATTATCTCTTCCATTGGTTCCGACTTCCCTTTACAGGTATATGGGGATGTTTTAGATGATATATATTTGTCATTTAATTTGTGTGTGATTTGGTATGTATAGATGGCAAATATTGTTCACCATTGAATAAATTCTTAATTAACGAGCTTTCTAAATTCGGCCTTGGAAATTAGAAGAACCTTATTCCTGGAAGCGTTTCTACTGAAGTAGATGCTCGTCTTGCATATGACGCACATGGAATTGTTCAGAAGGTACACTTTCTGATGGTACATTTTGTTTCAGTCTTTTGAGATTTTGGCGGTGTGCCGGCGTTTGTTTTTTTAGAATCTTTTCGAAGCCCGTGTGGCTGTTTAGTGATGCTAAGTGATTATCTTATTTATTTGATAAGATAAGGTATAATCTTATTTATGTGATTATAAAGCTTGGACAACTCTTTGTATATGAATTAGAAACTGTAATAGCCATATACATAAATAGAATCAGCCCAAATCCCATTTTCCTGACATCAGAAGCTTCATCCGTTGAAAGTTTCGACGCAATTAATAGGCGAGAGCACATTTTATTTGCTACTGTAAATGATGCAACTATCATGTCCAATTATGCTGTTAGAAAATTTGGACCCTGCTAATGGACTGTGCAATGGAAGCCGTTTGGTTTGTTATACAAAAGTTTTAATCAAGGCAAAAGAAAAACATTTGACCAAAAATATTGTGTATAAGGAGATTTTAATGTAAAGAGGGAAAAATAATAAAAATTGATACTATCAAATAGTCTCTATTTACTCTCCAGACAATTCTAAAAAAAAAAATAAAAAATTCAACATGCACCATGTAGGTCCCGAACGGGTTTTGTGAGGGCAGAAGTCTAGAGGGGAGGGGTGAATAGACTTCTGAAAACTTTTTGTGCAGATCAGGTGTGATGGCAGTTAGCCTGATTAGAGTGTGAGTGAATCAGTTTGGACTGATAACCAACTTACTAATCGTCTGAAGGTAGATCAGTTCGGTAACTATCAGTTTAACTGATGTGTGCGGAAGCTAAGTTTTACCCGTGTGAAAAACCAGTTTTGATAAATCAGATTCCAAAGTTAGTCTTTTAACCAGTTGACTGAAGTGTCAAGCTTGATCAGATCAGAAGCTTGGTGCTAGCTGATCTCAACTTAGAATATGTATGCTGCTTTAAAAGTTGTGTGCGATTGTGTAAACAGTTAATCAAAGCGGTAAAGGCACACAAGATTTATAGTGGTTCGGACAAACCAGTCCTACGTCCACTCTTCCCTATCACAAGGGGCACAAACTAAACCAACTGGACTTAGATTTTTGTGTTAGTCCAACACAGTACACCGACAGATATTTAAGGAGTTCTCACTCAACCGATCCCAGAAATCAGAACTAGAAACCCTAGTCTGAAATCTTGCTAAACAACTTAACCTAACTTTGGGTTTGGATAAGGTTGTTTTGGTTCCAACTATGAAATCTTTTCTAGTGTTTAAGATAGCCTATCAGCTAGATGAAAAGATTTCTATGCTAAGAACTTATGGGATGAACACTTAATAAAATAATCTTCTTGTTCGTGTTCTTCGTGCGGAAATCTGATAATTGCTTGAGCTTCTTGATTGTTCAGTGTTTCCGTGTCTTCACTCTGAAGTGTGATCCCATATTTATAGACCTTGAAATCAAAGAGCTGTTGGAGAGCAATTTGAATTTCAGGCTATATTTGGTAGGTTTGCAGGATTGATGTGACGTGCTTCAGGAACGGCATGGCCGAGAGTGTGAATTTTGTATTTTATAGCCGTTAGAAGAGAGCAGCATCAAATCCCGTAATTGTCGGCTCCGATCATACGTGTCTTGTTCTTATTGGTTAACATACGCACTTTTCAGTGTTGTTCTTCCAACTAAGTTTGACATTCTTTTTGTTCAGACCATCGTCGTATGATTTGGTGAAATATCAGTTTTCACCTGGTGAGCTGACCTGACAAGTCAGAGCTGACCAGTCTACCAGATGGAGTCTTCTGGTGCCGGTTGACTTAGCTTCAACTAGCAGACTCGGCTGATGTAGGTCTTCTGGTCTGATCTTCTGGAAGTCATCTGATCTTCAAGTATTCTGAGTTTGAACTTCATGACTTCAGCTGAGATATCTGACTTGATCAGATCGATCTGATCTTCTGTTCTTCTCTTGCATTCTGGCCTGTCGGATATCAGCTATTCTTTGGGTCTTCAGATCTGACCTATACATATTGAGGTTCCCCCTCAATATGTGACCTATCTATTACATCAGTTGTTCTATACAGTAATTATCAACTGGTATTCTATAAACGGTAATATAAACATCAGTCAGCTAACAGGTCTGACTGGTCCTATTACATGTGTTTCTGGAACTTTCATCAAAACACTAAATTTCCCAACAATTTCCCCCTTTTTGATGAAACCAAAACACTTGAGAAACCAATCACAGTTGATAAATATAGAACAGTAAAGAGCACATAATCAGAAGACAATGAGATTTTGTCTTAGGATCAGAAAATAAACTTTTCTCATTAGATTTGTCGATTACACGTTACATCAGAAAAGTTTGAATTTAAAAAACAGCTAATCCTGAGAAGTCTTCTGATTCTTCACTCTTTAGGCTTGTATCCTTCTGGCATCTCTCTTTGATCTTGAGGTACGTTGAAAATCTGATATAGTTTCCATTTGACATCATTGGTCTGCTGAGGATCAGTTATGTGCGTTTTGCTCAGGATGTCAAAATAGAATCTCTGAAATGCCAGTCTGTCAAATGAGCCATCTGCCTTCTTCGAGTAATCCAACAGATCATACTCTTGGCGAGATATTTTTACATTGATTAATTTGGCCTCATTTTCTAGATACTTCAGAAAATCTGGATATTTGTTTTCCAACCAGTTGAGGAATTCATCGTCTGGAGATTCTTCTCGTGGAACAAGATCAAGAACAAAGGCATCCAGAAGCCATTCACTTCGATCTCTTATTCCATTCCTCAAACCTCTTAGCATGTGCAGCAGTTTTTGGAATGATCTCATCAACTCTTCTTTGGCGGTGAGGTTCCGCATGCATTTTCCAAATTTTCCTTTCTTCGCTCTCGATCTGAATTTCTTCTTCAGATTTTCTGCCTCTGCCAATTTATCTGCCCTTCTTTCTTCTTCACTTTTTCGAGCTTCTTGAAGAATCATTCTTTGATACGGTTTCTCGGCCCTTATTCATATCGGATCCGTATGTCTAGTCAGTCTTCTTGTGACTATCTTAGTCTGAGTGGCTGGTACAGATTGTGATGTCTCAGCACCCGCAGCAGCTAACTTTCTTGCCTTTGACTTTTCCATCTTTTCAGAGACTTCGTTAGCAAATAGATCCAGATGGTCTAGTCTTTGTCCATAGGCTTCAACTGTCTGAATCAGGTCTTCTGTTGTTCTGATCATGTCAGTTGGTTTCTCACTCCGTCCTTCCCCATTTTTGGTTTGATAAAAAGAGTCATGAGGTGGGAAGTCGAGATCCAAAGTCGATATATCGCCTACATTGAGATCTACAACAGATAAACCTTGAACTTGAAAGTTTAGATGTTGAACCTTCGAGATCGGCTCGATCTTGGACAGATTCCATGGCAAGAGAGAGTGTAAGAATCGGTTTGTCAAGTTTCTCTTCTTCATTAATTCTAGCTTTTTCGAAGGAGCATCGAAAAAAAAACTTGTTGTTGATCCACCAATTAGTTTGTCATCAACTGATTTTATAAGGTCGGCAGATACGGTGGTCACAGTTTGGGAGAACTGATCTTTGATTGCCTCGATCTGGGAAATAGCCAATTCCCTTTGATCTGTTATTTCTTTGAGGCCAATCTGCCTCTGATCAGCTATCACTCCCTCAACTTCTTCTTTCAGGAGATCTTTGAGACATGATCTGATCTCCTGTAGTTGATCAGCGGTGATGTGAGATGTAGGAATGTTATGCGTCACTTGATCTGTTTCAGTTGTTTGTGCCTCCAGTGGTTGGTCATGAACTGCAGCACCAGTTCCACTGTCATTGGCAGCTCCTGCATCCTTCATAGTAAAGATCTCGCCCGGGAGCATCTTGGCGATTTTTTTCGCCTTGTTCGATCAACCCCTTTCTGTGGATCGAGCTTTGATAGATTCAAGATTATCACCACCGGTGATCCTACTTTAGCAGATTTCCTCATATCGAAATCAAAATCTGCAAACTCATCAGCACCGCCCATCTGTTCTATAATCATTATAAAATCTGAGAAGCTTTTTAATCGGAGATCTCTCCAGGTGAGGATCTCCATAACTTCCTCTCTAATAGCAGGATGGGCGACCAGTTCTGGATACGTCTCATCAATTTCTCGTTAGATTTGCATTCTGACCATTTTCCCTGTGATGGTCTTTGATGATCTAGACTCAGGAATTGTCTATCCAGATTCCGGTTGATGAGATGTGGAGGGTTCCGTGGTGCTTGAGTAGGTGGAAGTCATCCGATTGGCTCGACTGCAGAGGTTCATTGTAGAGGTAGGTGTGCGCTGGTTCTACAATGTAGGGCTTTCGATTCATGCGAATCGATGTAGTTTCGGAGTTCAAGGGTAGGTGGAAGAGAAGGAGAAACATGCTCGAAAAACCAAAGAAATGAGCGGTGAATCACTCGAGTTGGAGGAGAAAGAGATCGTTCGTCTCGTGCTTCTTCCTCGAGAATGTTCTCGGCGAGCTCTCGGCTTTGAGAAGCCTTTGTCATCGATTTTTCACCGATTTTTGTGGTGCATCGGCCGATCTGGCGCTCCTTCTTCATCGACTCATCTTCTAGAAACGAGTCATGGGGGCTGCTTCGCCTTCTTGACCTCTTCTCTCCCGGCCTTCACCATTTTCTTTTTTCTTCTTACGGGGAGCATCCGGTGTAGGACGAGGCTTCCTTTTTTTTTTCCTTTCTTGACTTTTTTGGGGTGGGCGCATATCATCATCGAATGGCCCATATATGGTCAAGAAGTGGTGGCGGGAAGGCCTTATAGGACTTCATCCATTCGGTCCCATTCAAAGATTTGGCGGTTTGTCTTTCAAGATAAGCGCAACCTTGTTGAGATTGCTGATCCTCTTCTTCAGATAGACCTGCCTCCATTCATTAACTCCAAACTTTTCATGTTCTTGGAGTAGAATGACCTTCAGGAAGCCATGCCAATTGATGTTCTTGGCTTCATCAATTATCGCAGACCATCTTTGTATAGTTTGACCGGATGTTACAAAGATTCGGGGTGAATGAAATACCCATGATTGTTTTTGACAATATGTCAAACAACGATCGGTATTTTTTTTAGCATCGGGCTTTGACAAAACTCAAGGGTCTTGACATGTTTGTCGGCTTCCTCTGAAGAGTTCTTTTTTCGATCGGCTCATCTTCATTCTCCCTGTAGTGCGCAGACGAGATTCTTCCTTTGGGCAAGCTGAACAGACGTGTTATGTCCGCGTTCGTCAGTCTGATCTCTTCTCCGTTGACTGACGAAAGTAGTTCTTCTCCCGGGGCATCCGTATCCACTCTTAAATTCCTTAGGAATTCGAGTGCTTCATACTGCATCACTGGATTGCAGTGAGCAGCGCAATATTTCTCAAGACCTCCTTTCTTCAGAATTTGCTCCACTTCCATTGATTCCGGATCCCGAGTGATATCAAATCGCATTTAACTTGTCATCGACAATCTTCGTTGCCAGTTCCGCATAATTGCACATTATTTTCCCCATTCCGTGAGTGGCCATCTACAATAAGATAGACTTGATTAAAGTTGTGCATAAACATGAAAATATCATATATTGATTAACAGACCTATACTCAGGCCTAATCATCGATAAACACATGCGGACACCAAGAAATAATAAAGCATAACACAGGATACCATCGATTGACAAAATCTTTAAGATCAATGGATTAAAAAATGATTCATCAAATAATCGAAATTACCGATTCTCGCTTTTTCGGAAAGATAATGTTGAAACTCAAGAAAAACACTTGAATCGCAGAAAAAGTAACTGAGTTTTCGAGAGAATAAATCGCAAGTTTGTGAATTAGAAAAAAACTCGGTAGGGTTTTTTGATGAACCTTTTAAAGATGAGGAGGGAAAAAAAAGACAAGATTTGGGAGATCAACCGTTTGAAAAGATTAAACGATCCAGTTAAAACGGTTTTGATCGTATGGTCGAAAAAGACGCATCTAAAAACCTTTTGGATTTAAAAGCTCATTTTGTAGCAATTTAATACAAGTACCCCACATCCGCATTAAATGTTTTGCAGGAATACGTCACAAAGGTAATGAGTACAGTAAGGCAAATAATATCAGATAAGATCAAATAAGTAAGCAATAAACAAGGAAACAAAAAAGCGTATCTGGTTGACTGATATTGTAATCAGTCAATACCACTTGTAGTTGTTGATTCCACTTGTTGATCTTAGTTTTCTGCCTAATCCTTATAATTTCCCAACCGTTTTTTTTTCAACCGATCCGCTTCACTTTATGTCCCGATTTCCCTTTTCGATCCTCCTTGATCGGTTGAAGTTCCCCTTCAACCGATATTTACGCTTTTCTCATAGATCGATATATATATCCGATTTGTTGTTGTATCAAGCTCAACTGATCTTCCTCATCAGATCAGTTTCGTATATAATCAGATTTCAGTTGACCTAATCTGATTATTCTCAGATCAAGCCAATTCTTGGGATACGTGTTACTGCCAAAACTTAGTCTAGAATAGTAGTCTCTATTCCCTAAGTTGGCATTATTTGACATCGTAATTATAGTCCAATATTTCGATATGTCAATCCGCCCGAATTTATCCAATTATCGATCAAGGATTCCTACACATTTGTCCTTGTGATGCAAATTTCTCTAAGAGGCTTTTTGAAATCAAATTTGCATTCACACCCTTGCTTGGCCTCTATAAATTGGACCAATGTTTTACACAACATAACCTATTCACCATACTTATCTTCTTTGTAGAATCATGTATCCTGGTGAACCCTTATTTCCGGTGAGACTTCCGGCAAACACCTTTACCCCTTTTTCAATGATTTCAACTTCTTAAATCAACCCTGTGTGTCCCTTATCACTGTTTTCGTCGTCATCAAAGATTTCACATACAATTGTTGCCAAGCTTCTCTACCACCAAGGCGGTGGGTTCTGGCTGTCATGAATCGAGAAGACACTTCTCCTAACCGTATGCACCTTGTGTGTCTATCGAGATGACAGAACTAGCATCAACAGACTCAGTCTGATATAAAACATGAGTTTGATATACGGTCTGGATCAGACAACAGCTGATCTTCGTATATCAACTCAATTTTGGCATGTAACACATGTGCCCATAAGGTCTTTGAACTAATTTCTTGGCACATGTGCTCCATTTAACAGCTGGAGAGTACATTGACTTCAGGTCTAAGGGCTCCTGACTTAGAAATCCTATCAACGCGCTCTCTCAATCCCTTTGGTTTTAGCTTCGGTAGCGGCTTTAGGATTATTTCAAAGCCTTCTTCCCTTGTTAAGTGGGGGAAAATGAGAGCATGAGATCTTAAAATCTCTCTCTCTCCTCCTCTTCTAGGGTTAGGATGAGGGTTTAGGGTTATAGGTTTAGGGTTTTTGGTTATGACTTATGTACTGACCTCCGGGTCCTTTGTACTTGTAACTTGTAATGTAACCTGACTTTCAGGTCTTTATCAATGAAAATTTCTGGTATTCCATTGTTGTGTAAATTTTCTGCTTTCTTATGCGATTGTAGGCTTTAATCTGTGAATCTTGCTTGTTGAATATCAGCTTAATCGACTTACAAAGTGTGAAATAACCAAACTGATTTAATCAGATAATTCTTTAAACTGAGCGTTTCCTTTAATCTGATAAATCTTAAATCTGATCAGTTCCTTTAATCTGACAAATCGTAAATCTGATCAGTACCTTCTTATATCGGTTCCTTGATCGATCTTACGATCGATTGAGATACCAAACTCAATCGACTCCTTTTAACCTGGTTAGTCTCTTAACCAGCTGGTTCTGGAGATCATCCCATCAAGCATTTTAGGTGCTTTTTCTCCAAGATCCAGAAGCCCTAGCTCATTGCATAATTCTCTCAATCGATCTCGGCTAGTGGCTTGGTTAGAATATCGACTTTTAGATATCGGTTATGAATCTTTTCCATTCGATATTCTTCTTTTCAACATGATCTCTTATAAAATGGTGTCCGACATCAACATGCTTGCATCTTGTATGTAGAACGAGATTCGAGTGATTGCAATAAAGACTATTATCGCCACGAATATAGGTACATTCTTAGCTACAATGTTATAATCCTCACCGCCGACTAAGCGGAGCGGTTGGGAGCAACATGACTTCCTTCGCAGACCATATATTCGCTTGAAGAGTAGATGTCGAATCGATGTCCCTTTTTTGAGAACCACGAGATCGGTTTTTACTTCCTAAAAACCATATGTTCCCGAGGTTGATTTTTCTGTCAATCTTGCAACCTCCATAATCGAATCGAAATACCCACTAAGCTCTAGATTATCATCGATGGGTAAAATAAACCAAGGTTTAATGTTCCTTCGGATATTTTAAATTCGCTTAGTCGCTTTGGTGTGGCTTTGCATTGGATTTGCTTGAAATCTGGCACATACACCTACTGCCAAAGTGATATCTGGTCTGCTGGCAGTTAGGTATAGTAAGGATCCAATGAGAGCCCTATATTCTTTCTGATTTGTTTTCTGACCATCCTCATCTGGATCCATCTTGAATCCAAATCATCATAGGAATTTTGGCTTCCTTCTTTTTTTTTGAACTCCAAACTTAGCCAATAAATTCCTAGTGTACTTTGCTTGGCATATGAATATCCCTTCTGTACTTTGCTTCACTTGTAGACCCAGAAAGTAATTCATCTGACCCATCATGGACATCTCGAACTTCCCTTGCATCAGTTTGCTGAATCTTTCACATAGACTCTTGTTGGGAGATCCGAAGATGATGTCGTCCACGTAGATCTGAACCATCAGAATATCTTCTCCATCTTCTATTCTGAATAAGGTTATGTCCACTGTTCCTTTAGTGAACCCACTGTCTATCAAGAACCGAGAGAGTGTATCATACCAAGCTCGAGGAGCTTGTTTTCAGCCATAAAGAGCTTTTCTTAAATCGGTACACTTGGTTGCTCTTTTTTCAAGCACGGAGGTTGTTCGACATAAACTTCCTCTGCTAGTACCCCGTTTAAGAAAGCACTCTTTACGTCCATCTGATACACAGTGAACCCTCTGTGGGAAGCATATGCCAGAAATAGCCGAATAGCTTCTAGGCGAGCAATTGATGCAAAGGTCTCATCATAATCAATTCCTTCTGATTGTGAATACCCCTTAGCAACAAGTCTTGCCTTATTTCTGGTGATGACATTTTTCTCATCTCTCTTGTTCTTGAAAACCCACTTCGTGCCAATTACGTCTTGATGATTTGGTCTGTCCACCAGTTCCCAAACTTGATTTCTCTCGAACTGTTCCAGCTCCTCCTGCATGGCTAGAATCCAGCTTGCGTCTTGTAGAGCTTCCTCTACTGTTGTAGGTTCCTTCATAGACAGATAACAACAATACATGGCACTTTCACCAATCCGATGTCTAGTTTTAACTCTATCAGATGGGTCTCCGATGATCAGATCAGTTGGATGACTGGTTATCCAGGTCCTTCTGTTCTGATTTGCGTCGGTTTGGAGAACATCATCCATTTTTGATAAAGGTTCATTACTAGCGACTGGGAGTGGTGCAGAGTTATGATCCACTTGATAAGAACATGTCTCAGTTGATGTTGGACTCATCATGTGCTGATGTCTGTTCGTGGGAACTTCAGGTGTTCCCCCTGAACCGGATGGTTCGATTGATCTCGCCCTCACCAGTATGCCGGCTTCTTCATCGACGGTTTTTCGTACCTTAGGATCTGATTGATCTGGTGAATCAGCTAGATCTGGAATGTATACTGTTACGATGTCTGATCCATTTTCCTTGATCGTTAGCTGATCCATTTTCTGAGCATCAGGTACTAGTTGATCAGGTACATCTTGTTCTGAGGTAGATTTCTCTTGTTCAGAAGATGCTTCATCAAAGACTACATGGGGTGTTTCTTCCACAACTAGGGTTCGTCTGTTGTAAACCCTGAAAGCCTTGCTCGATGAGGAATATCCTAAGAATATACCCTCATCTGACTTGGCCTCAAAAGTCTTCAACTGACTCTTCCCATTGTTGTGTATGAAACACTTACACCCAAAAACATGGAAGTAAGAAACACGAGGTTTTCGCCTTCCCACGATTCATAGGGTGTTTTGTAGTGAGCCTTAGTCGGAAGACATCCGCTTACGAGTATGGCATGCAAGTGTTGATTGCTTCTCGCCGTAAAACGGCTTGGTATCGCATGTTCAACTAACATCGTCAAGAAGCGAACTTCTTTTTGAGAGTTCTGTTCTCCGCTTACGCTACACCATTCATTTGTGGCGTTCTTGCGGTGATGTCTCATGTCAGATACCAAACTTAGAGCAAAAATCAATTATAAAAGAGTTCGTAAATTTCGTACCTTTATCTCGATCCGATTTTTACTACATCGACACCCTTCTCATTTTGTAATCTTTTAAGCAGCTCGGGTATCTTCATTGTCGTCTCATTCTTCTTATGTAAGAATATAACCAAGGTAAACTTGGAATAATCATCCACGATTACCAGAGTATATTTGCGTCCGCTGAGACTGACTGGTGTAACTGGTCCAAATAGATCCATATGAAGCGGTGCGAAGATTTTCTCTTGACGCTTGGGTCCAAGAATTCCCTTGAATGAAGCTTTGACTTTTTTTTCCGACATGCAAAGACATGTCTGATCCTTTGAAAATACTTCATTCGGAAGTCCTTCCACTAGAGACATCCTTGCTATCTTATTAAGAGTTTTAAAGTTCAGATGACTCATTCTTTTGTGCCAGAGCCAACTGCTACTTTTGGAACTCTTGACAATCAGGCATGCATTTCTTGGGCAACTGTTCCAATCACCGTAGATAGATCGTCCTTTCCTTGAACCAGTTAGCAAAATCTGTTGAGTGGCTCGATTCTTGATAGTGCATTGATCAGTCGAGAACTCAACGCTGAATCCGTTGTCGCAGAATTGTGAAACCGATAATAGGTTGTGCTTCAGACCTTCGACATACGAGACTCCAGTTACTTGTACATCATCATTCTCTAAGGTTCCGAATCCTTTGGTATAACCAAAGTTATCATCACCGAAGAGTACACGCGGGCCTTTCTGTTCTATGTAGGAGGTGAGGAGATGTTTGCTTCCAGTCATGTGCCTTGAGCATCCACTATCGATGCACCAGATAGTTGCTTGCACACCTCCTTTGTTGGCCAGACCCACGCGATCCTGCAGCCGAATCAGGCTTTAGGTACCCCTTTTGGATTGGGTCCTGAGGGGTTAGGATTAGTTTTGGGGATCCATACAAACAGAGAACTTCTATTGAGATCAGTTAGATCAGAAGGCCTGATTTGTCTCCCATACCTATCAACATAATCATATGTCTCTTTATATGCTTTCTGATTAGTATGATTATTAGTGTGAACCTTGGATGACTTAGAAGACTTGGGATTTATCTTTTCTGTTTGTCTTCTTTTCATCCAATTGTGGATCGGTCTTGGCTGACCCTAGATTTCTGATTATAGGGGTAGGTACGACTGCTACCATCAAAAGATTCATATCTTTTTGGCATAGGTGGTTTTTGCAGTTTACCTAAAGCATGCTTATTAGGCAGCTGACCTTGATTGGGTCTCAGATTAGACTTCCCTTTTACAGGTTGTCTTTTTTTTCGATACGATCTGATTGATCGAGTTGAGGTCTCTTCGAAGAACTGGGTTCTTCGTTGATTCCTCGGTGATGCTTTTACCGATTAGGGTCCATTTACTCCTTCCCGTTAGGTTGGGCCTTTTACCGCTCAACCGGGTCTTTTTCCGTATTGGATACAAGTTTGGCTTTTGGTGTATCTTTGTTTAAACTCGTCTGATTACACCCTTTTGAGATGAATCAGTCGGGGCTTTTGAGGATGTGGAAGGGTTCTCATACCCAAGTCCCTTCTTGTTAATCCTTGTTCAAAAATAGGTGTTCATGTCTTGAAATGGTTTTAGATGATTTTGTAAAAACTTCTATTTTCTTCGCAGATTATCCTCGGATGATTTTAGACTCTTATGCATTTGGAACAACTCATCAAATTTAAACTTTGCGGATTTTTTGAAGTCATCGACTTCTTTCGTTTGTTAATTGCTAGGCGATCTTTGATCTGCTTCTCTGATCGAAAGATTTAACTTTCGAGTATTAAGTTCCTCGGTTACCTTCGGCGGTTTATTGATTTAAGTTCAGAAGCTTTACTGAGATCGTTCTCTTTAGCAAGCTGATTATTTCTGATCCTCAGCTTGTCATTTTCAGCTTCCACTATAGCATAAGTGTCTACTGCATTGGAGAGATCCTCAAGCAATTGCTCAGAGTAGAGCTGCGCAGGTCAATCTCCCCAAAGGGTGTGCTAATGATAGCGGTGTGTAAAGCGAACAAAGCGAGTTTGGAGGTTACCTCAGTTGGTCCTCCTTGGCCATCGAGACGGATCTCATCATCATCCCAAGAGAATATCGATCGTCATTCTCATAGAAGTCAATAAGATTGATCGGATAGAAATCTTCTCGGAGGAGTATCCGAAATCCTCGAGGGGCGGAATCTGAATCGTCGATTCGGGCGTGTCGGCAACCATGGCTTTTACGTCCTGTCTTGCGTTGCTCTCTTCGCTTCTCTTTTCTTCCCTTTCTCTTAGCGTCCGTGCAGGCGATCAGACTTTGTAGTGACACAACTTCTCCTGATTGAAGCACGCTCCTTGATCCACGAACCTTTTCTTCGGGTGAATCACTCCGTCTCAGATGATCTATCGGGTGACTTCCTTTACGATAGTAGTCTGAGCTTCTTCATACGATTGGTTATCTCTTCTCTCATCATTTAGATTATCTCTTTTCCTTTCTTCTCTGTGATCTCTTCGATCATCAGATCTGGTTCTTTCTGGAGATATGTTGGCTGATCTCCTATCTCTTCCTCGGCTATGTTGATAATCTTTATAGAATCTTCGATACTTACCAAGTTAAATATTTGATTTTTCTAGTTTCCTGGTAAGCAGAGCGATCTGTTCTGCCTGACTTATGATGTTTCCAATGGGTTCATTGGCCTTCGATCTGCTGCTGGTTGCCTTAAAAGCAACTGATTTAGAAGTTGAGGCTTCAGCGGGCACCTCATCTTCATCTGCTTGTCCTCTCTCAATTAAATCGAACTCGTGAGCTTTAAGGCTCAAGAACAAAGCTACTTCGGCTTCATTTTTGAAATGTCTTGGCAATCCTTGATTACCGTGACTTTCATATCCCATTTCTTGGTAAGAGATCTTAATATCTTGTAGTTGATATCCTTGTCTGACATCTCTCTACCAAGTTCTCGTAGCTTATTCACAGATATAGTAATCTTTCCATCGAGTTTGTTGATGGTCTCGTTGGGCAGCATCTTCAGTTTTTCGAACTTCACTAGTTCGGCTTGTAGACGGCTGTCTTTTATCTGGTCATTTCCCTCGCATATCTCAGCTAGAGTGTCCCACATTGCTTTCGCAGTTTTGAGATATTTAATCTTTTCCTTGGTGACCTTGTCCATTGTTTTCATGATAATATGCCTGGCGATTGTGTCTAGAGTATGCAGTTTCCTTTCCTCTGCATCCATCAAGGCTGGGCTTTTTCGTACAAGACTTCCCGGCAAAAGTTCGGATCTCCTCCAACTGCAGGGTTGTCGTGATATATGATGATGGGTCCTCTTTCGATGATTTCCATCATTCTGCCACTAATCGAACCTAGATGGTTGCACATATAAATGGCCCAATCTGCATACTCATCAATTGAGAACTTCGGCAGATCATGATACATACCGAGGGTATTATCCATCTTTGAGTGATTTTGGAAAAAGAATGAGTTTTAAAAACGGTTTTTCAAGATCTGCTCAAATGACCACAAAGATTCTTCCTCAAGAATCGATGATACTCAAAGCCAGTGGTCTGTAGAACCACTGCTCTGATACCACTTGTAGGTCCCGAACGGGTTTTGTGAGGGCAGAAGTCTAGAGGGGAGGGGTGAATAGACTTCTGAAAACTTTTTGTGCAGATCAGGTGTGATGGCAGTTAGCAAATGATCGAGTCGCGAGTGAATCAATTTGGATCGATAACCAACTTACTAATCGCTGAAAGGCGGTCGGTTCGGTAACTATCGGTTTAACGATGCGTCTGGAAGCTAAGTTTTACCCGTGTGATAAACCAGTTTTGATAAATCAGATTCCAAAGTTAGTCTTTTAACCAGTTGACCGAAGTGTCAAGGTTGATCAGATCAGAAGCTTGGTGCTAGCTGATCTCAACTTAGAATATGTATGCTGCTTTAAAAGTTGTGTGCGATTGTGTAAACAGTTAATCAAAGCGGTAAAGGCACACAAGATTTATAGTGGTTCGGACAAACCAGATCCTACGTCCACTCTTCCCTATCACAAGGCACCAACTAAACCAATCGAACTTAGATTTTTGTGTTAGTCCAACACAAAGACAATCGACATATATTTAAGGAGTTCTCACTCAACCGATCCCAGAAATCAGAACTAGAAACCCTAGTCTGAAATCTTGCTAAACAACTTAACCTAACTTTGGGTTTGGATAAGTGTTGGGAAATTTATAGTTTTGATGAAAAGTTCCAAAAACACATGTAATAGGACCCGGTCGGACACATTAGGTATCGATGTTTCCATTATCTTGCTATAGGAGACCGGTTGATAATGATTGTATAAAACAACCGATGTAATAGATAGGTCACATATTGAGGGGGAACTCAATATGTATAGGTCGAATCCAAGAATCGGAAGAAAGTCGATATCCGACAAGCGTAACGTTAAACCGAATCGGAAGATCGGATCGAATCGATCTAGTCGATAACTTCGCCAGGTCATGAAGCTCAAACCTCTAATACTAGAAGATCGATGACTTCCGGAAGATAAGACCGAAGACCTACATCGGTAGGAGTCACCGGTTGAAGCTAAGTCAACAGCGCCCCGAAGACTCTATCGGTAGACCGATCGATTCGGTTGTCGATCAAATACTCATAAGATGAAAAACCGATGTTTCATCTTATCATACGTCTGCGATCTAAACAAAAGAATACCAACCTTAGTTGGAGGAACAACACCGCAGCAAGGCTTCCATCCAATAAGGAAGAGACACGTATGAACAGAGCTAATACTCGCGGGATTCGATGTTGCTCTCTCAAACGACTATAAAATACACATTCACGCCGGCCCGCCCATGCCGTCTCAAGACGCCACATCAAGCCCGCAAGTTCATTTAAAATAGCACGAAATTCAAATTGCTCTCCAACGGCTCTTTGATTTCAAGGTCTATAAATATGGGATCACACTTCGAGTGAAAATACTAAATGCTTGGACAAACAAAATAATCAAGAAGCTCAAACTATAGTCGATTTCATACGAAGAACACAACAACAAGCTTATTTTATATTGTGTTCATCCCATAAGTTCTTAGCAAGAAATCTTTTCATCTAGCTATTATTAGGTCAGCTTTGTACGCAAGGAAAGATTTCATAGTTGAACTTAAACAACCTTACCCAAACCCCAAGTTAGGATAAGTTGTTTTAGCAAGATTCGATCTAGGGTTTCTAGTCTTGATTTACGGGATCGGTTGAGTGAGAACTCTTAAAACATCTGTTGGTGTCTTGTGTTGGACTAACACACAAAACTAAGTCCAAATCGGTTAAGTCGGTTAAGTTGGTGCCCTTTGTGAAAGGGAAGAGTGGACGAGGGGTTGGTTTGTCCGAACCACTATAAATCTTGTGTGCCTTTACCGCTTTGATTAATCGCTTTCTCATCGCACAATCTTAAAGCGCATACATATTCTAAGTTAAGATCGATAGCACCAAGCTTCTGATCTGATCGGACTTGATATTTCTGTCATCTGATTAAAAAGATAAAACTTGGAATCTGATTTATACAAACTGGTTTTTCCACACGGGTAAAACTTAGCTTCCGCACACATCAGTTAATCTGATAGTTACCGAACTGATCTGTTTTCAGCGCTCATAGAAGTTGGCTATCGAGACAAACTCGATTCACTTTCGCTTCTGATCAAAGCTATCCGCTCTCACACACCGATCAAGACGAAAAGTTTTTTCAAGTCTATTCACCCTCCTCTAGACTTACTCACATAACCCGTTCGGGACCTACAATAAGGTTGTTTTGGTTCCAACTATGAAATCTTTTCTAGTGTTTAAGATAGCCTATCAGCTAGATGAAAATATTTCTATGCTAAGAACTTATGGGATGAACACTTAATAAAATAATCTTCTTGTTCGTGTTCTTCGTGCGGAAATTCGATAATTGCTTGAGCTTCTTGATTGTTCAAGGTTTCCGTGTCTTCACTCAAGTGTGATCCCATATTTATAGACCTTGAAATCAAAGAGTCATTGAGAGCAATTTGAATTTCGTGCTATATTTGGTAGGTTTGCGGATTAATGTGACGTCTTGAGAACGGCATGGCCGAGAGTGTGAATTTTGTATTTTATAGCCATTAGAAGAGAGCGAGATCAAATCCCGTGAATTGTCGGGTCCGATCATACGTGTCTTGTTCTTATTGGTTAACAGACGACTTTTCAAAGGTTGTTCTTCCAACTAAGTTTGACATTCTTTTTGTTCGCATCTATCGCCCCATGATTTGGTGAAATATCGGTTTTCACCGGTGAGTCGACCGACAAGTCAAAGTGATCGATCTACCCGGATGGAGTCTTCGGTGCTGTTGACTTAGCTTCAACTAGCGTATCTTTACCGATGTAGGTCTTCCGGTCTGATCTTCTGAAAGTCATCTGATCTTCAAGTATTCTGAGTTTGAACTTCATGACTTCAGCTGAGATATCTGACTTGATCAGATCGATCTGATCTTCTGTTCTTCTCTTGCATTCTGGCATGTCGGATATCAGTTATTCTTTGGGTTTTCAGATCTGACCTATACATATTGAGGTTCCCCCTCAATATGTGACCTATCTATTACATCAGTTGTTTTATACAGTAATTATCAACTGATATTCTATAAACGGTAATATAAACATCAGTCAGCTAACAGGTCTGACTGGTCCTATTACATGTGTTTCTGGAACTTTCATCAAAACACTAAATTTCCCAACACACCACCACACTATTACACTTCAAAAGAACATATTAAAAAAAAAAACAGCAAAAAAGATGCTTTCTTTTGAAAATTTTAAAATTTTATTTGTTGATCAACATGCACCACCATACTTTGATAAATCGGACACAATGTGCCACGTTCAACGCACGTGTCAGAAACCTAGTCTTTTAAAAAGTATATGAACATGAAAATCATATATAATTATTTATTGGAAAGGTGTATATGAACATAAAAACCAAAATATTTATTAATTAAAAGATGTATGTACGAATATGAAGATTTAATCATTAATCTAACGGCAATGTACGGTGAGACTGTTTTACAATAAAACGTATTATAATTTGAGCATATTATTTTAATATTTAAAAAAAATGAATATTGATTACCTGCTTAATACAAGTTTTTCTGTTGATTTAAAAGGTGTGGGAACATCAAATGAAGGGGCTATATTAGCTAAGGGTGCAAAAGTCAGAAATCGGTAGTCGGGCGGATATGGGCCGCCTAGCGCCTAAGCCGTCTAGGCGGGGACTAGTCGGGGACTAGTCGGTTCGGTTTTCTTTTATTTTTTTATCTAAATGAGTTTTATTTACTACTTATCGATATATTATAATAAAATTACACTTCAAAATTAATTAACAAATTCACTATACAACCGCCTAAATCTAGATAACAATTGAAACACCTTTTCTTATATATATTATCTATTATAGAGTACAAAAAGATTAATTTAACATAAAAAAACTAAATAAATTTGTGTTTTGGAATTTTGGTGTAGTGAAAATTATCAATTTTAAGAACAAAGTCTCTCATTATCAAATAATACCTTAGTGTTGGACACCTAGCTCCTGATTTAGCCGTCTAGCTCCCGACTCGGTCGCCTAAGCTGCGCCTAGGCAAAATTAGATCGGCCGACGATCGCCTAGCGCCTAGACTCCGCCTAAGTTGGGACTAGTCGGGACTTTTACATCACTGATATTAGCTAGATGATTATAAAATTTTAACTTTGTTTGAGGGTATAACAATTTCACACTATTAATTTCTCGGTCAAAAGCCGGATCTTCAAATCAACAATTGTCATGTAAAGTAAATTACAATAATTTTGGTCAAAGTTGCATCTAGGCTCCCAGAAATTTCAGGCTTCATTACAATTTTGTCCTCTAAAATGACTCGTGGAGCTCTTTAAATTTTCGTTCCTTTTGTTGGATTTTATTTTTCCTTTTTTGTTGGAGGTTGGGGGTGATATATTTCATATGTCATTCGTATTTAAGGAATCATGGTCCACGGTGGAAATTTTTTAATTTATTTAAAACTAAGGCCAAATATTTTGTTTTAGAGTTAATCTCATGTGCACGAATTGCACGGTGCAATTAGATTCAATTATAATTTAGATAAACTATGCACTTTAAACCGTAACCCCTAAACAATGAACCCTAAGTCATATATGAACCATTCGGGTCGGGTGAACCATGAACCACTTGGGCCGAGTGAATCATGAATAACTCGGGCAGGGTTTGGATCCGGGTCGAAAAAAAAAACCTAAAACTGAAATTAAAGTTAAAAGAAAATTAAAATTAAAAAAAAATTAAAAAAAATTAAAAAAAAAACTCCTAAAATTAAATTGCACCAATTTTATTGGTGTATGGGGTGCACATGAGAATTTGCCCTTATAATGAATATTACCTTCCAGAAGAACTAATGAACTATATATATGCCTTAATTTTAAGAGTACCTACATCTTAGAAAAGTTTCTACTATAGAGTAGAGTTTTTTTTTTTTTTTCCCCGACGAAAGCTAGTACAGAGTTTAATTACGGGCCAACGAACCTTAATTTAAAACAAAATACGGGTTTATTCTTGAGGTAGAATATTAATTGTCAGCAAATGAAAATCGTAATGAAAAGAAATAGGCATGTGAATATCGTAATAGAACAGAAATAATATCACAGAAGACAGAAGTCGATCTATAAAAATTGAGCAAGTTAATTTAGGCTGTAAGTTTACATTATGCAAATCATTTTAATATTGGAAAATTAAAAATTCACAGGGCAATATTCTTAGTTTTTTAATCAGGTCTGTATCACTGTTTTCAAAATCGGGTTGAACCGGGAACTAGTCATGGTATCGGTCCGATTACCCTCAAAAAATTATTTTTACGGTTGAACTAGAAAAAACGGGCAAGAATCGGAAAAATCGATCAAAACCGAAAAACCGGTAGAACCGAATTTTTGTTATTTTTGTTATTTTTTTAATTAATTTAAAATTTAATCCTTGTTATAGTCGTATGGCTGTCAGGCGACCACTCACCGGATGGTCATATGGCATCATGGCTGTTGGGCGACCATCACTGCGAACCCCGATCCCATGGGGGTGATTGAGAAAGCTGTTATCCGAGGCCGAGCATCGTCGACTAGTAAATGATCCTAGGGTGACAACCTAAGGTCGCCCGGGATAAGTATGGAAGAGATCCGGGAAATCAAGGGCGTGGATATCGCGGGTGTAAGCAAGGCAAGAATATCCGAGCGCGAAGATCACGACCCCGGATGAGAGGAATTGTGCCCCGGTTGCTTGTAACCCTAGAGGGCCAACGAGTCAGGCCCATGAGAGCATTTAATCTAGTTTTGTAGTCTATAAATACCAGTTGTATAATTCATTGTAGAAGGAGAGAGAATTCTTATAGATTAGGCAGATATTATAGTGAACTTCCTAGCTTGGTATCGCCCCCGGACGTAGCCACCTTTCGGCGAACCGGGTCACCAAATTTCGTGTTTTTACTTGCTTTACTCGTTGTTTATTTTGTGAGTGATTGTTAGTACTGTTAGTGTTAGTGTCCTAGAGACAATCCATTGTAAGGACATAATAATCAGATAATATTCAGTATTTGTTTAATGTTAATGTTTGTTTAATATTAAATGTATGGCATTACACTCATTAGAATATTATGTTTGATTGTTTGCATTTATTCTTATATGTGTTCCCATGAATCACTGCTGTCATTGAGTGTGTGAGAACTAAGATGACTTAAGCTTGATTCTCAAATAGCCCCAATCGAGGATCATCAAGAATGAGATATTGATGATGCAATGGAGATTGGTGTGCGATCTGCATCATACTCTTAGAGAGTGTAGTAAGATCTCACTTACTACGAGATACTAGGTATCTCATGATGGATGCACAAATACCTTAGAGGGTATTGGTATACCCATCCGAGAAACCGTTTGATGTAGTTCCACTATATGTGTCTACGGGTGTCTCGGTTAGTGGGAGCTATGCGATACTCCTTTGACTTGAGGTCAATACGCACGACATGTGTGGAGTGATGAACTTTGACCATGACCGACGCTTGCACCCGTCTATGGGTAGATATGACTTGTATTGAGTTCATCACGAAGTGCATGTGCGTGGTAGTTGAGCCAAGAAAAGGATTCATTCCTCAAAGTGGATTTATAGAGAATACTCATCTTCTCATCATAATTGGATCTAAGTCATTGGCCAATGCACGTCAACTTAGACTTTGTGACTAAGTGTGACACTAATGATCAATCAGTGATTAGAGATAAATTGATTTATTTATTTGAATAGACACTTCATCATGTTCAAGACTAAATCGAGTATTCGTGAATGAAAGGAGGAAATTGCAATTGCCCACATTTCTATTACAGGTAGTTGCACTTTTCTCGCAACGTACCTCATATATTGAGAATGTATGATTTATTGTCTAGGGTTCAATTAAGACCGTTAGTTTGACTAATCGCTCGATATATGAGGGCCTATGAGTCACACAACAAGTATTCCCCTTTACAAATTAAAGTTGGTTGATTAAATGTTAAATTGAATTTAATAATTAATTTATGGAGAATTAATTAATAATAGATTAATTTGGAATTAATTATTATTAATGTTTAATTAAATTGGATTTAATTAAATAAGAATTCCCAACAATAATATATGAAATATTATTGTAGGATTTAATTATATGAGGAAATAAATCGTAGAGATTTTCCACATATGGAAATTAAATTCGTAGAGATTTATATGGAGAAATAAATCCTAGGGATTTATACAAATAAGGATTAGGGATATTATTTCTTAATTAGGCTAGCTTAAGATTTAAATTAAGTCTCTCCTATAAATATGAGCTCTTGGGATTCATAATTATCAGTTGTTCAAATTTCTTCATAAAATCTAGAGTTAGAATTTTCCTAACAAATTCATCTCGGGATTCAACGCTGGCGAATCTGCGCGAATTTGTAAACAAGAATTACGTGGATACCGTAGTTGAGAAATCTGCTCTTGAGTTGCTGTAAGATTTCTTGTTACTGTTTTTCGTGTTCATACTTGCAATTATATGTTCGTTGTTGGTGAACTGTTTAATTCCTCTGCGCATGTTTTACGTGTTTACGTGCCTCTAAAATCCAACAGTGGTATCAGAGCTTCAGGCTCTTTGTTATAATTGCTTTTTGGTTTTAAAATTAAAATTAAATATTTTTTTAAACCATGAGGCACGGTTCTTTAGAAGAACCGCACCCCTCGTATCTTTGTTTGATTTCTGGGTATCACACCCACTCATCTTCAAACCCCATAATTAGGATTAACCCCAAATTGGGGTTTCGCCGCTGCAATTCATCGCTCCTCGGCCGGAGGCGCTACGCCGCGTCGCTGGAGGCTGGCGCTAGGCGAGGTACGTGCAGAAGCTCACGGCGTGGTTCGTCGCGCCCGTCGCAATGCGACGCTTTCGTCACGATGCTTCACTCCCGTCGCGATTCGCTCACTTCCGTCGCGAGTCGCCGCCCTCTGTTGCAATTCACCTCCACCTGACGCCGTATCTATTCACGGCGGTGCGCCTGGACTCCATTGGGACTTGGCCGGCGTGTCTATCTCGGTGTTTTTCGTGGCGGCGCGCCACCGGAATCGAGACGACTCAGTGGCGGTGCGCCGTTGCTTCGATCGTCTTCTCCGATCAGACTGGTTTCGAACCAGGTCTGAACAAGGGGCCGCGGCTCCGCGTGTGCCCCTTCCCTATTCGACCGTAACCGCGAGTCGCCCGCACGCTAGGCATGACGCCGGCGACTCGGTTCGGTCCGATTGATGTTGCCGTGAGCCGCATTCTTCGTTTTTGTCCCTTTGCTTCTGACATTGAATCTGGACATTTTTCTAATTGTTTGGATTTCATGGTTCGGTTGCACAGTAGATTAATTGGATTAATTTGTGATGAAATCGTTAAAAATTTCTGAAATTTGGTTGATTTGGGTGTTTGGATTGTCGGATTGGATTCGATTTGGTATGGGTGATGATGTTGGAAGGCTGTTTTGCAAATTTGATTTGAGACAGGCCTTCCCGTGCAAGTTTTGGAAATTGCACCTGAGCCCCCGGAATAAAACAAATAATTGAACACTTTTGGATTTTTATTTATTTTTAAATTTCTAAGATAAAATTGGTTGGACCAATATGGATTAATTGTAATTTTAATAACCTTAAAATTGAAACTTTAACTTGGACTTAAAGATCGTTTTTAAAAAGGATTTATTAA
Organism: Stenogyne calaminthoides; assembly: GCA_037126765.1. Taxonomy (NCBI): domain Eukaryota; kingdom Viridiplantae; phylum Streptophyta; class Magnoliopsida; order Lamiales; family Lamiaceae; genus Stenogyne; species Stenogyne calaminthoides. The sequence continues at coordinate 1,225,537 of JBBCBC010000032.1, forward strand.
AACCCACTGTTAACTTGTTTAATCGTTTTAAATTAGTTAACCCGTTTTACAGTCCGCGTTATAACTGTTTGGGTAGGCGGCGCCCAATACTTGTCGGACCGTGTTAAATGCTTGGGTAGACGGCGCCCAAATATTTGTTAGTCCTCAAATGTGACTTAGACATCATGATGGATCTCGATTAAGCAATTAATACCCCGCCTTTAAAATGTTCCTCACTAAAATATAGTTTTCTCATTAATTTGATAAGATGTCTTCCAATGAGTACTTAAAGACCCTCGTCTTTTGCTCGGATCTACATCTAACGGGACTCTTATAGGGACATGTGATGTCGCCGCTTGATGGTTGTAAACCAACTTAACTTTGTTTTGCTAGCCCTCGCGGGGAATAAAGGGTAAGTGACATCAGCCGAACTAAGTTCGACAAACTAGGAGTTGCAGATTGCAATTGGTTTGGAGACCTACCAGTTATGCTGTTATAATGATCAGCCCTCGCTGAGATTATAATAGTAGTAATGTGGATCCTAGTCCATTATGATTTATATGTGATATAAATTCGTACTTTTCCGATGAGGTCGTTAAGTATGTGAAAATAATGGAGACAAAATAAATTTAAAAGACCATATTTATTTTGATTGCTGAATATTGATCATAGGAATTATGTGTTTTAATTCCTGTTTTATTTTATTTCTCTAGGATTGTTGAAATGAATAACTTGTCATTGAGAAGCGTTTTGGAAACGAACAAATTGGCTGGGCCAAACTTTCTCGACTGGCACCGAAACGTTCGTTTGGTGCTCAGACAAGAAAAGATTGAGTACGTGTTGGACACACCAATCCCTGCTACCCCGGAGGCTGTTGGGGAATAAGTTGCACGGATCTATTCGGGATGAATATTTAAATATAAATTTAATTCTTATAATTATTACTAGCATGAATTAATCCTATATTAATTCAAATAATAATCCAACAACAAATCATGCATATAATTAATTCACGTAAAACCTACGCATGCGGAAATTCTACGAGCTTACGTGAACATACCTCTCGGGACGACAATGGTCTTGTTGATTAGACTCACCAAAAGAACTTCCCAAGTATTCCCTTAATCCTTGCTCGACTATCCGGTGGTAGGACACTTGCGAACAATTAACAAAAGGAAAAAAATAAACTTTGTTGCACCACTTTCGTGGATTTGCTAATTTTTCCAGCACATGGAATTGTCCTTGGGAATGAAAGAGTCATCCCCTATTTATAGAGCATAGGTGGTCGAAATTTTGGGTAGAAAATAATGTGGGAAAATCTTTTCTCGATCTCCAAGAAATCTTGAATATATCTCCTATATTCTTTTTCCCATAATTATAATATTCCACAAAATCCCACCTACTCTTTGTTATGGGATATTTTCGAAAATAATAGGCAAGATTCCAAGATTTGGATCTTCTTGAATTTATGAGATATTCTTGTATTTCAAGAAATACATATCTTCCATAATATCTTTTCAAGAAAATCAAGAAAATCTTTCTTGCTCTTTATATTTCAAAAATTTTGAAATTATCTTCATGAATAACCAAGTGGGAGATTTCTTGAATTTAATGAGATAATCTTGTATTCCAAGAATACATATTTTCATTCCATAACAAAATTCAAAGAAAATCTTTCTCCCATTTTATCCATAAATTTTGAAAATATTGAGGAAAAATAAGCAACAATATTTATTTTATTTTAAACACCTTTTTTCAGTTATTGGACTATATGTTGGGCTACTCAGGGGGCCTTTAGGAGAATTAAGATTGGACCTTCCAAATGGATCTTGAATTATCAATTTTGAGCCACAATATTATTCAAGCCCATAAATATTAATTAATCCCACTACATAATTAATATTGCACTATCCATCTTAACCCATATTACAGTCAATATGGCTCCCGGTTATTATTTCTCGTGTTTAAGATTATCTAGCCCATTAATTAATTCAAGCCACTGAAATAGCTTTCCGTTAATTAATATCTTTTGTCCTTGGTCAAGGAACGGTTCAACATTATTATCCATACCGGAAACTAATTCCACTTGCAATATTTGGTATGATAAATCTTATGAACCTCCCAAGGGGGCAAATCGAACAAACGTACTTGCACACGATTCTCCGTATTAAATCTTAGCAATCACATGTGACCAATAATATTGCCCAAGATAAAAAGTATTGAATCTCGTTGATTATCTACCCATGATAAGTCAAAGCAATAATTACCAACCACACGTGATCCTATTTAAGGAACGAAGATTAAGAAATAACGAACCACTAAGGTCTAATTCTTCCTTGTTCAGTTCTGAAGAATTTGCCCTCCTGTAGGTCCTATTCAGTGCATCAGTCATGCACTAGTGTAATCTCTTGGTCAAGACAAGTCAATCCGAGCCTTACACTTCAACCTTTCACGATGAATTGTTCATTTCCATCTAGGTCGTGAATGGTGTACTTTTAGTTACAAGAGACTGTTAATTTAATCTTCTGTGATCTGGTATCACTAAATTAACTACAATGTAACACGTACTATTTATTGAACAGTTATGCAGTAAATATATGTAACATTCAATGATATTTAAAGCATCAGTGATAAACAATTTATTTCAGTAAATAAGTCCGAAATTCAATTTTGATTATACAAAGTAAAAGCATACTTTCTAGTATAATCCCAACAATCTCCCACTTATACTCAAAGTCTGCTTTTAAGTATACTACAACATGTGTCGTGTAGTTCCTAATTCGTGACATCTAATGTCACCTACACGAACCTAATAATTTCTCCCACTTATACTCAAAGCAGATTGACAACGGTCTTGACACCCATTCCTTTCACATGTCTCTCGAATGTATTCAGAGGCAGACCCTTTGTGAATGGATCTGCTAGGTTGTCTTCAGACGCTATCTTTGCCACATCTATATCTCCTCTCTTAACAATTTCTCGTATAAGATGGTATTTCCTTTCAATGTGTTTGCTGGCCTTGTGGGCTCTTGGTTCCCTTGAATTTGCAACTGCTCCGGCATTGTCACAATAAACAGTGATTCTGCTGGGCAAATTCGGAACCACATCTAAGTCCACTAGGAAGTTCTTGAGCCAAACCGCTTCTTTCGTTGCCTGAGCAGCTACATATTCGGCTTCCATGGTAGAATCTGCGACGCATTTCTGCTTAACGCTTCTCCATGTCACGGCTCCTCCCCCCATGCAAAACACACTACCGGAGGTAGATTTTCTGGAGTCTATGTCTGATTGGAAATCCGAGTCCGTGTAGCCGATGGGGATTAGACTATCTGACTGATAAATTAACATTCTATCCCGAGTTCTTTTCAGATACTTCAGAATGTTTTTAACTGCCGTCCAATGTTTTTTTCCCGGGTTACTTTGATATCTTGCCACCATGCCAACGGCAAAGCAGATATCCGGTCTCGCACACAGCATTGCATACATAAGGCTTCCGACAGCCGAAGTATAAGGAATGCCTCTCATGTCATCTATCTCCTTTTGCGTCTTAGGGCACATTTTCTTGGATAGATGGATTCCATGTCTGAAAGGTACGAAGCCTTTCTTAGAATCCTGCATGCTGAATCGTTTCAAGACAGTGTCTATATATGAGGCTTGCGATAAGCCTATCATCATTTTCTTGCGATCTCGAGTGATCTTGATCCCAAGGATGTGTGCGGCTTCCCCTAAGTCCTTCATATCAAACTGTTTTGAAAGCCATGCCCTTATGTCTGATAACACCTTTACATCGTTCCCGATGATCAGAATATTGTCTACGTATAGTACTAAGAATACCAATGCAGTTCCGACATGCTTTTTGTACACACAACTTTCGAACTCATTTTGATCGAACCCATAAGACTTTATAACATGATCAAAACATTGGTTCCAAGCTCTGGATGCCTGTTTGAGTCTGTAAATGGACTTCATGAGCTTACAAACTAGGTGTTCTTGGCCTTTTTCAATGAAGCCTTGGGGTTGTTGCATATAGATCTCTTCATCAAGACTTCCGTTAAGGAAAGCTGTCTTGACATCCATTTGCCAGATTTCAAAATCGAGATGCGCATCAATCGATAAGAGAATTCGGATGGACTTAAGCATGGCTACGGGCGAAAAAGTTTCCTCATAGTCGATCCCTTCTTTCTGAGTATAACCTTTAAGCCATTTAGTCTTGCTTTGAAGGTTTCCACCTTCCCGTCCGGGTCCTCTTTTTTCTCTTATACACCCACTTGCAACCAATGAGTTTGACCCCATTAAGTGGTTCGACTAGCTCCCCACACTCTGTTATGAAACATAGAACCCATTTCGCTTTCATTCTTTGTTTGCCAAGAATCTGCATCCTTGTCTTGGATTGCCTCGTCATATGTCCATGGGTCCGATTCGCCTTGTCCGAATCAAGTCCGAGGACTCTCCTATTCCCATGAATCTCTCGGCGTTTCACAACCCTCCCACTACGATGAGGCTCCGGTTGTGTAAGTGTGTCGTTTGGTATGTCACTGTTGCGAGTCGTTTTATATGGAGAATATTATGTGGCTAATTCGGTGACAACTCACAAACAAAATATGCACGTGTAAAATAAACTGCAAATAAGAGGAATTTGTTGACCCAGTTAAATCAAGAAATGACTACTCACGAGAGGCGTACCAAGTCGATGTGTCGAGCATCGAGCATATCTTGACCCCTCGGGTTGTCGAGAGCCTTCAGATGTCTCGAGCCCCTCGGGATATCTCGAGCATCGAGCATCTTGACCCCTCGAGTTTGTCTCGAGCGCCCGGGATATCTGAGCATCAAGCATACTGACCCCTCAGGTTGTCTGAGCCTTCAGGATGTCTGAGCCCTCAGGATATCTGAGCGTTCAGGATATCTGAGCATCGAGCATACTGAACCCCCTCAGGTTGTCTGAGCCTTCAGGATATCTGAGCGTTCAGGATATTTGAGCGTTCAGGATATCTGAGCATCGAGCATACTGACCCCTCAGGTTGTCTGAGCCTTCAGGATATCTGTGCATCGAGCATCTTGTCCCCGGTCGTAAATCGACTCGGTATCTAATTTCTTCTTCCCTGATCTGATCAATTTGACTGATCAGATCAACATCTTTTCAGGATCATTCTGCTCGGTTAGTTTGGCGAACATACCTATTTGCTCGGTAGGCTGGTTAAGCAACCTTGATTGAATATTACACGTGTCCTCCGACGTGTTCGATTAATACTGAGTAATTATATCGAACACAACAATACCCCCCAGCCGGGTCGCTTTGTATTCACCATGGGGGCCCGACTGTTATATTTTGATTGGGCCGACGTAAGCGTCGTTTCGTCTTCTGTGCCAGATTTCAAAAAATTTTCAAACCCGGCATCTATAAATACCCATTTTTGCCGCCTCAGTGCCCTTTCTTTCTTCACTTCTTCTTCTTGCTTTCATTCTCTTTCTTTTTTGAAATTTCCGGCAAGGGCTTTCCTATTTCGGCGACGGATTTTATCCAGGTAACTATTTCATTCCCTTGTTAATTCCAATTATGGCTTCTCGTTCAAATTCCTCTGCTTCAGTAGAATCAGAATCAAATCGACATAGTTCCTCCTCCCCCTCTTTCGGTACAATCTCTCGTATCGACGCTGATGCGTCAGAGATAAATATCTCGGGATCAAGGTCTCGTTGGCAAGTTCGGCAACCGTTTACCATTCTTTCTTCCGATTTCGATGATGCCCTAAATGAATTAGATAGGGATTTAGCCCGTATCGATTTTTTGGATGATTCAGATGAAGATTCTTTGCCCCAACCCCAAATTAGGTCTAGGGTTGTAGATAGTCTTGATGTGAATAGGAATGATGATAATGTGAGGGAGGAATTCTTGATGGCCGTGAATATCGATGAGTCGAACAGGGGGTTAGGCGGCGAGCAGAACACATAACTTGATATCCCTGTTGGTGTCCCTCATAGCCCAACATATAACGAGTATAATGCTCATTATGATTTTGATTGGCCTGAACAACCTCGTAGGACTAGGGTTGAGAATGAGTACTCGACGAGCAAAATTGCGAGCATAATTGATGTTGATATGCTCGCTCAGCTGTATAGAAACTACGAAACCCCCAAAGATGTCTTTTTCTGGGCACCTGGTCCTGATGAGAGAGCAGACCAGCCCCCTGAGGGTTGTGTTGCTGTGAATTTGGACACGATGGAAGCGGGCCTTCGGTTTCCACTCCATCTGGCTATCACTCATTTGCTCGTAGAATGAAACATTACCATTACGCAGCTGAAGCCGAATGGGTGGCACATGATTATGAGCTTCTTGACTTTGTTCGGCAAAATGAAGCCCGTATATTATCCCACAGCAGCTGAACTCACACGACTAGTGCATTTGACCCGTCCGAAGGGCGAACATGGATGGCTATTTATGCAAGCAAATGCTAAGTGCAAGATCATTGAGGATGTGCCGAACAAAATCAGTGATTGGAAGGAAAAATTCTGGTTCGTTGGGGGCGATTGGAAAAGCCCGGCTTCTGGAAACAAACCAGATGCTCGTTTAGACATCCCCACTGATTTTGGGGTTTACCGAAGTAAGTATTTTTGTGTCTTTTGTTCTTCAGCTTGAACTGATTTTAACTTATTCTTCATTTCAGGAATTCCAGCTGCGACGGACAAAGAGACCAACGACGGCTATTTTAGCAGCGTCTGGCAAATCGATCTCGAGCCTCGCTCAGAACGATCTGTGAAGACTTTGAATACCGCCGATCAAAGGAAGAAAGGAGGTTTGTGCGTGCCTCCTCACCATCTTGTTGCTGTTAATCCCGCTGGTAAGGATTACTTTTTTGCATTCGCATGTTTTGTACCTTTTGCTCGCTGTTTCTCTTTCTTGTATAATGAAGTGTTTTATCTATAGCTTTCCCTGCTGTTACTGTTGCCGTGAGTACATCCGAGCATACTGAAATGGCTCGAAGAAAAAGACCTCAGGAGCTTGCTCGAATTCAAGCCGAGCGGGAGGCTCAGCGAGCAAATCGAGGGGAAGCGAGCAGGGTGAGCAGGGTGAGCCGAGCATCTGCGTCTGGTCTTGGGGAGTCGAGCCGACCAAAGAGGACACTCGTTCGGCCGAGCAGGGGGCGAGCGAACAGGCTCCGTCGCCAAAAAGACCAAGGATGAAAAATGATGAGCAGGGGGCAAGCGACCAGGCTCAGACGAGCATCGATCCTGTTAGGGAGACCCCCACTACCGAAGCGATCAGAATGGCCGCCTCTGTGGTCGGTCCGGTCGCTCAAATAGTTGAAATGGAGGTGGGTACATCTTCTCCACCTCCTCCAGGACCTCGGACTTGGACTCCTATGAACCCTCAACTCCGGTCCCCCGAAGATAAATCATTTTTGGGATGGGACCCTGCTCGGGCGAACAGGTACGTTTGTTCGCCCATTAAATTACTTTTTCCTTCAATTGATTTTGTTCGCTTTATTTCATTTGTTTGCTCGGGTGAACATGCAGGTTGAGCAGGTTGGCACCTCTGATGCCCGAATTGAAGAATTATTACTGCTCTCCGAGTGTTCGGAATATTCCGGGTCTTCCCGAGCAGGTTCAGAAGGCTTACGAGACCCCTATACTAGCATGGACCACTGAGCTTGAAGAGGCCACCAAGTGTCCAACACCTTTGGAAACCATGCGACTTGGCCTAGTACATCATGGTCAATCTCTGGTTCTTCTTGAGAAGGCTTATGCTGAGTCCGCCAATCTTCATGCCAGTTACTTAGCTCTTATCAGAAACTTTGAAGAAAAGGTGAATGAGTTGAACAGATCTCAGGATGAATTGAAGTTGGCTCAGGGAAAAATAAACTCAGCTCAGGAGGAAGCTCGCAAAGCTCAAGAGGATGTTCGCCAGGCGAGGGAGGAGCTAGGCCTTGCTCAGGAGGAGGTGGTCGGCATCATGAGAGTTCAAGATGAGATGAATGTCGAGCTTCGCAAACTCAGATCTGGCATTGAGGCCGTGGAACGTGAGAAGGATTCGCTCGGCCAACAACTCCTTATTGCTGAAGAGACCAACACTCGTTTGGGTCTCGAAAATTCAAAGTTGCATAGTGAGGAGTATGTTGATTCCATGTCGAAGTTCTCGTGCATATGTGCTTTTGCCGATGCCATCCGGTCTGCTCGCCACACGCTCACTGGCGAACAAATTGCCCCGCTCATAGCCAATTTTCAGCAGTACCTGATCGACAACCCCCTAGATCGCAACCTTCCGATGTCTGATTTGAACGATCTGTGTGATTTCTCCAAAATTCCTGAAGAGATCGAGATTGATGATCCTATTCTGGATGAGGAAGATGACTCGGATGCAGACATTGCTGATGTTGCTGATCAAACTCTCCGAGTCGAGCCTGGGTTCGATCAGGTGCAGGACGAACAATGGGGACCTCCTGTAACTGAGCAAAGAGTACTTCCTGGCGAGCAGACTTGGCCTGACCATGCTAGAGGAGCCGTTGCTGAGGGGGCCGAGCAGATGGGGCATGATTTGCTCGATACTTCGCTTCCGCCCACCCCCAATAATGAATTTGTCCTTTAGTGTAATTTTTTGCTCTGCTGAACAATTGCTGTGTAATTTTTGTCTTCTTCTCTTTTTTGCTCGAACAATTTTTTTTTAACTTGTGTAATTTCTTGCCTTTTTCTCTTTTGTTCGAACAACTTCAAAATTAAATGGTTGAATTTGCATATTGAACAATTTCCTCTAACCTGATTGTTGAGGATGAATGTTGTTGCTAATGAATGACTGATGCTTGTGTTGCTTGATGTTTGCCTTGGTTTCTAGTTTATGCCTCTTTTCTTCTGAATGAATTCGAATATTGTGTTTGCCTATGTCCGCTCCTGACTTCTTTCATTTTTGATTGTCTTATTGTGATGCAATCAGTTGATCGTCTTATTTAGGTGTGACCAGATGGGTTAACTTTATGCAACCCCCCCTTTCTTGGTTCGCGATCGTCTTACTTAGGCGCGATCACTTCGTACTAGGGCCGTCTTATTTAGCTGCGACCCCGCACTCATCACTCGCTTTTGCTATGGGTATCTGTAAGTACGAGTCGTCTTTTGCGACTGTGTACCCATTACTCGCTTTTTGCTGCGGGTATCACAGTACGAACTCGTTCGTCAGGCGAATATAGACTTCGGCTCGTTCGTCTTTGTTCGGGCCGTCCGGCTTAGGTGCGACCTCTGATAGGCTTCAACTAGAAAATCTTACCAAACAAAAATATTTTTGCAACACTTTGTATTCTATTACAACCTTTACATTTGAAGAAGACTGTCTATTACACAACTATAGACATCAGACTTTGGTCTTGAATTTAAACCTGGTCTTGAGTAGACATAAACTGGCCTCACCTTGTCCGCGGAATTGATGTTGACAAGCACGAGGCGCATCAGCCTGTCTACCCTTCTTTAAGTAACATGCTCAAGCAGCAGCAGCATAAGCTTTTTGTCCCTCCTGGACAAGTTGTGATTATGCGGGTATCTGCGGACATGAGCATGTGGCGAGCACACCTGCTCGCCTATATCAGGCGCGAGCAAATCCTCAGCTCGTACCATTCTGTCCCCTTCAGTAGATGCCTGAGCATCAGCATCCGCATGTTGATTCGAGCGGATACCACGACATCCCTCCCCTTCGGAGGAGATTTTGGGGATGCGTAGAGGACTAGTGATTTACTACTGCATAAGCAGTGAGTAACATGGAGTGGCAACCATGACCCTACCGAGCATCTTGAGTCCGTAACGAGCGCCAACCTGTGCTCGGCGTGTCACATGGAGTATAAAGCTCGTACTAGGACAAATGCTCGATTCAACATAATGATAGCTGAATCGAGTGCTGGATACTTTGTCTGGAGGCATACTGAACCAACTTTCTTCCGATAACTTGTAGTATTTTTTCCTTTTTATCTTTTTTTTTCTCCACTTTCTTCAGCTATTAATATGCCTCTATTTATAGTACTATCCCAAGCTGGTGCTGGCATAGCTAGTTGGTGCTGGCCTTCTTGCTTTTAACTTCTCCTTTTGACATCTGTTTGGTTTTTTGCTAGCTCTTATTCAAGGATTGACATGTTCCTTATCTGGTTGCCACCACATCTCAACTTGTTTTGACACGTATCTTCTATCTTTCAATAGTGCTGGCCAGCATTTTTTTCTAGAAGATTTGTGCCGAACACGATGTGTCCTTTCTTGAGATTGTCTCCTTTCGTTTTTTTATTTGAATGGCTGATTATGTTCGGCCATTTGTGCTCGTTTCAGCTATGAGGCTGATTATGTTCGGCCAGTTGTGCTCGTTTCAGCTGTGTGGCTGAGTGTGCTCGACCAGTTATGTTCGTCATTACTGATAATATTTTTTCAGATTTGACACATTCCACGAGTAGGACAATGGAACTCCATTCAGGTCTTCCAAATCATAAGCCCCATTTAACAAACGTTCTGTAACTCTGAATGGACCTTCCCATGCTCGGTCGAACACACCACCCGATACTCCCGTTGATCGTCTTAAAACCAGCTCGCCCACATTGAACCTGCGTGTTCGGACTTTGGAGTTATAGAACTTTTCTGATCTCTTTTTGTACATGGCGTTCTTGAAATCAGCCTCCGTCCTTCTTTCTTCTAACAGGTCTGCACTCAGGGCGAGCACCTGGTCATTGATGTGCTCTCCAAAAGTCATTGTCCGATGACTCGAAATCTTGATTTCTGCGGGTATAATAACTTTACTTTTCCAAATGCGGGGCAAACGGGGTTTCCGCAGTTGATGTTCTGAAAGTTGTTCGATAGGCCCATAATATTTCGGGCAACTCTTCAGCCCATCCCCCCCTTGGAATTATCAAGTCTGGCCTTGAGGGTATGCTTGATAATTTTATTAACGACTTCAACTTGTCCGCTTTGATTTGGGGATATCTGAAGTTGAGTAATGCTTTTTATGCCCCAACGAGCACAATTTTGTCGGAATTCACTTCCATCGAACTGTTTGCCGTTATCCGTTACTAATGATTGGGGAAGCCCAAAATGACAAATGATATTTTTCCAAACAAAGTTCCACATTCTTTGTTCGGTGACTTTAACAAAAGCTTCGGCTTTCGCCCATTTAGTATAGTAATCAACGGCAACTACAACATATTTTATTCCTGACGTGCCAGTAGGAAATGGGCCGATCAAATCGATTCCCCATTTAGCAAATGGCCATGGGCTATAATCTGACACTAATTCTTCGGGTGGGCTATGAATAAGTGGGGCATGTACCTGACACTTGTGACACGCCATGAGCATCTGTGACGAATAATATTTTTTGAGGGTCCCAAGAATAAACTTGTCGATAATTTTATGTGCGGGATTTGAGCCCACCATATGATTTCTGCATACTCTGTCATGAATCTGCTCCTGAATTACATGACCCTCTTCAGGAGTAATACACTTCAATAATGGAAGTGAGAAGCTTCTTTTGTATAAATGCTCGTCTAAGATAGTATAACGAGCAGATTGTAATCTGAGGCGAGTAGCCTGTGCCTTATTCTTAGGGAGAAGTCCCTTTTGTAAGTAATTCAAAATGGGAGTCATCCAGGTTTCTTGCTCGCCTGTTATATAGGTGACCAGAACTCTGGGAATTGATGGCAAAAAAGTTGTGATGACCACAATGTCCGTTGTGTTCATCACTCCTTCTGCTGTTGCCAGGCGTGCCAAGGCATCAGTGAACGAATTACCCAATCGTGGTAATTGTTCTATGTAAACTTGTTCGAATTGTTCAAGTAACTCCTTTGCTAGTTGCTGATATTGTGCCATCTGTTCGCCTCGGGCCTCGTACTACTTTGTTACTTGGTATCACGATTATCGAGAATCATTTTGAAATCATCGACCTCTAAATTTCCATTGTCATAGCCATCTCAGAGCCCAAATGATCAAAAGCTTCGTACTCGTCTTCATTATTTGTGGTTTTGAAATCAAAACGGATGGTCATTTGTGAAAAGTTTGTCGAGTTGAAATTTGATGAGAACCACGCCTGCTCTGGCTCTTGAACTTGTTGATGAGCCATCAACGTACATATGCCATGGTTGTGTTGGGATTATACTGAAAAGTATGCTTTTACTTTGTATAATCGAAACTGAATTTTCAGACTTATTTACTGAAATAAATTATTTATGACTGATGCTTTAAATATGATTGAATGTTATATATATTTCTTTGCATAGTCGTTCAATAATTAAATGCGTGTTACATCAGAGTTAATTTAGTGATACCCGATCACGAAGATTAAATTAATATCCTTGTAACTATAAATACGCCCATTCACGACCTAGATGGAAATGAACAACCATCGCGAAAGGTTGAGGTGTAAGGCTCAGATTGGTTTGTCTTGACCAAGAGATTACACTAGTGCATGACTTATCTTGTTGAATAGGACCCTACTGGGAGGATAAATTCTTGAGAATCCCGAACAAGGAAGAATTAGACCTCAGTGGTTCGTTGTTTCTTAACCTTCGTCCCTTAAATAGGATCACGTGTGATTGGTAACTATTGCTTTGACTTATCATGGGTAGCGAATCAGAGAGAGATTCAATACTTTTTATCTTGGGCAATATTATCGGTCACATGTGATTGCTAAGATTTAATCTGAAGAATCGTGTGCAAGTACGCTTGCTTGATTTGCCCCTTGGGAGGTTCATAAGTTTTATCATACCAAATCTTGCAAGTGGAATTAGTTTAGGTATGGATAATAATGTTGAACCGTTCCTCGACCAAGGACAAAAGATATTAATTAACGGAAAGCTATTTCAGTGGCTTGAATTAATTAATGGGCTAGATAATCTTAAACACGGGAAATAATGACCGGGAGCCATATTGACTGTAATATGGGTTAAGATGGATAGTGCAATATTAATTATGTAGTGGGATTAATTAATATTTATGGGCTTGAATTATATTGTGGCTCAATATTAGATATTCAAGATCCATTAGAAGGTCCAATCTTAATTCTCCTAAAGGCCCCGAAGAAAATTTCAACATATAGTCCAATAACTGAAAAGATGATTAAAATAAAATAAATATTGTTGCTTAATATTTCCTCTTATTTTCGAAAATTATGAATAAAAGAGGGAGAAAGATTTTCTTTGAATTTTGTTATGGAATGAAGATATGTATTCTTGGAATACAAGATTATCTCATTAAATTCAAGAAATCTCCCACTTGGTTATTCATAGTGAGATTTTCGAATTTTTTGGAAAATAGAGGTCAAGAAAGATTTTCTTGAAAGGATATTTATGGAAGATATGTATTTCTTGAAATACAAGAATATCTCATAAATTCAAGAAGATCCAAATCTTGGATTCTTGCACTAATATTTCGAAAATTCCATATTGTAGAGGAGGTGGGATTTTTGTGGAATATTTTAATTATGGGAAAAAGAATATAGGAGATATATTCAAGATTTCTTGGAGACCAAGAAAAGTGTTTTCCCACATTGAAATATCACTAAATTTTTGTCCCCCTCCTCTCCTATAAATAGGGGATGATTAGTTCATTCACAAGTACAATTCCATGTGCTGGAAATATTAGCAAATCCACATAAGTGGTGCAACAAAGTTTATTTTTTCCTTTTGTTAATTGTTCGCAAGTATCCTTCCACCGGATTGTCGAGCAAGGGTTAAGGGAATACTTGGAAAGTCCTTTTGGTTAGTCCGTCCGACCAAAGCCACTGCCATCCCGAGAGGTACGTTCACGTAAACCCGTAGATTCCGCATGCGTAGGTTTTACGTGGTTTTTTTTATATGCATAATATGTTGTTGCAATTATTATTTGAATTAATATAGGATTAATTCATGCTAGTAATAATTAATGAATTAAATTTGTATTTAAATATTCACCCCGAATAGATCTGTGCAACTCATTCCCCAACAACTGGTATCAGAGCCACTGTTTCGGGCTCTGAATTTTTTAAATTGTAATTTAATTCATGGACATTAAATTTGAAATTGAATAGTAGAACTGTTAGATCTGTTTTGCAGGTAACCAATTGTCATGGATTTTAATGTTTTATTTTGCATGCATATAAACTGTGGTTTTTTAATTCGATTCGTTCGGATTTGTTTTGCCTCGTGAGAAAATCCACGAGTAGACTAGGATTTGTTTGATTTGATCAATGTAATAGACTAGTCTAGATCTAGGTTTATTTATTTTTTGTAAATAAATTATAACCGGATCGAGAACGAAAAAGACGAAGAATTAAAGGACGAAATCCGTAACTGTGTTTAGGGCATTTGCAACGCTGCAAAGACGCTTTGGGCATTGCGGCAGGCCGCAAGCGCCGAAATGGCTGGAGACGAGGGCCAAGGCCAGACGGTGGCCGCCCCGTGCCAAAGCCGACCTGGCAGGCGGGCCCGCTGCTACAAGACGGGCGCCGGGAGACGCTGCAAGCGGTCGGAGGTGGGGCGGAGGTGGGAGCAGGCGAAGGTATGGATCTGACGCAGCGACTGGACGCCGCCGCCGAGATCTGCTGCCGATCTGCCGACGGTTTGTCGGCGAGTTTGTGCGAGGCAGGGCATCAAGGTCCGTCCGCCGTGCGGTGCCGCTGAGGCTGCCCCCAGCCAAGCGGCGGCGGCGGATCTTGGCGTGCATCCCGCTTACGAAGTTTATGGCGTGGCGGTTCGAGACAAAGTATTTTTTTCGAGACGAACGAGCGGGAGAAATTCGAGACGTGTTTCTTCAAGATCAAGCCAAGAAAAATCAAACCATGACAATTGGATAATTTGTGCCCAATATGTTTATTTTTACTGCTTTTGCTTGATTTATTTGTCTTATCTTATGCTTTATTTAATTTGTTTAAATGTGTTTGCATGAGGGTTGCCAAATGAAAAAATCTCAACTTCAAAATTACTAAGTATGTTTTAAATAATTAATTGACAATTTTATTCCTGATAATAAAATTGAATTAATTTTGAACCTCCATGATTTATTTATTTGTGAATTCTTTTGGAGAAATTCCCCCCCGGACGGTCATCAAAGATAGGTTTCACATGAATGAATTCGAACGGATGATTGTGGGTTATTACTAGTGGCGGCGATGACCCTCCCCACGAGGCTCGATCAAAGCGAAATAGTAATCTGTATTTAATCATGGTTATTACTTAGGTATAAAATTGATATGCATATACTTCCCAAGTCCTGTCGATTTTATATTGGTCAAATGAGCCAACTATTAATCTGGATATTAAAGGTTTATAAATCGTTCTTGTTTGTAACTGCTTGAATGTGTTTAAATAATGACCCACCCCACGTGGCTTATTTAAACTGCTTTTTGAGATGTTGGTGATGCATGTTCATATTTTTTTTTTTTTGAGATTTTAAAATATGATGAAATGTGATCGAACCTTGTGATATACTTGTGCTATTGCATATAGTTGTTTATTTCGATTCGACATGTCGTTACCTTTTAATCCATTTGTTATTATACTTAAAAGTCAATACAATATGTATGGAAACTATATTGATTGGAAAATTATAATTGTCCTAATCGCACAAAAAAAACACAAGTGGATTTTGACACACAAAAATCGATATGAGCCAACCGACGAGTCAAAACATGCGGGACTCGTCGGATCACCTTGCTTGAGAGATGTCGTCATTTGAAAATGGTGGAGGAAAAACCCGTAAGGGATTACGTCCTCAAAATAGATGGCCCATCCCGAACAAACTTGAGATTCTCGAGTCAGATTATGATCCGGAGACTCGGATGAATTTGGTACTTCATTCTCTTGCCCGAAGGTTTTTGAGCATTTTGGCCTCGCTTCTAGCTAATTTGTTGCAAACTTTTGGACTCGGCGAAATGATGATAAGGCACCAAACTCAAGCTTTGACGGCAAGTGGTCCATCTTCATATTCTAGGCCAAGGGGTAGGCAAGATAAAGAAGAGGACAAAAGGCCATAAGCAATAAAACTCAATCTGTTGCCAAGGGCAATGGTAAGATGAGGAATGCTCGTTGAGTCAAGGAAAATCCAAAGAGGAAGTGCTTAAGTCTGCGGTGAGAGAGACAATGGAGGTTTTGCTGTTCCAACCCCAAAAGGGGACGGAAAGAAAGGTAATTCTCACACACTAGTTGTTGAAACTTGTTTAGCGGCGTATACTTCTCATTCGTGGGTGGTTGATACGAGATCCACTAATCATGTTGGATTCACGGGTTCTAAATGATCCGGCAACATAGTGGGAGTGAGATCCTCATCACACCGGGCAACGCGTTTAAAGTAGAAGACATTGCAATGCTAATGTAAGTGGCGGATATTGCGATCTTCTGGTAGTAACGATTATTGCAATACTACGCAAGTAGCAGACATTGCAATGCTACATGAGTAGCAGTTAAAGCAGTGGGAGAAGTGCACCTATCTTTTGAAGATAAAGTTTTTTGAGATTATCTTTGTGTTCCCAGTTTTAGAAAGAATTCACTTTCAGTTTCTGAAATTCGATTAAAGGACACTAAGTTTCTTCTAATAAGAATGACATCATTTTTGAAATGACGAGTGTATCTGTTACGGGACATTGATGGAAAATCTCTATACAATTAACTGTGCACACCACTTACGAAATGTATCCTATAACACATCAACTGTTTCCGAGAAAAGAAAGCGTTCATCAGACGTGAACGAGACACTTCTTTAGCAACTATAAATTGGGTCATATAAATCCAAAGAGGATCCAAAGGTTGGTAAGAGACGGTTCTCTAGGGCTTCTCCAAGTTGAACCGATTCCAACCTGCGAATCATGTTTGGAGGGTGATATGACCAAGATGGCATTTGCAGCCAAGGGGAATGGGGCTAAAGAAGTGTTAGAGATAGTTCACATAGATGTACATAGTTCAATGTCAACCAAAGCAAGAGGAGGTTATGAGTAATTTTATTGATGATTACTCAAGGTACATTTTCCTTATGAAGCATGAATCTGAGACCTTTGAGAAATTCTAAAGAATTTAAGGCTCAAGCAGAGAATCATATGGAAAAACGTATCAAGTCT
This sequence comes from Stenogyne calaminthoides, assembly GCA_037126765.1. NCBI lineage: Eukaryota > Viridiplantae > Streptophyta > Magnoliopsida > Lamiales > Lamiaceae > Stenogyne > Stenogyne calaminthoides. The sequence goes on from JBBCBC010000032.1 coordinate 1,242,539, forward strand.
CTACGATCTGATCGTGGAGGCGAATACCTCAAATATGAGTTTTGAACTACTTATCGATGAAGGGATTGTATCCCACTCCGCATCTTAAACCCTCAACAAAATGGGGTTTTTTCAGCAGCAAAGCAATGAAATTCTTTTGGAAATAGTTAGATCAATGATGAGTTATCACGGATCTTCCCCGAGTCGTTCTGGGGTCATGCCTTGGAAAATAGCGACTTACATTCTGAACTTGGTGCTATCCAAATCAGTTCCCAAAACTCCCAAAGAATTGTGGACCGGACGCAAGTCTAGTATGAGACACACATGAGAACATTGGGGTGTCCGGCCTCGTGTTGGACAAGGAAACCGTAAAATTGGATCCTCGATCGAGAATTAAAGGTCATTTTTTTAGGATACCCCGGGAACAAAAGGGTGAATGTTCTATAGTTCCGAAGATCAAAAGGTGGACATCCGCACCACCTTTAGATTTTGGAAAAAACTATAGAACCAAAGAAAACCCGTGAGATTACCTTAAATGAGCTTAGAGGGCAAACATCGGTCTTTAATCGTACTAGATGATATACCAAATGATCGTTTTTCATAACCCGAGCCTCGTTATAGTGGGAGGGTTGTTAGACGACCGAGAGATTCATGGGAATAGAAGAGTCCTCGACTTGATTCCTAATCGCACCCATGGACATATGACGGCACTCCAAGATGAGGATCTTGATTCTTGGCTAACAAAGAATGAAAACCAAAATGGGTTCTATGTTTCATAATAGAGTGTGGGGCTAGTCGAACCACTTAATGGGGCCGACCCATTAGATGCAAGTGGGTATATAAGAGGAAAAGAGGATCGACGTGAAGGTTGAAACCTTTAAAGCAAGACTAATGGCGAAAGGTTATACTCAGAAAGAAAGGGATCGATTATGAGGAAACATTTTCACCCGTAGCCATGCTTAAGTCCATCTGTATTCTCTTATCGATTGCTGCGCATTTCGACTTTGAAGTCTGGCAAATAGATATCAAGACAGCTTTCCTTAACGGAAGTCTTGGTAAAGAGATTTATATGCAACCACCCCATGTTTTCATTGAAACAGGCCAAAAACACCTAGTTTGTGAAGCTCAAGAGGTCCATTTACGGACTCAAACAGGCATCCAGAGCTTGGAACCAAAGTTTTGATCATGTAATAAAGTCTTATGGGTTTGATCAAAACAAGTTTGAAAGTTGTGTGTATAAAAAAGCGTTTGAACCGCATTGGTATTCTTAGTACTATAATGTAGATGACATTGTGATCATCGGAACGATGTGAAGGTGTGATCGGGACGTAAGGGCATGGTTTCAAAACAGTTTGATATGAAAGACTTAGGGAAAGCCGGACATATCCTTGGGATCAAGATAACTCGAGATCGCTAGAAAAGGATGATGGGGTTATCGCAAGTTTCATACATAGACACTGATTTTTGAAACGATTCAGCATGCAAGATTCCAAGAAAGGATTAGTACCTTTCAGACTTGGAATCCATCTATCCAAGAGAATGTTCCCTAAGACGAAAAGGAGATAGATGACATGAAAGGTATTCCGTGTGCTTTGGCTATCGGAAACCTTATGTATGCATTGCTGTGTACGAGACCGGATATCTGCTTTGCCGTAGGCATGGTAGCAAGATATCAAAGTAACCCAGGGAAAGCGCATTGGACGACAGTTAAAAACATTCTGAAGTGTCTGAAAAGAACTCGGGATAGAATGTTGATTTATCAGTCAGATACTCCAATCCCCATCGGCAACATGGACTCGGATTTCCAATCAGATTTAGATTCCCGAAATTATCTGCCTCAGTTAATGTGTTTCCATTTGGGAAGTGTAGCCATCCAATGGATGAGTGTGAAGCAGAAATGCATCACTGACTCAACCATGAAAGTCGGGTAAGTAGCTGCTTGTGAAGCAGTGAAAGAACCGATTAGGCTCTAGATCTTCTTAGTGGACTTGGATGGTGCTCTGAATTTGTCTAGCAATATATGCTAGGGGCAGTTGCAAATTCAAGAGAACCAAGAGTCCACGAGTCAAACAAACACATTAAAGGAAAAACATCTTATACGAGAAATCGTTAAGAGAGGAGATATAGATGTGGCAAAGATAGCGTCGAGGACGACTAACATCCATCCACAAAGCGTCGCCTCAATACATTCGAGAGACATGTGAATGGAATGGGTGTCAAGACCGTTGCCAATCTGCTTTGAGTATAAGTGGGAGAAATTATTAGGTTCGTGTAGGTGACATTAGATGTCACGGACTACTCGAGACGTGTTGTAGTATACTTAAAAGCAGACTTTGAGTATAAGTGGGAGATTGTTGGGATTATACTGAAAAGTATGCTTTTACTTTGTATAATCGAAACTGAATTTTCAGACTTATTTACTAAAATAAATTGTTTATCACTGATGCTTTAAATATGATTGAATGTTATATATATTTACTGCATAACTGTTCAATAATTAAAGACGTGTTACATTTGTAGTTAATTTAGTGATACCCGATCACGAAGATTAAATTAACGATCCCTTGTAACTATAAGTCGCCATTCACGACCTAGATGGAAATGAACAACCATCGCGAAAGGTTGAGGTGTAAGGCTCGGATTGGTTTGTCTTGACCAAGAGATTACACTAGTGCATGACCGATCTTGTTGAATAGGACCTCTCTGAGGAGGATAAATTCTTCATAACTCGAACAAGGAAGAATTAGACCTCGATGGTTCGTTGTTTCTTAACCTTCGTCCCTTAAATAGGATCACGTGGGATTGGTAACTATTGCTTTGACTTATCATGGGTAGCGAATCGGAGAGATTCAATACTTTTTATCTTGGGCAATATTATCGGTCACATGTGATTGCTAAGATTTAATCTGAAGAATCGTCGTGTGCAAAATGCGCTTGCTTTGCGATTTGCCCCCTTGGGAGGTTCATAAGTTTTATCATACCAAATCTTGCAAGTGGAATTAGTTTCCTAAGATGGATAATAATGTTGAACCGTTCCTCGACCAAGGACAAAAGATATTAATTAACGGAAAGCTATTTCAAATGGCTTGAATTAATTAATGGGCTAGATAATCTTAAACACGGGAAATAATGACCAAGAGCCATATTGACCGTAATATGGGTTAAGATGGATAGTCAATATTAATTATGTAGTGGGATTAATTAATATTTATGGGCTTGAATTATATTGTGGCTCAATATTAGATATTCAAGATCCATTAGAAGGTCCAATCTTAATTCTCCTAAAGGCCCCCTGAGTAGCCCAACATATAGTCCAATAACTGAAAAGGTGATTAAAATAAAATAAATATTGTTGCTTAATATTTCCTCTTATTTTCGAAAATTATGAATAAAAAGGGAGAAAAAGATTTTCTTTGAATTTTGTTATGGAATGAAGATATGTATTCTTGGAATACAAGATTATCTCATTAAATTCAAGAAATCTCCCACTTGGTTATTCATAGTGAGATTTTTCAAATTTTTTGAAAATAGAGGTCAAGAAAGATTTTCTTGATTTTCTTGAAAGGATATTTATGGAAGATATGTATTTCTTGAAATACAAGAATATCTCATAAATTCAAGAAGATCCAAATCTTGGATTCTTGCACTAATATTTTCGAAAATTCCATATTGTAGAGGAGGTGGGATTTTTGTGGAATATTTTAATTATGGGAAAAAGAATATAGGAGATATATTCAAGATTTCTTGGTGACCAAGAAAAGTCTTTTCCCACATTGAAATATCACTAAATTTTCGTCCCCCTCCTCTCCTATAAATAGGGGATGATTAGTTCATTCACAAGTACAATTCCATGTGCTGGAAATATTAGCAAATCCACATAAGTGGTGCAACAAAGTTTATTTTTTCCTTTTGTTAATTGTTCGCAAGTATCCTTCCACCGGATTGTCGAGCAAGGGCTAAGGGATTACTTGGGAAGTCCTTTTGGTTAGTCCGTCCGACCAAAGCCACTGCCATTCCGAGAGGTACGTTCACGTAAACCCGTAGATTCCGCATGCATAGGTTTTACGTGGTTTTTTTTATATGCATAATATGTTGTTGCAATTATTATTTGAATTAATATAGGATTAATTCATGCTAGTAATAATTAATGAATTAAATTTGTATTTAAATATTCACCCCAAATAGATCTGTGCAACTCATTCCCCAACATGGTCGACAGCTCTTTCTGGCATTTGTGGATATGTCAACTCGACCATAAAATCGGCCATAGCCTGGCCCTTCATTCCTGTTCGCGGGGCGAACGTAATGCCAAATTGGCCTAACTCCACCGCCCACTTGAGTAATCTGCCTGCAGTGTCTGGTCGGTGGAGGACTTGTCGCAATGGGAATGTGGTCAGTACCTTGACTGAGTGATCGAAAAAGTATGGTCGCAGTTTTCGAACACTCATAACGAGAGCATATGCTAATTTTTCCAGTGGTGGGTACCGGAGCTCGGCTTCTTTAAGCACCTGGCTTACATAGTAAATGGGCAAGTGGGTCATCCCCTCTGCCCGAACGAGCACGACGCTAATTGCATGCTCGGATGCAACAAGATACAAATAAAGTTGTTCGCCTGGAACATGCTTAGACAATGTTTGAGTATCTGTAAGGTACTGCTTTAATGATTCGAATGTATTTTGGCAATGCTCAGTCCACTGGAATTTCCATTTCTTTAATGCATCAAAGAAAGGTTTGCATTTGTCCCAGTTCGTGATATAAACCGGCTTACGGAAGCCAAACGTCTGATTAATTTTTGGACTTCTTTCACAATCCTGGGGGCCTGCATGTCGAGCATGGCTTGAATATTTGATGGGTTCGCTTCAATCCCCCGTTGACTGACCATATGTCCGAGGAATTTTCCTGAGTGAACCCCAAAGCTGCATTTCTTCGGATTTAGCTTCATGTTGTACTCCCTGAGAATATCAAACGTTTGTGCGAGGTGGGTGATGTGGTCTTCCTTGTGTTCGCTTTTTACCACAATATCATCAATATACACCTTAATTGTTCGGCCGATGTGTTCGTCGAACATTTTGTTCACCAAACATTGATATGTTGCTCCAACAATACATATTCTTTTCGCTGCAGAATGCTGTATTCTTTTGATCGTCCGGATACATGGGTATTTGGTGATAGCCAGCAAAAGCATCTATGAAGGTCATGAGCTCATGGCCTGCTGTATTATTAACCAAATAATCGATATGCGGCATCGGGAAATTATCTTTCGGGCATGCCTTGTTTAAATCAGTGAAATCAATACATAATCTCCAAGTTCCATTAGACTTGCGGACGAGCACAGGGTTCGCAAGCCATCTTGGGCATTTTACTTCTCGAATCAGCTTATTGTCGATCAACTTTTTGATTTCACTATTCATTGCCGCATACTTTTTCGGACTTTACTTTCTGCGCTTCTGGATTACTGGAGTTTGTGTTGGATCAAGGTTGAGGGAGTGACATGCATGTTTTGGATCAATGCCAACCATGTCCTCGTGCGACCAAGCGAACACATCCAAGTTTGCTTGAAGATATGCGATCATTTCTGTTCGGATTGGTTCCGGTAATTCCGAACCAATGAACACTTCTATCTCAGGTCTGTTCGGGTTGATATTAATAGACTCCAGTTGTTCGACAGGTGTTGCTCGCTTTCTTTTTTGTTTCCACCGAGGATCTTCAATCAACCCCCGGTGTTCGTCATCAACCTCCATAGGTTCAAAACCTACGCGAGGTTCTAGGTCCGGTAGCTCGTTTGGCGGATCAATACTAATTAAATCTGGGAGATCTGGGACACGAGTAACCATCCCGGATTCTGTGTTCGCGCTTTCTGTGTTCGCTCACGGAGGTGTGCTCGTCAAAGGATATTTTGGCAACATTTTTGCCTGTTGACTTGATTCTCCGATCTCCCATGTTTGCTCCATCATCTTAACGATATTTTGCTTTTCTGGTGCACATGATAGCAAACAATCCCGAACTTTTTTCTGATCACCTTTTACGCTACCCGTTCCATCTTGAGTTGGAAATTTAACACAGTAATAATAAGTAGAACAGACAGCTTTAAATTCCTGAATAAACGGGAGACCTAAGAACCCGTTATAGGTAGATGGAGCATCAACGATTACAAAATCTAGCATTCTAGTTCGTCGGATCTCCGGATTTAAAGTTGATTCTAACTCGACTCCTAACCTGATCATACCATAGGGTCTGGTTACAGATTCCCCGAAGCCCATGATGGTGTGATCACATGGTTCTATATAGTTACTCAGGTCCCCAACTTACTTCTCCATTTGGTGCAGAGTGTTGACGAACAAAATATTCGCATATGCTCCGGTATCAACCAGGAGGCGGTGCACCTTCAAACCGAGGAGACAAGCACTGATGGTTAGAGAGTCATTGTGGGGGGTGATTATACCATCGAGATTGTCTTCTGAGAACATGATTTGGTGAGAGGGTGGCGTGCTAGCTGATGTGCTCGCCACCTTCACCTGATGGATGCTTTGCATGGCACACATCTCCATCTTCTTTCGTCTGTTCGATAATGTTGGTGCCTGATAACATCCACCCACTGGACCATAATCAGGACGTATCATGTGGATCTCTTGACTTTCTCGACCTCTACCCATAGTAGGAGCCCCTCTTTTGGGTATTTCAGACCTCTTATGGGATTCTTTGGGATCACTGTTAGATGTTTCTTCGGCCTTTCGCTTACCCCTACGATCTCCTGTTTTTTCTGTTCGGGAGTCTCTGCTCGCCAGCTTTTTTAGGAACTGGGTAAGACGATTCTCTTCGTATAACTTCCAAAGTTGACGAAGTAAATTACGACAATCTTCTGTATTATGCCCGATGTACTCGTGATAATTACAATATTTGGAAGCATTAAGCCGATGCTTGTCCATTATGATTCTTCGAGGCCTATCCAACATGTCCCGATCTTTGATTTGGTTAAAAATTGTTTCTGCTGAAACACCCAGAAGACTTCGTAGGGCTTTTGCTTCTGCTCTTTCTTTGAATGGTTTGAAAGACCCTGGGGGTTTATACCCCCCCTCATTCATCACTTTCTTCCCAAAAACTTTCTTAGTTGTTGTTTCCTGACCCAATCGTGACTGGGCAAGCAGATCCTGCATGGCTATAATCTTGGCTGCTCGCTCTCAGAATTCTGAATATGTGTTCGGCCAGTCTTGATGCATGGCTTTCCACATGTCAGTATTCAGGGTCAGACCTCCGACCACCACGAGGATCTTGGCATCCTCTTCAACTGGGGCTCCATTGTATAAACATTTATCAAATCTTTCGATGTATGCTCGATCAGACTCACCCCTCAGTTGGGAAAAATGTGCCAACCTTTGTTTTGGTGCTGGGCGAGCACACATGGATGAGAAATGGGACAGGAATTGCTGTCCCAACTGAGCGAAAGATGTGATAGACGCAGCGGGCAAAGTAGAGAACCATCTGTGTGCCCGATCACCCAAAGTCATGGGGAATGATCGGCACTGCGTCGCGTCGGTGGCGCCCATGGCGATCATAAAGTCTAAGTATTTGCTGAGATGGACATGTGGGTCAGACTCAACATCGAACATGCGGATTGGTGGTTGGATCTTCGCCACTTTCTCTTGTATTTCGGCCGCCATGATCGCCCGTGTTAGTGGCGAGCAAGGCATTGTGCTCGCCTGAGGGAGTCCTTTAGTTGAGGCCAGGTCGGCCTGTAAGTCTTCGATGGCTTTCTGCATTTCCACAAATTTTGTGGAACTGACAGACTTGGATCGGAGCTGTATCCCATCATGAGGACCCAGTGGGTCATGCTCGTGATGGGGCAGTCCCCCTTTCCAAGTTCGTGCTTGACTACCCAATCGATGATGGATAGATAATTTTGTTCCAGTCGATTTTTGTTCGGGATGCGGATGATCAAGAGGATCTGAGGGAGCGGGCATGTTTATCGGCTGTTCCTTCCCGGGATCCTGTCGCCTATAGTTGCCGATTCGGTCTTTGGCGGAGAGCCTCAAATGTCTAAACACTGATGGTCTGAACCCTTGAGGCTGTTCATCATCAGACATATCATCTGCTTTTTTATTAGTCCGCTTCAGTGCAGCTTTTTTCTTAACTTGCTCGCTATCAGGTGTATGCGAGAGTCGATCATCATCATCTTGAGTTTTTAACTTGGCCAACTCTTTTTCGGCCCTCTCTTTCTGTGCTCGTAGCAAGAAAGTGATGGCCTTTGTTGTGGCCGCCGGATCGTAGGCAATATCTTCAAGATTGATGGTCTCCACTGTCTGATCTTTGTGAGGCTGGCGCTGAGCCTCTTTCCGGTCGTGAGGTCGACTTTGTCCCGACCTCTCTGTCTGTGTATTCCTAGATTGAGGCATTATATTTCTTTTTTCTGCCTCTGCTAACTACGGGATTGTGTATGGGTTAGTTTTTTGGTCCCCCTCCTTCTAGCGCCAATTGTTGCGAGTTGTTTTATATGGAGAATATTATGTGGCTAATTCGGTGACAACTCACAAACAAAATATAAACGTGTAAAATAAACTGTTAATAAGAGGAATTTGTTGACCCAGTTCGTCAAGAAATGACTACTCTGGGGGCGTACCAAGCCAGGGATGTAGTATTGCGAGTTTTACAGGTACAATATATGATACATCTCATGAAGATGAATCGTTATGGATAAAGATGATTTGGAGAGTTGGTATATGAGTGCTAGGGTTTTTTATGTGTATGGATGAACTCTCGAATTTTTCTGAACCTTACCCCTCTGGGAAATTTTTTGTGAACCCGTTTCTAGTTGTTTTTTCTTTTATTTATAGTACTTTGACAAGCATGAGCTGTTTTGGCATGCATGAGCTGGAGACTTCGGGCCATGCAAGAACTCATGTAATACTGCCACGTTTCCAACTTCATCTTCCTGGTTGATCTTTGCATTTGCTTGTCTATAAGGCACTCTTTTGGTCGTCCAAATCAATCTTTTGCTCGACTGAATGCTTTATTCGCCCCATTAAACCTTATCAATTTTATGCCGGAATATTTTCCTCATCGACAGGTTGTCTGAGTCCTCAGGTTATCTGAGCATCGGGTATGTCTGTGTCCTCAGGATGTCTGAGCATCGACCACACTGACCCCTCAGGTTGTCTGAGCCTTCAGGATGTCTGAGCCCTCAGGATATCTGAGCATCGAGCATACTGACCCCTCAGGTTTGTCTGAGCCTTCAGGATATCTCAGCATCGAGCATACTGACCCCTCATGTTGTCTGAGCCTTCAGGATGTCTGAGCCCTTAGGATATCTGAGCGTTCAGGATATCTGAGCGTTCAGGATGTCTGAGCATCGAGCATACTGACCCCTCAGGTTGTCTGAGCCTTCAGGATATCTGAGCGTTCAGGATATCTGAGCATCGAACATACTGACCCCTCAGGTTGTCTGAGCCTTCAGGATATCTGTGCATCGAGCATACTGTCCCTGAGGTCATCTGACTCAGGCTATCTGATTTCTTCTTCCCTGATCTGATCAATTTGACTGATCAGATCAACATCTTTTCAGAATCATTTTGCTCGGTTAGTTTGGCGAACATACCTGTTTGCTCGGTAGGCTGGTTGAGCAACCTTGATTGAATATTACACGTGTCCTCCGACGTGTTCTATTAATACTGAGTAATTATATCGAACACAACAGTCACCTTGTACAGTTGGCATTGAGGTTAGCCCGCTTAGCTCATTTAAGGTAATATCACTTCTGGGTCTTCTTTCGTTCATATAGTCTTCTTCCAAATATCTAAAGTGAGTGCTTATTACCACCTTTTGATCTTCGGGACCATAGAACATACACCCTTTTGTTCCCTCGGGGTATCCCACAAACAACCTTAATTCTGATCGAGGATCCAATTTTCCGGCTTCCTTGTCCAACACGTAGGCCGGACACCCCCAAATCCTCATGTGTCTCATACTAGGCTTGCGCCCGGTCCACAATTCTCTGGGAGTTTTGGGAACCGATTTGGATGGCACCAAGTTCAGAATGTAGGTTGCTGTTTCCAAGGCATGACCCCAGAACGACTTGGGAAGATCCGCATAACTCATCATAGATATAACCATTTCCAAAAGAGTTATGTTTCTTCGCTCTGCAACCCCGTTTTGTTGAGGGGTTCCGGGTGCAGTTAGCTGGGATGCAATCCCTTCATCAAATAAGTAGTTCAAAAACACATCGCTGAGGTATTCGCCTCCACGATCGGATCGTAAAGACTTGATACGTCTTTCCCTATGATTCTCTGCTTGAGCCTTAAATTCTTTGAATTTCTCAAAGGTCTCAGATTCATGCTTCATAAGGAAAATATAACTGTACCTTGAGTAGTCATCAATAAAAGTGACGAAATACTCATAACCTCCTCTTGCTTTGGTTGACATTGGACCACATACATCTGTGTGAACGATTTCTAACACTTCTTTGGCTCTATTCCCCTTGGCTCCGAATGCCCTCTTGGTCATTTTACCCTCCAAACATGATTCGCAGGTTGGAATTGGTTCAACTTGGAGAAACACCAGTGAACCGGCTTTTACCAACATTTGGATCCTCTTTGGATTAATATGTCCCAATCTTAGATGCCATAGAAGTGTCTCGTTCACGTTTTCTTTTATCGGAAACAGTTGATGTGCTATAGGATGCATTTCGTCAGTGGTGTGCACAGTTAATTGTATAGAGATTATTCGATAACGTTCCATAATAGATACACTCATAATTTCAAGAAATGATGTCATTCTTATTAGAAGAAACTTAGTGTCCTTTAATCAAATTTTAGAAACTGAAAGTGAATTCTTTCCAAAACCGGGAACATAAAGATTATCTCAAAAAAAACTTCATCTTTAAAAGACAGGTGCACTTCTCCCACTGCTTTAAACACTACTCATGTAGCATTGCAATATCTGCTACTTGCGCAGTATTGCAATAATCGTTACTATCGTAGCATTGCAATATCTGCCACTTACGTAGCATTGCAATAATTTGCTACTTTCGTAACATCGCCCAGTGTGATGAGGATCTCACTCCCACTAAGTTGCCGGATCAGTTTGAACCCGTGAAGCAAACATGATTAGTGGATCTCGTATCAACCACCCACGAATGAGAAGTATACGCCGCTAAACAAGTTTCAACAACTAGTGCGTGGGAATTACCTTTCTTTCGGTCCCTTTTGGGGTTGGAACAGGCAAACCTTCATTGTCCTCTTTCACCGCAGTTTAAGCACTTCCTCTTTGGATTTTTCCTTGACACCACAAGCATTCCTCATCTTACCATTGCCCTTGGTAATAGTTGAGTTTTATTGCTTATGGCTTTTGGTCCTCTTCTTTTCCTTGCCTTCCCTTGGCCTAGAAAATGAAGACTTACCACTTGCCGTTAAAGCTTGAGTTTGGTGCCCCATCAATATATCTGCCTAGACCAAAGCTTGCAACAAATCAGCTAGCGAGGCCAAAATGCTCAGAAACTTTTAGGCAGAGAGTGAAATACCAAATTAATCTGAGTCTCCGTTATAATCAGACTCGAGAATCTCAAGTTTGTTCAGATGGGCCATCTATTTTGAGGACGTAATCCCTTACGGGTTTGCCCTCCACCATTTCAGCGACGACATCTCTCGCAAGGTGATCTGACGAGTCCCGCATTTTTGACTCGTCAGTTGGTTCATCCGATTTTGGTGTGTCAAGAACCCACTTGTGCTTTTGTGCAGTTAGGATAATTATAATTTTTCGTTTCCAATCAATATAGTTTCCATACATATTGTATTGACTTTAAGTATATTAACAGTGGATTAAAAGGTTACGACATGCTGAACTGAAATAAATAACTATATGCACAAGCACAAGTATATCACAACGTTCGATCACATGCATCATATTTAAAATCTCAAAAAAATATGAACATGCATCAGCCAACATCTTAAAACAGTTTAAATAAGCCACGTGGGGTAGGTCATTATTTAAACACATTCAAAGAGTTGTTACAAACAAGAACACGATTAAAACCTTTAATATCCAGATTAATAGTTGGCTCCCACTTGACCAATATAAAATTGACAGGGACTTCGGGGAAGTATATGCATATCAATTTTATACCTAAGTAATAACCATGATTAAATACAGGATTATTATTTTGCTTTGATCGAGCCTCGTGGGGAGGGTCATCGTCGCCACTAGTAATAATCCACAATCATCCATTTGGAATTCATTCATGTGAAAGCTAACTTTTGACCGTCCCGTGGGGGGAATTTCACCAAAAGAATTCACAAATAAATAAATCATGGAGGTCAAAAATTAATTCAATTTTATTATCCTAATAAAAATTGTCAATTAATTATTTAAACATACTTAGTAATTTTTTGATGGTGAGATTTTTCATTGGGCAACTCTCATGCAAACACATTTAAACAAATTAAATAAAGCATAAGATAACACAATGATAAATCAAGCAAAACAGAAAAATAAACATATTGGGCACAAATTATCCAATTGTCATGGTTTGATTTTTCTTGGCTTGATTTTGAAGAAACGCCGCTTGAATTTCTCCCACGATCGTCTCGAAAAGAACTCCGCCTCGAACGCCGCCCAAGTAGCTCATGCAGATGTACGCCAAGATTCGCCGCCCTTGGCCGAAAGCAACCGCGCCGTCTTGGCCTTTCGCGCGACATCACCCATCGCCCGCCGCCACCTCGCGGCGTCGCCCGCGTCGATCTCGGCAGCCTCGGAAGGGATCGGCGGGCGACAGCGTACCGACATGCATCCGCAAATCTTGGCGCTTACCGCCCTCGCCTCACCCGCGAACTCAGCGGCTCGACAAGGCGTCCCTCACAAGACACTGTCTGCGCCGCTTCGCCTCTGTCCGGCGGCAGCTCCGCCGCACGCACGCATGCGCGCTTAGCGCCCGTCCGTGTCGCGGCTTCGATCTCATGCTGCCTCGGGCCTCGGCTCCCTGCGCCCGTCTTGTTCGTGTCGGCGAGTGCCTCCTTGGCGTTCACACGCCACACGACGCTACGCCCGGTTGGATTTTATCCTTTAATTCTTAAATCTCATATCCGTTTCCGATCCGGTTACAATTTATTTACAAAAAATATATAAACCTAGATCTAGACTAGTCTATTACATTGATCAAATCAAACAAATCCTAATCTACTCGTGGATTTTCTCACGAGGCAAAACGAATCCGAACGAATAAAATTAAAAAACCATAATTTATATGCATGCATAAATAAACACATTAAATGCCATGACAATTGGATACCTGCAAAACAGATCTAGCAATTCTACTATCCAATTTCAAATTTAATGATAGCGAATTAAATTATAATTTAAAATTCAGAGCCCGAAACCGAGGCTCTGATACCAGTTGTTGGGGATTAAGTTGCACGGATCTATTCGGGATGAATATTTAAATACAAATTTAATTCTTATAATTATTACTAGCATGAATTAATCCTATATTAATTCAAATAATAATCCAACAACAAATCATGCATATAATTAATTCACGTAAAACCTATGCATGCGGAAATTCTACGAGTTTACGTGAACATACCTCTCGGGACGGCAATGGTCTTGTTGATTAGACTCACCAAAAGAACTTCCCAAGTATTCCCTTAATCATTGCTTGACTATCCGGTGGTAGGACACTTGTGAACAATTAACCAAAGGAAAAAAATAAACTTTGTTGCACCACTTTCGTGGATTTGCTAATTTTTCCAGCACATGAAATTGTCCTTGGGAATGAAAGAGTCATCCCCTATTTATAGAGCATAGGTGGTCGAAATTTTGGGTAGAAAATAATGTGGGAAAATCTTTTCTTGATCTCCAAGAAATCTTGAATATATCTCCTATATTCTTTTTCCCATAATTATAATATTCCACAAAATCCCACCTACTCTTTGTTATGAGATATTTTCGAAAATAATAGGCAAGATTCCAAGATTTGAATCTTCTTGAATTTATGAGATATTCTTGTATTTCAAGAAATACATATCTTCCATAATATCTTTTCAAGAAAATCAAGAAAATCTTTCTTGCCCTTTATATTTAAAAAATTTCGAAATTATCTTCATGAATAACCAAGTGAGGGATTTCTTGAATTTAATGAGATAATCTTGTATTCCAAGAATACATATCTTCATTCCATAACAAAATTCAAAGAAAATCTTTCTCCCCTTTTATCCATAAATTTCGAAAATATTGAGAAAAAATAAGCAACAATATTTATTTTATTTTAAACACATTTTTCAGTTATTGGACTATATGTTGGGCTACTCAGGGGGCCTTTAGGAGAATTAAGATTGGACCTTCCAATGGATCTTGAATTATCAATATTGAGCCACAATATTATTCAAGCCCATAAATATTAATTAATCCCACTACATAATTAATATTGCACTATCCATCTTAACCCATATTACAGTCAATATGGCTCCCGGTTATTATTTCCCGTGTTTAAGATTATCTAGCCCATTAATTAATTCAAGCCACTGAAATAGCTTTCCGTTAATTAATATCTTTTGTCCTTGGTCAAGGAACGGTTCAACATTATTATCCATACCGGAAACTAATTCCACTTGCAAGATTTGGTATGATAAATCTTATGAACCTCCCAAGGGGGCAAATCGAACAAGCGTACTTGCACACAAATCTCCGTATTAAATCTTAGCAATCACATGTGATCAATAATATTGCCTAAGATAAAAAGTATTGAATCTCGTTGATTCTCTACCCATGATAAGTCAAAGCAATAATTACCAACCACACGTGATCCTATGTAAGAAATGAAGATTAAGAAATAACGAACCACTGAGGTCTAATTCTCCCTTGTTCAGTTCTGAAGAATTTGTCCTCCTGTAGGTCTTATTCAATGCATCAGTCATGCACTAGTGTAATCTCTTGGTCAAGACAAGCCAATCCGAGCCTTACACTTCAACCTTTCACAATGGATTGTTCATTTCCATCTAGGTCGTGAATGGTGTACTTTTAGTTACAAGGGACTGTTAATTTAATCTTCTGTGATCTGGTATCACTAAATTAACTACAATGTAACACGTACTATTTATTGAACAGTTATGCAATAAATATATGTAACATTCAATGATATTTAAAGCATCAGTGATAAACAATTTATTTCAGTAAATAAGTCCAAAATTCAGTTTTGATTATACAAAGTAAAAGCATACTTTCTAGTATAATCCCAACAGAGGCTGGTACTGAAGAAGCCGAGGCGTTTGACACCGAAGCTCAAAAGAAGCATCAAGATGATGCTTCCCAGGCTCAGTGTGTTATGCTCTTCGGGATGACTCCCGAATTGTAAAGGCAGCATGAGAGGATGCTTCCCTTCGAGATTATCAAGCATCCGAAGGATCTCTTTGATTCTGAATCTTGTTCCGAGATTTATGAAGTGATGAGAGATCTGTTTAGATATCGGATGTCTGAAGGAGGGAAGGTTTCTCCTCATGTGTTGAAGATGATAGGACTAATCGAGAACCTTGGTCGGTTGGGCATTGAGCTCTGGACCAATGTTGTTGTTTATGCCATTCTTCACTCGCTTCCCGATTCATACTCGAGTTCCATGGTAAACTTTAATATGAATAAGACGGAATCGACTATGCCCGAGCTCCATAACATGCTAAAGACTTTTGAGTCTTCCACTGCTAAGGAAAAGCCCGTGCTCATGGTGAGTGCCTCTACTTCTTCTGCTCCGAAAGAAAAGAAGAAGAGAAGGGGCAAGGCAAAGAAAGGCTCCAAGCCGAACCTCCTTAAGCCCAAAGGTGGGATTCAAAAGAAGGATAGGGTGGACAAGGATGTGTGCCTCCACTGCAAGCAGAAGGGGCATTGGAAGAAGGACTGTAAGGTTCTAGCAGCTGAAAAGAAGACACAAGGTGTCTCTGCCACTGGAACATGTATGTTTGTTATTGAGATAAACATGTCCATAACTGCTGGGTATTGGATACCGGTTGTGGCTCACACATTTGTACTAATGTGTAGGGTAGCAGGGCTGTTGGGAAATATGTAACTTAGTTTTGATGGAAGTTCCAAAACAGGTTGTAATAGGACCAGTCAGACCTGTTAGCTGACTGATGACTTATAATCAGATTAAGATGACCAGCTGAAATGTATAGATAGGTGAAGTAAAAGATAGGTCACATATTGAGGGGGAACTCAATATGTATAGGTCAGGTCGAAGCATCAGATGACCCAGATAAGGTTAGATTATCAGAAGACTAAGCGCAAATCAGAAGACAAGAAGTCAGAAGATCAGGTGAAGACAAGAAGACACTGAAGACTCAGATGAACCTGAAGACTCAGATGAAGCTGATGACTCAGATAAACACTGAAGACTCAAATGAACCTGAAGACTCAGATAATCCTGAAGACTCAGTAACAAACCTGAAGACTCAGTATGACTGAATACACTGAGGCTCAGAGACACCTGAAGATCAAAAGACCTGAAGACCTACATTCAACAGAGTCTGCATATTGAAGCTAAGACAATGTGCATCTGAAGACTCAATCAAGGTAGATTGATCAGTTACCTGATCAAGTCAGCTCACACCTGGTGACAATCAAAATAATACACCAGACAAGCGAATCTTCTACAAAAGGAATATCAATCGTCTAACGGATAAATTCCTTAAGTACTGCCTCGCAAAGCCAAGAAGAAAGCGACACGTGTACAAAAAGAGCTGACACTGCGGACAAAAACGAGGCTAATGATGCCTACAGCCACGCCTATAATCGATGCACGTCACAATCATATCCTACAGCCTACCTAATATAGCCCGAAATTCAAATTGCTCTCCAACGGCTCTTTGATTTCGAAGTCTATAAAATGGGATCGATCTTCATTTTGAAGACAATGACCAACAAAAGGACCAACAGAGATAAAACGCAAGAACCAACGAGTAAGAACAAGCAAAAGAAGCTAAAGCTACAGCAAAATCTCCGCTCAAAGAACACTACATTTGAAGATTATTCTTAGAGTGTTCATCCCATTAGTTCTTAGCAAGAAATCTTATCCACTAGCATTTTGGCTACCTAAAGCATCAGGATAGATTTCCAGTTGGAACCCTCAATCATTCTTTACCCAAACGCAAGTTAGGTTAAGTCTCTAGAGTGCGAACTCATTAAACATCTCGGCTATCCTTTTGAAGGATATAAGTCCCGCTGGTTACGTTTGTAGAGTGGGAACTCGATAAACATCTTGGCCATCCTGAAAAGGATATAAGTCCCGTAGGTTAAGCTTGAGTGGGAACTCGGTAAACATCTCGGCCATCCCGAAAAGGATATAAGTCCCGCAGGTTAAGTTTGTAAGAGTGAGAACTCGGTAAACATCTCAGCCATCCTGAAAAGGATATAAGTCCCGCAGGTTAAAGTAGGTTAAGGTTCCCCTGTGTTAAGGGAAGAGTGGACGTAGGACGAGTTTTGTCTGAACCACTATAAAAAGTCTTGTGTGCATTTACTTGCTTTCTTATTGCTTTACACAAGCCACACAACTGAGTTTTAAATAGCATACATATTCTAAGTTAAGCTCAGTCTGCACCAAGCAACTGATCTGATTAGATTGACACCTTGGTCAATTGGTTTAAAACTGACTTCAGAATCAAATTGATAAAACTGGTTTTTCACACGGGTAAAAACAAGTTTCCGCACCATTCAGTTAAACTGACAGATATCAAGCTGATCTGCCTTCAGGCACTCAGTAAGATTGAACATCAGTCTAAACTGATACACTAGCACTCTGATCGCATAATCTGCAGTTCACACCTGATCCGCACGAAAAGTTTTGGAAGTCTATTCACCCCTCCCCTCTAGACTTCCACCCTTACAAAACCCGTTCGGGACCTACAAGTGGTATCAGAGCAGTGGTTCTACAGACCACTGGCTTTGAGTATCATCGATTCTTGAGGAAGAATCTTTGTGGTCATTTGAACAGATCTTGAAAAACCGTTTTTAAAACTCATTCGTTTTCAAAATCACTCAGCATTGATAATACCTCTGGGCATGTATCATGATTTGCCTAAGTTTTCAATTGATGAGTATGCAGATTGGGCTATATATATGTGCAACCATCTAGGATCTATAAGCGGCAGAATGATGGAAGTCATCGAACGAGGACCCATCATCATATATTACGACAACCCAGCAGTTGGAGGAGATCCAGATTTTGCCACGGGAAGTATTGTGTGAAAAAGCTCAGCCTTGATGGATGCAGCGGAAAGAAAGCTGTATACTCTAGATACAATCTCCAGGCATATAATCATGAAGACAATGGATAATGTCACCAAGGAGAAGATAAAGTATCTCAAAACCGCAAAAGCAATGTGGGATACTCTTGCTGAGATATGCGAAGGAAATGATCAGATCAAAGACAGCCGCCTACAAGCTGAACTGGTGAAGTTCGAAAAGTTAAAGATGTTGCCCAACGAGACAATCAACGAGCTCGATGGGAGGATCACCATGTCGGTCAATAAGCTACGAGAACTTGGTAGAGAGATGTCAGACAAAGATATCAACTACAAGATCTTAAGATCTCTCACCAAGAAATGGGACATGAAAGTCACGGTAATCAAGGATTGCCAAGACATTTCAAAGATGAAGCCGAGTAGCTTGTTCCTAAGCCTTAAAGCTCACGAGTTCGATTTAATCGAAAGAGGACAAGTAGATGAAGATGAAACGCCTGCTGAAGCCTCAACGTCTAAATCAGTTGCGTTTAAAGCAACCAGCAGCAGATCGAAGGCCACTGAACCTGTTGGAAACATAATAAGTCAAGCAGAACAGATCGCTCTGCTTACCAGGAAACTTGAAAGAACAAATACTCAGCTTGGTAAGTATCGGAGATTCTACAGTGACTATCAAAGCAACAGGAGGCCAACTGACAGATCATGAGAAAGAACCAGATCTGATGATCGAAGAGATCACATAGAAGAAAAGAAAAGAGACGATCTAACAGATGAGAGAAGAGATAACAGATCTGACAGAAGGAGCTCAGATTACTATAGGAAAGGAAAGTCACCTGATAGATCCTACAGACGAAGTGACTCACCTGGCAGAGGAAGTTCCGTAGATCGAGGATCATGCTTCAACTGCGAGAAACCAGGTCACTACAGCACCGACTGCCCTGACCTGACTCCCAGAGAAAGAGAAGAAAAACGGAACAAAAGGGAGCAACGCCTCAGAGATAGGAAAGCCCTGGTAGCTGACACATCTGGAATTGATGATTCCTATCTGCCTTCTGAGGACTCTGGCTACTCTTCTGTAGAAGACTTCTGTCTGATAAGCAGTGCTGTTGACTTCCACGAGCATGAAGATCTGATATTCTCTTCAGATGACGATGAAGTCTGCCTGATGGCCAAGGAGGACCAATCTGAGGTAACCTCCAAACCTTCTGCTTTTTCAAATTCCACACCTGCTATTATTAGCACACCTGCTGGAGAGATTGACTTGCAGCTCTACTCTGAGCAATTGCTTGATGATCTCTCTGATGCAGTAGACACTTATACAATAGTGGAAGCTGAAAATGACAAGCTAAGGATCAGGAATAATCAGCTTGTTAAAGAGAACGCTCTCAGTAAAGCTACTGAACTGAAATCCGCTGAAACTGCTCAGAAGGTAACTGAAGAACTTAACATTCGGAAAGTTAAATCTTCTGATCAGGAGAAGCAGATCAAAAATCAGCTAGCAATCAACAAACAACAAGCTGATAATTTCAAAATCCTTCAAGCTAAATTTGAGGAGCTATTCCGACTACATGAGAGTCTAAAAACTACTGAGGATAGTTTGCGCAAGAAAATAGAGGTTTTCACGAAGTCATCTAAAACCGTTCAAGAAATGAACACCTATTTTCGAACGCCGACTAACAAGAAGGGAATTGGGTATGAGAACCCTTCTACATCCTCAAAAGCCCCGTTTGATTCACTTCAGAAGGGTGTAATCAAAAGAGTCTCTGACAAAGATACACTAAAAGATAAAATTGTATCTGATAAGGGAAAAAGACCTGCTGAGCAAGTAAGACAGGTGCCTAATCAGAAAGGGAACAGAAATGAACCCCAATTGATAAAGCATCAGCTGAGGAATCAACAGAAGAACCCAGTTCTTCTGAAGAAACCTCAACCTGATCAGCAGATTAGGTATCAGAAGAGACAACCTGTAAGAAGGAAATCTAATCTGAGACCCAATCAAGGTCAGCTGCCTAATAAGCAAGCTATAGGTAAACTGCAAAGACCACCTATGCCAAAAAGATATGAATCTTTTGATGGTAGCAGTCGTACCTACCCTTATAACCAGAGATCTAGGGCTACTGCACCTGAGCCACACTGGATTAAAAGAAGACAAAATATAAAGAAAAATCTCAAGTCTTCTAAGTCACCCAAGGCTCACACGAATAATCATACTAATCAGAAAGCATATAAAGAGATGTATGATTATGTTGATATGTATGGGAGACAAATCAGACCTTCTAATCTATCAGATTTTCATAGAAGTGCTCTGTTTGTGTGGATCCCTAAATCCACCACTAACCCCCAAGGACCCAATTCCAAAGAGGTACCTAAAGCCTGATTTGATTGCAGGTTCGCGTGGGACTAGCCAACAAAGGAGGTGCACAAGCAACTATCTGGTACATCGATAGTGGATGCTCAAGGCACATGACTGGAAGCAAACATCTCCTTAGCTCTTACAAAGAACAAGAAGGCCCACGTGTACTCTTCGGTGATGATAACTTTGGTTTTATCAAAGGATTCAGAACCGTAGAGAATGATGATGTACAAGTAACTGGAGTCTCGTATGTCGAAGGATTGAAACACAATCTACTATCAGTATCACAATTCTGCGACAATGGATTCAACGTTGAGTTCTCGAGCGACAAGTGTACGATAAGGAATCGAGCCACTCAACAAATCTTGCTAACTGGTTCAAGGAAATGCACAATCTACACAACAGATTGGAACAATTGCCCAAAGAATACATGCTTAATTGTTAAGAGTTCTAAAAGTAGCAGTTAGCTCTGGCATAAAAGAATGAGTCATCTGAACTTCAAGACTCTTAACAAGATCGCTAGGATGTCTTTGGTTGAGGGACTTCCGAATGAGATATTCTCCAAAGATCAGACATGTGCCGCATGTCAGAAGGGAAAACAAGTTAAAGCCTCATTCAAGGGAATACCAGGACCAACATCCAATAGAGTATTACAACTGCTCCATATGGATCTATTCGGACCAGTCACACCAGTCAGTCTCAGTGGACGCAAATATACTCTTGTAATCGTGGATGATTATTCCAAGTTTACTTGGGTTGTATTCTTATACAAGAAGAACGAGACAACGACTAAGATACCCGAAATTTTCAAGAAGCTACAAAAAAGCGAAAGGGTATCGGATAGTAAAAATCGATCGATAAAGGTCTGAGTTCCTAAATTCCTTTATTACTGATTTTTGCACTGAGTTTGGTATACATCATGAAACGTCAGCTGCAAGAACACCACAACAAAATGGAGTAGCAGAACGGAGAAACAGAACTCTCAAGGAAGTCGCCGCACTATGTTAGTTAATATGCTACACCAAGCCGTTTAAAAGGTATAATCAACACAAAGATGCCATACTCTGAACAAATGTTCTCTGACTAAGACTCACTTCAAAACACCTTATGAACTGTGGAAGGACAGAAAACCTCGTGTTTCATACTTCCATGTTTTTGGGTGCAAGTGTTTTATTCACAACAATGGGAAAAGTCAGTTGAAGACTTTTGAGTCCAAGTCAGATGAAGGTATATTCTTAGGATATTCCTCATCCAGCAAGGCTTTCAGGGTTTACAACAAACGAACCCTAGTTGTGGAAGAAACACCCCATGTGGTCTTTGATGAGACATTTTCTAAACAAGAGAAAGTCCTCGGAAACAAAGCCGCACCGGATCAATCGATACATGCGACACGAAAAATGGATCAGCTAAGCATCAAGGAGAAAGAAGGTTCAACACATAAAAGTGTACATCCCGAACTTGATCTTGCCGATTCAACAGTCAATCGGACCCTAAGGTACGCATAACCGCCGCTGAAGAAGAAGTCATTATATTCCGAGATAAAGATCAAATCGAACCATCCGTTCGAACTCCTCGAAGTTCCTACGAAACGTACATCGGCACATGATGAGTCCAACATCACCGAGACATGTTCTTATCAAGTGGATCATAACTCCGCACCACTCCCAATCACTAGTAATGAACTATCAGAAATGGATGATGTTCTCCAAACATACGCATTATCGTAATGTATGGACTGGATTACCACCATCCAACCGATCCGATTATCGAGACCCATCCGATAGAGTCAAAACTAGACATCGATTGGTGAAAGTGCCATATGTATTGTTGTTATCCGTCTATGAAGGAACCAACTACGATGAGGAAGCTCTACAAGACGCAAAGTGGATTCTAGCCATGCAGGAGGAGCCGAACAGGTTTGAAAGGAATCAAGTTTTGGAATTGGTGGGCCGTACCCAACTCATCAAGACGAATTGGCACGAAGTGGGTATTCAAGAACAAGAGAGATGAGAAAAATGTCATAACCAGAATAAGGCAAGACTTGTTGCTAAGGGGTATTCACAATCGGAAGAATTGATTATGATGAGACCTTTGCATCGATCCGCCGCTTTAGAAGCCATTCGGTATTTTCGCATATGCTTCCCACAGAGGGTTCATCGTGGTATCGATGGATGTAAAGAGTGCATTCTTAAACGGGGTACTAGCGAGAGGAAGTTTATGTCGAACAACCTCCGTGCTTTGAAAAAAAGGTAACCAAGTGTACCGCTTTAAGGAAAGCTCTTTCTGCAATTGAAACAAGCTCCTCGAGCTTGGTATGATACACTCTCTCGCCTTCTTGGCGACAGACGGGGTTCACTAAAGGAATAGTGGACAGAACCTTATTCAGAATAGAAGATGGAGAAGATATTATGATGGTTCAGATCTACATGGACGACCCATCTTCGGATCTCCCAACAAGAAGCTGTGTGAGAAGTTCAGCAAGTTGATGCAAGGGAAGTTCGAGATGTCCATGATGGGTCAGATGAATTACTTTCTGGGTTTACAAGTCAAGCAGAGTACGAAGGATATTCATCTCGCCAAAGCGGCGATACAAGGAATCTACTGGCAAAGTTTGGAGTTCAACATTGCAAGGAAGCCAGAATTCCCATGATGACCGGGTTCAAGATGGATCCAAATGAAGATGGTCAGAAAATGAATCAGAAGGAGTATAGAGCTCTAATTGGATCACTACTATACCTGACTGCCAGCAGACCAGACATTACGTTTGCAGTAGGTGTATGTGCCAGATTTCAAGCAAATCCAATGCAAAGCCACCTAGAAGCAGCTAAGCGGATTCTCAAGTATCTGAAGGGGACTATAAACCTTGGTTTATTTTACCCATCAGATGACAATCTAGAGCTTAGTGGGTATTCTGATTCAGATTACGGAGGTTGCGTAATCGACGTAAAGTCAACCTCGTGTTCATGTCGGTTTAAAAATAAAAAATTTGATCTCATGGTTTTTGAAGAAGCGGACATCGATTCGACATTTATTAATGAAGCGAGAATATATGGCTGCGGGAAGTTCATTGTTCCCAATCGCTTTCGCTAAGTCGGAAATGAGGGATTACAACATCGTAGCTAAGAACGTGCCTATATTCTCGGCGATAATAGTCTTATATTGCAATCACTCGTAATCCTGTTTCTACATACAAGATGCAAGCATGTGGATGTCGACACCATTTTATCAAGAGATCATGTTGAAAAGAAGAATATCAGGATGGAAAAGATCCATACTGACAAATAGAAAGTTGATATCTTAACCAAGCCGCTAGCTGAGATCAGATTCAGAGAGTTATACAACGAGCTAGGGCTTCTGGATCTTGGAGAAAATGCACCAGATATGGTTGAAGGAATAATCTCCAGAACCAGTTGGTTAAAAAACTAACCAGTTAAGTGGAATCGGTTGAGTTAGAATCTCAACCCGATCGATTTACGATTTTTGAGGAGCCGATCCAAGTTTAGATAAGGAGCGGATCAAAAAGTCGATATAAATAATCGATCCGTTCGGACAAAGGGCATATCGATTCAAGATATATCGACAAGGGAAACCGATCGATTGAAAGATTACTTTATAAGTCGATTAAAGCTACAGTCAACAAGCAAATCAATATTAAAAAGCTACAGATCGGATAAGTCAAAAGAAATAACACAGCAATGGAATAAATAGAGTTTTTCATTGATAAAGACCCGGAGGTCAGATTTACAAGTTACAAGTGATATCACAAGCTACAAATGCTACATCTATCTTCAAGTTGTATTACAAGTACAAGAAGACCCGGAGGTCAAAGCATAAACCATCAGCCCTAAGACAACCCTAGGCAGGGAACGCGAGAGAGAGGTCAAGGTATGATGCTCTCATTTTCCCTCGATCCTAAGAAGGGACGTCAGAGAGGCTTCGAGAATCCTGAGCCAATCTCAAAGCTTCGGAAGGAGGAGCAAGAGAGGCTTTGAAGGATGTCCAAGCCGGAAGCCCTCAGACGTAAAATCAACTGGACTTCCAGCTGTTAAATGGGACACAGTGCCACCGGTTTGGTCACAAAGACCATATGGCCATGAGTGTCTCATGCAAATATTGAGTTTGATACACTATTTTGTATATCAAACCCATGTTTTGTTTCAGACTAAGTCTGTTGATGCTAATTCCGTCATCTCGATAGGCGCACAAGGTGCATACGGTTAGGAGAAGTGCCTTCTCATTTGCTTTAGTAGATCCGCCTCCACGGTGGTAAAGAAGCTTAGCATTGATCGTATGTGAAATCTTAGATGACGATGAAAGCAGTGTGAAGGAACACACAGGGTTGATCTGAGAAGCTGAATTCATTGAAAAAGGGCTAAAGGTTCCCACCGGAAGTTTCATCGGAAATAAGGAACTCATCGAAAAGCATGAAGGATATGCTAAAGAAGATGAAATGGTTTATGATTGTGTTGTTTGCCCAACACCCCAAGCTAATTTATAGAAGGAAATTAGGGGTATAAATGTAAATTTTATCTTCTCAGAAATTCTTAAGAGAAATTTGCATCGACAACGCATTAGGTACACGCGGCTAATGGTTGGATGAGTTAACGGTGTGATTAAATCACAGCGTATCTATGCCATCATTACGTATGTCAAATCGCGTCGATTTGGGAATCGAGGCGACTTTTGGACTCCCCGAAGTAAAAGTTTTGGTGGGAGTTGACTTCAGTAAATGCAGGTTGTTTAGAAGAATGTTTAGAAGAAGATTGAAGGATATAGAGTATCAGAAAAGAGGATCAGATAAGTGGCGAAGTGTTTAAAGCAAGAATCTGATCAGATGAGTGAGATATTGTTGGGAAATGCATAAGGCAACCATCAGATAAGTCAACAAAGTACCAGATCAGATCACCGTGGTAACTGATTGATTACAATATCAATCAGCCAGATACACTCTCTTATTTATCTCTTTTTGAATACCTTATATGCGTTATTTATTTTAATTGATTTATTTTACACTGTTCATGACTCATGCTCTGCAAAGCTTTTAATGGGACTTGGGAAAATGTTTTCAAAACGTTTTATTGCGATTTTTCGAGTCCGGAAAACGAGAAGACTACTTTTCTCAACCGTGCGATCAAAATACTTTTTGGCCGATTAATCTCAGCCACCGATCTCAAAACACGGATACTTGAGTACTTTGGAAAGTTGTGCAAAAAGGTTTTCCCTCGTATTCTACAAAATCCAAATTTTTCTCAGAAAATCGCTTTCCACTACTTCGTCTTCTCAAAAGCTCTTAAAAGATCATTTTTTTAATCCTCAGAGAATTACCTTTGAAAATATTTGATTCTGCTCTTCCGATTTCAAAATCTTTCGAATCAATTACTGGTAATTTCCTGTTTTAATTGATTATATGATCTCAAATTCTCTATGGTACCTAGGTTTTCAAGTTGTGATTCTGTTATTACTTGATCTAAACGCATACTTGCTAAATTGATGCTGAAATTACGAGTTTGACTGAATTCTATGAATTATTTTACTCAAACTAAACATCAATTTGCATATCGTACAGAAATGGCACACCTTGTTTCACGACCGGGCCAAGGGAAAAAGTACTGCAACTTTGCATTGATGAAGAAAGACATCATTGATGAAAAGTACATCGTCTTCAGCATCACCTCAGATCCGGAATCGCTGGAAATTCTGGAGTGCCTTCGAGAGTGTGGACTGGAACAATATTGCTCTACTCATCAGAACATCGTTCACACCCATGAAGCCCTGGAATTTATTTACAATCTGCAGAGGGATGAAGACAATGATGCTGACCTAATTTCTTCCGTTGGCGGAATGAAAGTTCGAGTGACGAATGACGATCTACAGAGGATATTCGGCCTAACTCGAGGAAGCATCAATCCAGAGACCTACACGACTACTGTAGGAGAAAAGGAGTTTCTTGAAGCCAAACTGTTGAGACCAGCAAACAAGGAGAACACGACGAACGTCAAAGCCTCCTATCTGAAGAGAAAGTATCGCCTTCTTCTTGAAATTGTTCAGAAGGTGATCATGTGCTCAACTTACAGCCTTGATGCGGTCACTTCTTACAAGATAAGTGTCATGGCTGCAATAATCAAGAAGGCTTCAGACATCGATTGGTTGGGTATGGTCAAAGCAAGACTGAGAAAAGACTCCGGGAAGTTCGAACTGACCCAGAGCAATGAAGTGTGCTTATCTTCGAAGTGCTCATTCATACACAAAATCTCTATCATTCTGTCAGATAAGCTGCCACAGAATTATGAATGGAACGAGAATGGAGCGAAGGTTTACCAAGCAAAGCACAAGGCCATACTGGGCAAGGATGAGTCCCTACCTGGACAAGCTGATGAGGATCCGACTCCTTATGTGCCCAAACCCAAGGGAGAAAAGAAGGGAAAAGATAAGGCAACTGCATCGTCTGAAGTGCAGGAAAAGGCCATTCCAGAGAAAAGGATGAAGAGGAAGGATCTGGCCAAGAAACCAGATGCTCAGCGGAAACGTCAGAAGAGAGTCTCATCTCCTCTGAAGACTGCTCCAAGTTCTGCCAAGCCAGCCAGCAGAACGGAGGATCTGATGCAAGAAGAATCAGAAGAGGAGATAGCAGTCCGCTCTGAGCCAACTATCAGAGAAGTAAGGGAAGAACCGATGATCGCAGCAGAAGGAGAAAAATCTGTCAGAGGGACAGAAGTGGAGCAATCTGAGGAAGAATCACCATCTGATTCTCTGCCTCTAACCAAGATCTTCAAGAGAGCAAGGTTGCCAACGCCCACTTCCAAATCACCATCATCCTCTCCTCAAAAATCATCACCTCCACTCTCCCCTTACAAAACCTTCTCACCCTCATCCTCACCTCTCAAAACATCATCTCCCACACCACCAATCAATGAACCCGTTCAGGAAACTGAACACCCTCAACACGCTGAAAACAAACCTGAACTACAAATATCAAAATCCCCGATCCAGTCTCAAGAACCTGAGAGATCCGACGAACGTGTGTCCATCTCTCATAATCCCTTCAACACCAGAACAGTACTTGCTTCACCTGCTCCAGAGAGCCCCATCATAAGGATAATGAAGCAACATATCAAAGAGTATATGATGGATCTATGCCCTGAATTGGATCAACATCCTGGCATCCAGCAACAGATAGAGGAGATAGTGTTCTGGAGGGATATCAGACTAAAGAGCATTGGAGAACTTCTGATTCTAATAACAACTCTAGGATCAGATTTCTTTGTAGACTTGGAGTTAAAATGTCTACATAATGCTGGGATTGAAAGTGCTGTTGAATTGACATCTGGCGATGATATCAGATGGCTGATTCACGAAAGGTTCGGAATTACTGATAACAGGGAGGAAACAGTTCAACCTCCTACAGATCATGAGGGAACTGCCGATGAACCAAGAATGGGTGTTACAGATGAGACCCAATTTGGCAAGGCTTCAACATCTGAACAGACTGCTACGATGAGCTCTGATACCCTAGATCGTCACTCTCAGAAGATTCAGGATGGGATCAAGACTGCATTTGAAGACAAATTCGCAGTGCTCACAACAGATCTGATGAAGCGGTTTGAAGATGAGCAAGCGAAACTAGTTGACAAGGAACGAAGTCACACAGTTGGGATGCACAATGCCATCCTTGCTGAAGTAATGCAACTAGTATATCCTCTTGCTGAGAAGCTCAAGCTCCAGTCTGACAAACTCACAGTTCAGACAGAGATGCTCAATCAGACACAGGTGCTTTTGGAGAGTGTCTGGGCATCCTTGGACAAGACCAACAACCACTTAGATATGGGTTGGAAACATTTTCTAGCTTCTACACAACGAGCAAGACATGAGATCGAAATTGCTCTCAGACGCTTCTTCACGCCTGCACCTTCTGCCACCGTTCAGATCACTCCTCTTGTTGTCGAGGAACTCAGAGAGGAGATCTCACGACAATTAACAGCTCTGAACCGCAAGATGTCCAACCTCTTTGATGCAACCAAAAAGGGGGAAGGAAAAGAGTCTGGAAAAGAGTCTGAAGAAAAAAAGAAGGAAGAAAAACAGACTCAGACACAGTTGGTAAAATTCTCATCTCTACCAAAAACCACTGTATCTGACTTGTCAGCCACTCCATCTATCGATCTCATTGCTGAAATGAAAGAAACTATGGAGCAACACAGTAAAGAGATCGCTGAGCAGAAAAATGCTCTTTCAGAGGTTACTGCCAGAGTCGACAAGATTGAAGACTTTTCCTCGTTCATCCAGAAAAGAATGGAAACTGATGATCAGGCCAAGAGCCTTGAACTCACTAAGAAATTAGCTGAAGAAGACGAACAAGATGAACCTGAGCAAACTATGAGGAGGAAGAAAGGTAAAGGCAAGATGATGAAAGCAAATGCGGAAGATCAGAGACAAGGCCAGCTATTCTCCACCAAAGCGGCCGATGACTCTAACAAGTTCAAGAGCGCATAAGATTGAGAATAAGAGAGGCCGCTATCAAGAAGCCAGGTTAGCAGAGGCAAAGGGATCAACATCGCTACATCCGGCGGAAAAGGAAGAACGGTTTCGCAAGAGGGAGATTGCTTGGGAGAAGAATGCCCTTCCCAAGACTGTTAAAGGCATCCTCACAAGACGACAAGATTTGCTTCGAGAATGGGATCAAATCGAGAGGAGAATGGTTATGTGACGTCTACATCCTGGAGAAGATTCCAATTCATCAAGATCAGACTGAAAATAATGATGAATTCCGGAACGGGTTAGAAACAAAGTATCTAGACTTCTACCAGACAGTGATGAAAGAAGACAAGATCATGTCACTTATACCAGAAGCTCCACCATTTGAACCACTTCTTCCACCTTTGCGTCCAGACAACAAACTAGATCCTGTCAAATTCAAGAATATCTACTATGGACTTGCTGAAAAAGGAGGAATCCATAGAAAAGAAGAGCTGGACAAGCTAATGCAAAGGATGTACAGGATGTTTGGCATCCCCAAAGAATCGCAAATGTTCAAGTACACACAAAGAAGACAACTTGGAATCAGATGATAGGTACGCTTTTCATGTATACTACAATGCACACACCTATCTGAATGAAATTTTACATCTCACTGATTCCAAGACAACATCTCATTGTCTTCTGAGGTATGTACCATTTGCATCATCTACATTTCCATTCATGGTATCTGTTTTTCTGATTAAGTTTGTTTAAGTGTTTTGGTTCCATCAAAAAGGGGGAAATTGTTGGGAAATATGTAACTTAGTTTTGATGGAAGTTCCAAAACAGGTTGTAATAGGACCAATGACTGTTTAATGATCGATGACTTATAATCGATTAAGATGACCAAATTAAATGTATAGATAGTCAAGTAAAGATAGGTCACATATTGAGGGGGGAACTCAATATGTATAGGTCAGTCGAAGCATCGATGACCCAGATAAGGTCGGATGATCAAGACTAAGCGCAAATCGAAAGACAAGAAGTCAAGATCGGTGAAGACAAGAAGACATCAAGACTCGGATGAACTCAAGACTCTCGGATGAAGTTCGATGACTCGGATAAACACCAAGACTCGGATGAACTCAAGACTCGAGATAATCCTCAAGACTCAAGAATAAACTCAAGACTTCGGATGATCAATACACCGAGGCTCGAGAGACACCAAGATCAAAAGACCAAGACCTACATTCAAAGAGTCTCGCATATTGAAGCTAAGACAATGTGCATCCAAGACTAATCAAGGTAGATTGATCACCATTCGATCAAGTCACCACACCGTGACAATCAAAATAATACACCAGACAAGCGAATCTTCTACAAAAGGAATATCAATCGTCTAACGGACAAATTCCTTAAGTACCGCCTCGCAAAGCCAAGAAGAAAGTGACACGTGTACAAAAAGAGCTGACATTGCGGGATACGACGCTGCGGACAAAAACGGCGCTAATGATGCCTACGGCCATGCCTATAATCAGAGCACGTCACAATCATACCCTACAGTCTACCTACTATAGCCCGAAATTCAAATTGCTCTCCAACGGCTCTTTGATTTAGAAGTCTATAAAATGGGATCGATCTTCATTTTGAAGACAAGGACCAACAAAAGGACCAACAGAGATAAAACGCAAGAACCAACGAGTGAGAACAAGCAAAAGAAGCTAAAGCTACAACAAAATCTCCGCTCAAAGAACACTACATTTGAAGATTATTCTTAAAATGTTCATCCCATTAGTTCTTAGCAAGAAATCCTATCCACTAGCATTTTGGCTACCTAAAGCATCAGGATAGATTTCCAGTTGGAACCCTCAATCATTCTTTACCCAAACGCAAGTTAGGTTAAGTCTGTAGATGTGAACTCATTAAACATCTCGGCTATCCTTTTGAAGGATATAAGTCCCGCTGGTTACGTTTGTAGAGTGGGAACTCGATAAACATCTCGGCCATTCTGAAAAGGATATAAGTCCCGTAGGTTAAGCTTGAGTGGGAACTCGGTAAACATCTTGGCCATCTTGAAAAGGATATAAGTCCCGCAGGTTAAGTTTGTAAGAGTGAGAACTCGGTAAATATCTCGGCCATCCTGAAAAGGATATAAGTCCCGCAGGTTAAAGTAGGCTAAGGTTCCCCTGTGTTAAGGGAAGAGTGGACGTAGGTCGGGTTTCGTCTGAACCACTATAAAAAGTCTTGTGTGCATTTACTTGCTTTCTTATTGCTTTACACAAGCCACACAACTGAGTTTTAAACATCATACATATTCTAAGTTAAGCTCAGTCTGCACCAAGCAACTGATCTGATCAGATTGACACCTTAGTCAACTGGTTTAAAACTGACTTCAGAATCAGATTGATAAAACTGGTTTTCACACGGGTAAAAACAAGCTTCCGCACCATTCAGTTAAACTGACAGATATCAAGCTGATCTGCCTTCAGGCACTCAGTAAGATTGAACATCAGTCTAAACTGATACACTAGCACTTTGATCGGGTAATCTGTAGTTCACACCTGATCCGCACGAAAAGTTTTGGAAGTCTATTCACCCCTCCCCTCTAGACTTACACCCTCACAAAACCCGTTCGGGACCTACAAGGGCAGTTAGGCCGGCTGAAGTTGCCCTACACATTGGGAATGGAGCAAGAGTTGCTACTGAACGTGTTGGCGTTTATGTTTTAGATTTACCCTCTGGTTTTAGACTTGAACTGAATAATTGTTATTTTGTTCCTTCTATTACCCGAAACATTATTTCTATTCCGATATTGGATAATGAAGGTTTTTCCTTCCATTTTGCAAATAATAATGGTTATTTTTTGTTTACTGGTGATGTTTACGGAAATGCTCATTTATCTAATGGTTTATATTTATTGCATTGTGGACATGATATTCTTAATATATAAAATAAACGACTCAAACTTAGTAATCATGAAAACCCGACTTACTTGTGGCATTGTAGACTTGATCATGCTAATGAGAAAAGAATTGCAAGGTTAAGTAAGTTGGACTACTTAACCCCATTCGATTTTGAATCTTATGGAAATTGCAAATCTTGTCTCAAAGGCAAGATGATCAACAAACCCTTTTCTGGGAAAGGGGTTCGTGCCAAAGAAGTTCTAGAGTTGATCCACAGTGGCGTTTGTGGACCACTACCCACTCTAGCTAGGGGTCACTTCGGATACTTCATAACCTTTACTGATGATTTTTCTAGGTTCGGGTATGTGTATCTGATGAAACACAAATCCGAGTTCTTTGAGAAGTTCAAAGAGTATAAGGCTGAAGTAGAGAAGCATCTTGGTAAGAGTATTAAGACTCCTCGATCAGATCGAGTAGGAGAATATCTTAGCCATGAGTTCACTGATTAGTTGAAGTTGCATGGAATCCAATCACAATGGACTCCTCCCGGAACACCACAAATGAATGGTGTGTCCGAGAGGAGAAACCGAACCTTGTTGGACATGGTAAGGTCCATGATGAGCTTTTCCTCTCTTCCAACATTCTTATGGGGATACGTGCTTCAAACCTCAATCTACATTCTAAATATGATTCCATCCAAATCAGTTGAGCATACGCCATACGAGCTATGGCATGGCAAGAAGCCAAACTTCACTCACATGAAAACGTGGGGTTGCCCCACATTTGTGAAGAAGATGCTCACTGACAAGTTGGAATCAAAAGGTGAAAAGGCTTACTTTGTGGGATATCCCAAGGAAACTAGAGGATATTATTTCTATCTCCCTGAGAAACAAACAGTGATTGTTTCTAGGCAAGCCAAATTCCTTGAAGAAGACTACGTCTTCAAGGGACAAGGCCATAAGCCGATAGAACTTGAAGAAATTCAAGAACCACAAATTGACAAGGAGACTGATATATTGTCAAAGCAACATGACAAAGAATCAGTGGGAGAATTCAACAGCTCACATGGTGGAAGTTTATCACTAAGTGATCCTCTTTCATCCAGTGGGAGTGTAATTGGAGTTGCATTGCCTGTGCAACGAACTCCAAGTAGACTGAATGAGAACATCATAGTTCAAACTCCTATTCAAGTGGCATCCGGAAATGCTCAAGAAGCATCCGGAAGTGTCGCTCTCGAAGCCTCCCCGGTCAACGATGAGATCGCTGCACCACAAAATTTTCACAATCAGAATGTGCAGTCTGAACAACCACAACTCCGTAAGTCCACTAGAGTTCGTAATCCACCCACTAGATATTATGGTTTCCTCGTAGAGGAACATGATGACGTGGAAATCCCAAATAAAGACGAACCTAAGACTTACACTGAGGCAACATTAGATGTTGACTCAAAGAATTAACATGAAGCCATGAAATCCAAGATGGACTCGATGTACATCAATCAAGTTTGGGACTTGGTTGAATTGCCGAAAGGGGTTAGACCCATAGGTTGCAAGTAGGTCTTCAAACGAAAGACCGATGCAAATGGCAAAGTACAAACCTACAAGGCTAGGTTGGTGGCGAAAGGTTATAGTCAACGCGAAGGCATTGACTATGATGAGACTTTCTCACCAGTTGCTAAGATCAAGTCCATTCGAATTTTACTTGCGGTAGCAGCACATCTAGATTATGAGATTTGACAGATGGATGTCAAAAAAACTTTCCTCAATGGCAACATTGACAAGGAAGTGTTTATGACTCAACCTGAAGGTTTTATATCAAAGTCAAAATCTAATCTTGTGTGCAAGCTTAAACGATCCATATATGGATTGAAGCAAGCTTCTAGGAGTTGGAATATCCAATTTGATGAAGCTGTCAAATCTTTTGACTTCATCAGAAATTCGGAAGATCCGTGCGTTTATAGGAAGTACATTGGGAAGAATATTGTTTTCATAGTTGTGTATGTCGATGACATACTCATTATGGGAAACAATATCCCACTAATGCTGTCAGTGAAAGAATGGTTATCAAAGACCTTCATGATGAAGGATCTTGGTGAAGCCTGCTACATCTTAGGGATCAAGATCCATAGGAATGGATCCAAAAGGATGCTAGGGTTGTCACAGTCAACCTACGTAGACAAGGTGTTGAAGCGATTTGCGATGAAGAACTCTAAGAGAGGTTCTCTGCCGGCATGTCATGGGATAAAGTTGTCTAAGAAGGATTGTCCTTCCACAAACACTGATATCCAGCGCATGAAGGATATACCATATGCATCTGCAATTGGATCCATCATGTACGCCATGACTTCCACAAGGCCGGATATGGCCTTCGCTGTCAGTACCACTGGTAGATACCAACAGAATCCGGGTGAACCTCACTGGATTGTTGTCATAAATATTCTTAAGTACCTCATACGTACTAAAGAATACTTCTTAGTCTACGGAGGACTGTCAGAATTGATGTTCACTGGCTATGCTGACGCAAGTTTCCAATCTGACTGTGACGATTACAAATCACAATCGGGTTATGTGTTCACTCTCAATGGTGGGGCGGTTAGTTGGAATAGTTCCAAGCAAGAGACTACCGCGGATTCAACAACCGAAGCTGAGTACATCGCTGCGGCAGAAGCTGCCAAAGAAGCTGTCTGGATAAAATAGTTCTTAAGTGAACTAGGGGTAGTTCCGAGTGCCAGCAGTCCAATAAAGTTGTATTGTGACAACACTGGTGCGGTTGCGCAAGCTAAGGAACCGAGATCCAATAACAGAAACAAGCATGTACCGAGGCGTTATCACTTGATAAGAGAGATAATCTCTAGAGGAGAGATAGAGTTAGAACGTTTCCCACAGAGGATAACCTGGCTGATCCTTTCACCAAGGCTTTGAGTGTTCATGTACACACTAGACATTTTAATGGTGTAGGGGTTAGACATGTAGGTGATTGGCTCTAGTTCAAGTGAGAGATTGTTAATGTTAGTGTCCTAGAAACAATCCATTGTAAGGACATA
The DNA here is from genome assembly GCA_037126765.1 of Stenogyne calaminthoides. Taxonomy (NCBI): domain Eukaryota; kingdom Viridiplantae; phylum Streptophyta; class Magnoliopsida; order Lamiales; family Lamiaceae; genus Stenogyne; species Stenogyne calaminthoides. The sequence goes on from JBBCBC010000032.1 coordinate 1,277,471, forward strand.
ATACTTAGATAATATTCAGTATTTGTTTAATGTTAATGTTTGTTTAATATTAAATGTATGGCGTTACACTCATTAGAATATTGTGTTTGATTGTTTGCATTTATTCTTATATGTGTTCCCATGAATCACTGTTGTCATTGAGTGTGTGAGAACTCAGATGACTTAAGCTTGATTCTCAAATAGCCCCAATCGAGGATCATCAAGAATGAGATATTGATGATGCAATGGAGATTGGTATGCGATCTGCATCATACTCTTAGAAAGTGTAGTAAGATCTCACTTACTACGAGATACTAGGTATCTCATGATGGATGCACAAATACCTTAGAGGGTATTGGTATACCCATCCGAGAAACCATTTGATGTAGTTCCACTATATGTGTCTACGGGTGTCGCGGTTAGTGGGAGCTATGCGACACTCCTTTGACTTGAGGTCAATACGCACGACATGTGTGGAGTGATGACTTTGACCATGACCGACGCTTGCACCCGTCTATGGGTAGATATGGCTTGTATTGGGTTCATCACGAAGTGCATGTGCGTGGTAGTTGAGCCAAGAAAAGGATTCATTCCTCAAAGAATACTCATCTTCTCATCATAATTGGATCTAAGTCATTGGCCAATGCACGTCAACTTAGACTTTGTGACTAAGTGTGACACTAATGATCAATTAGTGATTAGAGATAAATTGATTTAGTTATTTGAATAGACACTTCATCATGTTCAAGACTAAATTGAGTATTCGTGAATGAAAGGAGGAAATTGCAATTGCCCACATTTCTATTACAGGTAGTTGCATTTTTCTCGCAACGTACCTCATATATTAAGAATATCTAATTTATTGTCTAGGGTTCAATTAAGACCGTTAGTTTGACTAATCGCTCGATATATGAGGGCCTATGGGTCACACAACAAGTAGTCCCCTTTATAGATTAAAGTTGGTTGATTAAATGTTAAATTGGATTTACTATTTAATTTATGGAGAATTAATTAATAATAGATTAATTTGGAATTAATTATTATTAATGTTTAATTAAATTGGATTTAATTAAATAGGAATTCCCAACAATAATATATGGAATATTATTGTAGGATTTAATTATACGAGAAAATAAATCGTAGAGATTTTCCACATATGGAAATTAAATTCGTAGAGATTTATATGGAGAAATAAATCCTAGGGATTTATACAAATAAGGATTAGGGAAATTATTTCCTAATTAGGCTATCTTAAGATTTAAGCTGAGTCTCTCCTATAAATATGAGCTCTTGGGATTCATAATTATCAGTTGTTCAAATTTCTCCATAAAATCTAGAGTTAGAATTTTCCTAGCAAATTCATCTCGGGATTCAACGCTGGCGAATCTGTGCGAATTTGTAAACGGGAATTACGTGGATACCATAGTTGAGAAATATGCTCTTGAGTTGCTGTAAGATTTCTTGTTACTGTTTTTTGTGTTCATACTTGCAATTATATGTTCCTTGTTGGTGAACTATTTAATTCCGCTGCGCATGTTTTACGTGTTTACGTGCCTCTAAAATTCAACAAATACGCCGAGTCATTTCGGCTACAACAATTTGGCACCGTCTGTGGGAATCTCACCACTTTATCAAGACCCACAAATCTATAAGAACTCGCGAAAAGCAATGGTGCAAAGCAAGGTACCGATCACTGGCCTCGAGACCGACCCTCGCGATGGGGCGGAAGCCTCTCTATCCTCGGAGTCAAGGCCCATGCCGATGGATGCGGTGGATGAGCAGAAGTGGGGTCAAATCTTCAAGGCCCCCGCAGAGATGAAGAACACTTGGGTGTACTTGCGCAAGTGAAACCTGAACTTCAAAGATGATGATGACCAGCAACCCATCGTCAAGTCTACCCCCCGGCGCGACGACTAAGGGGAAGGCCCAATTGGGAGGGCAACTCGGCCTCAACCAAGCCATCTCGGCTTCGAAGGCTAACCACCTCCCAAGAGAAGGGGCGAACAGGGCCCTCCACATGGATGGGCACCATGAAGGACCGCGAGATAACTCAGTTTTCAACCGACTGAAGGGCATCCCGGTGAACAACTCGGTTTTCAATCGGCCGGAGGATAAATTAATCCAAAAGAGGCCATGCACAAGGACGATCAACAACACACACATTTTGCGAAGGCCAAGCCATCCTCAGGGAAAGTGTCCCCAGAAGAATTGACCAACATATTGAGTCCGTGTCCCTTCACAAAATGGGGAATCGACATCATCGGACCCCTACCTACAGCTCCGGGCACCGTGCGTTTCGCCCTCGTGGCAGTCGACTACTTCACAAAATGGGCGGAAGCAGAAGCTCTCGCAACGGTCACCCAGGATAATGTAATAAAATTCATATGGAGAAACATCATTTGCCGATTCGGTCTCCCGCAAGAAATTGTGAGCGACAACGGGAAACAATTTGATGGCCTCAAAATCGACACCTTCTTCAAAAAATGGAAGATAACAAAGCTCTTCTCCACCCCATAGCACCCACAATCCAACGGGCAAGTCGAAGCAATCAACAAGATTATCAAGCACACCCTAAAAGCCCGGGTGGAGGAGGGAAAGGGCAAGTGGGCGAGTGAATTGCCCAAAGTTCTATGGTCGTACAGAATAACCTGCCGGACCTTCACGGGAGAAACACCCTACTCCCTCGCCTTCGGAAGTGAGGCAGTAATACCAGCAGAGATCACCATACCTAGCCACCGAACAGGCAATGGAGCATCAAACAGAAACGACACGGCCATGACGATAAGCTTAGACCTACTGGAAGAGCAGAGGCTAGAAGCCAGCCTGAAAAATGCCGGGTACAAGCGACAAATAGAAAAATATTACAATTCAAAAGTCAGACTTCGGCAGTTCAAAAATGATGACCTCGTCCTAAAAAAGGTGCTCGGAGTACCCAAAGGAGTATTCGGTCCAACTTGGGAAGGCTCGTTCAGAATATCCAAATGCCTGCCAAATGGCGCGTACGAAATCGAAGATCTAGATGGTACCCCCGCACAATACCCATGGAACGTGACCCACCTGAAGAAGTATTACCAGTAGCGAATAGGACATAACACGGCACCATAGTCGGTCCGTCACCATATTGTAATAATTAGCCGTCCCCACGGGGAACATTCAATGAAAACTTACATCCACAAGTTTCTTTATATACTCCAAAATGAATCAATTTATGCATAACCAGTAACATGCTTCTAAAAATAAGCCGAACAGAGAGCGAGTGGTCGCTCGACATAGGGAGCGACCACTCACTACGAAAAAGCACAAACTCGGAACTCACGTCAACAAGGGCATAGCCGGACTGGCCTAATCGCCAAGCCCAGCGACCACTTTCGAACGACAACACCGTAACACGACTAAGCCAAAGTTTAGTAACGCTGCATACAGTAAGATGGCAAAAACATAGTCTAAAGCATCGCACCACGGGCTTAAGTTTCCGAACGGCGAACAAGACATAGGCAAGACCCATAGTCGCCGGTGTATGTCCGAGTATGCATATCTAACAGTTCGTAAGCAAAGCAAAGAGTTAAATGTATGAATACACAACAAAGAGAGTAGACAAAGAGGGTAAAGAAGTTACTATCCATTCATTTAAAGGCACTAAAGGCCAAGAATAAACAAAAAGGGCACGAAGGCCGCTTACAGATTCCCACCCCGAAGGGCGTCACAAAAAAAGAAAGAAAAGAGAAGACAAAACCACCATAAACCAAAGCTTTAAACAACACCGACTCCTCGACCACCACCTCCTGCTCGCCCTGGGCATCCACCCGTGCATCACCCGCATGAGTCTCCTCACTCGGGGCATCTGCTGCCGCTTGATCGTCGCCCGCCACCTCGGTCGGAGGATCTGGCACCGCGACTCGGTCGACCGACCATTCGCCCGATGGGCCAGCTATGTCAGAGCCACCGCCCGGCCTCACCATCCTGTCCAATGGGGCCAAAAAGGACAAGTCGATGCCGAAATTTACCAGGTCCGCCACAGGCAGCACCACGTCGACCTCAGGCGGGCATTCGGCCACGAAGGCCTTGAAGTCCTCAATAAGAACTGAGGCGTCGACGGAAGGGTCGCGATGGAACACCGCCCGAAGAACATCCGCGTAGGCACTGATATAGGAAAAGATCCCCAGCGCGGCTTCATCAGCAGCCCAAAGGGAGGCCTCTTTGGACATCTTCAGCTCAAGCTCCTCAACCCGAGCCTCATAGTCGACCGCCAGGGTATGAGACTCCTTCAGCTGCCGCTCAAGCTCATTAACCCGACCCCACAAGGTCACCACCTCCTGGCGGTGCGAATCGAGTTTAGTACGACGCTTGTTGGTCACCTCCGCCACCTACAAGGCCAACTCAGTCGACCGGTCTTGGGTAATCTTCAGGTCGCCCTCCATCCGCGAGATGGCCGCAACTGCCTCGGCCAACTTCTTCTTCTCTTCATCGAGAGCAGAGCAAGTGATCTCCAAATCGTGGTCGTTCTGCTCAATGACCCACTCAAGAAATGTGGCCGCTTTCTGGGAATACACCAAGGCGGTGTAGAGGTTATTCTCTTTCCTGTTCGAGGAGGCGTCTTGGTGGTCGTCCAGGGACCAACACCGGGGGATGTTCCGGATTGAGTGCCGCATGTACCGGGGCCAGTCATCTGAGATCCCAACAATGGGCGGCATCTTGGACCGGAGGTAGTCAGCAACAAGCGGCGGGAAGTTCGCAAACCTGCAGGAAGGATAATTAGTTCAGGGGGACACACGTAGCCGAAGCAAAACACAAAAGGCCAAAACTGAGAGGAACTTACACCCCAGAATGATCAACGTCGTAACCTAAGAAGGTACGATCACCCGAAAATTAGCGACCAAGCGGGGGGATTAGAGCCGATGATGGCGGACGAGCAGCGAGCACGGGCCCCCGCTCGGGGGCGCCAACACCCCCAACAGAAGGGTGTGGGGCGCGATCACTGGAGCGAGCACGCTTCCGAGTAGGAGAACCCTCCGCCTACCCAGAGCGAGCATCCTCTCGGCTATCCTTGCTCTTCCTCTTGTCCTTCGACCGATCGGTCTGGGAGGACCCCCCAGTATCTACCACTCTGCCCCCACGAGACGAGGAAGAGGGGCGCGCCCCGGACCCCGTCCCGAGAGAAGTTGAGAGCGGGATTGCGATGAGAAGTCATCTGTTCGGCGGTAGGGGCGGTCGTTTGAACGGGTATATGCGGAGCTGCAAAAGAAAAAGCAAGATTATTAGGGCAGAAAGGAGCCGATTGATTCAATAAACCACAAAACCAAGGAGAACGTCGAAACTCACGAAGACGGCCGGTCTCACGAGGATACGTCTGCAGGCTTCCCCACAGTCTCTCGGATGGAGAATTGAAGAGCTCGACATGACGGAGTTCCCAGGGATAATCAAAGGTAATCTGATGGGCGGTCTCGAAGTCCCAGTTCAACTAATTTTCGTCGGCAACAAGTAAGCCTGCAACAAAAAGAGGAAATTAGATTAGTACAGAGATGGCCGATGTACCTTTAGAGCAAAATCTTACGAGGAGCCCGCTCCTGGAAATCAGTAGGGACAAAAATTTCCGAAATAGATCCCAGAGGGGCACTTTGCCACGCCCCTCCCACAAACCACCAATGGGGATGCCAATTCTTGACCTTATTGACGATCCCCCACACGATCCGCCGACCAGGACGATTCTTCAAAGCATAATGACCCTCCTGTCTGTGCTGGGCAACCAGTGACCAATAATAATTCACCTACATGTGGGTGGAAAGTCGATAAAGTCTGGCCTGTCCGATCACGGCGAGCGTCGCCATGAGGTAGCTCCACCCATTGGGGGTAATCTGGGCCGGGGTAAGGCACCAGGCGGCCAGCAGGTGAGAGATCGCTGGGTGGAGAGGGAAGCAAAGACTCGCCTCCATCACCGCCTCATGAATAGCGACCATCCCTGCCGGTGGTTGGTCGGCTCGCTCAGAACTATCCGGCCGATAGAAAAACACATCATTTGGAGTCTCATACTCGCGGTGGGCGACGTCCAATTGGGCCTCCATCATAACCGAACGATACCATTCATCATTTATATGGAACCTAGAAGGAGCCGCCGGATGGATTTCTGACCGAAGAGGGCGGCGATGTACGAGTCCAGTCCGATAGGCCTGATAATTAAAGAAATCTGGATGGTCCTGGTCTCGGCGAACCGAGGGCTCTGGAACATCAACATCCGGGGAACGGGCTCCGGGACCCAATGGATCTTGTTCAGGGGTCAACGTGCCCAAATCCGCAAGAGACCCAAACACGTCAGAGTCTGCGGGAGCATTCCCCTTGTTACGACGAACGGAGTCCAAGTTCCCCGGCTCGCCACCACCGCTCGAAGCTTCGGCAGAAGAAACGGCCCTCACCGGAGATGTAGGGCTACTCACTCTCTCAGACATGACTGACAATGAAAGCGGAAGATGGGAGACGAAGAAATTACTTACCAAAGGGTGTGAGAGCCGAGAGAGTTGCTGAAGAATACTCGGGAAGATGAACGTCGGAAGAATGGAGATGGGCGGACCAATTTATAAGAATAGGCGGGGACTCGGTTGCAAGGAATTTTAAAAAATTTGGGGCAGATTCGTCATATCCCGAAAGATCCGCCACACGCCATCATTACTGTACAGGGTGGCGTCAACTTCTCTCTTTTCAAAGCAAAGGTTGGGCTCGCCCAGGGCCCACGTACGGGTGTTGCCCCAGACATCGTGGACCATGATGCAGGACAGCCAGCGACCTGAGGGGCAATTATTATGGTCCCACTATGGAAATGCACCCATCGTAGGGCGACACGAAGTAAGGCGACCATGATGCGAGCATCATCTTTGGTCATGAGGGACTGGTCACCGCCCAGACCAAGACCGCCCCGGCCAAGTCACCCTGATTCCAGCGACCATGACCAAAGATAGTCGGCCGAGCAGAAAAGTGGGCCCGGGAGGCTGATATTATCGGATTCCCGGTGTTCAGATATGGAATACCCGGTCATCAAGCGGGATTACCGCCGATGAAGGCGAGATTCATCTTCCATCGTCGGGAACCCTAAACGGCCGAAGGTCTCGGCCCACAAAAGACGCAGAAACCCTAGCTAGTGCTTATAAATACATGTTAACACTCTCATTGTAAGGGATCAAAACCTTAGACTTTAAGCAAATATTATAGTAGAAATCCCTGGCTTGGTATTGCCCCCGGAAGTAGCCATCTTTGGCGAATCGGGTTAACAAATCGTGCATTCCTTTACTATTTCTGTGCTTTATTGTTTATCTAGTGAGTGATTGTTATATGCTCGGGCAAATCCAGCTATAACACTTACCGAAAAGAACATGTACTGTTGGAGGAGGATGCCGTTCGGCCTAAAAAATGCAGGCGCCACTTACCAACGTTTGGTAAACCACATGTTTTCGGACGAGATCAGGAAGACCATGGAAGTCTACGTAGATGACATAGTTATCAAAAGCTTGAAGAGGGAGGACCACCTCGTCCATCTCGCCCAAACCTTTGCTATCCTTCAAAAATTCAACATGAAGCTCAACCCGAAGAAATGCAACTTCGGGGTGGGGTCCGGCAAATTCCTCAGCCATCTGGTCAGTAATCGAGGGATAGAAGTCAACCCGTCCAAGATCAAAGCAATATTGGAAATGGGTAGCCTGCGAAACCCGAAGGAGGTCCAAAGACTAGCAGGGAGCTTGGCCGCCCTCAGCAGGTTCATTTCCCGAATGGGAGACAGGTGCAAGCTCTTCTTCGAAACACTGAAGAAAGCCAAGGGCGATTTCCGATGGACGGAAGAAGCCCAAGAGGCGTTAGATAGTATCAAGGAGTACCTCGCCGACCCCAAGATACTATCCAAACCGTCCTAGGAGAGAAACTCTTCTTGTACCTAGCCGCCTCAGAAACCGCCCTGAGTTCTTTCCTGCTGCGATCAGAGGAGCAGAGTGATTTGTCAATATACTACGTAAGTCAAACGCTCAGCGAAATGGAAAAGAGATATCCGCCCCTCGAAAAGCTCGCATACGCCCTCATGATGAGTGTTAGGAAGCTGTGACCATATTTTTCGATCATCAAGTGGAAGTGCTGACCTCGCTCCCATTAAGAAAACCACTACACCAACCAGATACCGCAGGACGATGCATGAAGTGGGCCATCAAGATCGGCCAATTTGGAGTCACGTACGCACCACGAACCGCCATCAAAGCACATGCCTTAGCCGACTTCCTAGTAGAACTCACATTCCCGACCAGCCTGGAAGCATTGATCAGTCTGCCATGGGAACTGTACGTAGACGGGTCATCCAAGCATACCCGGGCAAGGGCAGGCGTGGTGTTAACCAGCCCGGATGGACACTCTTTCCAGACATCCATCATGTTCAACTTCCAGGCGACCAACAACGAGGCGAAATACAAAGCCCTTATCGGAGGATTAGAAATGGCAATGGCTATGGGCGTCAGAAAACTAAAAATACACACTAACTCGCAATTAGTTGCATGCCAGGTGTCGGGGGAATACGAGGCACGGAATGAACGAATGACGGCATACCAAGAAATTGCCAGGATTCTACTCGAAAAATTTGACCAAGTTTATGTGGAGATGGTACCCAGAAATGCAAACTCACAGGCAGATGCATTAGCCAGGCTGGCGACATCGGAGGGACCAACAGACATGAAAGAAGTCACCATAAAAAAGCTGACTCACCCCTCGACCACATACGCCTTGGTCACCAAGGTCGACCTCATGGAAATCGACGCCAAGAATTGGATGACACCAATCATTGAGTATCTCGAAACTGGGCGACTTTCCCAGGACAGGGTTCGGGCTCGGCAATTACAGATGAGGGAGGCCAGGTACGTGAGGGTCGGCGGTAGCCTATACAAGCGAGGCTTCAGCATCCCCTTACTCAAGTGCGTGATGAAACAGCAAGGGCAAATTATCTTGAAGGAGATCCACGAGGGGATCTGTGGAAACCATACGGGAGGCCAATCCTTGGCCCATATAAAATACGATAAGGATATTTCTGGCCTACATTGAAGAAGGACACCCTCGAATACGCAAGGGCATGCCACCGGTGTCAAATATTCACCCTATCGATCAAAATATCTCTGGAAGAATTGACCAGCATCATGAGCCCATGGCCCTTCGCTAAATGGGGAATCGACATCATCGGGCCCCTGCCAACGGCACCAGGGACAGTAAAATTCGCCCTTGTCGATGTCGACTACTTTACGAAATGGGCTGAAGCCGAGGCTCTCGCGAAAGTCGACCAAGACAATGTGATAAAATTCATCTGGAGAAACATCATTTGCCATTTCGGCCTCCCACAAGCGATAGTAATAGATAACAGAAAATAATTTGACGGCCTCAGAATCGACGTCATCTTTAGAAAATGGAAAATAACTAAGCTTTTCTCCACACCCTACCACCCCCAATCCAACGGCCAGGTAGAAGCCATCAACAAGATCATCAAGCACACGCTGAAAGCGCTACTTGAGGGGGGGAAGGGCAGATGGGCAAGTGAACTGCCCAAAGTATTGTGGTCATACAGAACAACATGCAGGATGTCGACGGGGGAAACACCATACTCTCTCACTTTCGGGGCAGAAGCCATGATCCTCGCAAAAGTCCTGATACCCAGCCACCGAACTGACAAAGGGCTTTCGGACGACAACGACCTGGCGATGGCAACCAGCCTTGATTTCCTAGAAGAAAGGAGGATGGAAGCCAACCTAAAAAATGCCAGCTATTAGCGACAAGAGGAGAAGTATTACAACTCAAAGGTCAAACTCCACCAATTCAAGGAGGGCGAGCTCGTCTTAAAGAAAGTACTCGAAATACCCAAAGGAGTATTTGGGCCCACCTGGGAAGGCCCATTCAGAATATCCAAGTGTCTTGTAACCGGCACATACGAGATCGAAGACCCGGATGGCATACCAGATCAATACCCATGGAACGCGGCTCACCTCAAGAAATACTACCAGTAGAAAATAACAAACATCCCATTTCTAGCTAAGCCATATTTGTATCCATCAGAAATGTAATGACTTCTTGGTTCCAAGGAAATCCCTTGTAATCAACTCTTTTTAAATGAAATATGAGAACGACGAAATCCCCCCACATGCTTATATGCCTTAGAACAAAGTAAACCAGGAATCGTCCCACAGACGGTCTGGGCGACAATGGTCGGGCCAAAAAGTGGTTGCCAAACTCGTAAGCCGACCACCTACGACAGAAAACGATCTCCGGAACTCACGTCGACAAGGTCGCTCCTCGCATTGGCGACGCGCCAAACATGATGAACTTCATAAGGACAACACCTTAACATGACTAAGCCAAAGTTTAGTCACGCTGCACGAGATAAGATGGTTAAAACATAGTTCGGATACATCACACACTTATAAAGTGACGATCAGAACATAGATGAGTCTCATAGTCATCAGTGTATGTCCGGGATCACACGACCAATGGTTCAAAGGCGAGAAAGCAACTCATATATAAACAAACAACGAGAGTGACAAAGTCAAAAAGCTTCATTAATAAACGCCCGAAGGCCGAACACAAAAGGGCCCGAGGGCCAAGTTCATCAAAACAACCCGAAGGGCCAACAAAAAAAAAGAAAACACCAAGAGAAACAAAAGGGATTCGCAGACACCCTTGAACAACACTTAAACAGAAGGGGAGGCCCTAAGCTCAATCCCCAGTTCCACCATCTTCTCCAACGACAGCATCGCTTCCCGCCACATCCGCTACATCGGCATCCCGACTGCCTGTAACAACCTCACTCGCACCTCCCTCTCAATCCCAACATTGACCGCCTCATCGCCCGCCACCTTCTCTTTGCCTCCCTGACCGGCCAAGATCGGCATCACCAGAACCTGCTCCCCAGCAACCCCGTGAGGATGCCTCAATCTGATGTCCGGTCCGAGGAAGGACAGGTCCACCCCAAAGTCGGCCAGATTAGCCACATGAAGGACAATGTCAGGCTCCGGAGGACACTCGGCAACAAAGGCACGAAAGTCCTCAACCAGCATCGACACGTCGGCTTGGACATCACGGCGGAAGATTGCCCGAAGAATGTCAGCGTACGCACTTATGTAAGAAAATATCCCCAAGGCAGTGTCGTTAGTGGCGCGAGTGGTGGTGGCCTCAGCCAACGGAAGCTCGAGCTCCTCGACTCTGGCCTCAAAGTTAACCGCCAAGGAATGGGACTCATCCCGCTGGCGAGTAAGATCCTCCAACTGTCATCGATCTCTGCCCGCCTCTTGGCGTTGACATTTGCAACTTGCAGGGCCAATTCAGCCGATCTCTCCTGGGCATCTTTCAAATTTGTCTCCGCGCGGGCTAGGCCCGTGGTCGCCTCGCACAACTTCTTCTTTTGCTCATCGAGGGCCGAGCAAGAGGTCTCGAGGTCTTGATCGTTCTGCTCCACGACCCGCCCAAGATAGGTGGCCGCTTTTTGAGAATAAATCAAGACCGTGTAGAGGTTGTTCTCTTTGGTGCTCGAGAAGGCAGCGAGATGATCGTCCAAGGACCAGCAACGAGGCACATTCCAAAAGGCATGGCACATGTATCGAGGCCAGTCAGCGACACCCCCATAATCGGGGGCATCTTCGACCTCAAATAGTCAGCAACCAGAGGCGGGAAGTCCACGAACCTGGAACATAACAGAATAAAGCAGCTCAGCGACCGAAAAGGAACTGTTGTAACCTAGATTTCAAGTCTAGGGAAACACACGTATAATGAATCGGATCAAACAATTAACGAACAATAAATGTAAATTGTGCTCAAATTTAGTTACCTAGTTTGTCTTTTGAATAAGACTACGTCTGGGGGCGTCCAAGCCAGGAGTATTTTAGTATATATTTTATGTCTAGAGTTCTAAGATTTTCCCCCTTACAATGAACATTACACGTTATATTTATAGACAAGAAACTAGGTCACAGATCTTCGTGGGCTGCCTCCACGGGCTTGCTAAGGCCTCCGCCGCCAATGCTAGGGTTTCCACAACAAACCCAAGAATCCCACGTCTGGATTTACTTGTCTTGCTTACGCCCCGTGATATCCGCGCTGTTAGCTATCCGTATCTTTATCATGTTTATCCTTTCACCGACTTCGGATTGAAGTCGCTTCCGACCTGTGGTCTTCCTTAAGTCGCTCAGCGACCTCCTCTGCTCAAGGAAGCCGCTATGCGACCTCCTGAATCCAGATGAAGTCGCTCCAGCTGATTGACATGTGAAAGAGAGTTCCCTCATCGGATCAGATTATTTCATGCTACAACAATTGCCCCTCAAGTCGAGGTCACGTGCTTACATCGGGACCTGGACTTGACTTGTTACTTGATCGACCTGTGGTGAGTCGACCTCGGAACACGTTCCCAAGGTGCATGGTTACCCTCGGGGAGGCGGATCATCGCCTCGGTTCCTGGAGTTGGCGTGAGATCTGATGGATCCGTCATGATGATTCTGTAGATAGGTGATGTCATGCGAGGCGAGGCCCTCCAATCAGTGACCACGGTGTTAACTACGCCCGACTTGTGCGACTTCGTTTCCTCCGGAGGGGTCCAAATTATACCCTTATTGCACTTCGACCCCCCTCTCCGTCTATAAGAAGGGCTAGGGCTTCGCGCATGCGTCCACTTCTTTCTCCCTTTTGCGCAACCAAGCTCCTCTCTAAATTCAAGTACCTTCCTCTCCGGCGAACTTCCTAATTCCCGACGAGACCATACTCAGGTAATCCCCTTGCTTCTACCCACTCTTTCTATGGCCACCGATCCTTAGACGCTTGCTGCTTCTCGTCCTATGGTTTCATCGTCCTCAGAGGAGGACAACATAACGATAACCCTCCTCCGGCAACACCATGGCTCCAGTTTGGTCGCCAGTCACGAGGGAGGATCCTCATCAGCGGGTATTCGGCGTATTGTTCGGGACACCGAGGGCATTGATGAGCGATTTTTGCAGGAGTTGGCAGATATCACTCATCTCCCTCCCCTGGATATCAGTGCAGTCCGCTCTGTCACGTCAGAGAGGGAACAACCTGCCGGTAGTTCAGCACCGACCCGGGATTATGGGGCCTATGAGGGGGCCTTCGACTATCACTCCTATTCGGCTCAGGCCACGTATAAGCGACCTGAGTGCGAGTATAGGAGGTTGGTTCGTTCTGAGTACATGGCTTCCGACTTGTCCAAGTACAAGTCAGTTTTATCTGACAGACACGTGTGTTCCCTCTTCCAGTTGTATAAGGTGCCCCGAGATGTACATTTCTACGGGGCGACTTCTAACGAGAGTGTCGACCAGGCGTCTCCTGGGATGATTGCGGTCAACGAGCACACCATGGAGGCGGGGATCCGATTTCCCCTTCACCCGGCCATCTCCCACCTGTTGGCGGCTTGGAACCAAAGCCTTACCCAAATCACCCCGAATGGTTGGAGCTACATAATTTCCACAATGACCGTTCTGGGGCTGGCCGGGCTAACTCGGATGCCGACCCCTGGTGAGGTCGCTTATGTGATGATGCCAATTATCCAAGCCGGGGGCTACAATGTCGTGCGACTTCGCAAGGGTCGGGAGCTCGTGAGTGGGATCCCGAACAAGGTCGTTGACTGGCACCGACGGTGGTGGTTCGTTTGTGGTGCTTGGGAATCAACGGACCCTTTGAGTACATTGCCTATCCGGGTCCCTACGGATTACGCGCGCCGAGTTGAACACCGTAGATCTTTCTTTTTATACTCCCAAGGTCGTACTGATCTAATTCTCTTCTTCTTTTGCTGTGTTAACTCCTTCAACCGCCGACTTGTACTGGGACTTCCAAGAGGCCTTCAAGATCGTTCATGACACTGCTCCGAGCCTTCGCGATGTCAACGCCCTTAATTCCAAGCTTGATCAACTTAAAGCCGGACTCTACACCTATCCCCGCCACTTGAACATCCCTTGTGAGTACACTTATTGATGCTTTCGATTTTCCTTTTCCTTTTTTCTATGGCTGATTTTTTTTTTGCACGGACAGTTCCCTATATTCCCGTCTACCGTCGTCAACCTTCAGTGTCGATCATGGCATCCCGGAGGAAATCGGTGCTGGGCCAGATGAAGCATGTGGTGGCCGCTGATGCCCCTCCTCCGAGCTCGACTCCTACCGGTCCCTCTACAGCTGACAAGGGCAAGAGAAAGTCAAAAGAGCCGGCTTCCGAGCCCGTTCGGAAGAAGGTGAGGGACGAGACCAGCCAGGGGACCGGGAGGTTGCAGCCTCGCCCAACCTCGCAGCCCGCCTCTACACCCCGAGGAGATCGTAACCCGGAGGATGATTCCTGGTTAGGCTGGGATGCCGACCGCGTCAATGAGTAAGTTTTTGATTGCGTGAGTCCTTAAGTTTCTGTTCTCTTTGCTTAATCGACTTACATAAAATTTTTGCAGCTCGGAGCTTACCCCACACAAGTTCAGCCCCGAAGCGCTGAGTTTTCTGAGGTCGAGTCATGTCGTCCCGGCCGGGGTCCCCGAGAGTTGGCCCGCTTACCTCTGGAGGGGTCTGTAGAATCTAACCCGGGGGTGAATGCAGTTGGACCATAGTAATTCTCGTCGGCAGAAGGTGACAGACAACTTGTACTCGGCCCTTGACCACTCTCAGAAGGCGGTCTTCTATCTGGAGAAGACCAGCGCGCAATTGGAGGTGGAGTTAGAGAAGCTGAAGAAGGCCCAGGCGAGGTTCGCCGATTAGGCTAAGATGCTGATCTCTTTGGCTGATGCTCAAAAGAAACTGGAGGCCTCCAACTCCGATCTGATCCAGCGGCTTTCTGACGTTGAGGCGAACTGAGGGCCAAAAAGGTAAGCGTGGTCCTGCTGGAGGGCGAGTTGGCTTAGGTTGGGAGGGCATTGGTCGCCAAGGAGGACGAATTTAAGAGGACCAAGGAGCTTAACGCCAATTTCGCGTACGTGATAGCTTATGTCGGGGCCATCCAGGTCTTTCACCGGGCCAACCCGGCTGGCGACCTCGTCCCTTTTGTCGCAAAACTGACCGATTATGTCTGCGACTACCCTCCTGCCCCCACCGTCCTTCTGGAGATTAAGGACTTGGAAGACATGGGTGTTGACTTTTCCTTCTTCGCCAATCCGAGTAGGATTGTGCACCCGGTCCCTGATCCGGAGGGCGTCCAGCCGGGGTCAGATTCGATTCCTGAGACTCCTTTGCTTGAGGCCGCGGAGGGGAATGCCGGGGAGAGGCCGAGCGGCAGTTCTGCAGGGCGCTGAGGGGAGGCGACACTTTTGATTTGCTTTTGATGTACTCTTTATTTTTCTTTTTTGATGTATCAGCCTTCGGGCTTATTCCCTGTATCCGCCTTCGGGCCACCTTGTTAATACTAATGAAATTTCCCTTTTTTCGTATTCCTTTGATGCGTTGACTTGATTTCCTTATGCGACTTGATATTTTCTTAGTCCTTGTCATCTTATTGTTAGTGCGACTTTATGTTGGACCTAGTTTTTAATCGTCTTATAAAGTTGGGGGAGGTCGCCCCTCAAGGGGTGTCGATCCTTCCCTCGGTATGTCGAAAGTCGTACCTCGGGTAATTTATGTTCTCTTTACCCTTTGGGTTTTACATAGGAATTTTGAAATGAAGAAAAGACATTATTATTGATAAATGGTTGATTACAAGGGTGTAAACCTATTGATAATATTTCCTCAAATGTGTTCATTCCACGGGTACTGAGCCTTGGTGCCATCTGGTCGTTCGAGCTCGTAGGCTCCATTTGGTAGGATTTCTGAGATCTTGAATGGGCCCTCCCAGTTTGGACCGAGGGCTCCTTTCGACTCCCGAGTATCTTCTTCAATACCAAGTCTTCTTCTTTGAAGCGTCGGAGTCGTACTTTAGAGTTATAGTACCTCTCCGACCTTTGCTTGTACCTTGCATTTCTCATGTTGGCCTCCAACCGCCTTTCTTCGAGTAGGTCTAGGTTCCTGGCCAAGGCCTCTCGTTGTGGTCGAAAGCGACCTGACTTGTACGAAGGTTGGGGAAGTCGACCTCCGCGGGTACGACCGCCTCGGTCCCGAAAGCCAGTGAGTAAGGAGTTTCTCCTGTCAAATTTCTGCAGGTCGTTCTATAGGCCCACTAAACATCCGGGAGCTCGCTAGCCCATTTCCCTTACCCCCCTCAATCTTGGCTTTGAGAGTGTGTTTGATAATTTTGTTCACTGCCTCGACCTGACCGTTCGACTGTGGATGATATGGAGTCGAGAAGAGTTTTTCGAAATCTTCCATTTCTTGAATAAGGCTTCGATTTTGAGGTTTTTGAATTATTTACCATTGTCGGATATGATCGTTTGTGGTAAACCAAATCTGCAGATGATATTCCACCATATGAATTTGATGACGTGATCCTGATCTATGGTCGCTAGTGCCTCAGCTTCGGCCCATTTTGTGAAGTAGTCTACCGCCACCAGGGTGTATTTGACTGAGCCCGGAGCTGTTGGGAGTGGGCCAATAATGTCTATCCCCCACTTTGCAAATGGCCAAGGACTGAGGATGCTTGTGAGCTCTTCTGGGGCACTTTTGATGGAAGGAGCACGTATTTGACATTTATGACATTTGCGGGCAAAGATGATGGCATCGGCCCTTAGTGTAGGCAAAAAATATCCTTGCCTTGTGTCCTTATGGGCCAACGATTTTCCCCCGGTGTGGTTTCCGCATGCCCTTGTACAGCTCGTCTTATATCGCACGGCTCACAATTGCAATTTCCGAGCTTGGACCCGATCAGTTGGCAGGAAACATAATGTCAAGTATTCAATGATGGGTGTCATCCAGCTCGATGTTGGGGTTTCTAAAGTTGTGACTCTCGTGTGCACGGTGGGGGGTGGGATAGTGTCGTGATGGTGACATCCTTCATCTCTGGTGACCCCTCGAAAGTTGCCATCTGTGTTAAAGCATCGACTCGTGAGTTTTATTCTCTCGGGATTAGTTAGACATGAATTTGGTCGAACTTTTGACACAACATCTTTAACATCTCTTGGTAGGCTGCCATCATGTCATCACGTGCCTCGTATTCTCTCAAGACCTGGTAGGCCACGAGTTGGGAATCCGTATGGACTTGCAGTCTTTTGACACCCATGGCCGTTGACATTTCTTGGCCCGCTGATGAGTGCTTCATATTCGGCCTCGTTGTTAATTGCGGGAAAATCAAAGGTGATGGCATTCTGGAAGGAGATTCCTTCCGAGCTTATCAGAACTAAATCGGCCCCCGATTTATGGGAGGTCGCTGACCCATCTACGAATAGCTCCCACGGTGGGCTATTTGAACATTCGGCCCCTGATGAGAAAGTGAGCTCCACGATGAAGTCAGGTTATGCCTGGGCTTTAATGGCAGTTCGAGGTGCGTATGTTGCCCCGTATTTTCCGACCTCAATTGCCCATTTGAGGCTTCGGCCCGTCATATTTGGTCGATGTAACACATTCCTTAGGGGTGTGAAAGTGAGGACCTCGACTTGATGATCGAAAAAGTAAGGCCTTAGTTTCCTTACGCTCATGACTAGTGCGTATGCCAACTTCTCCAGCACTGGATATCGCTGCTCGGTTTCATTCAGTGTCTGGTTGATGAAGTAAATTGGAAATTCCTTCCTGTCCTCGACTCAGACTAGGACTACACTCAGAGCCGTTTCAGAGGTCGCGAGATATAGGAAAAGTTTTTCCCTTAAAACTGGCTTTGATAAAATGCTCACGTCCGCTAGGTAAGCTTTGATTTTATCAAGAGTCTCCAGGCTTTCAAGTGTCCACTTGAATTTTGATTTCTTCCAGATTGTGTCGAACAGTGGCTTGCATTTGTCTCCCATTCGGGAGATGAATCTGTTCAAGGCAGCCAGACACCCCGTGAGCTTCTGTACTTCTTTCACATTCCGAGGTGCTCCCATGTCTAATATGGCCTTGAATTTAGTGGGATTCGCCTCTATTCCTCGCTTGCTTACCAGGTGTCCCAAGAATTTTCCCGATTCAACCCCGAAATTACATTTCTTGGGGTTTAGTCGCATGTTGAATTTTCTTAGGATGTCAAAAGTTTGTGCCAGGTGCGTCAGGTGGTCTTCTGACCTCAGGCTCTTGACAACTATGTCGTCCACGTAAACCTCCACTGATTTGCCGATGAGGTCGGCAAACATATGGTTGACCAGTCTTTGATACGTTGCTCTGCATTCTTTAAACCGAAGGACATCCTTTTCCAGTAGTAGATATTCTTTTCTGTCAAGAATGAAGTATGTTGTCGGTCTGGCTCGTACATGGCTATCTGGTGGTAGCCTGCGAAGGCATCCATGAATGACATCATCTCGAGGCCCGCCGAGTTATCTATCAGGTGTTCGATGTGTGGCATTGGGAAGAAATCCTTTGGACAAGCACTGTTGAGGTCAGTGAATTTGATGCATAGTTGCCAAGTCCCATTCGACTTTTTCACCAACACGGCGTTAGCCACCCACTGGGGTTGATCGGCCTGTGTGATTAGGTCTTTGTCTTACAGTTTCTTTACCTCCTCGGCTAGGGCTGCATACTTTTCTGGGCTGAATTTTCGCCTTTTCTGGGCTATCGGCTTCCGAGCTGGATCTATGAGCAGTTTATGGCAAGCGACTTTTGGATCGATCCCCACCATGTCTTTGTTCGACCATGCGAAGACGCCCAAGTTTTTCTTGAGAAATTCAATGACTTCCCCCTTCATGTTGTCCGGCATCTTGGAGCCTATGATTACTTCAAGATCCAGTCGGGCTGGGTCTACCTTGACTTTCTCGAGGTCTTCCCCCAGGACGGCCCTTGGGGTATTCTGTTGGGGTTGTCTATCTCTGCTTCGAGCAAAAATTCTTCTAGTTCGGGCCCCATTCTTGGATCGAGATCGTCATGATTTCTTTTATTGTTCATCTTGTTTTCAACATTTCACATTCTTTTTCACTATCTATTACAAGTATTTGTTTGCTAGATATTAGTGCGAAATTTAAAAGAGGCGAGGAATAAATCAAGAAACCTCTTGTATCAACTTGGTCACCTTTGACGGTGCCGACCAGTCCACTCTTGGTGGGAAACTTTACACAAAAATAAAAAGTTGAGGACGCAGCCTCGAATTTGTGTTCAAAGGGCCTCCCGAGGAAACCATTATAGGAGCTCGGGAGGTCGACAACTAGAAAATCTAAAAGTCTAGTGGCCCTAACTTCTTCATTCAAAGTGGAGACCAACTCAACAGTTAGACGGATCATTCCTATCGGCCTCACAGTCGCATCTCCAAAGCCCTTCACTACGTGGTCGCACGGGGTAATGTAGGCATCATAGTCCCCGAGCTGGTCTAGGGTCTTCTTGAAACGGATGTTGCAGAAGGCCCCTCCATCTACTAGCAAACGACATACGGTGGTGCCCATGATGTTGGCCTTGATCACCAAAGGGTCGACGTTTGGATAGACTATGTCGGCCTTATCCATTTCTCCAAATTCAATCGTGCTGGTCTCCTCCCCTACCGTGAAAACCGGTAGTACCATCTTTTTGGCATTTTCTATCTCCTTTATCTCTGCCTTCAATCATCTTTTGGATGAACCGGCCATGGAGAGCCCCCCGACCGTTCCGAGCGGGGTGAGGGTGTGTATGATGCGACCTCCACCACCTTCAGGCATGGGTGGCACTGGTCGCTCCCCCTGGCCGGCGTTCCCTGGAGCGGGTTCTGCCTGCCAAGGTCGGTTCTACCGGTGGCCTCCCTGGGCCTGTTCTTGATTCTTCTGAGGTCGCTTGACAAACTCGTCCAAAATCCCATCCTCGTACAACCTCCAAAGCTGGGGAAGCAGGTCTTTGCATTCACTTGTGTAATGACCTGTCTATTCATGGAAGTGACAGAACTTGTTGGGATTCGACCTACCCTTGTTCTTGATAGGTCGCGGCGGGAGGAGTAACTCTCGATCTCTAATATGGTTGTAGACATGTCCAGGTGTCATGCCTAATGCCTCCATCAGTTTTACTGGGATGTTCTCTTCGAAAGACTTGAAGCTACCGGGTGCCTTATAGTGACCCCCGGTTTTCTTGGAGCTTTTCTTTGAGTCTGCGACCTCTCTGTCATTGGAGAGTCTAGATTCCAGTAGTTCTGATGCGTGGATAATGTCGCTAGCTCGCCTCCGGAAGTCGGTATAGCTGACTGGGTATTCGGTGGTCATGCACCGCCATAGTTTAATTACTTTTTTATGCCAGAAATGACCCCGAGTACCTTGGCTTTATCTCCGATAGGGTCCCCTTTGAGTATGAGTTTATCGATCCTTTCAATGTAGGATCGATCAGATTTATTTTCCGCTTGCTGGGTATTCATCAGTCACTGTCTGGTTGCAGGTCGCGATGCCAAGGCCGTGAAGTGGGTTAGAAATAACCTGGCGAGCTGCTCGAACGTATCCACCTAGAAGGGTGGTAGCGAAGTGAACCACTGATGAGCCTGGTCACTCAAAGTTAGGGAAAACAACCGGCATTTGGTGGCATCCGTCGCGCCCATGGAGGCCATGTAAGAGTTATACTTTGCTTTGTGGAAGGGTCCGTGTTTCCACTGTAGCGATCTAGAGCCGTTGTATTGATTTTCCGTTGGGTGGGTGCCAAGGTGACCATGGTCCCGAGAAGAGAGTCTGGGATGGTGAGACTATGGTCTGCTCTAGCAGGACCACTCTGATTCTCAGCCCGCTCGAGAAGTCGCTGGACCGTTCTGGCCAGTGCGTCAATTTTCACGTCGCGATGATCCTTGGGAGGGAAAGTCGCTCGTGGATCGTCCTGGTGAATTGCCAAGCCCCTCGGTAATTCGTCATGATGCATGTTCAGAGCCATAGCGAGGTCTTGCTCCACCTGGTCGGCGAGTTGGGGCTGAGAGTGTGCCTCGTCCTTGATGACCATGTGGGCTTTCTGGGCTCCTGACCTCCGAGTCGACCAAATACGTTGCCCGACCCCACCGGCTTTTCCAGGAGCCTTCAATTCCGAATGATGGCGTGCTTCACTGGGTCATACGCCAGTTGGCCTGTGGAGCATCCTTTTTCGACAAGGGCGTTCTTGCCCTTAGAGGCCCCTGCGTTATGCACCGCCTTCTTGACTGGCGGCTGCTCGTCCTCATCATCGAAGGCGAGGCTTTTCTTGTGGAGGACGGCCAACACGGCCTTCGCGTCCTCTTATGTCTGGACAAGGTTCCACCAGTCGGGGGTGGCTTCTGGGATGACGGGGTGAGACCACTGTGAACTCATTGAGGCCTCGACCCCATCATGGAGATCTGTCTCGTTTTTGGTAGCGTTACCTTGGTTGATCGCCATTGACAAAAGATGGGTCTCCTGGAGATTTATGAATAAATCGACAAAAATTTCCCACAGACGGCGCCAAATGTTGTAACCTAGATTTCAAGTCTAGGGCAACACACATATGATTAATCGAATCAAACAGGTAACAAACAATAAATGTAAATTGTGCTCAAATTTGGTTACCCAGTTCGTCTTTTGAATAAGACTACGTCTGGGGCGTCCAAGCCAGGAGTATTTTATTATATATTTTCTCCCTAGAGTTCTAAGATTACACGTTGTATTTATAGACAAGAAACTAGGTCACAGATCTTCGTGGGCTGCTTCCATGGGCTTGCTAAGGCCTCCACCGCCAATGCTAGGGTTTCCACAACTAACCCGAGATTCCCACGTCTGGATTTACTTGCCTTGCTTACGCCCTGCGATATCTGCGCTGTTAGTTATCCGTATCTTTACCATGTTTATCCTTTCACCGACTTCGGACTGAAGTCGCTTTCGACCTGTGGTCTTCCTTAAGTCGATCAGCGACCTCCTCTGCTCAAGGAAGCCACTATGCGACCTCCTGAGTCCAGATGAAGTCGCTCCAACTAATTAACATGTAAAAGAGAGTTCCCTCACCGGATCGGATTATTTCATGCTACAACAGGAACGAGGATAAAAATGGAATTAAAAACCAGGTACTTACGCCCCGGAATGGTCCACGTCCCAACCCACGAAAGAGCGGTCCACCGAGAATTGACGTCTAGGTGGCGGCAGCGGTGTCATCACTGGCAGCGGACGAGCAGCCAGCAAGGGCTCTCGAGTGCGAGCTGAGTCTGTGTCACCAACGACCACCCCGGGGGAGTGGTCATCGCGGCGGGAGCGCTTGCGGCTAGGAGAGCCCTCCCCGCGGACCGGGCCAGCATCTCCCCAGAGCTCCCTACTCTTTCCCTTATCCTTGGAGCACTCCATCCGCGAGGAGCCTCCAGTTTCCACCACGCCCCCACCACTGGCCGAGGGCGCGAACCGAGAGGCTGACCCAGTATGAGTGAAGTTCAAAGTAGGGTTGCGATGGGAAGACATTTGCTCGGGGGTAGGGGTCGTCATTTGAACAGGAAAGTGCGGAACTATAGAAAGGAGACGACCATCAATAAAGGGCATGGGAAAGAGAACTCAAAAAAGATTCGGGGAAGTAGACTTATGGGGACGACCGAGCTCGTGAGGGTAGGTCTGCAAGCCAGCCCAAAGCCTTTCGGAAGGAGAATTGAAGAGGTCGACGTGCCGAAATTCTAGAGGATACTCGAAGGCGATCCGGTGAGCAGCTTCAAAATCCTAGTTCGGTAATTCTCGTCCGCGACCAAAGAACCTGGAAAAAGGATGAGAAAATTAGATCAGTATTGAGATACCCGAAGCACACGAGGATGCGGATCTTACGAGGAACCCGGTCCAGGAAATCAATGGGAATGCGAACTTCTTCAACAATGTCGGGTGCGACACTCTGCCACGCTCCCCCCATGAACCACCAACGGGGATACCAGTTCTTGATCTTGTTAACTATCCCCCACACTATCCGCCAACTTGGGCGGTTATTCAAGGCATATTGACCCTCCTGACACGATTGTGCAACCAGCGATCAGTAATATTCATCTCCTTGGGCATTGGCAATCGATATAGCCCGGCTTGGCCCAATACCGCCATGGTCGCCAGTAGGTAGCTCCACCCGTTCGGGGTGATCTGGGTCAAGGCAACGCATAAGGTGGCGAGCAGGTGTGAGATGGTGGGATGAAGTGGGAAATGGAGGCTGGCGTCCATAACCGCCTCGTTGATAGCGATCATCCCCTCGGGAGGTTGGTCGGCCAGTTCAAAACATTTCGATAGATAATAAAAGACATCGTTTGGGGTGTCATACTTGCGATGGGCTACTTCCAACTCGGCCTCCATCATGACGGAACGATACCTTCTATCGTTGATATAATACTTGGATCGGACCCGCTTATGAGTCACCGTTCGGACCGGACGATGGTGCACGATACCAGCCCGGTAGGCCTGATAATCGAAGAAGCTCGGGTGATCCCAATTACGCTGAACGGAGGGCTTTGGGGTTCGTCTAGGGCACCAACCCCAGACTCCGGCAAACCCAACTCAGTGTCAAAGTGCCCAAATCCTTGAGGGACTCGTACACGTCGGGGTCCACCGGCGCGGAGCAGAGCCCAAATCTTCCAACGGATGCCCACCGCTAGAGGCCCTGGCAAGGGAAACTACCCTCACCGGAGACAAAGGCCCAGACCGGTCCTCTTGTGCTCCCGACATGTTTAACGGAGAAAAGAAGGTTGGATGAAGTTTGTGTTGCAGAAAGCACTTACCAAAAGAGCAGGAAGGATGCAAGGCCACCGGATTTTGAAGTAGGTCTGTTTCGCGAAAGTGTTAGAAGGAAAATAGACGAGCCCATATTTATAGGCGGGAAGCAGGGGCCAAAACGCAATTAAGTTTTCAAATTTGGGGTAAATCTGCAAAAATCCCGACATACGCGGGCGCGTGGCTGCCACACGCCATCATGACCCTGCAGAGCCACATCATCAGTCGCACGATTTTGAGGTGGCGGTTGGACTTCTCGAGGAAACAAAGCGACCACCATCGTACCTCGAGATTCTGGACAGCCGTATCCAGGGCAACCAATGATTCCTCCCTGGCGACCTGGGGGGCAATTGTTATAGCCGTATGGCTGTCAGGCAACCACTCACCGGACGATGAAGGCGGACAAATACACACTAAAGTGGTAGGCCAACGCCGAGAGGGTGGGCAGGTCGACACCGATGAAGGCGAATAGATACACGCCGAAGCGGAAGGCCAACGCCGAGAAGGCGGGCAGGTCGACACCGATGAAGGCAGGCATATCACACCGAAGTGGGAGGCTAACGCCGAGTAGGCGAGAAGATCGACACCGATGAAGGCGGACAAATACATGCCGAAGTTGAAGACTAACGCTGAGAAGGCGGGCAGGTCGACGCCAATGAAGGCGGACAGACACATACCGATGCGGAAAGCTAATGTCGAGAAGGTGGGCAAGTCGACGCCGATGATGGTGGATATATAACGCCGAAGTGGGAGGCCAACGCCTAGAAGGAGGGTAGGTCGACACCGATGAAGGCAGACATATTACGCCGAAGCGGGAGGCCAACGCCGAGTAGGCGGGCAGGTCAACTCCGATGAAGGCGGACATATCACGCCGAAGTGGGAGGTCAATGCTGAGAATATGGGTAGGTCAACGCCGATGAAGGCGGACAGATGCACGCCGAAGTGGAAGACCAATGCCGAAAATGTGGGCAGGTCGACGCCGATGAACATATCACACCGAAGCGGGAGGCCAATGCCGAGTAGGCGGGCAGGTCAACGCCGATGAAGGCGGACATATCACACCAAAGTGGAAAGCCAACACCGATGAAGGCGGACAAATGCACACCGAAGCGGAAGGCCAGCACCGAGAAGGTGGGAAGGTCGACGCCGATGAACATATCACACCGAAGAGGGAGGCTAACCCCGAGTAGGCAGACAGAAAAATGCCGAAGCGAAAGGCCAATGCCGAGAAGGCGGGCAGGTCAACGCGGATGATGGCGGAAATATCACTCCGAAGAGGAAGGCCAACACCGATGAAGGCGGATATATCATGTCGAAGCGGGCGGCCAACGCCGAGAAGGCGGGTAGGTCGACGACGATGATGGTGGATAGAAACACGCCGAAATGGAAGGCCAACACCGAGTAGGCGAGCAGGTCAACGCCGATGAAGGCGGACAGATCGTGCCAAACTGGGAGGCCAACGACGAGAAGGCGGGCAGGTCGACACCGATGAAGGCAGACATATCACGCCGAAGCGGGAGGCCAATGCTGAGAAGGTGGACAGGTCGATGCCGATGAACGCGGAAAGAAACACGCCGAAGTGAAAAGCCAATGCCGAGAAGGTGGGTAAGTCGACACCAATAATGGCGGATATATCACGCCGAAG
Organism: Stenogyne calaminthoides; assembly: GCA_037126765.1. NCBI lineage: Eukaryota > Viridiplantae > Streptophyta > Magnoliopsida > Lamiales > Lamiaceae > Stenogyne > Stenogyne calaminthoides. The sequence goes on from JBBCBC010000032.1 coordinate 1,302,701, forward strand.
AGGGAGGCCAACACCGAAAAGGCGGGTACGTCGACGCCGATGAAGGCAGACATATCACACCTAAGTGGGAGGCCAACGTCGAGTAGGTGGGCAGGTTGACGTCGATGAAGGTGGACATATCATGCCGAAGCGGGAGGTCAATGCCGAGAATGCGGGCAGGTCGACGCCAATGAAGGCGGACAGATGAACGCCGAAGTGGAAGGTCAACGCCGAAAAGGCGGGCAGGTCAACGCCGATGAACATATCACGCTGAAGCGGGAGGCCAACTCTGAGTAGGAGGACAGGTCAACGTCGATGAAGGTGGACATATGGAGCCGAAGCGGAAGGCCAACGCCGATAAAGACGGACAGATGCACACCGAAGCGGAAGGCCAGTGCCGAGAAGTTGGGAAGGTCGACGCTGATGAACATATCACGCCGAAAAGGGAGGCCAACGCTGAGTAGGCAGACAGAAACATGCCGAAGCGGAAGGCCAACGCCGAGAAGGTGGGTAGGTCGACGCCGATGAAGGTGGACATATCACGTCGAAGAGGAAGGCCAACGCCGATGAAGGCGGACATATCACGTCAAAGCGGGAGGCCAATGCCAAGAAGGAGGGTAGGTCGACGCCGATGATGGCGGACAGATCACACCAAAGTGGGTGGCCAACACCGAGAAGATGGGCAGGTTAACGTTGAGATGGCAGCCAGGTCGACACCGATGAAGGCGGATAGATACACGCCGAAGCTGTAGGCCAACACCGAGACGGTGGGCTGGTCGACACCAATGAAGGCAGACATATCACGCCGAAGTGGGAGGCCAACGCCAAGTAGGCGGACAGGTCGATGCTGATGAAGGTGGACAGATACACGCCGAAGTGGAAGGCTAATGCAGAGAAAGCGGGCAGGACGACGCTGATGAAGGCGAACATATCATGCCGGCGCGGGCAAAGCGTCAAAGCCGGTAGGCGAAAGTAGATCAACGCCGGCGAAGGGCATAAATACACGCCGGTCAAGGCCAACACCGAGAAGGTGGGCAGGTCGACGCGGATGAAGGCGAACATATCACACCGATGTATAAGACTAAGGCCGAATAGACAGGCAGGTCAACACCAATGAAGGCGGACATATCATGCCGAAGTGGGAGGCCAATGTCGAGAAGGTGGGCAGGTCAACGCCGATGAAGGCAGAGTAGAAAACACGCCGGACCCAAGGCTAATGCCGAAAGACGGGGCGTCGACGCCGGTTTTATTGGATATATCACGCCTGTAAGCTCAGACCAAAAAGCCGGGAAGGCGGGCAGGTCGACGCCGATGAAGGCGGATAGGAACACTCCGAAGCGAAAAGCCAATGACGAGAAGGTGGGCAGGTCGACGCCGATGATGGCAGATATATCACGCCGAAGCGGGAGGCCAATGCCGAGACGGCGGGTAGGTCGATGCCGGCGAAGGCTGGGCATATATCATGCCGTCGTGGAGGCCAATGCCGAGTAGGGGCATGTGTCGACGCCGATGAAGGCGAGGATATCACCGGGGTTATGGAGGTCAATACCGAGAATGCTGGCGCGGCCGACACCGGCGAAGGCTTTACGATGATGCACGCCGGTGGTAGGCCAACGCCGAAAAGACGGGCAGGTCGACACCGATGAACATATCACGCCGAAGCGGGAGGCCAATGCCGAAAGTAGGGCCAAGTCAACGCCAAAGGCGCATATATCACACCGTTGAAGGCCAACGCAGATGAAGGCAGATGATGCACAACGCCGAAGGTAAGCCGGTAGAAGGGGAAGGTCGCATTAATGTATGAACATATAACACCGAAGAGGGAGGCCAACGCCTAGTAGGCGGACAGAAACACGCCGAAGTGGAAGGCCAATGCCAAGAAGGCGGGCAAGTCAATGCCGATGAAGGTTGACATATCACGCCGGAGAGAAAGGCCAATGCCGATGAAGGAGGACATATCACACCGAAGCGGGAGGCCAACTCCGAGAAGGAGGGTAGGTCGACGCCGATGATGGCAGACAGAAACACGCTGAAATGGAAGGCCAACACCGAGTAGGCGGGCAGGTCGACGCCGATGAAGGCGGACAGATCACGCCAAAGTGGGAGGCCAACACTGAGAAGGCAGGCAGGTCGACACCGATGAAGGCGGACATATCACACCGAAGCGATAGGCCAACACCGAGTAGGCGGGCAGATCGATGCCAACGAAGGCGGACAGATACATGCAGAAGATGAAGACCAACGCCGAGAAGACAGGCTGGTCCATGTCGATGAAGGCAGACATATCACGCCGAAGCGGGAGGCCACCGCCAAGTAGGCGGACAGGTCGATGTCGATGAAGGCGGACAGATACACGCCGAAGTGGAAGGCCAATGCCGAGAAGGTGGGCAGGTCGACACCAATGAAGGCGGACATATCATGCCGAAGCAGCAGGCCAACGCCGAGTAGGAGAGTAGATCAACGCTGATGAAGGCGGACAGATACAAGCCGAAGCTAAAGGCCAACGCCGAGAAGGCGGGCAGGTCGACGCCGATGAAGGCGGACATATCACGCCGAAGCGGGAGGCCAATGCCGAGTAGGCGGGCAGGTCGACTCCGATGAAGGTGGACATATCATGCCAAAGCGGGAGGCCAATGCCGAGAAGGCGGGCAGGTCGATACCGATGAAGGTGGACATATCACTCCGATGCAGGAGGCCAACGCCGAATAGGTGAGCAGGTTGACGCCGATGAAGGCGGACAGATCATGCCGAAGCAAGTGGCCAACACGGAGAAGGCTGGCAGGTCAACGCCGATGAAGGCGAACATATCACGCCAAAGCGGGAGGCCAACGCTGAGTAGGCGGGCAGGTCGACGCCGATGAAGGCGAAAATATCACACTAAAATAGAAGGCCAATGCCGAGAAAGTGGGCAGGTCGATGCTGATGAAGGCGGACATATCATGCCGAAGCGAGAGGCCAACACCGAGGAGGAGGGAAGGTCAAAGCCGATGAAGGCGGAAAGATACACGCCTAAGCGGAAAGCCAATATCTAGAAGGTGGGCAGGTTTACGCCGATGAATGCAGACATATCATTCCAAAGTAGGAGGCCAACATCGAGTAGGCGGGCAGGTCGACGATGATGAAGGCGGACATATCACGCCGAAGCGGGAGGCCAATGCCGAGTAGGCAGGGAGGTAGACACGGATGAAGGCGGACAGATCACGCCAAAGTGGGACGCCAACACCGAGAAGGCAGGCAGGTCGACGCCAAAGGCGGACAAATACCCGGGTCAAGTCAGAGGCCAATGCCGAGAAGACGCAAAGTCGACAATCGATGAAGGCAAACAGACACACATCGGGCGTATAGGCCAACACCAAGAAAGTCAAGGTGTCGACGCCGATGAAGGCGGACATATCACGCCAAAGTGGGAGGCTAACGCCGAGTAGGCGGGCAGATCGACATCGATGAAGGTGGACAGATACACACCGAAGCTGAAGGCCAATGCTAAGAAGGCATGCAGGTCGACGCCGATGAAGGCGGACATATCACGCCAAAGCGGGAGGCCAACGCTGAGTAGGAGGGCAGGTCAACGCCGATGAAGGTGGTCATATCACGCCGATGCGGGAGGCCAATGCCGAGAAGGCGGGTAGGATGATGCCGATGAAGGCGGACATATCACGTCGAAACGGGAGGCTAACGCTGAGAAGGTGGGCAGGTCGACGATGATGAAGGCGGACAGAAACACGTCGAAATAGAAGGCCAACTACGAGAAGGCGGGATGGTCGACACCGATGAACATGTCAAGCGGAAGAGGGAGGCCAACGCAAGTAGGCGGACAGAAACATGCCGAAGCGGAAGGCCAACGCCGAGAAGATAGGCAGGTCGATGTCGATGAAGCGGGAGGCCAATGCCAAGAAGGCGAGCAGGTCGACGCCGATGAAGGCGGACAAAAACACGCCGTAGTGGAAAGCCTACGCCGGAAGGTGGATAGGTCGACTCTGATGATGGTGGACAGATCATGCTGAAGCGGAGGCCAACGCTGAGAAGGCGGACATATCACGCCGAAGCGAGAGGGCAACGCCGAGAAGATGGGCAAGTCGACGTTGTTGAAGGTCGACATATCACGCCAGAGTGTGAGGCCAACACCGAGTAGACGGGCAGATCGCCACCGATGAAGGCGAAAAGAAACACGCCGAAGCAAAAGGTTAACGCCGAGGAGATGGGCAGGTCGACGCCGATGAAGGTGGAAAGATACACGCCGAAGCGGAAAGCCAACGCCAAAAAGGTGGGCAGGTCTACGCCGATGAAGGCGGATATATCATTCTAAAGCGGGAGGCCAACGCCGAATAGGCGGGCAGGTCGACGCTGATGAAGGCGGACATATCACACCGAAGCAGGAGGCCAATGCCGAGAAGGCGGGCAGGTCGACGCCGATAAAGGTGGACATATACACACCGGAACAGAAGGCCAACGCCGGAAGGCCAAGGTCAACGTCAAGGTTGCAAGGTGAACAGATCGCCGGGAAGGCCAACGCCGGTAGAAGGCGGGCGGATCCATCCATCCGATGAAGGCGGACTATACACGCCAAAGCCGGGCGTCATCCGCCACGCTAGAAGGCGCAGTGTCAACCGCCGCATTTGCGAAGGCGACATATCACGCCAGTGCCGTGGGAGGCCAACGCCGAAGAAGCTGGCGTCGACGCCAATGAACGTGGACATATCTCGCCGAAGCGGGAGGCTAACGCTGAGAAGGTGGGCAGGTCGATGCCGATGAAGGTAGACATATCACGCCGAAGAGGGAGGCCAAAGCCAAGAAGGCGCGGTGCTCTGTCGACAATCGGCGGCGGATATATATCACGCCAATACGGGTGGCCAATGCCGAATTGGCGGTGGCGACGCCATCGGCGAAGGCGGACGACAAAGACCGAAGTTTTAGAGGCCAACACCGGCAAGGCCGGGCAGGTCGACGCCGGTGAAGGCAAACATATCATGCCGAAGCGGGAGGCCAATGCCGAGAAGATGGGCAGGTCGACGCCGATGAAGGAGAACATATCACGCCGAAGCGTGAGGCCAACACCGAATAGGCAGGTAGGTCAACGCCGATGAAGGCGGATATATCACGCCGAATCGAAGACAATGTCGAAAGAAGGCATGTCGACGCCGAAGTTAGCCAAGGTCGACGCCGAAAGGCGATATATCACAAATCGTCGAGGCCAATTCTGGGCATACGGTAGGTCGATGTCGATGAAGGCAGACAAAAACATGCCGAAGTAGAAAGCCTACACCGAGAAGGTTGATTGGTCGACGCCGATGATAGCGGACAGATCACGCCAAAGCGAGAGGCTAACACCGGTAAGGCGCGGCTGTCGACGCCCATCGAAGGTCGAAGGCCCATTATCACGCCAGTGAGGCCAACACCGAGTAGGCGGGTAGGTCGACGCCGATGAAGGCGAACAGAAACACGCCGAAGCGGAAGGCTAACGCCGAGGAGGTGGGCAGGTCGACGCCGATGAAGGCAGAAAGATACACACCGAAGCGGAAAGCCAACGCCGAGAAGGTGGGCAGGCCTACGCCGATAAAGGGGGAAATATCATTCCGAAGCGGAAGGTCAATGCCGAGTAGGCGGGCAGGTCGACGCTGATGAAGGCGGACATATCACGCCGAAGCAGGAGGCCAACGCCAAGAAGGGTCGATGCCGATGAAGGTGGACATATACTCACCGAAACGGAAGGCCAACGCCGAGAAGGCGTGCATGTCAATGCCAATGAAGGGGAACAGATCATGCCGGTGCGAGGCCAACGCCGAAAGTAGGCGGCGGGCGATCGACACCGGATGAAGCGCGACATATACACGCCAAGTCGAAGGCAAATGCCTGGCTATGCGAGCGTGTCGACGCCGATGAAGGAGGTCATATCACGCCGAAGTGGGAGGCCAACGCCGAGTAGGTGGGCATGTCGACGCCGATGAACGCGGACATATCTCGCCGAAGCGGGAGGCCAATGCCGAGAAGGCGGGCAGGTCGACGTCGATGAAGGCGGACATATCATGCCGATGCTGGAGGCCAACGCCGAATAGGCGAATAGGTCGATGCCGATGAAGGCGGATAGATCACGATGAAGCAGGAGGCCAACGCCGAGAAGGCTGGCAGGTTGACGCCGATGAAGGCGAACATATCACCCCTAAGTGGGAGGCCAACACCGAGGAGACGGGCAGGTCGAAGTTGATGATGGCGGAAAGATACACGCCGAAGAGGAAAGCCAACGCCGGTAGCGCTGGGTGTGTCATCGCCGATTAAGGCGATATATCATCATTCGTCGGGAGGCCAACACCGAAGTAAAGGGAAGGTCGATGCTGATGAAGGTGGACATATCACGCCGATCGAGAGGCTAACGCCGAGTAGGCAGGCAGGTCGACACCGATGAATGCGGACGAATACACGCCGAAGCGGTAGGCCAATGCCGAGAAAACAGGCAGGTCGACGCCGATGAAGGCAGACAAATACACATCGAAGTGGTAGGCCAACGCCGAGTAGGTAGGTAGGTCGACGCCGATGAAAGCGGACATATCATGCCGAAGTGGGAGGCCAACGCCGAGAAGGCGGGCAGGTCGACACCGATGAAGGTGAACAGATACACGCCGAAGCGCGTATGGACAACTCCGAGAACGCGGGTGTGTCGACGCCGGCTAAGAGTTCTCGGACATATCACACCGGCGGAGGCCAACGCCGAGTAGGCGTGTAAATCAACACCAATGAAAGCGGACAGATACACGCCGAAGCTGAAGGCCAACGCTGAGAAGTCAGACAGGTCGACGCTGATGAAGGCGGATATATCACGCCAAAGTGGGAGGCCAATGCCGAGAATGTGGGTAGGACGACGCCGATGAAGGCGGACAGATCACGCCAAAGCCGAAGGCCAACACCGGTAAGGCCGGGCGTGTCGACACCGTGAAGGCGCGAACATATCATGCCGGGCGAGGCCAATGTCGAGAACACGGGTAGGTGGACACCGATGAAGGCGGATATATCACGCCGAAGCGAGGCCAATGCCGAATAGATGGGCAGGTCGACACCGATGAAGGCAGACATATCACGTTGAAGCGAGAAGACAACGCTGAGTAGGCGGGCAGGTCGACACCGATGAAGGCAGAAATATCACGTCGAAGTAGAAGACCAACGCCGAGAAGACGGCGCGTCGACCGGCGAAGGCGCACTATATCAAAGGTGAAGCGGAGGCCAACGCCGAGAAGGCAGCGTGTTGACCTCCGGGCGAAGGCGGATGTAAACACGCCGGAAGAGCGGCCAACGACTAGAAGCTGGGCAGGTCAAAGCCGAAGAAGGCGGATATATCACACCAAAACGGGAGGCCAACGCCAAGAAGGCGAGCAGGTCAACGCCGATGAAGGCGGACAGAAACACGCTGAAGTGGAAAGCTAATGCCGAGGAGGTGGATAGGTCGACACCGATGATGGCGGATATATCACGCCGAAGTAGGAGGCAAACGCCGAGAAGGCGGGCAGGTCGACACCGATGAAGGCGGACAGATCACGCCGAAGTAGAAGACCAACGCCGAGAAGGTGGGCAAGTCGATGCCGATATAGGCGGACATATCAAAATGAAGCGGGAGGCCAACACCGAGAAGGCAGGCGTGTGCGTCGACTGGCGAAGGTTGATGTAAACACGCCGGGGTAAGGCCAACGACGATAAGTCAAGGTGTCAATGCCGATGAAGTTGGATATATAACACCGAAGCGGGAGGCCAATGCTAAGAAGGCGGGCAGGTCGACGCCGATGAAGGTGGACAAAAACACGCCGAAGTGGAATGCTTACGCCGAGAAGGTGGATAGGTCGATGCCGATGATGGTGGATAGATCACACCGAAGAGGGAGGCCAACGCCGAGAAGGCGGGCAGGTCGACATCATTGAAGGTCGACATATCACGCCAGAGTGGGAGGCCAACACCGAGTAGGCGGGCAGGTCGACACCGATAAAGGCGAAAAGAAACACTCCAAAGCGGAAGGCTAACGCCGAGGAGGTGGGCAGGTCGGCGCTGAAGAAGGTGGAAAGATACACACCAAAGCGGAAATCCAATGCCGAGAAGGTGGGCAGGTCTACGCCGATGAAGGTGGACATATCATTCCAAAGCGGGAGGCCAACGCCGAGTAGGCTGGCAGGTTGACGGTGATGAAGACAAACATATCACGCCGAAGCAGGAGACCAACGCCGAGAAGGTGGGCAGGTCGACGCCGATGAAGGTGGACATATACATACCGATGCGGAAGGCCAACACCGAGAAAGCGTGCAGGTCGACGCCGATGAAGGGGAACAGATCACGCCAAAGCGGGAGGCCAACGCCGAGTAGGCGGGCAGATCGACACCGATGAAGGCGGACATATACACGCCGAAGGTGAAGGCAAACACCTGTAGAAGGCAGTGTCGACGCCTTAATGAAGGGCGACATATCACGCCGTTGGTGGGCAACGCCGAAAGTAGGCGCGTGTCGATGCCGATGAAGGCGGACATACCACACCGAAGCGGAAGACCAACGCCGAGAAAGCGGGTATGCGATGCCGATGAAGGTGGACATATCACGCCAAAGCGGGAGGCCAACGCCCGAAGCGGGCGGTCGACGCCGATGAAGGCGACATACCACAATCGGCCGGAAGGCCAATGCCGGTATTGGGCTGGTAGGTCGACGCCGGCGAAGGCGACATATCACGCCAAGGAGGCAATGCCGGAAGGCGCGCGTGTTGACGCCGGCGAAGGCGTAAAAACACGCCGAAGCGTATTCCAACGCCGGATACGGGCAGGCGTGTCGGGTCGGCGAAGGCCGAAGATAAACGCGCAAAAAGTCGAAAGCCAACACCGGTGAACGCCAAGGTGGTCTACACCGGCGGCTACGACATATCATTTTCAAAATGGAGGCCAACACCGGTAAGCTGGCAAAATCGACGACGCATTAGTTACGACATATCACGCACGGCCGAAGTTGGGGAGGCCAACGCCGAGAAGGCGGGAAGATCGACAATCGATGAAGGCGACGATACACACTAAAGCCGGCGGCCAACGCCGAGAAGGCAGCAAGTCGTGTCGACGCCGAAGGCGCGACATATCACGCCGGCTGGGAGGCCAACACCGAGTAGGCGGGCAGGTCACCACCGATGAAGGCAGATATATCACGCCGAAGCGGGAGGCCAATGCCGAGAAGGCAGGTAGGACGACGCCGGCGAAGCGGCATTATATCATCACCGGCGAAGGCGGCGGGACGATGCGTCGAAATGGAAAGGCGTGTCGACACCGATGAAGGCAAATAGAAACACGTTGAAAAATAAGGCCAACTACGAGAAGGCGAGATGGTCGACGCCGATGAACATGTCACACCGAAGAGGGCGGCCAATGTAAGTAGGCGGACAGAAACACGCCGAAGTGGAAGGCCAACGCTGAGAAGGTAGGAAGGTTGATGTCGATGAAGGCGGATATATCACGCCGAAGCGGGAGGCCAATGCTGAGAAGGCAGGTAGGTCGACGCCGATGAAGGCGGACATATCACACCGAAGCGGGAGGCCAACGCTGAGTGGGCGGGCAGGTCAATGCCGATGAAGGCGGACATATCACGCTGAAGCGGAATGCAAACGCCGAGAAGGCGGGCAGGTCGACGCAGATGAAGGCGGACATAAGACGTCGAAGCGGGAGGCTAACGCTAAGAAGGTGGGCAGGTCGACACCGATGAAGGCGGACAAAAACACGTCGAAACGGAAGGCCAACGCCGAGTAGGCGGGCAGGTCGATGCCGATGAAGGTAGACATATCACGCCGAAGCTGGAGGTGAATGTCGAGAAGGCGAGCAGGTCGACGCCGATGAAGGCGTGATATATAACGCCGATACGGGAGGCCAATGCCGAATCGGCGGGCAGGTCGACGCCGATGAAGGCGGACAGATCACGCCGAAGCGGGAGGTCAACACCGAGAAGGCTGGCAGGTCGACGTCGATGAAGGTGAACATATCATGCTGAAGCAGGAGGCCAATGCTGAGAAGACGGGCAGGTCTACGCCGATAAGGCGGACATATCACGCCGAAGTGGGAGGCCAACGCCGAATAGGCGGGCAGGTCGACGCCGATGAAGGCGAACAGATCACGCCTAAGCGGGAGGCCAACGCCGATGAAAGCGGACATATCACGTTGAAACGGGAAGACAACACTGAGTAGGCGGGCAGCACGCGCCGATGAAGGTAGAAACATCACGTCGAAGCAGAAGACCAATGCCGAGAAGACGGGAAGGTCAACGCCGATGAAGGCGACCATATCAAAATGAAGCGGGAGGCCAACGCCGAGAAGGCGGGTAGGTCGACCCCGATGAAGGCGGACAGAAACACGCCAAAGCGGAAGGCCAACGATGAGAAGCTGGGCAGGTCGACGCCGATGAAGGAGGATATATCACACCGAAATGGGAGGCCAAAGCCGAGAAGGCGGGCAGGTCAACGCCGATGAAGGCGGACAGAAACACGCCGAAGTGGAAAGCCAATGCCGAGAAGGTGGATAGGTCGACGCCAATGATGGCAGATATATCACACCGAAGAAGGAGGCCAATGCCGAGAAGGCAAGGGTCGACGCCGATGAAGGCTGATAGATCACACCGGAGCAGAAGACCAACGTCGAGAAGGCGGGCAGGTCGATGCTAATGAAGGCGGACATATCAAAATGAAGCTGGAGGCCAACGTCAAGAAGGCGGGCAAGTCGATTCCGATGTAGGTGGAAAGAAACACGCCGAAGCGAAAGGCCAACGACGAGAAGCTGGGCAGGTCGACGCCGATGAAGGCGGATATATCACACGGAAGTGGGAGGCCAATGCCAAGAAGGCGGGCAGGTCGACGCCGATGAAGGCGGATAAAAAGAAGCCGAAGTGGAAAGCCTACGCCGAGAAGGTAGATAGGTCGACACCGATGATGGCGGACAGATCAGGCCAAAGTGGGAGGCCAACACCGAGAAGGCGGGTAGGTCGACGCCGATGAAGGCGGATAAATACACGCCAATGCGATAGGCCAATGCCTAGAAGGCGGGCAGGTCGACACCGATGAAGACGGACAATTACACGCCAAAGCTATAGGCCAACGCCGATGAAGGTGGAGATATCACGCTGAAGTGGGAGGCCAACGCCGAGAAATCGGGCAGGTCGACGCCGATGAAGGCGAACAAATACACGCCGAAGCGGAAGGCCAACGCCGAGAAGGCAGGCAGTTCGACGCCGATGAAGGCGAACATATCACGCCGAAGTGGGAGGCCAATGCTGAGTTCATCGTCACCTCGGGACTTGGATATTTTGAACCGAATAGTGCATGGGACGTTGTCGCCGTCCTTCAAGGACATGGGTATTTTGAACCAAACAGTGCATGGAACGTTGTCGCCGTCCCTACAGGACTTAGGCATTTTGAACCACATTGTGTAGGACGTTGGTGTCGTCCCCTTGGGACGGGGATATTTTTAACCAAACAGTGCATGGGACGTTGCCGCATGGGACATTGTCGCCATCCCTATAGGACTTGGGCATTTTGAACCACATTGCCTAGGACGTTGTCGTCGTCCCTTCAGAACATGGATATTTTGAACCAAACTGTGCTAGGGACATTGCCGCTGTCCCTCCAGGACTTTGGCATTCTGAACCGAACAATGCATGGGACTTTACCATCATTCCTATAGGAATTGGGCATGTTGAACCACATTGCATAGGACGTTGGCGTTGTCCCCTCGGGACTTGGATATTTTGAACCAAACTGTGCATGGGATGTTGCCGCAGTCCTTCCAGGACCTGGGCATTTTGAATTGAACAGTGCATAGGACGTTGTCGCCTTCCCTACAGGACTTGGGCATTTTGAAGTGAACAATGCATGGGACATTGTCGCCGTTTCAACAGGACTTGGGCATTTTGAACCGAACAGTGCGTGGGACATTGCCACCGTCCCTCTAGGGAATTTTGAACTAAATTACGTAGGACATTGGCGTCGTCCCCTCGGGACTTAGATATTTTGAACAGTGGATGGGACGTTGGCACCGTCCCTCAAGGACTTGGGCATTATGAATCGAACAGTGCATGGGACGTTGCTGCCGTCCCTACAGCACTTGGGGTTTTGAACTACATTGCGTAGGACGTTGTTGTCGTCCCCTCGGGACTTGGATATTTTGAACCAAACAGTGCATGGCACATTGTCGCCATCCTTCCAGGACCTGGGCATTTTGAATTGAATAGTGCATAGGACGTTGTCACCGTCCCAACAGGACTTGGGCGTTTTGAACCACATTGCATAGGACGTTGGTGTCGTCCCCTCGGGACTTGGATATTTTGAACCAAACTGTTCATGCGACATTGCAGCCGTCCCTCCAGGACTTGGACATTTTGCACCGAACTGTGCATGGGACATTACCGCCGTCCCTACTAGACTTGGTCGATTTGAACCACATTGCGTAGGACATTGGCGTTGTCCCCTCGGGACTTGGATATTTTGAACCAAATAGTGCATAGGACGTTGTCGCCGTCCCTCCGTGACTTGGGCATTTTGAACTGAACAGTGCATGGGACGTTGTCGCCGTCCCTCCAGGACTTCGGCATTTTTAATCGAACTGTGCATGGGAAGTTGTCACCGTCCCTACAGGACTTGGGCATTTTGAACCACATTATGTAGGACGTTGGCATCTTCCTTGGATATTTTCAACCAAACAGTGCATGGGATGTTGTCGCCGGTCCTACAGGACTTGGGTGTTTTGAACTGAACAGTGTATGGAATGTTGTCATCGTCCCTACAAGACTTGGGAATTTTGAACCACATTACATAAGACGTTGGCGTCGTCCCCTCAGGACTTGGATGTTTTGAAGCAAACAGTGAATGGGACATTGCCGCCATCCCTCTAGAACTTGGGCATTTTGAACCGGACAGTGCATGGGATGTTGCGGCCATCCCTACAAGACTTGGTCATTTTGAACCACATTGCGTATGATGTTGGCGTCGTCCCCTCGGGACATGGATATTTTTAACCAAGCTGTGCATGGAACGTTGCCGCTGCCTTACATGACTTGGGCATTTTGAACCGAACAGTGCATGGGCGTTGCCGCCGTCCCTATAGGAATTGCCAATTTTGAACCACATTAGGTGGGACGTTGGCGTCGTCCTTGTAGGAATTGGGCATTATGAACCACATTGCGTAGGACGTTGTCGTCGTCCCTTCGGGACTTGGATATTTTGAATCAAATTGTGCATGGGACGTAGCCACCGTCCATCCAGAACCTGGGCATTTTGAAGTGAACAGTGCATGGGACATTGCCGCCATCCCTACAGGACTTGGGCATTTTGAACCGAACAGTGCATGGGACGTTGCCGCCGTACCTCCAGGGAATTTAAAACTAAATTGCGTAGGACGTTGACATCGTCCCCTCAGGACTTGGATATTTTGAACCAAACAGTACATGGGATATTGTCGCCATCCCTCAAGGACTTGGGCATTTTGAACCGAACAGTGCATGGGACGTTGCCACCGTCCCTACAGAACTTGGGCGTTTTGAACCATATTGCGTAGGATGTTGGCGTCGTTCCCTCAGGACATGGATATTTTGAACGAAACAGTGTATGGGTCATTTCCAATGTCCCTCCAGGACTTGGGCATTTTGAACTGAACTTTGCATGGGATGTTGCCTCCGTCCCTACAGGACTTGGGCATTTTTAACCACATTGCGTAGGACGTTCGCATCGTCCCCTCGGGATGTGGATATTTTTAACCAAACAATGCATGGGACGTTGTCGCCGTCCCTCCAGGACATGGGCATTTTGAACCAAATAGTGCATGGGATGTTGTCGCCGTCCCTACAGGACTTGGGCATTTTGAACCACATTGCCTAGGACGTTGTCGTCGTCCCCTTGGATGTTTTGAACAAAACAACACATGGGACGTTGTCGCTGTCCCAATAAGACTTGGGCATTTTGAACCACATTGCGTAGAACGTTTGCATCTTCCCCTCGGGACTTTGATATTTTGAACCAAATAGTTCATGGGACGTTGCCGCCGTCTCCCCAGGACTTGGACATTTTGAACCGAACAGTGTATGGGACGTTGCCGCCATCCTTACAGGACTTGGGCGATTTGAACCACATTGCGTAGGACGTTGGCATCATCCCCTCGGGACTTGGATGTTTGGAACCAAACAGTGCATTGCACGTTGTCGCTGTCCCTCCAGGACTTGGGCATTTTGAACTGAACAGTGCATGGGAAGTTGTCGTCGTACCTCTAGGAGTTGGGCGGATTGAACAACATTGGGTAGGACGTTGGCGTCTTCCCCTCGGGACTTAGATATTTTGAACCAAACAGTGCATGGGACATTGTCACCGGTACTACAGGATTTGGGTGTTTTGAACCAAACAGTGCTTGGAATGTGTCCACTGTCCCTACAGGACTTGAGCATTTTGAACCGAACAGTGAATGGGACGTTGTCGCCATCCCTATAGGACATGTGCATTTTAAACCACATTACATAGGACGTTGGTGTCGTCCCTTCAGGACTTGGGTATTTTAAACCGAACAGTGTATGGAACATTGCCGCCGTCCCATTAGGACTTGGGTGTTTTGAACAACATTACATAGGACGTTGGCATTGTCCCCTCACGACTTGGATATTTTGAACCAAACATTACATGGGACATTTCCTCCGTCCCTTCAGAACTTAGGAGTTTTGAACCAAAGAGTGAATGGGACGCTGTCACAGTCCCTACAGGACATGGGCATTTTAAACCACATTGCGTAGGATGTTTGCGTCGTCCCCTCAGGACTTGGATATTTTGAACAAAATAGTATATAGGACGTTGCCGCCGTCCATATAGGACTTGGGCATTTTCAACCGAACAGTGCATGGGACCTTGCCACCGTCCCTACATGACTTGGGGGATTTGAACCACATTTCGTTAGATGTTGGCGTCATCCCCTCGGGACTAGGATATTTTGAACCAAACAGTGCATGGGACATTGTCGCCGTCCCTCCAGAACTTGGACATTTTGAACCGAACAGTGCATGGGATGGTGTGGACGTCTCTACAAAACTTGGGCATTTTGAACCATATTGCGTAGGACGTTGGCGTCGTCCCCTCAGGATTGGATATTTTGAACCAAATAGTTCATGGGACGTCGCTGTCAGCTCTATAGGACTTTGGCATTTTAAACCATACAATGCATAGGACGTTGCCGCTGTCCCTAGAGGACTTGGGCGTTTTGAACCACATTGCATAGGATATTGGCGTCTTCCCCTCAGGAGTAGGATATTTTGAACCAAACAGTGCATGGGATGTTGTCGTCGATCCTAGAGAACTTGGGTGTTTTGAACCGAACAGTGCTTGGAAAGTTGCCACCGTCCCTACAGGACTTGGGCATTTTGAACCACATTGCGTAGGATGTTGGCATTGTCCTCTCGGGACTTAGATATTTTTAACCAAACAGTGCATGGGATGTTGATACCGTCCCTCCAGGACTTGGGCATTTTAAACCGAACAGCGAATGTGACGTTGTCGCCATGCCTACAGGACATGGGCATTTTAAACCACATTGCGTAGGAAGTTTGCGTCATCCTCTCGGGACTTGGATATTTTGAACCAAACAGTGCATGGGATGTTGTCGCCATCCTTCCAGGACCTGGGCATTGTGAATTTTAGAGTGCAAAGGATGTTTTCGCCGTCCTTACAGGACTTTGGCTTTTTGAAGTGAACAGTGCATGGGACATTGCCGCTGTCCCTACAGGACTTGGGCATTTTGAACCACATTGCGTAGGATGTTGGCATCGTCCCCTCGGGATGTGGATATTTTGAACAAAAGAATGTATGGGACGTTAGCTTCGTCACTCCAGGACCTGGGCATTTTGAACTGAATAGTGCATGGGTAGTTGTCACCGTCTCTACAGGACTTGGGCGTTTTGAACCAAATTGCATAGGATGTTGGCGTCGTCCCCTCGGGATATGGATATTTAGAATGAAACAGTACATGGGTCGTTTTCGACGTCCCTCCAGGACTTGGGCATTTTGAACTGAATAATCTTGATTTTTCTTTTGCAGCTCCGCAAATACCCGTTCAAGCGACCGCCCCTACCGTTGAACAGATGACTTCTCGTCGCAATCCCATTCTCAACTTCTCTTGGATGGGGTCCGGGGCGCGCCCCTCTTCCTCGTCTTGCGGGGGCGGAGTGGTGGATACTAGGGGGTCCTCCCGGACCGATCGGTCGAAGGACAAGAGGAAGAACAAGGATAGTCGAGAGGATGCTCACTCTGGGCAGGTGGAGGGTTCTCCTACTCGGAAGCGTGCTCGCTCCAGTGATCGTGCCCCACACCCTTCTGTTGGGGGTGTTGGCACCCCCGGGCGGAGCCCGTGGTCACCACTCGTCCACCGTCGTCGGCTCCAACCCCCCCGCCTGGTCGCCAATTTTCGGGTGATCGTACCTTCTTGGGGTATGATGTTGACCATTCCGGGGCGTAAGTTCCTCTCTGTTTCGGCCTTTTGTGTTTTGCTTGGCTATGTGTGTCCCCCTAAACTAATTATCCTTCCTGCAGGTTTGCGAACTTCCCGCCGCTCGTTGTTGACTACCTCCGGTCCAAGATGTCGCCCACTGTTGGGATCTTGGCCTACTGGCCCCAATACATGCAGCACTCAATCCGGGACGTCCCCCGGTGTTGTTCCCTGGACGACCACCAAGCCGCCTCCTCTAACAGGAAAGAGGATAACCTCTACACCGCCTTGGTGTATTCCCAGAAAGCGGTCACGTTTCTTGAGCGGGTCATTGAGCAGAACGACCATGATTTGGAGATCACTTGCTCTGCCCTCGATGAAGAGGAGAAGAAGTTAACCGAGGCAGTTGCGGTCATCTCGCGGATGGAGGGCGGCCTGAAGGCTACCCAAGACCGGTCGATTGAGTTGGCCTTGCAGGTGGCGGAGATGACCAACAAGCGTCGTATTGAACTCGATTCGCACCGCCAGGAGATGGTGACCTTGCGGGGTCGGGTTAATGAGCTTGAGCGGCAGCTGAAGGAGTCTCATACTCTGGCGGTCGACTATGAGGCTCGGGTTGAGGATCTTGAGCTGAAAATGTCCAAAGAGGCATCCCTTCGGGCTGCTGATGACGCCGCACTGGGTATCTTTTCCTATATCAGTGCCTACGTGGATGTTCTTCGGGCGGTGTTCCGTCGCGACCCTTCCGCCGACACCTCAGTTCTTGTTGAGGACTTCAAGGCCTTCGTGGCAGACTGCCCGTCCGAGGTCGACGTGGTGCTGCCTGTGGCGGACCTGGCAGATTTCAACATTGAGTTGTCCTTTTTGGCTCCATTGGATAGGCTGGTGAGGCCAGGCGGTGGCTCTAACGTAGTGGGCCCGTCGGGCGAAGGGTCGGTCAACCGAGTCACGACGCCAGAACCTCCGGCAGAGGTGGCGGGCGACGATCAAGCGGCAGTAGATGCCCCGAGTGAGGAGACTCCTGCGGGTGATGCACGGGTGGATGCCCAGGGCGAGCAGGAGGTGGTGGTCGAGGATGATGCCTCGGGCGGGGTTGTTTAAAGCTTTGGTTTATGGTGGTTTTGTCTTCTCTTTCTTTTTTTTTGTGACGCCCTTCGGGGTGGGAATCTGTAAGCGGCCTGCTTGCCCTTTTTGTTTGTTCTTGGCCTTTAGTGCCTTTAAATGAATGGATATTAACTTCTTTACCCTCTTTGTCTATTCTCTTTGTTGTATATTCATACATTTAACTCTTTGCTTTGCTTACGAACTGTTGGATATGCACACTCGGACATACACCGGCTACTATGGGTCTTGCCTATGTCTTGTTCGCCATTTGGAAACTTAAGCCCATGGTGCGATGCTTTACACTATGTTTTTGTCGTCTTACTATATACGACGTTACTAAACTTTGGCTTAGTCATGTTACGGTGTTGTCGTTCGAAAGTGGTTGCTGGGTTTGGCGAGTAGGCCAGTCCGACTACGCCCTTGTTGATGTGAGTTACGAGTTTGTGCTTTTTCGCAGTGAGTGGTCGCTCCCTTTGTTGGGCGACCACTCGCTCTCTGTTCGGCTTATTTTTAGTAGCGTGTTACTGGTTATGCATAAATTGATTCATTTTAGAGTATATAAAGAAACTTGTGGATGTAAGTTTTCATAGAATGTTCCCCGTGGGGACGGCTAATTATTACAATATAGTGACGGACTGACTATGGTGCCGTGCTATGTCATATTCGCTACTGGTAATACTTCTTCAGGTGGGCCGCGTTCAATGGGTATTGTGCGGGGGTGCAATCTAGATCTTCGATTTTGTATGCGCCGTTTGGCAGGCATTTGGATATTCTGAACTGGCCTTCCCAAGTTAGACCGAATACTCCTTTGGGTACTCTGAGCACCTTTTTTAGGACGAGGTCGCCATTTTTGAATTGCCGGAGTCTAACTTTTGAATTGTAATATTTTTCTGTTTGTCGCTTGTACCCGGCGTTTTTCAGGCTGGCTTTTAGCCTCTGCTCTTCCAGTAGGTCCAAGCTTGTCGTCATGGCCGTGACGTTGCTGTTTGATGCTCTGTTGCCTGTTCGGTGGCTAGGTATGGTGATCTCTGCTGGTATTATTGGGAGTAGGGTGTTTCTCCCGTGGAGGTCCGGCAGGTTGTTCTGTACGACCATAGAACTTTGGGCAATCCACTCGCCCACAGAGTGTGCTTGATAATCTTGTTGATTGCTTCAACTTGCCCGTTTGATTGTGGGTGATATGGGGTGGAGAAGAGCTTTGTTATCTTCCATTTTTTGAAGAAGGTGTCGATTTTGAGGCTGTCAAATTGTTTCCCATTGTCGATCACAATTGCTTGCGGGAGACCGAATCGGCAAATGATGTTTCTCCATATGAATTTTATTACATTGTCCTGGGTGACCATTGCGAGAGCTTCTGCTTCCGCCCATTTTGTGAAGTAGTCGACTGCCACGAGGGCAAAACACACGGTGCCCGGAGCGGTAGGTAGGTGTCCGATGATGTCGATCCCCCATTTTGTGAAGGGCCACAGACTTAATACGCTAGTCAATTCTTCTGCGGACACTTTAATCGAAGGGGCGAATATTTGGCAATGGTGGCAAGTTTTTGTGTACTCGATGGCATCCTTTCTTAACGTCGGCCAGAAATATCCTTGTCGGATGGTCTTGTGGGCCAGGGATTGGCCTCCCGCATGATTTCCGCAGAGTCCCTCGTGGATTTCCCTGAGGATAGCTTGCCCTTCGCCCTTAGTCACGCATCTCAGTAGCGGGATGCTGAAGCCTCATTTGTACAAATGGTTGTCGATCATCATGTACCTTGCCGCCCTCATTTGTAATTGTTGGGCATCGACCCTGTTGCCTGGCAGGTTTCCCATTTTCAAGTATTCGAGTATGGGTGTCCTCCAATCCTCGGGGTCGACCTCCATCTGGTCGGCGAGGGCGATCAGTGTCTGCGCAGTGGATGGGAGGGTTAATTTGGTGATGGTGACATCCTTCATATCTGCTGGCCCTTCGGACGTGGCCAACCTGGCCAGGGCATCCGCTTGGGAGTTCGCGTTTATGGGTATCAGTTCTACGTAAACTTGGTCAAATTTCTCGAGTAGGGATCGGAAAACTTCCTGGTACGCGGTCATGCAATCGCATTTAGCTTCGTACTCGCCTGAGACTTGACAAGCAACCAGTTGTGAGTCGGTATGAATTTTCAATTTCTTCACTCCTATGGCCATTGCCATCTCGAGCCCCCCGATTAGGGCCTCGTATTCTACCTCATTGTTGGTGGCTTGGAAGTCAAATGTGATGGTTATCTGGAAAGAGTGTCCGTCCGGGCTTACTAGGATTATGCCCACCCCAGCTCGGGCTTGGGTGGCGGAGCCATCCACGTAAAGTTCCCAAGGTGGCCCTGCTGGCGTGTCTGGTGTGGTCGTGGGGTAGGTGAGTTCTACCATGAAGTCGGCCAAGGCCTGGCCTTTGATGGTATTGTCACCGACCATCTCGTGGTAGTGGCAATACTTTCTCGGGCTTTGTCTCCCGTCACTTTTCTTGATGGGCCGAGGGTCGCCGAGTAGTCGCTTATCTTTGATCTGAGTGAAGATGTACCCAGGTGACACTCCGAAGGCATCTATCAGTTTGACGGCCACCGAGTCTTCAAATGGTTTGAAGTTTCCTGGGGTTTTGTACTGTCCTGGCTTCTTACCCGTTTTTGGGGGCGCAAATTTATTTCATTCCCCCATCCTGGCCGCCAGGAGTTCCATGGTGTTGATTAAGTCACTAGCGCGGGTCCTAAATTCTGCGTAAGTTTCTAGGTAGCTGGCGGTGATGTTTCGCTAGAGTTTAGTACCCTTTTTTAGCCCTGCGATTGCTCCCAGTAGCTTAGCCTCATCGCCCACTGGCTCCCCGTCCAAGATGAGTCGATCGAACCTTTCTAGGTAGGCCCTGTCGGTCTCGTCCTTGCCTTGTTCAATGTTCGCCAGTCGCTGTTTCCCTGCGGGTCTGGGTGCCATGCCCATGACATGTCCCATGAAGAGCCAGCCCAACTGATAGAAGGAGTCGATGGACTGAGGGGGAATGGACGTGAACCACTTGTGCGCCTGTTCATTCAATGTGAGGGGGAAAAGCCGGCACATGGTCGCGTCAGATGCCCCTACGGACGTCATATATGAATTGTATTTGGCGAGATGTGTCCTTGGGTCAGAGTCCCCCCCGTACCTATCGATCGAGGTCGTGTTGATTTTGATCTGGGCGGGAGCGGCCGTGATGGTCGTGTTGATTTTGATCTGGGCGGGAGCGGCCGTGATGGTCGTGCTGAGTGGCAATGATGGGAGTGCCAAGTTGGTTGCTAGCTTTGCTGAGACGGGTTGATTATCCATTCTTTCCTTGAGGGCCCTGACCGTCTGTCCCAGGGCGGTGAGTTCTGCCTCATGTTGACTTGTTTGAGCCCCTCGGTGGTCGTTTGTGCTGAGCCTGCTCAGCTCTGAGATGCGTGGTTCGTTCCTGAACTTCCTCTGGTGTTCGCCCTTCTCAGCTACAATCATTTGGTGAGAATTAACCTCATCTTCTGCCCGCTCTGGCCCTTTTTGTGCCGTGTTGTCGCCCAGGCGATCAAACATTGATTCGTTTGTCCGATTGCTTCCTAGTCGACGGAAGACCGAGGGCTCTTGGTGCCCCAGGGTTAGCCTCTCTACCCGGGGAGGGTTGACCTTTGCGGCCGAGATGGCCTGATTGAGGCCAAGTTGTCCTCCTAGGTGAGCTCTCCCCTTTGGGATAGCCCCAGGGCTAGCGGCTTTGGTGATGGGTTGCGGGTCTTCTTCCTCGTCCAAGTACAGGTTTCGCTTGCGTAAATATATCCACGCATACTTCATCTCCGTGGGGGTCTTGAAGATCTGGGCCCAATTCTATTCATCCGCAGTTTTCTTTCACGGGGGCCTCAATTCTGAGGATAGGGAGGCCTCTGCTCCGTCTCGCGGATCAGTTTTGAGCCCGGTGATTGGGATGTTGCTCTGTGCCATCGCTTCTCGTGAGTTCTTATAGGGTGGGGTAGTGGTTTCTCACAGAAGGCGCTAAATTGTTATAGCTGGATTTGCCCGAGCGTATAACAATCACTCACTAGATAAACAATAAAGCACAGAAATAGTAAAGGAACACACGATTTGTTAACTCGGTTCGCCGATGATGGCTACTTTCGGGGGCAATACCAAGCCAGGGATTTCTATTATAATATCTACTCAAAGTCTAAGGTTTCGATCCCTTACAATGAGAGTGTTAACATGTATTTATAAGCACTAGCTAGCGTTTCTGCGCCTTTCGTAGGTCGAGACCTTCGGCCTTTTAGGGTTCCCGACGACGGAAAATAAAGACCGCCTTCATCGGTGGTAATCCCGCTTGATGACCGGGCATTCCATATCTGCACATCGGGAATCAGATATTATCGGCCTCCCGGGACCACTTTTCTGCTCGGCTGACTATCTTTGGTCATGGTCGCTGGAATCAGGGCAACTAGGCCGGGGCGGTCTTCGTCTGGGAGGATACCAGTCCGTTATGACCAAAGATGATGCTCGCATCACTGTGACGTTTTGCCAGAGTTTAGTACCCTTTTTTAGCCCTGCGATTGCACCCAGTAGCTTGGCCTCAGGTCACGAAATGTCCGATGAAGAGCCAGCCCAACTTATCGAATGAGTCGATGGACTGAGGGGGAATGGAAGTGAACAACTTGTGTGCCTGTTCATTCAATGTGAGGGGGAAAGTCGGCACATGGTCGCGTCAGATGCCTCTACGGACGTCATATATGAATTGTATTTGGCGAGATGCGTCCTTAGGTTAGAGTCCCCCCCGTACCGATCGATCGATGTCGTGTTGATTTTGATCTGGGCGGGAGCGGCCGTGATGGTCGTGCTGAGCGGCGACGAGGGGAGTGCCAAGTTGGTTGCTAGCTTTGATGAGACGGGTTGATTGTCCATTCTTTCCTTGAGGGCCCTGACCGTCTGTCTCAGGCCGGCGAGTTATGCCTCATGTTGACTTGTTTGAGCCCCTCGGTGGTCGTTTGTGCTGAGCCTGCTCAGCGCTGAGATGTGTGGTTTGTTCCTGAACTTCTTCTGGTGTTCGCCCTTCTTGGCTACAATCATTTGGTGAGAATTAACCTCATCTTCTGCCCACTCTGGCCCGTTTTGCGCCGCGTTGTCGCCCAGGCGATCAAACACTAAGTCATTTGCCCGATTGCTTCCTAGTCGACGGAAGACCGAGGGCTCTTGGTGCCCCAAGGGTAGCCTATCTGCCCGGGGAGGGTTGACCTTTGCGACCGAGATGGCCTGATTGAGGCCAAGTTGTCCTCCTAGGTGAGCTCTCCCCTTTGGGATAGCCCCAGGGCTAGCGGCTTTGGTGATGGGTTGCGGGTCTTCTTCCTCGTCCAAGTACAGGTTTCGCTTGCGTAAATATATCCACGCATACTTCATCTCCGTGGGGGTCTTGAAGATCTGGGCCCAATTCTATTCATCCGCAGTTTTCTTTCACGGGGGCCTCAATTCTGAGGATAGGGAGGCCTCTGCTCCGTCTCGCGGATCAGTTTTGAGCCCGGTGATTGGGATGTTGCTCTGTGCCATCGCTTCTCGTGAGTTCTTATAGGGTGGGGTAGTGGTTTCTCACAGAAGGCGCTAAATTGTTATAGCTGGATTTGCCCGAGCGTATAACAATCACTCACTACATAGACAATAAAGCACAAAAATAGTAAAGGAACGCACGATTTGTTGACCCGGTTCGCCGAAGATGGCTACTTCGGGGGGCAATACCAAGCTAAGGATTTCTACTATAATATCTGCTCAAAGTCTAAGGTTTCGATCCCTTACAATGAGAGTGTTAACATGTATTTATAAGCACTTGCTATGGTTTCTGCGCCTTTCGTGGGCCGAGATCTTCGGCCTTTTAGGGTTTTCGACGGATGAAGACGAATCCTACCTTCATCGGCGGTAATCCCGCTTGATGACCGGGCATTCCATATCTGCACACCGGGAATCTGATATTATCGGCCTCCCGGGCCCACTTTTCTGCTCGGCTGACTATCTTTGGTCATGGTCGCTGGAATCAGGGCAACTAGGCCGGGGCGGTCTTCGTCTGGGAGGATACCAGTCCGTTATGACCAAAGATGATGCTCGCATCACTGTGACGTTTTGCCAGAGTTTAGTACCCTTTTTTAGCCCTGCGATTGCACCCAGTAGCTTGGCCTCAGGTCACGAAATGTCCGATGAAGAGCCAGCCCAACTTATCGAATGAGTCGATGGACTGAGGGGGAATGGAAGTGAACAACTTGTGTGCCTGTTCATTCAATGTGAGGGGGAAAGTCGGCACATGGTCGCGTCAGATGCCTCTACGGACGTCATATATGAATTGTATTTGGCGAGATCGTCCTTAGGTTAGAGTCCCCCCCGTACCGATCGATCGATGTCGTGTTGATTTTGATCTGGGCGGAGCGGCCGTGATGGTCGTGGCTGAGCTTTGGCGACGAGGGAGTGCCAAGTTGGTTGCTAGCTTTGATGAGACGGGGTTGATTGTCCATTCTTTCCTTGAGGGCCCTGACCGTCTGTCTCAGGCCGGCGAAGTTATGCCTCATGTTGACTTGTTTGAGCCCCCGGTGGTGCGTTTGTCTTGGCTGAGCTGCTCAGCGCTGAGATGTGTGGTTTGTTCCTGAACTTCTTCTGTGTTCGCCCTTCTTGGCTACAATCATTTGGTGAGAATTAACCTCATCTTCGCCCACTCGGCCCGTTTTGCGCCAAGCGTTGTGCAGCGATCAAACACTAAGTCATTTGCCCGATTGCTTCCTAGTCGACGGAAGACCGAGGGCTCTTGGTGCCCCAAGGGTAGCCTATCTGCCCGGGGAGGGTTGACCTTTGCGACCGAGATGGCCTGATTGAGGCCGAGTTGTCCTCCTAGGTGAGCTCTCCCCTTTAGGATAGCCCTAGGGCGAGCAGCTTTGGTGATGGGTTGCGGGTCTTCTTCCTCGTCGAAGTTCAGGATTCGCTTACGTAAATATATCCACACATTCTTCATCTCCGCGGGGGTCTTGAAGGTCTGGGCCCAATTATGTTCATCCGCAGTTTTCTCTCGCGAGAGCCTCGATTCTGAGGATAGGGAGGCCTCTGCTCTGTCTCGCGGATCAGTTTCGAGCCCGGTGATCAGGATGTTACACTGTGCCATCGCTTCTCGTGAGTTCTTATAGAGTGGGGTAGTGGTTTCCCACAGACGGCACCAAATTGTTATAGCTGGATTTGCCCGAGCGTATAACAATCACTCACTAGATAAACAATAAAGCACAGAAATAGTAAAGGAACACACGATTTGTTAACTCGGTTCGCCGATGATGGCTACTTTCGGGGGCAATACCAAGCCAGGGATTTCTATTATAATATCTACTCAAAGTCTAAGGTTTCGATCCCTTACAATGAGAGTGTTAACATGTATTTATAAGCACTAGCTAGCGTTTCTGCGCCTTTCGTAGGTCGAGACCTTCGGCCTTTTAGGGTTCCCGACGACGGAAAATAAAGACCGCCTTCATCGGTGGTAATCCCGCTTGATGACCGGGCATTCCATATCTGCACATCGGGAATCAGATATTATCGGCCTCCCGGGACCACTTTTCTGCTCGGCTGACTATCTTTGGTCATGGTCGCTGGAATCAGGGCGACTAGGCCGGGGCGGTCTTTGTCTGGGCGGCGGCCAGTCCGTCATGACCAAAGATGATGCTTGCATCATGGTCGGCTTGCTTCGTGGGACCATAACACAATGCATGGGATTGTGCCTCCGTCCCTACAGAAATTGGGTATTTTTAACCACATTGCATAGGACGTTGGTGTCTTCACCTCGGGACTTGGATATTTTGAACCAAACAATGCATAGGACGTTGCCGCCGTCCCTCCAGGACTTGGGCATTTTGAACCGAACAGTGCATGGGAAGTTGCCGCCGTCCCTCCAGGACTTGGGCGGATTGACCCACATTGCGTAGGACGTTGTCATCTTCCCCTCGGGACTTGGATATTTGAACCAAACAGTGCCTGGGATGTTGTCGCCAGTCCTACAAGACTTCGGTGTTTTGAACCGAATAGTCCTTGGAATGTTGCCACCATCCCTACAGGACTTGGGAATTTTGAACCACATTGCGTAGGACGTTGGCGTTGTCCCCTCGGGACTTGGATATTTTTAACCAAACAGTGCATGAGATGTTGCTGTCGTCCTTCCAGGACTTGGGCATTTTGAACTGAATAGTGAATGTGACGTTGCCGCCATCCCTCTAGGACATGGGTATTTTAAACCACATTGTGTAGGACGTTGGCATCGTCCCCTCGGGACTTGGATAATTTGAACTAAACAGTGCATGGGACGTTGTCGTCAACCCTCCAGAACTTGGGTATTTTGAACCGAACAGTGCATGGGACGTTGTCGTCGTCACTTAAGGACTTGGGCATTTTGAACCACATTGCGTAGGACGTTGGCATTGTTCCCTCTGGACTTGGACATTTTGAACCAAACAGTGCATGGGACGTTGTCGCCGTCCCTCTAGAACTTAGGCATTTTGAACTAAATAGTGCATGGGACGCTGCCACCGTCCCTACAGGACTTAGGCATTTTGAACCACATTGCGTAGGATGTTGGTGTTGTCCCCTCGGGACTTGGATATTTTGAACCAAATAGTGCATGGGAAGTTATCGCCGTCCCTACATGACTTAGGAATTTTTAATCGAACAGTGCATGGGACATTTCTGCCGTCCCTACAAGACTAGGGCGATTTTAACCACATTGCATTGGACGTTGGTGTCGTCCCCTCGGGACTTGGATATTTTGAACCAAATAGTGCATGGGATATTGTCGTCGTCCCTCCAAGACTTAGACATTTTGAACCGCACAGTGCATGGGATGGTGCCACTGTCCCTACAAAACTTGGGTGTTTTGAACCACATTGCGTAGGATGTTGACATCGTCCCCTCAGGACTTGGACATTTTGAACCAAAGGGTGCATTAGACGTTGCCGTCGTCCCTCCAGGACTTGGGCATTTTGAACCGAACAGTGCATGGGACGTTGTCACCGTCCCTACAACACTTGGGCGTTTTGAACCACATTACGTAATACATTGGCGTCGTCCCTTCGAGACTTGGATATTTTGAACCAAACAATGCATGGGACGTTGCCGCAGTCCCTCCAGGACTTGGGCATTTTGAATGGAATAGTGCATGGGACTTTACCGCCGTCCCTACATAACTTCTGCGTTTTGAACCACATTTCGTAGGACATTGGCGTCACCCCCTCGGGACTTGGACATATTGAATCAAACAGTGCATGGGACGTTGTCGTTATCCCTACAGGACTTTGGCATTTTGAATCGAACAGTGCAAAGGATGTTGCCGCCGTCACTACAAGAGTTGGGCATTTTGAACCACATTGCGTAGGGCATTGGCATCGTACCCTCGAGATTGGATATTTTGAACCAAATAGTTCATGGGATATTGCAGCTGGCTCTCTAGGACTTGGGCATTTTAAACCATACAATGCATGGGACGTTGCCGCTATCCGTAGAGGACTTGGGCATTTTGAACCACATTGCGTAGGATGTTGGCATCGTCCCCTCGGGAATTGGATATTTTAAACCAAACAGAGCATGGGATGTTGCCGCCGTCCCTCCAGGACTTGGGCATTTTGAACCGAACAGTGGATGGGATGTTGTCGTCGTCCCTACAATACTTGGGCGTTTTGAACCACATTGCGTAAGACGTTGGCGTCGTCCCTTCGAGACTTGGATATTTTGAACCAAACAGTGCATGGGACGTTGCCGCAGTCCCTTCAGGACTTGGGCATTTTGAATCGAATAGTGCATGGGGCATTGCCGCCGTCCCTACATAACTTCTGCATTTTGAACCACATTTCGTAGGACTTTGGCATCGTCCCCTCGGAACTTGGATATTTTGAATCAAACAGTGCATGGGTCATTGTCGTCGTCCCTCCAGGACTTGGGCATTTTGAACCGAACAGTGCAAGGGACGTTGCCGCCGTCACTACAAGAGTTGGGCGTTTTAAACCACATTGCGTAGGGCATTGGCGTCGTACCCTCGGGATTGGATATTTTGAACCAAATAGTTCATGGGATATTGCAGCGGGCTCTCCAGGAGTTTGGCATTTTAAACCATACAATGCATGGGACGTTTCCGCTATCCCTAGAGGACTTGGGCGTTTTGAACCACATTGCACATGATGTTGGTGTCGTCCCCTCGGGAATTGGATATTTTGAACCAAATAGAGCATGGGACGTTGCCGCCGTCCCTCCAGGACTTGGGCATTTTGAACTGAACAATGCATGGGACGTTGCCACTGTCCCTCCAGGATTTGGGCATTTTGAACCACATTATGTAGCATGTTGGCATCTTTCCCTCGGGAATTGGATATTTTGAACTAAACAATGCATGGGATGTTGTTGCCGATCCTACAGGAGTTTGGTGTTTTGAACCGAATAGTGCATGGAATGTTGTTGTCGTCCCTACAAGACTTGGGCATTTAGAACCACATTGCGTAGTACTTTGGCACTGTCCCCTCGGGATATGGATATTTTGAACCAAACAGTGCATGGGATGTTGTCGCCGTCCCTCCATGCCATAGGTATTTTGAACAGAACAGTGGATGGGACGTTGCCGCTGTCCCTTTAGGACTTTGTTATTTTGAGCCGAACAGTGCATGGGACATTGCGGCCATCCCTACTGGACTTGGGCATTTCAAACTACATTCCGTAGGACGTTGGCATCGTCCCCTCAGGACCTGGATATTTTGAACCAAACAGTGCATGGGATGTTGCCGCTGTCCCTTCAGGACTTGGGCATTTTGAAAAGAACAGTGCATGGGACGTTTCCACCGTCCCTACAAGACTTGGGAGTTTTGAACCACATTTCGTAAGGCGTTGGCGTCGTCCCTCTAGAACATATGCATTTTGAACCGAGTAGTGCATGAGATGTTGTTGTTGTCCCTACAGGACTTAGGCATTTTGAACCACATTGCGTAGGACGTTGGCATCGTCCCCTCCAAGACTTGGGCATTTTAAACCAAATAGTGTATGGGACGTCGCCGCCGTCCCTACAATACTTGGGCATTTTGAACCACATTCCGTAAGATGTTGGTGTCGTCCCCTCAGGACTTAGATATTTTGAACCAAACAGTGCATGGGGCGTTACCGCCGCCCTACAGGACTTGGCGTTTTGAACCAAACAGTGCATGGGATGTTGTCGCCGTCCCTACACAACTTTAGCATTTTTAACCACATTGCGTAAGATGTTGGCGTCGTCCCCTCTGGACTTGGATATTTTGAACCAAATAGTGCATGGGACGTTGCCACCATACCTACAGGACTTGGGCATTTTTAACCGAACAGTGCATGGGACGTTGCCGCCGTCCCTACAGGACTTGGGTGATTTGAACCACATTACATTGGACGTTGGCATCGTCCCTTCGGGACTTGGATATTTTGAACCAAATAGTGTATGGGACATTGCCGTCGTACCTCCAGGACTTGGCATTTTGAACTGAACAGTGCATAGGACGGTGTCGCCTTCCTTACAAAACTTGGGAATTTTGAACCACATTGCGTAGGACGTTGGCTTCGTCCCCTCGGGACTTGGATATTTTGAACCAAATAGGACGTTGGATGTTGTCGGTGTACCTCCAGGACTTCAGCTTTTTGAATTGAACAGTGCATGGGACATTGCCGCCGTCCCTACAACAGTTGGGCATTTTGAACCACATTGAATAAGACATTGGCGTCGTCGCTTCGAGACTTGGATATTTTAAACCAAAGAGTACATGGGACATTACCACCGTCCCTCTAGGATCTGGGCATTTTGAATCGAACAGTGTATGGGACGTTACCGCCGTCCCTACATAACTTGGGCATTTTAAACCACATTTCGTAGGACGTTGGCGTCGTCCCCTCGGACTTGGATATTTTGAATCAAACAGTGCATGGGACATTGCCGCCGTCCCTCCAGGACTTGGGCATTTTGAACCGAACAGTGCATGGGATGTTGCCGCTATCCCTACAGGGCTTTGGCATTTTGAACCGAACAGTGCAAGGGGCGTTGTCGCCGTCACTACACGAGTTGGGCGGTTTGAACCACATTGTGTAGGGCATTCACGTCGTCCCCTCGGGATTGGATATTTTGAACCAAATAGTTCATGGGATATTGCTACCGGCTCTCCAGGACTTGGGCATTTTAAACCATACAATGCATGGGACGTTGTCGCTGTCCCTAGAGGACTTGGGCATTTTGAACCACATTGCGTAGGATGTTGGCATCGTTCCCTCTGGACTTGGATATTTTGAACCAAATAGTGCATGGGATGTTGCCGCCGTCCCTCCAGGACTTGGGCATTTTGAATAGTGCATGGGACGTTGCTGCTGTCCCTCCAGGACTTGGGCATTTTGAACCACATTATGTAGGACATTGGCGTCTTCCCCTCGGGAATTGGTTATTTTGAACTAAATAGTGCATGGGATGTTGTTGCCGGTCCTACAGGACTACGATATTTTGAACCGAACAGTGCATGGAATGTTGTCGTCGTTCCTACAGGACTTGGGCGTTTAGAACCACATTGTGTAGTACTTTGGCATTGTCCCCTCGGGATTTGGATATTTTGAACCAAACAGTGCATGGGACGTTGCCGCCATCCCTCTAGGCCTTGGGTATTTTGAAAAGAATAGTGCATGGGACATTGCTGCTGTCCCTCCAGGACTTTGTTATTTTGAATCAAACAGTGCATGGGACATAGCGGCCGTCCCTACAGGACTTGGGCATTTCAAACTACATTTCGTAGGACGTTGGCGTCGTCCCCTCGGGACCTGGATATTTTGAACCAAATAGTGCATGGGACGTTGCCACCGTCCCTCAAGACTTGGGCATTTTGAACCACATTGCATAAGATGTTGGCGTCATCCCTCTAGAACATAGGCATTTTGAACCGAGTAGTGCTTGGGATGTTATCGCTGTCCCTATAGTACTTGGGCGTTTTGAACCACATTGCGTAAGACTTTGGCATCTCCCCTCGGGTTATGGATATTGTGAACCAAACACTGCATGGGACGTTGCCGCCGTCCCTCCTGGACTTGGGCATTTGAACCAAATAGTACATGGAACGTTACCTCCATCCCTACAGTACTTGGGCATTTTGAACCACATTGAGTATGATGTTGGCGTTGTCGCCTCGGGACTTAAATATTTTGAACCAAACAGTGCATGAGACGTTGCCGCCGCCCTACAGGACTTGGGTATTTTGAATCGAACAGTGCATGTGATGTTGTCGTCGTTCCTACACAGCTTTAGCATTTTGAACCACATTGTGTAGGAAGTTGGCGTCGACCCCTCGGGACTAGGATATTTTGAACAAAAAAGTGCATGGGACATTGCCGCCATCCCTACAGAACTTGGGCGTTTTGAACTGAATAGTGCATGGGATGTTTTCGCCGTCTCTATAGAACTTGAGCATTTTGAACCACATTGTGTAGGACATTGGCATCATTACCTCGGGACTCTGATATATTTTGAACCAAAGAGTGCATGGGACGTTGCCACCGTCCCTCCAGGACTTGGGCATTTTGAACTGAACAGTGCAAGGGACGTTGTCGCCGTCCCTACAGGACTTGGGCATCTTGAACCACATTGCGTAGGACGTTGGCATCATCCCCTCGGGACTTGGATATTTCGTACCAAATAGTAAATGGGACGTTGTCGCCATCCCTCTAGGACTTGGGCATTTTGAACCGAAAAGTGCATGGGACATTGCAGTCCCTACAGGACTTGGGTATATTGAACTACATTGCGTTGGACATTGGCGTCGTCCCCTCGGAACATGGATATTTTGAACCAAATAGTGCATGGGACATTGCCACCGTCACTCCAGGACTTGGGCATTTTGAACCGAATAGTGCATGAGATGTTGTCGCCGTCCCTACAGGACTTGCCCATTTTGAACCACAATGCGTAAGACGTAGGCATAGTCCCCTCGAGACTTTGATATTTTGAACGAAAGAGTGCATAGGACGTTGTCGCTATCCCTCCAGGAATTGGGCAT
The DNA here is from genome assembly GCA_037126765.1 of Stenogyne calaminthoides. NCBI lineage: Eukaryota > Viridiplantae > Streptophyta > Magnoliopsida > Lamiales > Lamiaceae > Stenogyne > Stenogyne calaminthoides. The sequence continues at coordinate 1,334,240 of JBBCBC010000032.1, forward strand.
TTTGAACCGAACAGTGCAAGGGACGTTGTGGCCGTCCCTACAGGACTTGGGCATTTTGAACCACATTGCATAAGACTTTGGCATCGTCCCTTCGAGACTTGGATATTTTGAACCAAACAGTGCATGAGACGTTGTCGTCGTCCTTCCAGTACTTGGGTATTTTGAACCGAACAGTGCATGGGACTTTGCCACCTTCCCTACAGGACTTGGGCGTTTTGAACCACATTGTGTAGGATGTTAATGTAGTCCCCTCGAGACTTGGATATTTTTAACCAAATAGTGCATGGGACGTTGCCGCCGCCCCTCGAGGACCTGGTTATTTTAAATCGAATAGTGCATGTGACTTTGTCGTCGTCTCCACAGGACTTGGGCATTTTGAACCACATTGTCGAGGACGTTGTCGTCGTCCTTTCAGAACTTGGATATTTTGAACCAAACAGTGCTTGGAACGTTGCCGCTGTCCCTCCAGGACTTTGGCATTTTGAACCGAACAATGCATGGGACGTTGCTCCCGTCCCTTTAGAAATTAGGCATTTTGAACAACATTGCGTAGGACGTTGGCATCATCCCCTCGGGACGTTGATATTTTGATCCAAAGAGTGCATGGGACATTGCCTCCATCCCTACAGGACTTGGGCATTTTTAACCGAACAGTGCATGGGACGTTGCCGCCGTCCCTATAGGACTTGGACGATTTGAACCAAAATACATAGGATGTTGGCATCGTCCCCTCGGGACAAGGATATTTTGATCGAAATAGTGCATGGGTAGTTTCCGACGTCCCTCCAAGACTTGGGCATTTTGAACTGAACAGTGCATGGGATGTTGCCTCCTTCCCTATAGGACTTGGGCATTTTTAACCAAATTGAGTAGGATGTTGGCCTCGTCGCCTCGGGACTTAGATATTTTGAACTAAACAGTGCATGGGACGTTTTTGTCGCCCTCAGGAATTGGTCATTGTTGGGAGATGAATTTAATAAAAGATATATGATTTTGATTAAGATCCCAAAACCCCTAAGTATGACATGTTCAGAATGATCTTGATAGTTGAGTCAGGATTCAGTTTTAGAGTATTCAGGATGGTATCTGCAAAATGTATGGTAAGCAGATATAGTTCATGATAGGTTCTGAAGACTCTGAAGAACTCAGTATGTTTCTGAAGAAACTGAAGTTTCGATATGAAACTGAAGGTTCTGAAGACTCAGTGTGAAACTGAGATACTGAAGACTCAGTAGGATACTGAGGAACTGAAGACTCAGCACGAAGATTCAGTGTATCAGTCAGTAGACTCAGAAGACCCTGAAGACTCAGAAGACTCTGAAGACGCAAGACTGAAGATTGAAGATCAAGAATACTGAAGGCACAGTAATTACTGAAGACTCAGTAAGGTACTGAATGCTCAGTGTGAACCTGAATGTTCCGAGGCACTGAATATATCTATCTGAAGGATACAATACTGAGAAAAACGCGATTCCTTAGAAAGTTAGATATTGCCAAGACATTCAAATGCAGACAAAAGGAACTAAGTCAGAAGTGTTGTTAAGGTTATATCAAACTCAGAGTTGGTAACCAAAAGAGCCGTTGAAGGTGTCTACCTTTAACTGGAGACAAAAGTCAAAAAGAGGAAGACAACACTGTACCATACTGACACTGACAGTGACAGGTCGCTGAAAAAAGATGTCAGATGTACGAAAGTTCCAGACTGCAAAAAGTGAAGACCGGCTACATGAAAGGTTATTGCCTAAAAACGTGCTAGGGAGTTTCAAACGCTAAATATAGTCGTTCCTCACACACCATAAGAGGAAACTCACGAAGCTGTCTCTCCAATGGATAGTTTTCAAGAGTGACCTTGGTGTATGCCTATAAATACTGGTGACCCACTACATTGTAAGGTTACGGGAAATTTATACGCAACTCAAGAGCTCAAACTTATTCTTGCAAAAGTTAAAGCACTCGAAAAACATAGAATTTCCCAAGTGCTTCTATATTGAAGAGAGCTCACTATACTAAGCCTAGCTTGATAAGAATTATCCAAAGCTTAGTCGAGATATCCTAACCCTTTGCGTTTTGCTTCATTGTAAAGGATATCTCATCCTAGTTGGAAACCAACCGAGAAACCTCAAACCCTTGAGAAGGTAGTTGGAGTGTGTTTGTTGGTTAGAAGAGTTGTAAAGAGTTAGTAAACTACGCGGAGTAGTCAGAAAACTCTGGAGGAGAAGTTAGTAAGCTACTGGGGTAGTCTGAAAGCTTGTTTGTGTTTGAGTAAGTAAACTACGGAGGTAGTCAGAAAACTCAGGGCCGAGTTGAGTAAGTAAACTACGCGAGGTAGTCAGAAAGCTCAGAAGTGATTAGTGAATTTCTCTGAGGATCAGAGAGAGTGGATGTAGGAGCTTGAGTCTCTGAACCACTATAATTGTTGTGTTGTTTATTGCTTTCCTTATATGTGCTTAACTGTTGCATTGACTTGATTTTGAAAGCATACTTTTCACTGACATTTCAGTTGGAATCAATCCACTGAAGTTGCATAACTGAATCACATCTTAATCACTAATTCATAAAGGGAAGGTTTTCAGCAAAGCTTAAAACGAGTATAATCTAAGGGCCAACCATTCCGCACGATTGAGTAGCTAGAACAGATAGTTACCAAACTGAACTCTCATTTGAGGATTCAGTAAGTTAGTTATCTGATCCAAGCAACTCAGGATCTCTGACACTCAGGACTCAGTTGGGATTATTTGAGGTATCTCGAAAGCAAATGATCACCGCCTCAATAGACTTTTGACTCAGAAATGATCTGTCTTCTCGAACCTAATCTTCGTGATTATCGACCCAAGTGACCTCGGTAAGAAAAAAAGTTTTAAAAACACTGAACACGTGTATTCCCCCCATACACGTGTAAGACTCGTTTGCACCGGGACCAACAAGTGGTATCAGAGCAGTGGTTCAACTTGACCACCTGCTGTGTTGACCAAAGTTTTATTTTCAAAAATACTTGTGGTCTATCTGAACTGATCTTATTTGCTGAATTTTTCTCTTTTCAAAAGATCAGATAAAATGTCTTCTAAAAAACTTCCCATGTTCTCAGTGGAGAACTATGACCTATGGAGACTGAGAATGCAGGCTCATCTGTATTCCAAACATGAGCGTATGTGGAGAGTGGTCTCTCAAGGACCATTCCAATTTCATCAGAAGTGAATCCCAGAGGAACAGAAGATGAGAGAATTGATCCTAGAGCAGAATTTCCTAAGTCTGATGACCAACTGACTCCTGAGGAGAGAAAGTTAGTCAATCTAGACTACATTGCTAAGGACACACTATACAGTACAATTGATGATGGTGTGATGGGAATGATCTCTCACTGTAATACTGCTAAAGAGATTTGGGATACACTAGTTGTTATGTGCCAAGGCACAGATCATATAAAAGAAAACAAACTTTCAGTGGCAATTGGAAAGTTTGATAGTTTTGAAATGGATGATGGTGAATCAATAGACAAATTGGAAGTCGATTCACTAAAGATCATGAATGATCTAAATGCACTTGGAAAGAAATATCCACAAAGAGAAGTAGCATTGAAAATTCTTAGAGGTCTTTCTAAGAAATGGGATATTCATGCAGTGGTGATTGAAAACACCAAGAACATTAATTCAATGCCCTACCAACAAGTCTTCTCTGAGCTGAAGGCCTATGAATTTGTAATTGATAAGAAATCCAAAAAGGCTGACAGCAAAGATGATTCTTCATCGAGTAAAAATGTGGCTTTAAAAGCCAAAGATAAAACCTGTAAAACTAGAGAGTCTGAGAACCCCATGCCAAACATCGATGAGCTTGAGGAAAAACTAGACCGATGGCAAGGAGGTTTGACAGACTTAATAGTAGATTTGGAAAATACAAAAGCTATTACAGAACCACAGTACCGTAAGAAACCCGAGGACGATCAACCGAGAAGAAGAAGGACCTCGAAAGTCAAGGATCTTCATCCAAGAGGAAAGACTCCAAGTCCAAAGAAGAAAATGATCGGGATGATGATACCAACATATGTTATAATTGCGGAAAGAAAGGTCACTTCCAAAGATGATTGTCCGGTTTGAGTGCTAAGGAGAGAAGAGAAAGGCAAGCTAAAAGAGACCGTAAGTTCTCAAGCAAAAAGACCATGGTTGCGGAAGAAGAACACTCGAGGAAGGATCTAGCTCTTCGGATGAGATATTCTCGATAAAGGAAAGTGATGACATCCGCCCGATGGCCATTGAGGAGGTAAACTCTTTCTTTCTCTCGTAGTTGCTCCTACACTAGCACAAGAGTTTTCAAGTTCCACCGAAAGCAAACATTTTGACCGATGGATTCTTTTGAGAACTCGATGAAGGACTATGTTTGTTTTTGCAAGGATCGCTAAATAGAACTCAAGAGCGAATAAGGAACCGAAAAGTCAAAAATCTAAAATGGAAAGACTCTAGCAATATTGAAATCACTTCTCAATTAATGGGAGCTACCGATGAACTGGATGTTACGAAAGTACAACTCTCGAGAAAGAGAAGTTGATAATGTCCCCTAACGTAAAAGCTAGAGAAATCCAATCAAGAAATTCAAACTAATCGTAATCGAAGTTCAATGACCTCTCTGAGAAGCATAAAACTCTACAGAACGGTGAGGATAGTGCACAGAAGAAGTTAACTCTATTGAATAATGCATCTAATGTAATAGATGAAATTCAGAGTTACCAGAGATCTGTGACTATAAAAACTGGATTGAGATTTATTCCAGGGGGAACCTCACAAGGTCATCTAAATGCTGCATCAAGTAGCAAGAAGACTATCTTTGTAAAATCAGTGGCACCTACACTTCAAACTTGAAGTAATGCCCAAGGTTGTAGACAAGGAAAAGGACCTATGGTCTCAGTAAAACTGAATGATCAGGTTAGAAAGCCCAAACCTCAGGTGAAGGCTAGAAAACCCGAAAGCGCCATTGAAAGTTTCGAGCAAGTACTTCAAAGCCTCTCGCTAGGAATGCAAACCCGAAAAGGCTCCACATCGAACCATCGAGGAATCCTCGATGAGAAACACTCAAAGAGAGACATTCTCAACTGAAGAGACCAAGTCCTCAGTATGCTGAAAGACCCAGATTTCAGTACAAACAACCTGAACCCCACTTGTCTAAGGGTAAAGGTTATCTGAACCCGAGTCAACAAAGATTTAGACCGGCAGCACAGAAGCCAAAGCAAATGAACAGAAGGCCTGAACCAAAGAAGAATTCAAAGGCACATGTTCATGCTAAAGCTAGCACACATACACAGAAAACTGCTAAGGCACCTAGAGTAGTAGATGTGTATGTTGATGTTTATGGAAGACAAATTAGCCAATCTAAAGTGATTAGAGTTGTCAGGCAGATTTGAATTCCGAAATGTACATCTAACCTTGTAGGACCCTACACAAATTGGGTACCTAAGAATTGATCTGTTTTTCAGGAGGAAAACAAGGGCACTGAACTGACTAAAGATCACATGGCACTGATGAGCAGAGATGAAAAAGCTCCTGATTTATGGTATCTTGACAGTGGATGTTCAAGACATATGACAGGATACAAAAAGATACTCAGTGATTATGTTGAACAAAGAGGCCCACAGATCACTTTTGGAGATAACTCCAAGGGACAGACTGAAGGATACGGAACTTTGGAAGTCGACTCAGTTCATATCCATGGTGTTTCATATGTATCTGGATTGAAGCATAATGTTGAATTTCACATGAAACATCAGCTGCAAGGACCCCTCAACAAAATGGTGTTGCTGAAAGAAGGAACAGGACTTTGAAAGAAGCTGCAAGGACAATGATAGCTGAAGTTGATATTCCTAAAAGATTTTGGGCTGAAGCTGTCAACACTGCATGCTACTCTCAGAACAGATCCATGCTGACCAAGAGTCAAGGCAAAACACCTTATGAGCTTTGGAATGAAAGGAAGCCTCTTGTTTCTTTCTTTCGTGTGTTTGGTTGCAAGTGTTTCATACACAATAATGGTAAAGATCGGTTGAAAAACATTTGATAGTAAAAGTCGATGAAGGAATATTCTTAGATATTCTCAAGTCAAGAAAGCTTTCGAGTTTACAACCGTAGGACTTTTATTGTGGAGGAAACACCTCATGTTGTTTTTGATGAATCTATTTGTTTTCGTAAGAAACAGAACATGATGCAGATGAACTGACTAAGAGGATCACCAGATTAAGCCCGAAATGTAAAGATAAATCATCCATCGAACTGTAAAAAGAAGAAGTCACCACATCCTATGATTGGAGTGACTCGGACTCGAATAAAGAAGTTCGTGATGGAACTCGGGATGGTGAGACTCAGAAAACCAACACTCCAAAGGTGACCAATCTGAACAGACACCGCCTGCACTGTGTATGTGATGCCAATGAAGATGTGGTCACAAATGAGGCAAATTCTCGAATCTATCAACCAAAGGGGAACAAATGTCTCGACAATGTTCTCAATAGAATTTCCCCGAGGAAGATGATTCCTTTTCATTTTCTCGTTGTTCCTCGAAGTTTATCGATTTAATCGAACCTAACATTTCAAATGTTGAGGATACTATTGAAGGGGAACATCAAGAAGGAAATGGTTAGATAGTCATCCTACAAGTCGATTGTGGGTGATCTAACCAAGGTGTTAAAACAAGAAGGTTCCATGGTGAGAGTGCACTATTCTGCTTGCTTCCTATCGAGAAAGAACCTCACCGAGATTGGTGAAGCTCTCTACAGATTCTCACTGGATTATCTTTATGCAAGATGAAATAATCAATTCTCAAGGAATGAAGTATGGGAGCTAGTAGATAGACCTGAAAGGCACAATGTCATTGGAACCAAGTGGGTTTTCAAGAATAAAAGAGATGAAAACAACAACATTGTGAGAAACAAGGCAAGGTTAGTTGCACAAGGTTATTCCCAAGAAGAAAGGCTTGATTATGATGAAACCTTTGCACTGTTGCAAAGACTAGAAACCATCGATTGTTTCTTGCATATGCTGCCCACATGAAGTTCACATCTATCAAATGGATGTGAAAAGTGCATTTAAAATCGGTGTGCTTAAAGAAGAGGTTTATGTGGAACAACCTCCTGGTTTCAAAATGTAATGACCAAGTTTACTGTGCTCGTAAAAGCTTTGTATGGTCTCAAGCAAGCACCCGTGAGCATGGTATGATACTCTTTCTCGGTTTTCATCGACCATGGTTTTGTCAAAGGAACTGTTGATAGAACTCTGTTCAGGATAGAGGATGGGGAAGATATCTTACTAGTTCAGATATATGTTGATGACATCATTTTTGGATCTCCAAACCATCAGCTGTGTGAAAAGTTTTCAACACTGATGAAAGGCAAGTTTGAGATGTCAATGATGGGAGAGATGAATTTCTTTCTAGGTCTTCAAGTGAAACAATCAAATGAAGGAATATTCATCAACCAGGCAAAGTACACCAGAGATCTGATTGCCAAATATGGTGTACAGAATTGCAATACAGTTAGGATTCCTATGAATACTAACTACAAGATGGATCCTGATTCTGAAGGCAAATCAGTAAGCCATACTGATTATAGAGGAATCATTGGATCATTGCTCTATCTTACAGCAAGTAGGCCGGATATAACATTTGTTGTTGGGATATGTGCAAGATACCAAGCTAATCCTAAGGCTAGTCACATGGAGGCTGCCAAAAAGATACTGAAGTATCTTAATGGCACAGTGAATAGAGGATTATGGTATCCAGCTGATGACAACCTTGAATTAACTGGTTACTCAGATGTTGATTATGGAGGTTGCAGAATTGACAGGAAGTCCACTTCAGGAACTTGTCAATTTCTAGGAAGTAAGCTGATATCTTGGTTTTTCAAGAAAGCAGGACCTCGATTAGCAACCAAAGACTACTCGAAGTTTAATACATGGTCATAGAAGTCATTGTGGTTTCGATTCTTTGCCTCGCACAACAATTAAGGGATTATAAAGTTGTAGCCAATGAAGTACCAATATTTTGTGACAATAATAGTGCCATTGCTATTTCACAAAATCCGGTATTGCACACCAGATGCAAGCATGTGGATATCAAACATCACTTCAACAAAGATCATGTCGAGAAGAAGGACATAAGGATGGAGAAAATTCATACTGATAAGCAAAGAGCTGATATCTTGACTAAACCTTTGGCGGAATAAAGATTTCAGGAACTTTCAGTTGAATTAGGGATGTTAGAACCAGGTGTGTAGAGTAAAATCTGAAAAATTGAAGGTTTTCAGATGCATGAAGTTTTTCTCAGAATTCTACTGAGAAGCTCAGGATAAAATGGAAATACTGAACAGGAAACTCAGATTTATCAAGGTCAAGATTTTAATTATACTAAACCAATTCAAGATTTTCGATATATCTTGACATTTTATCAAGGTCAAGACTCGATAAAAGACCGATAGAGGGAAATTAGTCTGAAGAAGTAATGACTCATGCGACTCATTTATTGCTTAAGTAAAATTCAGTAATCATTCGCATTAAATACAAAACACCTGAGGAATGTTTTTGGGCGGGATCGTTTTAAATTGCGAAGAAGGTCAACAGTCATTTAATGCTCTGTTACATTAATGACCAATGAGGATGTTTTGGCGGCTTACTTTTCGGAGATCGTCGGTTCGTATACCCAATTAATCGGAGATTAATCTCAACCGTTGTTTTTCACCTAACCAACGCAATTCCCCACGATTTCGAAGCTATTTATACCCCAATAAGCCTTTCAAGCCAAAATTTTATCAAACCCTTCGTTCCCAAATCCTCTGCGAAAAATCCCTTTTACCCAGAAATTCTCAAACCCTAAAGCTTCATTTCTTCAATCAATCTCTAAAATGGCCCCAACCTTGTTCGAGAGATTAGCCGAAACTAACAAGCCGTGGTACGAGTTCGTTGTCTCACTCGAAAGCACAACCAACTCAAAGCCAGAAGAGGAGGCTCTCGCATATGATTCGATCAAGTTAAACTCACCCATCTAGTCGCAGTTTCCACCCGCACCGTGAGTTTGCGAAAAGAGGTAATTGAATTCATCTATAACTTGAAGATAGATGAAGAGGATCAGATGCATTCTAAGATAATCAGATCACATTTAGAACAGTCGTCCAAATACATCGATTTTGAGAGGGATCTGTATATAGTTCCGAAAAAACTGAATGATGTTTTTGAGCTCTGTGATAGAGGAGAGGATCCTGCGATGTATATGTCAGGTAGAGGGCAGGAGTACTTAGATAGGATTGCTGAGAATCCTATTAAATTTTAGGCGACATTGCATAAAAGGCACTTAAAGCCACAATATCGTGTGTTGATGGATATTGTGAGCAAGAGCATCATGAGTCTTGCGGGGAGTTTTGAGCAGATCAGTACCCCGAAGCTCAGATTGGTGGTGGCAATAGAGGCCTCACCCACCACCGACTTCAACTGGCTGAAATTTTTTATTCAGACGGTGAGTGAGCAGACCAAAGTGTTGAAAAAGGTTGACGGGGCGATCTCAATAAAAGGCAAGATCCACCATGCCACCAAAATTGCTTATATTTTGGAGATGTGCAGAGAGGAGGAGGATATCTTCGCCAATTCGACCTCATTCCCTAAGTCCAAAATTCTCTTTAAGTCCATTGCTGCAAAGAAGCAGGCCATCAGGGGGAAGAGAAAAAAGAAGGTAGAATCACCAGTTGCGGCTGAAAAAGAGACTCAACAAACCAGGGGGAAGGTTTTGTTGGAGGCAAAGATGGAGCAAGGTGCAAAAATAATGAAGCAGAAGAACCTTGCCCCAAAGCGCAGAAGATTGGTGGTTCTCACCGATGAAGATGGCAGTGATTCTGAGGAGATTCAACCTGAGGGCCAAATCGCTCAGAGTTCGCCATTGCAAGTTTTGGCTCAGGTTATCTCAAAGGCACAAGAACAGACTGAGGAGCAGGTCTTCTCTGAGGTGCTTGAGACATCACTAAGTTCAGATAAAATTTCTCAGGAAATTTTCAAAGGAACTCAGGCCTCAGAGATTCCTACTGAAAAAGTGCCGGCTCAGACAGCAGAAGAGCCAACTCAGAACCAATCTGAGGAAGTGTCAGCTCAGGACCCAGAACCCACTCAGATGCAAACTGAGGACCTGACTGCACAATCTTCAGAGGCTGCTAAGACTCAGGAGCAGATTATTCTTGATGAGCTCCTGAGCGATCTACTTCTTGATCCATCAGCAGAAGCTTCAACTGAACCAGAGAGCCCGAGATGGAAGAAGGGCGAGGCTGAAGAAGGCGAGTGAAGGAGCAAGGGGGAATGGTTCATTCTTGACCGCTACCCTGAGCTCAGCTCATACCCTGATCTGCAAGATGTTTTCTTCAGATTAAGGACAACTGTGTTCATCCTCAATCAGACTCTTCCCAAGATGCTTGATATTGCTGCTTTCAGAGGGGAAGACTGGTGGAATGAGGAAACAGCCTTTCTGACCGACTTCTCAGGGTTCAGAAGGACAAAGCTCAGGATGAAAAACTTCGATTTTGATGAGCTGGTTCAGAGGAAGTTAGCTGAAAGAAAAGCTAGTGAAGTTGGTGCCCCAAGCAGTGGAGACAAATCTCAAGATGGAGATGGGGACCAACAGGGAGATGTTGAGGATCAGTCTCAGATGGAAAAGGAGACTTTTGTTGCTGATCAACCTGAAATTGGTCAACCTCAGACTGAAGCTAGCACTCTTCAGAGCTCAGGATGAAGCTGAAGATCAGGTGCAGGCCGACCCTCAGGTTGTACCTGAACCTCAGGATGATCAGATAGCACAGGAGGTGCAGAAGGTTCCTGAGATCGACCTCACTCCCTTGATGGAGAAACTTGAGAAGGTTGAGCCAATGATGATCAAGATTGCTCAGATGGAAGAAACATTGGCCAATCAAGCTCAACAGATGGAAGGTCTTAGTCACTCTTCAGAGCTGGTGCTAATCCAAAACACTCTGACCTCACAGATGACCTCCATGGAAGATAAGCTGAATGAAAAGCTGGAGGGAGTCAAGGCTGAGTTCAGTGCTGAAATGAAACAGAAGCACCAGGAGTCAACTGCATTTCTAGAGGTGAAATTGGCAGAGAGGAATGATGTAATGATAAAATTTGCTGTTGAGGAAATGAGCTCAATGCTCATGACCAAGATGACAGAGATGTTCAAAGAAGCACTCTCTGGCCAGTTTGCCCACTTATCTAAAGAATTTTCTGTGGCCAAGAACCATCTAAGGAGGCTGGAAGACGAACAAGATCAGATAGTAGGAGAAGTTCGCTATGTGAGCAAAGAACAACATCACATGGACACAGCACTCTCCAGACTTCTTCCAAATTACGGTGCCAAGAAGGGGGAAAAGGAAGGTGAAGACCTCAGGAAGTTCATGGCACGTACTTTGGAGAAGAAGGCTCAGAAAGATGCTGAAATGTATAACTTAGCCAAAGCCTTAAGAGAAGTCGAAGCTACTGAGAAGTTGAAGTTCGCTCAGGTAGAAAAGCCTATCTACACTCGAGTTTCTGAGCAAACCATGCTTGATGTTGCAAGAGAGAAACTGAGTGCTAGAGCAAAGGTTGGAACAAGCCAGCCTGCTGCTGAATTGCCTATGAAGAGGAAAGCCTTGGGCGTTGTTCAATTTATAAGCAAACGTGCGAAGGCTTCTAAGCCAATCCAGAGAAAGCTGATTCTGGATGATGAAGAAACGGAAGAATCTGAGTCTCAACCTCAGAAGAAAGTCTTCAACACGAGAGATGCTCTGAAGACACTCCAAATAGAACAAGCTAAGAAAGTTGCTGCTTCGGTCTCAGGAGCGTCTGTGATCAGAAAGAAGATAGACGAAGAGCAGAAGCGAAGGAGTGAATTCAGGAAGTTTGCGAGCAAGAAGAAAGGGACATCAAAAGCACTAAAGTGGCCCCACATTGATAAATGGATGACTCAACGATATGTGGGAAGAAGTCAAGAGAACCTTCTGGTTCAATTATGATGTTCTCAGGGAATGGAGAGGGGAAAGCTCAGATCAGAATGAAGCATTCATTGAATATCTCCTAACCTTCTATCCAAAGTATCTACAGGGCTGGATTAACCTTGCGGATGAAGGAGAGGTACAGATAGTAGACCCTGGTCTATATTCCTATCCTCCTCCAAGACTTGGTAATGGCTTGGTGAATGAGAAGACCATTACTCAAGAGATTTCTCAGTATGCTGGTCAGTTGGGTCTAACAGGAAACAGTCCGGATATCATTAAGGAGAGAAATGAGTTGAAGAAGAGATTTTTTGGAATGTTCGACCTGGAGGTGCCCGCTGATGAAGTTGAGAATGAAGCAAACTGAAGAGCAGAAGACTGAAGAGCCAAATCTGAAGACTGAAGACTCAGAAGATTCTGTAATCTTTAATTTTTTGTCTTTTTGATTTTGTTGATAAACTCATTGTAATCTGTAATGGTATACTCATCATCAATGAAGATTTATCAGTATGCTCAAAAGATAATATCTCATTATCTTATTTACATGTCTTTTATTTTGATATGCCTGAATGAATGTCTCTGAACTGATTGTATGCTGTTAAGGGAGAAATTGTCTGAATATGGGAAATTGTTTAAGTATTTAGTAATGAACTACTTAAAGAGATTCATTACTGAAGAAATTGTTGAATGATTTAAACTGTTAGGAGTTTCTCTGTTTTAAGAAATTGTTGGGAGACAACCAATCTTGTAATAGGATAAACTGAAACCTGAGTATAGGTTATATGTTTGTAACAACATAGGTTTTGGCATCATCAAAAGGGGGAAATTGTTGGGAGATGAATTTAATAAAAGATATATGATTTTGATTAAGATCCCAAAACCCCTAAGTATGACATGTTCAGAATGATCTTGATAGTTGAGTCAGGATTCAGTTTTAGAGTATTCAGGATGTTATCTGCAAAATGTATAGTCAGCAGATATAGTTCAGGACAGGTTCTGAAGACTCTAAAGAACTCAGTATGTTTCTGAAGAAACTGAAAGTTCGATATGAAACTGAAGGTTCTGAAGACTCAGTGTGAAACTGAGATACTGAAAACTCAGTAGGATACTGAGGAACTGAAGACTCAGCACGAAGATTCAGTGTATCAGTCAGTAGACTCAGAAGACCCTGAAGACTCAGAAGACTCTGAAGACGCAAGACTGAAGATTGAAGATCAAGAATACTGAAGGCACAGTAATTACTGAAGACTCAGTAAGGTACTAAATGCTCAGTGTGAACCTGAATGTTCCGAGGCACTGAATATATCTATCTGAAGGATACAATACTGAGAAAAACGCAATTCCTTAGAAAGTTAGATATTGCCAAGACATTCAAATGCAGACAAAATGAACTAAGTCAGAAGTGTTGTTAAGGTTATATCAAACTCAGAGTTGGTAACCAAAAGAGTCGTTGAAGGTGTCTACCTTTAACTGGAGACAAAAGTTAAAAAGAGGAAGACAACACTGTACCATACTGACACTGACAGTGACAGGTCGCTAAAAAGAGATGTCAGATGTACGAAAGTTCCAGACTGCAAAAAGTGAAGACCGGCTACATGAAAGGCTATTGCCTAAAAACGTGCTAGGGAGTTTCAAACCCTAAATATAGTCGTTCCTCACACACCATAAGAGGAAACTCACGAAGCTGTCTCTCCAATGGATAGTTTACAAGAGTGACCTTGGTGTATGCCTATAAATACTGGTGACCCTCTACATTGTAAGGTTACGGGAAATTTATACGCAACTCAAGAGCTCAAACTTATTCTTGCAAAAGTTAAAGCACTCGAAAAACTTAGAATTTCCCAAGTGCTTCTATATTGAAGAGAGCTCACTATACTAAGCCTAGCTTGATAAGAATTATCCAAAGCTTAGTCGAGATATCCTAACCCTTTGCGTTTTGCTTCATTGTAAAGGATATCTCATCCTTGTTGGAAACCAACCGAGAAACCTCAAACCCTTGAGAAGGTAGTTGGAGTGTGTTTGTTGGTTAGAAGAGTTGTAAAGAGTTAGTAAACTACGTGGAGTAGTCAGAAAACTCTGGAGGAGAAGTTAGTAAGCTACAGGGGTAGTCTGAAAGCTTGTTTGTGTTTGAGTAAGTAAACTACGGAGGTAGTCAGAAAACTCAAGGTCGGGTTGAGTAAGTAAACTACGTGGAGTAGTCAGAAAACTCAGGGCCGAGTTGAGTGAGTAAACTACGCGAGGTAGTCAGAAAGCTCAGAAGTGATTAGTGAATTTCTCTGAGGATCAGAGAGAGTGGATGTAGGAGCTTGAGTCTCTGAACCACTATAATTGCTGTGTTTATTGCTTTCCTTATATGTGCTTAACTGTTGCATTGACTTGATTTTGAAAGCATACTTTTCACTGACATTTCAGTTGGAATCAATCCACTGAAGTTGCATAACTGAATCACAGCTTAATCACTAATTCATAAAGGGAAGGTTTTCAGCAAAGCTTAAAACGAGTATAATCTAAGGGCCAACCATTCCGCACGATTGAGTAGCTAGAACAGATAGTTACCAAACTGAACTCTCATTTGAGGATTCAGTAAGTTAGTTATCTGATCCAAGCAACTCAGGATCTCTGACACTCAGGACTCAGTTGGGATTATTTGAGGTATCTGAAAGCAGCTCAGGATCACTGTCTCAGTAGACTTTGACTCAGAGCGATCTGTGCTTCTCAGAACCTAATCTTCAGGATTATCTGACCCAAGCTAACCTCAGTAAGAAAAAGTTTTAAAAACACTAAACACGTGTATTCCCCCCCATACACGTGTAAGACTCGTTTTCACCGGGACCAACAGTCATTTTAAACCGAACACTGCATGGCACATTGTCGCCATTCTTACACTACTTTAGCATTTTGAACCACATTGTGTAGGACGTTGTTGTCGACCCCTCGGGACTAGGATATTTTGAACAAAAAAGTTCATGGGACGTTGCTGCCATCCCTACAGGACTTGGGCACTCTGAACCGAATAGTGCATGGGATTTTTCCGTCGTCTCTGTAGAACTTGGGAATTTTGAACCACATTGTGTAGGACGTTGGCATCATCACCATGGGACTCTGATATTTTGAACAAAAGAGTGCATGGGACGTTGCCGCCTTCCCTCCAGGACTTGGGCATTTTGAACCAATAGTGCAAGGAATGTTGTCGCCGTCCCTAATGGAGTTGGGCATTTTGAACCACATTGCGTAGGATGTTGGCATCGTCCCCTCGGGACTTGGATATTTTGTACCAAACAGTAAATGGGACGTTGCCGCCGTCCCTCCAGGACTTGGGCATTTTGAACCAAAATGTGCATGGGATGTTGCCGTCATCCCTACATGACTTGGGCATATTGAACTACATTACGTAGGACATTGGCGTCGTCCCATCAGAACATGGATATTTTGAACCAAATAGTGCATGGGATGTTGCCGCCATCCCTCCAGGACTTGGGCGTTTTGAACCGAACAGTGCATGGAAAGTTATCGCCGTCTCTACAGGATGTTGTAGTCGGAACTATTTTGACGTACCAACAACCACTCACAAAGTAAAATAATGGATAAAGCAAACAAATACACGAGGTTTGGTGAATAGGTTCGCCAAAATATGACTACATCCGGGGGCAATACCAAGCCAGGAGATTTACAATAATATCTGCCTAAATACTAAGAATTCTCTCTTCTACAACAAGCATTACAACGTATATTTATAGACTGGGAACTAGGTTTTCCTCCTTTATGGGCCGGAGCCCTCGGCCTCTTAGGGTTGCATGCTGATTGAACACAAATCCCCTTCTTAGCGGCGAGAATCTCTGACTTGGTCGTGAAATGCTAAGTTCTCAACTAGCAGTTACCCCACAAGAGTATGGGATCACTGTAGCAATGGTAAGTATTTGGACCAAGTAGTATCAAACCCGAAGGAGGTTTTGTATGCGTGTAAATCCATGAAAATGTATGCTTCGTAACTAATATGGATGCTATTTGAGATTTCTATTTTAATGCTATTGAATCAACGAAAGCAAGCAGATAACAAACTATTAATCTAACTTCAGATGAAGTGTAAATATTGGAGAATGTTGCTTTGGACAGTAATCCCTACGTATACTATCGGAATTGGTTTGGCAACTATGACTATCGTGGTGTACAAAGAGAGTAATCCTAAGTGTACTTAAAACTAGGTAATCTACTTCCCTAATCTGGCATTAAGTAAGGTACAACAACAACTCGGTTTTTATCCCCGATTACCCAACTAATACCTTCTTTCCCTCACTGACCAAATAACCAAATTATTTATGTCATGCTTAATTACTATAACCCTAATTCAAGTTGGGTGATTCGGTCGTCCTCCCTAACTGAACCGGTATATTACCAACCCCGTCACAGACCCTCTCCTCAAGCCTATTCGTTGGAAAATAGTGATTCAGTCGTCCTCTCTCTAACAACTTTCGTACTCAGTTCAATGGTTTTTATTGGACTGGTTATTCATATTAGCAAATTAAGAAGATTATCCAAATTACACCTTGAATTATCCTAATCGCCTAACCAATTCACTATTTCTATGCGATAGCAAACAAGGGTTTAACCTACCATCTTGATAGTCGAATCACAAACAATCAATTTAACAATAGAAATCATTATGCAATAGTGTTTAAAACAAATCAACAATGATCAATCAATTGAATTCAAAAAGCAATACTAGTATTGAATGAAAGAAATAAACAAAACCCTAAAATTGTGGATTACTTGTAAGAAATTATTCAAGAAATAATAAAACCTAGAAATTATGGAAGTTAAATTCAGGAAAATTGAATATAAATCGTCAATTGGATAACCGAATCGTGTTTCTCATGGTGGAATTCCTCTCAACTCTTCTCAGAACCCTCGAGTGTTCTCTCCTCCTTTTCTATTTAATTTCGTCTCCCCTTCTTTTTCTCCCCTTTCTTTCCTTATATATGCTTCGTGAAAAAAAAACGTTTTCTTCCCAGAGCGCTCGAACACGACTCATGGTCGAGCAGTTCTGCTCGACCTAACTTGGTCGAACGCTTCTTGACCGCTGAACTTGGTTTCGCTCGACCACACACTTGGTTGAGCGATTTCCCTCGACCTCACTTGGTCGAGCGCCCCTTGATGCTTGTATTTCCGCGCCCTCAAGCCGCTAGCGCTCGACCTCTCTCTGCTAGCACCTCTCTTCACTCCAACTAATACTTTTCAGTATTTCCTTCATATCTTTTTAACCGGGAGTCCGATTCGTGCACCGCAAAGTTTCACGAGCTCCATTTTTAGCCCTTTTTCCTATCACACACACCAAAGAAGCAAATTAGTGACTTTATACAGATTATGCTCAATCAACGCAATAATATCACTAAAAGCACTCGAAACATGGCTAAAACTCGCTCGTAACTCACTTAATTTCACCTCTAATCAATCTCGCCGTTAGATGCACCTTCCCTGAATTCCCCGAATCTATTCCATATTTGTGATGGAATTCCACGGGAAAGTCACCAGGTCGTGGTGGCCAGGCTTAGGTGGTTACCCCTCTGGTCGCTCGCTACAACCTGATCGCCCTTTCCTTGATCGCCCTGGGATGGTCGCCTCGATATGGCAGGGCCACAACAATTGCCCCTAGTCGCTAGCGAGATGGTCGCTGGTTGGCCTGGATTGTGGCCTCCGATGCCTAGGGCGATGCCTGCCTGCAGGCCTCGATAAGCCCAATCATTGCCTCGAAAAGGTAGACGATGACACTATTCTGCAGGTCATGATGGCGTGTGGTCGCCATGTGCCCGTAACTTTCAGGATTCTGTTAATTTGCCCTCATTCTTGAAAATTTATTTTCACCCGGGTCCCCGCCTTCTCTTATAAATTGATCCTTCCGTCTTGGACCCTATGACCTTTGTCTTCTCGGGCGTTTTCTTACAAAAAATCTGCCATAGCTTTTCTGGTTCCTCATAAGCTCCTTCTTCCTTGGGTAAGTGTAGTGTTCTCTTTTCCCTTCTTTTGCCCTTTTCACTATGTCGATGTCACGCGGCGGCCGTCCGCACCTGGTTGACGCAGAGGGGGAGTCCTCCTTCGCTGCTCAAGCGGGGGCAGATTCTCCGGTGAGGGAGGTGCTATCGGTCGGTGCATTGAGTGGTGGGGTCCTCTACGGGGACACGAGCGGGGCGCGGGGGCCCCCCGGGATGGTTCGCCTAAGAGGCTAGAGACCTCTGCTCGCCATGACCGCAACCACCTCGATTATTTTGACTACCAGGCCTATTACGCCGGCCTCGAACATCATCGACCGCTCCGATCTAAAATTCGTGACACGGCCAAGTCCAAGTTTTATATCAACGATGAGAAATACCGCTCTGTTATGATGGAGGCCGACCTGGATGTCACCCACCGCATGTATGAGACTCCAAATGACGTATTCTTTTATCGACTAGAGTGCTCCGAGAGGGCCGACTAGCCTCCAGAAGAGATGATCTTCCATCTCTTGGCCGCCTGGCACCTCGCTCCGGCATAGATCACTCCAAATGGGTAGAGCTACCTTCTGATGACCATGATCGTGCTCGGTCAGGCCGTCCTTTACCGATTGCCAACGCCCATGGAGGTGAATTACTACTGGTCGCCCAGCATGGTCAGGAGGGCCATTATGCACTGAAGAACCGCCCCGGTCGGTAGATTGTGTGGGGGGATAGTCAATAAGGTCAAAAATTAGCATCCCCGATGGTGGTTTGTGGGCAGGGCCAGGCAAGTTTCCTTTGTCTCTCCTGGAAGTTTGCTCATTGCTGATGAGAACCGGTTGAATTGGGACTTCGTGACCGCCCACCAGGTCGCCTTCAACTACTCCTGGGATTTTCGCCACATCGATTGTTTTAATTCCTCTACCGAGATATAGTGGGGGGGTTTGCAAACTTATCCTCGCGAGACCGGACGCCTTCGTAAGTTTTCTCCCTTTTTTTATTTTTTTTATTTCCCACTCTTATTGAGGACTATTCTTCTGCAGCCCCACATATCCCTGTTCAAGCTACCACCCCTACCCCTGAGCAGATGTCTTCCCGTCGCAATCCTGCTCTTAACTTTTCCCGGACTGGGCCTACGTCTTCGGCCCACGGGGGCGGCGTGGCGGAGACCGGGGGGTCCTATCGGGCGGATCGGTCTAAGGATAAGAGGAAAGGCAAGGAAGGTTAGGGGGATACTCGCCCTGCCTGTGGGGGTGATTCTACCACCCGTAAACGTGCCCGGAAGGGTGATCGCTCTCCCCCGTGCTGTAGTTGGCGAAGGGGGGAGTGCCCCTTCTCGCGAGTTGGTGCTCGCTGCTCGCCCTCCGCCGACGACACCTCCGCCTCCGCCTGGTCGCCAGTTTTCGGGGGACCGTTCTGGAGAGTGAGTGCTTGCTTTATTATTATGCGCCTTCTTTTCTCCTTTTCGTAACCATTTCTGAGCTGAGTTGTTTCCCTCCAGGTTCACGGGTTTCCCCCCGCTCGTCGCCAACTATCTATGTAGGTCCCGAACGGGTTAGTGAGGGCAGAAGTCTAAAGGGGAGGGGTGAATAGACTTCTGAAAACTTTTTGTGCAGATCAGGTGTGAGGGCAGTTAGCCTGATCAGAGTTCGAGTGAATTAGTTTGGGCTGATAACCAACTTACTGATCGCCTGAAGGCAGATCAGTTCGGTAACTATCAGTTTAACTGATGTGTGCGGAAGCTTAAGTTTTACCCGTGTGAAAAACCAGTTTTGATAAATCAGATTCCAAAGTTAATCTTTTAATCAGTTGACTGAAGTGTCAAGTTTGATCAGATCAGAAGCTTGGTGCTAACTGATCTCAATTTAGAATATGTATGCGCTTTAAAGGTTGTGTGCGATTGTGTAATCAGTTAATCAAAGCAATAAAGGCACACAAGATTTATAGTGGTTCGGACAAACCAGTCCTACGTCCACTCTTCCCTATCACAAGGGGCACCTACTTAACCAACTGGACTTTGTTTTATGTGTAAGTCCAACACAGTACACCAACTAGATGTTTAAAGAGTTCACACTCAACCGATCCCAGAGATCAGAACTAGAAACCCTAGTCTGAAATCTTGCTAAACAACTTAACCTAACTTGGGGTTTGGGTAATATTGTATTGGTTCCAACTATGAAATCTTTTCTTGCGTATAAGCAGCCTAACAGCTAGATGAAAAGATTTATATGCTAAGAACTTTATGGGATGAACACTTAATAAAAATTAATCTTCTTGTTCGTGTTCTTGTGCGGAAGTCTGATATTAGCTTGAGCTTCTTGATTGTTCAGCGTTTCCGTTGTTTTTCACTCTAAAGTGTAATCCCATATATATAGACCTTGAAATCAAAGAGCCGTTGGAGAGCAATTTGAATTTCAGGCTACATTTGGTAGACTTGCAGGCTTGATGTGACGAGCTTCAGGAACGGCATGGCCAAAAGCGTGAATTTGTACTTTGTAGCCATTACAGAAAGGTAGCATCGAGATCCCGCAATTGCCGGCTCCGATCATACGTGTCTTGTTCTTATTAGATAGCAGACTCCACTTTTCAGTGTTGTTCTTCCAACTAAGCTTGACATTCTTCTTGTTCAGATCATCTACGTATGATTAGGTGAAACATCATATTTCACCTGGTGAGCTGACCTGATCAGTCTGAACTGATCGGTCTACCTGATAGAGTCTTCTGGTGCCGGGTTGACTTAGCTTCAACTAGCGGACTTCGGTGATGTAGGTCTTCCGTCCGATCTTCCGAAGTCATCCGATCTTCAAGTATTCGAGTTCGAGCTTTATGACTTCAAATTTGAGATATCGACTAGATCGATCGATCCGATCTTCGTTTGTCTTGCATTCCGGCTGTTTGATATCATATCTTTTTTTGAGTCTTCAGATTCGACCTATACATATTGAGTTTCCCCTCAATATGTGACCTATCTATTTCATCGGTTGTTCTATACAATCATTATCAATCGGTCTCCTATAGCGTAATATAAACATCATCGACCTAACAGTCCGATTGGTCCTATTACATGTGTTTTTGGAACTTTCATCAAAACTATAAATTTCCCAACAATTTCCCCCTTTTTGATGAAACCAAAACACTTTGAGAAACCAAAACAGTTGATAAAAAATAGAATGATTAAGAGCATATAATCGTAAGACAATGAGACTTTGGTCTTAGGATCGAAAAATAAACTTTTCTCATTAATGAATGTTGATTACATGTTACATCGGAAAAGTTTGAAAATAAGAACAACTGATCCTGAGTAGTCTTCTGATTCTTTACTCTTTATGCTTGTATCCTTCTGGCATCTCTCTTTGATCTTGAGGTACGTTGAAAATCTGATAAAGTTTCCATTTGACATCATTAGTCTGCTGAAGATCAATTATATGCGTTTTGCTCAGGATGTCAAAATAGAATCTTTGAAATGCCACCACAAATGAGCCATCTCGCCTTCTTCGAGTATTCCAAATGGATCATACTCTTGGCGAATTATTTTTACATTGATAAGCTTGGCCTCATTTTCTAGATACTTCAGAAAATCCGGGTATTTATTTTCTAACCAGTTGAGGAATTCTTCATCAGGAGATTCTTCTTGTGGAACAAGATTAAGAACAAAGGCTTCCAGAAGCCATTCACTCCTGATCTTATTCCATTCCTCAAATCTCTTAAGATGCTAATAGCTTTTTTAGGATGATCTCATCAACTCTTTCTTTGCGCTTAGGTTCTCGTAACGGATTTTCCAAATTTCTTCCTTTCTTCACTCTCGATCCAATTTCTTGTTCAGATTTTCTGCCTCTGTCATTTTTTCTGCCCTTCTTTCTTCTTGGCATTTTCGGGCTTCTTCAGCTATCTGTTCTTTGGACATCTTTCCAGTAGTCCGAGTTTTTGATGTCCCTGCACCTGTTATGTCAGATGGTTTCTCAATCTGTCCTTCCCCCTTTTTGGTTTGATCAAAAAGAGTAGTGAGGTGGGAGGTGAGAGAACCAAAGTTGATCGCGATCGCTTTGTTGAAATCAAGAATGATATGCCTTGAGATTGAGCAGCTTAGATTTTGAATCTTCGATATCACTCGGTCTTGACGGATTCCATGGCAAAGGAGAGTGTTTTAATCGGTTTTGTCAAGTTTCTCTTCACAATTCTAGCTTGTCGCTGAGCATCGTAAAAGAAACTTGTTGTTTATCCACCTGAGTCAGTTTGGTATCAACGGTCTTTATCAGATCAGCTGACGCAGTGGACACAGTTTGGGAGAACTGATCTTTGATTGCCCCAATCTGGGAAATAGCCAATTCCCTTTGATCTGATATTTCTTTGATGGCAATCTGCCTTTTTGATCACCTATCGATCCCTCAACTTCTTCTTTTTCAGAGATCTTTGAGACAAGATTTGATCTCCGGGTTGATCAAGAGGGGACGTGTGATGTTGGAATATTGATTGTCACTTGATCCGATTCATTTGTTTGTGCCTCCAAAGGTTGGTCATGAACTATGACACCCAGCCCACTATCATCGGCAGCCTCTGTATCCTTCATGATGGCATCTGCTTTGAGAGCTTTGTCGGCAGCCTCCGGTTCGTCTGTTCGCAACCCTAGCTTCCTTCCTGGATCGAGCTTTGACAGATTTAGCGCTTATCACCAAATTGGTGATCCCACTTTAGCAGATTTCCTCATGTCGAAATCGGTCTGCAAACTCATCCGCACCGCCCATCTGCTCAATAATTATTATAAAGACCGAGAAGCTTTTTAATCAAGATCTCTCCGTGAGGATCTCCAAAACTTCCTCTCGTATGGCGGGTTAGGCGACCAGCCGATACTGACTCATCAATTTCTCTTTCGATTCGCGATTCGATCAATTTCCCGGTTATGATCTTTGTTGATCCGGACTCGAGAATTGTCGGTCCGTATTCGGTTTGATGAGATGTGGAAGGTTCTGGTTGTGCTTGAGTCGGCGGAAGATGGCTGATCGGTTTGACTGCGAGATATTCATTGTGGAAGCAGTGCTTTTGGTTCCACAACAGGTAAGCTCGTTCGCGAACCGATGCACGATTTCAGTTATTTGGCGGGTGGAAGAATATGAGAGTCATGCTTTCGGAAACCCGTTAGTCCGAGTGGTGAATCACCAGATTTTGGAGGAGAAGGAGATCGTTCGTCTCGAGCTTCTTCCTCGAGAATGATCCGGGCGAGCTCTCGGCTGAGAAGGCTTTGCCTGGCCGATGCTTCACCTGATTTTGTGGTGCAACCAGATCGCTCGGGCTCCTTCTTCATCGACTCATCTTCTAAAGATCGAGTCATGGAGGCTTGCCGCGCCTTCTTCGGCCTCTTCTCCTTGCCTTCACCATTTTTTTTTTCTTCTTCCTGGGGGCATCTGGTGGGCCTTCGGGGCCTTCACCACCGAGCCGATTACCTTGCAGATCTGGTGTAAACTTTCTTGCTTTTTCCTTTCTTTGACTTTGGGGGTTGGCGATATCATCGTCTCTGTGGCCCAAAAATGATTTGTAGTGGCTGAGAAAGTTCCTTATAGGACTTCACCCATTCTGCTTCCCATTTGGCCTTTGGCATTTTATCCTCAGAGGATAACCGCAACCTTGTTGAGATTGGCCGATCTTTTTTCTTCGAAATACCGCCTCCACTCATCAACTCCAAATTTATCATGTTCTTGGAGTAGAATGGCCTTCGAAACCCATGCCAATTGATGTTCTTGGCTTCATCAATTATTGCAGACCATCTTTATCTGGTTTGACGGATGTAATAAAGATTCGGGTGAATGCAATACCCATAATTATTTTTGACAATATGTCAAACAACAATCGGTATTTCCTCTTGAGCATTGGCCCCGACAAAACCCGACGATGATGTTTGTCGGCCTTCTTCAAGAGCTTTTTTTTCGATCAAATCATCTTCGTTTCTCCTCAGAATGAGCAAAGTAGATTCGCCTTTGGGTAGGCCGAACAGACGTGTTATATCCTCATTCGACAAATCAATTTTTCTCCGTGATCGCCGAAAGTAGTTCTTCTCCGAGCATCCAGATTCACTCTTAAATTCCTTAGAATTTAAGTGCTTCATCTTTGCATCATTTGGATTGCAAAAGAGAGCGCCGCAAATTTCTCAAGGCCTCGCTTTCTCGAATTTCCTCGACCTCCATGGATTCTCGGATCCTGAGTGATATTGAACTGTACGAACTTATCATCCACAATCTTTGTTGCCAGTTCCGCATAGTTGCACATTATTTTACCCATACCGTGAGTGATCATCTACAGATAAGATAGATTTGGTTAAAAAATTGTGCAGTAATACAAAGAATATCACACAAGCGGAAACTAAGAAACAATAAAGCATAACACAGGATAGAAACATTTAAGATCAATGGATTAAAAAAAATACATCAAATAAACATAAATTACCAGATTCTGTTTTTCGGAAAGATGATTTTGAAACTTAGGAAAACACTTTGAATCTGAGAGAAGTAATCTGGAGTTTTCAGAGAATAAATCGCAAGTTTGTGAAATGGAAAACTCTGGTATGTTTTTGATGAACTTTATAAAGACGAGGAGGGAAGAAGAAGACACGATTTTGAAGATCAACCGTTTGAAAAGATTGAACGCTCCAGATTAAGCGGTTTTGATCGTAGGGTCAGGAAAAGCACGCATTTAAAAACCTTTTGGATTTAAAAGCACATTTAGTAGCAGTTAATACATGTTCCCCACGTCCGCATTAAATGATTTGCAGGAAATACGTCACAAGGATAATGGGTATAGTAAGGCAAATAATATCAGATAAGATCCGATAAATAAGCAAAGAACAAGAGAAGAGAAAAGCGTATCTGGTTGACTGATATTGTAATCAGTCAATACCACTTGTCCATGTTGATTTCACTTGTTGATCTTAGTATTCTGCCTAAGCCTTAAAATTTCCCAACTGATTCTTTTTAGTGATCTTCTTCACTTGCATCCGATCCATTGAAGTTCCAAGCTCAACCGATCTTCCTTAAATATGTCCGATTTCCTTCGATCCTCCTTGATCGGGTTGAAGTTCCCTTCAACCGATATTTCGCTTTTCCCCATAGATCGATGTATCCGATTTGTTGGAGTTTCAAGCTCACCGATCTTCCTCATTTGATCGACCATTTCAGATGTATCGATTTTGGTTGACCTAATCGATTCTTCTCAAGTCAATCCAATTCTTGGAATAAGTGTTACCGCCAAAACTTAGTCTAGAATAGTAGTCTCTATTCCCTAAGTTGGCGCGCGATTTGACATGCGTAATTATCGTCTGAATCTTTCGATATGTCAATCCGCCGTAAATTTATCTAATTATCAGTCGCGTGATTCCTACACGCTGTCCTTTTGGTGCAGATTTCTCTAAAAGGTTTTGAGAACTCGAATTTGCATTTGCACCCTTGCTTGGCCTCTATAAATTGGACCAATTGTTTTACACAACATAACCCATTCACCATACTTATCTTCTATGTAGAATCATGTATCCTGGTGAACCCTTATTTCCGGTGAAACTTCCGGCAAACACCTTTACCCCTTTTTCAATGATTTCAGCTTCTCAAATCAACCCTGTGCGTCCCTTATCACTATTTTCGTTATCATCAAAGAATTCACATACGATTGTTGCAAAGCTTCTCTACCACCATGGCGGTGGGCCTGCTGTTGCAACTGAGAAGACACTTCTCCTAACCGTATGCACCTTGTGTGTCTATCGTTATGATGTAACTACCATCAACAGACTTAGTCTGAAAATGAACGTGAGTTTGATATGCGATCTTGATCAGCCAACAACTGATCTTCGTATATTAACTCACCATTTAACAGCTGGAGAGCCCACTGACTCTTTCTTAGGGCTCCTGGCTTAAAAATCCTATCAAGGCCGTTGTCGCTCCACTGGTTTTAGCTTCAGCTAGCGGCTTTAGGATTTCTTTAAAGCCTCTCTCACCCTTGTTAAGTGGGGGAAAATGAGAGCATCAGATTTAAAATCTCTCTCTCCCCTGCTCTACTTGGGTTAGGATGAGGGTTTAGGGTTATAGGTTTATGGTTTTTAGTTATGACTTATGTACTGACCTCCGGGTCCTTTGTACTTGTATCTTGTAATGTAATTGGACCTTCGGGTCTTTATCAATGAAAAGTTCTATTATTCCATTGTTGTGTAAAATTCCTGTATCCATATGCGATTTTAAGCTTTAATCTTGTGAATACCACTTGTGAATCTTGCTTGTTGAATATCAGCTTAATCGACTTACAAAGTGTAAAATAACCCAACTGATTTAATCAGATATTCCTTTAAAATTGTGCGTTTCCTTTAATCTGATAAACCCTAAATCTGATAACTTGTAAAACTGAGAAGTTCCTTTGAATCTTGTTGGATTTCAGCTTAATCGACTTACAAAGTATAACCGAATGATTTAATCGATAATCCTTTAAACGATCGCCCATTTAATCGATAAACTTTAAATCGACGGTATCTTCTCATATCGGTTCCTTGATCGATCTTTCCGATCGATTGAGATACCAAACTCAATCGATTCCTTTCACTGGTTAGTCTCTTAACCACCGGGTTCGAGAGAACAATCCATCATACATTTTAGGTGCATTTTCTCCAAGATCCGTAAGCCCTAGCTTCATTGCATAATTCTCTCGAATCGATCTCAAATAGTGGCTTGGTTAGAATATCGACTTTCGTATATCGGTATGAATCTTTTCCATTCTCGATATTCTTTCTTTTCAACATGATCTCTTATAAAATGGTGTCCGACATCCACATGCTTGCATCTTGTATGTAGAACAGATTCTCGAAAGATGATTGCAATAAAGACTATTATCGCCACGTAAAATAGGTACATTTTTAGCTTCAATGTTATAATCCTCACCGCCGCTTAAGCCAGAGCGCTTGGGAACAAATAACTTCTGCGCCATATATTCTCGCTTCAAGAGTAGATGTCGAAATCGATGTCTAACTTCTTTTGAAAACCACGAAAATCGGTTTTTTCCTAAGAATTGACAGTTCCCGAGGTGGATTTTCTCATCAATCTTACAACCTCCATAATCGTAATCGTAATACCCACTAAGTTCTAGATTATCATCCGATGGGTAAAATAAACCAAGATTTATTGTCCCTTCAGATACTTAAGAATCCGCTTAGTCGCTTTCTAGGTGACTTATCATTGATTTGCACGAAATCGCACATACACCTATCGCGAAGGTTATATCTCGGTTCTGGCGGGCAATCGTATAGTAGAGATCCAATGAGAGCCCTATATTCCTTCTCGATTTGTTTTTCGACCATCCTCATCTCGATCCATCTTGAATCCAAATCATCATAGGAATTTTGGCTTCCTTACAATTTTGAACTCCAAACTTAGCCAATAAATTCCTAGTGTACTTTTGCTTGGCGATGAATATCCCTTCGTACTTTTTGCTTTTACTTGAAGACCCGTAAAGTAATTCATCCGACCCATCATGGACATCTCGAACTTCCCTTGCATCGACTTTTGTCAATCTTTCACATAGACTTTTGTTGGGAGATCCGAAGATGATGTCGCCCACGAGATCCGAACCATCGTAATATCTTCTCCATCTTCTATTCTCGAATAAGGTTCTGGCCCATCGCTCCTTTAGTGAACCCACTTTCGATCAAGAACTTAGAGAGTGTATCATACCAAGCTCGAGGAGCTGTTTGTGCCATAGAGAGCTTTTTCTTAGACGGTACACCCGGTTGCTCTTTTTTCAAAGCCCGGAGGTTGTTCGACATAAACTTCCTCTGCTAGTACCCCATTTAAGAAAGCACTTTTACATCCATCCGATACACAAATGAACCCTCTCGTGCGGCAAAGATATGCCGAAATAATGGCTTTAAAGCGAGCGATCGGTGCAAAGGTCTCATCATAATCAATTCCTTCCGATTGTGAATACCCCTTAGCAACAAGTCTTGCCTTTTATTTCGTGATGACGTTTTCTCATCTCTTGTTCTTCTTGAATACCCACTTCGTGCCAATTACGCCTTGATGATTTGGTCTGCATCTACCGCCTCCCAAACTTGATTTTCCGTCGGCTGCTCCAAATCTTCTTCCTGCATTGCTAGAATCCAAACTTTAAGTCTTGTAGAGCTTCCTCTATAGTTGTTGGTTCCTTCATAGACGATAACAAACAATACATGGCACTTTCACCAATCGATGCCTAGTTTTAACTATATCGGATGGGTCTCCGATTATCGATCGGTTGGATGACCGGGTTATCCGTGTCCTTCTGCTTACGATTTGGCGTTGGTTTGGAGAACATCGTCCATTTCGATAAAATTTCATTACTAGCGATTGGGAGTGGTGCAGAGTTATGATCCACTTGATAAGAACAAGTCTCAGCTGATGTTGGACTCATCATGTGCTGATGTCTGTTCGTGGGAACTTCAGGTGTTCCCCCTGAACCGGATGGTTCAGTTGATACTTTATCTCCAGTATCGAACTTTCACCGATTTTTTCGTACCTTAGGATCCGAATGATCCGTGAATCAACTAGACCGAAATGTATAGCGTTACGGTTTCTGATTCTTTTTCCTTGATCATTAGCTGATCCATTTTCTGAGCATCAGGTACTTGTTGATCAGGTACATCTTGTTCTGAGGCAGATTTCTCTTGATCAGAAGATGCTTCATCAAAGACTACATGGGGTGTTTCTTCCACAAGTAGGGTTCGCTGCATTTGTAGACCACAGGAAGCCTTGCTAGATGAGGAATATCCTAAGAATATACCCTCATCTGACTTGGCTTCAAAGGTTTTCAACTGACTCTTCCCATTGTTGTGTATGAAACACTTACACCCAAAAACATGGAAGTAAGAGACACGAGGTTTTCTGTCCTTCCACAGTTCATAGGGCGTTTTGTAGTGAGCCTTAGTCAGAAGACATCTGTTCTGAGTATGGCATGCAGTGTTGATTGCTTCTGCCCAGAAACGGCTTGGTATTGCATGTTCAGCTAACATCGTGCGAGCAGCTTCTTTGAGAGTTCTTCCTCCTCCGCTCACTACTCCATTTTGTTGTATGCCCTTGTTTGATGATGTTTCATGCTGTATACCAAACTTAGAGCAAAAATCAGTAATAAAAGAGTTCAGAAATTCTGTACCTTTATCTGATCTGATTTTTACTACACTGACACCCTTCTCATTTTGTAATCTTTTTAGCAGCTCGGGTATCTTCGTTGTCGTCTCATTCTTCTTATGTAAGAATATAACCTAGGTAAACTTGGAATAGTCATCCACGATTACGAGTATATTTCGTCTGTTGAGACCGACCGTAATCGGGTCCGAATAGATCCATATGAAGCAACGAAGATCATTGGATGCCGGTCCGGAATTCCCTTGAATGAAGCTTTGACTGTTTTTCCTTCCGACATGCAAAGATATGTCTGATCCTTTGAAAATACTTCATTCGAAAGTCCTTCCACTAGAGACATCCTTGCTATCTTATTAAGAGTTTTAAAGTTCAGATGGCTCATTCTTTTGTGCCAGAGCCAACTGCTACTTTTGGAACTCTTGACAATCAGGCATGCATTTCTTGGGCAACTGTTCCAATCAGCTGTGTAGATCGTCCCTTTCCTTGAACCAAATTAGCAAAATCATTGAGTGGCTCGATTATTGATAGTGCATTGGTCAGTCGAGAACTCAACACTGAATCGGTTGTCGCAGAATTGTGAAACCGATAATAGGTTGTGCTTCAAACCTTCGACATACGAGACTCCAGTTACTTGTACATCTTCTCTCTCTAAGGTTCCGAATCCTTTGGTATAACCAAAGTTATCATCACCGAAGAGTACACGCGGGCCTTTTTGTTCTATGTAAGAGCTGAGGAGGTGCTTGCTTCCTGTCATGTGCCTTGAGCATCCACTATCGATGTACCAGATAGTTGCTTGCACACCTCCTTTGTTGGCCAGACCCACGCGATCCTCAGACCCAAATCAGGCTTTTAGGTACCCTTTTTGATTGGGTCCTGAGGGGTTAGGATTAGTTTTGGGGATCCATACAAACAGAGCACTTCTATTGTGATCAGTTAGATCAGAAGGCCTGATTTGTCTCCCATACTTATCAACATAATCATACATCTCTGTATATGCTTTCTGATTTGTATGATTATTAGTGTGAACCTTGGATGACTTAGAAGACTTGGGATTTATCTTTTTCGGCTTGTCTTCTTTTTATCCAAAGGTGGTTCAAAAAACAAATGACCTAGATTTCGATTATAGGGGTAGGTACGATCGCTACCATCAAAAGATTCATATCTTTTCGGATAGGTGGTTTTTGCGGTTTACGGCAAGCATGCTTATTAGGCACCGACCTTGATTGGGTCTCGATGAGACTTCCTTTTACAGTTGTCTTTTCGATTCTCGATCTGTTGATCGTTGAGGTCTCTTCGTAAGAACCGGGTTCTTCTTGGTTGATTCCTCGACCGATGCTTTTATCGATTGGGGTCCATTTATGTTCCCTTCCGTTAGCATCCGCCTTACCCGCTCAACCCGGTCTTTTTTTCCCTTATTAGATACATGTTTGGCTTTTGGTGTATCTTGGTCTGAAACTCGTCTGATTACACCTTTTTTAGATGAATCAACCGGGGCTTTTGAGGATGTGGAAGGGTTCTCATAGCCAAGTCCCTTCTTGTTAATCGTTGTTCGAAAATAGGCGTTCATGTCTTGAACGGTTTTAGATGATTTTGAAAAAACCTCTATTTTCTTACGCAGATTATCCTCAGATGATTTTAAACTTTCATGCTTTTGGAACAGCTTTCATCGAATTTTGCTTGCAGGATTTTGAAGTCATCGGCTTGTTGTTTGTTAATTGCAAGCTGATCTTTGATCTGCTTCTCCTGATCAGAAGCTTTAACTTCGAGAATTTTCAATTTCTCGGTTTTCCTTCGAAGTAGATTTCAAATTGATCTAAGTTCGAGAGGCTTTACTAAGATCATTTTCTTTAGCAAGTCGATTATTTCGGTCCTCGACTTATCATTTTCAAATTTCCACTATAGCATAAGTGTCTCATCGCATTGGAGAGATCCTCAAGCAATTGCTCGAGTAGAGAGTCAGGTCAATCTCCCCAAAGGGTGTGCTAATGATAGCGGTGTAGAAAGCGTCTGAAGCGTTTTGGAGGTTACCTCAGATTGGTCCTCCTCGCCATCGAGCAAATCTCATCATCGTCAAGAGAATATCGATCTTCATTTTCATAGAAGTCAACAAAGATCGCTGATCGTGTAGAGTCTTCTACGAGGAGTATCCAGAGTCCTCGGAGGGCGATAGGAATCGTCAATTCTCGACGACGCTAACCATGGCTCTTCCGTCCAGTATAACGTTGTTTCTTTTGTTCCTCTTTTCTTCCCTTTCTCTTGGCGCCGTCCGCAGGCAGTCTGCGCTATAGTGACCTCGCTTCTCACAGTTGAAGCACGCCTCCTTGATCCAATCGAACCTTTCCTTCCGGTGAATCACTCCGTCTCATATGACCTATCGGTGACTTCCCTTCGATAGTAGTCCGAGCTTCTTCCGTCGATCGGTTATCTCTTCCTTCCTCGATCGATTATCTCTTTTCCTTTCATCTCTGTGATCCCTCCGATCATCGATCTGGTTCTTTCGGAGATCCGCTGGCTGATCTCCTATCTCTCCTGGCTATGTTGATAGTCCTTATAAAATCTTCAATACTTACCAAGTTGGACGTTCGACTTCTCAAGCTTCCCCGCAAGCGAGAGCGATCTGCTCTCGCTGACTTATTATATTCCCAACAGTTCGTTGGTCTTCGCTTCTTCTTTGGTTGCCTTAAAAGCAACCGATTTTGAAGTTGAGGCTTCAAATGGGCACCTCATCTTCATCGAACTTGTCCTCTTTCAATCAAATCGAACTCGTGAGCTTTAAGGCTCAAGAACAAGCTACTTGGCTTCATTTTTAAATGTCTTGGCAATCCTTGATTACTGTGACCTTCATATCCCACTTGGTGAGAGACCTTAGGATCTTGTAGTTTATATCTTTATCGACATCTCTCTACCAAGTTCTCGGCTTGTTTATAGACATTGTAATCCTTCCATCGAGTTCGTTGATGGTTTTTTCGTTGCAAACATCTTGATTTTTCAACTTCACCAGGTTCGACTTGTAGACGGTTTCTTTTTATCCTGCTCATTTCCTCGCATATCTCAAATCCTCCCACATTGCTTTCACAGATTTGAGATACTTAATCTTTTCCTTGGTGACCTTATCCATGGTTTTCATGATAATATGCCTTGCGATAGTATCTAGAGTGTCTTGACTTTCTTTCCTCTTGCATCCATCAAGGCCGGGCTTTTACGCACAAGACTTCCCCAGCAAAATCCGGATCTCCTCCAACCTGCAGGGGTTGTCGTAGTATATGATGATGGGTCCTTTTTCGATGACTTCCATCATTCTCGCCAACGATCGAACCTAGATGGTTGGATATATATGGCCCAATCTGATACTCATCGATTGAAAACTTTGGCGGATCATGATACATACCGAGGTGTTATCCATGCCGAAAGTGATTTTGGAAAATGAATGAGTTTTAAAAATGGTTTTTCAAGATCGATTCGATTGACCACAAAGATTCTTCCTCAAGAATCGATGATAAACAAAGTCGATTAATCGTAGAGAACCAACCGCTTCGATACCATTTGTAGGTCCCGAACGGGTTAGTGAGGGCGTAAGTCTAGAGGGAGGGGTGAATAGACTTCGAAAACTTTTTGTCAGATCAGTGTGAGGGCGCTTAGCTTTGATCAGAGCGCGAGTGAATCGGTTTGGGTGATAACCAACTTACTAATCGCTCAAGGTAGATCGATTCGGTAACTATCGGTTTAACTGATGTGTCGCGGAAGCTTAAGTTTTACCCGTGTGAAAAACCGGTTTTGATAAATCGATTCCAAAGTTAATCTTTTAATCACCGATCAAGTGTCAAGTTTGATCGGATCGAGAGCTTGGTGCTAACCGATCTCAATTTAGAATATGTATCGCTTTTTAAAGGTTGTGTGCGATTGTGTAATCGCTTAATCAAAGCAATAAAGGCACACAAGATTTATAGTGGTTCGACAAACCAGGTCCCACGTCCCACTCTTCCCTATCACAAGGGCACCTACTTAACCAACTGGACTTTTGTTTTATGTGTAAGTCCAACACAAGACACCAACTAGATGTTTAAAGAGTTCACACTCAACCGATCCTGAGAGATCGAACTAGAAACCCTAGTCTGAATCTTGCTAAACAACTTAACCTAACTTGGGGGTTTGGGTAAGATTGTATTGTTTCAAACTATGAAATCTTTTCTTTATGAGATAAGCGACTAACAAATAGATGAAAAGATTTCTATGCTAAGAACTTTATGGGATGAACACTTAATAAAAATTAATCTTCTTGTTCGTGTTCTTGTGCGGAAGTCCGATATTAGCTTGAGCTTCTTGATTGTTCAAATAAGCTTTTAGTTGTTTTTCACTCTAAAGTGTAATCCCATATATATAGACCTTGAAATCAAAGAGCCGTTGGAGAGCAATTTGAATTTCAGTTACATTTGGTAGACTTGCGGGCTTGATGTGACGAGCTTCGTGAACGGCATGGCCAAAAGCGTGAATTTGTACTTTGTAGCCGTTCATGAGAGGTAGCATCGAGATCCCGCAATTGCCGGGCCCGATCATACGTGTCTTGTTCTTATTGATAGCGCACTCCACTTTTCGGTTGTTCTTCCAACTAAGCTTGACATTCTTCTTGTTCGGATCATCGACGATGATTAGGTGAACATCGATTTCACCTGGTGAAATGACCGATCATCGAATCGATCGATCTACCGATAGAGTCTTACGGTGCCGGTTGACTTAGCTTCAACTAGCAGACTCAGCTGATGTAGGTCTTCTGGTCTGATCTTCTGGAAGTCATCTGATCTTCAAGTATTCTGAGTTTGAGCTTTATGACTTCAGCTGAGATATCTGACTAGATCTGATCGATCTGATCTTCTGTTCTTGTCTTGCATTCCGGCCTGTCGGATATCAGCTGTCTTTTGAGTCTTCAGATCTGACCTATACATATTGAGTTTCCCCCTCAATATGTGACCTATCTATTTCATCAGTTGTTCTATACAATCATTATCAACTGGTCTCCTATAGCAGGTAATATAAACATCAGTCAGCTAACAGGTCTGACTGGTCCTATTACATGTGTTTTTGGAACTTTCATCAAAACTATAAATTTCCCAACAATCTATGATCGAAGATGCCCCCCATAGTTGGGGTTTCGACTGACTGGCCCCGATACATGCGACACTTCGTCCGGGATGTGCCCTGCTGTTGTTCTCTGGATGACCACCTCGCTGCCTCCTCCAGCACCAAGGAGAACAACCTCTAAACTGCCTTGATCTATTCCCAGAAGGTGGCCACCTTTCTTGAGCGGGTCGTGGAGTAGAATGACCAAGATCTAGAGACATCCTGCTCGGCCATCGATGAGCAGAAGAGGAGGCTAGAGGAGGCGACTGCGGCCATGGCCCAAATGGAGGCCGATCTGAAAACTACCCAGGAGCGGTTTGCCGACTTGGCTTTGCAGGTGGCGGACGTGACTTCCAAGCGGCGTTTTGAGATCGACTCTCATCGCCTCGAGTTGGTGACCCTGAAGGGTAGGGTGGATGAGCTTACCCAGCAGTTGGCTAAATCCCATTCCTTGGAGGTCGACTTTGAGGCCCGGGTGGATGAACTCGAGCTCCAAATATCCCGGAAGGCAGCCCTCTGGGCTACCAATGATGCCGCATTAGGGATTTTTTCATACATCAGCGCTTATGCGGACGTCCTCCGGATGGTGTTTTGTCATGATCCCTCCGTCGATGCTTCTATGCTCGGGGAGGCTTTAAGGCCTTCATCGTCGACTGCCCTCCCGCAACCGATGTGGTTCTGCCTGTGGCAGACCTAGCTGACTTCGGCATTGATCTGTCATTCCTGGCCCCGCTGAGCAGGCTACGGCGACCGGGCGAGGATGCTATCAGGGAGCTTCTTTCGAGCAGGCCCTCATCTATTCCGTAGTGGCACCCGGGTTGGCGGCTGAAGGGGTGGAAGCCAACGCCGCGACGGTAGGTGCCTGGAGTGGGGAGGTTGCTGGGGGCGAAGAGCCAGTAGGCGACCAGGTTGCGGTCGAGGAGGAGGTTAGGTCGGGGGACGGTGTTTAGCGCCTCCCCTTCTGTCAAAGTTTGTTCAGGGCGTCTGTGAACCCCTTTCTCTTTTTAACTTTCTTTTCAATGTTTGATAGCCCTTCGGGGCGTGATTTTGTAAGTGGCCTGCAGGCCCTCTTTTGTACTTGGCCCTTGGGCATCTATCTCATGAATAAAGCTTTCAATTTTTTATTGCTCTTGTTATTTATCCACATATGAGTTTATTGCTCTTGCCTTTGAACTGTTGGTCGTGCGACCCCGAACTTACACCAGCGACTATGAGTCTTGCCTATGTTCTGATCGCCATGTCGTTATGGTGCGATGTATCCGAACTATGTTTTATTAGTCTTATCTTATGCGGTGTGTCTATACTTTGGCTTAGTCGTGTTATGGTGTTGTCATTATGAAGGTCGTTGTGCTTGGTGCATAGCCAATGCGAGGGATGACCTTATCGACGTGAGTTCCGGAGGTCGCTTCCTGTCATAGGTGGTCAGCTTACATGTTTGGCGACTACTCTTTTGACCAGACCTTTGTTGCCCAGATCGTCCTTGGGGCGATTCCTGGTTGACTTATTCTAAGGCATACAAGATATTCTCATTAAGAAATTGATTATAAAGGGTTTTCCTTGGAAATAAGGAGCTATTACCATTCTGATGGAGATACAAAAAAATGACTAGCGACAGATGGGCTACTAGCTACTTTCTACTGGTAGTATTTCTTCAGGTGAGTCGTGTTCCATGGGTATTGGGCTGGTGTGCCATCCGGATCTTCGATCTTGTATGCCCCGTTTGCCAGGCATTTGCATATTCTGAATGGGCCCTCCCAGGTGGTCTCGAATACTCCTTTGGGGACTTCGAGTACTTTCTTTAGGACTAGGTCGCCCTCCTTGAATTTCCGAGTTTGACCTTTGTCTTGTAGTATTTTTCTGCTTGCTGTTTCTAGTTGGCATTCATCAGGTTCGCCTCTATCCTCCTTTCTTCTAATAGATCTAGGCTGGTCGCCATTATCATGTTATTGTTGTTTGAGGGTCCATTGCTCGTCTTGTGGCTAGGTATGAGGACATCTACTGGGATCACTGCCTCTGCCTCGAATGCGAGGAAATAGGGTGTTTCCCCCGTCGATGTCCTGCAGGTTGTTCTGTATGACCATGATACTTCGGGCAATTCGCTTGCCCTTCCCCCCTTCTAGTCGCGCTTTCAGCGTGTGTTTGATAATTTAATTGATCTCTTCAACTTGGTCGTTGGACTGAGGGTGGTAGGGGGTGGAGAAGAGTTTTGTTATCTTTCATTTCCTGAAGAAAGCGTCGATCTTAAGTCCATCGAATTGCTTTCCATTGTCAGTTACAATTGCATGTGGGAGGCCGAAACGGTAGATGATGTTTCTCCAGATGAGTTTTATCACGTTTTCTTGATCAATCGTTGCGAGGGCCTCAGCCTCGGCCCATTTTGTGAAGTAGTCAACTACGACGAGGGCGAACCGCACAGTCCCTGGGGTCGTAGGTAAGGGTCCGATGATGTCAATCCCCCACTTTGCGAAAGACCATGGGCTCAGAATGCTGGTTAATTCCTCTGGGGATACTTTGATCGAGGGGGCGAATATTTGACATCGATGGCATCCCTTCGCGTATTCGAGAGCATCCTTTTTTAGTGTTGGGCAGAAATATCCTTGTCAGACAGCTTTGTGGGCCAGGGACTGGCCCCCTGTGTGGTTTCCGCAGACGCCTTCGTGGATTTCTCTCATGTCACGCACCTAAGTAGTGGGATGCTAAAGCCCAGCTTGTATAAGTTATCATCGACCATCACATATCTTGCCGCTTCTATTTGCAGTTGCTGGGCTTTGACCCTGTCGTTGGGCAGATGTCCTGTCTTTAGGTAATCGACTATTGGTGTCCTCCAATCCTCATGGTCGATCTACATTAAGTCGGTAATGGCGACCAGGGAGTGTGTGGTGGATGGGTAGGTTAGTTTCGTGATGGTGACTTCTTTCATATCTGTCGGTCCCTCAGATGTTGCTAACTTGGCCAGAGCGTCAGCTTAGGAGTTTGTGTTTCTGGGTATCAGCTCCACATAGACTTGGTCGAATTTTTCAAGCATGCCTCTGACGATTTCTTGGTATGCGGTCATCCGGTCACACCGGGCCTCATACTCCCACGACACCTGGCACGCGACTAGTTGTGAGTCAGTGTGTATTTTTAGTGTTTTTAACACCCATGGCCATTGCCATCTCTAGTTCTCCAATAAGGGCCTCGTATTCCACTTCGTTATTGGTCGCTTGAAAGTCGAACATGATGGACTTCTAGAAGGAGTGTCTGTATGGGCTAGTTAGGATTATGCCTGCCCCAGCTCGGGTTTGAGTGGAGGAACCATCAACGTAGAGTTCCCAGGGGGGCCGACCGGTGTATCTGGTGCGGCCAATGGGAAGGTGAGGTCCACAACGAAATCGGCTAGGGCTTGTGCTCAAATAGCCGTTCGCGGGGCATACGTGACTCCGAACTGGCCGATCTCGTTCGCCCATTTCATGCACCATCCAGCCGTGTCGGGGCAATGTAGTGCATTTCTCAGTGGGAGTGAGGTCAACACCTCCACCTGGTGATCGAAAAAGTATGGCCGTAGTTTTCTCACACTCATTATGAGGGCGTAGGCGAGTTTTTCGAGGGGTGGGTATCTTCGTTCCGTCTCGTTGAGGACCTAACTCACATAGTATATTGGCAAGCTATTTTGCCCTTCTGTTCGTACTAGGACTGAGCTCAGAGCCGTCTTGGAGGCTGCCAAGTAAAGGAAGAGCTTCTCCCCTGGGATCTTATCTCATGGGCAAGATGATCAACAGACCCTTTTCTGGGAAAGGGGTGCATGCCAAAGAAGTTCTAGAGTTGATCTACAACGATGTTGTGGACCATTGCCCACTCTAGCTAGGGGTCACTTCGGCTACTTCATCACTTTTACTGATGATTTCTCTAGATACGGATATGTGTATCTTATGAAACACAAATCCGAATCTTTTGAGAAATTCAAAGAGTACAAAGCTAAAATAGAGAAGAAACTTGGTAAGAGTATCAAGACTCTTCGATCAGATCGAGGAGGTGAATACCTTAGCCATGAATTCACTGATTACTTGAAGTTACATGGAATCCAGTCACAATTGACTACTCCCGGAATACCTCAGATGAACCGGTGTGTCCGAGAGAAGAAACCAAACCCTGTTAGACATGGTGAGGTCCATGATGAGCTTTTCCTGTCTTCCAACATTCTTATGGGATACGCGTTACAAACCTCAATTTACATTCTGAATAGGATTCCATCTAAATCGGTTGAGCATACACCATATGAACTATGGTGTGACAAGAAGCTAACTTTTACACATATTAAACATGGGGTTGCCCCGTGATTGTGAAAAGGATGCTTACCGACAAGTTGGAATCCAAAGGTGAAAAAGGTTACTTTGTGGGATATCCTAAAGAAACTTAAAGGATATTATTTCTATCTACCTGAGAAATAATCAGTGATTGTTTCTAGGCAGACCAAGTTCCTCGAAGAAGATTATGTCTTTAAGGAACAAGGTCGTAAGCTGATAGAACTTGAAGAAATTCAAGAACCACAAATTAACAAAGAAACTGATATCTTGTCAAAGCAACATGACAAGGAATCAGTGGGAGCATTCAGCAACTTTCACAGTGGGAGTCTTTCACTAGGTGATCGTCTTTCAGCCAGTGGAAGCGTAATTGGAGTAGGCCTTTTAGTGCAAGAACCTCCAATTGAGCTGAATGAGAACAACATAGTTCAAACTCCCGCCCAAGAGGCATCTGAAAGTGTAGCTCTTGAGGACTCTTCGGACATTGATGAAATCGATGCACCACAAAAATTTTCACAATCAAAATGTACAGCCTGCACAACCACAGCTCCGTAAGTATATTAGGAATCGTAATCCGCCCATTAGATACGGTTACCTCTTGGAGGAACTAGTTAATGTGGACATACCGGATAAGAACGATCCTAATACTTATTCTAAAACAATATCAGATATTGATTTAGGGAAGTGGCATGAAGCCATGAAATTCGAGATGGACTCGATATACACCAATCAAGTCTAGGACTTGGTTGAGTTGCCTAAAGGGGTTAGACCCATATATTGCGATTGGGTCTTCATGCAAAAGACCAATGCAAATGTCAAAGTACAAACCTACAAAGCTAGGTTAGTGGCGAAGGGTTATAGTCAACACGAAGGCATTGACTGTGATGAGACCTTCTCACTAGTTGCAAAGATCAAGTTCATTCGAATTTTACTTGCGATAGCAGTACACTATGATTATGAGATTTGACAGATGGACATCAAAATAGCTTTCCTCAATGGAGACATTGATAAGGAAGTGTTTATGACTCAACCGGAAGGTTTCACATCTAAGTCAAATTTTAATCTAGTATGCAAGCTAAAGATATTCATTTATGGATTGAAGCAAGCTTCTAGGAGTTGGAATATCTGATTTGATGAAGCTATCAAGTCTTTTGACTTCATCATAAATTCGGAAGATCCTTGCGTTTATCGTAAACGCAACGGGAAGAATATTATTTTCATAATCATGTATATCAATGACATATTGATTTTGGGAAATAATATCCCGTTAATGTAGTCCGTTAAAGATTTGTTGTCAAAGACCTTCATGATGAAGGATCTTGGTGAAGCCTACTATATCTTAGGGATCAAGATCCACATGGATAGATCCAAGATGATGTTAAGGCTGTCACAGTCCACCTATGTAGACAAAGTGTTGAAGTGTTTTGCGATGGAGAACTCTAAGAGAGGATCTCTATCGGCAAATCATGGGATAAAGCTATCAAAGAAGGATTGTCCTTCTGTTGAAGCTGATATCAAGCACATGAAAGATGTCCCATATGCATATGCAATTGGGTAAATCATGTACGCCATGACTTGCACTAGGCCAAACGTGGCCTACGCTATCAACATCACTGATAGATATCGACAGAATCCGGGTGAGTCTCACTGGATTGCTGTCAAGACCATTCTGAAGTATCTTAGACGAACTAAATAATGTTTTCTTATCTATGGTGGAC
Organism: Stenogyne calaminthoides; assembly: GCA_037126765.1. NCBI lineage: Eukaryota > Viridiplantae > Streptophyta > Magnoliopsida > Lamiales > Lamiaceae > Stenogyne > Stenogyne calaminthoides. The sequence goes on from JBBCBC010000032.1 coordinate 1,374,422, forward strand.
AGTCAGAACTAGTAGTGACTGGTTAAGCTGACACAAGTTTCCAATCCGACTGTGATGATTACAAATCACAGTCAGGTTACGTTTCACTCTCAATAATGAGGCGGTCAGTTGAAATAGTTCCAAGCAAAAGGACCGCAGATTCAACAATCGAAGTTAAGTACATTGCTGTATCAGAAGCCTCAAGGAGACTGTCTGAATTTTATAGTTCTTAAGAGAACTAGGGGTAGTTCCGAGTACCAGTTGTCTAATAAAGTTTTATTGAGACAACACTGGTCCAATTGCGCAAGCAAAAGAACCGAGATCAACAAGCATAAACGAGCATGTACCTAGACTTATCATTTGATCCGGGAGATCATAACGATAGGAGAAATAGAATTAAAACGTATTCCCACATATTTAATTTGGTAGATCTTTTCACCAAAATATTGAGTGTTCATGTACACACTAGACATTTGATGGTATAGGGGTTAGACATGTAAGTGATTGACTCTAGTCCAAGTGGGAGATTGTTAGTGTTAGTGTCCTAGACACAATCTATTATAAGGACACAATACTCGATGATATTCAGTTTGATTTAATATTATAGTTCATTTAATATTAATGTATGGCAATACACTTGTTTGAATATTATGTTTGATTGTTTGCATTTATTCATGCAAGTGTTCCCATGAGTCATTGCTGTCATTGAGGTTGTGAGAACTCAGATGACTTAAGCATGATTCTCAAATAGCCCCAATCAAGGATCATCAAGAATGAGATATTGATGATGCAATGGATATTGATGTGCGATCTGTATCATACTCTTAGAGAGTATAGTAAGATCTCACTTACTACGAGATACTAGGTATCTCATGATGGATGCACAAATACCTTAGAGGGTATTGGTATACCCATCCGAGAAACCGTTTGATGTATTTCCACTATATATGTCTACGGGTGTCTCGGTTAGTGGGAGCGATGCGATACTCCTTTGACTTGAGGTCAATACGCACGACATGTGTGGAGTGATGAACTTTGACCATGACCGACGCTTGCACCCGTCTATGGGTAGACATGGCTTGGATTGGGTTCATCACGAAGTTCATGTGCGTGGTAGTTGAACCAAGAATAGGATTCATTCCTCAATGTGGATTTAGAGAGAATACTCATCTTCTCATCACAATTGGATCAAAGTCATCGGCCGATGCACGACAACTTAGACTTTGTGGCTAACTGTGACATAAGTGATCAATTAGTGATTAGAGATAAATTGATTAAGTTATTTGAATAGACACTTCATCATGTTCAAGACTTAATCGAGTATTCGCGAATGAAGGGAGGAAATCGTAATAGCCCATGTTTCAGTTACAAGTAGTTGCACTTTTCTCGCAACGCACCTCATATATTGAGAATGTCTGATTTATTGTCTACGGTTCAATTAAGACCGTTAGTTTGACTAATCGCTCGATATATGAGGGCCTATGGGTCACACAACAAGTAGTTCCCTTTTACGGATTATAGTTGGTTGATTAAATGTTAAATTGGATTTAATATTTAATTTATGGAGAAGTGGTTAATAATAGATTAATTTAGAATTAATTATTATTAATATTTAATTAAATTGGATTTAATTAAATAAGAATTCCGAATAATTATATTTGGAATATAATTGTAGGATTTAATGTATATGGAAATAAATCGTAGAGATTTTCATATAAGGCATTTAAATCCGTAGAGATTTATATTTAGGGAATTAAATTAAAAGAAATTAATTTAATTCAAGATTAGGGATTTTATTTCCCTAATTGGGCTAGCTTGGGAAACAGGCTAAGCCTCCCTATATATACAAGCTCTTGGGAATTCACAAAAAACGTTAATTCATTATTCTCCATAAGATCTACAGTTAGAATTTTCCTAGCAAATTCATCTCTGGATTCAACGCTGGCAAATCCGTGCAAGTCCGTGATTGGGGATTACGTGGATATCATAGTAGAGAAAATTGTATACGAATTACTGTAAGAATTCTATTTACGTTTACTCGTATTTAATTATGCAATTAATTGTTCGTTGTTGATGAACTGTTTAATTCCGTTGTGCATGTATTACGTGTTTACGTGCCTCTAAATTTCAACAGTGGTATCAGAGCTCAGGCTCTTGATTAATTGCTTAATTGAATTGATTTATTATATTTATAAATCGTGGGGTGCGGCCATTTTGAATACGACCACACCAATTGCATAATTTGTTGGGTGCGTTAGATGCACCAATTGATATCTATGCTTGTTTAATTGGGGGTGTGACCCCATTGTTGTGGTTTCATTTATTTAATTAAATCTCCACATAGCTGCTCCCCCTCTTTAATTTGTCTCGGTCGTCTCCCTCATCTACTAGGATTTTCTAGGAAAACCCTTCGCCGCTGTCATCCGGAACCAGCGCCGCTTCCTTCGTCCTTGCGAGCCATCTGCGACATCGCTTGAGTCGGCGGCCTGACGTCGTGACTCGCGATGGATGCGAGATTCCGCATTCGTACGATTCACGATGGATTAGATCCGCGGTGGCGCGACCCATACTGCTGTGATTTCAAGGCGGCACTCGTCATATCTCTTTGTCCTAGGCAGCGGCATCCTCGTTTCGCGATCGATTCGTTGGACAAGCCCCTGGATTGAAGCGATTCACGACGGGGTGCCACCGAGTCGCATCAGCGGTGCATTTGTTGAGTCGCCCTTCGACGTGTTTGTTACATAGGGCGATGCCGTCTCGCTCTTGAATCGTGGCTGTCGTCTTTGATATGTTTCTAGATGATTTGTGTGGCACTATTTACTGGATGCAGCGGTGAGTCGCCCGCAGGCGCCTAGCGATGGTGGCGACTCGCCTGCACGCGCCATGCTCATGTTTCGTTTTGGGGCTTAATTCTGAACAATTTTGTTGTTACTGATTTTGGGCTCTTTTGGTTTTAATCGGGACTGCTTCGAGCAATTGTTGAATCTTGACCCCAAAGTTGACTGTTCTATGATTAATTAGATTGAATCTGATGAACTGATGTTGAACTGTTGGTTTCGGTTGTCCTGATTGAAAAGACAGTGTTGGGCTGTGATGAGGGAAGGGCTGTTTTGCAAATTCGATTTCGAACAGACCCTTTCGTGCAATTTTAGAAATTTGTACATGAGCCCTTGATAAATTTAATAATCTAACTTGATTAATTTGTTTTTTATATTAACAAACTTAATTTTAAGATAAAATTATTGGTTGGGCCAATATTAAAATAAGATTGAAAGTTGGACTTTTGATTAAAAATTAATTGAATTAATTTATTTAATAATTGATTAATGATTATCGAATTTAATTTTTTTTAAAATTGGTTTTTTGAGAATTTAATTTTATAAATTTAATTGTTATTAAATCTCACTTGGTTAACTTATTTAATAATTCGTTAACACATTGATAGTCCGTATTATAAATGTTTGGGTAGGCGGCGCCCAATACTTGTTGGACCGTATTATTGTTTGGGTAGACGGCGACCATATAAGTGTTAGTCCGTGTGAAATCATGTTTGGGTAGGCGGCGCTCAATAATTGCTCAAATGTGATATAGATTAACATGTTGGATCTCGATTAAGCAATTAATACCCCGCCTTTAAAAATGATCTTCACTAAAATATGGTTTTTCATTAAATTGAAAAGATGTCTCCCATCAAAATTAAAAGTAAACTGGGGATTTCGTTCAAATGGGTATTTAAGACCAAAGTCTTTTGCTCGGATCTACATTCAACAGGACTTTTATAGGGATACGTAGTGTCACCGCTTGATGGTTGTAAACCAACTTAACTTTGTTTATTCAGCCAAAGCAGGAAAACGAAAGTTAAGGGACATCCGATTAAACTGGGTTTAATCAACTATGAATTGCAAACTTTGCAATTGGTTTGGAGACCTACCAGTTATGCTATTGTGATATTCAGCCAAAGCAGGGATCATGATAGTAGGAATGTGGATCCTAGTCCATTACAATTTATATTTGATATAAATTCGTACTCTTCCGATGAGGTCGTTGAGTATGTGAAAATAATGGAGACAAGATAAACACAAAAGAAATGTCATGTTTATTTTGATTCATGAATATTGATCATAGGAATTATGTTTTTAATTCTCATTTTATTTTATTTCTCTTGGTTAGTTGAAATGTATAACTGTTATTGAGATGTGTTTTGGAAACAAACTAAATTGGCTAAGCCAAATTTTCTGGACTGGCACCGAAACATGTGTTTGGTGCTAAGGCAAGAAAAGATTGAGTACGTGTTGGACACGTATATCCCAATTACCCTTACAGCTGGTACCCTGAGACAACCACGTTTGACGTAGCAGCTCAGAAGAAGCATCAAGAGGGTGCTTCCCAGGTTCAGTGTGTGATGTTGCTCGGCATGACTCCCGATATACATAGGCAATGTGAGAAAATGGATCTCTTCTAGATGCTCAAGCATTTGAAGGATCTCTTTGATTCTGAATCTCGTTCTGAGATTTATGAAGTGATGAGAGATCTGTTCAGATGCCGGTCTGCTAAAGGAGAGAAGATTTTACCTCATGTGCTTAAGATGATAGGTCTAATTGAAAAACTTGGTAATTTAGGCTTTGAGCTAAAAGACCAACATTTTCATTTATGCTATCCTCCAGCCTCTCCCGGATTCATATTTTAGCTTCATTGTGAACTACAATATGAATAAGTCGGATGCGACCATGCCTAAACTTCACAACGTGCTCAAGACTTTTGAGTTCACTATCACTGAGATGGTGTTCAAAAGAAGGAGCGGGTAAACAAGGATATGTGCCTCTACTGTAAGTAGAAGAGGGCACTGGAAGGACAATGAGGTTCTAGTTACTAAAAGGAATGCACTAGGTGTTTCTAGCACTAGAACATGTATGTTTGTTATTAAGATAAACATGTCCACTAATAGCGCTAACTGCTTAGTATTGGATACTGGATTTAGCTCTCACATTTGCACTAATGTGAAAGGGCTCATGTGTCATAGGGCAGTTAGGGCGGGTGAAGTTATCTTACACGTGGGAATGGAACAAGAGTTGCTCCTGAACTTGTGGGGACTTATGTGTTAGACTTACCCTTTGGTTTTAGATTACAACTTAATGATTGTCATCCAGTTCTCTCTATTACTTGCAACATGTATTTGTTGCATTATGGATATGATGTTCTTAATATACAAAATAAAATACTCAAACTTAGTAATCATGAAAATCCGACTTACTTATGGCATTGTAGAACTTGATCATGTAAACGAGAAAAGAATTGCAAAGTTAAGAAAGTTAGACTACTTAACCCCATTCGACTATGAGTCTTATGGAGATTGTGAATCTTATCTCATGGGCAAGATGATCAATAGACCCTTTTCTGGGAAAGGGGTGCATGCCAAAGAAGTTCTAGAGTTGATCTACAATGATGTTTGTGGACCATTGCCCACTCTAGCTAGGGGTCACTTCGGCTACTTCATCACTTTTACTGATGATTTCTCTAGATACGGAGACGTGTATCTTATGAAACACAAATCCGAATCTTTTGAGAAATTCAAAGAGTTTAAGGCTGAAGTAGAGAAGCAACTTGGTAAGAGTATCAAGACTCTTCGATCGGATCGAGTAGGTGAATGCCTTAGCCATGAATTCACTTATTACTTGAAGTTACATGGAATCCAGTCACAATGGACTACTACCGGAACACCTCAGATGAACGGTGTGTCCGAGAGAAGAAACCAAACCCTGTTAGACATGGTGAGGTCCATGATGAGCTTTTCCTGTTTTCCAACATTCTTATGGGATACGCGTTACAAACCTCAATTTACATTCTGAATAGGATTCCATCTAAATCGGTTGAGCATACACCATATGAACCATGGTGTGGCAAGAAGCCAACTTTTACACATATTAAACATGGGGTTGCCCCGTGATTGTGAAATGGATGATTACCGACAAGTTGGAACCCAAAGGTGAAAAGAGTTACTTTGTGGGATATCCTAAAGAAACTTAAAGGATATTATTTCTATCTACCTGAGAAATTTTCAGTGATTGTTTCTAGGCAGACCAAGTTCCTCGAAGAAGACTATGTCTTTAAGGAACAAGGTCGTAGGCTGATAGAACTTGAAGAAATTCAAGAACCACAAATCAACAAAGAGACTGATATTTTGTCAAAGCAACATGACAAGGAATCAGTGGGAGCATTCAACAACTTTCACGATGGGAGTCTTTCACTAGATGATCGTCTTTCAGCCAGTGGGAGCGTAATTGGAGTAGCCAGTGCAAGAACCTCCAAGTGGACTGAATGAGAACAGCATAGTTCAAACTCCCGCCCAAGAGGCATCTGAAAGTGTAGCTCTTGAGGACTCTCCGGGCATTGATGAAATCGATGCACCACAAAAAAAATTCACAACCAGAATGTACAGCCTACACAACCACAGCTCCGTAAGTCAATAAGGAATCGTAATCCGCCCATTAGATACGGTTACCTCTTGGAGAAACTCGTTAATGTGGACATACCAGATAAGGACGATCCTAATACTTATTCTGAAGCAATATCAGATATTGATTCAGGGAAGTGGCATGAAGCCATGAAATCCGAGATGGACTCGATGTACACCAATCAAGTCTGGGACTTGGTTGAGTTGCCTAAAGGGGTTAGACCCATTTGCAAATGGCAAAGTACAAACCTACAAAGCTAGGTTGATGACAAAGGGCTATAGTCAACGTGAAGGCATTGACTATGATGAGACCTTCTCACCAATTGCAAATATTAAGTCCATTCGAACTTTACTTGCGATAGCAGCACACTGTGATTATGAGATTTGGCAGATGAACGTCAAAACAGTTTTCCTCAATGGAAACATTGATAAGAAAATGTTTAAGACTCAACCGGAAGATTTATATCTAAGCCAAATTCTAATCTAGTATGCAAGCTAAAGAGATCCATCTATGGATTGAAGCAAGCTTCTAGGAGTTGGAATATCCAATTTGATGAAGCTATCAAGACTTTTGACTTCATCAGAAATCTGGAAGATCTTTGTGTTTATTGTAAACGCAACGGAAAGAATATTATTTTCCTAATCGTGTATGTTAATGACATGTTGATTTTGGGAAACAATATCCCGTTAATGCAGTCCGTTAAAGATTTGTTGCCAAACACCTTCATGATGAAGGATCTTGGTGAAGTCTACTGCATCTTAGGGATCAAGATCCAAAGGGATAGATCCAAGAGGATGTTGAGGCTATCACAATCCACCTATGTAGACAAGGTGTTGAAGCGTTTTGCGATAGAGAACTCTAAGAGAGGGTCTCTACCGGTAAATCATGGGATAAAGATTTCAAAGAAGGATTGTCCTTCTATTGAAGTTGATATAAAGCACATGAAAAATGTCTCATATGCATATGCAATTGGGTCAATCATGTATGTCATGACTTGCACTAGGACAAACGTGGCCTATGCTATCAACATCACTGATAGATACCAACAGAATCCGGGTGAGTCTCACTGGATTGTTGTCAAGACCATTCTGAAGTATCTTTGACGAACTAAAGAATGTTTCCTTGTCTATAGTGGACAGTCAGAACCAGTAATGACTGGTTATGCTGATGCAAGTTTCCAATCCGACTATGATGATTACAAATCACAGTCAGGTTACGTTTCAGTCTCAATAATGAGGCGGTCAGTTGGAATAGTTCCAAGCAAAAGGAGCGCAGATTCAACAACCGAAGTTGAGTACATTGTTGTATCAGAAGCCTCAAGGAGGTTGTCTGGATTTTATAGTTCTTAAGAGAACTAGGGGTAGTTCCTGTTGGGGAATAATGTGCACGGATCTATTAGGGATAAATATTTAAATACAAATTTAATTCTTATAATTATTACTAGCATGAATTAATCATATATTAATTCAAATAATAATCCAACAACAAATCATGCATATAATCAATTCACGTAACTCCTACGCATGCGGAATTTCTACGAGTTTACGTGAATGTACCTCTTGGAATGGTAATGGTCTCTTTGATTAAACACACCAAAAGAACCTTCTCAAGTATTCCCTTAATCCTTGTTCGACAATCCGGTGGTAGGATGCTTGCGAACAATTAACAAAAGGAAAATAAACTTTGTTGCACCACCTTTGTGGATTTGCTAATTTTTCCAGCACATGGAATTGTACTCTACTCACAATTGACATTTTTCGAAAAAATACAATCTGTCGACGTTTCAAAATATTTGATATTTTATCGACGCTGATATTTTTCCGAAAAACTAATTTTCGTGTGTGTTGCTGAGTATGAAACATTCATCCCCTATTTATAGAGGGTGGTGGTCGAAATTTCATGTGGAATAGGGAGGAAAAAATCTTTTCTTGATCTCCAAGAAATCTTGAATATATCTCATATATTCTTTTCTCCATAATTAAAATATTCCACAAAATTCCACTCTCTTATTTGTTATGGAATATTTCGAAATATTAGGGAACAAGAATCCAAGATTTGGATCTTCTTGAATTTATGAGATATTCTTGTATTTCAAGAAATACATATCTTTCATAATATCTTTTCAAGAAAATCAAGAAAATCTTTCTTGCCCTTTATATTCCAAAATTTTCGAAATTTCTCTATGAATGACCAAGTGGGAGATTTCTTGAATTTAATGAGATAATCTTGTATTCCAAGAATACATATCTTCATTTCATAACAAAATTCAAAGAAAATCTTTCCCCCGTTTTTATTCAAAATTTTCGAAAAATAATAGGAAAAATATGCAACAAGATTTATTTTATTTTTAAACACTTTTTCCATTTATTGGACTTTATGTTGGGCTACTTAGGGGGCCTTTAGGAGAATTAAGATTGGACCTTCCAATGGATCTTGAATTATCAATATTGAGCCACAATATTATTCAAGCCCATAAATATTAATTAATCACACTACATAATTAATATTGCACTATCCATCTTAACCCATATTACAGTCAATATGGCTCCCGGTTATTATTTCCCGTGTTTAAGATTATCTAGCCCATTAATTAATTCAAGCCACTGAAATAGCTTTCCATTAATTAATATCTTTTGTCCTTGGTTAAGAAATCGGTTCAAAGATTATTATCCATACCTAAACTAGTTCCACTTGCAAGATTTGGTATGATAAAGCTTATGAACCTCCCAAGGGGGCAAATCGAACAAAGCGTGCTTGCACCACGATTCTCCAGATAAATCTTAGCAATCACATGTGACCAATAATATTGCCCAAGATAAAAAGTATTGAATCTCGTTGATTCTCTACCCATGATAAGTCAAAGCAATAGTTACCAACCACACGTGATCCTATTTAAGGGACGAAGATTAAGAAATAACGAACCACTGAGGTCTAATTCTTCCTTGTTCGATTCAAAGAATTTGTCCTCCCAGTAGAATCCTATTCAAAGGCATCGGTCATGCACTAGTGTAATCTTTTGGTCAAGACAAGCCAATCTGAGCCTTACACTTCAACCTTTCACGATAGATTGTTCATTTCCATCTAGGTCGTGAATGGTGTACTTTTAGTTACAAGGGATTGTTAATTTAATCTTTTGTGATCTGGTATCACTAAATTAACTACAATGTAACACGTACTTTTTATTGAACAGTTATGCAGTAAATATATGTAACATTCTATGATATTTAAAGCATCAGTGATAAACAATTTATTTCAGTGAATAAGTCCGAAATTCAGTTTTGATTATACAAAGTAAAAGCATACTTTCTAGTATAATCCCAACAATCTCCCACTTATACTCAAAGTCTACTTTTAAGTATACTACAAAGATGTCTCATGTAGTTCCTAATCGTGACATCTAATGTCACCTACACCTAACCTAATAATTTCTCCCACTTATACTCAAAGCAGATTGGCAACGGTCTTGACACCCATTCCTTCCACATGTCTCTCGAATGTATTCAGAGGCAGACCCTTTGTGAATGGATCTTCTAGGTTGTCTTCGACGCTATCTTTGCCAATTTATATCTCCTCTCTTAACGATATCTCGTATAAGATGGTATTTCCTTTCAATGTGTTTGTTTGGCCTTGTGGGCTCTTGGTTCCCTTGAATTTGCAAATCGCCTCCCGCATTGTCACAATAAATGCTTATTCTGCATGGGCAAATTCGGAACTACATTCAAGTCCACTAGGAAGTTCTTGAGCCAAACCGCTTTTTTCATTTGCCTCATAGCGCCTTACATATTCGGCTTCCATGGTAGAATCTGCGACGATTTACGCTTGACGCTTCTCCATGTCATGGCTCCTCCCCCATGCAAAACACACTACCGGAGGTAGATTTTCCGAGTCTATGTCCGATTGGAAATCTGAGTCCGTAGCTGGCCGATGGGGATTAGACTATCCGACTGATAAATTAACATTCTATCCCGAGTTCTTTTCAGATACTTCATAATATTTTTAACTGTCGTCCAATGCTCTTTCCCCGGGTTACTTTGATATCTTGCCACCATGCCAATGGCAAAGTAGATATCCGGTCTCGTAAACAGCATTGCATACATAAGGCTTCCGACAGCCGAATCATAAGGAATGCCTCTCATGTCATCTATCTCCTTTTGTGTCTTAGGGCACATTTTCTTGGATAGATGGATTCCATGTCTGAAAGGTACGAAGCCTTTCTTGGAATCCTGCATGCTGAATCGTTTCAAGACAGTGTCTATGTATGAAGCTTGAGATAAGCCTATCATCCTTTTCTTGCGATCTCGAGTGATCTTGATCACAAGGATATGTGCAGCTTCCCCTAAGTCCTTCATATCAAACTGTTTTGAAAGTCATGCCCTTACGTCTGATAACACCTTTACATCGTTCCCGATGATCAGAATGTCGTCTAAGTATAGTACTACGAATACCAATGCAGTTTCGACACGCTTTTTGTACACACAACTTTCGAACTCGTTTTGATCAAACCCATAAGACTTTATAACATGATCAAAACATTGGTTCCAAGCTCTGGATGCCTGTTTGAGTCCGTAAATGGACTTCATGAGCTTACAAACTAGGTGTTCTTAGCCATTTTTAATGAAGCCTTGGGGTTGTTGCATATAGATCTCTTCATCAAGACTTCCGTTAAGGAAAGCTGTCTTGACATCCATTTGCCAGATTTCAAAGTCGAGATGTGCAGCAATCGATAAGAGAATTCGGATGAACTTGAGCATGGCTACGGGCGAAAAAGTTTCCTCATAATCGATCCCTTCTTTCTGAGTATAACCTTTCGCCACAAGTCTTGCCTTGAAGGTTTCCACTTTCCCGTCCAGTCCTCTTTTTCTCTTATACACCCACTTGCAACCAATGGGTTTGACCCCATTAAGTGGTTCGACTAGCTCCCACACTCTGTTATGATACATAGAACCCATTTAGGCTTTCATTGCTGTTTGCCAAGAAACTGCATCCTTATCTTGGATTGCCTCGTCATATGTCCATGGGTCTAATTCGTCTTGACCGGGAATCAAGTCTGAGGACTCTCCTATTCCCATGAATCTCTCGGGCTGTTTCACAACCCTCCCATTATGACAAGGTTCCGGTTGTGTAAGTGTGTCGTTTGGTATGTCATCTTGTACAATTGGCATTGAGGTTAGCCCCCTTAGCTCATTCAAGGTAATCTCACTTCTGGGTCTTCTTTCGTTCATATAGTCTTCTTCCAAAAATCTAAAGTGGGTGCTTATTACCACCTTTTGATCTTCGGGACCATAGAATATACACCCTTTTGTTCCCTCGGGGTATCCCACAAACAACCTTAATTCTGATCGAGGATCCAATTTACCGGCTTCCTTGTCCAACACGTAGGCCGGACACCCCCAAATCTTCATGTGTCTCAAACTGGGCTTGCGCCCAGTCCACAATTCTTTGGGATTTTTGGGAACCGATTTGGATGGCACCAAGTTCAGAATGTAGGCTGCTGTCTCCAAGGCATGACCCAGAACGACTTGGGAAGATCCGCATAACTCATCATAGATCTAACCATTTCCAAAAGAGTTATGTTTCTTCGCTCTGCAACCCCGTTTTGTTGAGGGGTTCCGGGTGCAGTTAGCTGGGATGCAATCCCTTTATCAGACAAGTAGTTCAAAAACTCATCGCTGAGGTATTCACCTCCACGATCGGATCGTAGAGACTTGATACGTTTTTCCCTATGATTCTCTGCTTGAGCCTTAAATTCTTTGAATTTCTCAAAGGTCTCAGATTTATGCTTCATAAGGAAAATATAACCGTACCTTGAGTAGTCATCAATAAAAGTGACGAAATACTCATAACCTCCTCTTGCTTTGGTTGACATTGGACCACATACATCTGTGTGAACGATTTCTAACACTTCTTTGGCTCTATTCCCCTTGGCTCTGAATGCCCTCTTGGTCATTTTACTCTCCAAACATGATTCGCAGGTTGGAATTGGTTCAACTTGGAGAGACTCCAGTGAACCTGCTTCTACCAACCTTTGGATCCTCTTTGGATTAATATGTCCCAATCTTAGATGCCATAGAAGTGTCTTGTTCACGTTTTCTTTTATCGGAAACAGTTGATGTGTTATAGGATGCATTTCTTGAGTGGTGTGCACGGTTAATTGTATAGAGATTTTCCATCAATGTCCCATAACAGATACACTCATCATTTTCAAGAAATGATTTCATTCTTATTAGAAGAAACTAAGTGTCTATTAACAGAATTTTAGAAACTGAAAGTGAATTCTTTCTAAAACTGGGAACATAAAGAACATCTCTTAAAATTAGAACTCTATCTTCAAAAGACAGGTGCACTTCTCCCACTGCTTCAGCTGCCACTCTCGTAGCATAGCCCAGTGTGATGAGGATCTCACTGCCACTAAGTTGTCGGATCAGTTTGAACCCGTGAAGCAAACATGATTAGTGGATCCCGTATCAACTACTCACGAATGAGAAGTATACGCCGCTAAACAAGTTTCAACAATTAGTGCGTGAGAATTACCTTTCTTTCTGGCCCTTTTGGGGTTGGAACAGGCAAACCTCCATTGTCCTCTTTCACCGCAGCTTAAGCACCTCCTCTTTGGATTTTTCTTGACACCACCAGCATTCGTCATCTTATCATTGCCCTTGGCAACAGTTGAGTCTGATTGCTTATGGCCTTTGGTCACCTTCTTCTTCTTGCCATCCCTTGGCCTAGAAGATGAAGACGGACTACTTGCCGTCAAAGCTTGAGTTTGGTGCCCTATCAACATCTCTGCCGAGACCAAAGCTTGCAACAAATCAGCTTGCGAGGCAAAATTGCTCAGAAACTTTTGGGCAGAGAATGAAGTACCAAATTCATCTGAGTCTCCAGATTATAATCTGTACTCAAAACTTCAAGTTTGTTCAGATGGGCCATCAATTTTGAGGACGTAATCCCTCACGGGTTTGTCCTCCACCAATTACAGCTACGACATCTATCGCAAGGTGATCTGACGAGTCTCGCATTTTTGACTCGTCAGTTGGCTCATCTGATTTTGGTGTGTCAAGAAACCACTTGTGCTTTCGTGCAGTTAGGACAATTATAATTTTTCGTTTCCAATCTATATAGTTTCCATACTTATTCTATTGACTTTAAGTATAATAGCAGTGGATTAAAAGGTTACGACATGCTGAACTGAAATAAATAATAATATGCATAAGCATAAATATATCACAAGGTTCGATCACATGTTTCATATTAAAATCTCAAAAAAATATGAACACGCATCAGCCAACATCTCAAAACAGTTTAAATAAACCATGTGGGGTGGGTCATTATTTAAACACATTCAAGCAGGTTACAAACAAGAACAGTTATTAAACCTTTAATATCCAGATTAATAGTTGGCTCCCACTTGACCAATATAAAATTGACAGGGACTTCGGGGAAGTATATGCATATCAATTTTATACCTAAGTAATAACCATGATTAAATACAGAATCATTATTTCGCTTTGAACGAGACTCGTGGGGAGGGTCATCGTCGCCACTAGTAATAATCCACAATCATCCATTTGGAATTCATTCATGTGAAAGCTAACTTTTGACCGTCCCGTGGGGGGAATTTCTCCAAAAGAATTCACAAATAAATAAATCATGGAGGTCAAAATTAATTCAATTTTATTATCCGGAATAAAATTATCAATTAATTATTTAAACATACTTAGTAATTTTTGAAGGTGAGATTTTTCATTGGACAACTCTCATGCAAACACATTTAAACAAATTAAATAAAGCACAAGAAAACACAATAATAAATCAAGCAAAGCGGAAAAATAAACATATTGGTCACAAATTATTCAATTGTCATGGTTTGATTTTCTTGGCTTGATTTTGAAGAAACGTCATCTTGAATTTCTCCCACACGATCGTCTCGAAAAGAACTCCGTCTCGAAACGCCACGCCAAGTAGCTCGCAGCCGGGATGCATGCCCGCATCCGGCCAGCACCTTGGTCGAGTCAGCCTCGACATGCCTCGGCGGCGGCTTCGGCGGCAAGCATCCGCATCCGCGCGCATCCAGCGTGCATCCGCCTTCGCCGGCCTCGCCTCGCCCAAGAAGACCTCGGCACGGCACCCGCGTCCCACGCGCCTCGCCCGCGCCCGTCCACCTCGGCCGATGGCCCCCGTCTTGTACGCCGGTGTCGCGTCGCCCATCCGCGCCCGCGCATCCAGCTGATCACTTAAGACGCCTGGCGTCGCGCCCGATCTTTCAGGCGACATCCACGTCCGCGGCGTGTGTCTCCCTTGGCACATTCGCTGGCCCGTCGTCGTCCGTGTACGGTTACGATCTATCCTTCAATTCTTCGTCTCCGCCTCCATTTCAGATCCGGTTATAATTTATTTACAAAAAATAAATAAACCTAGATCTAGACTAGTCTATTACATTGATCAAATCAAACAAATCCTAATCTACTCGTGGATTTTCTCACGAGGCAAAATGAATTCGAACGAATCGAATTAAAAACCACAATTTATATGCATGCATAAATAAACACATTAAATTCCATGACAATTGGATACCTGCAAAACAGATCTAGCAATTCTACTATCCAATTTCAAATTTAATGAAAAACGAATTAAATTATAATTTAAAAAATTCAGAGCCCAAAATCGAGGCTCTGATACCAGTTGTTGGGGAATAATGTGCACGATTCTATTCGGGATAAATATTTAAATA
Organism: Stenogyne calaminthoides; assembly: GCA_037126765.1. Classification (NCBI taxonomy): domain Eukaryota; kingdom Viridiplantae; phylum Streptophyta; class Magnoliopsida; order Lamiales; family Lamiaceae; genus Stenogyne; species Stenogyne calaminthoides. The sequence continues at coordinate 1,389,581 of JBBCBC010000032.1, forward strand.
CAAATTTAATTCTTACAATTATTACTAGCATGAATTAATCCTATATTAATTCAAATAATAATCCAACAACAAATCATGCATATAATCAATTCACGTAAATCCTACGCATGCGGAATTTCTACGAGTTTACGTGAACGTACCTCTTGGAATGGTAATGGCCTCGTTGATTAAACACACCAAAAATATCTTCCCAAGTATTCCTTTAATCCTTGCTCGACAATCCGGTGGTAGGACGCTTGCGAACAATTAACAAAAGGAAAATAAACTTTGTTGCACCACCTTTGTGGATTTGCTAATTTTTCCAGCACATGGAATTGTACTCTACTCACAATTGACATTTTTCGAAAAAATACAATCTGTCGACGTTTCAAAATATTTGATATTTTATCGACGCTGATATTTTTCCGAAAAACCAATTTTCGTGTGTGTTGCTGGGAATGAAACATTCATCCCCTATTTATAGAGGGTGGTGGTCGAAATTTCATGTGGAATAGGGAGGAAAAAATCTTTTCTTGATCTCCAAGAAATCTTGAATATATCTCATATATTCTTTTCTCCATAATTAAAATATTCCACAAAATCCCACTCTCTTATTTGTTATGGAATATTTCGAAATATTAGGGAACAAGAATCCAAGATTTGGATCTTCTTGAATTTATGAGATATTCTTGTATTTCAAGAAATACATATCTTTCATAATATATTTTCAAGAAAATCAAAAAAATCTTTCTTGCCCTTTATATTCCAAAATTTTCGAAATTTCTCTATGAATGACCAAGTGGGAGATTTCTTGAATTTAATGAGATAATCTTGTATTCCAAGAATACATATCTTCATTCCATAACAAAATTCAAAGAAAATCTTTCTCCCGTTTTTATTCAACCGTGAGTGGGGTGTGTGTTAGTGTTAGTGTCCTACAGACAATCTATTGTAAGGACATAATACTAGATAATATTCAGTTTGATTTAATATTATAATTCATTTAATATTAATGTATGGCAATACACTTGTTTGAATATTATGTTTGATTATTTGCATTTATTCATGCAAGTGTTCCCATGAATCATTGATGTCATTGAGGTTGTGAGAACTCAGATGACTTAAGCATGACTCTCAAATAACCCCAATCAAGAATCATCAAGAATGGGATATTAATAATGTAATGGAGATTGGTGTGCGATCTGCATCATACTCTTAGAGAGTGTAGTAAGATCTCACTTACTACGAGATACTAGGTATCTCATGATGGATGCACAAATACCTTAGAGGGTATTGGTATACCCATCCGAGAAACCGTTTGATGTATTTCCACTATATGTGTCTACGGGTGTCTCGGTTAGTGGGAGCGATGCGATACTCCTTTGACTTGAGGTCAATACGCGCGACATGTGTGGGATGATGAACTTTGACCATGACCGACGCTTGCACCCGTCTTTGGGTAGATATGGCTTGGATTGGGTTCATCACGAAGCGCATGTGCGTGGTAGTTGAGCCAAGAATAGGATTCATTCCTCAATGTGGATTTAGAGAGAATACTCATCTTCTCATCATAATTGGATCAAAGTCATCGGTCGATGCACGTCAACTTAGACTTTGTGGCTAAGTGTGACATACATGATCAATTAGTGATTAGAGATAAATTGATTAAGTTATTTGAAAAGACACTTCATCATGTTCAAGACTTAATCGAGTATTCGTGAATGAAAGGAGAAAATCGTAATAGCCCATGTTTCAATTACAGGTAGTTGCACGTTTCTCGCAACGTACCTCATATATTGAGAATGTCTGATTTATTATCTAGGGTTCAATTAAGACCGTTAGTTTGACTAATCGTTCGATGTATGAGGGTCTATGGGTCACACAACAAGTAGTTCCCTTTTACGGATTATAGTTGGTTGATTAAATGTTAAATTGGATTTAATATTTAATTTATGGAGAATTAATTAATAATAGATTAATTTGGAATTAATTATTATTAATGTTTAATTAAATTGGATTTAATTAAATAGGATTCCCAATAATAATATATGGAATATTATTATAGGATTTAATATATATGGAATCAAATCCGTAGAGATTTGATATACATGGGAATTAAATCCGTAGATATTTTATATGAGGAAATAAATCGTATAGATTTATTTAAATAAAGATTAGGGATTTTATTTCCCAATCAGGTTAGCTTAAGATTTAGCTGGGTCTTCCCTATATATATGATCTCTTGGGAATTCACAAAAACGTTAATTCATTATTCTCCATAAGATCTAGAGTTAGAATTTTCCTAGCAAATTCATCTCGGGATTCAACACTGGCAAATCCATGCAAGTCCGTAATTGGGGATTATGTGGATACCATAGTAAAGAAAATGGTACACGAATTACTGTAAGAATTCTGTTTACGTTTACTCGTATTTAATTATGCAATTAATTATTCGTTGTTGGTGAACTGTTTATTTCCGATGTGCATGTATTACGTGTTTACGTGCCTTTAAATTTCAACAGGTATCGCCCCCGGACGTAGCCACCTTTCGGCGAACCGGGTCACCAAATTTCGTGTCTTTACTTGCTTTACTCGTTGTTTATTTTGTGAGTGATTGTTAGTACGCCGAGTCATTTCCGGCTACAATAATCCTTATTTTTATCATCCTTATTTTAAATTGTATTGTGTTGTCTATGATTCTATTGTATTTATTTCAAAAATAATCTTATAAATATATAATTTTAATTATAAGTGCACATTTATTTTATTTTTAATGTAATATAAGGAATATTTTAAAATTATTGATAACGATCATTTTAACTGTTGGACGTCGGTCCAACCGGTTGAACCGCCAACCGATATCCAATTCAGTTTGGTCGTCGATTCGATTATGAGAACACTGGTCTGTATAGATTGACCTGAGTAATTGAGGTATGTATGTATGTATGTGTGTATTTATTTGCATGAATCATCGACAAAAATATAATTGTAAAAACCCGATTTTCTTTACATATCAATTGTACTTGAAATTAGGGGTGTCCACACACTACAAGAAAATAGTGCATTGCCTAGAAAAAATTTCAATATTTTTCCAACATGCCTATGAAATTTCCAACGAATATAATTTCGTCCTTAAATAGTAAGGCTTCCCTACGACTTTCCTACAAAATTTTCTAATTATATAAGTTATTTTTAAACTACAAATATAATTGCCTGAAATGTAAATTGCATAGGAAATTATTTTTGTAGGTAAGTTTGCCTACGGAAATTACAAATGTGTAGGTAGATTGCTTGTAGGTAATTTGTTTGCCTAGAAAATTATTTTTGTAGGTATTTTTTTCAAAAATTATTCTAAAAAATGGTAGGCAAATCGTAGGCAATCCTCACTTTTTAGGGACTAAATTATTTTCATAGGCAAATTTTGTAGCCATTTAAACATTTTTGTAGGCAAATCTTTATTTTTTTTGTAGTGACATTGCGATTTTGCGATTTTATCGGCTAAATTCGAATTGTCTTGCTTCATGTGTTTCAGTTAATTGTACAATTCTAAACTGCGGGGTTTTCATATAAACGTGATCATGCGGTTTTAAACCGTTTCAGTCAGTTATTTGTGTTTTGACGGTTTTATATGAACATAAATATTAGTAGAATAAAGTGATGTCAATTTAACCTAATGATAATAAATTTAATAGATCAATATTCTATAATATGGTTAAAGTTGAAAATATATATATATATATATATATATATATATATATATATATATATATATATAAAATAAAAAATAAAACAATATTTTGAACATTAAACAAGAATTCCCTCCATTCCATTTTAATTGTCTCATTTCTTTTAGTTGAATGGTTTAAGGAATAATATTAAAATATTAGTGGACCTTTTTGCTTTTTTGTGGATGAAATGTTAGGAGTGATACATTAAATGGTGGGTTTTTTTTGTTTTATTTGGGATAAAAATATAGGGCAGTGGAGTGTTATTTTTTTTTCATTTATGGAATGAAAAAGTTATAGTACGTGGAACGTCCATAAAAGGAAAGCGAGACAATTACAGTGCGATGGATGGAGTACAATATATGAGCTTGTTATGTGTAAAAGTTAAGATTGTGGATTAAAAGAATTATGAAGATAGTTTATTTCCTTATGAATTTAGTTAATGAATGAGTCTATAAATTTAGGATGTTGAATAGTAAATTATAGTTTTAACTTGGCGGCGTGGTCGTTGCGGTTTGCAACGAAAAATCGTAATTGCACCAATTTTACAGTGCGATTTTGCATCAAAAAAATAACCGCGATTTATGATAGAAACTTATCAATGGCGGTGCAATGCGGCTCGATGCGGGCGGTTCGGACGGTTTTTGTAATTTAATGGTCACCCCTACTTGAAATCTAACCAAACCACTAAAAAATTGACAAACTCTTCCGTGAAGTGTGTTAACCGTATATCAAATTGGATTCATATTAATATCATTACTCTTATAAATTAATAATTATAATATTTACACACATAAATTTGATATTAATTTATAAATATAGTGGTATCAATTTATAAATGTTACTATAAACAAATTTCACCGCAAACTAACTCCTCAATTTTATATAAGTATGGATCATAATTAGACCAAAATTGCACTTATTATACTATGTAAACAGAATCTCTACCATAAAGTATAGGTATGAAATTAGATAAATTTAATTATCCTTCACCAAAATAACAAGTTTGAAGTGATTTGTAAACACATTATGTTATGTGGATTAGAGGTGGTTATTACATTGAAGACTATGACAATTCACCTATTTAATCTTTGCCCAGACACATGGATAGACGTAAGGAAGCTTCACTCTCAACAAGTTAGTTACATCTTACAATTGGTATTAACATTCAAAATATAACTTTATTCTTTGTATGGCCTAATTATGCTTATAGCATAAATAATTAATAGCATAGCTCGATCTAAAGATATGTGAAGCACATTTCTTTCGATCTATATCAATGAATGAGGATAGTCTTAGAGTTAGTTAATCGTGTGCACTAGTGGTATATAGTACTAATATTTTGGAGTATCTAGTATTTTCACCAGTGACGGATCCAGAATATAATTTTTGAGGGGCAGGTGTATAAAAGAACACGTATTTTAAGTCTAACTAATAGATATCAATACTTATATGATGATATAATTATGTACATATATACATATATAGCTAAACAATATATTAATAAAATTATACACATGAACTCATATATATACATAGAAAAAAAAAGTATTTTTTATTTTATTTTGATGGACAGGGTGTGATTTTCGCTATAAGAAAATAAACCTTGAAAAAAGTGAAAGATCTGTACTATTACAAAAATATTTAAAACAATAATTGCATACCTCTCTAAGAGAGAGTGCTTAAATGACATAAATTTCTTTTATGGTAGAGCTTAGGCTCACTGAGAGGGAGTGCTTTGAAAATAATATACACAAATTAATTTGACACTTTTGATTTGCACTTTTAGATGAGACGGAATCATGAAACTCTTTCAAATAAACATTAAATTAATTTTATATTTTGAGGGTCATATAGGTAGTTTTGCTTCTTCTTTTTCTTTTTCTTTTTCTTTTTTCTGTATTTTACCTTCAATAGTCAATTTCTTGGAAAGTTTAGATTCTGCTCCTCATTTAGAGTAACGTACCGACTCCGTTGCTGGTCTTGTACCCATTGGAAAAGGGTAAATTACAAAAATTCTCATCAATGTTTGTCCAAACTATAAAAAAGTCTTGTGGTTTGAAATATTGTCATGAATATATGTCAAAATGAATTATAATATTAATTAATCCTTAATAGTCATCATATACACTGTCACTGAGTTACTTAATATCCTTCAAGTTATAATTAATACTTTTTCTTTTTATCAGAAAAAAGAGTATTATTAACACCAACCGAACAGGAATATAAGAAATATTTCAGTTCGTTTAGAGAGTATTACATTAGCTTGTTACACCAGAAAGAACAACACCTACCAAAAGAGAACAATACAAACCCAAAACTGTTTAATTAACACTATATGTCATTTTAGTCACACACTAAGATTTCAAGAGGTGCTTATATCATTTATAATATAATAATAAATATATATTAGAAGCTGTTATAAATTACCAGGTTTATTCTTTTTAAACCCTAACGCACTTTCAATATGACTTGAACTAATTATTTGAGTTATTTAATTGTGTTAACGTAAGAAATGTTGAAATCACAAGATTTTAGTTTCAATTTTCATGTGAGTAATTATTAATTCGGTGGCTATATACAAGAAGAACTCATTGTCGCATGTGGAAAATTATAAATTGTGGGCGGGAGTGTGTCAACTTATATGTTATAAAATCATTATTACGTCCCTGTTCATCTTTTGCCCATCATCATGTACCTATTACCCATATTTACATATTAAATATTATTCTATAAATTAATTAATTAATTGTAGGTAGCTGATCTCTATCCATAAATTAAATGATGATTATATATAATTGTGGCATGAGAGTTGGCATTCCCAATAGGATACTTAATTTGCATGTGAAGGAACACATTTCCTTTATTATTCAAGTATTTTCTCCTTTGTGTTGTGGATTTATCAGGCAAAAAAATTAAACATGGCCCAAAATACCTGCCAGTCACACATAAAATTAATAAGATCAATACTTATGCCATAACTCCAGTAAATTTCTAAATGCAATATAACTGTTTAATCTATTTATGCTGCAGTTCTCCATCATCTTGTGTAAATGCTGCAGTTAATCTTACTGGCTTTTAAAGTAAGAATATTAAAACATATTGTGTTGTTTTAGCATACGTATGCAGTGTTGAATTATCTTGTACACTACAAATGCATTCATATCTTGAAAAACACCCGGCACAAATCGGGTGATAAGACTTGGTGTGTGGTGTTTAGGGTTAATTTTGACAAAAAGGGCTAGACATAACCTTTGAGTAGACTTATTGTCAATGAGTCACGTGAAATTATGTAGATATTATGGGTTGCAGTACTTGGATTGTGTTGTACCAATCATTTAGTTAGATTGATAAGAATCTTATAATTAAAATTACCTTTATACCCTTAAATAAAAAAAAGTAATTGAACATGATTAAAGACAAAGTAGTCATTTGATAAACCTAAACGTTGTCACCCCTGGGGTGAATCACCCCGTACAGCATCACCCAAAAAGAAAATGTGTGTGCAAATAACAATAGGCAACAATGGTGGTACATGAAGATTGAATTTGCAAAAATAGAGAAATGATACTGTTTGTCCCCAGGGATATGGATCTAGTGGCCGTCACCCCCTTGAAATTTAAAAATCTTGTATTATATATGTAGAAATTTTATATTTATATTTTAAAATTATAAATTTTTGTCATTTCGCTCTCTTTGAAATATTAAAATTTTGTTGTCCTTACTTAATGGAAAATTTCTCCTCTTAAGACGAAGTTCTGGAGCTGTCCCTGATTGTCCCCAACAATGTAATTAATATTTTCACAAAGAGAGGCACACTCTTGATGCATAAAAAGATGTATGTAGGGTTATAAATAGCTCACATCCACCTTGATAGGTTTACAAGATCTACTACCCATCTAGAATGATTGTCCCATATATGAGAAGAATTTCATTTATTTTTACTTCATGGATTCATGGGTTCAAATTCAACTATATTTTGAAGGCAGTAACGGATCTAGGGGGTCGCGCCCGTTGGGATTTAAATTTTCATTGTACTTATAAAGAAATTTTTGTACATATGTTATGGGACTAAATTGCAGATTTGGTCCCAAGAGATTGGGTCCAAAACAGTTTTGGTCTCATGGTTTCAAAATGGTTCTTTTTTGAGCAATTTTGGTCCCAACCGTTAGTCAAATGAATGGAAACTGTTAGTTGACCAAAAAAATTATGGGACTAAATATGCAAAATTAAGAGAAATGATACTAAAATATAATTAATTATATATGTAATCAAAATGAATTCATAAATTACAAATTAATTTTAAAACTATATATATGATTTAAATATGACTACAAAATACAAAAAAATATTTTTGTAAATTAAATAATAACTTATGTAAAATTATTGAAATTAATATATATATATATATATATAATCCATATATAATTTAAAAATAATGAGTAAACATTTGTAAATCAAATAATAATATGTAACATCTAAAAATTAAAAAAATATATATATAATATGTATATACTTAATGTAAAATTTAAGAAATTAAAAAAAAACTATAATCTTTATATAATTTTAAAAAAAATCAAGCCAAATAATATATAGAATTTGAATATAATTTAAAAAAACTTTACCATGCACCTGTTTCGCAACTAATACTTTATGTTAGAACATTTGATACTCTCTAATGAAATAACTAATTTTTTTCATTAAACAACAAATATTATTGAAAGAATACACACGAAATACAAATTAGTTACACAACACGACTTTCTCTGCAATCGTCAATGTCACCCGCCCATCCCACCATACTACCAATCAACACTCATCGTCACAAAAAAAATCACAAAATTAAAATCAAATTTGATATCTTTTTATCACGTAGATCAATATCAAACACATAAAAATCACAACTACTGTAGCCTATAAACTTCAGTATGATTTTCACTGCTTCTTCAATGTGATTTCGTTGAATTTTTGGGGCGATTTTGGAGGGGCGAGGGGGAACGTGGGTTCCATTTTTAAACCAAGTAAAAGTTTGTAGATAATTTAAAAAATTAAAAATATACGTATAATTCATATATAATCTTAATTTATGTTAAATTAAAATAAATAATATATATAGTCTTATATAGTTTTAAAAAAATTCAAATAAAGTAATAATTTGTGTATAATTTAAAAAACTTAAAAAAAATACAGTATCTCTAATATCAAATGTAATTCAAAAATGTTAATTACATTTTTATAAATCTTAATTATGAAATTATGCTTAATACTTTCCGAATTATAAATTAATTATATAAATTTAAATCTCAATTTAACACTAAATAAATTATAAATTAATTATAAAGGTGTAATTAATAAATCATAAATTAATTTATGAAAAATCTTAAAATTATAATAAAAAATAAAAAATTGATTTTTTTGGGACCAAATATGCAATTTTATGTGACTAAATCTTTAATTTTTTGGGACCAAATCTGCAATTAACGGTGCGTGAAACTCACTTCCGCTAGAAATGGACGGAAAATCTTATGGGACCAAATTTGTCGAAAAAATGATCATTTTGCAATTGACACATTCTCTTGGGACCAAAAGCGCAATTTACCCCATATGTTATCAATACTCAAATTTTGTCATTTTGTCCCCTTTACTCGTTGAAACATTTTGCTTCGCTAAGAAGAAATTCTAATACATTCCTGTTTAAAGTAGAATATGACCAATGGAGCACCGTCTCTATGAGACTGTCTCACGCTAAAGCACCTCAACTAATTAAATTAAAATACATGAGATTTTTTTTATCAAAAAAGAGATATTCATTAATAAAGAAGGGCATGAGAAGTACCCGTTGAATACAATGAATGACCAAGTTCTACCTAGACCTCAAAGAGGTATACTATAATTTACACAAACCTGTTCAAACAAGAGTAGCTCTAAGATTTATATTCCAATCAATAAACAAAATTTTGTATCTCTAATTTTCTTTTTCAATTATCCAGCTTTAAATTTTTAGTTTGATGTCCTCCACAACGTTTTGGATCTCGTTCTTCTCTTTGCGGAATAACAAGGAATTACGAATTTTTCACAAGGTCCAATTGATACACTTCCACACAACGGCGGATCTACTCACAGACAAGGCATGAGAAATGCCTTGCCTGGATTTTTTTTTTAATATTATATATATTTAAAATATTTTAAAATTTTAAAAGAGTAATTAAATCTTTAGTAACATTTATTTATGGTATAAAATTTATGTCATTACATTTAAAAATTAATATCATAATACTTATTAAATTATATCATTACATTTATAAACTAATACTTATAATATTAATGTTATTAGTATTAGTCTATAAGAGTTATGCTATTTGTTTATAATGATATATATGAACAAATTTCATAGAAAAGTTCGTGCTCTAAAAATATCTCTTCGTTGGACAATATTTTTGAGTATGTCTATCATGGTTTATTGGTGCATCTGAAATAGCATAAATATATTGTCTTATTAATTATGTTCATTAGTTTATATTGCTATGTATTTTATAATTTTTATTTAATATGAGGCTCTTGCGGGCAATTTTAAAATTTTTTAAAGCAAAACTTTAAAGAAAATCTTTCTGTAAATTTGGTTTTGAGTCTATAAAAGGAGGTCAATCGACTCATCCAATTGTAGGAAAGTCCTAGAATGTGAAGCTTTTCACTATTTAGGATCTATGTATTATACCCATAATATGACATGTTTTAGAAGCTATAACCTATAAAAGTGAAGCAAATTGGATTATTTTTTTACTATTAAAAGATGCATGCTAAACTAGAAAATAAAGTAATACAACACTATATTCAGTTCGAAATGTTGCTTATGAAGCTATTCATGATTCACATATATATTATGTTATTTTGTGATTGAACATATTTTAATAAATCGACTTTGGTATTTGATGATTTGTGCCTCAGCTGGATAAAAATTCTGCGTCCGCCCCTTCTTCCACAAGCAAATCAAAAGGATTCTCCCGTGCTTTCTTTTGATAAGCCTATTACTATTAAAATAGAGTAGACTTATATTCAAATAGGACGTTAAGCTAGTATTCAACCCAAATATTTCAACACGTTCCATCAAAATACTAAACATATTTATCTCGTTGTTATTTGCTATCATTAGAGAGGGGTAATTATATTATAAGTCTCATTACGCGTACAACTAATTAACCCAGACCAAAAAGGGCTAGACATAACCTTTAAGTAGACTTATTGTCAATGAGTCACGTGATTTATGTAGATATTATGGGTTGCAGTACTTGGATTTGTGTTGTACCAATCATTTAGTTAGATAAAAAGAAAGAGGGATGATCAGTGGGGTGAATCACCCCTGGGTGATAAGAATCTTATGATTAAAATTACATTTATACCCTTAAATAAAAAAAAGTAATTGAACATGATTAAAGACAAAGTAGTCATTTGATAAACCTAAAAGCTGTCACCCCTGGGGTGAATCACCCCATATAGCATCACCCAAAAAGAAAATGTGTGTGCAAATAACAATAGGCAACAATGGTGGTACATGAAGATTGAATTTGCAAAAATAGAGAAATGATACTGTTTGTCCCCAGGGATATGGATCTAGTGGCTGTCACCCCCTTGAAATTTAAAAATCTTGTATTATATATGTAGAAATTTTATATTTATATTTTAAAATTATAATTTTTTGTCATTTCGCTCTCTTTGAAATATTAAAATTTTGTTGTCCTTACTTAATGTAAAATTTCTCCTCTTAAGACGAAGTTCTGGAGCTGTCCCTGATTGTCCCCAACAATGTAATTAATATTTTCACAAAGAGAGGCACACTCTTGATGCATAAAAAGATGTATGTAGGGTTATAAATAGCTCACATCCACCTTGATAGGTTTACAAGATCTACTACCCATCTAGAATGATTGTCTCATATATGAGAAGAATTTCATTTATTTTTACTTCATGGATTCATGGGTTCAAATTCAACTATATTTTGAAGGCAGTAACGGATCTAGGGGGTCGCGCCCGTTGGGATTGAAATTTTCATTGTACTTATAAAGAAATTTTTGTACATATGTTATGGGACTAAATTGCAGATTTGGTCCCAAGAGATTGGGTCCAAAACAGTTTTGGTCTCATGGTTACAAAATGGTTCTTTTTTGAGCAATTTTGGTCCCAACCGTTAGTCAAATGAATGGAAACTGTTAGTTGACCAAAAAAATTATGGGACTAAATATGCAAAATTAAGAGAAATGATACTAAAATATAATTAATTATATATGTAATCAAAATGAATTCATAAATTAAAAATTAATTGTAAAACTATATATATGATTTAAATATGACTACAAAATACAAAAAAAATATTTTTGTAAATTAAATAATAACTTATGTAAAATTATTGAAATTAATATATATATATATATATATATATATATATATATATATAATCCATATATTATTTTAAAAATAATGAGTAAACATTTGTAAATCAAATAATAATATGTAACATCTAAAAATTAAAAAAATATATATATAATATGTATATACTTAATGTAAAATCTAAGAAATTAAAAAAAACTATAATCTTTATATAATTTTAAAAAAAATCAAGCCAAATAATATATAGAATTTGAATATAATTTAAAAAAACTTTACCATGCACCTGTTTCGCAACTAACACTTTATGTTAGAACATTTGATACTCTCTAATGAAATAACTAATTTTTTTCATTAAACAACAAATATTATTGAAAGAATACACACGAAATACAAATCAGTTGCACAACACGACTTTCTCTGCAATCATCAATGTCACCCGCCCATCCCACCATACTACCAATCAACACTCATCGTCACAAAAAAATCACAAAATTAAAATCAAATTTGATATCTTTTTATCACGTAGATCAATATCAAACACATAAAAATCACAACTACTGTAGCTTATAAACTTCAGTATGATTTTCACTGCTTCTTCAATGTGATTTCGTTGAATTTCTGGGGCGATTTTGGAGGGGCGAGGGGGAACGTGGGTTCCATTTTTAAACCAAGTAAAAGTTTGTATATAATTTAAAAAATTAAAAATATACGTATAATTCATATATAATCTTAATTTATGTTAAATTAAAATAAATAATATATATAGTTTTATATAGTTTAAAAAAATTTCAAATAAAGTAATAATTTGTGTATAATCTAAATTAATTAAAAAAATATAGAATCTCTAATATCAAATGTAATTCAAAAATGTTAATTACATTTTTATAAATCTTAGTTATGAAATTATGCTTAAATGTTAATTACATTTTTATAAATCTTAGTTATGAAATTATGCTTAATACTTTCCGAATTATAAATTAATTATATAAATTTAAATCTCAGTTTTACACTAAATAAATTATAAATTAATTATAAAGGTGTAATTAATAAATTATAAACTAATTTATGAAAAATCTTAAATTTATAATAAAAAATAATAAATTGATTTTTTTGGGACCAAATATGCAATTTTATGGGACCAAATCTGTAATTTTTTGGGACCAAATCTGCAATTAACGGTGCGTGAAACTCACTTCCGCTAGAAATGGACGAAAAATCTTATGGGACAAAATTTGTCGAAAAAATGATCATTTTACAATTGACACATTCTCTTGGGACCAAAAGTGCAATTTACCCCATATGTTATCAATACTCAAATTTTGTCATTTTGTCCCCTTTACTCGTTGAAACATTTTGCTTCGCTAAGAAGAAATTCTAATACATTCCTGTTTAAAGTAGAATATGACCAATGGAGCACCGTCTCTATGAGACTGTCTCACGCTAAAGCACCTCAACTAATTAAATTAAAATACATGAGATTTTTTTTATCAAAAAAGAGATATTCATTAATAAAGAAGGGCATGAGAAGTACCCGTTGAATACAATGAATGACCAAGTTCTACCTAGACCTCAAAGAGGTATACTATAATTTACACAAACCTGTTCAAACAAGAATAGCTCTAAGATTTATATTCCAATCAATAAACAAAAATTTGTATCTCTAATTTCCTTTTTCAATTATCCAGCTTTAAATTTTTAGTTTGATGTCCTCCACAACGTTTTGGATCTCGTTCTTCTCTTTGCGGAATAACAAGGAATTACGAATTTTCCACAAGGTCCAATTGATACACTTCCACACAACGGCGGATCTACTCACAGACAAGGCATGAGAAATGTCTTGCTTGAATTTTTTTTTTAATATTATATATATTTAAAATATTTTAAAATTTTAAAAGAGTAATTAAATCTTTAGTAACACTTATTTATGGTATAAAATTTATGTCATTACATTTAAAAATTAATATCATAATACTTATTAAATTATATCATTACATTTATAAACTAATACTTATAATATTAATGTTATAAGTATTAGTCTATAAGAGTTATGCTATTTGTTTATAGTTTGTGCTCTAAAAATATCTCTTCGTTGGACAATATTTTTTAGTATGTCTATCATGGTTTATTGGTGCATCTGAAATAACATAAATATATTGTCTTATTAATTATGTTCACTAGTTCATATTGCTATGTATTTTATAATTTTTATTTAATATGAGGCTCTTGCGGGCAATTTTAAATTTTTTTAAAGCAAAACTTTAAAGAAAATCTTTCTGTAAATTTGGTTTTGAGTCTATAAAAGGAGGTCAATCGACTCATCCAGTTGTAGGAAAGTCCTAGAATGTGAAGCTTTTCACTATTTAGGATCTATGTATTATACCCATGATATGACATGTTTTAGAAGCTATAACCTATAAAAGTGAAGCAAATTGGATTATTTTTTTACTATTAAAAGATGCATGCTAAACTAGAAAATAAAATGTCTGACAAAGACTATATTCAGGTTCGAAATGTTGCTTATGAAGCTATTCATGATTCACATATATATTATGTTATTTTGTGATTGAACATATTTTAATAAATCGACTTTGGTATTTGATGATTTGTGCCTCAGCTGGATAAAAATTATGCGTCCGCCCCTGCTTCCACAAGCAAATCAAAAGGATTCTCCCATGCTTTCTTTTGATAAGCCTATTACTATTAAAATAGAGTAGACTTATATTCAAATGGGACGTTAAGCTAGTATTCAACCCAAATATTTCAACACATTCCATCAAAATACTAAACATATTTATCTCATTGTTATTTGCTATAATTAGAGAGGGGTAATTATATTATAAGTCTCATTACGCGTACAACTAATTAACCCAGACCCTGGCCCAAAACTAAAAAGGACCTACCTTCTCCTAAATTATGGCCCTACTTTTTTTCTTTAATCTGTCTTTCATCTTTATTTAAGGTATGCCAGCCCAACATCAAATGAAATGATACAGTCTATAGGCTACAATAAATTAGAGCTATACAATGAGAATAATTTTGAGACTTATTCGAGTCACAAATAATTAAAGCTTGCCTTCTAATGAAAGAAAATAAAAATTTAATGGGGGACATGATATTCGAGCAGCTAGATATGGTCAATGACTCAAATTTTGGACTAATGCAATAAACTAAATTTGGGAATAAATTTTTTGTAGTCCAATAACTATGTTTCGTTTTAAAATTAATCCCAATTGTTTTGGCTTTATTATTTTGGTCGCGTAAGTTTTCAAAATTTTTAAATTTGATCATTTAATCTGTTGTAGCGGGTCACCAAACAGGTAACCACCACTTGTATAATTATTATTTTATTATTTTTAATTTCGCAATGCCACCTAAATTTTTTTATTCCTAATACTTTTAAGTCGCGATTTTTCTGCGTATTTTTTTTTAGGAAGAAAGAGTGGTTTCTACATGTTTTGGTTTATTTTTTATGTTTCGGGTCAGTGTAGACCCAATAAACCAACCCAATTCGCTTTGTCTTTTAACATCCAGGTTTTCTTTAAACTCGACCCAAAATCTGATCCAAAATTATTATGATTAATTAAAAAAATGCAGGTGGCACTTTAAAATAAAAGAGAAACAAAATAATTAAACATCTGGTGGTTACCTTACATGTTTGGTAACCTGCCACAACAGTGTAATGTTGGGGTATCAAACAATATCTCACATCGGAATAATATGGGAGGATCATGGGGTTTATTAGGATGGACACAATCTCAATTGGTAAGAGGCCTTTTGGGAGATGCCTAAAAACAAATTCGTGCGGGCTCGGCCCAAAGCGGACAATATCATACCAATGCGGGGATTTGGGTCCATCCAGGGTCATAACATGTAAATGACTAAATTTGAAAAAAAAAATTAAAACTTACAGGATCAAAATCTAAAGGTTAAAACAATTGGGACCAATTTCAAAACGAGAAAAAATTACTGCATTGCAAAAATTTTAATTCCATTAAAATAACTTTTTATTGAGAAAAATTAGAGAATCCATAAGTTATGGCGAAAAAAAAAATATAGCTCGTAGTATACATAATTAACATATACACATATGTGTGCATGGTTCTAAATTCAAAGTCAAGCTTCTGGATTCTCAACTGAAACGAAATATTTGCACTTGTCTTGACAATTTTTTGTTCAATAGGCGACAGGATGATATAGGCAGGAAAAGTGAATGAAAAAGTGGGCCAGGCTACACAAATTGTTGTCTGAATTTAATAACTTCCAATTCATTCCATTGCATTATTATCACTGTTTGTAAAAAGCAAAGGTACGTACTATTCTTTAGACAAAATCATACCGATGGAAATAAGTTCAGACTCTTCTTTTGCCCCCACTTTGACTACAATAAAGTACCACCAAAAAGTCAAACATAATTTCCTCCAATCTACCACATTAATTAAATTAATTAACACAACTTAATCAATTACTAATCAGTACTGATTAAGCTAAAGAAAGCGATGCAACAACATGATCGAACTGAGGCTGATCCCGAAACTCCTTGGCTTCATTTATGGCACGTGCCGCAACACGTGAGAAGAGCTCGTTGCTGAGGTGGACGCCGATGTGGGCTTCGACTAGGACGCTGCAAACGCTCCGGCAGCTGTTGGCCAACGCGAGGCCCATCTCCGCGGCGTCATCAGGGTGGTTGACCACCAGAGGGCCGCCGCGGAAGACTTCCAGCCGGTTGATGATGAAGGAGCCGTTGGTGTCCACCACCTCCTTGAAATCCTCCACGCTCGGCGCGTAAACTGGGATGTTGAAAGAGTCGCGTTTTTCTCTGCTGATTAGACCCTGAAAGCGCGTTTTAGGATTAGAAAATTTTGTCATAAAAAAAAAAATTGTTACGTCTTTATGGACCTGTAAGTGATACTATTATATTTGTTGGTAAAATTAAGAATAATGCATAATTACAAATGTACCCTTAATTAATTATCTTAATAAAGGTACGTTCAAAATTAATTATGTGAAATTTATGGGATTGAGATATGGGTAAAAAATTTACAATTGTCTAAAATATCAAGTAATTAGAAACAAGCCAACTTTAAATTTAAAAAAAAATAAAATTGGAGTATGATGCATGCATGACAAGATCTTGGGTTATAGTCCAACGCAACACCGTAAGTTACGTGCATGATGACATTTATCCTGCCTCTATACATATATTTTCCATTAAATAAATATTGTACATACATAAAAATACTACATATTAATTGATAAAATACTACTCTCTCTGTCTCATACTCGATTGGGCATTCACTATTTGACTTGTGTTTTAGAGAGCGAGTTGTTTATTAATAATTGAAATGACAAAAAAAAAATTAAGTTGGGGTATGATAGTGCTACCCTTCATCTATCCTATCATGCTTTAAAAGTAATTTTATCATTTCATATACTATAAACAACTCGCTCAATAAAACACGAGCCGAAAAGTGCAATGCCCAATCGAGTTTGGGATAAAGGGAGTATATATTAATTTATTGTATATATGTATGAAGATGAATATGATAATAAGTACCTGATGGACGAGGTCATCCCAAGCATCCTGAAAATGAGTACCGAAGAGATGGCCGGCGGCGCCCTGGTTTGTGGGGTCGTGGCAGGTCCGGCCCAAGCAAACCAAGAACATGGATCCACCTCTCTTCATTTCTTTTGATCTGAAGCCCAAGAAGTTGCCTAAATCATTCTGGAATTGTTTCTTGTATTCAATAGCGGTGGCCTGAGTTGCGCCGTGGACGAACACTTTTCCCTTGTTGTACGCCCCTGATTTCTTCTCTAATACCCCTTGCGGAACCTATACATACATATATATATATAATTACTCCATCAAATAAAATACTATGTAATTAAATCTCAAACTGCTTTCAACCTTTTTATCTAAAACTTGTAGGAGCTATTATATTGTATCGCCTTTTCAAAAGTTTAACGACTTGACACACAAATTTGCCATTTATATCAACTCATCATACTGGGAGAGGACTCAAGTATAATAGTAGTAATTTCTCATATTTAACTTTGTAAATTAAAAAGAATGGAATATATGGAGTACATCAATCTAATTGGCAAAATGGTAAATTTTAAATACATCCCCATTAAGGAATACTACAAATGCCTTTATATCAATATTCTCGTTCGGGTAAGCTTATATAAATATATAGTATTAGTTGTAAAAAAAAATATTTTATCTAGGAAAATTTAAATAATATTAAATATAAGTTAATTTTCTTATATAAAGTTATTTATATTCCATCAAGAAATCGTTAGGGAATTAAACGAATTTAATTTAAAGAAAAATAATTAATTAACCTGAGATAGCCAGTGCAATGAAAAAGCCGAATAGAAGATGTCAATAGACTTGGCCGGAAAGAGGCGGCGGTAAAAGGATCCAGGAACTCCGGCGACAAAGTAAGAGCGCTGGGCGTCGGAAGCGAGGCAGTCCTCCATGCTGCCGCCGCCGTAGGGGGGGAGGAGCTGAAAGAGGGTATTAAAATCGTTTGAAGGCAGATCCGAAAAGAAGGCGGAGAACTCCGGCGCCTCACAGCCCGCCGCCTCGTACCGCTTAATCATATGTTTGATAATAACCTCCACCGTGTACACGGTGTTGCTTCCACATGAGCACCCCAGGTCTGCCACCGTGAACCCGGATTCCGCCGAGCTCAGCCCAACGCCGTCCAGAGTCTCCTTCAAAAGATGGAGCATCATCCGAGCATGTTTCCCCTGAATATGCAGATTATATATAGATTAACTTTGAAATTTTATTAAAAAAAATATTGATCACATAATTTGTCTATTGTCCGGATTTTGGTCTATAAAAAAATTCATCTGATTTAGTCTTGTCCAATTTTGGTCCTAAAATCGCTGCAAATTTGAAAACATCGTCGCCTTCCCATCCTCGATGTCCTCCAGCGCCGGGGCTTAATTTGGACTATACACAATCATGGGGTGGGGGGGGGGGGGGAATTGGACATTTGTGTGACATAAAAAGACACATTTTTTATATTCCGACGATTTTGGAATCAAAATTGGACAGTAAACATGTTGTGGGAAAAAAAAACTTTTCAACCATAACGAAGTATTAATGTTGGAAAAAATAAATTGTGATGAAATTTCATAAAGAAATTAAGTATACCTGAGATTGAGAGTTGTTGACGTAGCTTGTTTCTGCTTTGCCTCCAGCCATGCTGAGGGTTTTCTCAAGGTTGATGTTAGAAACAACGAGGTTGTTAGTCATTTGAGGCATGTTATAGGAATATGTGTAGTGGGACTGGGTGTATATTAATATATGATAGTATGATATTTGATTTGGTGTGTGTGCGCGATTGTGAGGATGAATGTGGTGGGTTTATATACACAAAGGGTAGAGGTAGAATCCAATGGGTGTTTTAGCACTTTAGTTATTTTGTCGGTATGAAAAGTATGGATGATCCAACAGTAAAACATGTCATTTCTCTCTCTCTCTCTGCTGCCTTTTTCTACCTAATTTATTTTCTCTTTTTGAACAGCCTTTTTCTACCTAATTATAACAGTGAACCGCGATAATCGCCAAAAAGTTGAATAACGTATGATCTAACCACTTTATACCACCTTTGTTGTAAATAGCATATGATCATCATTTTATTGTAAATACATTGTAGTAATAGTCATCTTACAAAATATTTATTATTCAAATAGATTTATTTTTGAATGTGAATCTCATTTAATTGTGTTATATGACTCGTGGACTTAAAAGAACTTCAATTTAATTATGTTCAAAATAATTAATTGGAACATGACTCGTGTATGAGACTATTTAACACAAGATCATGTCTCTCTTTTTTTCTTTTGCTGCTCAGCACTTTATGGTAAATATATTTATTAGAAGTTACTTTAAAAGTGATGTATATGTGTTGTATTCAAAAAATTACGAAACAAGATTTATGATGTGGCTATCTGATTTGGTACTACAAACAAGTATTTATGAGAGTGAGATGCAATCAATGAAGAACAAAGCGAATGTTCCTCATTGAATGTTAATGATGAGAGTTCAAAGCTGGGAAGTAAATGCGAGAGGATTTGGGTCAATGGCCTCTTTTGTTGGCTGAAAAAGCCGTTATATTGAATGTGAATTTTTCTGACCCTTTGAGAGTCTTAACTCCTAATATTTATTAGTACAAATCCATTAGTTGGTCTTACTCGCCTTTCAAGAGAGCTTGACCAAGCATTAAATGTTTTCCAGCCAAGTTGGACTCTAAAATCCTATTATATCAACATAAACACGTTTCCAACTCCTGAAGCGCGGCAGTTGCAGGTGATATACGGATATTTGCGCCTATTCTTTTCTCTTTGAGTCCGCGGCTATAGGACCAGCAATTTCTTCAGAGGCTTCTCGGCCATTTGGGGGGAAATTCTCTGATATTGGATGTTTACGTGTTTAGTTAGCCAAAATCAGGCTTTGGTAAGTGGAAAATCCTTGACCTAAATCTCCCTTATCACATTCGCAGGCTCTCGATCACGGATTCCATCAAATTCACTAACTATGGCTTGATTCTTCACATATGCTACTAGATCGAAAGAGTGATTCGACAAAATGGGCTAGGCGAACTCGCCGGCCTTCTTGAGTAGACGGGCGACTTGACGACCTGGCGTGGCGACTCGCAGGGTGACTAGGCGAGATGGGCGAAGGCGAACTCGCCCAAGCTACTTCTTGGCTTAAGCGACGGACGACTTGCGGGCGAGTTGCCCGGAAGTGGGGTGAACTCGCCCGCCATCTTGGCGAGTTGCCCGGGCGTGGGGCGAACTCGCCCACCCTCCTGGCAACATGGCGACTTGCGGGCGAGTTAACCCGGGAGTGGGGCGAACTCGCCCACCATCATGGCGACTTGCGGGCGACTTGCCCGGGAGCGGGACGAACTCGCCCGGCCTCTTGCGTGTTGGGCGAGTTGCCCGGGATCGGGGCGAAATCGCCCGGCCTCTTGCGTGTTGGGCGACTTGCGGGCGAGTTGCCTGGAAGCGGGGCGAACTCGCCCGCCTTCTGGGCTAGATGGGCGACTAGGCGACTTGGCGCGGTCAACTTGGGCGTTCGCTAGTAGCGGCGTACTCGCCTAAGCCCTTTCTTAGTGTCGGGCGAGTTGCCCGGTAGCAGGGCGACTTATGGGCAACGTGGGCCGAGTTGGGTGATCGAGTTCGCCCTTATTCTGGGCAACTCGCCCAACACTCAAGTCTTCTAGGCGAGTTGGGCCGTTCTTTTAAATTTTTACAACATGCCCAAATAATTAGGCACACAATAATATGTAGTAGAGTGGATTTCATCCATGATTACTAGAGTTTCTTGTCAATCCTGCCTAGCTAATAGCCTAAAATTGAGAAGTGACAATATATTTTAAGTGAAAGTGGCAATGTTTTTAACTTTTAAGTGAAATTTTTTTTAGATCAAATTAAGTTATAATATGTATTTACGAAATACACGACAGTGATACATTTTCTTTAATTAGACATAACAGTGATATATTTAATACGAAAACTTATAAATTTTAAATGGAAAGTGATATTTTGTAGTTCAAAATGTATAATATATTAAAAATGGCATTTTTAAATATTAAAATAATAATGTTTCAAGTGAAAAGTGAATAAATTTTCCAGTTTAATAAAATATATGCTTTAAAGGGTGTAAAATATAAAAATGATATATGTTTCACAAGAGGAACTCTTGCATGAGACGGTCTCACGATGATACGGTGTATAAATTAGAACATTGACACTTTAACACTTTTTAAAGGATGAATGTGATGTGTGCTGAGTTGTACCACGTCTCATGCATAAGACCGTCTCATATGAATTTTTATTTATTCACAAAAAGTGACTCATTTCAGTGAGAGAGACAGAGGAGTGATTCGTTTCAGTTTTTTTAACGGATTATTGAATTGAATTTGAGAGCGGATAGGGTCTACGGTATAAAAACGGGTCGATTTGAGATGAGTTTGACCAGTCTCATGATCCACCATATCAAAAAACAATTGGACCCAGGACCCGCCCCACCCAATCCCCAGACCCACCACCGAGTCCAACCTATCCTATCCAACCTCATCCTACACTAATTTTTTTTTTGTTTTAAAATACAAAATATTTTTATTTTGATATCAAATATTTTAATTAAAACTATTGTAGTTTAATATAGTACTTAATATTTATCCATATACATATATACACAAATATATATATGAATATTGTTGAGGAAAATTAAATAAACAAATTAATTCTACACACCTCTCTACAAGTTCGGACTTTTAGACGAAATGGAATTTTTTCATGGTGTCAGAGCCTCTGGCTCAGCCCAGATCTTGAGTTCGATTCCCGTAGAAAGCACTCCACTCATTTAAATTGTCTCTCTAAACTTAGGAAAAGCAACAAGAGAGTCTTTCCTTTCATTAAGAAAATTTTTATAGTGATGTAGTTAAGTTATTCCCATTTTTCTTTATCTATTGGTGGCAAGGCGCCGTCTTAACCTTCCCTGAACAGGATCGCTCCCGCACCTGTAGCGTTCGTGATCAGCCTCCTCACTGTGTATCGACTGAAACCCTTTTCTTTCTCTCTCCTTTTTTTTTGCGTATTCTATTATTGTGTTTTATCGTGCTTAGGTTACTAATTGCAGAGCACATCGTAGAATTATCTCTGAGTATGCATGGTTATCGGGGCAGCATTCTAGTCCAAATTCAATTCTCTGCCAATTTTTTTTAAAATTAAATAATAACATGAATTCATTATATCACATCATAGGTAATAGTGTTGTTCAAACCACTTGAACCATTCTATTTCGTTATTATATCATGCCTAGTTATATAATTATCAAAACATATACTAGTGCATACTTAAATTGATTAATATGTATATATATATATATATACTAGTACGTAACCCCGTGAATATCGCGGGATTGAAAAAGCAATTACAATATTATTGTAGATTAAATATTTTAAACATTTTATTAATATAATTAATGTAATTATAGACATAATTTTAGTTTTTAATATTGTATATATATAATATACTTCCTCCATCTCGAAAAAAGTTTTACATTTTATCATTTTGGGAGTCCCAATCAAAGTTTTGCATTTTCTTTTTTGAAAATTTGTGGTTCTATTTTTCTTAATAATTATTTCTATTTTTATTCAAAATTACTTCGATTGAGAATCAATAGACTCAATACCCACCTCTCTAATCACTCTATTTCAAAATACTTAATTTCTATTTTAAAATCCTTCAAACAATTAGACTTTTTCCAGCGATTTTGTATAATATTAAGATTAAGATTAAAATATATAGTATTAAGATTAATATATAAAAAAATCTACTTAAATCTCTCCCTCAAATCTTATCAAATATCATATTTGTATATCAACATTTGAAAAATCTTCTTCTCTTTCCAACCAAATATCACTTATGAAAAAATATTTCTCGAAATTCAAAACTAAGAAAGCAAGAAATATACAAAATTAAATCATATTAATAAATTTATTAAATTAGAAAAATCGCTATGAATAGAAAAAAAAAGAAACTCATTTATAATCAATTCATAACACAAATTACTTAATTCATAATATTAGGATTAAGATTAAAATATATAGTATTAAGATTAATATATAAAAAAATCTACTTAAATGTCTCCCTCAAATCTTATCAAATATCATATTTGTATATCAACATTTGACAAATCTTCTTCTCTTTCCAACCAAATATCACTTATGAAAAATTATTTCTCGAAATTCAAAACTAAGAAAGCAAGAAATATACAAATAAAGTCATATTAATAAATTCATTAAATTAGAAAAATCGTTATGAACAGAAAAGAAAAACTCATTTATAATCAATTCAGAACACAAATTACTTAATTCATCAAATAAAAAAAAAATTATTTATAATTAATTCAGAACTCAAATTATTTATCTTAATACTCCCTGCAATATACATAACAAATTCATCAAATTAGAAGAATCATTATGAATAAAATTACAACCGCTAAAAATTAAAAAATACGTATATTTATCCTCAAAACAATTCACACTAACTAATTTAAAACTCAAATTACTTACCTCAATACTTCATGTAATATGATACATTGGTAGATATATTTTTGTAAGTGGGACGTGGGCGATAATCAATACTTATACTTAATATATGATATTTATTGTGTCGAAAAAAGATATATGATATACATATGGATAAACATAGTTTAAACGCTTATCTTATACTTAATATATATGATACTATATACATGGATTTAAACGTATTTAATTTACATTTTAATATTTAATTTAACTTTTAATGAGAGTGCACGATTTTAAAATAAAATAATCTGATTGAATTGAGTTTTACGCAAATTGACTTTCGCCACATAAGCTGAATCAGGTTTACCAATATATATATAGTATTTAAGATTAAGATTGAATCAGGTTTACCAATATATATATAGTATTTAAGATTAAGATTAAGATACTGTAGCCTGAAATATTTCAAGATCTTTCCAAGATCAAAGGCTGGCTCGAAGTTTGTGCCAATTGGGGCATGCCTTTACTTAACAAAACAACTACCAACGGAAAAACCCAATTTGCCATACAAAATCATGATTAGATAGACGACTAATTATCGGCAGTTTAGCTTTATTAATCTTGGCTTATATATTTTAATTAGAAAAGGGAACCATCAACCAGTTATACTGCGTATTTCATTGCAGTGAATAATCATGTAATACTTATTACCATGAAACCTATTTTTTATTGTACTAAAGACGGTTAGTTGCAATAGTCTCCAAAAGTAATTAACTGCTTTATTGTCGTTTATATAAAGTCGCCACTAATTGATGAACATAATTTTGACTTGAACCAAATGGAATATATATATGTATGAAGCTTAGATTAGGGAGATCTAAATAATGATGACAATCTTCTTTGTAGAATCGCTAAAAAAAAAGTGCATTTATGATTTAACGATGCTTTTGACGGGCGAAAGTCAATAGTAGATTTGAGTGTCGCAAAATTTTGCAACGAATTTGGAGCACATAGCCAACTTGAAACCACAACAAATATCGTCATAAATTTGAGACGATCACTTGGTTGTTGCAAAATATTTTTATTTGTTAAATAATTACATAAAGTCATAAAGTATTTGTTACGTCCTTGTGCCTAGGAGAGTGTATTAGGGATATTAACTTTTTATAAGTTCGAACTTTTAAATGAGATAAAATTCTTTTATGATATTAGAGCCTTCAGGCTCACGCTCAGAACTTGAGTTCGATTTCCGTAGAAAGCAACTCCACCCGTATTAAATTGTCAACTCTGTTGTTAGTCAAAATATTTGTTTAGATGATGTGGCTTTGAATTTCAACCAACAAACAAAGTCAAGTGTTTGATTTCTTGACAAATAACACTCGGAAATTCTTTTATTTCTTTCCTTCGCAAAGTAACAACTTCGTATCTGAATTTGACCAAAAGTCCCTTCTTTATTGGATTTAATCCTATTTATATTACATTCATCAGCATGAGGTGCCGATTTTCCTTTCTTCATCTCTTGATTCATCGCCACCTGGTCTAGATGAGAGTGTTGCTTGAACTTTTTGGGTTGAAACTTGTTGAACAAGCTTCCAGGCAGGCTGCTCAGTCATGCTTATATTGCCTTATGGCTCGAATAGAATTGAATAGGAACGTTGCTCGGCCCAGCCGAGTAGGAGTGTTGCTCGGTCCCTCGGCCACGCAGGTAATGTGGAAGCCGAGCTAGGTGTATGGTGTTTGCCGCGCGATTTATGGCGAGATCGATCGATCCTCGCTTGAGGTCAAAAGGCCGAACTCCTTCTCGTGGCGGTTGTTCGACTGTCCTTCATCCTTACCCGGACAGAGAGCCTTCGAGTCTTTTTATCAGAAGCACAAACCACTGAGGATGCTTATGAAAGTGAATTAGGGGGCAAAGAATTCGCATATGATGAAGAGAAAAAGTAAAATCCCTCCACAAGTCTACTGTCCGTAGACTTCAATTCCCATTATCTGCTTCCTAGGACGAGCAGGCTCATTCCGCAGGATACTACCCGAGGGGACCGATCATGCTGCTCACCCGCCGAGGCGGGCAACCAAACAGGAGTCCATCATCATCTCTGACTCATTCGAAACACCTGGATAGGGCCTATCCAGCTTATCCCTTTGACCATTGAAGCAGGTCATTATTGACTGCTATCAACAATAGCCCCCAGGTCGGTTGGTTGGAGAATCCGACAGAGCGGGCTGTATCTCTACTCCTGCCGAGGACCGGGATGGAACCCTTGCTCGGCCCATGGTCTTTTCTTATTCGGTATTGGTTAAAAATAAACTTATCCTCCAAGAAATGAGGTGACTCCTCGGGTTCCGACTTGTCTGATTCGCACCGACTTTGGGCGGCGTTCCACGGCTGTAATCATTGCGAGTGGGCGACGCGCTGCTCGGTTTTGAGGGGGTGCCGACCACGCGCCCTTATCTTTGCAGATTAGTCCCTCGATATTTTGAAATTGCGGGGTAGGCACCTAAAAAAATTGGGTCTATAAATACCTCTTTTTCACACTTTTTCCATCTCTTTTCGTTTTTTCTCATTGCATTCAGACTTAAAACGTAGAAAACTAAAAAACCCTTTCTCACCGTTCACCTTCGAAATCTCCGGCAACTCTTCGTCTTCGACCGGTCTCCGTTCGATTCCTTCTATAGGTAAAACCTGAATATTTTCCCTTTCTAGTTTATCCTGTTTGTTGTTGGTATAGAACATATGGAGGTGAGCACTTCTAGTTCAAGCAACGCGGCACGGCAGGCCCGCCGCCGTTTGTTAGGTAAAGGCCCGATTGGCGAAGTCTCTAGTGCTCCGGTGGCAAAAGGGCCGGTGATTCATGTTTCCGATAGTGCTTCTTTACACGATACTTCCGACGTGATTCGGAGTGTGGGGTTGGAAAATTCTGAGGATGGCCATGAAGGCGTTGGCGGCCGAGGGGGGGTATGGTTTCAAAACCTTTTGAAAAACCTCCGAGCCCCTCTTACGAGGCCTACGTTCGGGAGAACGTGTGCCCTCCCCAAGTTCAGCCCCGCAAGATGGCGGAGATGGGTTTCGGGGCCTCCGACGTGGGGAGTGTAATGAAGGAGGCCCAACTTCTTAAACTTCGGCGGAGATTTCGGGTTCCGCAAGATGTCTTCTTTTTCGCTCCTGCAACCGGCGAGAGGGCCGATCAGCCCTCTAGGGTGTATTGCGGTTAACCTTGACACCATGGAGGTTGGGATAAGGTTCCCCCTCCACTCGGCTATCTCCAGATTGCTCGTCGAGTGGAACATTTCGCTGACTCAAATGCACCCTAACGGGTGGTGGATCATAATGGGGGTTCTAACCTTGTTCAGGCTAGAACATTGCTCGGCCTTCCCAAATGCTCGGGAACTCGCCTCCATCCTTCAGATTTTGGATTCTTCAGGCAATCCGGGGTGGTGTCATGTCAAGGCTCAATCTCATATAAAATTGGTAGAGAAAGTGCCGACCAAGTTGAAAAACTGGAAGCAAAAATTCTGGTTTGTGGGGGGCGACTGGCGTAGCTGGGATGGGTCGAGCAATCGGGATGCTCGGCTCGACGTGCCTACCGATTATCAGCGTTTAAAAAGTAAGATTGTGGCTCTTTCATTAAACATAATTGTACTAATTTTAACTTCTTTCTTTGTTGGCAGAACCAGACCCGTTGCCGAGCAGTCACCCCTGGGAATCTTTTAAAGAAGTTGTCAATCTTATCCGTACTCGCCCTTTCCGTGCTCGGTCTGTTAGCTATCTATCTACCAGTCTTCGACGTGAAGAAGCCAAACTCCGAACTGCCTCACCACGACCCGCTTACAAATTTAACGCCAAACTCGAACTCAGCCTCACCACGACCCCGTCTGATTTCAACGATTAGATACATTCTTTAGTACTTTCCCCTTTTAAATGCTCTTTCCACTGCCCTTTTCTTATTCGTTTTCTTATTTCGTAGAAACTCCCTTGATAATTGTTGATTGGCCCGCTGGTCCCGCTGATTTTGAGGAAATGGGTCGTCGTTTGAGCGTGGGTGAGCTCCAGAAAATGGCGAAGGAGAGGGAAGAGCATGAGGAGAAGAAGAAAGTAGATGATGCTGCCTCGGCTGCTTTGGCCGAGCATGGGAGTTCCAGGCATAAGAAAAAGAAAGCTCCCACATCTTCCCCTGCCGAGGCAACTTCTCGGCCGAAGAAAATGGTGGTACGCGACATCTTGGCAGAGGAAGAGGAGACTGGGTCGCCACCCCCCAAACGCGCCTCTACCCGAGGTCCCTCGGCCATAGGGGCGAGTTCTGCAGCCGGTCCCCAGCCACGGGACGAGGGGGGGCCTTATCTCTGAAACTAGCCGAGATCCCCGTGACCATTCTTTCTTGGGATGGGATACCAGCCGTGCTGAGGAGTGAGTCTTTTCTTGATTTATTATATATCTCTTTTTTTTTTTTAAGAATTATCCTCATACCATACTTTTTTTCCTAGGATTGCTAGGTTTTGGTTGAAATATCCGGATGATGTTGAGCAATATATGTGCTCGGCCGACCCCGACCCCATCGCCCAACTGCCCGATCCTCTGAAATTTCCCACTCTTGGGGTTACTAGATCGCACACCACCGAGCTGGAAAAATAGCTTCAACTCAACAACGTTCAAGACAACCTTAGGACGAGCATTATCATGGGTAGCCACGCACTGATCGCGGCCGAATTTGTTGGTTCTCAAATTGTCGTCCTTCAAGGTGTGATGGATAAGCTTGATGAGAAGAACTGGGCAGTGGAGGAGAAGAAGAAAGAGGCCTTGGCTGAGGTCGAAAATCTGAAGAAAACGGTGGCCGAGCTTGAGAGCTCAAAGCATTGGCTGAAAACCGAAAAAGCGGATCTGGTCGGGGAGAGGAAGAAACTGGAAGGGGAGGTGTCCTCGCTAGTTTCCAAAGCTAACGATCTGCAGGACAACCTTCAAAAGACCCAGCAGGAAGTGGAGGATCTCAAAACGGCCATGGTTGAGATGGTGTTGAAAGTAGAGCACGATGGCACGGTTAACTATGGCTATCTTTATGCCGCTGGTGACAACATTAGCCAGGTCCATCAGCTGGCTCCTGAGTTCGACTTGCAGCCTCTCTTCCGTGAGCTATTAAAAAGCCTGGCGGACAATCCACCCAACAACGTTCCCCTCCCACTCACTGATTTGGTCGGGCTAGGATGTCAATTTCCTCCGAAGACCAAATTGATGGATACTCAACAAGATTCAATGGATGAGGAAGGAATGGTCCAGGGATCTTCCAGCCCAGCCGATCAAGCTATGGAGTCTGGTCGAGCAATGGAGAATGTTGCAGCGGAAGCAGTGGCCGAGGAGGTGAATGTTGTTGAGCCCGGGCCGAGCATTGATCCAGCTGAGGAGAATCTGCCGCCGACCGAGTAAGCTTGCCTCCCCCCATATCATCTGGCGAAAAGCCAATCTCATCATAGAGGATATGATAATGTGGGGATTCTTCACCGATCTTGCTTTCTTTCCAGTCTGAACTTCTAAAAACTCTGCTCTCGTTATTTACCAGTACTTTCTAAGTTTAAAGTTTGTAAGGACAAGTGCATGGTTGTAATGCCCCCTTTTTTGTTACTTGGTGATGTATCTAATGCTACTATTATCTTTTTGATGCTTATCGATGAGTTTATTTGTATCTTGGCTTACTTTGCTTAGTATTCTCGTTGATCGTCTTGTTTAGGTGCGGTCTTTGATCGTCTTACTTGTTAAATGCAATCTTTGACCGTCTTATTTTGTTACTCGTCTTATTTGGACGCGAGGATGTCTAGCTCGACGTATAGTTGTCTTACTTTTGTGCAACTTTGCCGTCTTATTGTTATGCGGCCTTGGGCTAGAGCTCGGGTTGGTCGCCCCTATTCTTATAGTGGGGGTGACCGGATAATCTTGGACTTAACCATTTACAGGCTTCATCCATCGCCCTTTTTTTTTTTTTACCTTTCGGACCCGAGCTATGCCGTTGGTCGGCTCGGCCCGGGTAGAGTATTTTCAGCGTCGTCTTGCTCGCTTTACTCGGCCCAGTATATGCTACACACTAGTTTATGTGTTTTTTCGAATAGAATTAACAATACACAAAGGTGTGTTACAAGTTTTTTCTTTTTTATATATGTATTATTTTACAAACAAACGTACATCCGAAATACTCAAACGAAAACTAGTTGCATATGAGCGGTATCTTAACTATATTGTACTCATTTCATTTTTACTGTTTTGTTTTCTTTCTTTTTTTTAAAGAGAAAAAAGATAATAGACGAGAAACGTAATACCTATAAACTTATTGATAATATTTCTTAAGGTTGGCCGCGTTCCAGGAATATTGGGTTGGCATGTCCTCTTTATCCAATAGCTCGTAAGCTCCGTTTGGCAGTTTGTCTTGGATACGGTATGGCCCCTCCCATGTTGGGCCGAAAACTCCGGGTGGTACTCCTGTTATTTTGCGTAAAACCAAATCTCCCACTTGAAAAGTCCTGATCTTCACTTTGGAGTTGTAATATTTTGTTGACCTTTGCTTGTACACGGCATTCTTGGTTTCAGCATGCAAACTCTTCTCATCCAAAAAATCGAGCTCAGCTTCCAAAGCCTCGTTGTTTGGTTGTTCCCCGAAGTTGAGGACCCGGTGTGTGGGTGTACCGAGCTCGACCAGTATCATTGCTTCGGATCCATATGCTAGCGCGAAAGGAGTTTCACCCGTGGACGTACAATGCATAGTGCGATAAGACCACATGACATCCGGTAATTCGCGCCCACATCTTCTTGAGATCGTCGGGTCTAGTCTTCAAAGTGCGCTTGATGATCTTGTTAACTGCTTCGACCTGACCATTAGCTTGAGGATGGTAAGGTGTGGAGAAATGTTTCTTGATTTGCCACCTTGCCAGAAAAGTGTGGATGCGGTTTCCGTCAAACTGCTTTCCGTTATCCGTAACTATTGACTGGGGAAGCCCGAATCGACAGATGATCGTTCGCCATATAAACCGGATCATTCTACTTTGGGTTACTTTCTTCATTGCTTCTCTCTCGCCCATTTGGTGAAGTAATCGACCGCTACAACTGCGAACTTGAATCCTCCTTGAGCGATGGGAAAAGGACCGATGAGATCAATTCCCCACTTAGCGAATGGCCAAGGACTGTAGACTGAAACCAATTCCTCGGGTGGGCAACGGATGCCTGGGGCAAACACCTGGCACCGATGGCATGACCGAGCAAGATTGATGGCGTCCTGTTTCATGCTTGGCCAATAGTAACCTTGGCGAATGGTTTTGAATGCCAAAGCTTGCCCGCCTGAATGGTTGCCGCAAACACCTTGGTGGATTTTAGCTAGCACAATCTGTCCCTGTTCAATAGTTATACAAAGAAGTAAAGGAAGGGAATAACCTCTTTTGTACAATCATTGCTCTACCACGGTAACATGAGCAGCACGCATCCTCAGCTGACGTGCCTTTGTCGGGTCACTCGGTAAAGCCCCAGTCTGAAAATATCGCAATATGGGAGTCATCCAGGTTTCTTCTTCGATGTCGACCTCCATTTGCATGATGGTCGAGTTCACAATTGATGATAGAGATTGGGTGGTGACAGTTACGTCTATCAGGTCGACCTCACCTTCAGTTGTGGCTAGTCGAGCCAAAGTGTCTGCCCATGAATTCATTTTTCTCGGAATTTGTTCAATGTATACCTGGGAAAATTGCTACATAAGCCCCTTGATGAAGGCCTGATAGCGAATCATTTGGTCGCCTTTTGCCTCGTATTCCCCCCTAAGTCGGCACACTATCAATTGAGAGTCGTTGTAGATCAGTACTCTCCTGACACCCAAAGCCATTGTTAAATGTAGGCCGACGATTAATGCTTCGTACTTAGCCTCATTGTTGGTCGCCGGAAAATCGAAACGGCCGAGTTGAAAACCTGTCGGGTTGGGCTAATTAATACTACTCCTGCCCCGACACGAGTTGTCGTGGACAACCCATCAACATACATGTGCCATGGCCGATCAAGGTCCTTATTTGGGCCTTGGGGATACGTGAGCTCGGCCAAGAAATCCTCCATGACCTGTCCTTTGATGGCTGTTTGGGGAGCGAATGTGATCCTGAATTGCCCAATCTCTAGTGACCATTTGAGGAGCCGACCAGCTGAGTCGGGTCGATGTAAAGCTTGTCGGAGTTGGAAAGTAGTAAGCACTTCTATTTGATGATCGAAAAAGTATGCCCGGAGCTTTCGGACACTCATAACGAGTGCATAAGCCAATTTCTCTAAAGGAGAGTATCGAATCTCAGCATCCCGGAGTATTTGACTCACATAGTATACGGGTAGTGTTGCTCGGCTCTCCTCTCGTACTAACGCGACACTGATCGCTTACTCGGATGCAGCTAAGTAAAGGAAAAGCTTCTCTCCTGGTACAGGCTTTGATAAAGTTTGCGTATCAGCGAGGTAAACCTTTAAGGCTTCAAAAGCCGCCTGGCACTGCTCGGTCCATTGGAACTTGCCCTTTCTTAAGGCATCAAAGAAGGGCTTGCACCGGTCTCCGGTCTTAGAGATGAATCGGTTCAATGAAGCCAAACATCCTGTCAGCTTTTGCACTTCCTTGACATTTCGTGGGGGGTGAATATCGATGATTGCCTTTATTTTGGAAGGATTAGTCTCAATCCCTCTTTGGCTGACCATATGACCGAGGAACTTACCCGAATGGACTCCAAAGCTACACTTCTTCGGGTTGAGCTTCATTCGGTAAGCTCGAAGTATATCGAACGTTTGGGCTAAATGGCCCAGATGGTCATTTCGATGGAGGCTCTTTACCACTATATCATCGATGTACACTTCCACTGAGTGGCCGAGGTGCGCATCGAACATTCTATTTACAAGACGTTGATACGTTGCTCCTGCGTTCTTCAAACCAAAAGACATCTGTTCCCAGCAGTACATATTTTTCTCATTGCAGAAGGATGTATCTTCCTGATCATCGGGATGCATCGGAATTTGATGGTATCCCGCAAAAGCATCCATGAATGTCATCAGCTCATGGCTGACCGTATTGTCGACCAAGTGATCAATATGGGGCATCAGAAAGTTATCTTTCGAGCATGCTTTATTCAGATCCGTGAAATCAATGCATAAACGCCATGAGCTATTTGCTTTTCTCACTAATACGAGATTTGCTAACCATCTCGGGCTCTTCACCTCTCGAATTAACTTATTGTCGAGTAACTTCTTAATCTCGATACTAATTGCTTCATATTTCTCGAGATCGAACTTCCGATGTTTTTGGATAACTGGTTTCGAGTCCAGATTTAGATTTAATTTGTGGCACGCCACCATTGGATCGATTTCGATCATGTCCTCGTGAGACCAGCAAAAACATCGAGATTCGCCTTTAGGAAAGAAATTAACTCCTCCCGCAAGGGATTTAGGAGCTCAGACCCAATCAACACTTCCATTTCAGGTCGAGTAGGATGCACTGATATGGCCTGCAACTCCTCAACTGGGGTTGCCGGGCGTTTCTCGCGCTTTTGTCGGGGATCCTGGATAAGGCCGGCGGTTTGTAAACCATCCTCGTACGGCTCGTACCCAATTCTGGGGTCCAGGTCAGGCAGCTCCCTTTGGTGTGGCCGGGTATCCTCTTCCATGACCACCGTTTGATGCTCGACTGGTGGAGACGTCACTTCATCAACGTTATTTCCTCCGGAAGGGGTACTCGACTCGCCCACCTCTCGCATCTCTACGTCTACCATGACCACCGTCTTGAACTTGGCCGGCCCTATGGATAGTAGGCATTCCCAAGCTTTCCTTTGACCGCCTTTCACCGTGCCCGTCCTAACTTGGTGGGGAACTTGACACAGTAATAGTAAGTTGACCCCGCTGCCCTAAATTCCCGAATGAAAGGTCGGCCAAGGAAACCATTGTAAGTATATAGACGATCAATGATTATGAAATCAGCCTGCCTGGTAAGCCGGACCTTATCATCGTATGTTGAGATAAGTTCCACCGGCAACCGTATCATTCCACGAGGGAAAGTCACTGCATCGCCAAATCCAACAACTTGATGGTCGTAAGGCTCGATATAGGACGATAAGTCTCCCACTTGTCCGACCATTTGATCCAAGGCCTTTTTGAACGTGATGTTTGCGTAGGATCCCGAATCAACTAAAAGCTTGTGCACCTTAATCCCATTTATCATGGCACTGATAACCAGAGAATCATTGTGTGGGCTTATGAGCCCACCCCAATCTTCTTCCGAGAAAACAATTTGGTGTGTCGGGGCTGGAGCGGTCTCAGCGACCGTCGAGCAAACCTGGTAGAGAGTTCGCATTGCCCGGAGCTCGGCTTTTTTGCGTCGTTCTGACAATGTTGGCTCTGGTTGGCATCCCCCGACTGGCCCATAGTCGGCCCGCAACATATTTATCTCTGGCAATGTGGGGTTCCCATTTCCTGAAGGCATCTTTTTCTTTCTCTTTTCTAATTGGTCTCGGAGGTCTTCTTCCTCATCATCGTCCGACCGAGCATGACCTTTGCCTCGGTCACCCACCAGCCTCCGATCGTTACGATCGTTATCCGTCCGGCGAGGAGGTGGGCAAACCAAGAAGTCGTCCAACTTGCCTTCTTCATATAAACGCCATAATTGACGTAGCAAGTCTCGGCAATCATCAGTGTGATGTCCTATCGACTTATGGTACGAACAGTATTTAGATGGATTTAACTTATCCTTTTCTTGCCTGATTTCTCGCGGCTTGCCGAGCCACTTCTTGTCTTTGATCCTCTTAAAATCCTCTTCCGGAGAGATGGCCAGCGTCTCTTGAAGTTGTTGAACTTTGCCCCCATCTTCGAACGGTTTCAAAGTCCCCGGGGCTCGATACCCTCCTCCTCCTGGTTTCCTGCCAGTCGAGGGCTTTCTGGTCCCCGTATCTTTGTCGCCCATTCTCTGAGCGAGGGCTTCTTGCATCCGGATTATGACCGTTGCTCGGTCCCGAAATTCCGTATATGAATGTGGCCAATTCTTGTTCATCTCTCGCCACATTTCGGTGTTTATAGTCAGGCCGCCGATGACACTCAAAAGCTTTCCGTCCTCCTCAACAGGCTCCCCCTCTTGAAGGAGCTTATCGAACCGTTCGACGTAGGCTCTATCGGACTCATCTGGTAGCTGACTGAAATTGACAACTCTCTACTTAGGTACTGGCCTAGAGGCCAAGGCTGAGAAATAGGATAAGAAGTTTTGCCCCAGTTGAGTGAACGACCGAACGGACCCCGCTGGCATGGACGAAAACCATCGATGTGCTCGGACTCCTAGCGACATAGGGAAAGTTCTTCATTGAGTGGCATTCGATGCCCCCATGGCAATCATGTAATTGGTAAATTTGCCCAAATGAACGTGTAGGTCCGCTTCTCCGCTAAAGACGGGGATCGGAGGCGGTTTTTGAGCTATCTTCTTTTGGATTGGGGCGTTGATGATGTCCGACGATAATGGCGTGGTGGGCAGCACCATTGCCGCTGAGCTAGTCCTGGCTCGGGCTTGGTCGGCTTGCAACTTCTCTATAGCTTCTTGCATTAATGCCATCTTAACCCTATCCATCCTAGGACTTTGAGTTTGAGCCCCAGTCGAGTAACCTAGTCGGCCCTGTATCGGCTAGGTGATGGCTTCCCGTCCGCGATCCCCGACCTTCCCGAGGTGGGTATGCACAGAGCCCCTTCTTTGGTCTTCGATTTGGTCCTGGCGACTCTTTGGATAATCTCCAAAATTCAGCGAGTATGACTGGCCTGGCTTGGCTCCTTCCATTTTTCGCCATTCATGGGCATGAACGGGTGCTCGTGGCCAGTAGGCTAGTAGACGAAACACGTTAGGAAGCGGCTTTTCTAGGGGTCGTGCACGATCGGGTTGGTCGGCGTTCACATGTTGCATATCACCACCATCCCTGTGAGAATGACCCAGGCTACTTCCCACATGTGATCGCTGCGGTTGGTCCTTATCTCGGCCAATTTTTTCCTTGCACCGATCATCCTTTTCATGATCGCGCCGCACTTGAGTCAAATAAGCAAGGGCTTGTGCCATCTTTTGTCTATCCTTGGCCACATCAGCTAGGTTTAAAGGGTCGACCGCTGGTCCAGGCTAACTTCAGGCCAGCTTACTCGTAGCTGGCTCCATTAGCGATGTCTCACTTATGATCCCTTTGACGGTTGGACGTGAACTGGGTTCTTGAAGCTTAATTATAGTTGTGTGCTGTTCTTGAGATGATTGAGGTGAACTCACCAGGTCAACGGAAATATCGATATGATTTGGCTTATCTGCGCCCCTTGATTCGTCCCCTATGGGTCATATGTATCCACCCGAGATTTCTCTTCTTTCGTCAAGAAATCGAATCCAGTCAATATTTTCCTCATTTTTACGAAAATACCAGGGCGTTATCTCAAAACTGATTGGATCGAAAACAAGACCCTCCTTCTAGCGCCAATTGTTGTTAGTCAAATATTTGTTTAGATGATGTGGCTTTGAATTTCAACCAACAAACAAAGTCAAGTGTTTGATTTCTTGACCAAGAACACTCGGAAATTCTTTTATTTCTTTCCTTCGTAAAATAACAACTTCGTATCTGAATTTGACCAAAAGTCCTTTCTTTATTGGATTTAATCCTATTTATATTACATTCATCAGCATGAGGTGCCGATTTTCCTTTCTTCTTCTCTTGATTCATCGCCACCTGGTCTAGATGAGAGTGCTGCTTGGACTTTTTGGGTTGAAACTTGTTGAACAAGCTTCCAGGCAGGCTGCTAGGTCATGCTTATCTTGCCTTATGGCTCGAATAGAGTTGAATAGGAACGTTGCTTGGCCCAGCCGAGTAGGAGTGTTGCTCGGTCCCTCGGCCACGCAGGTAATGCGGAAGCCGAGCTAGGTGTATGGTGTTTGCCGCGCGATTTATGGTGAGATCTATCGATCCTCGCTTGAGGTCAAAAGGCCGAACTCCTTCTCGTGGCGGTTGTTCGACTGTCCTTCATGCTTACCCGGACAGAGAGCCTTCGATTCTTTTTATCAGAAGCGCAAACCACTGAGGATGCTTATGAAAGTGAATTAGGGGGCAAAGAATTTGCATATGATGAAGAGAAAAAGTAAAATCCCTCCACAAGTCTATTGTCCGTAGACTTCAATCCTCATTATCTGCTTCCTAGGACGAGCAGGCTCATTCCGCAGGATACTGCCCAAGGGGACCGATCATGCTGCTCACCCGCCGAGGCGGGCAACCAAACAGGAGTCCATCATCATCTCTGACTCATTCGAAACACCTGGATAGGGCCTATCCAGCTTATCCCTTTGCCCATTGAAGCAGGTCATTATTGACTGCTATCAACAAACTCGATGGGTCTCCTTCAAATGATGGAGTGAGAGAATTAAGCACACGAGTGAGGGAGAGTATTAGAAAAATTAAATAAATGAAATAATTACACATAACTCTATAAGTTCGGACTTTTAGATGAGACGAAATTGTTTCAGCGAGACTAGCAAATTTTGTTGTCAAGGGGTTCCATAGTGGCGGATTTAGGATTTAAAATTTGGGGTACATTTGAGTAGGATTTGAAATTTGGGATACGTTTAAGCATTTCTTTTAATTATACATAAAAAAAATACAATTTTAATTTTTTAATATAAGATATACAAGGGGGTTACATTTTATTTTGAGATACAACTTTACTCCATGTACCTCCCTCCCTCTGCCACTGGTTTTATGCGATATAGACTCATGTGTGAAACTCCACTTTATAATTGGAACCTTACTTTCTTTTAAATATTAGTTGGGTAGAGTCGTAAATTCAGGTTTCACATAATTTATATGTGATAAAAATCTGTCTCATATATGAGATCGTCTCAATCAAATTTTTTGACTAATACAAAAATTGGGACAAATCAAATGGATCAATAAAAATAATTAATACTAATAAATATTATTTTTTAATGAAAACAATTAATATTTTTTAATACACACGAAATTACATGATGTGCCGACTGTATAAAAGTTTTCGTCATTAATCAATGAATCAAAGATGCTAATTGGAGCTCTGACTTTGGAATATAATCCGTGAACTCAAAGCGAATATTCTATTCTTGATCTTGAATAACTTGGTCTCAAAAGACCTCTCCTTGTATTTTATTTCATACGTGTTAGTATAAAATTAATATTTATACGTGCAATACTTGTGTGTGGTGGTCTCATAGTGAGATAGAACATAATTTGAGATATAATATTTTGGTAATTTTTTGTGGGCAGGTTCTGCCCTGGGCAGAAAGCCTAGTAGACTTGATTGAGGACAGATTCTTGGGCGAACTTGATTGAGGGCAAAAGTTTTTTTAATAATTCTGTCCTGGGCAGAATCTGTCCATTTAGCACCTCTCATAATATTTTATCACTTTAAAAGGGATGGGCAAATTGATTTGTGCTAATTTGTATGAGACGGTTTCATACGAATTTTTTAATTATTTTATTACAATTAATTATATCTTTACATGACACCCTTCAAATTTCATACCGCGTCAATATAAAGAATATTAAGCAAAAATGTGCACCACAAATTAAAGGAAAAGATTGTTCATCTTTTTCTACATTTCTTTTTAGAGCGTGCAGCACGAAGTAAATAATTGTCTAATGTGAGCACCACCTTGGGAATATTTTAATTTTAATTGTTCATGCTTTTTCTATTTTTCATTTTTAGAGTATAGCACAAAATAATTAAATTACTGCCTAAGGTGCACCAAAAAGGGCAATTATTAACTTTAATTGTTTATCTTTTTCTATTTTCAATCTTGGGGTGCGCCACAGAATGTAACTGTGTAATGTGCATCATAACTGTTCTGGGCCTTCTAATGATAAATCATCCAGATTCATGTTTCATCGAAAACATATTTTAATCTTAACAAAATATATTAAAAATAAGTGACAACTAAAAGGGATTTAAAAAAAAAAAAACCAACGGTATGCATAACAAGAAATCAGGAAATTAAATTTTAAGAAAAGGTTTATATTTTTAGTGATCTTATATTGACTTTTGAACTAAAATAGATTTAATATTTTAGCTATTTTATCACTTTAAAAAGTGAGTAATTCGTAAATTTGATCGCACATATTTGATATTTATACTCGTGCTACCAAATCTGTGAGGTGAACTATATATATTTGAAAATATTTATATTTATTTATTACAACTATAATATAAGATAAGCTTTGTTTGAAGTTATTTTGTCGAGTAATTAAAAAAAATAATTATTAGTGCACATTTTAATGTCAAGAAAATAAGATAAAAACTTGTATGCAATATTGCATACAAGTGATATGTGCAATTGGGTCTTTTTTTTTTCTCGCGGTCAAGGGAATCGGGTTTTAGGGCAGATTGTTGGTGGGCCAATGGGCTTCTTCATCTTCTTCCTCGCGCGCGCAGCCGGATGCGGTCAGATTTCCTCTTCTTCCTATTCTCTTCTGGCGAATTTCATGGGCTTTATTCTTCCTCGTTCGTGCCCTAATTTTCTTTTTTCGCTCCGATTATTTGATGGAATAAGGTTGTTCAATTTGAAGTTTGGTATGAATTATTCGAGAAGAGAGAATATGTGTGTGGTGTTTGGATTACCCTTCAACACAAAGTGTGTGATGAAATTCAGATCTTTCTGCACTCTTTTCACGCAATTCTGTAAATCTGTAATTTTGAACTAAATATTTTTTTCGCGTTTGTACTGGTTTTTGTTCATGTAGTAACACTCTTTTGCTCATATGGTAACACTCTTTTTGTTCATGTAGTAACACATTTGTTCTTTAAATCTGTAATTTTGGACTGTGGATTTCTTTTCGCATTTGTACTGATTTTATTTATGTGGTAACACATTTTTCTTCATATGGTAACACGTTTTGTTCATGTAGTAACACATGTTTTTTTAGTAGTAATATATAACACTGTTCATATATCGTCGTAATACTATGTGAATACTCATGTGTTACCATATGAACAATAATGCGTTACCTTGTGACCCACGTTACCTTATGAATATTTATGTGTTACGATATATTTTATTATATGTTACGTAAGATATGAAGTTTTTTCAATATAACAATGTAGTAACACTTGTACATAGATGTAGTAACACACAAAAATTTGACAAAAAAAAAATATGTGCTCAGTAGGAATTGAACCTACGAGTACATACATTAACAATAGACCTGAACCATTAGGCCACAATAGCCCGTCTTTTGGCGGGGTGAGGCAGGCCGGGCTGCAAAATTTGGCGGGCTGTAAAATCTCAACCCAACCCACTAATTGGCAGGTTGCGGATTGTTGGGATTATACTGAAAAGTATGCTTTTTACTTTGTATAATCGAAACTGAATTTTCAGACTTATTTACTGAAATAAATTGTTTATCACTGATGCTTTAAATATGATTGAATGTTATATATATTTACTGCATAACTGTTCAATAATTCGTACGTGTTACACCGGAAGTTAATTTAGTGATACCGATCACAAAAGATTAAATTAACAGTCCCTTGTAACTAAAAAAGTACGCGTCATTCACGACCTAGATGGAAATGAACAACCATCGCGAAAGGTTGAGGTGTAAGGCTCGATTGGTTTGTCTTGACCAAGAGATTACACTAGTGCATGACCGATCTTATTTGAATAGGACCCTCTGAGGAGGATAAGTTCTTCGAGAATCGAACAAGGAAGAATTAGACCTCGGTGGTTTCGTTGTTTCTTAACCTTCGTCCCCTTAAATAGGATCACGTGGGATTGGTAACTATTGCTTTGACTTATCATGGGTAGCTTAATCGGAGAGAGATTCAATACTTTTTATCTTGGGCAATATTATTGGTCACATGTGATTGCTAAGATTTAATCTGAAGTATCGTGTGCAAGCACGCTTGCTTGATTTGCCCCCCGGGAGGTTCATAAGTTTTATCATACCAAATCTTGCAAGTGGAATTAGTTTCCGGTATGGATAATAATGTTGAACCGTTCCTCGACCAAGGACAAAAGATATTAATTAACGGAAAGCTATTTCAAAGGCTTGAATTAATTAATGGGCTAGATAATCTTAAACACGGGAAATAATGACCGGGAGCCATATTGATTTGTAATATGGGTTAAGATGGATAGTCTTGAATATTAATTATGTAGTGGGATTAATTAATATTTATGGGCTTGAATTATATTGTGGCTCATTATTAGATATTCAAGATCCATTAGAAGGTCCAATCTTAATTCTCCTAAAGGCCCCCTGAGTAGCCCAACATATAGTCCAATAACTGAAAAAGGTGATTAAAATAAAATAAATATTGTTGCTTAATATTTCTCTAAATTTTCGAAAATTATGGATAAAAGAGGGAGAAAGATTTTCTTTGAATTTTGTTATGGAATGAAGATATGTATTCTTGGAAAACAAGATTATCTCATTAAATTCAAGAAATCTCTCACTTGGTTATTCATAGTGATAAATTTCGAAATTTTGAAAATATAGTGGGCAAGAAAGATTTTCTTGAAAAGATATTATGGAAGATATGTATTTCTTGAAATACAAGAATATCTCATAAATTCAAGAAGATCCAAATCTTGGATTCTTGTGACACTTGATTTTCGAAAATCATCCATAAAATAGAGGAGGTGGATTTTTGTGGAATATTTTAATTATGGGAAAAAGAATATAAGGGATATATTCAAGATTTCTTGGTGATCAAGAAAAGTCTTTTCCCACATTGAAAAATCACACAAATTTCGTTCACCCTCCCTCCAATAAATAGGGGATGATTCGTTCATTCTCAAGTACAATTACATGTGCTGGAAATATTAGCAAATCCATATAAGTGGTGCAACAAAGTTTATTTTTTCCTTTTGTTAATTGTTCGCGAGTATCCTTCCACCATATTGTCGAGCAAGGGCTAAGGGAATACTTGAGAAGTCCTTTTGGTTAGTCCGTCCGACCAAAGCCACTGCCATCCCGAGAGGTACGTTCACGTAAACCCGTAGATTCCGCATGCGTAGGTTTTACGTGGTTTTTTTATATGCATGATATGTTGTTGCAATTATTATTTGAATTAATATAGGATTAATTCATGCTAGTAATAATTAATGAATTAAATTTGTATTTAAATATTCACCCCGAATAGATCTGTTCAAGCGGGCCAGCCCACTATTAAATTTTTAACATTATTTTATATTTTAAAATATTATAAATATGTAATTTAAAAACTCTAAACACATTAAATTCATCAAAATCATATGAAATCAAATAATTTATGTTGATTTCCGTCCAAAAAAAAAATTATGTTGATTATTATAACTAAAAAAAAATTAAAATAATATATTTCTCATAAATAAAATTAATCGATCATTA
The DNA here is from genome assembly GCA_037126765.1 of Stenogyne calaminthoides. Taxonomy (NCBI): domain Eukaryota; kingdom Viridiplantae; phylum Streptophyta; class Magnoliopsida; order Lamiales; family Lamiaceae; genus Stenogyne; species Stenogyne calaminthoides. The sequence continues at coordinate 1,432,095 of JBBCBC010000032.1, forward strand.
CTCATAAATATATAATTTCGTATAAATTGAAATTTACCACCAATCAACCAAAATAATTTATAAATATAATCTTCTACATATTAAATTTATCATCTACAAACATAAATTTACAAAATATCCCAAAAAATAACATTATAAGTGCTCAAATATATATAAAAAATAAAAAATAATTTTAGGAGGCGGGCTGGCCTGCCTAGGCCCGCCCCCAACCCACCAAAACCCACGGCCCAAACGGGCCGACCCATATAGGCCCGCCTCCAAATGGGCTAAAATTTTCTTAACCCAACCCACCTTTTTAGCACGGCGGGGCGGGCTGGCCCAACCCATTTTGACGGCTCTAGCCACAACACATATTTGATAAAGATATCCTTCTATAAATATATATCCGTCCGCGCCCACACCAGTCCACAACCCTTACCTGCCCGCCCTGCCCTCGCCCGTGTCCGACCCAATCCGCCCGTCCAGACCCGCGAATTTGAGACTATTTTTATTTTATTTATGTTGTATTGCACATAACACTAATGTATAATATTTCACACAAGACCTTCTCGAAAAATAATTAGATTATAATCAGCTGGTTATTGTTTATATCAGCTCTTAATTGCTGGTTTGTTCAAATCCAGAAAAGTTGTAGTTATTAGTCTTTGAAAATCTTTATTAAAAGAGATTTATTTTTTGCGATCATAGCTGCTGCTCAGCTTTTTATGGTAAACTCATATTAAAAATGTGTGTGGTTAATATATCAACATGAAAATTAAATATATATACTGTAGATATTGAATTTATTAATTCAAAGGGTATATGAACATGAAAATCAATTATATACTGCCTTTGTTCCAAAATAAGGTGCACGTTACCTTTTTTATTGAGTTTTAACAAGCGAGTTATTTATTAGTATTTTAAATGATAAAGTGATTTTAAGGAGGGATATTATAGATCTATCTCTCATCTATTATATGCATCCTTAAAAGTTATTTTATCATTTTAAATAATAAAAAAAAAGTCTTGTGTGAAATATTGCACACTAGTGTTATGTGCAATACAATATAAATAGAGCAAAAATGGTCTAAATTTTGCGGGTCAGCACGGGCAGGAGGGTCGGGGGCGGGCAGAGCGAGCAGGGCGCGGGCAGTGGGCTTCAGGTTGGTGTGGGCGCATATGTATTTATAGAAGGATATATTTATCAAATATGTGTTGTAGCCTAGTGGTTCAGGTTTGTTTGTTAATGAATTTGATTGCAAGTTTGATTCATTCTTAACACATAATTTTATTTTATTTTTGGTCAAATTTTTGTGTTACTACATATATATATAAGTGTTACTACATTGTTATATTGAAAAAACTTCATATCTTACGTAACACGTAATAAAACATATCGTAACACATAAATATTCATAAGATAACATGGGTCACAAAATAACACATTATTGTTCATATGGTAACACATGAGTATTCATATAGTATTACGACGATATATGAACAATGTTACATATTACTAAAAAAAACATGTGTTACTACATGAACAAAAAATGTTACCATATGAAGAAAAACGTGTTACTACATGAACAAAACTAGTACAAGCGCGAAAAGAAATCCCCATTCCAAAATTACAGATTTAAAGAACAACTTGATGTGTTACTACATGAACAAAATGAGTGATACCATATGAGCAAAAGAGTGTTACTATATGAACAAGATCAGTACAAACGCGAAAAAAATCTTCAATCCAAAATTACAGATTTACAGAACAGCGTGAAAAGAGTGCAGAAGGATGTGAATTTCATCACACACTTTGTATTGAGGGGTAATCCAAACACCACACACATATTCTCTCTTCTCGCATAATCCACATCAAAATTCAAATTGAACAACCTTATTTCATCCAATGATCGGAGCGAAAAAGAAAATTAGGACACGAACTAGGAAGAAGAAAGCCCGTGAGATCCGCCAGAAGAGAAGAGGAAATCTTACCGCGTCCGACTGCGCGCGCGATGGAAGAAGATGAAGAAGCTCATTGGCCCACCAACAATTTGTCTTAATCCGCTCCGCTGACCGCGAAAAAAAAGCCCAATTATATATATCACTTGTATACAATATTGCATACAAGTTTTTGCCTAAAATAAAACTCGCTCGCTAAAACACGAGAAAATAATAAACATGCACGTTATTTTGGGACGGAAGTAGTATTTACTAATAGAAAATGTATACTAACATTAAAATCAAATATATTTATTAAAAGTGAATCTTGTGTTAGACAGTGTTATACATGTATTATAATATTCATTTTTTTTTTAAATATTATAGATGGGATTACATTTCATCTCATAATTATAAATCTTTGCCACTTATTTGGATTTTGAACATCAGATTATATTTGATGATTAACTTTAACCTTGAGGGTTCAAAAATTCACATTAATTTCTTGGTCAAATGCGGATCTTCATTTCAACCATTATCATGTAAAAGTGAATTACGTTAATTTTGGTCAAAGTTGGAGCTTATATAATTTCCAGGCTTCAAACACATTTTTGTCCTCCTCGAAAATGACCCATGTCGCACATACCCTATATATGTGTTGGAACCCTCCTTTTCATTCTTTTCCTTGGTTAATTTTTTCTGAATTACCAAAACATTTAACTCTCCATATTTGTCCAAACTTATCAATAGCAGCTTATAATTTGATTAAATTACTAAATGACACCAAAAGTAACTAAAAAAAAAGTTATTTGACTGACGAGCTAGGCATTAAGGATCAATTAATAGATCATCACTCTACGGTAAATTAAAGTGTTTGAGCTTGATTTAATATTTATTGTTGAGTTAAGTTTGAATTTATGAGACACATTTAAATAAGATGGTCTCACAATGAGATGGAACATAATTTGAGAAATGTCATAAATCATTTCTTTAAATCATGTATAATGAAATGTCAATTGTTAAATGTCATAAATAATTTGACATTCATAATAATGATTTATTCTATGTCTATAAATCATTAATAACATTATCTCGATTTAAAGAAATGTCAATGTCATTATACATGTTCCATATCTATTCCATTTAGTGTATTTTTAACACATGAATTCATGATTATTGTTCATCGGGTAATTTTTATTTCCATGTGTTATATATCGCTATATGAAACATAAAATGAACATCGTAAATGGAACAAATGATATCATTTGGTCTTTGTGTGGGCTCATGTGTAACGTATTGAAGGTATTATGTAACTTAGGGCCCGTTTGATTGAAGATAATGAGGAAAAATAAGTATTTTGGTCTTATAACTTTTTTGTAGTCTGTTTTCCTTTCCAAAAATTTTAACTATCCAATTTTAGTTTCATAACTATTTCAATTGTCCAATTGCAGTCTCATTTTTGCCAGAGAACACAAAATTTTAATGTTTTCGATCATGCGCAAGTCACGTAGCGGTTAAAAAAGGGGGTTTCCGAACTCGTAGTTGACGTAGATACTGATTGTTAAACAAAACTTCATTTTTTTCGCAACTTAGGATGAATTTTCTTGCTCTTGCTAATTTTTTTTAAATGAATTTTTGTTTTAACAGTTAGCGTGCACGTCAGCTATAAGTTCGAAACCCGCAATTTTAACTGGCACATTACTTGCGCATGACCGAAAACAGCAAGATTTTCAATTTTTCGACAAAAATGGAACTAAAATTGGACAATCAAGATAGTTATGGGGAAAAATTGGATAGTTAAAATTTTTGGGATTGCAGATTACAGGAAAATTCTTGTAATGGGATCAACAAAAATTCTCGGGTAATGAGGGTGATCAGTAATGGAAATGAATGAGGAGTAATGAGAAGTCATTCCTATTAATACTATTTATTAATTTTTTAATTAAGTAGTAGTAATGCAATCATCAACTTCATAATGATGGATCTTTTAATGATATTACTCATTATCATTCCCATTCTAAACTTATGACTAGCTGGTTCTTAATTCTATCCCAAATAAAGCATAAAGAAAGAGAAAATAATAGGAAATTAGGAATAAAGTAAAGAGAAAGTGTGAATTTTGCGTGCACCAGTTGCATATTGTTAGAATTTAAACTGCAATTATAACGAAATTTATAAAAATGAAATTAAATAACATAGATTTGGTTACCCAGTTCGTCAGGAATGAATACGTCTGGGGGGACTACCAAGCCAGGAGATTTACTAATATTTTTTGTGATAACAAATAAAATGAATTTGACATGTATTTATAAACGAAACCCTGCACCTCTTCGACGAATTGGATAACCAAGAAGGTAGGACGTGAAACAGTCGATCAAACTCCATAACCCAACGCATACAAATTTTCACCTACATTTACATATAGTGGCCGAGCCAATAAATAAGTTCATCTTTCAATTACATGATATAATGATATACATCTATGAAAAGTCCGTGAAACAGAGTTCCACATAACCAATATTGTTAAAATGAAAAATAAGATGATTTGGTTAGGTCCTTATATGGACCAAATATAATCTCACTCAAGATCAACTCTCAACTCTTTTATGAAATTGCAAAATACAATTATGTTGGGATCAAATTTCTCTTCTAAAAAATTAGTTAGAATGAAATGGATGGGTACAACTTACAAGTATAAAGGCATAATTTAGGTTTCATGTGACTAGTAAGTAATAAGGCAGCACCAACGAAGAATTCATTGTCGCATGTGGAAAAAAAATTGTGTGCGGGAGTGTGTCAAATTATATGTTATATAATCATTTTGTCCCTGTTCATCATCATGTACCTATTAGTATTACCTATATTTATATATAAATATTATTCCATAAATTAAATAATTGTATGTAGCTGATCTCTATCCATAAATTAAATGATGATTATATATAATTGTGGCCTGAGAGTTTGCATTCCCAATAGGAGAGTTTGCATGTGAAACAAGGAACAAATTTCCTTACTATTCAAGTATTTTCTCCTTTGTGTTGTGGATTTATCAGGCAAAATATTTAAACATGGCCCAACGTAGCACATAAAATTTATCAGTTTCTAATGAAAACAAGAGAATAATTTATTTAATCTATACCTAGCTATATAGGTTTCATAGGGGTCTCTATTGCATGTTCTCCATTCCTCAAGTTTAAATGCTGCAGTTAATTTTACTTGCTTTTAAAGTAACAAAATACAAACATAATTGTGTTGATTGAGCAGCTGGATCTCGAGGCACAATCAGTGTATGAGTATAGCGTACGTAGTTAATACATGCAGTGCTGAATTCAAAGCCGAATGAAGTGAGATTGCTAAATGTCATTCTCAACTAAAAAATCTGATTTTTTGTTCTTGTCAAAGTTTTGCTTTGGTGATATGTTTATTTATATTCCAAGCTACATCATGTGGTTGAATCCATGCTTTCGTAAGGTTTTAAAAAGACACAATTGTGTGATAGACTGGCTTCTAGTGTTGTCTAAAGGGAACAACACGATGACTATGATTGATCAGGTATTGTACAGCACCATTCAACACAAATCTATAGCCATTAGATTTGTTTGGAATTCTTCACAACCCTTGGATTTTGTTTTCACAATCAATGGATAAAATATAATCAAAAGCACCTAATCCGAATCCACTTTTTAGAATTGCTATAATGCTATTGTGTTTGGATAATTTAAAGTTGTCAAAATGTCAATGAGTCAGAATAATTCACATGAATTATTGCAGTTCTTGGATGTACTGTGTTGTACCATTCACCCAGTATGTGGCGCAACGTACAAAAGTTGTAGTAGAAAATAGAAATGATACTGTTTCAGTGTTTCTCTTCCGACAATGTAATTACTGTTTTAAAAAAGATGGGCACACCTAAATCCATATGATGCATAAAAGGAGTGTAGCTTACTAGCTATGGCTAGGGGTGGAGGAAATACCGAAAATACCGGTATACCGCACTTACCGTACCGAAAAATATCGATTTTATCGAAATTTTCGGTATACCGAAATTTTCGGTACGGTACCATACCGTATCGAAAATTTCGGTACGATAACGGTATGAAAATATAGAAAATTTCGGTATACCGAAATACCGAAATATTTCGGTATACCTAAATATTTTCGGTATACCGGAAAAATTTCCGGTATACCGGTATACCGAAAAAATTTCGGTATACCAAAAATATTTCCGGTATACCGAAAATATTTCGGTATACCGGTATATATTGAAATTTTGATACGGTATCGGTATGTAATATCGGCATACCGAAAATTTCGGCATACCGAATTTTCGGTACGACAACGGTATGAAATTTTTCGGTATCGAAAATTTCGGTACGGTAACAGTATGGTGAGAAAATTTTCGGTATGCCGTACCGTCCACCCCTAGCTATGGCTGTAAATAGCCGGCCACGTCCACTTTGATAGGCTTACAAGATACTACCCATCTAAAAATGCATCGAATCATGTTTGTCTAATATGCAACACAACCATCATTACAACTGATGTGTCAACCCAGGGCCAAAACTAAAACTAAGCTTTATGTTGGGCCTCCACGCCCAGGCCCACACAAAATATCGAAGCCCAATTTCAAGTATTTTAATAATAATTGAAAGGCAAAGTATAATGTGAACAAGTTTTACGATAAAACTAGTTAAGGAGTGTGACTTATATTATTAAAGTGTGTGACTTTTTACTGTAAAGTATATTACTTATAAAAGTGAAAAGTATGACTTATATTATAACAAAGAGTGTCATAGTGATAATTGAAGTGTGTGACTTATATTACTAAAGAGTGTAACTTATATTACTAAAGTGTATGTCTGTAAAAAAAAAACCAGTTTCACGGTGAATAAATTTCACAGCATACCAACTCTAATTGAAATGATTAGGAACAAAAGAAAATGACTAGGTCGCATTTACATCCTCCAATCAAAGTAATGTAGTTCTTAAAAATGAGCACTAATGTTAAATATTAAATTTTGAAAAGAAAAAAAAAACAAGTAAATCCACCTGTCTATGAAATGATACACAGCCTACTGGCTACAATTAGAGCTACAACATTGTACACAAAACTGGATTTTCAGCATCCCGCTTCGCAGTTAAGGGCCACAGCAACAAGCTACCTGTTACAAAAGAGTGTTCCATGTTGCACATTAACTACTTTTTTACATTATCGGCCTTCTTTCTGCTAAATATTGGTAATAACAGTTAAAGAATAATAATATTTATCACCCGAACCGACGATAAAGATACCCATAGCTAAACAAACACCCCGAATAAATTGTGCGAAGTAGGGCAGCAGATATTTTTCTTACCTAATATGTCTGTCCCGTACTTAACAGGAAATATCCCTGAATAGTCCTTTTCCTTCATCATAAATCCATCTGCCAAAAAAGTAGAGATTGTATGATGTAGATGTATTCAGCATAACGCTGCTAGAGTAAATTGACCAGAGTCAACGGCCTAGTTCTGTTCTCCTGATTACTGATTAATAAAAGTCATTGGGTGGACCTTCTATGGGGGTGCTTGCGGGAGCTTTAAGCTATTTAAATGTTATTTAATTAGCTTCATGTGGCTATGCCTTGAAAAACGTGATTAGAATGTTTATAAAGTGGAACAGTGGATGCTTTTGTTGAGAACGGTATGCTTCTAGCTGATCGATTCCACCATACTTCTCATACAAATCTGGTTTTAAGCATCTTAAGAGATTGTAACACTACAGAGAACAATGCGGAAAGTATGCATGTCAAATACATCACAAGACCATTGTGCATCACCCTAACTAATTTATAAAAACTTGATTATTAATGTGAGGTACAAAGAAAATATTATTGAAAACATCACCAGAATATATGGTGGCAGAGCACGCAAAGAAAGTTTTATCATATTTGAAGAACTGCAAGGGGTGCAATAAACTCACCTGCACAGATATAATGGAGGCAAATTATCATTAATTTGATTCCCTGAACGGGTTCTCCTTTCAGTTTCTTCAGCAAATCTCCAAGGAGGAAGGACTTCACATGGGCCTTCTATTGAGCCCGCCATCAATGCTCTACCACAAGTAGACTCGTATACCTGCAAATCCACAAGAAACAAATGATTAGAAACAGGAGCTCCACAATCCACCGGAAATGCCAAGGACAATGTAGCCGAATCAAACAGAACTTCACCTCGCTGCTCTCTAGGCCACACGGACGACCAACAGCTTCGGGCAAATCACCAGGAAAGTAACATTGATTTACCATTACCCACTTCACCGTAGCATTTTTATCCTCCCACATAGCCTGGAAAAGAAAAGCAATATTTTTAATGCCGGAAAACTGAAATATGCACTACAACTAATTGGACAAGCAATGCGGGTTAATCACCATTTTTTCTGTCAGTGTTCTAAAGTTTCACATGCAATAATTGATACAAATTGAGGAAATGAAAGTCGATATGAAGGACTACAAAATGAGTAAGTCTTTTATACAGCAGCTGCACCATGCAACTGGTCCAAAAATAATAAATATTGATTGAAACAACTAACACTGTTTAGTGAAACCAACTAATACTGTTCAGTGAAAATAACTAATACCGCTTAAAAATGCACTTGAATTGCACAGTTCACCTGGTGCATACAAGGCTTTGTTAAAGATTTCATGTTCTAGCTTCTTTGTATAAGATTTTTAAAGTCAATAAAAAATAACTGTCATAATATTCCAGAATTGTATGAGCGAACCTGTAGGCCCATATCAAATTATAGAACAGATCCATTCATAGACATTCAATTAGCTTTTTTGGACTTTCAAATACCAAGTAGAATCAAGTAAACTCACCTGCCCAACACACCAATTAACACAAATACATGCATACTCTTCCTAAAAAATTATCAAAATAAAAATTGAACGAGAAAACATGAACCTACTGTACCCAATTTTAACACTTGATATATTCACATTTGGACATGTAATCACCCTACTGTACCAAATTTTAACACTAAATATACACATTTGGACATGTAATCAAAAAAATACAGTGGAACTGATTCATCAAACTGTAACACATAAATATTGCTCACCAGTAGCTTTGAAGGCAAAAGTTTGCCATTGTCAAAACGAACAAGAACATGATCCATTGCTTTATACAGATGTCCATTGATGCAGCAAGATGCATAATACACTTTTTCATCCAAACTCTTAACTGTGTCACCAACCCAGTTGACGGCATGTAAACCATCTGAAGAAGACGTACCCTGGTTCATCGTCCCAACACTTGCAGCCACCCCTGAAGGATTATCACGAACGATTTCTTGCTCCTTTAATTGATTTGAATTTGAATTGTTAGAACACTCATCACTACAAGATTCTTTTGAATCCCTCCCCGCTACGTGATTTTCTAGAGACTCCTTTGATGCACTTGCTTCTACAGCATTTACAACTCCCGGTAACTTATCAGATGAACTAAGGGCCATTACAGCTTCTGTAGAAAAATTTGGTTTCAATTCAGCAACTTTATTGGCGCCTGTTTTTTCAGCGGAAGAACTGGAGGTTTTCATTAAATTATTATCATTCGACTTATTACTACTCGAAGCATTATCATTTTCCTGCATGAGTTTACTTTCTTTCCTCTCACTGTTTTCCACTACAGTGTTCCCATTGACTACTGCTTTCGGTTGGGAAGCCTTCTCATCCAAAGCACCAATTGTTTTACTCAAAGTGGATGGATTAGCTGCTAAATTGGAAGGTGCTTTTGGTGTATTCATGTTTCTCATGACACGGCCATATTTAGGAGGCAAAGGTTTACCATTGGTAAAAGACAAACACTTTCCACAATGCCACTCCCCTCTTGGAACTCCTTTTTGTGTAGTACTCTGGAGGCATTTCAAGTGATACCCTTTCTCACAAGCATCGCAAATGAGTATACTATCTATCTCCGTCACCATCGACATGCATATGTGGCAAGTCAAAGCCTTGTTCATATAGTCCCTAGAAGGTGAAGTCCAAGTAGGCCGCTCAGAAACTCGTGGACGCAATAATTTCTGCACGGTTTTACCGATTTCAGCGTGTGCATTTCCTAGAGGCTGAACAAGGTTAGTGCTGCCTTGTGAAGGTGGTCCTCCTATCGTCTGAGAGACAACTGTCCTAGATGTTTGAGGGGCCATGCCAGATTTTACACCATCAACCTTAAGGGACATATTCACAGCCACCTTATCATCTGATCCAGTCTTGGATGTTAAAGCAGACTGCGGTTGTGCTGACCAAGTTGGAGTCCTCACAGTTGAGTTAGCAGAGTAGTTTGCTGCAAAGTGGGATAGTGTGAGATTTGCATATCAAATTACAAGATGTGAAGATGAATAACTTATTAGATTGCATAGTAAATATCTACAGTTATGAAATTTCCATTTGAAAAGATGGGGGATAATGCTAGAAGAGCTGGGCTTCTGCTCAAAGATTAGCCATCAGAAGCACCACAAGAACCATGTATTGAGCACAAATCTTAAGGTGATATTTGTTTTGGGTTTTAAAAACCGTGATTTGGGTTTGAAATTTGAAACCGGTTCTAGTTCATGATTTTGAAAAACAGTTTAAAAAACACCACTACAACACCTATAATTTACCATCACACTTTACAATACAATCAATTCTCTCTCCTTACACTTTAATATATTTACATTACAATTCACATCATTCAATCATTTAAGTCACACAACAATAATATAATAATACACGTCCATTCACTCTTAAATATTGTTTTTACATGTTAAATCCCACCCTACCAAATAACCCAAAGCAAACACACACCTTACTGTTTATCAGGATTTCAAAATCCACTTGATTTCAAAAGCCGGTTCTTAAAAGTCGCTTAAAACACAAAACATCACTTAATTGAGATCTTCATACAATCCAAATACAACCACAAGCATGAAATTCCTTACCTTGGACTTGTGAAGGGTGTGAAGAACCATTTGGTCTTCCATCTGGTCTGAGGTGGGGCCACTCAACTCTTGGTGATGCTGCTGAATTCAAATGGCTAGAGGCCACTGTGTTTGAAACTATTGGTCTAATCTCGCTAGTAGGAAGCTGATATGGTAAGGATGTAGAATTTACTGCAGTACTATGGGGTAATGGTGAAGCTGATTGGAAGCTTCCAGAGGATATTGGCATGTTACTTGATTTATCTGGTTGAGACGTTCGAACTGAATGTGACGCGTTACGGCTTTCAACAGCTGCGCCAGAGTTTGGATGCAAACGAGATGAATGTGGAGTAGTTGGCAGAGAAAAAACATCTGCTTTTTCCATCTGACATAGGAGAAAATTATAACCATCAAGTAAGACAGATGCTCCAGATAAATTAATCTCGACATATCTCAAATTAATGGCAAAGTAAATATGTAAGAGAAAAGCTGCAAGGGAACAAACTCTTCAGTTCTATGAATAGCCTGACCAGCCTATTAAAAGCATAAGAGATCAACTTATTTCAGAAAAGCGCGCAGAAGACTAGCATTGGCATTATGGCTGATGCAAATACTTAAACAAGAAAACCTTGTAGAAGATTTAAAGCAAACTTGCAGAACATGCAAATTGATAACAAAAATAAGGACCCGTCTGGCAGCACTCCTAAGGAGTATGATTTTTTTATGTTGGTCCCACTTCATAATAAGAGTCTTAAAAGTCTAAAATAAATGTTTTACATGCTTTAACTGTTAACCTCTTCTATAATTGCCAAGAGGATGAAACCAGGACCAGATGAGGATGAGTCAGAGTACAGCTCACCAAAATCTACAGTTCTTAATTAAGTTGACAGTGAACATAGATTTATTCACATTACCTTTGTAATAGAAATGTGTATTACATCTAAACCATTTGAATGGGACAGGATAATGACTAGCATGCTTATAGACTCCATGATCAGATAAATAATAAATTGTGAGTAAAAGAAAATGTTTGATAAATTATAAATTTGAAATTTTTTGCAGAAAGAGTAAAACACACAAAGAATAACATGAGAGACAAAAATGGCAGTAGAAAATAAGCTCGTCCTCGAAAACACAGATGCACTCAAAGGTCAGCCGCTTCATTTGTGATGGATAAGGTGGAATGCCTTAACTCACAAAATAGAAAGAAACTCTATACATCGCAGAATAGAAATTAATTAATGGTCTAAGCTTTAAAGCAAAGAATATTCAGTCATTAAAACCCAAGAACTCAGAAAAGGTAGAAAAGCAAACAATAGTCCTTGGGAGTCCTTGGGACACAAAAGAAAAGTAAAACCAAATTCAGTAAGTGCACTACTTTAACAAACTTTTAGATCGTCCATACAAATTTACCAATTAATCCCCTTCTTGAAATTTTGTCACACCCAGGTTCACCAAAATATGGATTTCTCAATATACAATCAATTGCCAGATCTCTATTAAAAATTCTTTAAAACACCAAGAAAAATTTTCCTTCATTAAAAAATCTACAGTATACTTGTTTACCATCTCACAAAATATTTTCCATCCTAAAAGTGCCCATCCCGTTCCATAAACAGAACAGGAAACGCAATTGTTACATTCGAACTGGAACAGGAACCACAGTCAACAGTTTTGATATGGAAGTTGAAATCATAACTGAAATCGTGCTTTTAAAGGTTTGATTTCAGTTAGAGATTTTAGAAAACCACCATTGACCCCCGGCTTCTCTTTTTTTTCTTTTTATTACAAAAGGTTAAGCATCTAGTCATCATAAACCTGCAGTTCAAAAGCATAACCACAACTGGCGTTTCGAACCGCTAATTTACTGATTTTCTTTCTCTTTTTTAAATGCCGAAAATGAAAAGAAAGAAACTAAAATAAGATTTAAGAAAAGTTTATTCGTCGGTTCTGGATCCGAACCGGAGGTCTCTAAAGATGAAAATATGCGATTAGATGCCCTCATCCCCCCCACCCTAAGTATTGGAACCTCCAGTTCGTAACTGTTGGGCACCTCTATTCTTTCCCAATTCTTTCTCCCATAGCACATCCAAATACATTCATGTTTCCAATACACAACTAATATATTACACTTTCCAATGTATAATATCAAAATTTTCAACTAAATTCTTCCCCGTGAACTCTAGATTTGCATACGATTTCTTAAATCAAAATACCCAACCCAGGGTTTAGAAATTGTATCTCGCCTTAGAAGTTGAATCTACCACAAACCAGGTTGGAGCAGATTTTTACATGGGCGTCATTCAATACATATAACAAGGATTTTTCCCTGATATTAGATGCCCTGCTAGTCTCCTACACTTAATATAATCGCATCTCCAAGAGTTATCATTAGTTATCAGATTTTTACATAACAATCATTCATTAGTATTAACTTAGTTTTTTTATATTTATTGATGTTGGTGAGGTCAGTAAAACTGGATCTTCTTATTTCTCACTTTGAGTTGCTAAAAGAAGGCCTTTAGGGCCTTACGTGCCTGGCACCAACTCACTATTACTTAAAACCTTCTAGTCTCGTACATTCGATTTAATCACATCTCTAAAAGTTGTCACCAATTGTCAGTTATGCTTTATTTTTTAAAGGAAAAAAAAGTCGTCTACGAAAGTAACCAAAACATAAATTCAACAGAAAATTCCTGTTTCTACTGGAACACATGTTCAATATAATTTCAAGTAATAAACAGGAAAGTAAATAAGCATTTGCATCGTCATAAAAAATTTATTTTATAACCAGAACACATTTAATATCACTTATTCACTTCGAAAAGTTAGCCTCTAAAAATCCTCCTTTACCGAACTCGGACATTATTAGATTCAGAAAATCTAAAATAACACTTAATGCAGTATATATGAGTACGACAATGTTTTACGTTACACATGCGGAGGCCAAATATTCAGTTTCTAACGCTAGCATAAGAGAGGGGAGGGGGGGGCATGGCATGATGATAATAATCGGGAGTAAATACATTTCCTTTTTCACAAATATAATAATTTAGATTGCTGATTCATCACATTTGCTTGAATAGAGCACAGACATTGCAAGCAAGAAATTCTAATTATATGGCATGGGAACACAGCACACAAACAAATTCCCAGGCACGCAAAAGACTCTATAAATCAGGGATTGCAAGGCTTTCACCAAAAGAGGAGATGAAAAGTAGTGAGGCAAAATGTAGCTCATGCATTGACAAATTCCCTGCAACCAAGATGCTCAGATAAACTTTAAATTCATATACCATTCAACATCTCAACACTGACAGACGCATACAAAACACATTGAACTCAATTTTCATCAATCAAAAAAAATGAAAAAATTCCAAGGGGTACAAAAACAAGAAGTAATTAAAGAACCAAACAAAACTTGAAAAATCAAATAACAAACCTTTCTTTTGGAAATCAATAACTTGTCAGCTATGGACATTTTAGGAGGGCGAAACCCTAGCCTCTGCTCCTTCAATTTATTAAGGCCCAAATCTTCAATGAGACCCCCAAAAGCATCCCTGGGGAACACGTCCTTGGGTGCAAAACCCTCACAAACCTTAGTCAACCTATTCCGCGCCTCGGACATCAACTCCTTCTCAACATCACTGGGGCCCTTCCCTCCCCTCATCTTCCCCATCGCCGCCAACACCAAGACCATCTCCGCCACCTCCTTCACATCCCCAGCCAAGCGCCGTCCTCTACTCTTCTTCGGCGGCGAGGCCAAACCCTCCGCCGCCGGCCTCTTCTCACCGACAGGCTCCGATCTCGGCTCCTCGGAGGGTTCAAGAGCAGATTCCATCCAGAAAAAGGAGCCGCAAAGAGCAATCAGTGAGCAATCCGCATGGGCGAGGTGGTGCGGCGATCGAAAACCTGCAGAGAAGTGAGAGAGCCATGAATGGGGGAGATAAGGGGAGAGAAGGAACAAACCCTAGGGGGTGGGGGTGGGGAAAATAGAGGGAAAGTGAAATTAGGAATTGTTAGAAAAAACTTAAAAATAAACCTTTTGGCGGGTAATTGTTAGAGACAGAAGAGCTTTGAGTGGTGACTAAATCGTAAGTGAGAGATTTTGAGTAGGGGGGGCGTCGCGAGCAAAAAAACTTGAGCAGGGCAGAGAGAGAAGAGAGAGAGAGAGTCTCTTTTTTCTTTTTTTTCTATTTCTAATTTGCTGTTTTGTAGTCACGAGCGTTGCACGCTCTGCATCTCATTTACACGTGTGGATATTGATCCGACCCGACCCGGAACACTGCTGCGCTCAAGGAATCTTTTATTTTAGGGGTAACGGGCCGGATAAGGAAGAGGTTTATGTTAGGTTAATTTCGGAGAACTCTCCCGCTTCTTTTTTATATTAATTTTTATTTTTAATTCAAAAAGTTATCATTACATAATTTCAAATTATAATATATGATTGTTTAAAATAATATTTATATTCATCTAGAATTTAAAAAAAAGTTTCATGCTTTCAGAAAAATAAAATATTACATGGGTGATCTATATAGGGTAAATGGTTGATTACTACTCCCTCCGTCCCATGAGGACTTGAACACTGAAAATGACACGCAAACTAAGTAAAGTGGGTTTTAGTGGAATAAAATAAGGGTGTTGTGAGTGTATTAATATTATGTTTGTTTCCATTTTTGGAATGTTTAAGTAATGTTGGGACGTACAAATAAGACAAATGTTCAAGTAATGTTGGGACGGAGGGAGTACTACTTTTCATCCCCTCTTACTATACAATACAAATCACTGTTTTCATTACTATTCACCACAAAACATATTCGACGGTCGCGTGGTCATGGGCGAATCTATGTTGGGGCCGCACCATTCTACGGTCCTATGCAAACCCCAATTTACCTGTAATATATCTATATATAATATGTGAATACAGTCTAATATATAAATTTAAGATCAGCCTAATATTATTTTTCACTTTGTATTTAATTTACAACCTCAGTCCAAAATTAAAGTCCATCTCCAAATTCTCCACATTTTTGTTCAGTATTAAATTAAGATGCATTATGTGGCAAGTGATTAATATAATTTTGTTTATGTTACATCCCCTCCCTTTTTTTTCTATTTTTTTCCTTTTCTTATCAAAACTTAATTAAAGTATTGAAATTCAAGAATTTAATTCATAATAAAGATTTTGCAGATCCTGGTTGCAGATCCATAACTCACTAAGTTCGCGCTTTCGTCTTGAGACTGAGTCTGAGTTCACGCTTTCGAATTGGGACTGAGTTTCTGAGTTGAGCCTGAGTTCGCTGAGTTCGCACTTCCGAGTTGGGACTGAATTCGCTGAGTCCCCAATTATTTGGAGAAGAAGACGTTTTCACAAGATTAACAGCGATAATAGGGTATATTTTTGGAATATTGGTTCACTGTTTTTGTTCTAGTTAATTTTCTATGTTTGGTGTTGGTTTTTTGTCCGTCCATGTCTATATCATATGAATGCTAAAATAATTTTAATTGTTCTGAATGCAAATGACATTTGTTGATGTTGCCACCGATGTTACAACATTGATTACAACATCAGTATTCGTCCTTTCTTCTTAACCACTAACACTTCTATGTTCAATGTTGTCTTTGATGTTATTGACTACATGTTGACGATCTAGGTTGTTCTGCAAGATTCTAGAAGGTTCTACAAGCTTCAAGAATCGAGTAGAATGGACTAGATCATGCGGCTGTTTTTCAGAGATCAAAGAAGACCCACTAAGTGGCAATTACAAAGATCATGGAAGAGTGGATTGAAGTGTTTCTAGATCCTTCAAGGAGGCTCTAGTAAGGCATACACGAAGTCTATAAATAGAAGATATTGATGTTCACATCAATTGCCAAATATCGCCAAATATAGCTATATATCGTGCGCCATCTTTAAGCAACAATCGAGCATCAACTGTAGAGTGTGTGAGTGCATCCAGAGTGATAGGGTCGTTGTTGTGGATTTTTTTTTACCATTAGAGTGTAATTGTAGGGTTTACAATACCTCGAGTTGGTGCTAGATTTGTTCTTAGAATAGATCATTTGGTAGTGTAGAAACACACCTAGCCTTTTAGATCATATGCTTGATCTTGTTTCAAGAGGGTCGATTTGTGAACCTCTTTGTACTCACTATTTTTAATAAATAGTGATTTTGGCCATAGGGCTTCACAATCTATATTGATATAGATTGTGTAAAGTCTTATTAAAATTTGTGTGTTGTGTTTCTAAGTCTTTCGTTGTTTCTGTCTTTTGAATGTTACTTTGAGTGTCACAATATTCAGTGTAACATTACTCTGATTTTACTAAACACAACCCCGCACATCATACTTTCAGTTGGCACCAGAGCCGAAACTTGATTTTACTAAGTTAGATCCTGTGTCAAGTGTGTTGTTTTTGTTATGGCAATGGAATATCCACTTACTCCACAAAGTTTGAGACCACCAATTCTTGATGGTACAAACTATGCGTATTGGAAACCAAAGATGAGAATGTACATCAAGTCAATTGATGAACGTGCTTGGAGAAGTATACTTTCAGGATGGACACCTCCTAAGAATGTTGCAGATGAAGAAGGAGAAGTTACAGTCAAACGCGAACTGGATTGGACTAATGATGAAAGTGCAACTGCTAGCTACAATTCTAAAGCTTTAAATGCAATATTCACATCAGTTGATATGATCATGTTCAAGATCATATCAACATGTGTTTCTGCAAAAGAAGCTTGGGATAGATTGCAAGAGCACAATGAAGGTTCGGATAGTGTTCGAAGGTCCAGACTTCGAATGCTTGGGACAAAGTTCGAGAACTTGAAGATGAAGGAGGATGAAACAATTTCTTCTTACAATGAATGGGTCACTGAAATTTCAAATGAAGTTCAATCTCTTGGAGATCCCATCTCCAATGTGAGATTAGTTCATAAGATTTTGCGTACTGTACTTAAGAGCTTCGATGCAAAGATTTGTGCAATTGAAGAGGCAAGGGATACATATACACTAAGTCAAAATGAACTGATCAGCATCCTACGTGCGTATGAGATGAATACAACTGAGAAGGATGACAAAGCTTATGCAAAGAAAGTGGTGGTGTTCAAAGGTGAAACATCTTCAAATGCTGAGCAAGTGCCTATTGTGACTGAAGCTGATTCAGAGGATGATGTTGCTGACATATGTTCCAACCCCGAGGAGTACATTGCTTTTATAACAAGGCAATTCAAAGCTCTTATGAAAAAGAGGAATAGCAAGTTTAAAGGCAACATTCAACCAAAGATTCAGATCAACAACTCTCCACAAACCTTTGAAAAGAAAGGTAATGCGTTCTAACCAAGGCAAATTGGTAATGGAATGAAAGGCAGGTATGACAAAGTTGACCCTGAGTATAGAAAGTCTGTTCAATGTAATGCATGTCATGGGTATGGTCATTATGCGAATGAATGTGCTAATACCTTGCTTAAACTGAAATTGAACTTCAATGCTACTTTAAGTGATGAATCTGATGAAGAACATGAAGAACAAAATGAAGAACGTGCATTCTATGCTAGAATAGATTATGATGATTCCTTAGATGATGATCTGGACTATTCTGATGTTGAAACAGATGTTACCACTTCTGAAGTAACATTAGATGAAGATTGTTTTGATAAAACTGTTAACTGTTTTAATGGTTTAATTAATGATAATGGAACATCTGCTATGAATAGTAAATCATGTGGATCAGGTTGTAAAGATTTGTTTGATAAATGGGAATCTCAAAATCAAATTCTAAAGTCTATGACTAAGGAAAATGATGACTTGAGAGACTCACTAACCAAACTTGAAGCTGTCTTAACAAGAAAGGATTTGGAAATTTCTAAACTTAAGGAAGAATTGAAAAGTTCAACCTGGTGCTACAATAAATATGCCAAAAGTACTGGAGTTTTAAAAGATGCTTTGATGGTTGGTAAATCTGATACTTCTGGTCTTGGTTTTAAAACTACTTCTAAAAGCTTTAAACCTGTGAAATTTGTTAAAGCTGGAGAAAAGACTAATGTTGAAGCTCCAGTGGAAACAAAAGTTCATATTATAAAGAAGAAAAAGAAGTATGTGTGTCACTATTGTTTTGGTCATGGTCATATTCGTCTATTTTGTGATAAATTGAAAGAGGACATGAAGGTGTTACAAGCTGAAGTTTCTGAGTCACAATGTGCTAAAACTGAATGTGTCAGTAAACAAGATGTGACTTGTAATGTTGTGTATACATCTCTGAAAGCATGTGTGACTGGTTTATGGTACTTTGATAGTGGTTGTTCTAGACACATGACTGGTCAAGTGAATTTCCTGTCTGATTATGAGAAATTTGATGGAGGAAATGTCACTTATGGTGGTGGTTCCAAAGGGAAAATTGTTGGGAAAGGTACTCTCAATGTTGAAGGATATCCTAAATTGTCTAACGTCGTACATGTTGAAGGTTTGCTTGCTAATTTGATTAGTATAAGTCAACTGTGTGATGACAATTTGCATGTCAAGTTTGATAAGAATTCTTGTTATGTTCTGAATAATGAAAATGAGTGTCTTATGACTGGTAATAGGTCAATTGATAATTGTTATCTTATTGGAACCAACAATGTTTGCAATCTTGCCAATAATGCTGAAGAAGTTTTATGGCATCAAAAACTTGGACATGTTAACTACAGGAATATCCAGAAACTTGTGAAGATTGGTGTTGTAAGAGGTTTACCAAAGCTGAATATTGGAGAAACCATGATTTGTGATTCTTGTCAGAAAGGTAAACAGATCCGAGTGTCACACAAGATGTTGTTGTTGGGGAATAATTGCACAGATCTATTCGGGGTGAATATTTAAATACAAATTTAATTCTTATAATTATTACTAGCATGAATTAATCCTATATTAATTCAAATAATAATTCGACAACATATCATGCATATAATTAAATCACGTAAATCCTACGCATGCGGAATTCTACGAGTTTACGTGAACGTAACTCTTGGGATGGCAGTGATCTGGCTGATTAGACTAACCAAAAGAACTTCCCAAGTATTCCCTTAGCCCTTGTTCGACTATCCGGTGGAAGGACACTTGTGAACAATTAACAAAAGGAAAATAAATTATGTTGCACCACCTTTGTGGATTTACTAATTTTTCCAGCACATGGAATTGTACTTGGGAATGAAAGAATCATCCCCTATTAATAGAGTAGAAGTGGTCGAATTTTTAGGGCAAAATAATGTGGGAAAATCTTTTCTTGATCTCCAAGAAATCTTGAATATATCTCCTATATTCTTTTTCCCATAATTATAATATTCCACAAAATCCCACCTACTCTATTTTTATGGATAATTTCGAAAATAATGAGGCAAGATTCCAAGATTTGGATCTTCTTGAATTTATGAGATATTCTTGTATTTCAAGAAATACATATCTTCCATAATATCTTTTCAAGAAAATCTTTCTTGCCCTTTATCTTTCAAAATTTCGAAAATCCTCTTATGAATAACCAAGTGGGAGATTTCTTGAATTTAATGAGATAATCTTGTATTACAAGAATACATATCTTCATTCCATAACAAAATTCAAAGAAAATCTTTCTCCCCTCTTATCCATAATTTTCGAAAATAATAGGAAAATTAAGCAACAATATTTATTTTATTTTAATCGTCTTTTTTCAGTTATTGAACTATATATTGGGCTACTTAGGGGGCCTTTAGGAGAATTAAGATTGGACCTTCTAATGGACTTTGAATATCTAATATTGAGCCACAATATTATTCAAGCCCATAAATATTAATTAATCCCACTACATAATTAATATTGCACTATCCATCTTAACCCATATTACAGTCAATATGGCTCCCGATTATTATTTTCCGTGTTTAAGATTATCTAGCCCATTAATTAATTCAAGCCACTGAAATAGCTTTCCATTAATTAATATCTTTTGTCCTTGGTCAATGAACAATTCAACATTATTATCCATACCGGAAACTAATTCCACTTGCAAGATTTGGTATGATAAAGCTTATGAACCTCCTAAGGGGGCAAATCAAACAAGCTTACTTGCACACGATTCTTCGTATTAAATCTTAGCAATCACATGTGACCAATAATATTGCCCAAGATAAAAAGTATTGAATCTCGTTGATTCTCTACCCATGATAAGTCAAACCAATAGTTACCAATCACACGTGATCCTATTTAAGGAACGAAGATTAAGAAATAACGAACCACAGAGGTCTAATTCTTCCTTATTCAGTTCTGAAGAATTTATCCTCCTGTAGGTCCTATTCAGTACATCAGTCATGCACTAGTGTAATCTCTTGGTCAAGACAAGCCAATCTGAGCCTTACACTTCAACCTTTCACGATGGGTTGTTCATTTCCATCTAGGTCGTGAATGGCGTACTTTTAGTTACAAGGGACTGTTAATTTAATCTTTTGTGATCTGGTATCACTAAATTAACTACAATGTAACACGTACGACTTATTGAACAATTATGCAGTAAATATATGTAACATTCGATAATATTTAAAGCATCAGTGATAAATAATTTATTTCAGTAAATAAGTCTGAAATTCACTTTTGATTATACAAAGTAAAGAGCATACTTTCCAGTATAATCCCAACAATCTCCCACTTATACTCAAAGTCTGCTTTTAAGTATACTACAACATGTCTCGTGTAGTCCGTGACATCTAATGTCACCTACACGAACCTAATAATTTCTCCCACTTATACTCAAAGCAGATTGGCAACGGTCTTGACACCCATTCCTTCCACATGTCTCTCGAATGTATTCAGAGGCAGACTCTTTGTGAATGGATCTGCTAGGTTGTCCTCAGACGCTATCTTTGCCACATCTATATCTCCCCTCTTAACGATATCTCGTATAAGATGGTATTTCCTTTCAATGTGTTTGTTGACTTTGTGGGCTCTTGGTTCCCTTGAATTTGCAACTGCTCCGGCATTGTCACAATAAACAGTGATTCTGCTGGGCAAATTCGGAACCACATCTAAGTCCACTAGGAAGTTCTTGAGCCAAACCGCTTCTTTCGCTGCCTCGCAAGCAGCTACATATTCGGCTTCCATGGTAGAATCTGCGACACATTTCTGCTTGACGCTTCTCCATGTTACGGCTCCTCCCCCCATGCAAAATACACTACCGGAGGTAGATTTTCTGGAGTCTATGTCTGATTGGAAATCCGAGTCCGTGTAGCCAATGGGGATTGGACTATCTGACTGATAAACCAACATTCTATCCCGAGTTCTTTTCAGATACTTCAGAATGTTTTTAACTGCCGTCCAATGCTCTTTCCCCGGGTTACTTTGATATCTTGCCACCATGCCTACGGCAAAGCAGATATCCGGTCTCGTACACAGCATTGCATACATAAGGCTTCCGACAGCCAAAGCATAAGGAATGTCTTTCATGTCATCTATCTCCTTTTGCGTCTTAGGGGACATTTTCTTAGATAGATGGATTCCATGTCTGAAAGGTACGAAGCCTTTCTTGAAATCTTGCATGCTGAATCGTTTCAAGACAGTGTCTATGTATGAAGCTTGCAATAAGCCTATCATCCTTTTCTTGCGATCTCGAGTGATCTTGATCCCAAGGATGTGTCTGGCTTCCCCTAAGTCTTTCATATCAAACTGTTTTGATAGCCATGTACTTACGTCTGATAACACCTTTACATCGTTCCCGATGATCAGAATGTCATCTACGTATAGTACTAAGAATACCAATGCAGTTTCGACACGCTTTTTATACACACAACTTTCAAACTCGTTTTGATCGAACCCATAAGACTTTATAACATGATCAAAACATTGGTTCCAAGCTCTGGATGCCTGTTTGAGTCCGTAAATAGACTTCATGAGCTTACAAACTAGGTGTTCTTGGCCTTTTTCAATGAAGCCTTGGGGTTGTTGCATATAGATCTCTTCATCAAGACTTCCGTTAAGGAAAGATGTCTTGACATCCATTTGCCAGATTTCAAAGTCAAGATGCGCAGCAATCGATAAGAGAATACGGATAGACTTAAGCATGGCTACGGGCGAAAAAGTTTCCTCATAATCGATCCTTTCTTTCTGAGTATAACCTTTCGCCACTAGTCTTGCTTTGAAGGTTTCCACCCTCCCGTCCGGTCCAATTTTTCTCTTATATACCCAATTGCATCCAATGGGTTTGACCCCATTAAGTGGTTCGACTAGCTCCCACACTCTGTTATGAAACATAGAACCCATTTCGGCTTTCATTGTTGTTTGCCAAGAATCTGCATCCTTGTCTTGGAGTGCCTCGTCATATGTCCATGGGTCTGATTCGTCTTGTCCGAGAATCAAGTTCGAGGACTCTCCTATTCCCATGAATCTCTCGGGCTGTCTTACAACCCTCCCACTACGACGAGGTTCCGGTTATGAAAGTGTGTCGTTTGGTATATCATCTAGTACAGTTGGCATTGAGGTTTGCCCTCTTAGCTCATTTAAGGTAATCTCACTTCTGGGTCTTCTTTCGTTCATATAGTCTTCTTCCAAAAATCTAAAGTGGGTGCTTATGACCACCTTTTTGATCTTCGGACCATAGAACATACACCCTTTTGTTCCCTCCCTAGGTATCCTACAAACAACCTTAATTCGATCAAGGATCCAATTTACCGCTTTCCTTGTCCAACACGAGGCCTGACACCCCCCCAAATTCTCATGTGTCTCATACTAGGCTTGCCCCGTCCACAATTCTTTGGGAGTTTTGGGAACCGATTTGGATGGCACCAAGTTCGAATGTAATTGTTGTTTCCAAGTTGTTTCCAAGGCATAACTCATCATAGATCTAACCATTTCTAAAAAGAGTTATGGGAACCCCGATTTTGTTGAGGGGTAAGTGCATAACTCATCAATCCTTCATCATAACCATTTCTAAAAGAGTTACTTGATACATTTTTTCCTATGATTCTCTCGCTTGAGCCTTAAATTCTTTGAATTTCTCAAAGGTCTCAGTTTTATGCTTCATAAGGAAAATTTTGTTGAGGGGTTCCGGTGACAAAATACTCATAACCTCCTCTTGCTTCATACATCCGTGTGAACGATTCTAACATTCTTTGACTTTAATTCCCTTCAAAAATGCCCTCTTGGTCATTTTTACCCTTCAAACATGATTCGAGGGAATATTCAACTTGGAGAAGATCCAAAGGAACCGTTTCACCAACTTGATCCTCTTTGGTTATATGACCCATTTTTAGATGCCAAAGATGTCTCGCTCACGCCCGATGAATGTTTTTCTTTTCTTAAACAGCTTTGAATTTAGAGGATGCATTTAAGTGAGTCCGATTTATGATTATTCATCCAAGGAAAAATTTATAAAAAGAGAAATGGTAACAACTTTATTAAAATCAATTTTAATCCATCAAAAAAAGTTTAAAACTCCTTTCTTTCATAAAAATTGAACGATCTCTAAAATTTAACATCACTTGAAATTTCATTCCCCACTCCAAAAGCCCTCTTGGTCATTTTACCTCACTCCCACAAACATGATTAAAAGTGAAACAAACATGAATCGGTTCAATCCACCACCCATAAAAGATCCGCTAAACAAGAACCTAGTCGCGTTCACCAACCTTTCCATTCCTTTTGGGTCCGCATTTATACGAATGTCCTTTTCACCGCAGTTGATGCCAAAGAAGTGTCTTGTTCACGCCACCACCCTTCTTGAATGTTTTCTTTGCCATTGGCAACACTTGAAGTTCACTTGTTATGTTTGTCCCTTTTCTTGTTCTTACCACCCCTGGCCTAGAGATTATTCAAAGGTCCATTTTCCATTGTATTAGATTATTTGCCCAACGCTCCATGAGACTAAAGCTTTGCAAATTTATCGAAAAGAGAATTCATCCGGTAACAAAAACTTTATTAAAAGCACGAAATCCATCATAAAAAGTTTAGAAACAAATCAAGTTTGTTAAGGTAAAATTCGAACGAAAGAACATCCCTTAAAATTAAAACCATTTTCATAGAGAGCAAGTCCCTCACTGGTGATCCGCCACGATCCAACGTCCTCATACCGGTTGATGTTGAAACATCGCTTTTAGACTAGTCATGATGTCCACGGATCTCAACGGACCTGTTGGCAACACATCCCATAAAGCCAAGATGGTACACTTTGACATTTCGTTAGATCGCCTCCCCCACCAAAATACTCTTTCTTAACCGTTTTAGTGGACTCAACATTTTGGCTTTCCCATATCCAACCAATTATGGCTTTGTGTAAGGACAATAGTAAGTTCTTATTCCAATCAACAAAATTTTTCTCCAAAGTGAGCAAATTGTCTTTAAGTATATTGAATAGTGGATTAAAAGGTTCCGACATGATGAACTTTTGGGCATAAGCACAAATATATCACAAGGTTTGATCCATTTTCATATTAAAATCTCAAAAAAAATATGAACATCGTTACATCTCAAAACATTTTAAATAAGCACCCTTAATTATTTAAACACATTTAAGAAATTTACAAACAAGAACAGTTACAAACCTTTAATATCCGTAGTTCACTTGACCAATATAAAATTGACTTTGTCCTTTTCTTGAAAGATATGCACCCCAATTTTATACCTAGAAGAAGAACCATGATTAAATACATGATTATTATTTTTTTATTGAACGAGCCTATCGGGGAGGGTCATCGCTACCTAATAACCCACAATCATCCACTTGAATTCATTCATGTGAAAGCTATCTTTTGACCGTCCCTGGGAATTTCTCCAAAAGAATTCACAAATAAATAAATCATGGAGGTCAAAATTAATTCAATTTTATTATCCGGAATAAAATTGTCAATTAATTATTTAAACATACTTAGTAATTTTGAAGGTGAGATTTTTCATTGGACAACTCTCATGCAAACACATTTAAACAAATTAAATAAAGCATAAGATAGCACAAAAATAAATCAAGCAAAACAGAAAAATAAACATATTGGGCACAAATTATCCAATTGTCATGGTTTGATTTTTCTTGGCTTGATCTTGAAGAAACACCGTCTTTGAATTTCTCCCACTCGATCGTCTCGAAAAATACTCATCTCTCGCCCTGCCACGCCAAGTAACTTCCCCGGGATGCACGCCCATCCGAGTCCAAGAATTCAGCTCCAACCTCGACACCCTCGGCGGGCTTGCGCTTTGAGCCTCAGCCAGGCTCGGTGGTACTTTTCAACGGCGTACCCTAGCGCGTTAGTACCGTCTGCCTTCCTTGAACATCCCCGCCTCAAGATCATCCGCTTTTCTTGAACCTGGTCCGCCTCCGTCACTCACGGTTAATTCGCTTCGCAAACATAGCCACCATAATACCGGACGGCCCCGCGCCGTCGCGGCAAGAATCAACCAAGATCTCGCCCTTGGCACACAAACATTTTCGATTTTATCCTTCAATTCTTCATCTCCATCTTCATTTTCGATCCGGTTACAATTTATTTACAAAAATTAAATAAACCTAGATCTAGACTAGTCTATTACATTGATCAAATCAAACAAATCCTAATCTACTCGTAGATTTTCTCACGAGGCAAAACGAATCCGAACGAATCGAATTAAAAACCAGCTCTTATATGCATTCATAAATAAACACATTAAATTCCATGACAATTGGATACCTGCAAAACAGATCTAGCAATTCTACTATCCAATTTCAAATTTAATGTCAACGAATTAAATTACAATTTTAAAAAAATTCAGAGCCCGAACCGTGGCTCTGATACCAGTTGTTGGGGAATAATTGCACAGATCTATTCGGGGTGAATATTTAAATACAAATTTAATACTTATAATTATTACTAGCATGAATTAATCCTATATTAATTCAAATAATAATTCAACAACATATCATGCATATAATTAAATCACGTAAATCCTACGCATGCGGAATTCTACGAGTTTACGTGAACGTACCTCTTGGGAAGGCAGTGATCTGGCTGGTTAGACTAACCAAAAGAACTTCCCAAGTATTCCCTTAGCCCTTGTTCGACTATCCGGTGGAAGGACACTTGTGAACAATTAACAAAAGGAAAATAAATTATGTTGCACCACCTTTGTGGATTTACTCATTTTTTTCATTTCATGGAATTGTACTTGGGAATGAAAGAATCATCCCCTATTTATAGAGTAGAAGTGGTCGAATTTTTAGGGCAAAATAATGTGGGAAAATATTTTCTTGATCTCCAAGAAATCTTGAATATATCTCCTATATTCTTTTTCCCATAATTATAATATTCCACAAAATCTCACCTACTCTATTTTTATGGATAATTTCGAAAATAATGAGGCAAGATTCCAAGATTTGGATCTTCTTGAATTTATGAGATATTCTTGTATTTCAAGAAATACATATCTTCCATCATATCTTTTCAAGAAAATCAAGAAAATCTTTCTTGCCCTTTATCTTTCAAAATTTCGAAAATCCTCTTATGAATAACCAAGTGGGAGATTTCTTGAATTTAATGAGATAATCTTGTATTCCAAGAATACATATCTTCATTCCATAACAAAATTCAAAGAAAATCTTTCTCCCCTCTTATCCATAATTTTCGAAAATAATAGGAAAATTAAGCAACAATATTTATTTTATTTTAATCACCTTTTTTTCAGTTATTGGACTATATGTTGGGCTACTTAGGGGGCCTTTAAGAGAATTAAGATTGGACCTTCTAATGGACTTTGAATATCTAATATTGAGCCACAATATTATTCAAGCCCATAAATATTAATTAATCCCACTACATAATTAATATTGCACTATCCATCTTAACCCATATTACAGTCAATATGGCTCCCGGTTATTATTTCCCGTGTTTAAGATTATCTAGCCCATTAATTAATTCAAGCCACTGAAATAGCTTTCCATTAATTAATATCTTTTGTCCTTGGTCAAGGAACGGTTCAACATTATTATCCATACAGGAAACTAATTCCACTTGCAAGATTTGGTATGATAAAGCTTATGAACCTCCTAAGGGGGCAAATCAAACAAGCTTACTTGCACACGATTCTTCGCATTAAATCTTAGCAATCACATGTGACCAATAATATTGCCCAAGATAAAAAGTATTGAATCTCGTTGATTTTCTACCCATGATAAGTCAAACCAATAGTTACCAATCACACGTGATCCTATTTAAGGAACGAAGATTAAGAAATAACGAACCACTGAGGTCTAATTCTTCCTTGTTCGGTTCTGAAGAATTTATCGTCCTGTAGGTCCTATTCAGTGCATCAGTCATGCACTAGTGTAATCTCTTGGTCAAGACAAGCCAATCTGAGCCTTGCACTTCAACCTTTCACGATGGATTGTTCATTTCCATCTAGGTTGTGAATGACGTACTTCTAATTATAAGGGACTGTTAATTTAATCTTCTGTGATCTGGTATCACTAAATTAACTACAATGTAACAAGTACAATTTATTGAACAGTTATGCAGTAAATATATGTAACATTCGATGATATTTAAAGCATCAGTGATAAACAATTTATTTCAGTAAATAAGTCTGAAATTCAGGTTTTGATTATACAAAGTAAAAGCATTATTTTCCAGTATAATCCCAACAGTCTTGACCAAGTGATTACACTAGTCCATGACTGATGTACTGAATAGGACCTACAGGAGAATAAATTCTTCAGAACTGAATAAGGAAGAATTATACCTCAGTGGTTCGTTATTTCTTAATCTTCGTTCCTTAAATAGGATCACGTGTGATTGGTAACTATTGGTTTGACTTATCATGGGTAGAAAATCAACGAGATTCAATACTTTTTATCTTGGGCAATATTATTGGTCACATGTGATTGCTAAGATTTAATGCGAAGAATCGTGTGCAAGTAAGCTTGTTTGATTTGCCCCCTTAGGAGGTTCATAAGCTTTATCATACCAAATCTTGCAAGTGGAATTAGTTTCCTGTATGGATAATAATGTTGAACCGTTCCTTGACCAAGGACAAAAGATATTAATTAACGGAAAGCTATTTCAGTGGCTTGAATTAAATAATGGGCTAGATAATCTTAAACATGGGAAATAATAACTGGGAGCCATATTGACTGTAATATGGGTTAAGATGGATAGTGCAATATTAATTATGTAGTGGGATTAATTAATATTTATGGGCTTGAATAATATTGTGGCTCAATATTGATAATTCAAGATCCATTAGAAGGTCCAATCTTAATTCTCCTAAAGGCCCCCTGAGTAGCCCAACATATAGTCCAATAACTGAAAAAAGTGTTTAAAATAAAATAAATATTGTTGCTTATTTTTCCTCATTTATTTCGAAATTTATGGATAAAAAGGGGAGAAAGATTTTCTTTGAATTTTGTTATGGAATGAAGATATGTATTCTTGGAATACAAGATTATCTCATTAAATTCAAGAAATCTCCCACTTGGTTATCTATAAGAGAATTTCAAAAATTTTGATAAATTAAGGGCAAGAAAGATTTTCTTGAAAAGATATTATGGAAGATATGTATTTCTTGAAATACAAGAATATCTCATAAATTCAAGAAGATCCAAATCTTGGAATCTTGACTCATAATTTTCGAAATTATCCATAACAAAGAGTAGGTGGGATTTTGTGGAATATTATAATTATGGGAAAAAGAATATAGGAGATATATTCAATATTTCTAGGAGATCAAGAAAAGATTTTCCCACATTATTTTTTGCCAAAATTTCGTCCACCACCCTCTATAAAATAGGGGATGAATGTTTCATTCCCAAGAATACCATTTAAAATTGGTTTTTCGGAAAAATATCAGCGTCGATAAAATATCAAATATTTTGAAACGTCGACAGATTGTATTTTTTCGAAAAACGTCAATTGTGAGTAGTGTACAATTCCATGTGCTGGAAAAATTAGTAAATCCACAAAGGAGGTGCAACATAATTTATTTTTTCCTTTTGTTAATTGTTCACAAGTGTCCTACCACCGGATAGTCGAACAAGGATTAAGGGAATACTTGGGAAGTTCTTTTTTGGTTAGTCTAATCACCAGATCACCGCTATCCCAAGAGGTACGCTCACGTAAACTCGTAGAAGTTCCGCATGCGAGGATTTACATGAATTAATTATATGCATGATATGTTGTTGATTATTATTTGAATTAATATAGATTAATTCATGCTAGTAATAATTATAAGAAATAAATTTGTATTTAAATATTCACCCCCTAATAGATCTATGCAACTTATTCCCCAACAATCGTATCAAAGCCACGGTTTTGCTCTCAATTTTTAAATTGTAATTTAATTCACGACATTAAATTTGAAATCGATAGTAGAATTGCTAGATCTGCTTTTGCAGTATCCAATTGTCATGAAATTTAATGTGTTTATTTATGAATGTATATAAATTATGGTTTTTAATTCATTCTGCTCGGGAATTGCTTTTGCTCCTCGGGAGAAAATCCACGAGTAGATTAGATTTGTTTGATTTGGATCAATGTAATAGATTGGGCTTGATTCAGTTTATTTATTTTTTGTAAATAAATTGTAACCGGATTTAAAATGAAGACGAGACGGAGAATTAAAAGGATAAAATCCAGACCCGTAGGGCGGCGGCGCCGCGCTAAACGCAGTTAAGGGAGGCACGCTACGACGCAGACGATCACAAAGCGCCACTTCGCGCAGGGCGAGGCCGGTGGTCGAAAGGCGAAAGCGAGATCAAAAAACACGGCACGGGCGGGCGGTTTAAGGTGCACGCAGCGCACCGCGAGCAAAGCCGGGGGGCGGGCTACGAATGCTGGGCGCCATACGCTGGCGAAGACATTCGGACTTTCGAGGTTCACGGGCGAGGTAGCATTGGCGACGCTACAGCGGATGACGCAAGTTACGCTGCCGCCGCCAAGGAGCCGCCGACTTCGGCTGACGGCTGAGGCACTAGCGGGCGATGCCTCGCCGAAGCCGCGACGAGGTCGCCGAAATCTTTGAGGTCGCCGAGGCTTACTTGGCCATGTGGCCGGCCGGATGCGGGCGTGCATCCTGGCTACGAGCTACTTGGCATGGCGTTTCGAGACGGAATATCTTTTCGAGATGATCGAGTGGGAGAAATTCAAGACGGTGTTTCTTCAAGATCAAGCCAAGAAAAATCAAACCATGACAATTGGATAATTTGTGCCCAATATGTTTATTTTTCTGCTTTGCTTGATTTATTATTGTGTTATCTTATGCTTTATTTAATTTGTTTAAATGTGTTTGCATGAGAGTTGCCCAATGAAAAATCTCACCTTCAAAAATTACTAAGTATGTTTAAATAATTAATTGATAATTTTATTCTGGATAATAAAATTGAATTAATTTTGACCTCCATGATTTATTTATTTGTGAATTCTTTTGGAGAAATTCCCCACGGATTTCCCAAAAGATAGCTTTCACATGAATGAATTCCAAATGGATGATTGTGTGTTATTATTAGTGGCGATTTATGACCCTCCCCGATGAGGCTCGCTCAATACGAAATAATAATCCTCAGATTTAATCATGGTTATTACTTAGGTATAAAATTGATATGCATATACTTCCTCAAGTCCTCAAGTAATTTATATTGGTCAAGTGGGAGCCAACTATTAATCTGGATATTAAAGGTTTGTAACTGTTCTTGTTTGTAACCTGCTTGAATGTGTTTAAATAATGACCCACCTCACGTGGCTTATTTAAACTGTTTTGAGATGTTGGCAGATGCATGTTCATATTTTATTTGAGATTTTAATATGATGCATGTGATCGAACCTTGTGATATATTTGTGCTTATGCATATCATTATTTATTTCAGTTCAGCATGTCGTAACCTTTTAAATCCACTGCTATTATACTTAAAGTCAATAAAATAAGTATGGAAACTATATTGATTTGAAACATAATTATCCTAACTGCACAAAAGCACAAGTGGATTCTTGACACACCAAAATCAGATGAGCCAACTGACGAGTCAAAAATGCGGGACTCATCAGATCACCTTACGAGAGATGTCGTCGCTGAAATTGGTGGAGGGCAAACCCGTAAGGGATTATGTCCTCAAAATTGATGGCCCATCTGAACAAACTTGAAGTTCTGAGTACAGATTATAATCTGGAGACTCAGATGAATTTGGTACTTCACTCTCTACCCAAAATTTTTTGAGCACTTTGGCCTCGCTAGCGGATTTGTTGCAAGTTTTTTTGTCTCGGCAGAGATGTTGATGGGGCACCAAACTCAAGCTTTGACGGCAAGTGGTCCGTCTTCATCTTCTAGGCCAAGGGATGGCAAGAAGAAGAAGAAGGTGATCAAAGGCCATAAGCAATCAGACTCAACTATTGCCAAGGGCAATGATAAGATGACGAATGCTGGTGGTGTCAAGGAAAATCCAAAGAGGAAGTGCTTAAGCTGCGGTGAGAAAGGACATTGGAGGTCAGCCTATTCCAGACCCAAAAGGAATGGAAAGAAAGGCAATTCTCACGCACTAATTGTTGAAACTTGTTTAGCGGCGTATACTTCTCATTCGTGGGTAGTTGATACGGGATCCACTAATCATGTTTGCTTCACGGGTTCAAACTGATCTGACAACTTAGTGGCAGTGAGATCCTCATCACACTGGGCGATGCTACGAGAGTGGCAGCTGAAGCAGTGGGAGAAGTGCACTTGTCTTTTGAAGACAGAGTTCTAATTTTAAGAGATGTTCTTTATGTTCCCAGTTTTAGAAAGAATTCACTTTCAGTTTCTAAAATTCTGTTAATAGAAACTTAGTTTCTTCTAATAAGAATGAAATCATTTCTTGAAATGATGAGTGTATCTGTTATGGGACATTGATGGAAAATCTCTATACAATTAACTGTGCACACCACTCACGAAATGTATCCTATAACACATCAACTTTTTCCGATAAAAGAAAACGTGAACGAGACACTTCTTTGGCATCTAAGATTAGGTCATATAAATCCAAAGAGGATCCAAAGGTTGGTGGAAGACGGTTCACCAGAGTTTCTCCAAGTTGAACCAATTCCAACCTGCGAATCATGTTTGGAGGGTAAAATGACCAAGAGGGCATCGGGAGCCAAGGGGAATAGAGCCAAAGAAGTATTAGAGATCGTTCACACAGATGTATGTGGTCCAATGTCAACCAAAGCAAGAGGAGGTTATGAGTATTTTGTCATTTTTATTGATGATTACTCAAGGTACGGTTATATTTTCCTTATGAAGCATAAATCTTAGACCTTCGAGAAATTCAAAGAATTTAAGGCTCAAGCAGAGAATCATAGGGGAAAATGTATCAAGTCTCTACGATCTGATCGTGGAGGCGAATACCTCAGCGATGAGTTTTTGAACTACTTATCTGATGAAAGGATTGCATCACAACCATCGCACCTTTAACCCCTCAACAAAATCGGGGTTGCAGAGCGAAGAAAAGCGAACTCTTTTGGAAATGGTTAGATCTATGATGAGTTATGCGGATCTTTCCAAGTCGCTTACGGGGTCATGCCTTGAAAACAACAAATTACATTCTCGAACTTGGTGCCATCCAAATCGGGTTCCCAAAACTCCCAAAGAATTGTGGACCCAATGCAAGCCTAAGATGAGACACATGAGAATTTGGGGTGTCCCACTACGTGTTGGACAAGGAAGCCGGTAAATTGGATCCTCAATCAGAATTAAGGTTGTTTGTAGGATACCCCAAGGGAACAAAAGGGTGTATGTTCTATGGTCCCGAAGATCAAAAGGTGGTCATAAGCACCCACTTTAGATTTTTGGAAGAAGACTATATGAAAGAAAGAAGACCCAGAAGTGAGATTACCTTAAATGAGCTAAGAAGGCAAACCTCAATGCCAACTGTACTAGATGACATACCAAACGACACACTTTCACAACCGGAACCTCGTCGTAGTGGGATGGTTGTAAGACAGCCCGAGAGATTCATGGGAATAGGAGAGTCCTCGGACTTGATTTCCAGACAAGACGAATCAGACCCATGGACATATGACGAGAAGGTGGAAACCTTCAAAGCAAGACTAGTGGCGAAAGGTTATACTCAGAAAGAAGGGATCGATTATGATGAAACTTTTTCGCCCGTAGCCATGCTTAATTCCATCTGTATTCTCTTATCGATTGCTGAGCATCTTGACTTTGAAATCTGGCAAATGGATGTCAAGACAGCTTTCCTTAACGGAAGTCTTGATGAAGAGATCTATATGCAACAACCCCAAGGCTTCATTGAAAAAGGCCAAGAACACCTAGTTTGTAAGCTCATGAAGTCCATTTACGGACTCAAACAGGCATCCAGAGTTTGGAACCAATGTTTTGATCATGTTATAAAGTCTTATGGGTTCGATCAAAATGAGTTTGAAAGTTGTGTGTATAAAAAGCGTGTTTTAATCGCATTGGTATTCTTAGTACTATCGTAGATGACATTCTCGATCATCGAACGATGTGAAGGTGTTATCGGGCGTAAGGGCATGGCTTTCAAAAACAGTTTGATATGAAGGACTTAGGGGAAGCCGCACACATCCTTGGGATCAAGATCACTCGAGATCGCAAGAAAAGGATGATAGGCTTATCGCAAGCTTCATACATAGACACTGTCTTGAAACGATTCAGCATGCAAGATTCCAAGAAAGCCTTCATACCTTTCAGACATGGAATCCATCTATCTAAGAAAATGTCCCCTAAGACGCCAAAGGAGATAGATAACATGAAAGGTATTCCTTATGCTTCGGCTATCAGAAGCCTTATGTATGCAATGCTGTGTACGAGACCGGATATCTGCTTTGCCGTTGGCATGGTGGCAAGATATCAAAGTAACCCGGGGAAAGAGCATTGGACGACAGTTAAAAACATTCTGAAGTATCTGAAAAGAACTCGGGATAGAATGTTGATTTATCAGTCAGATAGTCCAATCCCCATCGGCTACACGGACTCGAATTTCCAATCAGACATAGACTCCAGAAAATCTACCTCCGGTAGTGTGTTTGCATGGGGGAAGGAGTCGTGACATGGAGAAGCGTTAAGCATAAATGCATCGCAGATTCTACCATGGAGACCGTATGTAACTGCTTGCGAGGCAGCGAAAGAAGCGGTTTGGCTCAAGAACTTCCTAGTGGACTTAGACGTAGTTCCGAATTTGCCCAGCACAATCACTGTTTATTGTGACAATGCCGGAGCAGTTGCAAATTCAAGGGAACCAATAGCCCACAAGGCCAGCAAACACATTGAAAGGAAATACCATCTTATACGAGAAATCGTTAAGAGAGGAGATATAGATGTGGCAAAGATAGCGTCTGAAGATAACTGGCGCGATCCATTCACAAAGGGTCTCTCTCTGAATACATTCGAGAGACATGTGAAAGGAATGGGTGACAAGACCGTTGCCAATCTGCTTTGGGTATAAGTGGGAGAAATTATTAGGTTCGTGTAGGTGACATTAGATGTCACAGACTACACGAGACATGTTTGTAGTATACTTAAAAGCAGACTTTGAGTATAAATGGGAGATTGTTGGGATTATACCGGAAAGTATGCTTTTACTTTGTATAATCTGTTGGGAAATTTCGAGTTTTGATGAAAGTTCTAAAACACATGTAATAGGACCAAATCGGACACATAGGTAGGCGATGTTTTTATTACCATTATAGAATACCAATTGATAATTATTGTATAGAACAACCGATGTAGAAGGTAGGTCACATATTGAGGGGAACCTCAATATGTATAGGTCGATCTCAAGATCTAAAGAACAACCGATATCCCATGGGCGGAAAGGCAAGAGAAGGACACGAAGATCGACGATCGATCGATAAAGTCGATATCTCACCAAAGTCATGAAGCTCAAATTCGAAAGACTTGAAGATCGGATGACTTCGTAAGATCGGACCCGGAAGACCTACATCACCGAGTCTCGCTAGTTGAAGCTAAGACAACCGCACCGAAGACTTATCAGTAGATCGATTTTGGTGATCGATCAAAGTCACCACCAGTGAAAAACTAATGTTTCACCAAATCATATGTCTATGATCTGAACAAGAAGAATGTCAACCTTAGTTGGTAGAACAACACTGAAAAGTGCTTCAGTTAACCAATAAGAACAAGACACGATGATCGTCGAGCCGCAATTCTGGGATTTGTGCTTTGCTTTCTCTAATGGCTATAAAAGACACTATTCACGCTTTTCGCCATGCCGCCTCAAGCACGCCACATCAATCCTCGCAAGTCTACCAAATATAGCTTGAAATTCAAATTGCTCTCCAACGGCTCTTTGATTTCGAGGTCTATAAATATGGGATTACACTTCAGAGTGAAAACACGGAAACTATCAAGAAGCTCATGCTATAATCAGATTTCCGCACGAAGAACACGAACTTGAAGATTATTTTATAAGTGTTCATCCCATAAGTTCTTAGCACAGAAATCTTTTCATCTAGCTGATAGGCTACTTAAAAACTAGAAAAGATTTCAAAGTTAGAACCAAAACAATCTTACCCAAAACTCAAAGTTAGGTTAAGTTGTTTAGCAAGATTTCGCATCAGGGTTTCTAGTTCTCGATTTAGGATCGGTTGAGCGAGAACTCTTTAAATATCTCATTGGTATCTTGTGTTGGACTAACACAAAAATCTAAGTCCAGTTGGTTTAGTTGGTGCCCCTTTGTGATAGGGAAGAGTGGACGTAGGACTGGTTTGTCCGAACCACTATAAATCTTGTGTGCACTTACCTACTTTGATTAACTGTTTTACACAATCGCACACAACCTATTTAAAGCTGCATACATATTCTAAGATAAGATCAGCTAGCACCAAGCTTCTGATCTGATCAAGTTTGACACTTTAGTCAACTGGTTGAAAGACTGACTTTGGAATCTGACTTATTAAAACTGGTTTTTCACACGGGTAAAACTTAGCTTCCGCTGACAATTAAAACCGATAGATACTGGACCGATCTGCCTTGAGCGATTAGTAAGTTAGATATCGATCAAACCGATTCACTTGCACTCGATCGTTAACCGCCATCACACCTGATCTGCACAAAAAGTTTTCAGAAGTCTATTCACCCCTCCCCTCTAGACTTCTGCCCTCACAAAACCCGTTCGGGACCTATAAGTGGTATCACGATAAGCGGCAGAATGATGGAAGTCATTGAAAGAGGAGCCATCATCATATATCACGACAACCCTGCAGTTGGAGGAGATCCAGACTTTGCCACGGGAAATCTTGTGTGAAAAAGCCCAGCCTTGATGGATGCAGAGGAAAGAAAGCTGTATACTCTAGATACAATCGCCAGGCATATAATCATGAAGACAATGGATAAAGTCACCAAGGAGAAGATAAAATATCTCAAAATCTAGCGAAAGCAATGTGGGATACTCTAGCCGAGATATCACGAAGGAAATGATCGATCAAAGACAAAGTCTAAAGTTTAACCGGTGAAGTTCGAAAAAGCAAGATGCTTTGCTTAACGAGACCATCAATGAGCTCGATGGAAGGATTACTATGTCAAGAAATAAGCTACGAGAACTTGGTAGAGATGTCGACAAAGATATCAACTACAAGATCTTAAGATCTCTCACCAAGAAATGGGACATGAAAGTCACGGTAATCAAGGATTGCCAAGACATTTCAAAGATGAAGCCGAGTAGCTTGTTCCTAAGCCTTAAAGCTCACGAGTTCGACTTAATCGAAAGAGGACAAGCGGATGAAGACAAGACGCCTGTTGAAGCCTCAACGTCTAAATCAGTTGCGTTTAAAGCAACCAACAGCAGATCGAAGGCCACTGAACATGTTGGAAACATAATAAGCCAGGCAGAACAGATCGCTCTGCTTACCAGGAAACTTGAAAAATCAAATATTCAACTTGGTAAGTATCGCAGATTCTATAAAGATTATCAACATAGCCGAGGAAGAGATAGGAGATCAGCTGACAGATCTCCAGAAAGAACCAGATCTGGTGATCGAAGAGATCACAGAGAAGAAAAGAAAATAGATAATCTGACTAATGAGAGAAGAGATAACAGATTTGACAGAAGGAGTTCAGATTACTATCAGAAAGGGAAGTCACCTGATAGATCCTACAGACGGAGTGACTCACCTAGAAGAAAAGGTTCTGTGGATCGTGGAGCGTGCTTCAACTGTGAGAAACCAGGTCACTACAGCGCAGATTGTCCAGACCTGACGCCAAAAGAAAGAGAAGAAAAGCGGAACAGAAGAGAGCAACGTTATAGGGACAGAAAAGTCATGGTCACGACACATCCGAATTGATGATTCCTATCTACCCTCCTCAAGATTCTAGTACTCATCTCAGAGAAGACTTCGTTCCGATAAGGCAAAGGTTTGACTTCTATGAGAATGAAGATCTGATATTCTCTTCAGATAACGATGAAATCTGCCTGATGGCCAAGGAGGACCAATCTGAGGTAACCTCCAAACCTTCGCTTTTGTCTTTCACACCGCTATTA
Source organism: Stenogyne calaminthoides (assembly GCA_037126765.1). Lineage (NCBI taxonomy): Eukaryota > Viridiplantae > Streptophyta > Magnoliopsida > Lamiales > Lamiaceae > Stenogyne > Stenogyne calaminthoides. The sequence continues at coordinate 1,470,397 of JBBCBC010000032.1, forward strand.
TTAGCACACCCGCCGAGAGATTGACCTGCAAACTCTAGTCCGAGCAATTGCTTGATGATCTCTAATGCAAAGAGACACTTATGCTATAGTGGAAGCCGAGAATGACAAGCTAAGGATCGAAATAATCGCCTTTGTTGAAGAGAACGCCTCTCAAGAAAACTATTGAATCGAATCGATTGAAACCGCTTTCGGAAGGTAACCGAGGAACTTAACATTCGAAAAGTTAAATCTTCGATCGGGAGAAGCGGATCAAAGATCGCCTAGCAATCAACAAACAACAAGTCGATGACTTCAAAATCCTTCAAACTAAATTTGATGAGCTATTCACTACATGAGAGTCTAAAATCTTCTCGAGGATAGTTTGAGCAAGAAAATAGAGGTTTTTACAAAGTCATCTAAAACCGCTTCAAGACATGAACACCTATTTTCAACACCAGACTAATAAGAAGGGACTTGGGTATGAGAACCCTTCCACATCCTCAAAAGCCCCGCTTTGATTCACTTCAAAAAGGTGTAATCAAACGAAGTTTAAACAAAGATACATTAAAAGCTAAACTTGTATCCGGTAAGGGAAAAAGACACATTGAGCAAGTAAAGGCGTGCCTAATCGGAAGGGAAATGAAATGGACCACAATCGGTAAAGCATCACCGAGAATCAACAAAGAACCCGATTCTTCCGAAGAGACCTCAACTCGATCAATGATTAGGTATCGAAAAAGACAACAACAGCAAAAGGAAGTCTAATCTGAGACCCAATCAAGGTCAGCTGTCGATAAGCAAGCTATAGGTAAACCGCAAAAAACACCTATGCCAAAAAAGATATGAATCTTTTGATGGTAGCAGTCGTACCTACCCCTATAATAATCGAAACCTAGGGTCATTTTTGAGCCACACCGATGAAAAGAAGACAAACAAAACAAGATAAATCCCAAGTCTTCTAAGTCACCCAAGGTTCACACTAATAATCATACTAATCGAAAAGCATATAAAGAGACGTATGATTATGTTGATAGGTATGGGAGACAAATCAGGCCTTCTGATCTAACTGATCTCAATAGAAGTGCCTTGTTTGTATGGATCCCCAAAACCAACCCTAACCCCTCAGGACCCAATCCAAAAGGGGTACCTAAAGGCTGATTTGGTTGCAGGTTCGTGTGGGTCTGGCCAACAAAGGAGGTGTGCAAGCAACTATCTGGTACATCGATAGTGGATGCTCAAGGCACATGACTGGAAGCAAACATCTCCTTAGCTCCTACATAGAACAAAAAGGGCCCAGCGTGTACTCTTCGGTGATGATAACTTTGGTTTTACCAAAGGATTCGAACCTTAGAGAATGATGATGTACAGTCACTAGAGTCTCAGATGTCGAAGGTCTAAAAGCATAACTCATTATCGGTTTCACAATTCTGCGACAACGGATTCAAAGGTTGAGTTCTCGATCGATCAATGCACTATCAAAAATCGAGCCACTCAACAGATCTTGCTAACTGGTTCAAGGAAAGGGACAATCTACACAGCAGATTGGAACAGTTACCCAAGAAATGCATGCCTGATTGTTAAGAGTTCCAAAAGTAGCAGTTGGCTCTGGCACAAAAGAATGAGTCATCTGAACTTTAAAACTCTTAATAAGATAGCAAGGATGTCTTTAGTGGAAGGACTTCCGAATGAGGTATTTTCTAAGGATCAGACATGTGTCGCATGTCAGAAGGGAAAACAGGTCAAAGCTTCATTCAAGGAAATCCTTGACCGGCATCCAAAGGCCAGTATTCTTAAATTTGCTTCATATGGACCTATTTGGACCAGTTACACCAGTCAGTCTCAGCGGACGCAAATATACTCTGGTAATCGTTGATGACTATTCCAAGTTTACCTGGGTTATATCTTACATAAGAAGAATGAGACGACAACGAAGATACCCGAGCTGCTAAAGAGATTACAAAATGAAAAGGGTGTCAGTGTAGTAAAAATCGATTCGGATAAAGGCACGAAATTTACAAACTCTTTTATTATCGATTTTTGCTCTAAGTTTGGCATACAGCATGAGACATCAGCTGCAAGAACGCCACAACAGAATGGAGTAGCAGAACGGAGAAACAGAACACTCAAAGAAGCTACTCGCACGATGTTAGCTGAACATGCAATACCAAGTCAATTCGGCGTGCTATCAATCATCGCATGCCATACTCAGAACAGATGTCTTCTGACTAAGGCTCACTACAAAACACCCTATGAACTGTGGAAGGGCAGAAAACCTCGTGTTTCTTACTTCCATGTTTTTGGGTGTAAGTGTTTCATACACAACAATGGGAAGAGTCAGTTGAAGACTTTTGAGGCCAAGTCGATGATGGGTATATTCTTAGGATATTCCTCATCTAGCAAGGCTTTCGTGGGGTTACAACAAAGTAACCCTAGTTGTGGAAGAAACACCCCATGTAGTCTTTGATGAAACATCTTCTGAACAAGAGAAATCTGCCTCAGAACAAGAAGTACCAGATCAACCAGTACCTGATGCTCAGAAAATGGATCAACTAACGATCAAGGAAAAAGGATCAGAACTCGTAACAATATACATTCCAGATCTAGTTGATTCACCAGGTCAATCGATCCTAAGGTACTGGCAAAAACTCGCCGATGAAGAAGCTGGTGCAAACCGAGATAAGATCAACCGAACCATCCGGTTCGGGGGAACACTGGTTCCCAATAACGACATCGACACATGATGAGTCCAACATCAGCTGAGACATGTTCTTATCAAGTGGATCATAACTCTGCACCACTCCCAATCGCTAGTAATGAACTACTATCAGAAATGGATGATGTTCTCCAAACCGACGCAAATCAGAACAGAAGGACCTGGATAACCAGTCATCCAACTGATCTGATCATCGGAGACCCATCTGATAGAGTTAAAACTAGACATCAGATTGGTGAAAGTGCCATGTATTGTTGTTATCTGTCTATGAAGGAACCAACAACAGTAGAGGAAGCTCTACAAGACGCAAGTTGGATTCTAGCCATGCAGGAGGAGCTGGAACAGTTCGAGAGAAATCAAGTTTGGGAACTGGTGGACAAACCAACTCATCAAGATGTAATTGGCACAAAGTGGGTATTCAAGAACAAGAGGGCTGAGAAAAATGTCATAACCAGGAATAAGGCAAGACTTGTTGCTAAGGGGTATTCACAATCAGAAGGAATTGATTATGATGAGACCTTTGCACCAGTCGCTCGCCTAGAAGCCATTCGGCTGTTTCTGGCATATGCTTCCCACAGAGGGTTCACTGTGTATCAGATGGACGTAAAGAGTGCATTCTTAAACGGGGTACTAGCAGAGGAAGTTTATGTCGAACAACCTCCAGGCTTTGAAAAGGGCAACCAAGTGTACCGTTTAAGAAAAGCTCTTTATGGCCTGAAACAAGCTCCTCGAGATTGGTATGATACACTCTCTCAGTTCTTGATAGACAGTGGGTTCACTAAAGGAATAGTGGATAGAACATTATTCAGAATAGAAGATGGAGAAGATATTCTGATGGTTCAGATTTATGTGGATGACATCATCTTCGGATCTCCCAACAAGAGTCTATGTGAAAGATTCAGCAAGCTGATGCAAGGGAAGTTCGAGATGTCCATGATGGGTCAGATGAGTTACTTTCTGGGTCTACAAGTTAAACAAAGTACAGAAGGGATATTCATCTACCAGGCAAAGTACACTAGGAGTTTACTGGCTGAGTTTGGAGTTCAAAATTGTAAGGAAGCCAGAATTCCTATGTTAACTGGATTCAAGATGGATCCAGATGAGGATGGTCAGAAAACCAATCAGAAAGAATATAGGGCTCTCATTTGATCTTTACTATACCTGACTGCCAGCAGACCAAATATCACTTTTGCAGTAGGTGTATGTGCTAGATTTCAGGCAAATCCAATGCAAAGCCACCTAGAAGCAGCTAAGAGGATTCTTAAGTATCTGAAGGGGACAGTAAACCTTGGTTTATTTTACCCATCAGATGATCATCTAGAGCTTAGTGAGTATTCTGATTCTGATTATGGAGGTTGCAAGATTGACAGGAAGTCAACCTCAGGAACATGTCAATTTTTAGGAAGTAAACTGATCTCGTGGTTTTCAAAGAAGCAGACATCAGCTGCGACATCTACTACTGAAGCAGAATATATGGCTGCAGGAAGCTGTTGCTCCCAACTGCTCTGGCTTAGTCAGCAGCTGAGGGATTATAACATTGTAGCTAAGAATGTACCTATATTCTGTGACAGTAATAGTGCTATTGCAATCACTCAAAATCCTGTTCTACATACAAGATGCAAGCATGTGGATGTCAGACACCATTTTATAAGAGATCATGTTGAAAAGAAGAATATCAGAATGGAAAAGATTCATACTGATATACAGAAAGCTGATATTCTAACCAAGCCACTAGCTGAGATCAGATTCAGAGAATTATGCAATGAGCTAGGGCTTCTGGATCTTGGAGAAAATGCACCAAAAATGATTGATGGACTGATCTCCAGAACCCGCTGGTTAAGAGATTAACCAGTTTAAGAGGAATCAGTTGAGTTTGGTATCTCAACTGATCAGAAGATCAGTCAAGGAACTGATATGAGAAAGTACTGATCAGATTTACGGATTATCAGATTAAAGGAACTGATCAGATTAAATCAGTTTGGTTATTTCACACTTTGTAAGTCGATTAAGCTGATAATTCAACAAGCAAGAATTCACAAGATTAAAGCTTACATCGCATAAGAAAACAGGAAATTTACACAACAATGGAATAATAGAAATTTTCATTGATAAAGACCCGAAGGTCAGATTTACATTACAAGTTACAAGTACAAAAGGACCCGGAGGTCAGTACATAAACCTTAAACCCTAAACCTAACCCTAGAAGAGGGGGGAGAGAGAGAGATTTTAAGATCTGATGCTCTCATTTTCCCCCACTTAACAAGGCTTTGAAATAATCCTAAAAGCCACCCTCAGAGCTTCGGAGTTAGGAGCGAGAGCGGCGTTGAAAGGATTTCTAAGCCAGGAGCCCTTAGACCTGAAATCAATGGGCTCTCCAGCTGTTAAATGGGACACAAGTGCCAAGAAAGTGATACAAAGATCATATGGGCACATGTGTCACATACAAAAATAGAGTTGATATACGAAGATCAGCTGTTGTCTGATCAAGACCGTATATCAAACTCATGTTTTATATCAGACTGAGTCTGTTGATGCTAATTCTGTCATCTCGATAGACATACAAGGTGCATACGGTTAGGAGAAGTGTCTTCTCAGTTGCGATAGCAGATCCGCCGCCTTGGTGGTAGAGAAGCTTTGCAATGATTGTATGTGTAATTTTTGATGACGACGAAAGCAGTAATAAGGGACACACAGGGTTGATTTGAGAAGCTGAAATCATTAGAAAAGGGGTAAAGGTTTTCGCCGGAAGTTTCACCGGAAATAAGGGTTCACCAGAATACATGATTTTACGAAGAAGATAAGTATGGTGAATGGATTATGTTGTGTAAATCATTGGTCCAATTTATAGAGGCCAAGCAAGGGTGAAAATGTAAATTTGATTTCTCAAAGCCTTTTAGAGAAATCTGCATCACAAGGACAGCGTGTAGGAAACACGCGACTGATAATTGGATAAATTTACGGTGATTTGACATTATGAAGTATCCAGACTACTATTACACATGTCAAATCGTGCCGACTTAGGGAATCGAGACTACTATTCAATTCTTCAAGAACTAAGTTTTGGCGGTAACACTTATCCCAAGAATTGGCTTGGTCTGAGTAGAATCAGATTAGGTCAACTGAAATCTGATTAGATAAGAGACTGATCAGATGAGGAAGATCAGTTGAGTATGTTACCTCAACAAATCAGATATATCAGTCAATAAGAAATCAAAAATAACAATTGAAGGGGGAACTTCAACTGACCAAGGAGGATCAGAAAAGGAAAATCAGACGCAAAGTGAAGCGGATCCATTGAAAAGGACAGTTAGGAAATTATAAGGATTAGGCAGAAAACTGAGATCAACAAGTGGAATCAACATCTACGAGTGGTATTGATCGACATAATATCGATCCAACCGAATCTGATTTCTGTTTCCTTGTTTCTTTAAGCATTTTATCGATTTTATCTGATAATATTTTCCTTTACTGTACACACTACTTTTGTGACGTATATCCTGCAAAATATTTAATGCGGACGTGGGGTGCTTGTATTAATTGCCACAAAATGTGCTTTTAAATCCAAAAGGCAATCGTACGTGCTTTTCCTGACCACACGATCAAAACCGCTCAATCTGGATCGTTTAACCTTTTCAAACGGTTGATCTTCTAATCTCGTTTTTCCCTCCTCCACCTTATAAGTTTCATCAAAACCCTACCAGAGTTTTCTTCTTCTCAAAATTCTTGCGATTTATTCTCTGAAAACTCAAAATTACCTTTCTGCGATTCAAAGTGTTTTCTTGCGATTCAAACTTATTTTCCGAAAAACAGAATCTGGTAATTTCTGGTTATTTGATGAATTTCTTTTCTAAAATCCTTTGATCACATAGATTATGTCTATATATGTTATCCTGCAATATGCCTTATCTTTTCTTGGTATCCGTATGTGTTTATCGATTACTAGGCCTGAGAATAGGTCTGATAATCAATACATGATATCTTTACGTTTATGCACAATTTTAATCGAGTCTATCTTGTTGTAGATGGCCACTCACGGTATGGGAAAAATCATGTGCAACTATGCGGATCTAGCAACAAAAATTGTCGATGACAAATTTGTACAGTTTGGTGTTACGCGGGATCCAGAGTCAATGGAGGTGGAACAAATTCTGAAGAAGGGAGGTCTTGAAAAATCTTTGTCTTTGCTCACCATCGCAATCCGTGTCAAGATGAAGCAATCGAATTTCTTCGAAATTTGAAGGTGGATACGGACAATCCCGAGATGAACCGATTTCTTGATTAACGGAGAGGAGATCGACCGTATCGAATCTTCGACATAACCCGTCTGCTCACTTTGCCCAAAGGAAGAATCTCGCCGCCCACTCTGAGGAGAATGAAGATGAGCTGATCAGAAACGAACTCTTCAGAGAGGCTGACAAACATCAGACCGCAGGTTTTGTCAGACCTATGTTAAAAAGGAAATACCGACTGTTGTTTGACATACTGTCAAAAACAATCATGGGTATTTCGTTCAAATTTGCTGCTCTAACATCCAAGTAAAATTGTACAAAGATGGTCAAGAATAATCGATGAAGCCAAGAATATCAATTGGCATGGCTTCCTCAAGGCCATTCTGCTCCAAGAACATGAAAAATTTGGAGTTAATGATCGTAGGCGTGTTTATCTCGAAGAAGAGAATCGCTAATCTCAACAAGGTTGCGCTTATTCTCGAAGGACAAACCGTCAAACGCTTTGAATGGGATCGAGAATGGACTGAAGTCCTACAAGGCCTTCCTCACAACCACTTCAAATATATGGGCCACCGATGATGATATCGCGCCCACCCTCCAAAGGTGAAGAAAGGAAAAACCAAGGAGGTAACCACGCCTACACCCGATGCTCCCCAAAAGAAAAAGAGAAAACCGGTGAAGGCTCGAGAAGAGGGCAAGAAGGCAAAAAAGCCTCCATGACTCGCTTCTTCGAAGACGAGTCGATGAAGAAGGAGTGCCAGAGCAACCCGATGAGCCACGTAAATCACCAAAAAATCGACAGCAAAGCTCTCAAGAGAGCTCGCCAGTAACATTCTCGAGGGAAGAGCAAGAGACGAACGATCTCCTTCTCCTCAATCTCGAGCCGATTCACCGCTCAAACTTCCGGCCGCCGAAAGCATATTCCTCCTTCGCGTTCACTGTAGCGCGAACTCGATACCATCGGTTCACATAACCGTAAAGATCACCGCCGCAGAGCCGACGAATTTGCCCGACAAATGTAACCTCTGCGCAGTTCAACTAATCACCAAATTTCCGCCTACTCGTGACACCACCAAAAAACCTCTACATCTCATCAACCGAATCTGGTCGATCCGAACAAATAATTCCCGAGTCCAGATAATCCAAGACCATCAACGAAAAATGGTCGAATGCAAATTGAACGAGATATTGATGAGATGTATCCAGAGTGGTAGCCCATCCCGTTATTAGAGAGGAAGTTATGGAGATCCTCACCGAAAGATCTCCTAAGAAAGAGCTTCTCGATTTTATGATGATTATAGAAACGATGGGAGGTGCCGATGAATTCGCAGATTTTGATTTCGATATGAAGAAATCGCTCAAGTAGATCACCACCGAAATGATAATCGCCAATCAATCAAAGCTCGATCCACGCGAAGTTCGGGTTGATGAACAAGGTGAATCGAGCTCGCCAAGAAGCTTCTAAAGCAGATGTTCCTATGAAGGATGTGGGAGCTGCCGATGATAGTGGAACTGGTGCTGCAGTTCATGACCAACCACTGGAGGCGCAAACAACTGAAAGAGATCAGGTGACGCAAAACATTCCTACAACTCACATCACTCACGATCAACTTCGGAGATCGATTCATGTTTCAAAGATCTCCTGAAAGAAGAAGTTGAGGGAGTGTTGGCTAATCAACTTAGTAACACAATAACTTATCAGAGGCAGATTGACCTCAAAGAAATAAAGGATCAACGGGAATTGGTTATTTCCCAGATTGAGGCAATCAAAGATCAGTTCTCTCAAACTGTGACCAACCTGACTGCTGAGTTTAACAAGTCAGTTGATGACAAGCTAGTTCAGGTTGATCAACAACAAGTTTCTTTTCTGATGCTCACTGAAAAGCTAGAAATGACTGAAGAGAAACTTGACAAACTAATTCTTACCCTCTATACTGCCGTGGAATCTGTCAAGACTGAGCTGATCTCGAAGATTCAAAGTCTAACTGCTCAAGCTCAACGTTTATCTATTGAAGATCTCAACAAGGAGATATCAGTCAGCTTTGGATCTCTGACTTCCCACCTCACTGCTCTTTTTGATCAAACCAAAAAGGGGGAAGGACAGATTGAGAAACCAACTGACACTATCAGAACAACAGAAGACCCGATTCGCATAGTTGAATCTTATGGACAAAGACTAGACCATCCGGATCTTTTTTCTAACGAAATTTCAAAAAGATGGAAAAGTCAAAGGCAAGAAAGGTAGTCATGCGGTGCCGGAGATCACAACTTGTACCCGACCACTCAAACTAAGAAAGTCACAAGAAGCACAGCTAGCCAAATTCAGGCCGATAAGAAACTGGCTGAGAAAATGTCCAAAGAGCAGATTGCTGAAGAAGCCCGAATAAGTGAAGAAGAAAGAAGGGCAGAAAAATTGGCAGAGGCAGAAGATCTAAAGAAGAAATACGATCGAGGGCGAAGAAAGGAAAAGTTGGAAAATCGGACGTAACCTCACCGCCAAAGAAGAGTTGATGAGATCATTCCAAAAACCGCCGCACACGCCGATAGGTTTGAGGAATGGAATAAGATCGTAGTGAATGGCTTCGGATGCTTTTGTTCTAGATCTTGTTCCACAAGAAGAATCTCCCGATGCGTAATTCCTCAACCGGGTTGGAAAACAAATATCCGTTATTTTCCGAAGTATCCGGAAAAATGAGGCCAAAATAATCAATGTAAAAATATCTCGCCAAGAGTATGATCTGTTGGATTACTCGAAGAAGGCAGATGGCTCATTTGACAGACTGGCATTTCAAAGGTTCTATTTTGACATCCCGAAAGCAAAAGCAAGATAATCGATCCTCGGCAGATCAATGATGTCAAATGGAAACTATACCGGATTTTCAACATCCCTCAAGATCAAAGAGAAATGTCAGAAGGATACAAGCCAAGAGACTGAAGAATCAGAAGACTTCTCAGGATCAGCTGTTTTTAAATTCAAACTTTTCTGATGTAATATGAAATCGACAAATCAAATGAAAGAAAAGTTTATTTTTCTGATCCTAAGACAAAATCTCATTGTCTTCTGATTATGTGCTCTTTACTGTTCTATATTTATCAACTGTGATTAGTTTCTCAAAGTGTTTTGGTTTCATCAAAAATGGGGAAATTGTTGGGAAATTTAGAGTTTTGATGAAAGTTCTAAAACACATGTAATAGGACCAGTCAGACCTGTTAGCTGACTGATGTTTTTATTACCAGTTATAGAATACCAGTTGATAATTATTGTATAGAACAACTGATGTAGAAGGTAGGTCACATATTGAGGGGGAACCTCAATATGTATAGGTCAGATCTGAAGATCTAAAGAACAGCTGATATCCGACAGGCCAGAAGGCAAGAGAAGGACAGAAGATCAGATCGATCTGATAAAGTCAGATATCTTAGCTGAAGTCATGAAGCTCAAATTCAGAAGACTTGAAGATCAGATGACTTCCAGAAGATCAGACCAGAAGACCTACATCAGCCGAGTCTGCTAGTTGAAGCTAAGACAACTGGCACCAGAAGACTCTATCAGGTAGACTGATCAGTTTTGACTGATCAGGTCAGCTCACCAGGTGAAAACTGATGTTTCACCAAATCATACGTCTATGATCTGAACAAGAAGAATGTCAACCTTAGTTGGTAGAACAACACTGAAAAGTGCTTCTGTTAACCAATAAGAACAAGACACGTATGATCGGAGCCGACAATTACGGGATTTGGTGCTGCTTTCTCTAACGGCTATAAAAGACACTATTCACGCTTTCGGCCATGCCGTTCCTGAAGCACGTCACATCAATCCTGCAAGTCTACCAAATATAGCCTGAAATTCAAATTGCTCTCCAATGGCTCTTTGATTTCGAGGTCTATAAATATGGGATTACACTTCAGAGTGAAAACACGGAAACTATCAAGAAGCTCAAGCTATAATCAGATTTTCGCACGAAGAACACGAACTTGAAGATTATTTTCTAAGTGTTCATCCCATAAGTTCTTAGCACATAAATCTTTTCATCTAGCTGATAGGCTACTTAAAAACTAGAAAAGATTTCAAAGTTGGAACCAAAACAATCTTACCCAAAACCCAAAGTTAGGTTAAGTTGTTTAGCAAGATTTCAGACTAGGGTTTCCAGTTCTGATTTCTGGGATCAGTTGAGTGAGAACTCTTTAAATATCTGTTGGTGTACTGTGTTGGACTAACACAAAAATCTAAGTCCAGTTGGTTTAGTTGGTGCCCCTTTGTGATAGGGAAGAGTGGACGTAGGACTGGTTTGTCCGAACCACTATAAATCTTGTGTGCACTTACCTGCTTTGATTAACTGTTTTACACAATCGCACACAACCTATTTAAAGCTGCATACATATTATAAGTTAAGATCAGCTAGCATCAAGCTTCTGATCTGATCAAGTTTGACACTTTAGTCAACTGGTTGAAAGACTGACTTTGGAATCTGACTTATTAAAACTGGTTTTTCACACGGGTAAAACTTAGCTTCCTCACAATCGCTTAAACCGATAGATACCGAATCGATCCGCCTTGGCGATTAGTAAGTTAGATATCGATCAAACCGATTCATTTGCACTCGATCGGTAATCGCCATCACACTTTGATCAAGACAAAAGTTTTCAGAAGTCTATTCACCCCTCCCCTCTAGACTTCTGCCCTCACAAAACCCGTTCGGGACCTACATAATCAAAAACTGAATTTCGGACTTATTTACTGAAATAAATTGTTTATCACTGATACTTTAAATATCATCGAATGTTACATATATTTACTGCATAACTGTTCAATAAATCGTACGTGTTACATTGTAGTTAATTTAGTGATACCAGATCACAGGAGATTAAATTAACAGTCCCTTGTAACTAAAAGTACGCCATTCACGACCTAGATGGAAATGAACAATCCATCGTGAAAGGTTGAAGTGTAAGGCTCGATTGGCTTGTCTTGACCAAGAGATTACACTAGTGCATGACCGATGCAATCGAATAGGACCTACTGGGGAGGATAAATTCTTGAGAATCAACAAGGAAGAATTAGACCTCGGTGGTTCGTTATTTCTTAATCTTCGCTCCTTAAATAGGATCACGGGGATTGGTAACTATTGCTTTGACTTATCATGGGTAGAGAGAATCAACGAGATTCAATACTTTTTATCTTGGGCAATATTATTGGTCACATGTGATTGCTAAGATTTAATACGGAGAATCGTGTGCAAGTACGCTTGTTCGATTTGCCCCCTTGGGAGGTTCATAAGCTTTATCATACCAAATCTTGCAAGTGGAATTAGTTTTCGGTATGGATAATAATGTTGAACCGTTTCTTGACCAAGGACTAAAGATATTAATTAACGGAAAGCTATTTCAGTGGCTTGAATTAATTAATGGGCTAGATAATCTTAAACACTTTAAAATAATAACCGGAGCCATATTGACCGTAGGATGCTCCGCACGGTTCGAACCGCGGTTCGGTTCAACCGGCGGTTCCAAAATTTCCGGAGGTGGAACCGGAACCGAACCGCGGTCAAGGCGGTTTCGGTTCCGGTTCCGGAACCGCCGGTTCCGGTTCCGAACCGCCGGTTCCGGTTGCTTTTTTTTTTATTTCTTAATTTTTTGGGTCTAAAATTTGAAAGAATGTAGATGAGAAATTTAATTATTGTATTATTGTTAATATGAGAATTTAAATTAAAGATTACATTACAATAATTAAAAGTTAAAACATAACAATAACATTAGTACAATACCAAAATGAACTTAGAAATAATTGAATGAACTATTATAAAATACAAAATACAAAATACAAAAAAATAGTAATTCTAACTTAAAATAAGCTAGTAATCTACTATTACAAATTAATTGAACTATTACAACTTTACAAATTACAAAGTGAACTATATCGAATTAGTAATTACAATTACAACTTAAAATTTTAAACTTTACAAAATAAATTTGGGGGAGGGGCCGAGGCCCGAGGGGGGGATTTAAAGAAATTGGACTTGAGCTTAAATTTAAGAAATAAACTTAGAAATTCTAAGTTTGAAACTTAAAATTAAGTTGCCTACGTATCCAAATAGGAATCAAAGTCCACGTAGTTCTCTTACCTCAAACTTACCTCGTTGATTTGGATCGATTCGATTCTTCATGCATCACTTCCGGTGGTAGTTTCTTCGGAGCTATCTTGATCATCATTATCAACAAATTCTTGACTTCTCTTTTCGGCTCTTACCCAATCATCAAGCAAGCATTGGTTTTCCACGTTTTCAACGGTCATATTCGATCTCGTTGCATCCAAAGTGTAGCCTCCTAAACTAAAAGCTTGTTCAACGGCAACGGTTGAGGCGGGAGATGCAAAAATTTCTCTTGCTAGCATTGACAATATTGATAGATATTTTTCATCCTCGACCACCACTTTAGTATATTAAAAGTAGCGTTGTCTTCATCTTCATCAAGCCGAACAAATGAAGAGGATAAATAATGATCAAGTTCGTAATAAGGGTTAGAAGTAGACCTTGGACGTTTTTGAGAACGTTCATCATAAAAACCTATTAATATATCTTCTTCTTGACTCATAGAAGAGCCACCACCACCAAAATTTTCTTCAAAACCGGGACCACTATATTCTCTAAATAAAGACATTAAAGTAACTTTAATCCGATTACCAATCTCTTCCGGATTAGGATATACATCATCTTCACCCATGACCATATGTCTATTAGGAAATAAATAATTATAATACATATTTAACATCATTATTAATCCATCCAATCTTACTCTAGGATCAAACACTTTAGCAACCAAGAATAGATCGGAATATTTGTAAAATATTTTTTTCCATTTTTGCATCATAGAGAAAGTAGCACCACTTAATAAAGGATTTGTAATATTTTCATTTAACACATGAGCAACTTTAATACAATAATCAAGCGCTAAATTACACGTGGGATAATAAACACCGGATAACACTTTTGTGGAATCATTAAAAATTCCCAAAATTTTACACAAAGAAGTGCATGAATCCCAATATTGAGGATATAAACGAATACCACAATTTTCTTGAGTAAAAATGTACATAAAGCGTCTTTATAATCCATAGACTCCTTTAACAATTTATACGGAATTCCAACGAGTTGACACATCAAGAGAAAATTTTTTGGGATGCATATTGTATGTTCTACAAAAAAACTTTCCATTTTTTTCAACAATTTTGAATGTCTCGACATATAATAAATAGCGGATCTAATAGGACCAACTTGTTCTTTCAAAGCATCTAAACCATCTTGAACACATAAATTTAAAATATGACACATACATCTAACATGAAAAAATTTTCCACCAAGATATGGTTGACAAATATTTGTAAGATCTTCAATAGTAATACAGATTTGCACTAAAGATTATCAAAACCAATAGAAAATATTTTTTTAGTAAGAGCATACTCATTTAAAATATCATGCAATTTATCTCTAATATTAACGGCATTGTGTTCCGTATCAAAATCTCTATAAGCAATCAATCTTTTGTTAAGAGTCCACGAATCATCAATCCAAGTGCATGTAACTCCTATATAACTATGCTTTTGAAAATTATCACTCCAAATATCCGCACATATACAAACTTTAACATTTAAATCGGCAAATAGATTAATCAAAGCATATTTATACTCATAAACAACTTTAGCAACATCACGAGTAGTAGTATGACGTGAAACTTTTTTTTGCATGGGTTGAAGACCAAGGTTAACAAAATCATTCCAATACTGAATTATCGGCAAATTGAAAAAGGAAGGTGTTGTGTGCACACAAATTTAGCTAACAATTTTCTATATTTCATTTGATCAAATGTAAATAGAGAAGTGGGGTTACTTACCTCGCCTTTGAACTCCACCACCGCCACCGGTTGACGTAAATCCACGGTTGTGCTTGGTTTGAACTAATTCCAACTCTATCCGGATGAATTTTTTTTTTCAAATGCTTCTCGAATGTTCCATATCCTCCTCCTTTGACAAAAAGAATATATTTTGTCACAATAGTTGCAATGAACTTTAATAGTACCATCCTCGTTGATCACTTTATTAAAGTGACGTGCAAAAATATCCGACTTAAGTTGAGCTCGACTTGGAGTTGGGGTTGGAGTTAGGCCTCTCGGCATTGGACTCGGTTGGGTGGTTTTGGCTTTCTTGAGTAGGACGTCGTGGACCTTGTGGTATAGCATCATCTTCAAGAGGATTCTCATAACCGGGACCAAGTGTGGCCTCAATATCATCTAAACTCCACTCGATCGGTCTTGGGTGGGATGTGGAAGACTAACGGAAGAGGTGGAAGAAGCTTTGCCTTTACCCTTACCCTTGCTTTGATGGCTTGCCATAATAATAATATGTATGTAAGTGTATATGTAAATAATATATGTATGTAAGTGTAGTGTAATGTAATATGTATGTAACTATGTAAGTGTAGTGTAATATACTAATATGTAGTATAAGTACTATAGTAGTATACTAGTATTAGTATAGTGTAATATATAGTGTATATAATATATAGTGTAGTATAAATATAATATGTAGTGTATGTATAGATTAGAGTATAGTATGATATATAGTGTAGTATAAATATAATATGTAATGTAAATAATATGTAAATAATAAACTTTGAGAATTGAGTGAGAGTTGAGACTTGAGAGTTGAGAGAGAGATGAATAAACTTTGGTGTGAATTTTGGAGTGGAATGAGTTGGTATTTATAGATGAAATATTGAAAAAAAAAAAAAAAAACCGCCGGTTCGAACCGAACCGGCAAGGTTCCACTGTTCGAACCGGCGGTTCCTTCAATCGACTCTTTTGATCTCGTAGATTGGATCTCAACGGACTCTTTAATCTGGGCGTTGGATCTCAACGGCTAGAATTTTCAAATTTGGGGCGGTCCGGTTCGACCGTACGGTTTCCTTGCCTGTTTTGCTAGAACCGAACCGAACGTTAATTTCTGGTTTCGGTTCGTTCCTAACCGAACTGCTGAACACCGTGGAACCGGCGGTTCGGTTCGAACCGCCGGTTCCGGTTTTTTTTTAGCATGCCTAATTGACTGTAATATGGGTTAAGATGGATAGTGCAATATTAATTATGTAGTGGGATTAATTAATATTTATGGGATTGAATAATATTGTGGCTCAATATTGATAATTCAAGATCCATTAGAAGGTCCAATCTTAATTCTCCTAAAGGCCCCCTGAGTAGCCCAACATATAGTCCAATAACTGAAAAAGGTGTTTAAAATAAAATAAATATTGTTGCTTATTTTTCCTCATTTATTTCGAAATTTATGGATAAAAAGGGGAGAAAGATTTTCTTTGAATTTTGTTATGGAATGAAGATATGTATTCTTGGAATACAAGATTATTTCATTAAATTCAAGAAATCTCCCACTTGGTTATCTATAAGAGAATTTCAAAAATTTTGATAAATTAAGGGCAAGAAAGATTTTCTTGATTTTCTTGAAAAGATATTATGGAAGATATGTATTTCTTGAAATACAAGAATATCTAATAAATTCAAGAAGATCCAAATTTTGGAATCTTGACTCATAATTTTCGAAATTATCCATAACAAAGAGTAGGTGGGATTTTGTGGAATATTGTAATTATGGGAAAAAGAATATAGGATATATATTCAAGATTTCTTGGAGATCAAGAAAAGATTTTCCCACATTATTTTTTGCCAAAATTTCGTCCACCACCCTCTATAAATAGGGGATGAATGTTTCATTCCCAGTAACACACGAAAATTGGTTTTTCGGAAAAATATCAGCGTCGATAAAATATCAAATATTTTGAAACGTCGACAGATTGTATTTTTTCGAAAAACGTCAATTGTGAGTAGTGTACAATTCCATGTGCTGGAAAAATTAGTAAATCCCCTAAGGTGGTGCAACATAATTTATTTTTTCCTTTTGTTAATTGTTCACAAGTGTCCTACCACCGGATAGTCGAACAAGGATTAAGGGAATACTTGGGAAGTTCTTTTGGTTAGTCTAATCAGCCAGGTCACTGTCATCCCAAGAGGTACGTTCACGTAAACTCGTAGAATTCCGCATGTGTAGGATTTACGTGAATTAATTATATGCATGATATGTTGTTGGATTATTATTTGAATTAATATAGGATTAATTCATGCTAGTAATAATTATAAGAATTAAATTTGTATTTAAATATTCACCCCGAATAGATCTGTGCAACTTATTCCCCAACAAAGACAAGCCAATCTGAGCCTTACACTTCAACCTTTCACGATGGGTTGTTCATTTCCATCTAGGTCGTGAATGGCATACTTTTAGTTACAAGGGACTGTTAATTTAATCTTATGTGATCTGGTATCACTAAATTAACTACAATGTAACACGTACGACTTATTGAACAGTTATGCAGTAAATATATGTAACATTCAATAATATTTAAAGCATCAGTGATAAACAATTTATTTCAGTAAATAAGTCCGAAATTCAGTTTTGATTATACAAAGTAAAAAGCATACTTTCCAGTATAATCCCAACAGTTGTCACATTGTTCGACAACACGATGTTTTGAGCTGCTACATATGGATCTTATGGGTCCTATGAAAACAGAAAGTCTTGGAGGTAAAAGGTATTCATTGGTTATGGCAGATGATTTCTCTAGATATACCTGGATTGAATTTTTGAAAGAAAAATCTGAAACTTTTGTTGCTTTTAAGGTTTTGTATAAAAGGTTTAAAATTGTATACAACTTAAAAGTGAGTAAGATTAGGTCAGATCATGGTAGGGAATTTGAAAATAGCTTATTTTCTGATTTATGTGAAATGAAGGGTATAATGCATGAGTTTTCTTCTCCTAAAACTCCACAACAAAATGGAATAGCTGAAAGGAAGAATAGAACTCTTCAAGAAATGGTTAGGGTAATGTTGCAAGCTAAACATCTTTCTAAAAGATTTTGGGCTGAAGCATTAAACACTGCATGCCATATTATTAACAAAGTTTTTATGAGGCCACAAAGTTCAAAAACAGCTTATGAGATTCTGAACAACAAGAAACCAAATCTGAAATACTTTCATGTGTTTGGTTGTGTGTGTTATATTCTGAATGATAGAGATCAACTTCGAAAGTTTGACTCTAAAAGTGACAAAGGTTTTTTCGTAGGCTATTCTAGAAATAGTAAAACCTATAGAATTTTCAACCTTAGGTTAAACACTGTTCAAGAATCTGTGAATGTTGTTTTTGATGATACAACTAACATAGCAGGAAAATGTACTGAAGAAGATGTGTCTGAGCATATTGAGATTTCTGCTGGAACTGGAAATTCTGGAAATTCAAATGATGTTACACCTAATGCCACGGCATCTGGGACAACATTCTCTGAAAATCCAAAACAGAAAGTTCAGAAAGCAATACTCAATACACTCATGACAAGGTACCTGCTTCCAGAATCATGAAAAGTCATCCTTTAAACCAAATCATTGGTGATTCTTTTGTTGGAGTACAAACTAGAAGAAGGGTAAGCTCAAAAGATGTGGTGAGATCTGTTTGTATGTCTTCTATATGCAACATGGTTAATTCTGAATGCTATCATTCTGTAATTGAGCCTAAAAATGTCAAAGAAGCCTTAATGATGAAAAATGGATAAATGTTATGCATGAAGAACTTAATCAGTTTGAGAGAAATGATGTTTGGACACTAGTTCCAAGACCTGGTAACACTAATGTCATTGAAACCAAGTGGATTTTTAAGAACAAAACTGATGAGTCTGGAAACATAGTAAGAAATAAGGCTAGATTGGTTGCCCAAGGATACACTCAAGTTGAGGGTATTGATTTTGATGAAACATTTGCACCTGTAGCTAGGATTGAATCTATTAGATTGTTGTTAGTTATTGCATGTTTTATCAATATCAAATTGCATCAAATGGATGTAAAGGCTGCATTTTTTAATGGTATCTTGAATGAAGAAGCTTATGCTGAACAACCCTTAGGATTTGAAGATCCTCACTATCCTGATCATGTTTATAAGCTTAAGAAAACATTGTATGGCTTGAAACAAGCTCCTAGAGCTTGGTATGGCAGATTGACTGACTTTCTTTTGCAGTTTGGTTTTGTTAGAGGAGAAGCAGACAAGACTTTGTTTATTAAATAGGTTGACGAAGGGTTGATGATTGCACAAATATATGTTGATGACATAGTATTTGGAGCAACATCAGACAAGATGTTGAATGAATTTGTTGAGGCAATGTCATCTACATTTGAGATGAGCATGGTTGGAGACTTGAATTATTTTTTAGGTCTGCAGATCAAGCAAAAAGATGACGGAATCTTCATTTGTCAAAGAAAATATGCTAAGAACGTGGTTAAGAGATTTGGTCTTGAGAATTCGAAGCATATGAAAACACCTATGGGATCAACTCAGAAGTTGAACAAAGACAGTGCTGGTCAAGATGTTGATCACACACTGTACAGATCCATGATAGGTAGTCTTCTATATCTCACCTCTAGTAGACCTGACATTATGTATAGTGTTTGTGTTTGTGCTAGGTACCAAGCTAATCCAAAGGAATCTCACATGAATGCTGTGAAGAGGATTATCAGATATGTTGCTGGAACAACAGATCTTGGTATATGGTATACAAAGGACACAAGCAGTGTACTGACTGGATATAGTGATGTTGATTGGGCTGGAGACATTGATGATAGGAAAAGCACAAGTGGTGGATGTTTTTACATGGGTAACAACTTGATTTCCTGGCATAGTAAGAAACAAAATTGTGTTTCACAATCTACTGCAGAGTCTGAGTATATTGCTGCTGGTAGTTGTTGTACACAACTTTTATGGTTGAAAAAGATGTTTGATGACTATGGACTTGAGAATGATATTCTGACTTTGTTTTGTGATAATACTAGTGCTCTTAACATTTCTAAAAACCCAGTATAACATTCTCTCACCAAGCACATAAGTATAAGACATCATTTCATAAGAGACCTTGTAGAAAAGGAAATTGTGAAGTTAGAGTATGTTCCAACTGATAATCAACTTGCTGATACTTTTACTAAAGCCCTTGATCATGAGAGGTTTTCCTTTCTGAGAAAATCTCTTGGTTTGTGTACTATCTGAGTTCTGTAGGGTGGATGTTGCAACAAATACTACAACATTTGAAGCAACATCTGGTTTGATTTTTGTAGCACTTGGTTGATTTGATCGATTCTCATGGTTTGGATATGATTTTTGAGTTGAATTCTTATTGAGTCAAGTCATTGTGATTTTCTGGACACACACTTCTTAAATGCACAAAAAGAAAAAAAATAAATACACACTTTGGATGTAATCTCTCACTGAGTAACTATGGAGCACGGAGTCCACTACTGTGATGTCTTCTTTTCAAAAGGTGATTGATATAACATCAATTTGCTCATAATCCACTGAGTAAATATGGGGCACGGAGTTTGCTACTACGATGTTCTCTTTTCAAAAGGTGGATCAATATGAGTTAAGTGTATAAAAAGAAAAGAAAAGTTAAAAGTGCAACATTGGCTGTGTAAAACAGGCAAAATGAATGTTGAAGTGTGTGTGTGTCGTTCTTGATTGCAACATTGACTTGATTTGACTGGATTTTACTTGAAAGATTATTTAAATTGTGACTTTTTGATTAAATTGATTATTTAATACAAAAATTGGCCACACTTTATTTAATTTCAATTTGTACATCGTTTTATTCTTTTTCGGGCATTTTTTTTAAATGAGCAGGGATCGTGTGTTTGTTGGATGATGGAAGTAGTGGGAGTGATGGTTTCATCACATTGCACCCCATGATCTCAATTTCTAGAACATTCACTTTGTGGGATCATGGCTTGTAACATACTAATTTCTAATTCTATTTAAGGATCGAATGGGTGTTGGTTTTCATACTAAAAACTTGTTTTTGAGTTTTTTGTGTACTGAAGTTTTGAAGAATTAAGGTATTACTGGTTTTGTCATAAAGTATTAGTTGGAATTGAATTTTTAATTCTATTTTGTCACTAACACTTTTGATATATATAGAGCATATTGCTAAAAATCAAAATACCCACCAAACACGCCTTCAAACCCTTCCTCTGAAAATCCTGAAATCGCGAACCCGCTTCACCTTCTTGCATCAATGGCATCTTCGATCGATTCACCAAATGCCACACCTACTGCTGAATCATCTAACCCAACACTCCAGAATCCGTTGAACCCAGAACCAATTTCGGTTGCATTCCCTGAAACCGAACATCCGCTGAACATGAGCGAGGCGATCATTTCGCTTCAACGTTCTGAAACTCCTGCGACGATTATGTTTGGAGAATTTCCGGTTAATATCCTACCTTTCTCTAACTACTCATCCTTGAACCCTCCTCGTGGCATTTTCCCAGATGATTTCATTTTTTGGGCTGAAAATCCAAAACCAAGCACTGAAAATGTCGAGCCCGCGCAACCCGATGCTCAAGCAGATGTTGAGATGGAAGATATTTCCATGGGGGATCCCGCTGAGAAGGCTAAGGCTGATATTGCTGCTGCTGGTACTTTCTCCAAGAAGCCGAAGAGGAAGGGAAGCCCTGTGAAACCAAGGAGAAGGTCGAACCGCTACAAGCCCAAGGTGTTGGGGTTATACTGAAAAGTATGCTTTTACTTTGTATAACCAAACTGAAGTTTCTTATTTATTTACTGAAATAAATTATTTAATCAATGTTGCATTAAATATGAATGAATGTTATATATGTTTATTGCAAACCCGTTCAATAAGACAGTACATATTACGTTGTAGTTAATTTGGTGATACCCGATCACTGAAGATCAAATTAACAGCCCTCGTAATTAAGTACAAATTCACAACCCAGATGGAAATGAACGAACCATCATGAACGGTTGAAGTGTGAGACCCAGATTGGCCTGTCTTGACCAAGGGATCACACTAGCACATTTAGGTGCGCTGAATGAGGACCTACAGGAGGACAAATTCTTCGGTACTGAATATACAAGAATTAGACCTCAGTGGTGCATTGTTTCTTAATCTCCGTCCATTAAATAGGATCGTGTGAAATTAATAACTATTGCTTTGACTTATAATGGGAAGAGAGTCAATGTGATTCGATACCTTATATCTTGGGCAATATTATTAATTACATGACGATTGCTGACATTTAATACGGAGAATCGCGTGCAAGTACGTCTTGCTTGATTTGTCCCCTTGGTGGACTCATATCCTTTATCATGCCAAATCTTGCAAGTGGAAATTTATTTCCGGCATGGATAATAATGTTGAGTTGTCTTTACTCCAAGGACAAAGATATTAATTAATATAAAGCTTGTTCAGTGGCTTAATTAATTAATGGACTAAGATAATCTTAAACGCGGGAAATAATGACCGGGAGCCATGTTATATGTGAAATCGTAATATGGGTTAAGATGGATAGTTCAATATTAATTTTATAGTGGAGTAAATTAATATTAATGGACTTGAATAATATTTGGCCCAAAATATTAAAGCTTCATAGTCCATTGGAGGTCCAATCTTAATTATCCTAAAGGCCCCCCAAATAGCCCAAAATAAAGCCCAATTAATGAGAGAGAGAAGAAAATATTCTTGCTATATTTCCAAGTGTAATTTTAGAAAATCTTGTCTATTAAAGGAAGAAAATATTGTCTTGATTTTCTTGTAGATATTTTATGGAAAGAGATAATTATTGTAGGAATACATAATTATCCCATAAATTCAAGAGTCAAATCATGACTCCTTTATTAGTGTAAATTTTTGAAAATATAGGTAGAAGAGGGGAAAGAGATTTTTATGGAAAATTTAATTAAGGAGAAAAGAATATAGGAGATATATTAAAGATTTCTTGGAGACCAAGAAAATATTTTCTTCCTTATTTTTCTAGCCCTATTTTTCGCCCCCCCCCCCCTCCTCCCTATTTATAGGGGATGAGCTCTTCATTCCCAAGTACAATTTCATGTGTTGGAAATATTATAAATCCACAAAGGTGGTAGCAAAATATTTAATTTCTCTCCCATTAAAATCGTTCGTTGAAATCTTCCCACCGGATAGCGATCGTGGACTTTGGGGATATATTCGGGAAGGCTCTTGGGTTGATTCATCTGTTTGATTCTTCAAGAGGTTAGTAATTTCGTAACTCCTAGTTCCGCATGTTTAGGATTTACGTGAATTATGTGTACGCATGTTGTTTATTATTATGTTGAATTGATTTATGATTAATTCATGTTAGTAATTAACTGTTTAATTTAAATATGTATTTAAATAATCACCTCGAATAGATCCGGGCACCCCGATTTTCCCAACACAAGGTTGACTACTCTGAGAAAAAGAGGGGTAAGACTTCTGATTTGGGTCAAGCCTCTAGGCCAATTGATGTGTCTGATTCCTCTGAATCAGAAAAGAGTTTGGAGAAGGCTGAGGAGAGTGAGAAGTCTGCTGAGGAAGTTAAGCACTCTGTTGAGAAGAGTGTTGCTGAAGAAAGTGAAACAAGTGAAGCATCTGAGCCTGCGGCTGATGATGATGATGGGATTGCTAATGCCCCTGCTGATTCAGAGAGTTCTGATGAAATCATTCCTCTTCCTGAATTGTTGGCTAGGAATGAAAGAAGGACAATGTTCAGAAATGATCCTGAAGCTACTACAAAAGCTACAACTGAGTTGAGAACAAAGAGGAGGCATGAACCTGTTGCTGACTCTGATGTTGATGAAGATGTTGAGCACGGTGCTGCAACATCATCAGGTGAACCAGATGACTCTGATGAATCAGACTCAAGTAGTTCAGGTAACACATCTTCTGAATCTGATGATGATGATAGTGATGATGCATATCATGGTATTTCTAGTCCTAAATTTGTTGTTATGAGAAGGAGACTTTTGTTATCTGAAAGGAGAATGAAAGTTTATGAATTTTGTAGGTCCCGATTTGAAAACCAATTTTGCTCGTGCGGAAGCGAAAACATGTAATGCAATGCATATAAAACAGGGGTGAGGGCAGAGTGATTCCAGATTTTTGCGTTTTAAGCTCATGTGTGTTGTTTTGCTTATAATAGAATGCATATGACAAGTAAGAACATAAAGCAGTAAAGAACACACGATTTTATAGTGGTTCGGAGTCCAACTCCTACATCCACTCTTCCCTATCATCAGGGGCACCAACTTAACCAACTGGACTTAGTTTAATGTGTTAGTCCAACACCCAACAGATGATTACCGAGTTCACACTCAAACAGGACTTATCACCCTCACGGGATCGCCTACCCTCCCTTTCGGGATTGCTAGATGTTTACCGAGTTCACACTCACCTACAAACTTAACCGACTGATTTTGGTAAGGTTTGTTTGGTTTCCAACTAGGTTGAGATTTTCCCTTACATTTGTTTAGCCTCAATGCTAAGGATGGGAAAATCTCTCTAAGCTTAGGATATAGCATTTGTGCTTAGATCTAGGGTAGAACACTTTTGAATATATGTGTGTATTTCTTGCTCTGTGTTCTATGAATGGAGTTGCTTGAATATTTGGCTTTAATTTTACTTTGCAGATCCTTCATTATCTTCTTTTGAAGATAGTGCAATGTATTTATAGTGTGGATTTAAATAATACCGTTGGAAAGTAATATTCAAATCCATACTAATAACTTCCAGCTTTTCTTTGTCCTTTTGCACTTTTCCTTGCAGCTTTATGTCACATCAATATGTGTGTTGTCTTCTTATTGGCCAGCTGCTTTTGTGTGTCTAACGGATCTGATTTCAGCTCGTCTTATTACTGTTCAGCGCTTCTGATTCTGGTCGTTTGATCTGGTATGCAGATTTCTGGTCTGCAGAAATCTGGTCTGTAGAAATCTGGTCTGCAGATTTCTGGTCTGTAGAAATCTGGTCTGCGGATTTCTGGTCTCCTGATCTGATCAGCACAGCAGATCAGATCAGCACAACATCAGGTCAGCAGCATCTGGTCAACTGCATCTGGTCAGCAGCATCAGGTCAGCTGCAACTGGTCAGCAGCATCAGCATTTCTTCTTCAAAAATCAGCATGTTTCTTCTTGTTCAGCTCATCAGTTTACTCGGAACTCATCCTACTCATCTGATCTAGATCAGCCTCATCTGCAGCCTCGTCTGATCTCGATCATCTTCGTCTGATTTCGTGAGTTCCCCCTCAATTTGTTCTCTCGTTCCCCCTCAACTTGTTATCTGTAGATTAGCTTCAAAAATACAAGTTGATAATGTTTTGGCATAATTTATCAAAACTAAAATATCCCAACAATTTTCCCCTTTTTGATAATGACACCAAAACATTATAATATATGCATTTTTACAGAGATCGGGTTTTTGTTTTCAAAGATCAGTTCAGATGGTCACATTAAAAACTGTGATCTTTTGAACTCCCGCTCTGATACCAATTGTAGGTCCCGATTTGAAAACCAATTTTGCTCGTGCGGAAGCGAAAACATGTAATGCAATGCATATAAAACAGGGGTGAGGGCAGAGTGATTCCAGATTTTTGCGTTTTAAGCTCATGTGTGTTGTTTTGCTTATAATAGAATGCATATGACAAGTAAGAACATAAAGCAGTAAAGAACACACGATTTTATAGTGGTTCGGAGTCCAACTCCTACATCCACTCTTCCCTATCATCAGGGGCACCAACTTAACCAACTGGACTTAGTTTAATGTGTTAGTCTAACACCCAACAGATGTTTACCGAGTTCACACTCAAACGGGACTTATCACCCTCACGGGATCGCCTACCCTCCCTTTCGGGATTGCTAGATGTTTACCGAGTTCACACTCACCTACAAACTTAACCGACTGATTTTGGTAAGGTTTGTTTGGTTTCCAACTAGGTTGAGATTTTCCCTTACATTTGTTTAGCCTCAATGCTAAGGATGGGAAAATCTCTCTAAGCTTAGGATATAGCATTTGTGCTTAGATCTAGGGTAGAACACTTTTGAATATATGTGTGTATTTCTTGCTCAGGTTCTATGAATGGAGTTGCTTGAATATTTGGCTTTAATTTCACTTTGCGGATCCTCCATTATCTTCTTTTGAAGATAGTGCAATGTATTTATAGTGTGGATTTAAATATTACCGCTTGAAAAGTAATATTCAAATCCATACTAATAACTTCGACTTTTTCTTTGTCCTTTTGCACTTTTCCTTGCGGCTTTATGTCACATCAATATGTGTGTTGTCTTCTTATTGGCCACCTGCTTTTGTGTGTCTAACGGATCTGATTTATTTCGTCTTATTCTTGTTCAAATTCTTACGATTACGGTGGTTTGATTCGGTATCAGATTTACGTCCGCAAAATCTGTCTGTAGAAAATCTGGTCCGCAGATTTACAGTGCAAGAAATCTGGTCTGCGGATTTTTGGTCTCTGATCGATCGACAAAGACATCAGTCGACGACAACATCGTCAACATCTGATCATTGTCAATCGCGATCCGTCACAGAAAGATCGTTCACCAAGAATCGTCGGCAACATCGACATTTCTTCTTCAAAAATCAGCATGTTTCTTCTTGTTCAGCTCATCAGTTTACTCGGAACTCATCCTACTCATCTGATCTAGATCAGCCTCATCTGCAGCCTCGTCTGATCTCGATCATCTTCGTCTGATTTCGTGAGTTCCCCCTCAATTTGTTCTCTCGTTCCCCCTCAACTTGTTATCTGTAGATTAGCTTCAAAAATACAAGTTGATAATGTTTTGGCATAATTTATCAAAACTAAAATATCCCAACAATTTTCCCCTTTTTGATAATGACACCAAAACATTATAATATATGCATTTTTACAGAGATCGGGTTTTTGTTTTCAAAGATCAGTTCAGATGGTCACATTAAAAACTGTGATCTTTTGAACTCCCGCTCTGATACCAATTGTAGGTCCCGATTTGAAAACCAATTTTGCTCGTGCGGAAGTGAAAACATGTAATGCAATGCATATAAAACAGGGGTGAGGGCAGAGTGATTCCAGATTTTTGCGTTTTAAGCTCATGTGTGTTGTTTTGCTTATAATAGAATGCATATGACAAGTAAGAACATAAAGCAGTAAAGAACACACGATTTTATAGTGGTTCGGAGTCCAACTCCTACATCCACTCTTCCCTATCATCAGGGGCACCAACTTAACCAACTGGACTTAGTTTAATGTGTTAGTCCAACACCCAACATATGTTTAACGAGTTCACACTCAAACGGGACTTATCACCCTCACGGGATCGCCTATCCCTCCCTTTCGGGATTGCTAGATGTTTACCGAGTTCACACTCACCTACAAACTTAACCGACTGATTTTGGTAAGGTTTGTTTGGTTTCCAACTAGGTTGAGATTTTCCCTTACATTTGTTTAGCCTCAATGCTAAGGATGGTAAAATCTCTCTAAGCTTAGGATATAGCATTTGTGCTTAGATCTAGGGTAGAACACTTTTGAATATATGTGTTTATTTATTGCTCTGTGTTCTATGAATGGAGTTGCTTGAATATTTGGCTATAATTTCACTTTGCAGATCCTCCATTATCTTCTTTTGAAGATAGTGCAATGTATTTATAGTGTGGATTTAAATAATACCGTTGGAAAGTAATATTCAAATCCATACTAATAACTTCCAGCTTTTCTTTGTCCTTTTGCACTTTTCCTTGCAACTTTATGTCTTATCAATATGTGTGTTGTCTTCTTATTGGCCAGCTGCTTTTGTGTGTCTAACGGATATGATTTCAGCTCGTCTTATTACTGTTCAGCTCTTCTGATTCTGGTCGTTTGATCTGGTATGCAGATTTCTGGTCTGCAGAAATCTGGTCTGTAGAAATCTGGTCTGCAGATTTCTGGTCTGTAGAAATCTGGTCTGCAGATTTCTGGTCTCCTGATCTGATCAGCACAGCAGTTCAGATCAGCACAACATCAGTTCATCAGCATCTGGTCAACTGCATCTGGTCAGCAACATCAGGTCAGCTGCAACTGGTCAGCAGCATCAGCATTTCTTCTTCAAAAATCAGCATGTTTCTTCTTGTTCAGCTCATCAGTTTACTCGGAACTCATCCTACTCATCTGATCTCGATCAGCCTCGTCTGTAGCCTCGTCTGATCTCGATCATCTTCGTCTGATTTCGTGAGTTCCCCCTCAATTTGTTCTCTCGTTCCCCCTCAACTTGTTATCTGTAGATTAGCTTCAAAAATACAAGTTGATAATGTTTTGGCATAATTTATCAAAACTAAAATATCCCAACAAATTTGATAGGCAAAATCTGATTCAATTCTTTGAGGAAATGAACCTTTTACATGTTGTACAGTTTGCTTCACCTTTCTTTGATACTTGGGTATATGAGTTTTACTGCAATTTGAGGAAAGGAACTGGTAGAAGAAATTCTAAGAGATATGGGCATGTGTAGGTCCCGAACGGGTTTTGTGAGGATGGAAGTCTAGAGGGGAGGGGTGAATAGACTTCCAAAACTTTTTGTGCGGATCAGGTGTGAACTGCAGATTACCCGATCAGAGTGCTAGTGTATCAGTTTAGACTGATGTTCAATCTTACTGAGTGCCTAAGGGTAGATCAGCTTGATATCTATCAGTTTAACTGAATGGTGCGGAAGCTTGTTTTAACCCGTGTGAAAAACCAGTTTTATCAATTCAGATTCTTAAGTCAGTTTTCAACCAGTTGACTAAGGTGTTAATCTGATCAGATCAGTTGCTTGGTGCAGACTGAGCTTAACTTAGAATATGTATGCTGTTTTAAACTCAGTTGTGTGAATAGTGTAAGGCAATAAGAAAGCAAGTAAATGCACACAAGCCTTTTATAGTGGTTCAGACGAAACCCGTCCTACGTCCACTCTTCCCTTAACACAGGGGAACCTTAACCGAACTTAACCTGTGGGACTTATACCCCTCACGGGATGGCTGAGATGTTTACCGAGTCCTCACTCTACAAACTTAACCTGCGGGACTTATATCCTTCAAAGGATGGCCGAGATGTTTATTGAGTTCACACTCTACAGATGTTTATCGAGTTCACACTCAACCGAACTAGAAATCAGAAAACTAGAATCCCTAGTCTGAAATCTTCCAGGAACAAACTTAACCTAACTTGCGTTTGGGTAAAGAATGTTTGAGGGTTCCAACTGGAAATCTATCCTGGTGTTTTAGGTAGCCAAAATGCTAGTGGATTGGATTTCTTGCTAAGAACTAATGGGATGAACACTCTAAGAATAATCTTCAAATATAATGTTCTTTGAGCGGAGATTTTGTTGTAGCTTTTGCTTCTTTTGCGGTGTCTCCGTGTTCGTTCTTTGCTAGTTGTCTCTTTTCTTCAATTGACAAGCAATCCCATTTTATAGACCTCGAAATCAAAGAGCCGTTGGAGAGCAATTTGAATTTTGGGCTATATTAGGTAGGTTGTAGGATATGATTGTGACGTGCTCCAATTATCGGCGAGGCCATAGGCATCATTAGCACCGTTTTTGTCCGCAGCGTCGTATCCCGCATTGTCAGCTCTTTTTGTGCACGTGTCGCTTTCTCCTTGGCTTCGCGAGGCGGCACTTCAGAAATTTATCCATTAGAGGATTGATATTCCTTTTGTAGAAGATTCGTCTTGTCTGGTGTATCTTTTAGATTGTTACCAGGTGTGAGCTGACTTGATCAGGTAACTGATCAGTCTACCTTGTTGAGTCTTCAGATGCACATTGTCTTAGCTCAATATGCAGACTCTGCTGATATAAGTCTTCAGGCCTTTTGATCTTCAGGTGTCTCTGAGCCTCAGCGTATTCAGTCATACTGAGTCTTCAGGTTTGTTACTGAGTCTTCAGGTTTATCTGAGTCTTCAGGTTCATCTGAGTCTTCAGTGTCTATCTGAGTCTTCAGGTTCATCTGAGTCTTCAGGTTCATCTGAGTCTTCAGTGTCTTCTTGTCTTCACCTGATCTTCTGACTTCTTGTCTTCTGATTTGTGCTTAGTCTTCTGATCATCCGACCTTATCTGGGCCATCTGATACTTCGACCTGACCTATACATATTGAGTTCCCCCTCAATATGTGACCTATCTTTTACATCAGCTATCTATACATTTCATTTCAGCTGGTCATCTTAATTTGATTCTAAGTCATCAGTCAGCTAACAGGTCTGACTGGTCCTATTACAACCTGTTTTGGAACTTCCATCAAAACTAAATTACATATTTCCCAAAAATATCCCCCTTTTTGATGGAACCAAAACACTTAATCACACTTAATTAGAAAAACAGATACCATGAATGGAAATGTAGATAATGTAAACAGTACATACCTCAGAAGACAATGAGATGTTGTCTTAGAATCAGTGAGATGGAAAGTTTCATTCAGATAGGTGTGTGCATTGTAGAATACATAAAAAGCGTACCTATCATCTGATTCCAAGTTGTCTTCTTCAGGTGTACTTGAACATTTGTAGTTCTTTGGGGATGCCAAACATCCTGTACATCCTTTGCACTAGTTTGTCCAGCTCTTCTCTTCTATGGATCCCTCATTTTTCAGCAAATCCATAGTAGGTATTTTTGAATTTAACAGGATCTAGCTTGTTGTGTGGACGCAAAGGTTGAAGGAGTATTTCAAAGGGTGGAGCTTCTGGTATTAGTGACATGATCTTGCCTTCTTTCATCACTGTCTGGTAGAAGTCTGGATACTTTGTTTCTAACCTGTTCCGAAATTCATCATCATTTTCAGTCTGATCTTGATGAATTGGAATCTTCTCCAGAATGTAGACGTCACATAACCATTCTCCTCTAATCTGATCCCATTCAGGCGGATCTTGCCGTACGAGAGGATGCCTTTAACGGAGTGCCTAAGGGCATTCTTCTCCCAAGCAATCTCCTCTGCTGCTGACCGTTCTTCCTCTTCCTTCGGATGTAGCGATGTTCATCCCTTAGCCTCTGCTAACCGCTTCTTGATTGCGGCCTCTCTTATTCTCTGTCTTTGTCTCGCTCTTGAACTTGTTCAGGAGTCATCTGGCTTTTGGTGGAGAATAGCTGGCCTTATCTCTGATCTTCCGCAGTTGCTTTCATCATCTTGCCTTTGCCTTTCTTTCACCTCAAAGTCTGCTCAGGTTCATCTTGTTCGTCTTCTTTAGCTAATTTCTTAGCGAGTTCAAGGCTCTTGGCCTGATCATCAGTTTCCATTCTTTTCTGAACGAACGGAGAAAAAGTTTCAATCTTGTCGACTCTGGCAAGAACCTCTCGAAGAGCACTTTTCCTTTCGATGATCACTTTGCTATGTTGCTCCACGTTTTTTTCATTTCCGTGAACGAGATCGGTAGATGGAGTGGGTGGCAATCGACATCTGATGGTTTTTGATAGAGATGAAAAAAGTTACCAACTCGTATGCGAAGTCTGTTTTTCTTCCTTCTCTTTATTCTCTTTTCCTTCCCCCTTTTTGGTTTCATCAAAGAGGTTGGACATCTTGCGGTTCAGAGAAGTTAATTGCCGTGAGATCTCCTCTCTGAGTTCCTCAACAACAAGAGGAGTGATCTGAACGGTGGCAAAAGGTGCAGGAGTGTAGAAGCGTCTGAGAGCAGTTTCGATTTCATGTCTTGCTCGTTCTGTAGAAGCTAGAAAATGTTTCCAACCCATATCCAAGTGGTTTTTGGTTTTGTCGAGGATGCCCGCACACTTTCCAAAAGTACACGTATGCGATTGAGCATCTTTATGAATCCGAGAGTTTGTCGATCGAGTTTGAGTTTGAGCTTCTCAGCAAGAGGATATACTAGTTGCACTACTTCAGCAAGGATGGCATTGTGCATCCCAACTGTGTGACTTCGTTCCTTGTCAACTAGTTTTGCTTGCTCATCTTCAAATCGCTTCATCAGATCTGCTTTGTGAAGGCCAATTTTGTCTTCAAATGCGACCTTGATCCCATCCCGAATCTTCCGAGTATGATGATCTAGGGTATCGAGCTCATCGTAGCGATCTGTTCGGATGTTGAAGCCTTGCCAAGTCGGGACTCATCTGCAGCACCCATTCTTGGTTCATCGGCAGCTCCCTCATGATCTGTAGGAGGTTGAACGGTTTCCTCCCTGTTATCAGCAATATCGAACCTTTCGTGAATCAACCATCTGATATCATCATCAGATGCCAATTCAACAACACTTTCAATCCCAGCATTGTTTAGACATTTCAACTCCAAGTCTACAAAGAAATCTGATCCCAGAGTTGTCATTAGAATCAGAAATTCTTCAATGCTCTTCAGTCTGATATCCCTCCAGAACACTATCTCTTCTATCTGTTGCTGGATGCCAGGATGTTGATCCAATTCAGGGCATAGATCCAGTAGATACTCTTTGATCTGTTGCTTCAATATCTTAATGATGGTGCTTTCTGGAGCAGGTGAAACAAGCACGGTTCTGGTATTGAAGGGATTATGAGAGACGGACACTCGCTCGTCGGATCTCTCAGGTTCTTGAGACTTGATTGGGGATTGGGATGTTTGTAGTTCAGGTTCATTTTCAGCGTGTTGAGGGTGTTCGGTTCTGAATCGGGTTCATTGATTGGTGGTGTGGGAGATGTTGGTGATCTGATAGGCGAGGGTGAAGGTGAGAAGGTTTTGTGGGGAGGTGATGATGATTTTTGAGGAGAGGGTGATGGTGATTTGGAAGTGGGCGTTGGCGATCTTGCTTTCTGGAAGATCTTGGTGAGAGGCGAGAATCGATGGTGATTCTTCCTCGAGTTTGCTCCACTTCGTCCCTCGACAATTTCTCTCCTTCTAGCTGCGATCATCTGCTCTTCCCTTACTTCTCTGATAGTTGGCTCAGAGCGGACTGCTATCTCTTCGTCTGATCTCACTTGCATCAGATCCTTCGTTCTGCTGACTTGCTGGGCAGAACTTGGAGCAGTTTTCAGAGAAGATGAGACTCTCTTCTGACGTTTCCGCTGAGCATCTGGTTTCTTGGCCAGATCCTTCCTCTTCATCCTCTTCTCTGGAACGACCTTTTCCTGCACTTCAGACGATGCAGTTGCCTTATCTTTTCCTTTCTTTTCTCCCTTGGGTTTGGGCACATAAGGAGTTGGATCCTCATCAGATTGTCCAGGTAGAGACTCATCCTTGCCCAGTATGGCCTTGTGCTTTGCTTGGTAAATCTTCGCTCCATTCTCGTTCCATTCATAATTCTGTGGCAGCTTATCTGACAGAATGATAGAGATTTTGTGTATGAATGAGCACTTGAAATATAAGCACACTTCATTGCTCTGGGTTAGTTCGAACTTCCCGGAGTCTTTTCTCAGACGTGCTTTGACCATACCCAACCAATCGATGTCTGAAGCCCTCTTGATTATTGCAGCCATGACACTTATCTTGTACGAAGTGATTGCATCAAGACTGTAGGTTGAGCACATGATCACCTTCTGAGCAATCTCAAGAAGAAGGCGATATTTCCTCTTCAGATAGGAGGCTTTGACATTCGTCGTGTTCTCCTTGTTTGCAGGTCTCAACAACTTGGCTTCAAGAAATCCCTTTTCTCCTACATCAGTCGTGTAGGTCTCTGGATTGATGCTTCCTCGAGTTAGGCCGAATATCCTCTGGGGATCGTCATTTGACACTCGCACTTCCAGTCCTCCAACGGAAGAAATCAGGTCAGCATCAATGTCTTCATCCCTCTGCAGATTGTATAGAAACTCCAGAGCTTCATGTGTGTGGACGATGTTCTGATGTGTAGAGTGTAGGTCCCGAACGGGTTTTGTGAGGGCAGAAGTCTAGAGGGGGGGGTGAATAGACTTCTGAAAACTTTTGTGCAAATCAGGTGTGAGGGCAGTTAACCTGATCAGAGTGTGAGTGAATCAGCTTGGGCTGATAACTAACTTACTGATCGCCTGAAGGCAGATCAGTTCGGTAACTATCAGTTTAACTGATGTGTGCGGAAGCTTAAGTTTTACCCGTGTGAAAAACCTATTTTGATAAATCAGATTCCAAAGTTAATCTTTTAATCAGTTGACTGAAGTGTCAAGTTTGATCAGATCAGAAGCTTGGTGCTAACTGATCTCAACTTGGAATATGTATGCGCTTTAAGGGTTTTGTGCGATTGTGTAATCAGTTAATCAAAGCGGTAAAGGCACACAAGATTTATAGTGGTTCGGACAAACCAAATTCACGTCCACTCTTCCCTATCACAAGGGGCACCTACTTAACCAATCGGACTTTGTTTTATGTGTAAGTCCAACACAAGACACCAACTAGATGTTTAAGGAGTTCACACTCAACCGATCCCAGAGATCAGAACTAGAAACCCTAGTCTGAAATCTTGCTAAACAACTTAACCTAACTTGGGGGTTTGGGTAAGATTGTTTTGGTTCCAACTATGAAATCATTTCTTGAGTATAAGCGACTTTAACAAAATGTAGATGAAAAAAGATTTCTATGCTAAGAACTTATGGGATGAACACTTAATAAAATTAATCTTCTTATTCGTGTTCTTGTCGCGGAAATCGATATTAACTTGAGCTTCTTGATTGTTCAAATGTTTCCGGTTTTTTTTTTTTTTCACACAAGTGTGATCCCATATTTATAGACCTTGAAATCAAAGAGCCGTTGGAGAGCAATTTGAATTTCAGGCTATATTTGGTAGACTTGCAGGCTTGATGTGACGAGCTTCAGGAACGGCATGGCCAAAAGCGTGAATTTGTACTTTGTAGCCGTTACAGAGAGGTAGCATCAAATCCCGTAATTGTCGGGTCTCCGATCATACGTGTCTTGTTCTTATTGGATAGCGGACTCACTTTTCGTGATGTTCTTCCAACTACGCCGACATTCTTCTTGTTCGGATCATAGACGTATGATTAGGTGAAACATCGATTTCACTGGTGAGTGATCCGATCGATCTGAATCGATCGATCTACCTGATAGAGTCTTCAGGTGCCGGTTGACTTAGCTTCAACTAGCGGACTTCGG
Organism: Stenogyne calaminthoides; assembly: GCA_037126765.1. Taxonomy (NCBI): domain Eukaryota; kingdom Viridiplantae; phylum Streptophyta; class Magnoliopsida; order Lamiales; family Lamiaceae; genus Stenogyne; species Stenogyne calaminthoides. Next base: position 1,505,241 of record JBBCBC010000032.1, read on the forward strand.
TTGATGTAGGTCTTCCGTCCGATCTTCCGGAAGTCATCCGATCTTCAAGTATCTTCGAGTTTGAGCTTTATGACTTCAAATTGAGATATCCGACTAGATCGGATCGATCGATCTTCTTCTTTTCTAGCATTCGGCCCCGCTTGATATCACCGTCCTTTGAGTCTTCAGATCGACCTATACATATTGAGTTTCCCAATATGTGACCTATCTATTTCATCGGTTGTTCTATACAATCATTATCAACCGGTTTCCTATAGCGGGTAATATAAACATCGATCGGTACAGTCCGATTTGGTCCTATTACATGTGTTTTTGGAACTTTCATCAAAACTATAAATTTCCCAACAATTTCCCTTTTTGATGAAACCAAAACACTTTGAGAAACCAAATACATTGATAAAAAATAGAAACGATTAAGAGCATATAATCGAAAAACAATGAGACTTTGTCTTAGGATCGAAAAATAAACTTTTCTCATTAATAAATGTTGATTGCATGTTACATCAAAAAAGTTTGTAAATAAGAAAAACAGTTGATCCTGAGTAGTCTTCGATTCTTCACTCTTTAGGCTTGTATCCTTCCGCATCTCTTTGATCTTGAGGTACGTTGAAAATCGATAAAGTTTCCATTTGACATCATCGATCTGGCGAGGATCGCTTATGTCGCGTTACATGCGGGATGTCAAAATAGAATCTTTGAAATGCCAAATCTGTCAAATGAGCCATCCGCCTTCTTCGAGTATTCCAACAGATCATACTCTTGGCGAGTTATTTTTACATTGATAAGCTTGGCCTCATTTTCCGGATACTTGAAAAAATCCGGTATTTATTTTCTAACCAGTTGAGGAATTCTTCATCAGGAGATTCTTCTTGTGGAACAAGATTAAGAACAAAGGCATCCAGAAGCCATTCACTCCTGATATATTCCATTCCTCAAATTTCTTAGCATGCGCAGCAGTTTTTGGGATGATCTCATCAACTCTTTTTGGCGAATTAGGTTCCGTACGCGGATTTTCCAAAATTTCTTCCTTTTCGGCTTAAAAATCCTATCAAGGCGTTTGTCGCTCCTTGGTTTTAGCCCACTAAGCGGCTTTTAGGATTTATTTAAAGCCTCTCTCACCCTTGTTAAGTGGGGAAAATGAGAGCATCAGATTTAAAATCTCTCTCTCTCCACTTCTTCAAGGGTTAGGATGAGGGTTTAGTGTTAAGGTCTAGGGTTTAGGGTTTAGGGTTTATGTACTGACCTCCGGGTCCTTTTGTACTTGTATCTTGTAATGTAACCTGACCTTCGGGTCTTTATTAATGAAAATTTATGTTATTTCATTGTTGTGTAAAATTTATGTATCCTTATGCGATTTTAAGCTTTAATCTTGTGAATACCACTTGTGAATCTTGTTGAATTTCAGCTTAATCGACTTACAAAGTATAACTGAACAGATTTAATCAGATAATCCTTTAAACGATCACTTCATTTAATCGATAAACTTTAAATCGATCAAGACCTTCTCATATCGGTTCCTTGATCGATCTTACGATCGATTGAGATACCAAATTCAACTGATTTCACTTGAACTGATTAGTTTCTTAACCAGCTGGTTCTGGAGATCATTCCATCAAACATTTTAGGTGCATTTTCTCCAAGATCCAGAAGCCCTAGCTCATTGCATAATTCTCTCGAATCGATCTCAAATTTAGTGGCTTGGTTAGAATATCGACTTTACGTATATCGAGATGAATCTTTTCCATTCGATATTCTTCTTTTCAACATGATCTCTTATAAAATGGTGCCCGACATCCACATGCTTGCATCTTGTATGTAGAAACGAGATTCTCGAGTGATTGCAATAAAGACTATTACCGTCACGTAAAAATAGGTACATTCTTAGCTTCAATGTTATAATCCTCACCGCCGACTAAGCGGGCGATTTGGGAACAACGACTTCACTGCAGACCATATATTCTCCTTGATAGTAGATGTTGCAACCGATGTTCCGCTTTTTGAAAACCACGAGATCGGTTTTTACTTCCTAAGAACCGACAAGTTCTGAGGTGGATTTTTCATCAATCTTGCAACCTCCATAATCGTAATCGAGAATACCCACTAAGCTCTAGATTATCATCGATGGGTAAAATAAACCAAGGTTTATTGTCCCTTGATACTTAAGAATCCGCTTAGTCGCTTCTAGGTGACTTATCATTGGATTTGCACGAAATCGCACATACACCTACTTCTGCGAAGGTTATATCCGGTCTGGCGGCGGTCGGTATAGTAGAGATCCAATGAGTGCCCTATATTCCTTCCGATTTGTTTTTCGACCATCCTCATCCGGATCCATCTTGAATCCGGGCATCATAGGAATTTTGGCTTCCTTACAATTTTGAACTCCAAACTTAGCCAATAAATTCCTAGTGTACTTTTGCTTGGCGATGAATATCCATTCTCAGTACTTTGCTTTACTTGAAGACCCGTAAAGTAATTCATCGACCCATCATGGACATCTCGAATTTCCCTTGCATCGGTTCTTTGAATCTTTCACATAGACTTTTGTTGGGAGATCCAAAGATGATGTCGCCCACGAATCAAACCATCGAATATCTTCTCCATCTTCTATTCGAATAAGGTTTTGTCCATTGTTCCTTTAGTGAACCCACTTTCGATCAAGAACCGAGAGTGTATCATACCAAGCTCGAGGAGCCTGTTTGTGCCATAGAGAGCTTTTTCTTAAACAGTACACTGGTTGCCCTTTTTTTAAGCACGGAGGTTGTTCGACATAAACTTCCTCTACTAGTACCAAAGTTGATCGCGATCGCCTGTTGAGATCTCGCAAAGATATATGCCTTGAGTTTGAGCAGCTTAGATTTTGAATCTTCGATATCACTTCGATCTTGGACAGATTCCATGGCGATGAGAGTGTTTTTATCGGTTTGTCAAGTTTCTCTTACACAATTCTAGCTTGTCGGTGAGCATCGAAAAAAAAACTTGTTGTTTATCCACCGAGTCGATTTAGCATCAATCGGTCTTTATCGGTTCAAATTGACGCAGCGAACCTGATTTAGGAAAACTGATCTTTGATTGCCCCAATCTGGGAAATAGCCAATTCCCTTTGATCTGTTATTTCTTTGATGGCAATCTGCCTTTGATCAGCTATCAGTCCCTCAACTTCTTCTTTCAGGAGATCTTTGAGACAAGATTTGATCTCCTGAAGTTGATCAGTGGTGACGTTTGATGTTGGAATGTTGGGTGTCACTTGATCTGATTCAGTTGTTTGTGCCTCCAGTGGTTGGTCATGAACTGCAGCACCAGCTCCACTATCATCGGCAGCTCCTGCATCCTTCATGATGGCATCTGCTTGAGAGCTTTGTCGCCAGATCTCGATTTGTCTGTTTAAGCAACCCTAGCTTCCTGTGGATCAGAGCTTTGACAGATTTAGCAGTTATCAGCTCAGCTGGTGATCCCACTTTAGCAGATTTCCTCATGTCGAAATCGAAGTCTGCAAACTCATCCGCACCCCATCCTGCTTCAATAATTATTATAAAGTCTGAGAAGCTTTTTAAGCGAAGATCTCTCCAGGTGAGGATTTCCATAACTTCCTCTCTTATGGCAGGATGGGCGACCAGTTCTTGATATAACTCATCAATTTCTCTTTCGATTCGCATTCTGATCAATTTCCCAGTTATGATCTTTGTCGATCTGGACTCAGGAATTGTCTGTCCAGATTCAGCTTGTTGGGAAATTTATAGTTTTGATGAAAGTTCCAAAAACACATGTAATAGGACCCGGTCGGACACATTAGGTCGATCGATGTTTACATTACTGCTATAGGAGACCAATTGATAATGATTGTATAGAACAACTGATGTAATAGATAGGTCACATATTGAGGGGGAACTCAATATGTATAGGTCAGATCTGAAGAATCAGAAGAAAGCTGATATCCGACAGGCCAGAATGCTAAACCAGAACGAAAGATCAGATCGATCTGATCTTGTCAGATAACTCAGCGGAAGTCATGAAGCTCAAACCTCGAATACTAGAAGATCAGATGACTTCCGTAAGATAAGACCGGAAGACCTACATCGTTAGAGTCGGCCAAATGAAGCTAAGTCAAAGCGCCAAAGACTTCTATCGGTAGATCGATCGGTTCAGATCGATCGAAATTCATCATAAGATGAAAAACGATGTTTCATCTTATCATACGCCTGTGATCTAAACAAGAAGAATGCCAACCTTAGTTGGAGGAACAACACCGCAGCAAGCAAGGCTTCCATCCAATAAGGAAGAAACACGTATGAAACAGAAATCGACTACTCGGGATTCGATGTTGCTCTCTCAAACGGCTATAAAATACACATTCACGCTTTCGGCCATGCCGCCTCTCAAGACGCCACATCAAGCCCGCAAAGTCTACCTAAAATAGCCTCGAGATTCAAATTGCTCTCCAACGGCTCTTTGATCTCAAGGTCTATAAATATGGGATCACACTTCGAGTGAAAACGAAATGCTTGGACAAACAAAATAATCAAGAAGCTCAAACTATAGTCGATTTCCGCATCGAAGAACACAACAACAAGCTTATTTTATATTGTGTTCATCCCATAAGTTCTTAGCAAGAAATCTTTTCATCTAGCTATCGAGTCGCTTTATGCACGCAGGAAAGATTTCATAGTTGGAACCTCAACAATCTTACCCAAACCCCAAGTTAGGATAAGTTGTTTAGCAAGATTCGATCTAGGGTTTCTAAATCTTGATTTACGATCGGTTGAGGAGAGAACTCTTAAAACATCTGTTGGTGTCTTGGTTGTACTAACACACTAAACTAAGTCCATCGGTTAAGTCGGTTAAGTTGGTTAAGTTGGTGCCCTTTGTGAAAGGGAAGAGTGGACGTAGGACCGGTTTGTCCGAACCACTATAAATCTTGTGTGCCTTTATTTGCTTTGATTAACCGCTCTCACATCGCACAATCTTAAAGCGCATACATATTCTAAGTTAAGATCGAGATAGCACCAAGCTTCGATCCGACGGACCTGATATTTACGTCATCCGATTAAAAAGATAAAACTTGAATCTGATTTATACAAACCGGTTTTTTCACACGGGTAAAACTTAAGCTTCAAGACACATCGCTTAACTCGATAGTTACCGAACCGATCCGTTTTTCAGCGTTGAAGAAGTTGGCTATCGACCAAACCGATTCACTCGCACTCGATCAAAGCATATCTGCTCTCACACCTGATCAAGACGAAAAGTTTTTCGAAGTCTATTCACCCTCCCCTAGACTTACGCCCTCACATAACCCGCTTCGGGACCTACAAGTGGTATCGAGTCATTGGTTCTTCCGACCACCGACTACGGTCATTGTGGTCAACTGAACTCGATCTTGAAAAACCATTTTTAAAAACTCATTCATTTTCCAAAATCACTCGGATGGATAACACGTCCCCAGATGTATCATGATCTCTCAAAGTTCTCAATCGATGAGTATGCAGATTGGGCCATATATATGTCCAACCATCTAGGCTCGATCGATGGCGTAATGATGGAAGTCATCGAGAGAGGACCCATCATCATTTACTACGACAATCCTGCGGTCGGAGGAGATCCGGACTTTCCCACTTTAAGTCTTGTACGAAAAAATCCCAACGATGGACACGAAGAAAGAAAAATCGCATACTCGACACCATTGCGGGACATATCATCATGAAGACAATGGATAAGGTCACCAAAGAAAAGATTAAGTATCTCAAATCTGCGAAAGCAATGTGGGATACTCGGGCCGAGATCTGCGAGGAAATGAACAGATAAAAGACAGTATCTTCAAGCCGAACCGGTGAAGTTCGAGAAAAAGATGTTTGCCAACGAAACCATCAACGAACTCGATGGAAGAATTACAATGTCTATAAACAAGCTTCGAGAACTTGGTAGAGATGTCCGATAAAGATATCAACTATAAGATCCTAAGGTCTCTCACCAAGAAGTGGGACATGAAGGTCACGGAATCAAAGATTGCCGGGACATTTCAAGAATGAAACCTAGTAGCTTGTTCTTGAGTCTTAAAGCTCACGAAGTTCGACCGATTGAAAGAGGTCAAGCTCGATGAAGACGAGGTCCCCGCTTTGAAACCTCGACCTCAAAATCGCTTGCTTTCAAGGCAACCAGTAGCAGAACAAAGGCCAATGAACCCATTGGAAATATATTAAGTCAGGCAGAACAGATCGCTTTGCTTACCAGGAAGCTTGAGAAGTCAGACATACAACTTGGTAAGTATCGAAGATTTTATAAGGACTATCAACATAGCCGAGATTTGAGATAGGAGAGATCGCATAATAGATCTCCGAAAGAACCGATCGATGATCGGAGGGATCACAGAGATGAAAGGGAAAGAGATAGTCGATTTGCCAAGGAAGAGATAACCAATCAGATAGAAGAAACTCAGACTACTATCAGAAAGGGAAATCACCTGATAGGTCATACAGACGGAGTGATTCACCTGGAAGGAAAGGAACGGTGGATCAAGGAGCGTGCTTCAACTGTGAGAAGCCAGGTCACTATAGCACAGACTGCCCAGACCTGACGCCGAGAGAGAGGGAAGAAAAGAGGAACAAAAGAGAGCAACGCTATAGAGACAGAAGAGCCATGGTTGTTCTTACGTCGAGAATCGACGATTCTATCGCCCTCCGAGGACTCGGATACTCCTCTCAGAAGACTTCGCCGATCGCCAGCGCCGTTGACTTCTATGAAAATGAAGATCCGATATTCTCGCCGACGATGATGAACTCTGCTTTGATGGCGGGGAGGACCAAATCCGAGGTAACCTCCAAACCCGCTTGCTTCGCTTTCTACACTGCTATCATTAGCACACCTGCTGGGGAGATTGACCTGCAGCTCTACTCAGAGCAATTGCTTGAAGATCTCTCCAATGCAGTAGAAACTTATGCTATTGTGGAAGCTGAGAATGATAAGCTGAGGACCAGAAATAATCAGCTTGCTGAAGAAAATGATCTCAGAAAAGCCTCTGAACTTAGATCAGCTGAAACTGCTCAGAAGGTAACTGAGGAATTTAAAATTCTCGAAGTTAAAGCTTCTGATCAGGAAAAGCAGATCAAAGATCAGATGGCAATTAACGAGACAAAGAAGTCGATGACTTCAAAATCTTGCAAGCAAAATTCGATGAGCTATTCCGAATGCATGAAAGTCTGAAATCCTCTGAGGATAATCTGCGTAAGAAAATAGATGTTTTTTCAAAATCATCTCAAACCGTTAAAGACATGAACGCCTATTTTCGAATAAAGATTGATAAGGAGGGACTTGGCTATGAGAAACCCTCCACATCCTCAAAAGCCCCGACTGATTCATCTCAGAAAGGTGTAATCAGACGAATTTCTGAAAAAGATACACCAAAAGCTAAACTTGTATCTAATAGGGGTAAGAGACCAGTTGAGCAGGTAAGGCAAGTGCCTAACCGTAAAGGAAATGAAAATGGACCCCAACCGGTAAAGCATCACCGAGGAATCAACGGAAGAACCCGGTTCTTCGAAGATACCTCAACCTCGATCAACAGATCGAGAATCGAAAAAGACAACCTACAAAAAGGAAGTCTAATCTGAGACCCGGTCAAGGTCACCGCCTAATAAGCATGCTTCGTAAACCGCGAAAACCATCTATCTGCGAAAAAGGATATGAATCTTTTGATGGTAGCGAAATCGTACTACCCCTATAGTCGAAAATTTAGGGTCATTTCACCGAACCACAATCGGATAAAAAGAAGACAAACCGAAAAGTTAAATCATAAGTCTTCTAAGTCATCCAAGGTTCACACAAGTAATCATACAAATCGAAAAGCATATAAGGATAAGTATGATTATGTTGACAGTATGGGGAGACAAATCAGGCCTTCGATCCGACCGATCACAATAGAAGTGCTTTCTTTTGTATGGATCCCCAAATCCAAACCTAACCCTCAGACCCAATCCGAAAGGGGTACCTAAAGCCCGATCGATTGCGAGTTCGCATGGGTCCGCCCAACAAAGGAGGTGTGCAAGCAACTATCCGGGTACATCGATAGTGGATGCTCAAGGCACATGATTTGAAAGCAAACATCTCCTCGGTTCCTACATAGAAAGAAAGGGCCCGCGTGTACTCTTTTTCGTGATGATAACTTTGGTTATACCAAAGGGTTAGAACCTTAGAGAATGATGATGTACAAGTAACCGGAGTCTCAGATGTCGAAGGTCCGAAGCACAACCTATTATCGGTTTCACAATTCTCGCGACAACGGATTCAAAGGTTGAGTTCTCGATCGATCAATGCACTATCAAGAATCGAGTCACTCAAATGATTTTGCTAACTCGTTCAAGAAAAGGGGACGATCTACACAAATGATTGGAACAGTTGTCCAAGAAATGCGTGCCTGATTGTTAAGAGTTCCAAAAGTAGCAGTTGGCTCTGGCACAAAAGAATGAGCCATCTGAACTTTAAAACTCTTAATAAGATAGCTAGGATGTCTCTAGTGGAAGGACTTCCGAATGAAGTGTTCTCAAAGGATCAGTTGGGAAATTTCTTAAGGCTTAGGCAGAATGATTAAGATCAACAAGTGGAATCAACATTGACAAGTAATATTGACTGATTACAATATCAGTCAACCAGATACGCATCTCTTTTCTCTTGTTCTTTACTTATTTATCGGATCGTATATGATATTATTTGCCTTACTGTACCCACTATCCTTGTGACGTGTACTCTGCAAATCATTTAATGCGGACGTGGGGTACATGTATTAACTGCTATTTGATCGTGCTTTTAAATCCAAAAGTTTTTTTGTACGTGCGTTTTCCTGACCCTACGATCAAAACCGCTAAATCTGGAGCGTACATTTTTTTCAAAACGTTTGATCTTCCAAATCTTGTCTTATTGTTCCCTCCGCCTCTATATAAGATTCATCAAACCTTACCAGAGTTTTTCTGTTTCACAAACTTGCATTACTTTCACTGAAAAACTTCAAATTTTCTCTATACGTTTCAAAACGATTTCTTAGAGTTCAAAATCATCTCTGAAAATTTGAATCTGGTAATATTTTCTTTTAAGCTTAATGATGAATCTTTCTTTCCGTTAAAAACATTGTTTTCAAAAGTTTTTTTTTGGAATTTATGCTTCATTGCCTCTTGTTTTTCGCAGTATGATATTGATATTGATTATGCACAAAATTAATGAGTCTATCTCACCTGTAGATGGCCACTCATGGACTAGGAAAGATCATGTGCAACTATGCGGAACTGGCAACGAAGATCTTTGAGGATAAGTTCGTTTCGGTTTGGAACCACCGAGGATCCTGAATCCATGGAGGTGGAACAAATTCGAAGAAGGCCGGATCGAAACATATTGCTCTTGCTCATTTTGCAATCCAATGCGATATGAAAGATGAAGCACTACAATTCTTGCAGAATTTGAGTGTGGATACTGAAAAAAACGAGAGACGAATCGATGTCGTCAATCAATCGGAGAAGAAAAATCGATCGACAAATGCGACATCACTTTCGTCTGCTCAAATTTTACCAAAAGGGCGAATCTCACCGCGCACACTACAGGAGAATGAGGACGAAGAAATCGAGAGGAGCTCTTAAGAGAGGCGACAAACATCGAAAAGCCGGATTCATCGGGCCAATGCTCAAAAGAAAGTACAGATCGTTGTTTGACATTCTCATCAAGAACGATCATGGGAATCTCATTTAGCCCGGATGCTCTCACATCACCAAAATGTACAAAGATGGCGGCAATAATTGATGGGGCTCGAAACATCAATTGGCACGGCTTCCTGAAAGCCATCTTGCTCCAAGAACACGAAAAATTTGGAGTCAATGAATCCAGGCAGGTCTTTCTGAAAAAGAGAGTCAGCAATCTCAACAAGGTTGCAGTTATATTGAAGGACAAACCGCCAAGCTACCGAATGGAATCGAAATGGATCAAGTCCTACAATGCCTTCCTTCTCATCAACTTCAGCTTATATATGGGCCACCAGACGATGACAAGGAGCCCACTCCAACAAAACTGAAGAAAGGAAAGAGCAAAGAAGTCGCCTCATCCACACCAGTTGCTCCACAGAAAAAGAAACGAAAACTGGTGAAGGCCCAGGAGAAGAGGCCAAAGAAAGCAAAGCAAGCTACCATGACTCTAAAGACTAGAAGATGAGTCGAAGAAGAAAGAGCGCCCGAAACGATGCATTGCGCAACAAAGAATGGGACCGACAGTAAGCCTCTCAACCACCGGGCTCGCCCGAATCGATCCGAGGTAGAAGCACAAACCGATAAATCTCCTTCTCTCAACCTCAAGTCGATTCACCGCCGACTAAAGGTCACTGAGCATGTCTCTCCTGCTAGTTCACCTGCTCATGAACCTGAACCAGATACAACTGCCACTACAGCAGAACCACTGCAGGTCGAACCAATCAGACAACTTCCGCCGACTCAAGCACAACCAGAAACTTCCACATCTCATCCAATGTAATCCGGACGGATAATTCACGTATCTAGATCAACAAAGACCATCACCGGAAAAATGGTCGGACTAAGAATTGAACGAGAGATTGATGAGACGTATCCACAACCGGGTCGCCCATCCCCGCCGCCGAGAAGAAGAAGTCATGGAGATCCTCACCGGAGAGATCTCAGATTAAAAGCTTCTCGATATTATCTTACTTGTTGAATGATGGGTGGTGCGGATGAGTTCGCAGATTTTGACTTCGATATGAGGAAGTCTCGCAAAAGTGGGATCACCAAATGAGCTAATATCCCATAAATGCGGAAAGCTCGATCCACGTGAAGTTGGAATTGCCGGAAAGAAGAAAAGCGGGAGATTGCTCAAGAAGCTCCGAAACAGACGCTGAAATTGAAGAATGCGAGGCTGCCGATGAAAGTGGAACTGGTGCTGCAGTTCACGACCAACCACCGGAGGCACAAACAACTGAACCTTGATCAAGTGATGGATCCAATTCCTACATCTCAAATCACCACTGATCAACTTCAGGAGATCAAATCTTGTCTCAAAGATCTCCTGAAAGAAGAGATTGAGGGAGTGCTAACTGATCAGAGACAAATTAGTCTCAAACAAATCGAAGCAATCGAGATCGGTTCTCCCAATCCATGACCACCATATGTTCTGGCTGAGCTTACAAAATCGCTTGATGACAAGTTTAAACAGGTGGATCAAAATCAATCTTCTTTTTCGACGCCACCGAGAAAAAGGCTCGAAAGTTATCGTAAGAGAAATTTGACAAGATGATTTGGACACTCTCTCGCTACAATGGAAACCGCCAAGACAGAGCCGACATAAAGCGCTCGTAATCTAACAAATCAAACTTCGTGTTTATCTGCTAATGATCTAAATCGCATTATCGATTAACTTTGGCTCTCTCGACTTCCCACCTCAATGCGCTTTTTTGATCAAACCAAAAAGGGGAAGGATCTCGAGAAACTAACCGTCACATCGAAGATCTGATTCATACGGATAAGGCCCATGGACAAAGCTCAATTGCAAGAAAGGTCTGCTGGGTGTCTTTGACATCAAAATCTGGACCGCCACTCGGACCAGAAAGTCACCGAAGCACACTAGTCGACATCTGGTGATAAGGAGCTAGTGTAAGATTGTCCAAAGAGCGGATATGATCAAGAAGAAAGAAGGGGCGTAAAAAAGCGGGCACAAGGTAAGGGTTGAAAATGAAGTTCAAATCAAGGGCTAAGAAAGGATTGACCGAAAATCTGCACTGAAACCTCGGTTGCCAAAGCCAAAGAGTCGATTTAGATCATACCAAAAACCGCCGCACACGCTAAGAGGTTTGAGGAATGGAATAAGATCGAGTGAATGGCTTCTATATGCCTTTGTCCTTGATCTTGTTCCAAAAGAAGAATCACCAGATGATGAGTTCCTCAACCGTTCTGTAATAAATTTCGGACTTTACGAAGTATCCGGAAAATGAGGCCAAGCTTATAAATGTAAAGATATCTCGCCAAGAGTATGATCCGTTAGTATACTCGAAGAAGGCAGATGGCTCATTTAACAGACCGGCATTTGAGAGATTCTACTTTTGACATCTTGAGCAAATCGCATATAACGATCAAGTGCGGATAAATCGATGTCAAATGGAAACTCTATCGATTTTCAACGCTCCACAAGACCAAAGAGAAATGCCGAAGGATACAAGCCCAAGGAGTGACGAATCAAGACGCCTAGGGATCACCGCTTTTTAAATTCAAAACTTTTTCTCGATGTAACATGTAATCAACATATCTAATGAAAAGTTTATTTTTACGATCCCAAGACAAAATCTCTTTGTCTTCCGACATTTGCTCTTTAACCGTTTCTATATTTATCAACTGTTTGGTTTTCTCGGTGTTTTGGTTTCATCAAAAAGGGAAATTGTTGGGAAATTTATAGTTTTGATGAAAGTTCCAAAAACACATGTAATAGGACCAATGGACACAGTTAGGTAATCGATGTTTACATTATCGCTATAGGAGACCAAATTGATAATGATTGTATAGAACAACCGATGTAATAGATAGGTCACATATTGAGGGGGAACTCAATATGTATAGGTCAGATCTGAAGAATCAGAAGAAAGCTGATATCCGACAGCCGAACGCTTAAACCGTAACGAAAGATCGACGATCCGATCTTGTCGATAACTCAAATGGAAGTCATGAAGCTCAAACCTCGAATACTAGAAGATCGATGACTTCCAAGATAAGACCGGAAGACCTACATCGGTAGAGTCACCAAATGAAGCTAAGTCAACAGCGCCAAAGACTCTATCGGGTAGATCGATTCGGTGATCGATCAAAAGTCACTCATAAGATGAAAACTGATGTTTCATCTTATCATACGTCTGTGATCTAAACAAGAAGAATGCCAACCTTAGTTGGAGGAACAACACTGCAAAGCAAGGCTTCCATCCAATAAGGAAGAAACACATATGAACAGAGATACTACTCGCGGATTCGATGTTGCTCTCTCAAACGGCTATAAAATACACATTCACGCTTTTCGCCATGCCGCCTCAAGACGCCACATCAAGCCCAAAGTTCACCTAAAATAGCCTCGAGATTCAAATTGCTCTCCAACGGCTCTTTTGATCTCAAGGTCTATAAATATGGGATCACACTTCAGAGTGAAAAACGGAAATGCTTGGACAAACAAAATAATCAAGAAGCTCAAACTATAGTCAGATTTCCACACGAAGAACACAACAACAAGCTTATTTTATATTGTGTTCATCCCTTAAGTCGGTTAAGTTGGTTAAGTTGGTGCCCCTTGTGAAAGGGAAGAGTGGACGTAGGACTGGTTTGTCCGAACCACTATAAATCTTGTGTGCCTTTATTGCTTTGATTAATCGCTCTCACATCGCACAATCTTAAAGCGCATACATATTCTAAGTTAAGATCGATATAGCACCAAGCTTCGATCCGACGGACTGATATTTCGTCTATCCGATTAAAAAGATAAAACTTGAATCGATTTATACAAACCGGTTTTTCACACGTAAAACTTAAGCTTCGCGACACATCGCTTAATCCGATAGTTACCGAACCGATCTGCTTTTTCGGTGTTCAAGAAGTTGGCTATCGACCAAACCGATTCACTCAAGACTTCGATCAAAGCATTCCGCTTCTCACACCTGACCGCGAAAAAAGTTTTTTTCAAGTCTATTCACCCTCCCCTCTAGACTTACGCCTTCACATAACTCCGTCGACCTACCTACGACTTGATGAGATGTGAAGGTTTTGGTTGTGCTTTGAGTAGGCGGAAGTTGGTGACGGTTCGACCACCAAAAGTTCTCTGTGGAAGCAGGTGCTTCTGGTTCCACATCGAGTAACTTTACGTTCGCTAACCGATTCGCTTGTGTTCGCGTGGAAGAATAGGAGAGACATGCTTTCGGCCAGCCATTATTCCGAGTGGTGAATCACTCGAGCTTGAGGAGAAGGAGATCGATCGTCTTGTGCTTCTTCCTCGAATGATCCGGGCGAGCTCTCGGCAGAAGCTTTGCCTGGTCGATTTTTCACCGATTTTTGTGTTATAAATGACCGATCTGGCGCTCTTTCTTCATCGACTCATCTTCAAGCATCGAGTCATGGAGGCTTGCTTCGCCTTCTTCGGCCTCTTCTCCCAGGCCTTCACCAGTTTTCTTTTTCTTCTTTTGGGGGCATCCGCATGTATAGACGGTTGCTTCCTTGCTTTTTCCTTTCTTTGACTTTGGGGGGTTGGCGCATATCATCGTCTGGTGGCCCAAAGATGGCGTATGGTTGTGAAAATGCCTTATAGGACTTCAAATTCAATCTGTTCCCATTCAAGATTAGGCGGTTTATCTTTCGTAATAACTACGCAACCTTGTTGAGATTGCTGATCTTTTTCTTCAGATATACTGCCTCGGTTCATTTACTCCAAATTTCTCATGTTCTTGGAGCGTAATGGCCTTCAGAACCCGTGCCAATTGATGTTTTTGGCTTCATCAATTATTGCAAACCATCTTTGTACATTTTGACGGATGTAAGAGCATCCGGCTGAATGTAATCCCCATAATTGTTTTTTGACAATATGTCAAACAACAATCGGTATTTCCTCTTGAGCATTGGCCTGACAAAACCTGACGTATGATGTTTGTCAGCCTCTCCGAAGAGCTCTCTTCTGATCAGCTCATCTTCGTTCTCCATGTAATGAGCAGGCGAGATCCATCCTTTTGGTAGGCTGGAACAGACGGGTTATATCATCATTCGTCGGTCGATTTCTTCTCCGTTTGACTGTCGAGAGCAGTTCATTTCCCGAACGTCCGTATCCACTCTTAAATTCCTTAGGAATTCTAGTGCTTCATCTTGATTCTTGGATTGCGTTGAGCGTATAAAAAATTTCTCAAGGCCCCTTTTTCGCGAATTTTGCTCGACCTCCATGGATTCCGGATCCTGAGTGATATTGAAATGTACGAACTTATCATCCACAATCTTTGTTGCCACTTCCGCATAATTGCACATTATCTTTCCCATTCCGTGGGTGGCCATCTACAAAGGGATGGACCCGATTAAAGTTGTGCATATATATATAAGAACATCACATATCACGAAACCAAGAAACAATAAAGCATAACACAGATAAAAACATTTTAAGATCAATGGATTTAAAAAGAATACATCAAATAAACATAAATTACCAGATTACGCTTTTTAAAAGATGATTTTGAAACTTAGGAAAAACACTTTGAATCTGAGAGAAGTAATCTGAGTTTTTCGGAGAATAAATCGCAAGTTTGTGAAATGGAAAACTCGTATGGTTTTTGATGATCTTTATAAAGGCGAGGAGGAAAAAGAAGACAAGATTTGGAAGATCAACCGTTTGAAAAGATTGAACGCTCCGTTATTAAGCGGTTTTGATCGTAGGTCGAAAAAGCACGCGTCAAAAACCTTTTGGATTTAAAAGCACATTTAGTAGCAGTTAATACATGTTCCCCACGTCCGCATTAAATGATTTGCAGGGAATACGTCACAAGGATAAAGGGTACAGTAAGGCAAATAATATCAGATAAGATCCGATAAATAAGCAAAGAACAAGAGAAAAGAAAGGCGTGGAATCGGTTGGACCGATATTGTAATCAGTCAATACCACTTGTCCATGTTGATTTCACTTGTTGATCTTAGTATTCTGCCTAAGCCTTAAAATTTCCCAACTGATCCTTTTAACTGATCTTCTTCACTTGCATCTGATTTGTTGAAGTTTCAAGATCAACTGATCTTCCTTGAATACGTCTGATTTCCCTTCTGATCCTCCTTGATCAGTTGAAGTTCCCCTTTCAACTGATATTTATGTTTTTCCCATAGACTGATGTATCTGATTTGTTGGAGTTTCAAGCTCAGCTGATCTTCCTCATCTGATCAGCTTCGTATGTAATCAGATTTTAGTTGACCTAATCTGATTCTTCTCAGATCAAGCCAATTCTTGGGATAAGTGTTACCGCCAAAACTTAGTCTAGAGTAGTAGCTTCTATTCCCTAAGTTGGCGCGATTTGACATGCGTAATTATCGTCTGAATCTCTCGATATGTCAATCCGCCGTAAATTTCTCCAATTATCGATCAAGTGATTTCTACATTTCGTCCTTTTTTAGCAGATTTCTCTAAAAGGTTTTGAGAACTCGAATTTGCATTTGCACCCTTGCTTGGTCTCTATAAATTGGACCAATGTTTTACACAACATAACCCATTCACCATACTTATCTTCTTTGTAAAATCATGCATTCTGGTGAACCCTTATTTCCGGTGAAACTTCCGGCAAACACCTTTACCCCTTTTTTCAATGATTTCACTTCTCAAATCAACCCCGTGTGTCCCTTTATCACCGTCTTCGCCGTCATCAAAGATTTCATATACAATCGTTGCTAAGCTTCTCTACCACCGAGGCGGCGGTTCTCGCTATCGCAACCGAAAGACACTTCTCCTAACCGTATGCACCTTTGTGTGTCTATCGAGATGACGAATAACGCATCAACAGACTTCGGTCTGAAAAAAGAACATGAGTTTGATGTACGGTGCGCATCGGAACAACGGTGGCCCAGAAATCAACTCACCATTTAATGTACCGAGAGCCCAATCGACTCTTTCTTAGGGCTCTGGCTTAAAAAATCCTATCAAGGCATTGCCGCCCAATCCCTTTTTTTAACCCAAATTTCTAGCGGCTTTTAGGATTTCTTTAAAGCCTCTCTCACCCTTGTTAAGTGGGGGAAAATGAGAGCATCAGATTTAAAATCTCTCTCTCTCCACTTCTTCAAGGGTTAGGATGAGGGTTTAGTGTTAAGGTCTAAGTTTTAGGGTTTAGGGTTTATGTACTGACCTCCGGGTCCTTTTGTACTTGTATCTTGTAATGTAACCCCGACCTTGGTCTTTATTAATGAAAATTTATGTTATTTCATTGTTGTGTAAAATTTCGGTATCCTTATGCGATTTTAAGCTTTAATCTTGTGAATACCACTTGTGAATCTTGTTGAATTTCAGCTTAATCGACTTACAAAGTATAACTGAACAGATTTAATCAGATAATCCTTTAAACGATCAGTTCATTTAATCTGATAAAGTTTAAATCTGATCAGTACCTTCTCATATCGCCCTTGATCGATCTTCCGATCGATTGAGATACCAAATTCAACGATTTCACTTGAATCGATTAGTTTCTTAACCAAATTGGTTCTCGAGATCATTCCATCAAACATTTTAGGTGCATTTTCTCCAAGATCCGTAAGCCCTAGCTCATTGCATAATTCTCTCAATCGATCTCACTAGTGGCTTGGTTAGAATATCGACTTTTCAGATATCGGATGAATCTTTTCCATTCTCGATATTCTTCTTTCAACATGATCTCTTATAAAATGGTGCCCCGACATCCACATGCTTGCATCTTGTATGTAGAACAGGATTCTGAGTGATTGCAATAGCACTATTACTGTCACAGAAAATAGGTACATTCTTAGCTTCAATGTTATAATCCTCGATTCTTGACTAAGCCAGAGCGCTTTAGAACAACAACTTTTCCTCGCAGCCCATATATTCTCGCTTCAAGAGTAGATGTTGCAACCGATGTCCGCTTTTTGAAAACCACGAGATCGGTTTTTTACTTCCTAAGAACCGACAAGTTCCCGAGGTGGATTTTTTCGTCAATCTTGCAACCTCCATAATCGAAATCGAAATACCCACTAAGCTCTAGATTATCATCTCGATGGGTAAGATAAACCAAGGTTTATCGTCCCTTCAGATACTTAAGAATCCGCTTAGTCGCTTTAGGTGACTTATCATTGATTTGCTCGAATCTGCACATACACCTCATCAAGAAGGTTATATCCGTCTGGCGGGCAACAGTATAGTAGAGATCCAATGAGTGCCCTATATTCCTTCCGATTTGTTTTCGACCATCCTCATCCGGATCCATCTTGAATCCAGTCATCATAGGAATTTTGATTTCCTTACAATTTTGAACTCCAAACTTAGCCAATAAATTCCTAGTGTACTTTGCTTGGCAGATGAATATCCCTTTTGTACTTTGCTTTACTTGAAGACCCAGAAATTAATTCATCTGACCCATCATGGACATCTAGAATTTCCCTTGATCATCGATTCTTTAATCTTTCACATAGACTTTTGTTGGGAGATCCGAAGATGATGTCGCCCACGTAAAATCAACCATCGTAATATCTTCTCCATCTTCTATTCTCAATAAGGTTACGTCACTTTGCCCTTTAGTGAACCCACTTTCGATCAAGAACTGAGAGAGTGTATCATACCAAGCTCGAGGAGCCTGTTTCAGGCCATAGAGAGCTTTTTAGACATTACACCAAAGGTTGCCCTTTTCAAAGCCTGGAGGTTGTTCGACATAAACTTCCTCTCGCTAGTACCTCGCTTAAGAAAGCACTCTTTACGTCCATCCGATACACAAAGAAACCCTCTCAGGGAAGCATATGCCGAAAATAAATGAATGGCTTTCTAAAGCGAGCCATCGTGCAAAGGTCTCATCATAATCAATTCTTCTTCGACAGAATACCCCTTAGCAACAAGTCTTGCCTTATTTCTGGTGATGACATTTTTCTCATCTCTTTGTTCTTGAATACCCACTTCGTGCCAATAACGCCTTGATGACTTGGTCTCCGTCCACTAGTTCCCAAACTTGATTTCTCTCGAATCTGCTCCAAATTCTCCTCGCATGGCTAGAATCCAAATTTTATGCCTTGTAGAGCTTCCTCTATTGTTGTTGGTTCCTTCATAGACGATAACAAAGAATACATGGCACTTTCACCAATCTAATGTCTAGTTTTAACTTTATCGATGGGTCTCCGATTATCGATCGGTTGATGACCGGGTTATCTAGGTCCTTCGCTCGATTTATACTTGTTTGGAGAACATCGCCTGCTTTACGATAAAATTTCATTACTAGCGATTGGGAGTGGTGCAGAGTTATGATCCACTTGATAAGAACAAGTCTTAGCTGATGTTGGACTCATCATGTGCTGATGTCTGTTCGTGGGAACTTCAGATGTTCCCCCTGAACCGGATGGTTCGATTGATACTTATCTCACCAGACGCCTTCTTCACCGATAGTTTTTTCGCACCTTAGGATCTGAATGATCCGATGAATCAGCTAGATCCGAATGTATACCGTTACGCTTTACGATTATTTTTCCTTGATCGTTAGTCGATCCATTTTCCGAACATCGTTCTACGGTTGATCGTACTTTTGTTCGGAGTGCATTTCTCTTGATCAGAAGATGCTTCATCAAAGACTACATGGGGTGTTTCTTCCACAAGTAGGGTTCGTCTGTTGTAAACCCTGAAAGCCTTGCTAGATGAGGAATATCCTAAGAATATACCCTCATCTGACTTGGCCTCAAAGGTTTTCAACTAACTCTTCCCATTGTTGTGTATGAAACACTTACACCCAAAAACATGGAAGTAGGAAACACGAGGTTTTCAGTCCTTCCACAGTTCATAGGGTGTTTTGTAGTGAGCCTTAGTCAGAAGACATATGTTCCGAGTATGGCATGCAAAGTTGATTATTCGCCCGTAAACGGCTTGGTATTGCATGTTCAAATAACATCGCGGCGAAAGCGGCGAACTTTTTGAGAGTAATCGTTCCTCCGCTCAAATTTACTCCATTTTGTTGTGGCGTCCTTGCAACTGATGTTTCATGTTGTATACCAAACTTAGAGCAAAAATCAGTAATAAAAGAGTTCAGAAATTTTGTACCTTTTATCTCGATCCGATTTTTACTATAATCGACACCCTTTCTCATTTTGTAATCTTTTTAGCAACCGGGTATCTTCGTTGTCGCCTCATTCTTCTTATGTAAGAATATAACCCGTAAACTTGGAATAGTCATCCACGATTACGAGTATATTTGCGTCCGTTGAGACCGACCGGGTGTAATCGGGTCCAAATAGATCCATATGAAGCAAATTTAGTAGTATCTATTTGATGCCGGTCCGAATTCCCTTGAATGAAGCTTTGACATGTTTTCCCTTCCGACATGCAAGATATGTCCGATCCTTTGAAAATACTTCATTCTAAGTCCTTCCACTAGAGACATCCTTGTTATCTTATTAAGAGTTTTAAAGTTCGGATGGCTCATTCTTTTGTGCGAGCACCACCTTACTTTTGGAACTCTTGACAATCAGCATGCATTTCTTGGGCAACTGCTCCAATCACCGTAGATCGTCCCTTTCCTTGAACCAATTAGCAAAATCATTGAGTGGCTCGATTCTTGATAGTGCATTGTCGGCGAGAACACAACACCGAATCTGTTGTCGCAGAATTGTGAAACCGATAATAGGTTGTGCTTCGGACCTTCGACATCTGAGACTCCAGTTATTTGTACATCATCATTCTCTAAGGTTCAAACCCTTTGGTATAACCAAAGTTATCATCACCGAAGAGTACACGCTGGCCTTTTCTTTTATGTATGAAATGAGGAGGTGCTTGCTTCCATGTCATGTGCCTTGAACATTCACTATCGATGTACCGCATACGATTGCTTGCACACCTCCTTTGTTGGCCAGACCCACGCGATCCTGCAGACCAAATCAGGCTTTAGGTACCCCTTTTGGATTGGGTCCCGGGGGGTTAGAATTAGTTTTGGGGATCCATACAAACAGAGCACTTCTATTGTGATCAGTTAGATCAGAAGGTCTGATTTGTCTCCCATACCTATCAACATAATCATACGTCTCTTTATATGCTTTCTGATTTGTATGATTATTAGTGTGAACCTTGGATGACTTAGAAGACTTGGGATTTATCTTTTTTGTTTGTCTTCTTTTTATCCAGTGTGGTTCAGGTGCAGCAGCCCTAGATTTCTGATTATAGGGGTAGGTACGACTGCTACCATCAAAAGATTCATATCTTTTTGGCATAGGTGGTTTTTGCAGTTTACGAAGCATGCTTATTAGGCGGTGACCTTGATTGGGTCTCGATTGGACTTCCCTTTTACTGTTTGTCTTTTTCTCGATTCTGATCTGTTGATCGAGTTGAGGTCTCTTCGTAAGAACCGGGTTCTTCTGTTGATTCCTCGACCGATGCTTTTGCCGATTGGGGTCCATTTCGTTCCCTTCGGTTGGCACCACGCCTTTACCGCTTCAACCGGTCTTTTTCCTTATTAGATACATGTTTGGCTTTTAGTGTATCTTTTGTTTAAAACTCGTCGATTACACCTTTTTGAGATGAATCGGTAGGGGCTTTTGAGGATGTGGAAGGGTTCTCATAGCCAAGTCCCTTCTTATTAATCGTTGTTCAAAAATAGGTGTTCATGTCTTGAACAGTTTTTAGATGATTTTGTGAAAACCTCTATTTTTTTTTTGCAGATTATCCTCGATGATTTCGAACTTTCATGCATTCGAATAGCTCATCAAATTTTGCTTGAAGAAGTTTGAAATCATTAGCTTGCTGTTTGTTAATATCCAACTGATCTTTGATCTGCTTCTCCCGATCGAAAGCCTTAACTTTCGAAATGTTACATTCCTCGGTTGCCTTCCGAAAGCGGTTTAAACAGATTTAAGTTCGAGGCTTTCTTGAGATCATTCTCCTTAGCAAGTGATTATTTCTAATTCTCGGCTTGTCATTTTCGAAACTTCCACTATAGCATAAGTGTCTCTTTGCATTGGAGAGATCCTCAAGCAATTGCTTTCGAGTAGAGTTGCAGTCAATCTCCCCCGGGTGTGCTAATGATAGCGGTGTAAAGCGAACGAAGCGGGTTTGGAGGTTACCTCAGTTGGTCCTCCCCGCCATCGGGCATATCTCATCATCGTCTCAAGAGAATATCGATCTTCATTTTCATAGAAGTCAACAAAGATCGCGATCGATCAAAGCGTCTTCTTCTGAGAGGAGTATCCAGAGTCCTCGGAGGGGCGATAGAATCGTCGATTCTGACGTGTCGGCAACCATGGCTCTTCCGTCCCTATAACGTTCCTCTCTTATGTTCCTCTTTTCTTCCCTTTCTCTTGGCGTCAGTGCAGGCGATCTGCGCTTTATAGTGACTGGCTTCCTCCACGGTTGAAACCACGCCTTGATCCACCGAACCTTTCCTTCCGGGTGAATCACTCCGTCTGTATGACCTATCGGGTGACTTCCCTTTCGATAGTAGTCCGAGCTTCTTCATCGATTGGTTATCTCTTCCTTCCTCGGTTTGATTATCTCTTTTCCTTTCATCTCTGTGATCCTCCGATCATCGATTCTGGTTCTTCTCGGAGATCCGTTGGCTGATCTCCTATCTCTCTCTCGGTATGTTGATAGTCCTTATAAAATCTTCAATACTTACCAAGTTGGACGCCGACTTCTCAAGCTTCCTAAGTAAGCGAGCGATCTGATACGCGACTCATTATATTCCCCAACAGGTTCGTTGGCCTTCGCTTCTATTCTTCTTTGGTTGCCTTAAAAGCAATCGATTTTGAAGTTGAGGCTTCAAACGGGCACCTCATCTTCATCGAACTTGTCCTTTCAATCAAATCGAACTCGTGAGCTTTAAGGCTCAAGAACAAGCTACTTGGCTTCATCTTTGAAATGTCTTGGCAATCCTTGAATACCGTGACCTTCATGTCCCATTTCTTGGTGAGAGACCTTAGGATTTTGTAGTTGATATCTTTATCGACATCTCTCTACCAAGTTCTCGCTTGTTTATAGACATTGTAATCCTTCCATCGAGTTCGTTGATGGTTTTAGTTGGGCAAAGATCTTGATTTTTCGAACTTCACCGGTTAAACTTGTAGACTACTGCTTTTTATCCGCTCATTTCCCTCGCATATCTCAGCTAAAGTATCCCACATTGCTTTCGCAGATTTGAGATACTTAATCTTTTCCTTGGTGACCTTATCTATTGTTTTCATGATAATGTGCCTTGCGATAGTATCTAGAGTATGCAGTTTTCTTTCCTCTGCATCCATCAAGGCTGGGCTTTTTACGCACAAGACTTCCCTTAAAATCCGGATCTCCTCCAACCTAGCAGGGTTGTCGAGTATATGATGATGGATCCACTTTCGATGACTTCCATCATTCTGCTACTGATCGAACCTAGATGGTTGGACATATATATGGCCCAATCTGCATACTCATCGATTGAGAACTTCGGCAGATCATGATACATTCCCGAGGTGTTATCCATGCTGAGTGATTTTGGAAAATGAATGAGTTTTAAAAATGGTTTTTCAAGATCAGTTCAGTCGACCACAAAGATTCTTCCTCAAGAATCGATGATACACAAAGTCAGTGGTCAGTAGAACCAACTGCTTTGATACAACTGTAGGTCCCGAACGGGTTTTGTGAGGGCAGAAGTCTAGAGAGGAGGGGTGAATAGACTTCTGAAAACTTTTGTGCAAATCAAAAAGGCGCTTAACTTTGATCGAGTGTGAGTGAATCGGTTTGGATAACTAACTTACCGACGCTCAAGGCGGTCGATTCGGTAACTATCAGTTTAACTGATGTGTGCGGAAGCTTAAGTTTTACTCGTGTGAAAAACCTGTTTTTGATAAATCAGATTCCAAAGTTAATCTTTTAATCAGTTGACTGAAGTGTCAAGTTTGATCAAATCTGAAGCTTGGTGCTAACTGGTCTCAACTTGGAATATGTATGCGCTTTAAGGGTTGTGTGCGATTGTGTAATCAGTTAATCAAAGCGGTAAAGGCACACAAGATTTATAGTGGTTCGGACAAACCACCCCCTACGCCCACTCTTCCCTATCACAAGGGCACCTACATAACCAATCGGACTTTGTTTTATGTGTAAGTCCAACACAAGACACCAACTAGATGTTTAAGGAGTTCACACTCAACCGATCCCGAGAGATCGAACTAGAAACCCTAGTCCGAATTCTTGCTAAACAACTTAACCTAACTTGGGGGTTTGGGTAAGATTGTTTTGGTTCCAACTATGAAATCTTTTCTTCATAGATAAGCGTTTAACAAAATTTAGATGAAAAGATTTCTATGCTAAGAACTTATGGGATGAACACTTAATAAAATTAATCTTCTTGTTCGTGTTCTTGTCGCGAAATCGATATTAGCTTGAGCTTCTTGATTGTTCGGCGTTTCCGTTTTTTTTTTCACTCAAAGTGTGATCCCATATTTATAGACCTTGAAATCAAAGAGCCGTTGGAGAGCAATTTGAATTTCGTTATATTTGGTAGACTTGCAGCTTGATGTGACGAAGCTTCAGAACGGCATGGCCAAAAGCGTGAATTTGTACTTTGTAGCCGTTAAGAGAGAGGTAGCATCAAATCCCAATTCGCCGACTCCGATCATACGTGTCTTGTTCTTATTGGATAGCGCACTCACTTTTCGGTGATGTTCTTCCAACTACGCTTGACATTCTTCTTGTTTAGATCATAGACGTATGATTAGGTGAAACATTAGATTTCACTGGTGAAATGATCCGATCGATCAATCGATCGATCTACTGATAGAGTCTTCAGGTGCCGGTTGACTTAGCTTCAACTAGCAGACTCGGCTGATGTAGGTCTTCTGGTCTGATCTTCTGGAATTCATCTGATCTTCAAGTATACTGAGTTTGAGCTTTATGACTTCAGCTGAGATATCTGACTAGATCAGATCGATCTGATCTTCTGTTCTTTTCTAGCATTCGGCGCCCGGGATGATCGGTGTCCTTTGAGTCTTCAGATTCGACCTATACATATTGAGTTTCCCCGATATGTGACCTATCTATTTCATCGGTTGTTCTATACAATCATTATCAACTCGGTTTCCTATAGCGCGGTAATATAAACATCGGTCGGTAATGTGTCCGACCGGGTCCTATTACATGTGTTTTTGGAACTTTCATCAAAACTATAAATTTCCCAACATAGAGCAATAGCGTTCAAGTCCACACGCTCGCAAGCACTCCAGAATTTCCAGCGATTCAGGGTCTGAGGTGAAGGTGAAGACTACGTACTTTTCATCAATGATGTTTTTCTTCATCGATGAAAAATTGCATAACTTTTTCCCTTGGCCTGGTCGTGGAATAAGATATGCCATTTCTGTACGATATGCAAATTGATGTTTAGTTTGAGTAAGATATTTCAATAAATTCAGTCAAACTAGTAATTTTAGCATCAATTTAGCAAATAAGCGTTTAGATCTAATAAAAAAATTACAGAAATAAATCATCACGAATTGTAAACCTAGGTACCAGAGAGAAAATTGAGATCATGCAATTAATTAAACAAGAATTTACCAGAAATTGATTCGAAAGGTTTAGAAATCGGAAGAATTGAATCAATTGATCTCGAAAGTAATTCTCTGAAGATTTTGAAAATTTTGATCTTTTAAGAACTTTGAGAAGACGAAGTAGTGGAAAGCAGTTTTCTGAGAAGATTTGGATTTTATAGAAAACGAGGGAAAACCTTTTTGCACAACTTTCCAAAGTACTCAAGTATCCGTGTTTTAAAAATAGTGGCTGAGATTAGTCGGCCAAAAAGTATTTTGATCGCACGGTTGAGAAAAGTAGTCTTCTCGTTTTCCGGACTCGAAAAATCGCAATAAAACGTTTTGAAAACATTTTCTCAAGTCCGCATTAAAAGCTTTGCAGAGCATGCGTCATGAACAGAGTAAAACAATTTATTTAAATAACGCATGTAAGGTATACAAAAAGGGATAAATAAGAGAACGTATCTGACTGATTGATATTGTAATCAACCAGTTACCACTTGTGATCTGATCTGGTACTTGTTGACTTTACTGATGGTAGCCTTAAGCATTTTCCAACAATATCTCACTCATCTGATCAGATTCTTTGCTTGAAACACATCGTTACTTATCTGATCCACTTATCTGATACTCTTTATCCTTCAGTCTTCTTCTAATCAGTCCGTATTTATTGAAGTCAACTACCGCCAAAACTTTTACTTCGGGGAGTCCAAAAGTCGCCTTGATTCCCAAATCGGCGCGATTTGACATTCTGTAATAATGGCATAGATACGCTATGATTTAATCACACCGTTAACTCATCCAACCATTAGCCGCGTGCTCCTGACGCGTTGTCGATGCAAATTTCTCTTAAGATCTTCTGAGAAGATAAAATTTGCATTTATACCCCTAAATTCCTTCTATAAATTAGCCTGGTGTGTTAGGCAAACAACACAACATAAACCATTTCATCTTCTTTAGCATATCCTTCATGTTTTTCCGATGAGTTCCTTATTTCCGGTGAAACTTCCGGTGGGAACCTTTAACCCTTTTCCAATGAATTCAGCTTCTCAAATCAACCCTGTGTGTTCCTTCACACTGCTTTCGTCGTCATCTAATATTTCACATACGATCAATGCTAAGCTTCTTTACCACCATGGAGGCGGATCTGCTAAGGCAAATGAGAAGGCACTTCTCCTAATCGTATGCACCTTGTGCGCCTATCGAGATGACGGAATAAGCATCAACAGACTTAGTCTGAAACAAAACATGGGTTTGATATACAAAATAGTGTATCAAACTCAATATTTGCATGAGACACTCATGGCCATATGGTCTTTGTGACCAAACCTGTGGCACTGTGTCCCATTTAACAGCTGGAAAGTCCGTTGATTTCACGTCTGAGGGCTCCCGACTTGGACATCCTTCAAAGCCTCTCTCGCTCCTCACTCCGAAGCTTTTGAGATTGGCTCAGGATTCTCGAGGCCTCTCTGACGCCTCTTCTAGGACTGAGGGAAAATGAGAGCATCATACCTTGAACTCTCTCTCGCGTTCCCTGCCTAGGTTTGGCTTAGGGCTTATGGTTTATGACCTCCGGGTCTTCTTGTACTTGTAATACCACTTGACGATAGCTTGTAGCACTTGTAGCTTGTGATATCACTTGTAACTTGTAAATCTGACCTCCGGGTCCTTATCAATGAAAAACTCATATTCCATTCTTTGTGTTGTTTCTTCCGACTTATGCGATCCGTAGCTTTAAACTTGACTTGCTTGTTGACTGTAGCTTTAATCGACTTATAAAGTAATCTTCCAATCTGATCAGTTCCCCCTTAATCTGATATATCTTGAACTGATCTGCTCCTTGTCTGAACTTTAGATCGGCTACTTATTTGACTTCTTCGATCTGCTTATCCTCGAACTTCGATCGGCTCCTTGTTCGTCGTCGATCGGTTGAGATTCCTAACTCAACTGATTCCACTTAACTTTAGTTAGTCTTTTAACCAACCGTTACGGAGATCGATCCTTCAACCATATCTCGTGCATTTTCTCCAAGATCCGTAAGCCCTAGCTCGTTGCATAACTAACTCTCGAATTTGATCTCAGCTAGCGGCTTGGTTAAGATATCATCTTTCTGCTTGTCAGTATGGATTTTTTCCATCCTGATATTCTTCTTTTCAACGTGATCTCTGATAAAATGGTGTCTGACATCCACATGCTTGC
This sequence comes from Stenogyne calaminthoides, assembly GCA_037126765.1. Taxonomy (NCBI): domain Eukaryota; kingdom Viridiplantae; phylum Streptophyta; class Magnoliopsida; order Lamiales; family Lamiaceae; genus Stenogyne; species Stenogyne calaminthoides. The sequence goes on from JBBCBC010000032.1 coordinate 1,532,636, forward strand.
ATCTTGTATGTAGAACAGATTATGAGTGATTGCAATAAAGACTATTATCACGTCACGTAATATAGGTACGTTCTTAGCTACGATGTTGTAATCCCTCAGCTGCTGACTTAGCCAGAGCAGTTGGGAACAATAGCTTCCTGCAGCTACATATTCTACTTCAGTAGTAGATGTCGCAACTGATGTCTGCTTCTTCGAAAACCAAGAGATCGGTTTATTTCCCGAAATCGACATGATCCTCGAGGTTGACTTTTCGATTCTCGCAACCTCCGTGTCCAATCGTAATACCCACTAAGTTCTAGATTGTCATCCGATGGGTAAAATAAACCAAGGTTTACTGATCCCCTTCAGATACTTGAGAATCCGCTTAGTCGCTTTCTAGGTGGCTTTGCATTGGATTTGCTTGAAATCAAGCGATACACCTACCGCAAAAGTAATGTCCGGTCTGCTTTGGCAAATCGGTATAGTAGTGATCCAATCGAGCTCTATATTCTTTCGATTAACTTTCTCGACCATCTTCATCTGGATCCATCTTGAACCCGGTCATCATGGGAATTCGCTTCCTTGCAATGTTGAACTCCAAATTTTGCCAAGAGATTCCTTATGTACTTCTTTGGCGAGATGAATATCCCTTCAGACTCGCTTAACTTGTAAACCCATAAAGTAATTCATCGACCCATCATGGACATCTCGAACTTCCCTTGCATCAATTTGTTGAACTTCTCATAGCTTGTTGGGAGATCCGAAGATGATGTCGCCCACGTAAATCAACCATCGAATATCTTCTCCATCTTCTATTCTCAATAAGGTTCGTCCCACTATTCCTTTAGTGAACCCGCCGCCTATCAAGAACCGAGAGAGTGTATCATACCAAGCTCGAGGAGCTTGTTTGATCCGTAAAGAGCTTTCCTTAAACGGTACACTTGGTTGCCTTTTTTCAAAGCCCGGAGGTTGTTTGACATAAACTTCCTCTACTAGTACCCCATTTAAGAATGCACTTTTTACATCCATCTCGATACACAATGAACCCTCTCGTAGGCAAAGATATGCCGAAAATGAATGAATGGCTTTAAAGCGGCGATCGGTGCAAAGGTCTCATCATAATCAATTCCTTCGATTGTGAATACCCCTTAGCAACAAGTCTTGCCTTATTCCCCGGTTTATGACATTTTTCTCATCTCTCTTGTTCTTGAATACCCACTTCGTGCCAATTACGTCTTGATGAGTTGGTCCGTCCCACCAATTTCCAAACTTGATTCCTCTCAAACTGCTCCAGCCTCCCTCCTGGCATGGCTAGAATCCAACTTGGCGTCTTGTAGAGCTTCCTCTCATCAGTAGTTGGTTCTTTCAAAGAGAGATAACAACAAAGACATGGCACTTTCACCAACTCGATGTCTAGTTTTGACTCTATCGGATGGGTCTCCGATAATCGATCACTTGGATGACCGGTAATCCAGTCCTTCGCTCGATGTGCGCCTGTTGGAGAACATCATCCATATCGATAGTAGTTCATTACTAGTGATTGGGAGTGGTGCGGAATTATGATCCACTTGATAAGAACATGTCTCAACCGATGTTGGACTCATCATGTCTCGATGTCTGCATTCATAGGAACTTCAGAGTTCCCCGAACCGATGGTTCGGTTGATACTTTATCTCCGGTAATGCTTGACTTCTTCATTGACAACAGCGTACCTTTGGGTCCGATTGACTGTTGAATCATCAAGATCAAGTTACGGGATGTACACCGCTACGTGTTCGGTTCTTTCTCCTTGATGCTTAGTCGATCCATTTTCTCGCGTGTCGGTAGCGGTTGATCCGGCATTTACTTGTTCTCGAGGCGCTTTCTCTTGTTCGAAGATGTCTCATCAAAGACCACATGTGGTGTTTCTTCCACAACTAGGGTTCGTTTTGTTGTAAACTCGAAAAGCCTTTGCCGGATGAGGAATATCCTAAGAATATGCCCTCATCCCGACTTGGCCTCAAAAGTCTTCAACCCGACTTTTCCCATTGTTGTGTATGAAACACTTGCACCAAAAAACATGGAAGTATGAAACACGAGGTTTTCTTCCCTTCCATAGTTCATAAGGTGTTTTGAAGTGAGTCTTAGTCGAGAACATATGTTCTCGAGTATGGCATGCAAAGGTTGATTGCTTCGCCCATAAACGGCTTGGTGTGGCATGTTCAAATTAACATAGTCGCGGCGAACTTCCTTGAGAGTTCTCGTTTCTCCGCTCGCTACTCCATTTTGTTGTGGTGTTCTTACCGACGCGTTTCATGTTGTATACCAAACTCGGTCAAAAATCAAGAATAAAGGAATTCGAAACTCAGACCTTTATCCGATCCGATTTTTACTATCTTGACACCCTTCTCGTTTTGTAGCTTCTTGAGCAAATTCGAGTATCTTTGTCGTTGTCTCATTCTTCTTGTATAAGAATACAACCCAAGTAAACTTGGAATAATCATCCACGATTACTAGAGTATATTTAAGTCCCACTAAGATCGACCGTGTAATCGGTCCGAATAGATCCATATGGGCGATTCTTGATTAGATTTCTTGATGCCGGTCCAGGTATTCCCTTGAATGAGGCTTTAACTTGTTTTCCATTCTGACATGTGGCACATGTCTGATCTTTGGAGAATATCTCATTCGGAAGTCCCTCAACCAAAGACATCCTAGCTATCTTGTTAAGAGTTTTGAAGTTCAGATGGCTCATTCTTTTGTGCCAGAGCCAACTGCTACTTTTGGAGCTCTTAACAATTAAGCATGTATTCTTTAGGCAACTGTTCCAATCTGCTGTGTAGATCGTCCCTTTCCTTGAACCAGTTAGCAAGGTTTGTTGAGTGACTCGATTCCTAATCTTACACTTATCGCTCGAGAACTCAACGCTGAATCCGTTGTCGCAGAATTGTGATATTGATAGTAGATTGTGCTTTAATCCTTCGACATACGAGACTCCAGTTACTTGTACATCATCATTCTCTAAGGTTCTGAATCCTTTGGTAAAACCAAAGTTATCATCACCGAAGAGTACACGTGGGCCTTCTTGTTCTTTGTAAGATCTAAGTAGATGTTTGCTTCCAGTCAAATGCCTTGAGCATCCACTATCGATGTACCAGATAGTTGCTTGTGCACCTCCTTTGTTGGTCAGTCCCACGCGAACCTACAATCAAATCAGGCTTTAGGTACCCCTTTGGAATTGGGTCCTGGGGGGTTAGTGGTGGATTTAGGGATCCACACAAACAGAGCACTTCTATGAAAATCAGATAGATTAGAAGGTCTGATTTGTCTCCCATATATATCAACATAATCATACGTCTCTTTATATGCTCTCTGATTAGTATGATTATTCGTGTGAGCCTTGGTTGACTTAGAAGACTTGGGATTTTTCTTTATATTTTGTCTTCTTTTAATCCAGTGTGGCTCAGGTGCAGTAGCCCTAGATCTCTGGTTATAAGGGTAGGTACGACTGCTACCATCAAAAGATTCATATCTTTTTTGCATAGGTGGTCTTTGCAGTTTACCTATAGCTTGCTTATTAGGCAGCTGACCTTAATTGGGTCTCAGATTAGATCTCCTTCTTACAGGTTGTCTCTTCTGATACCTAATCTGCTGATCAGGTTGAGGTTTCTTCAGAAGAACTGGGTTCTTCTGTTGATTCCTCAGTTTATGCTTTATCAGTTGGGGTCCATTTATGTTCCCTTTCTGATTAGGCACCTGTCTTACTTGCTCAGCAGGTCTTTTTTCCTTATCAGATACAAGTTTAGCTTTTAGTGTATCTTTGTCAGAGACTCGTTTGATTACACCCTTCTGAAGTGAATCAAATGGGGCTTTTGAGGATGTAGAAGGGTTCTCATACCCAATTCCCTTCTTGTTAGTCGGCGTTAAAAAATAGGTGTTCATATCTTGAACGGTTTTATATGACTTCGTGAAAACCTCTATTTTCTTGCGCAAACTATCCTCAGTAGATTTTAGACTCTCATGTAGTCGGAATAGCTCATCAAATTTAGCTTGAAGGATTTTGAAATCATTAGCTTGTTGTTTGTTGATTGCTAGCTGATCTTTGATCTGTTTCTTCTGATCAGAAGATTTAACTTTCAGAACGTTAAGTTCCTCGCCACCTTCCGATTTAGCGATTTCATTTCAAAGAGCTTTTATGACAAATTTCTCTTTAACAAGCCGATTATTTTTGATCCTTAGCTTGTCATTTTCAACTTCCACTATTTTATAAGTGTCTCTTTGATCGAGAGAGATCATCAAGCAATTGCTCGAGTAGAGCCGCAAGTCAATCTCTCCAAAGAAAAGTCTAATGATAAGCAGTGTGAAATTGAAAAAGGTAAGGTTTGGAGGTTACCTCAGTTGGTCCTCCTTGGCCATCGAGCGGACTTCATCGCTATCCTCTGAGAATATCGATCTTCATGCTCGTGGAAGTCAACAACACCGCTTATCGACAAGTCTTCTTCTGGATGAGTAGCGAGTCCTCGGAAAGCGATAGGAATCATCAATTCCAGATGTGTCAGCGACCAGGGCTTTCCTATCTCTGAGGCGTTGTTCTCTTCTGTTCCGTTTCTCTTCTCTTTCTCTGAGTCGGTCGAGGCGTCGGTCTTTGTAGTGACCTGGTTTCTCGCGATTGAAACCACGATCCTCGATCTCTGGAACTTCCACTGTCGGGTGAGTCACTCCGTCTGTAGGATCTGTCGGTGACTTCCCTTTTCGATGGTAATGAACTCATCTGTCGGATCTGCTATCTCTTCTCTCATCTGTCAGATCATCTCTTTTCTTTTCTTCTCTGTGATCGCTTCGATCATCAGATCTGGTTCTTTCTAGTGATCTGTCAGTTGGCCTCCTGTTTCTTCTGTTGTCTTGATAGTGACTGTAGAATCTCCGATACTTACCAAGCTGAGTATTTGTTCTTTCAAGTTTCTGCAAGCGAGCGTCTGATACCTTGACTCATTATGTTTCCAACGAGGTTCGATGGCCGTCCGATCGATCTGCTTTCTTTGGTTGCTTTAAATGGCCCGATTTATGACGCTGAGGCTTCAACAGGCATCTCGTCTTCATCTGCTTGTCCTCTTTCGATTAAATCGAACTCGTGAGCTTTAAGGCTTAGGAACAAGCTACTCGGCTTCATCTTTGAAATGTCTTGGCAATCCTTGATTACCGTGACTTTCATGTCCCAATTCTTGGTGAGAGATCTTAAGATCTTGTAGTTGATATCTTTTTCTGACATCTCTCTTCCAAGTTCTCGTAGCTTATTTACTGACATGGTGATCCTTCCATCGAGCTATTTGATGGTCTCGTTGGGCAACATCTTTAGCTTTTCGAACTTCACCAGTTCAGCTTGTAGTCGGCTGTCTTTGATCTGATCATTTCCTTCGCATATCTCAGCAAGAGTATCCCACATTGCTTTCGCGGTTTTGAGATACTTTATCTTCTCCTTTGTGACTTTATCCATCGTCTTCATGATTATATGCCTGGCGATTATATCTAGAGTATACAATTTTCTCTCTTCTGCATCCATCAGAGCTGGGCTTTTTCGTACAAGACTTCCCGGTGCAAAGTCTAGATCTCCTCTAACTGTTGGGTTGTCGTGATATATGATGATGGGTCCTCGTTCAATGACTTCCATCATTCTGCCGCTTATCGATCCTAGATGGTTGCACATATATATAGCCCAATCTGCATACTCATCAATTGAAAACTTAGGCAAACCATGGTACATGCCAGAGGTATTATCCATGTTGAGTGATTTTGAAAACGAATGAGTTTTAAAAAAAAACGGTTTTTCAAGATCTGTTCAAATGACCACAAAGATTCTTCCTCAAGAATCGATGATACTCAAAGCCAGTGGTCTGTAGAATCACTGCTCTGATACCACTTGTAGGTCCCGAACGGGTTTTGTGAGGGTGGAAGTCTAGAGGGGAGGGGTGAATAGACTTCCAAAACTTTTTGTGCGGATCAGGTGTGAACTGCAGATTACCCGATCAGAGTGCTAGTGTATCAGTTTAGACTGATGTTCAATCCTACTGAGTGCCTAAGGGCAGATCATCTAGATATTTGTCAGTTTAACTGAATGGTGCGGAAGCTTGTTTTAACCCGTGTGAAAAACCAGTTTTATCAATTCAGATTCTTAAGTTAGTTTTCAACCAGTTGACTAAGGTGTCAATCTGATCAGATCAGTTGCTTGGTGCAGATTGAGCTTAACTTAGAATATGTATGTTGTTTTAAACTCAGTTGTGTGAATAGTGTAAGGCAATAAGAAAGCAAGTAAATGCACACAAGACTTTTATAGTGGTTCAGACGAAACTCGTCCTATGTCCACTCTTCCCTTAACACAGGGGAACCTTAACCGAACTTAACCTGTGGGACTTATACCCCTCACGGGATGGCCGAGATGTTTACCGAGTTCTCACTCTACAAACTTAACCTGCGGGACTTATATCCTTCAAAGGATGGTCGAGATGTTTATTGAGTTCACACTCTACAGATGTTTATCGAGTTCACACTCAACCGAACTAGAAATCAGAAAACTAGAATCCCTAGTCTGAAATCTTCCGGAAACAAACTTAACCTAACTTGCATTTGGGTAAAGAATGTTTGAGGGTTTCAACTGGAAATCTATGCTGGTGTTTTAGGTAGCCAAAATGCTAGTGGATAGGATTTCTTGCTAAGAACTAATGGGATGAACACTCTAAGAATAATCTTCAAATATAGTGTTCTTTGAGCGGAGATTTTGTTGTAGCTTTTGCTTCTTTTGCGGTGTCTCCGTGTTCGTTCTTTGCTAGTTGTCTCTTTTCTTCAATTGACAAGCAATCCCATTTTATAGACCTTGAAATCAAAGAGCCGTTGGAGAGAAATTTGAATTTCGGGCTATATTAGGTAGGTTGTAGGATATGATTGTGACGTGCTCCGATTATCGGCGTGGCCGTAGGCATCATTAGCACCGTTTTTATCCGTAGCGTCGTATCCCGCATTGTCAGCTCTTTTTGTGCACGTGTTGCTTTCTCCTTGGCTTCGCGAGGCGGCACTTCAGAAATTTGTCCGTTAGACGATTGATATTCCTTTTGTAGAAGATTCGCCTTTGTCTCGGTGTATCTTTTAGATTGTTACCAGTGTGGTGACTTGATCGTAATGGCGATCGATCTACCTTGTTGAGTCTTCATATGCACATTGTCTTAGCTCAATATGCAGACTCTGCTGATATAGGTCTTCAGGCCTTTTGATCTTCGAGAGTCTCTCGAGCCTCGGTAGATTCAATCATCTTGAGTCTTGAGTTTGTTCTTGAGTCTTCAGTTTTTATCCGAGTCTTGAGTTCATCCGAGTCTTCATGTCTATCCGAGTCTTCGAGTTCATCCGAGTCTTCAGTGTCTTCTTGTCTTCACCTGATCTTCTGACTTCTTGTCTTCTGATTTGTGCTTAGTCTTCTGATCATCCGACCTTATCTGGGTCATCTGATACTTCGACATGACCTATACATATTGAGTTCCCTCTCAATATGTGACCTATCTTTTACATCAGCTATCTATACATTTCAGCTGGTCATCTTAATCTGATTCTAAGTCATCGATCGACCAATGTGTCCGACCGGTCCTATTACAACCTGTTTTGGAACTTCCATCAAAACTAAATTACAGATTTCCCAACAGCATGTGAGGTTTAGAGGACAGAATGTAGGTTTTATTCCTGGTGTGATAAATGTATTTTTGAGAACCCCTGATGTTGAGGAAGATGTTGTTCCTACTTTGAATGAGATTGTGGCTGCTATTACTGGTGGTTTGGTAAGGAGATGGACAACAAGGGTGTTGTCATCCAAGTTTACAAGTCTGTTTTCGATTGTTCACAAGTTTGTTGTGTACAACCGTGGTTTACCTACCAACACTACCAAGATCACTGAAGCTCAAGCTATTTTGATGTACAGGATAGTGGTCATGAACAATTTCAATCTGGGGAGGACAATCTTTGATAATGCTATGAAATGTGCATGTGGTAAGAAAAGTGTTTTACCATATCCTTGTATTATCTTTGCTCTGCTGGACAGGTTAGACATTGCTAGGGAACCTGTTGAAAGTCTTGGTGGAATGATTCCTGACTTAGGAATTTCCAAAGTGTTGTTGAAAGGAAACAGAATCCTTGACTTGCCATACAGGAGGCCTAATGCAGAGGGAGATGAAGCTGAGCCTGAGGTTGTTGAACCTGTTGTTCAAAATCCGGATGTTGCACCAAATCTTGGGTAACACCGATGATGACATTACTTGAGAAATTCTCCGATTCGATCAGAACCATTCACGGGGATTTCATACTTGACAAATTGAGAATTTGCGAGGATCGGTTCTTGAAATAATATTATGAAGAGTTTTTGGGAGAGGTTGTTTTTACGCTCCACTGTGGGGAGTAAAGACCTTTGATGCTCCCGGGTTGATGTTCTTTGAAGATGTCCCTGTTGTTGTTCCAGGTGATGTGCATGAAGAGAATGAGCCAGATCCTCCAGTTGTACAGGTTGAACAGGCTGCTGATGAACAAACTGGTGATGATGATGATGCTGACATTGATGATATGATGGTCCCGTTTTGAAAACCCATTTGCACGTGCGGAAGCAAAACGTTTCAGTTCGGTGCATATAAAAACAGGGGTGAGGGCAGAGTGATTCAAATTTTTTTTTTTTTTTAAGAACGATGTGTGTTTTGCTTATAAACGAATGCATATGACAAGTAATAACATAAAGCAGTAAAGAACACACAATTTTATAGTGGTTCGGACAACTCGTCCTACATCCACTCTTCCCTTCATGGGGCACCAACTAAACCAACTTAACCAACGGGATTTATCACCCTCACGGGATTGCCGATAGATGTTTACCGAGTTCACACTCAAACGGGACTTATCACCCTCACGGGATTGCCTACCCTCCCTTTCGGGATTGCTAGATGTTTACCGAGTTCACACTCAAACGGGACTTATCACCCTCACGGGATTGCCTACCCTCCCTTTCGGGATTGCTAGATGTTTACCGAGTTCACACTCAACCTACAAACTTAACCTACCAACTGGTTTGGGTATAAGGTTTGTTTGGTTTCCAACTAGGGTGAGATTTTCCCTTACATTTGTTTAGCCTCAATGCTAAGGATGGGAAAATCTCTCTAAGCTTAGGATATGGCATTTTTGCTTAGATACAATGAAGAACACTCTTGGGTAAATTTGGATATGTAATGCTCTGTGTTCTTGAATGGAGTTGCTTGAATATTTGGCTTTTAATTTCACTTTGCAGATCCTCCATTATCTTCTTTTGAAGATAGTGCAATGTATTTATACTGTGGATTTGAATATTACCGTTGGAGAGTAATATTCAAATCCATACTAATAATCTTCCAAATTTTTCTTTGTCCTTTTTGCAGACCGTTGTTTTTTGGCTTTTATGTCACATCCATATATGTTGTTATCTTCTTATTGATCACCGCTTTTGTGTGTCTAATCTGATCGGATCATTTCACGGATTCTTGTTCATTGCTTCGATTAAATTCACCGATCGGTCCGTCCAAATCGATCTGTAGATTTACGGTGTCTTTGAAATCACTTGTTCATCGATCTTTGAAATCCTTTGTTCATCGATCTTTGAAATCACTGTTCATCGATTCTTGAAATCACTTTGTTCATCGGATCTTGAAATTACTTGTTCATCCGAACTTATTTTCTTGTTCATCGGTCTGATTTCCTGAACTGATTTTCTTGTTTCATCGGTCTGATTCACAGTCGCTTTGATCTGATCGGCTCACACTGATCGATCAGTCTCAGACATCTGATCTGGATCGCATGAGCAAAAGCTGCATCGAAAACGCTATAAAGATGTCGGTTCTTCTGATGTCGGCCATGATCGATTTGCTCTGATGAATCGCTTCTGATGATCGATTCTTCTGATCTTTTCTGATAAAAAAGCGCATCGAAACGCTGCGGCGTCGGTTTGCCGCGTCGATTAACTCGGAACTCATCCTTCTCATCGATCTTGATCGGCCTAAATGACCTCGTCGATCTCGATCATCTTCGCCCGATTTCATGAGTTCCCCCTCAACTTGTTCTTCCGTTCCCCCTCAACTTGTTATCTGTAAATTAGCTTCAAAAAACACAAGTTGATAATGTTTTGGCATAATTAATCAAAACTAAAATATCCCAACATGATATCATAGAGAAAGTCTATGGTGATCTCCCATGATGGTTGAATGGGGGAGTTTGTTTTTAGATCATGAAGAATGGGGGAGCTGAGAACAAAGTGAGGGGGGAGCATGTCTTGAGCCTTGATTGATGTTGCAAAACGATGTATCAGTTTCATCACCTCCACTCTCTCTTGTTTATCCTTCATATTCATTGATCTTATTTTTACAAGTTTATTTCCTAAAACTCTGTTCATGTTGGTTTGTAATTATTGGACAAATAGTTGATAGGTTTACTCGTTTATGTTTTGAGTATTATGACTTGCTCTGATATTCTGTTATTTTGAATATTGATGATTAGCATGGTCTGATGTTGATATTCTGATGTTTTTTAGGTTAAGATGTCTCTTAGCTCTGATATCCTTGTTTTCATTGCTCTTATAATCTAACCTTGATGATTGGTGGATATATGTTCAAGGAATATATGTTCTACTTTGTCTGCAGGTATAAGGATTAGTACATGTTGTACTTGTGCCATTGTTCCTTTTACTCTGATATGTTTTTACATCTTGCTCTGATGAGTGCTCTGATGAGTTTCAATGTAATACACAGATGCTCTGATATGTCATATGCTCTGATATGTTTTACATTATACTTTGACAAGCTTTCTGCAGACTGAAGTTTCTCAAACAAATGAAATTGTTTGATGATGATTTGATTCTTGATAGCTACAAAATGGTTTGACACTTAGTAGTGCAGCTGATATGATTATGAGCTCTATCATGCACAGTACCTGATGTATTTGGTATTTCAGGTGTGTTGTAGCAGAAAGATCGAATGGGGGAGATTGTTGATGTTGCCACCGATGTTACAATATTGGTTACAACATCAGTATTCGTCATTTCTTCTTAACCACTAACACTTCTATGTTCAATGTTGTCTTTGATGTTATTGACTGCGGGTTGACGATCTAGGTTGTTCTGCAAGATTCCAGAAGGTTCCACAAGCTTCAAGAATCAAGTAGAATGGACTAGATCATGCGGCTGTTTTTCAGAGATCAAAGAATACCCACTAAGTGGCAGTTACAAAGATCATGGAAGAGTGGATTGAAGTGTTTCTAGATACTTCAAGGAGGCTCTAGTAAGACATACACGAAGTCTATAAATAGAAGATATTGGTGTTCACATCAATTGCCAAATATCGCCAAATATAGCTATATATCGTGTGTCATCTTTAAGCAACAACCGAGCATCAACTGTAGAGTGCGTGAGTGCATCCAGAGTGAAAGGGTCGTTGTTGTGGATTTTGTTTTACCATTAGAGTGTAATTGTAGGGTTTACAATCCCTCGAGTTGGTGCTAGATTTGTTCTTGGAATAGATCATTTGGTAGTGTAGAAATACACCTAGCCTTTTAGATCATATGCTTGATCTTGTTTCAAGAGGGTCGATTTGTGAACCTCTTTGTACTCATTATTTTTAATAAATAGTGATTTTGGCCATAGGGCTTCACAATCTATATTGATATAGATTGTGTAAAGTCTTATTAAAATTCGTATGTTGTGTTTTTTAGTCTTCCGTTGTTTCTGTCTTTTGAATGTTACTTTGAGTGTCACAACATTCAGTGTAACATTACTCTGATTTTACTAAACACAACCCCGCACATCACACCTTCAACATTGCATATCATCAGTGACTGACACTGTATTTTTGCTAAGGGGCTCAATTAATACAAATAATAATATAACAATTTTTTAAAAATTATAAATAATAGTAAATTCAATATATTAAATTTTAACAACAATCCACACATAATATAATATCAAAATTTTAATAATTTATACTAGGTTTGTTGGCTTGTGAAAAATAAAGAAGATATTAGAAATTTTGAACAAATTGAGAGAAATGCGAAGAATTAAATTGGTGCAATATTTTAAAAGAAAATTGAAAAGTATAGAGAGGCAAAAAATTCAAAAATCAACAAATAAAATACATCTAAAAAATGAAAATGGGCTACGCCCAATGATTAAAAATCGATCGACTAACAAATTAAAATAAAAAATTTGGCTCATATATAATAACGTCAGAATCAAAACTTTACCTCAAAACCCATAACAGTTCATAACTAGAAACTACATTGGAAATTAGATAGAGATGGAAGACTCCCTTTTTCATTTTTTTAACGGAGAGATGGAAGATTCATAGTGTTACTTAAAATGTCATAATTACATAATCTTTTAGTGTGAACTAATGTATAAATTTCATATTTTTTTTTTAAGATATCTTGTTTTATTAATCATTTTCTCCTACTAAAAATTTAGTGTTGTATGCGCACTCTAAAAAAAAACGACAGTTATTACTAATTTTTTACTCGGTTTCAACAACAAAAACAATAGAATTAGGAATATAAAAAAAAAGAATTAGCAATACATAAATAAGCAAATTGAGTCAACTGATGATGAGCCACGAAATTTTAAATTATCCTCGCCCAATTAAAGGAGACTCGATCACTTGATCAAAGTCCTTTGTCAGTATTAAAATATCAACCACAAGCAGGTAGGTTGAGTTTGGAACTAACTAAAGAAGCGATCAACAATTGAGCATCGGACTTAATATATATATACATCATATATTAGGCAATTTAGGAGTATGTTCCTCTCTAGGTCTCAGGTACGAAACTCCTTAGGTGCGATCAATTTTTGAGATGAGTCAATCCATACAGAGCTTGCTATTTCTTGAAGTGGGACCCCGTTAGTGGATGATGTGGATTCTGGTCCCCGAATTAGTCAGTCTTTGGTCGAATACTGAGTTATTAAAAAATAAATTACACGATACACCTAAGAGTGTCACTAAACACAGCCCATTTGTTAAGCACACCCCAATAAAATTTAAAAATTAACATGCATTACTAAACACACCCCATTTTTTTCCTATTATATCCTTCTTCTATCAAAATATAAAAATAACACTTTCCTACCTTTCCTTTTCTCATGAACATTTCTCCCCTAAAAAAATCATATGACTCTTTTGTATTCATTATTTTTTTATGAAAACATTCTTAAAATTTTATATAAAATCAGAAATATATTTAAAAAAGTCAACTAAATTATTTCAAACATAAATAAATTCAAAAACTTAATTAGAAAAAAAAATCTTCAAAATCATAAAAAAGCTAAATAAAAAGTAAACTAAATTTAAAAAATATTTAAATAAAAAAACTGAAAAAATTAAATGAATTCTGTTAAATATTTTAAAAAAATCTAAAAAATAATTAAGATTAAAAAAATCAGTAAAACTAAATAAAATCTGAAAAAAACATTTTAATTAAATTAATTTTGAAGATTTATTTTATTTTTTAATATTTTATTTAGTTTTAATTATTTTTCTTAATCTACTTATTTTGACGATTTAATAATATTTTATAAAATTTAATTTAATTTTTTTTCAGATTTTTTTTTCAATTTTTGCTTGTTTAATTTTTTTTATTTAGTTCATTTTAAAAATATAGTTACTGTTTTATTATTTTTATATTTTAATTTATTTTTTTCATTTTTTAAATTATTTTTCCACGTATAATAATTTTAAAAATCTAAATTTACAAAAAATAAAGAATCAATTTCAAAGTGAAAAAAACTTAGAGGACTAAAATCAAAATAAATAAAAACTTAAAAGAAAGACAAAATAGTATCCCATATTTATATAGGGTAACTTAGTCATTTTATATATATATATCTATTTTTATTTTAAAAATCATGGGGTGTGTTTAGAGGATTTTGGGGTGTGTTTAGTGGCACTATACACCTAATATATAAGAGATGCATATATGATTTAATATTATTTTAATAGAGTAAAAATCAACAAATGCAAGGTGAATGATCCAAATTCTATGATTCTTAATTCAATTCAAAGTAAAAATTTCGAGGAGTTCATGTACAATATTGTTTTAAGGATTTAATTATTTATGTTAGACGGAGCTCTATTTAATTAATAGGCTTAATTGCGAATAAAATCACCAGCTTTTCACAAATTGCAATTTAATCTAAACTTTAGGATTTTAGTAAATAAATCATCACTTTTACTCATTTTTGCAATTTCAACTTCGGACAGTTTACCCCCTTGCACAAAAATTAATGTGTACGGAAATTGCACCATCATCAACCCAGTAAGCACCCACGTCAAAAATACTTATTAACATAATAAATAAAAAATAAAAAATATATATACTAAAAAATGAATTTAAAAAAAATAGAGAATAAAATAAAAAATGTACAAATAAAATAATTTAAATGCAAAATTAAAAATTAAAATCAAATATTCATCCTCTTCACATCTCCATCATCGAGAAAAAAAAATTGGTTCTGCAAAAAAAATTCAGTTGCACCTCCAATTTTCATTCATATTCTTCCCCCTCAACACTTGAAGCAATTTTGAAATGTGAATTGGGTCACCGCATACGCTACTCCATACCCGGGTCTCGAAATGGGAGCTCGATTATTGTAAAGGAGCAAGGTATATATAGAGAGCTTATTTTTATTTTATTTTTTTAATTGCAGAATAGTTTGATTTAGTGTAATTGGAGCAACAAATATTTTAGTGTGATTGGATGTTGAAATTTTTTGTGCAATTAGATTTTAGAGAATTTGAAAATTTTTGAAGAATTAATATTACTTTGTGAAGATGCGGTGGCGAAAGGAACGTGGGGTCGGGGTGGGGCAACGGTGGGATGGTGTGGGTGTAAGCAGCGGCGGAGGCAACATTATGTTGAAGATGAATAGATTTTTGTGTAATTGATTTTTGAATTTTTTTTTTTGTATAACCAATATTTTTTCTATAGGAGGAAGATGTAAAGAGGATGAATATTTGATTTTTAATTTTAATTTTGTATTTTAATTATTTTATTTGTATACTTTTTATTTTATTCTTTTAATTTCTATTTTAATTTTTTAAATTCATTTTTTAGTATATTATATTAATTTGTTTTTAAATTTTTATTTATTATTTTAATAAGTATTTTTTTACATGGATGCTTACTGGGCTGACGATGGTGCAATTTTTGTACACATCAATTTTCGGGCAAGGGGGCAAACTGTCCGAAGTTGAAATTGCAAAAAAGAGTAAAAGTGATGATTTGTTTGCCAAAATTCAAAAATTTAGATTAAATTGCAATTTTGAAAAGATAGTGATTTTATTTACAATTAAGCCTAATTAATAATTAATTCATCATTAAAGAATATGACCATGAGCTGAGATTCTTGCTCATTAGCAAAGAGTCATGTCAATTCCGTTTTTGTTGATAATTGAAAATTATTAGTATTTTAGGTGAAAAATGATAATGATTAAGTGAAACGTGATATTTTCTAATTCAAATGTATACATTTAAAATGTGTAATACGGATTTATGATATATTTTATACGATAAATAATAAAAGTGATAATTTTCTAGTTAAATGTTAGGTAATTTTCTACATGTAAAGATGCGTTATGACTATTTTATCAATTTACAGTTTCTACAATTATTTTTATTCTATTGCAACCTATACAATACTATTTTATCCGATTGCAATCTAAAATATATTTTAAGTTGCAATCGGTCTATACACGCATAGCATAATAACAATGTTGCAGTTGTGATTGATCAAGAAGGAAATTCAAAATAACTCGAATTTTTGGTGCAATTCCCCCCGAATTGAGGCAATTCAATTTTACTAATATAGTTTCACTAGCTCCTGACACATTATAAAATGAGATCCTGATATCTTTGAAATATTTGAAAAGAAATAGATTAATTCGTGCACTATGTCTCACGAGTTGCAATCAGATAAAAATATTTGTACATATTACAAATTGAAGTTTTTCATTAGTAAAGTTTTGGTAAACAAATTTTACTACATAATTGATTTCACTGGCTGAAAGAGGATCACTTAGTGATAAACTTCCACCATGAGAGTTGTTGAATGCTCCTACTAATTCTTTGTCACGTTTCTTTGACAAATCATCAGTCTCTACGTTAATCTGTGGTTCTTGAATTTCTTCAAGTTCTATCATCTTATGACCTTGTTCCTAAAAGACATAGTCTTCTTCGAGGAACCTGGTCTGCCTAGAAACAATCATTGTTTCTTTCTCAGGTAGATAGAAATAATATCCTTTAATTTCCTTAGAATATCCCACAAAGTAACCTTTTTCACCTTTGGATTCCAACTTGTCGGTAAGCATCTTTTTCACAATCACGGGGCAACCCCATGTTTTGATATGTGTAAAAGTTGGCTTCTTGCCACACCATAGTTCATATGGTGTATGTGTTGGGGTTATACGTGAAAGTATGCTTTTACTTTGTATAACTTATGTATTAAACACTTATTTACTGAAATAAATTATTTATCACTGTTGCTTTAAATATGATTGAATGTTATATATATTTATTTCAAATTGTTCATAGAATAACACGTGTTATATTGTAGTTAATGTGGTGATACCAGATCACAGAAGATCACGTTAACAATCCCTTGTAAACAAGTGCGTATTTCACAACTTAGATAGATCTGAACAATCTATTGGTAGAAGTTGATGTGTAAGGCTCAGATTGGCTGGTCTTGACCAAGAGATTACACTAGTGCATTTGATGCGCTGAAAATGACCTACAGAGGATAAACTCATTTGCACTGACTTATGGGATGAAGAGTTAGACCTCAGTGGTTGTTGATTTCTTAATCTTTGTCACTTAATAAGGACTGTGTGCGATTAGTAATTGCTACTTTAACTTATAATGGGAAGAGAATCATTGAGACTTCGATACCCTATATCTTGAGCAATAATATTAATTACATGATAGTTGCAAAATTAATACAGAGAATCATGTGCTTGGAGAGTCTTGCATGATTAGTCCCCTTGGTGAGCTCATAATCTTTATCATACCAAATCTTGAAAGTAAAATTAATTTTCCGGTATGGATAATAATGTTGAGTTATCCTTACTCCAAGTATAAAGATATTAATTAATATAAAGCTTTTCAGTGGCTTAATTAATTAATGGACAAAATAATATTAAACTCGGAAAATAATAACTGAGAGTCATATTACCGTAAATGGGTTGAGATGGATAGTGCAATATTAATTATATAGTGGAATTAATTAATATTAACGGGCTGAATTATATTGTGGCTCAAAATTGGAATTCAGAAGCTCATTGGGAGGTCCATCTTAATTCTCCTAAAAGCCCCTCAAGTAGCCCAATTAAAGTCCATTAAATGAAAAGGTGTATAAAATAAATTAAATATTTTGTTGCTATTTTTTCTTTTTTTTCGAAATTATTAAAGAAAAGAGGGAGAAGGATTTTCTTGAAAAGATTTTATGGAAATGAGATAAGTATTCTTGGAATATAAGATTATCCCATAAATTCAAGAAATCTCTCACTTGGCCTCTTTAATTGAAAATTTCGAAATATAGAGAAATAAAAAGGAAAGAAAGATTTTCTTGATTTTCGTGGAAAGATTTTATGGAGAAAGATATGTATTCTTGGAATACAAGAATATCTCATAAATTCAAGAAAGATTCAATCTTGCAAATCTCCTATTTATTATTTTCAAAAATTTAGGTAAATTGGGGTGTGGGATTTTTGTGGAAAAATACACATGGAAAGAAGAATATATGGGATACACAAAGGCTCGCGGGTCGGAGTGCCCTCCTAGCACTCCCCCGGCCGTGTCGAGTGGCGCCCGGCCGACTTTCTTAGCCTAGCGGGCGCACGACGCCCATGCCCGCTTATATCCACGCCACAGCCCCACGCCCTAGATCCGCCTGATCGCCCACAGGTCTTTGCACTTGCGCCTGCGCCGTGAGGTCGGCCTCGCCTCACGCCGTCTTGCTCACCTGCGTCTTGCGCACACGCGCAGCGGCCTCCTTGCACGTTTACGTGATGCACGCCTCCTCTTGCCCGCCCCATCCATCCGTCTTTAATTCATTGTCTTCGTCTTGGCTCACAACCCGGTTGCAATTTATTTACAAAAAATAAATACACCTAGATCTAGACTAGTCTATTACATTGAACGAATCAAATAAATCCTAATCTACTCGTGGATTTTCTCACGAGGCAAAACGAATTCGAACGAATCGAATTAAAAACTACAATTTATATGCATGCATAAATTTAAACATTCATCAAATACCATGACAATTGGATACCTGCAAAAAAGATCTAGCAATTCTACTATCCAATTTCAAATTTAATGAAAACAAATTAAATTATAATTTAAAACTCAGAGCCCGAAACCGAGGCTCTGATACAAGTTGTTGGGGAATTAATTGCCCGGATCTATTCGGGATGAATATTTAAATACAAATTTAATTCTAACAATTATTACCAGCATGAATTAATCCTATATTAATTCAAATAATAATTCAACAACAAATCATGCATATAAACAGTTCACATAAATCCTACGCATGCGGAATTGCTACGGGTTTACGTGAACTAACCTGTTTGGAATGACAATGGACTCGGTTGATAAGAACACACCAAAAAGTCTTCCCAAGTATTCCTTAGCCCTTGCTCGTCAATCCGGTGGAAGGAAACTCGCGAACAATTAACAAAAGGAAAAATAAAATTATGTTGCGCCACCTTTGTGGATTTCTAATTTTTTCAACACATGGAATTGTAGTTGGGAATGAGAAAAAATCATCCCCTATTTATAAGATGAAGTGGCCGATTTTTTGCTTAGGAAAAGGGAGAGAAAATCTCTTTCTTGATCTCCAAGAAATCTTGAATATATATCCAATATATTCTTTTCTCCATAATTAAATATTCCATAAAAATCACACTCTCTTATTTTGTCATGGAATTTCGAAAATTAAGGATAAAGATTCCAAGATTTGGATCTTCTTGAATTTATGAGATATACTTGTATTCCAAGAATACATATCTTCCATAATATTTTTTCAAGAAAATCAAGAAAATCTTTCTTTTCCTTCTTTTTCAATGTTTTTCGAAAATCATCATATAAATAACCAAGTGGGAGATTTCTTGAATTTAATGAGATAATCTTGTATTCCAAGAATACATATCTTCATTCCATAACAAAATTCAAAGAAAATCTTTCTCCCCTTTTATTCATATTTTTCGAAAATTTAGGAAAAATAGGCAACAAAATTTATTTTATTTTTAAACGTCTTTTTAAGTTATTGGACTTTATGTTTGGGCTACTTGAGGGGCCTTTAGGAGAATTAAGATTGGACCTTCCAATGGATCTTGAATTATCAATATTGAGCCACAATATTATTCAAGCCCATAAATATTAATTAATCCCACTACATAATTAATATTGCACTATCCATCTTAACTCATATTACTGTTAATATGGCTCCCAGTTATTATTTTCCGTGTTTAAGATTATCTAGCCCATTAATTAATTCAAGCCACTGAAATAGCTTTCCATTAATTAATATCTTTTTGTCCTTGGTCAAGGAACGGTTCAGCATTATTATCCATACCGGAAACTAGTTCCACTTGCAAGATTTGGTATGATAAATCTTATGAACCTCCCAAGGGGGCAAATCGAACAAGCGTACTTGCACACGATTCTTCGTATTAAATCTTAGCAATCGCATGTGATCAATAATATTGCCCAAGATATAAAGTATTGAATCTCATTGATTCTCTACCCATCATATGTCAAAGCAATAATTACTAACCACACACGATCATATTTAAGGGACGAAGATTAAGAAATAACGAACCACTGAGGTCTAATTCTTCCTAGTTCAGTGCTGAAGAATTTATCCTCATGTAGGTCCTATTCAGTGCATCAGTCATGCACTAGTGTAATCTCTTGGTCAAGACAAGCCAATCTGAGCCTTACACTTCAACCTTTCATGATGGATTGTTCATTTCCATCTAGGTTGTGAATGTCGTACTTTTAGTTACAAGGGACTGATAATTTAATCTTCTGTGATCTGGAATCACTAAATTAACTACAATGTAACATGTACTATTTATTGAACAGTTATGCAGTAAATATATGTAACATTCAATGATATTTAAAGCATCAGTGATAAATAATTTATTTCAGTAAATAAGACAGAAATTCAGTTTGGTTATACAAAGTAAAAGCATACTTTCCAGTATAACCCCAACAATCTCCCACTTATACTCAAAGTCTGCTTTTAAGTATACTACAACATGTCTTGTGTAGTTCCTAATACGTGACATCTAATGTCACTTACTTAGGTATAAAATTGATATGCATATACTTCACCGAAGTCCCTGTAAATTTTATATTGGTCAAGTGGGAGCCGACTATTAATTTTGAATTAAAGGTTTGTAACTGCTCTTGTTTGTAACCTACTTGAATGTGTTTAAATAGACAGTTCACCCCACGTGACCTATTTAAACTGTTTTGAGATGTTGGCTGATGCATATTCATATTGTTTTGAGATTTTGATATGAATAATGTGATCAAAATTATGTGATAATTTTGTGCTTATACAATTGTTATTTATTTCAGTTCAGCATGTCGCAACCTTTTAATCCACTGAAATATATGCTCAAAGAACATCAACTTACTAGTGAAAACTATGTTATTTGGAAACGTAATATGAAATTTGTCCTCACTACACAAGAACACAATTGGGTTCTTGGCGTACCCAAGCCTGACAAGCCTACTGAAGGATCAACTAATGCGAAGATATCTTTGTATGATATCTGGGAGCGTGCCAACGAACCTATGAGATGTATAATCTTAACTTTCTTGTCTGATTATTTGAGATACATTCATGAAGGTGTTGAATTTGTTGCGGAAATAATGGAGGAAACGGTTTTAACAGAAAATCACATGATCAATCAGTTTAAATATGATGGCATGGCAAGGCTGAAAATGACGGAAGGAACACCCGTAAGGGATCATGTTCTCAAAGTCAAGCGTCATTTTGACAAGCTTACTTATCTTGGTACTAAATATTGTAATGGGGCTCAAATCGATTTCTTGTTCCTAACTCTTCCAAAATGTTTCGATAAGTTTTACTATACTTTTGTGATGAGCGATCACATGTTCACTATGGACACTCTGCAAGAAGTTTTGGAGACGATAGAGAAACATTTGGGACAAGAGGATGAAGCATTGGTGACTAGAAATCTTCTCTCAAAATCTAGGCCAATGGAAGGCAAGATAGATGAAGAGGTAAAAAGTCAAGACCAAAGCAACCCCACTACTAAGAAAGTAAAAGAATCAAATGGATGGGTGTCAAGAGGAATCTAAAGGGGAAGCGCTTCAACTGCAGTGAGAAAGGACACTGGAGGGATGCATGTTCCAAGCCCAAGCGGGCCAGAAAGAAAGATAATTCTCACACACTAGTTGTTGAAACTTGTTTAGCAGCGTATACTTTCCATTCGTGAGTAGTTGATACAGGATCCACTGATCATGTTGGTTTCACGTTACAGGGGTTCAAGCTGACCCGACAACTTAGTGGAAGTGAGATCCTCATCACACTGGGCGATACTACGAGAGTAGCAGCTGAAGCAGTGGGATATGTGCACGTGTATTTTGAAGACAGAGTTTTAGTTTTGAGAAACGTTCTTTATGTTCCTGTTTTTCAGAAAAACCTTATTTCAGTTTCTAAATTATTCTCTGATGGATATTTTGTTCGTTTTAATAAACAAGTTACTATTTTTCATAACGATGTGTTTATCTGTCATGGAACTTTACGGAACTATCTCTATACTATTAATTGAGCACACCACTCACAAAATGCATCTTATAACACATCGACTGTTTTGAACAATAAGAGAAAACGTTCAGATAACGTGAACGAAACACTTCTTTGACATCTCAGATTAGGTCATATTAATCTGAATATGATTCAAAGATTGGTGAAAGATGGTTCGCTGGAGGACCTACAACTAGAACCATTTCCAACTTGCGAACCGTGTTTAGAGGGTAAAATGACCAAGAGGGCATTTGGAGCCAAGTGGACTATAGCCACAGAAGTGTTGGAAATCGTTCACACTGACGTGTGTGGTCCAATGTCAACCAAAGCTAGAGGTGGCTATGAGTATTTCATGACTTTCATTGATGATTACTCAAGGTTCGGGTACATTTTCCTTATGAAGCATAAATCAGAAACCTTTGATAAATTCAAGGAGTTCACAGCCAAAGCTGAGAAGCATAGGGAAAAGAGTATCAAGTTTCTATGATCTGATCGTGGAGGCGAATACCTCAACAATGAGTTTTTGAACTACCTGTCAGATGAGGGAATTGTTTTCCAGTTGACTGCACTCGGAACCCCTCAACAAAACGGGGTGACAGAACGAAGAAACTGAACGCTCTTAGAAATGGTCAGATCCATGATGAGTTATTCAGATTTACCCAAGTCATTTTGGGGTCACGCCTTGAAAACAACGGCTTATGTTCTGAACTTAGTGCCATCCAAATCGGTTCCCAAAACCCCGAGAGAGTTGTGGACCGGACGCAAGCCCAGTTTGAGACACTTGAGAATCTGCGGGTGTCCGGCATATGTGCTAGACAAGAAAGCCGGTAAGTTGGACGCACGTTCAGAGTTAAGGTTGTTTATAGGGTATCCCATGGGAACGAAGGGGTGCATATTCTATGGTCCCGAAGATCAAAAGGTTGTAATCAGTACACACTTTAGATTCTTGAAAGAAGACTATATGAACAACAGAAAGCCCAAATGTGAGATTACCTTAGCTGAATTAAGAGGGCAAACTCCTATACCAACTGTACAAGTTGATATACCAAGTGTCACACCGACACAACCGGAACCTCGTCGTAGTGGGAGGGTTGTCCAACAACCTGAGAGATTCATGGGGATAGGAGAATCTTTGGATTTGATCCCCGGGGATAGTAAATCAGACCACTGGTCCTACAAAGATGCGGTCCAAGACAAGGATTCAGAATCCTGGCAAACTGCAATGGAAGCAGAGATGGGCTCAATGGACCATAATCGAGTGTGGGAGCTAGTTGAACCACCCAGTGGGGTAAAACCCATTCGATGCAAGTGGGTCTACAAGAGGAAAACAGGACCGGACGGGAAGGTAGAAACCTTTAAAGCTAGGCTAGTGGCAAAGGGATACACTCAGAAAGAGGGTATCGATTATGAAGAAACTTTTTCGTCCGTAGCCATGCTTAAGTCCATCCGTATTCTCTTGGCAATAGTTGCACATCTAGATTTTGAGATCTGGATGTCAAGACAGCTTTCCTAAACGGAAGTCTTGACTAGGAAATCTATATGCAACAACCCGAAGGTTTTATTGTGAAAGGCCAACAACATCTTGTTTGCAAGCTAAAGAAATCCATTTATTGACTGAAGCAAGCATCTCGCGCTTGGAACCAATATTTTGATCAGGTAATTAAATCTTATGGGTTTGATCAAAATGAGTTCAAGAGTTGTGTGTATAAGAAGTGTGACGGAACTGCCTTGGTATTCATAGTACTATACGTAGACGATATTCTGCTCATCGGAAACGATGTAAAGGTTTTGTCAGACGTGAGGGTATGGCTATCAAAACAATTTGATATGAAGGACTTAGGGGAAGCCGGGCACATCCTTGGGATCAAGATCACTCGAGATCGCAAGAAAAGGATGATAGGCTTATCGCAAGCTTCATACATAGATACAGTTTTGAAGCGTTTCAACATGCAGGATTTCAAGAAAGGTTTTGTACCTTTCAGAAATGGAATCCATCTATCCAAAGATATGTGCCCTAAGACACAAAAGGAGATAGATGAATGAGAGGCATTCCTTATGCGTCGGCAGTAGGAAGCCTTATGTATGCAATGTTGTGTACGAGGCTAGATATTTGCTACGCCGTAGGCATGGTAGCAAGATATCAAAGTAACCCGGGAAATCAACACTGGACTGCTGTTAAAAACATTTTGAAGTATCTGAAGAGAACTCGGGATAGAATGTTGGTTTATCAGTCAGATAGTTTATTTCCGGAGGGATATACGGACTCAGATTTTCAATCGGACCTAGATTCCAGAAAATCTACCTCAAATAGTGTGTTTTGTCTGGGAGGAGGAGTTGTAACATGGAGAAGCATTAAGCAGAAATGCATCGCAGACTCTAACATGGAAGCCGAATGAGTAGTTGTTTGTGAAGCAGCGAAAGAAGCGGTGTGGCTCAAGAACTTCTTAGTGGACATGGACATAGTTCCGAATTTGCCCAGCACTATCATGGTATTCTGTGATAACGCCGGAGCAGTTGCGAATTCAAGGGAGCCGAGAGCCCACAAAGCCAGCAAACACATTGAAAGGAAATACCATCTTATACGAGAAATCGTTAAGAGATGAGATATATAGGTGGCAAAAATCGCATCGGAGGACAACCTAGCCGATCCATTCACAAAGGGTCTACCTCAATTAACATTCAAGAGACATGTCGAAGGAATGAGTGTCAAGTGCATTGTCAATCTGCTTTGAGTATAAGTGGGAGAAATGTTATTAGGTTTGTGTAGGTGACATCAAATGTCACGTAACAATATATTAGATATGTTGTGGTATACTTAAAAGCAGACTTTGAGTATAAGTGGGAGATTGTTGAGGTTATACGTGAAAGTATGCTTTTACTTTGTATAACCTATGTATTAAACACTTATTTACTGAAATAAATTATTTATCACTGTTGCTTTAAATATGATTGAGTGTTATATATATTTATTGCAAACTCTTCATAGAATAACACATGTTACATTGTAGTTAACGTGGTGATAACAGATCACAGAAGATCACGTTAACAGTCCCTTGTAAACAAGTGCGTGTTTCACAACTTAGATTGATCTGAACAATCTATTGGTAGAAGTTGATGTGTAAGGCTCAAATTGACTTGTCTTGACCAAGAGATTACACTAGTGCATTTGATGCGCTGAAGAGGACCTACAGAGAGGATAAACTCATTCGCACTGACTTATGGGATGAATAGTTTGATCTCGGTGGTTGTTGATTTCTTAATCTCTGTCAATAAATAAGGACTGTGTGTGATTAGTAATTATTGTTTTAACTTATAATGGGAAGAGAATCACTGCGACTTCGATACCCTATATCTTGGGCAATAATATTAATTACATGACAGTTGCTAAATTAATACAGAGAATCGTGTGCTTGGAGAGTCTTGCATGATTAGTCCCCTTGGTGGGATCACAACCTCTATCATACTAAATCTTGCAAGTTGAATTAATTTTCCGATATGGATAATAATGTTGAGTTGTCCTTACTCCAAGGATAAAAATATTAATTAATATAAAGCTTTTCGGTGGCTTAATTAATTAATGGACAAAATAATCTTAAACACGAGAAATAATAATCGAGAGTCATATTATCGTAATATGGGTTGAGATGGATAGTGCAATATTAATTATATAGTGGAATTAATTAATATTAACGGACTGAATTATATTGTGGCTCAATATTGGAATTCAGAAGCCCATTGGGAGGTCCATCTTAATTCTCCTAAAGGCCCCTCAAATAGTCCAATTAAAGTCCATTAAATGAAAAGGTGTATAAAATAAATTAAATATTTTGTTGCTATTTTTCCTTTTTTTCGAAATTATTAAAGAAAAGAGGGAGAAGGATTTTCTTGAAAAGATTTTATGGAAACGAGATAAGTATTCTTGGAATACAAGATTATCCCATAAATTCAAGAAATCTCTCACTTTGCCTCTTTAATTGAAAAATTCTAAATATAGAGAAATAAAAAGGAAAGAAAGATTTTCTTGATTTTCGTGGAAAGATTTTATGGAGAAAGATATGTATTCTTGAAATACAAGAATATCTCATAAATTCAAGAAAGATCCAATCTTGCAAATCTCCTATTTATTATTTTAAAAAATTTAGGTAAATTGGGGTGTGGGATTTTTGTGGAAAAATACACATGGAAAGAAGAATATATGGGATATATTCAAGATTTCTTGGAGATCAAGAAAAGATCTTGGAGATCAAGAAAAATATATGGGATATATCGAGCGATTAGTCAAACTAACGGTCTTAATTGAACCCTAGACAATAAATCAGACATTCTCAATATATGAGGTACGTTGCGAGGAAATGTGCAAACTACCTGTAACTGAAATATGGGCTATTACGATAACTTCATTTCATTCGCGTATACTCGATTAAATTTTGAACATGATTAAGTGTCTATTCAAATAATTTAATTATATTATATCTAATCACTAATTGATCACTTATGTCACACTTGGCCACAAAGTCCAAGTTGATGTGCATCGGTTGTTGACTTAGATCTAATTATGATGAGAAGATGAGTATTCTCTCTAAATCCACATTGAGGAATGAATCATATTCTTGGCTCAACTACCACGCACATGCACTTCGTGATGAACCAAATTCAAGCCATATCTACCCATGGAAGGGTGCAAGATTCGGTCATGGTCAACGTTCATCACTCCACACATGTCATGCGTATTGACCTCAAGTCAAAGGAGTATCGCATCGCTCCCACTAACCGAGACACCCGTAGACACATATTATAGAATTATATTAAACTATTTCTCGGATGGGTATACCAATACCCTTTAAGGTATCTGTGCATCCATCATGAAATACCTAGTATCTCGTAGTAAGTGAAATCTTACTACACTTTCTAAGAGTATGATGCAGATCGCACATCAATCTCAATTGTATCATCAATATCTCATTCTTGATGATCCTTGATCGGGACTATTTGAGAATCATGCTTAAGTCATCTGAGTTCTCACAATCCCAATGACAGCAATGACTCATGGGAACACAAATAAGAATAAATGCAAACAATCAAACATAATATTCAAACAAGTGTAATGACATACATTTAATATTAAATAAACAATAATATTAAACCATATTGAATATTATCTTAGTATTATGTCCTTACAATATGATTGTCTCTAGGGCACTAACACTAACAATCACGGTGCACTCGGTGTGCAGGAGATTCACTCAACCCTAAAATTGAAAAATGGACCCTTCAGTAAGTATTAAAAAGCTACAAAATAGCCCTCAAATTTTATTTTATTCGAAGTAATGACAAAGCGGCGAGTCAACTGATTCAATTGGTCAGCGCTTTGTACTGCTTTCCCTTTTGAGCGTCGTATATACGATTTGAAAGTCAAGCGGTCAAACGTTTTGAATTAATTTGTTGTACTTTCCAAATAATGGATGCTGACTGACCGGTCAAACCCCCCCCCCCCCACCCCCCCATCTCTTTTTTTAACATAGATAATTCTAATTGTATTTTATTTCACACAGATAATAATATGATAATATAAAATTTACAAAATCCCAAAAAAAGCAACCATTTTCTAAAAAGAGTTTTCATGTTGTCATGTTCAGATGTAATTAAACTAGGCTAGGTCTCATGGGTGCACGGTATCTAAATTCGTGCAGTCGCCCTAGCCCAACCTAAATAGATATATTTGTATCCTATTTAGTTCTTTCTTTCACTCTATAATCTATATCATAGTTTAGTCGTCCAAATCTCATTTCAGTGTAGAAAACCTACGAACCCGCCATCAAGTGAAAATCCATTGTCGTCTGAGTCCCTATTTAACAACTGCGCAAACCACCCATCGCAGCTTCGGTGGCTCGCACACGTTATGGTGCTTTGCTCAGATCTAATTCTTTCAAACGAATTTTTCCCAAGGGTTATTCTCTCTTCTTGAAGAAGTCCTTCAATTCATAAATTATTCAACGATGAAGACTTTAAATGGGTTCGTCACTAGATTTACAGGATTTTTCATGGTGGATATCTTTGCCATGTAATTTTATTATTGGTTAAATTGAAAAATAATAGATGTTCAGTGTGAACTGAATTTTAAGAATGAAATTATACTGAATTTTACCCAAGTTTCCTTTCTAAAGTGTACATAGAAGAATGGTCGCCTAAACTTTGTCTTAGCAATATTGGTAGTTTACAAAAACTCGAATCCTTTAATATTATAATTGTCTCCATTGACAGCTTTTCATATTCCATCAAAAAGTTATATTTATGTATTATGGTGCCAAATTAACTTTTTAATGGCATGTTTCTATATTATCTAGTTGAATGTTTAAGTATCAGCTAGTTGAATGTTTCTATATTTTTTAATTGTACTGTTCAGTATTAGTTAGTTGCATGTTTATATGTTTATTAATTGCACGATTCCGTATTAGTTAGTTGCATGTTTATGTATTATATAATTGTATGTTTATGTATTAGCTAGTTGTGTGTTTTTGTGTTATACATAATTGTATATTTTTATATTAGTTAGTTGCATTTTTCTTTATTTTCTAGTTACACGTTTCAGTATCAATTAGTTACATGTTTTTACATTTTTTAGTTGCACGATTCAATATTAGCTTTTATTCATTCTTTAATGACCAATTTTCAGATAGTTCCAAAATTTGGGCAACTAAAAAGAAATTTGAAAAAAGAAGCAAGACTAAAGAGAAAAAAAAAATTGGGCAACTAAAAAAAATACAATAAAAAAACAAAAACAAACAAGGAGCAAATTCGGAAAAAATTAGTAAAAATGAACAAAACAAGAACGCAAACCTTGTACCTACCCTTGAAAGAAGGTTGTTCAACCACTAGGCTGATTCAAATGTTACAAAGTTTGTCCACCGTAACATTTTTAAGTGTAATTTGAATATTAACGGTTTAATATTTTGGGAGGGATGGTGCTAATTATGCTAAGTTATACTCCATTTTATGAACGCGGTCAAACCCCCCCCCCCCCCCCCCCCCCCCATCTCTTTTTTTAACATAGATAATTCTAATTGTATTTTATTTCACACAGATAATGATATGATAATATAAAATTTACAAAATCCCAAAAAAGCAACCATTTTCTAAAAAGAGTTTTCATGTTGTCATGTTCAGATGTAATTAAACTAGGCTAGGTCTCATGGGTGCACGGTATCTAAATTCGTGCAGTCGCCCTAGCCCAACCTAAATAGATATATTTGTATCCTATTTAGTTATTTCTTTCACTCTATAATCTATATCATAGTTTAGTCGTCCAAATCTCATTTCAGTGTAGAAAACCTACGAACCCGCCATCAAGTGAAAATCTATTGTCGTCTGAGTCCCTATTTAACAACTGCGCAAACCACCCATCGCAACTTCAGTGGCTCGCACACGTTATGGTTCTTTGCTCAGATCTAATTCTTTCAAACGAATTTTTCGCAAGGGTTATTCTCTCTTCTTGAAGAAGTCCTTCAATTCATAAATTATTCAACGATGAAGACTTTAAATGGGTTCGTCACTAGAGTTACAGGATTTTTCATGGTGGATATATTTGCCATGTAATTTTATTATTGGTTAAATTGAAAAATAATAGATGTTCAGTGTGAACTGAATTTTAAGAATGAAATTATACTGAATTTTACCCAAGTTTCCTTTCTAAAGTGTACATAGAAGAAGGGTCGCCTAAACTTTGTCTTAGCAATATTGGTAGTTTACAAAAACTCGAATCCTTTAATATTATAATTGTCTCCATTGACAGCTTTTCATATTCCATCAAAAAGTTATATTTATGTATTATGGTGCCAAATTAACTTTTTAATGGCATGTTTCTATATTATCTAGTTGAATGTTTAAGTATCAACTAGTTGAATGTTTCTATATTTTTTAATTGTACTGTTCAGTATTAGTTAGTTGCGTGTTTATATGTTTATTAATTGCACGATTCCGTATTAGTTAGTTGCATGTTTATGTATTATATAATTGTATGTTTATGTATTAGCTAGTTGCGTGTTTTTGTGTTATACATAATTGTATATTTTTATATTAGTTAGTTGCATTTTTCTTTATTTTCTAGTTACACGTTTCAGTATCAAATAGTTACATGTTTTTATATTTTTTAGTTGCACGATTCAGTATTAGCTTTTATTCATTCTTTAATGACCAATTTTCAGATAGTTCCAAAATTTGGGCAACTAAAAAGAAATTTGAAAAAAGAAGCAAAACTAAAGAGAAAAAAAAATAAAATTGGGCAACTAAAAAAAATACAATAAAAAAACAAAAACAAACAAGGAGCAAATTCGGAAAAAATTAGTAAAAATGAACAAAACAAGAACGCAAACCTTGTACCTACCCTTGAAAGAAGGCTGTTCAACCACTAAAATCGATTCAAATGTTACAAAGTTTGTCCACCGTAACATTTTTAAGTGTAATTTGAATATTAACGGTTTAATATTTTGGGAGGGATGGTGCTAATTATGCTAAGTTATACTCCATTTTATGAACGCGGTCAAACCCTCCCCCCACCCCCCATCTCTTTTTTTAACATAGATAATTCTAATTGTATTTTATTTCACACAGATAATGATATGATAATATAAAATTTACAAAATCCCAAAAAAAGCAACCATTTTCTAAAAAAGAGTTTTCATGTTGTCATGTTCAGATGTAATTAAACTAGGCTTAGGTCTCATGGGTGCCGCGGTATCT
Organism: Stenogyne calaminthoides; assembly: GCA_037126765.1. Lineage (NCBI taxonomy): Eukaryota > Viridiplantae > Streptophyta > Magnoliopsida > Lamiales > Lamiaceae > Stenogyne > Stenogyne calaminthoides. The sequence continues at coordinate 1,563,201 of JBBCBC010000032.1, forward strand.
AAATTAGATGCGATGCTAGCCCAACCTAAATAGATATATTTGTATCCTATTTAGTTCTTTCTTTCACTCTATAATCTATATCATAGTTTAGTCGTCCAAATCTCATTTCAGTGTAGAAAACCTACGAACCCGCCATCAAGTGAAAATCCATTGTCGTCTGAGTCCCTATTTAACAACTGCGCAAACCACCCATCGCAGCTTCGGTGGCTCGCACACGTTATGGTGCTTTGCTCAGATCTAATTCTTTCAAACGAATTTTTCCCAAGGGTTATTCTCTCTTCTTGAAGAAGTCCTTCAATTCATAAATTATTCAACGATGAAGACTTTAAATGGGTTCGTCACTAGATTTACAGGATTTTTCATGGTGGATATCTTTGCCATGTAATTTTATTATTGGTTAAATTGAAAAATAATAGATGTTCAGTGTGAACTGAATTTTAAGAATGAAATTATACTGAATTTTACCCAAGTTTCCTTTCTAAAGTGTACATAGAAGAAGGGTCGCCTAAACTTTGTCTTAGCAATATTGGTAGTTTACAAAAACTCGAATCCTTTAATATTATAATTGTCTCCATTGACAGCTTTTCATATTCCATCAAAAAGTTATATTTATGTATTATGGTGCCAAATTAACTTTTTAATGGCATGTTTCTATATTATCTAGTTGAATGTTTAAGTATCAACTAGTTGAATGTTTCTATATTTTTTAATTGTACTGTTCAGTATTAGTTAGTTGCGTGTTTATATGTTTATTAATTGCACGATTCCGTATTAGTTAGTTGCATGTTTATGTATTATATAATTGTATGTTTATGTATTAGCTAGTTGCGTGTTTTTGTGTTATACATAATTGTATATTTTTATATTAGTTAGTTGCATTTTTCTTTATTTTCTAGTTACACGTTTCAGTATCAAATAGTTACATGTTTTTATATTTTTTAGTTGCACGATTCAGTATTAGCTTTTATTCATTCTTTAATGACCAATTTTCAGATAGTTCCAAAATTTGGGCAACTAAAAAGAAATTTGAAAAAAGAAGCAAAACTAAAGAGAAAAAAAAATAAAATTGGGCAACTAAAAAAAATACAATAAAAAAACAAAAACAAACAAGGAGCAAATTCGGAAAAAATTAGTAAAAATGAACAAAACAAGAACGCAAACCTTGTACCTACCCTTGAAAGAAGGCTGTTCAACCACTAGGCTGATTCAAATGTTACAAAGTTTGTCCACCGTAACATTTTTAAGTGTAATTTGAATATTAACGGTTTAATATTTTGGGAGGGATGGTGCTAATTATGCTAAGTTATACTCCGTTTTATGAATGCGGCCATCTCATACAAGTTTTTGTCCTTTTTAAATGGGTCGCTCACGTGTCCGAATGCACGGTACAATTGGTGCATAAGAGATTCATTTATTAAACTATTTATTTTGGACACATCATGTTTTTTAAATTGTTACTCCATCCGTCTCAACTCTTTCTTCGTACCACCTTTTTTTCTTGTGTTTTAGCGAACGAATTCATGGATCTGCCATTGATCTTATATATGAAATTGACTTGCACAAAATTCACTAGAACAAATTAGTTTATCAATATTAATTTTGTTTCACAACTATTAGTCATTTTATAAATTTGGATGGGTCACATATGCATTCAGGTACACTGCGCATTCAAAATGCATTTTAAAATCGTGCAACTTATTATACTGAAATATATAATTTATTTATATTGAACGTGCAATTATTTTTTTATATTAATAGTTGCACAATTCAATATAAACAAATTATATTTTTTATCATAACAAATTATATGTTTCTAAAATGTATTATGAGGACACAATGCACTGAATGCATACAAGACTTAGTCTATAAATTGAGAGTTGTGAACGAGTTATATGGTAAAATTATTTTACAAAATACCAACATTTTAACTTATGGGAAGTATTATTGTTCTAATTTTGAGAAGATATCATAAAAAAATAAATATTTTTTAATTAATACTAATATTTTATATATTAAAAAGATGATACTTTAAAGAATAAAGTTCAAGTCAACCTAGTTCACAGGAGAGTAGTGATGTTATTGGAATCGAGCCGAGTATTTGAAATTCGAGTTTGGCTCGATAGATTCGACTCGAGCATATATCGAGCTGAGCTCGCTCAATTACACTAACAAGCTAAAAATAGAGTTAAATTCAACTCGCAGACAAGCCTAATGAATCGAGCTTGAGCCCAACGAGTCAGTATATATCACTTTAATTACTATCACTTGTAATAAAATGACAAGAAAGTCATTAATATTAAACCAAGCAAGTCGAGCTCGTAAAAAAATTGAGTATTCACGAGCTCGAATAATAATTTACTAATTAATTTAAACGAGGCAATATCGAGTTTTCACGAGTCGAGTCAAACTCTCGAGCTCCCCGATTCGAATAGCGGCTCAACTGGGAATCAAATCAATATTGAACCCTCTGTCCTAATTTTGATTGTCCATTTTTCGTAAATAGTCATCTTAATTTTGTTTGGTCATTTCCTAAAAAGAAAATAAAACAACTTTCAATACTATTTAATACTATTATTTCTCTTCACAAAACCCACTTTACACCATTTAATATTATTATTTTTCTTCACCAAACCCACTTTACACACTTTACCCCATTTAATACTATTATCTCCTACTTTTTTTAAATCTCCGTATCTACAGTAACCGGATAATCAAAAATAGGACGGAGGGAGTCCTTAATAAAAAAAACCTTTTTATATGACTCGATCAACAACCTCACTCTATGTGTAGAGTATAATACAATAGTCAGTAATTTATAATCATCAAATAAGAGCCGTTATTATTCCCCAAAATTCAAATTACTGCACTATATATATATATATATATATATATATATAAACACACTCACTAATATAAATATAAAAAAGGAAGCACTATAATTTAGTTTTATAGTGACACGTTTGGTTAACAAGCGAGCGCGTGGAAAGTCGAATTTCCAAATCACAGGTAGCGAACGACACCACGTGAAAACTGAACAGTATCCGTACCTTACCCGAAACCCTAATGAACGTCTGCAAATACAACACGCCGGAAACCACATCGGAGTAGAAATCGGAGTCACCGAGAAGCCGATCCGCCATCACCGTCAGCGTGAGGTTCATATTCCTCGAATCGCGCGCCCCGATCTCGCCGGCGGGGAGGGGGACCTGTCCGACGTCGTTTCCCCTGTACCGCAGAAAGACATTGCTGTCGGAGTACTTGAACCCGACCCGGTTAGGGTTTGTGACGGTGACGTCGGCGTCGACGCTGACGTTAAATTGGACGCGGAGGCGAGCGAGGTCGACGGCGAAATTCAAATCCGCGAGGGAGATGTTGTTGACGGTGGTGGTGGGGCGTTTGGGCTTGAAAACAGTGAGGCTGAGGATGAGGAATAGGAGACCGATTGCGATTACGGCGGCGACAGCGACCGCCGCCCATAGGCAGACGGCGGACCGCTTTTTCCGCGGCGGGCGGAGATCGGGGGAGTTGGCCATTGTGTTGGGTGGCGATGGAAATGCCGGGGTTTATTGGAGGGATTTGTTAGGCGTGGGAATGGGGCATTTTTCATTAAATTAATGTGGGGGGAGTAAAAGGTAATGAAGTGGAGTTATGATTGGATTTGCCTTGAGGCGGTTTGAGTGAAGTCGTTTTTAATTTTTATGTTGACGAAATCTTATTGAGATTAATGATTAGGTGAGACTACGTAGCAAAGTTTGATTGTAAATTACACTGATTTTATTTCAATGGACGGTAACTATGAGTTTGATACGAATCCATGGCATTTTATAAACATACTGTATCATTTATTATATTTAATGGGAATCGAACGTGGACATTAATCTTTTAACTTTGATATATCATGAAAGAATTGCAACTTTGCAAACAACATAAATCATGTAATTTACATGATCATATTAAATTATTTTCAATAAAAATAAAAATTTAAAAGAATACGTAGGAAATAAAATAAAACTATTCTGAAAACACATCAATTTATATGATATTATTAAAATACTACTATGCTAAATAAATAAATAAATCATGATTATTTAATTGACAAAATTTTCCAAATTTAAATAAAAAGATCTAAATAATATATATACCTAAATAGTTTAGGCTAGTTAACCAAAATTCTGACTTGATGATTAAAAAAATAATAATATAAAATTAAATGGTTAATAGCGCTCACAGTTTGATTCAAAATTTAGTACATGATGATTTAATTTGGATTGAGCAATTCAGGTCCTTCTTTGACCCGACAAACAAGACAAATTGACTTCTTAGGTAGCCAAGCATCACTACATTTAAAATGAATACGGTAATAGCAACCGGACCATTCCAGCCAGTTGCTCGCTCTCGATTTTGTCTAAACAAACCACACAATCAGTGATCAAAATGTAAACATTTATTGTTTTTTCCCATTGTCAAGATATTCCTCATTATTTCATTAAAAGTCAAACATAACACCTCAACTAATTATCTAGGCAAAAATATAAGAAAAATTATATGTTAAGAAAAATGTTTATAAGTTGAATTTGTGCTTCTCTTTCAACTTTCAAAAATATCCCAAATCACTGAATCTATAAATTCTACATGATTTTCAACCTATTGAATAGTGGGAATGCACAAAAATAATAATTATAAATTAAAGACAAAGTAAATTATAAAACAAAAGAACAAAAGTAAAACTATGCCTTGATGATTAAAATAATATAATACAAAGTCGAATAGTTAGTAGCTCTCACAATTTGATTCAAAACTTAGCACGGACTGATTTGATCCGGATTGAGCAGTTTAGGTTCTTACTTGGCCCGATAAACAGGGCAAATGGACATCTTAGATAGCCATGCATCACCACATTCTAAATGAAATCCGTGATAGCAACCCGAACCATCTAGCCAGTTCCTCGCTCTCGATTTCGTCTAAACAAACTGCCAACATTTGTTGTTTTTTCCGTTGTCATGATATGCCTCATTATTATTAAAAGTCAAACAGGAACTGAACTAATTATTGAGGCAAAAATATAAGATCATTTATTTGTTAAGGAAAATTTTTTGTAAGTTAGTAATGTGCTCCTCTTTCAACTTTTAAAAACATCCCAAATGAGGAAGTGAGTATCTAAGAGGAACTCACTTGTAGTTTGTAAATTGAATATCGCAGTGATTGGTGGCGGACTGACAAGCTAACTCTTGTCTCGTTTTTATTTTTCATTTAATTGTTGGCACGTAACGACGGCAACAAATAATTAACCAAAAATATTACACATGTTTTGACTTTAAACCTGAATTAGTTGGTCATTAATTTATGTGGTTACAATGTACTATTTTCACGGTTTGAAATTTGAATTCTTGGTGTATAATTTATGTTTCTCGGTTATGGTCTATGCCCTTTAGTAGCTCATAATGATCATGCTCCAACAATCAAGACTTTGATGCTATAAGTAACACTTCAGTCGAAGTTGAAAGAAGAACTTGAGGCAAACAAATTGAAAATACATACAGATACTATTCCGGCAATTGTTAGTACCTTGTTGTTGCTCATAATTTTCATTTGTGCTCCTGTGATTGTTTTCAGGCAACATCTTAGATCGGCTCGAATAAAATATAATGTTAATATTGTTGTTGCATCCTGAAAAACAAGTGACCTGAGAGCATTCCCAACAGAGTGCTACATCTTGTGCTCCAACAACGCACTACATTAGTGTATTGCAAGATTCAACACTACATGTAGAGGGTACTATTCATCACACTATCTTTTCTTTTTTGTTTTCATTTATTTTTAATATAATTTACATATTATTATTTTTCCTTTTCATTATTATTATTTGTGAAAATTATTATCTATTACATTTATACAATGTAAAATTATTTTAAACTAAATAATAAAGTTCTAGATTTGGTCGAAAAAAATAATAAAATTCTAGATAATAATTAAAACACACAAAATACAATAAATTAAAATACATAAATAAAAAATAAATTACATAGTTCATAATTAAATCGCATAAATACATTAAAATACATTTAATGCTAAAACAAAATACATAATATATAATTAAATCACATAAAATACATTAAAATTTGAATCATGATTCTTAAGCTAAAAAAGTACGATACTTGAAATTAAACACCCTAAGTAAAAAGGACCGAGATTACTTCCTGACCCTCCAAGATCACCAAAATTTACCCCGTGTCAAATGTATCATTGATTGGTGGTTGTTGAAGACTTTCAACATTTTTGTGATAAATATTTTCTTGTTACATCCGAACAAATGCACTTTTACGTGGATCAGAAATGGTATCCAAATCAATCATGATAATTCTATTCTCTTCTGCCGCCGTAGTGGCCTCATCCAATCTTGTTTGTCTTGCAATATCTTCCCTCTGAAGTTCTCCAAAGTCGTTTTGGAATTGTGGCAAATCCAACGCGTTTTCAAGATAAAGATGATTTGCGATATATAATGAGTGCATGCATAATCATGCATAATATGATAATTAAAGATGAACGAGATCTTAATGCGCCGATTGAAGCTGCAATAGAGGTACAACCCATCGATATAAAAATGGTGGGCAATGATACTTCCTCCTTTCAAGCATTTGTTGCTCGATATTGAAAAATTAGAGACAAAGATGTTCACATTGCACTTCGAAATGCATTGACTGGTCATTTGTGGGAGGAATATTCTAACTCGGAGGCTTATATAATTGTTATCGTTTTTTATTCAATTTCTTGCATCGTGTGTATTTGTTTTATCTTTGAAGTGTTATTGTTATGTTTTTAATATGTATAGTTGTATTTTATCATGAAATTTAATTTAATAATTTTATAAATTTTGTCTTTTTTATATACATAAATATGTAATAAAAAATAATTATATTTGATAATAAGAGTATAAAATTTATTAAGTTTAGAATTATATAATGTATTATTTAAGTTTAGGTTGTATAGTTTAATTTAATAAAAATTAAAAATAATATATGTAGTGTAAAACATAGCGTCAACGATTGAAAACAAAATTGAAATTAACAGAACTGTTACATTATACTACCGTGACATGGACATTTTTTCAATTAATTAATGTGGGCAGCAAAAGCTAATTAAGGTGAGAAAGATCTGATTGGATCTGCGGGAGATGGCTTGAGGGGGACTCCCCCTACATTCCTGAGATTTTGAGTGAAGTCGTTTTCAATTTTTATCTTCACGAGATTTCTTGAGATTAATGATAAGATTAAGTAATCTAGTTTGATTGTATCACATTTCAATGGATGGTGACTACTATTTTTTTTTTCCTTTCAGGTGTGGTTTTCATGTGCATCCAATTGCACTGTACATTCATAATGCATTTTAAAAATATACAATTTATTATATTAAAATATACAATTTATTTATATTGAATAATACAACTATTTTTTTATATTAATTTGTAGAGATCATTCAACTCAAAACTCAATATAATGGGAAAAGTGTTGCTCTACAAAATTTGAATTTTATTTTAAAATAAATTTTATATAGGAATTTTACTTTTAAAAAAAAAAAGTCCTATGTAAGTCAGTTTTCTGTTCAACTGATTTGATTTTGAGCTATTTTCTAATAATATTAATTGTTTATAAAACGTATTAATTTAATAGAAATAATTATTTTATTAAAAATATTAATTGTTTTACAATGTGATACTTGTGAAACAATTGTACAATAAAATTATTTTTACATAAATCTTATTCTTTTTCTTTCATGAGGAGGTTTTTTAAGGAGCGATAATTATATTTCTAAAATAAAACATAAAAATGTTGAAATAGTATATAATTTTTAAAGTAATTAAATAATATGTTTGATTTACAAAAATGGTAAAATTAAAAAAGTTAATCATTTTTAGTGGGTGCATTAGGGTCCGTCCCACACTCCGAGTATATGTATCTAAGTTTTATGAATGGTTCAAATAATTAAGGTCAATCTACAAATCTTAATTACTCCAACATTTGCTAAAAAAATCCTCCTCATATTTAATTTAACATTTATAGAATTGAAAATAAAATAAACTTTTTTTTTATCTATATCCCTCAAACATCACAATATTACATCCTATGCTATTACTTTTTTCACACTAAAATCAATTTTATTTCCTTTAATTTACACAAAGCTAAATTTACACAAGATGCATCATACACTTCATAGTGTATTTTAGAAATATACAACTTGTTACACTGAAATATATAACTTGCCTACATTGAACCGTGCAATTATTAATATGGTTCAGCATAAACAAATTGTGTGGTTCTAAATTACACTATGGAGCGCACGATGCACTTAGTGCACATAAAACTCACTCTTTACACAAATGACATAATTTTATCACTTATCCTCCATAAAAAAGTAATTTTATCTTTTTTTAATAATAAGAAACAACTCATGGATTAAAACACATGCAAATAGTAAATGTTCAAATAAAAAATTGGCGGAAAGAGTATTAAAGATGACTGTACTATTTTTTTTTTAAAAAAGAAAAATGACAATTCAATCCTCCTACCTATAACATACCACATCTACTTGTCCAAAAGTTATATTTCAGCTTTCTTTAATACCTCAAACCCGGAATAAACCTCGGCCATTTCTTTTTACTCAACTTCCAACAATTCTTATAATCATAGAGTGAATCTCCCAACGCACCTATTGCAATTTTATCCTTAAAAAAACACTTATAGAAAAGCAAAGCATGAAGGAAGGGGGACGAAAGAAAGGAAAAAAAATCTGGAACGGGTGTGTTGCACGGATCTAGTATCCATGCACGCACCAGTTGCATAATTTTTTTATCCAACTAATAACGTTATTTATGCATTTGCTGGATAAATAATTATGTTGGAATTTGGACAGTTAAAACGTGGATAATACACACTAGTGACAAGAAAAAATTGAAATATACTAAAAGAATGAAGCAGTAGGATAGTGTGTGGTGAAGCGCAGTGTAACATTATTCTTACAACTCATCCCGGATGCTCTCTCCCATTTTCCACTGCAGACCATCTAAGACATGCATGATATCGTCACAATAATTATGCCGCTTCATATTCCTATAAGAAGTATTCTGGAGGCGGCTTTTTGACAGGAGCTCCTCTTGATTCCTATATTTCAAATACACAACAATGAAACATCAATTTGAATAGCATCACAATTTAAATAAAGTTCCTAATTGGATAATAGAATTAGAGCCTATTTGCTTGAGCTTATAAGCTCCATGAAACAACTTAGGGCCTGTATGTGTGAGCATATAAGCTCCTTAAATTTGTTTGGCAAAAAAAGACTCATATCATCTTATAAGATTTTAAAATAAGCTATTTAGTGCTTATAAGCTCCAAAAAAAAGTAGCACACCCCCATTTAAAGGATGTTTAGGAGCTTATAAGCTATCAAAAAGTGTGTGGAAAAAAAGATGTTTAACAGCTTATATAATCCTAAATAAGTGCTAAAAATAACTTGAAAACCAACACCCCATCCTTTTCTAGAATCTTTTAAGCTATACTTAAACAATAGATTTCTTATAAAAACACAACTTTTAGAAAACAAAAATTTACCCCTTCCACCCCCGCACACACGCCACCGCCAACCCCCACCCCACCACCCACCCACCCACCCTCAACCACTCAAGCCACTCTCCAAGTTTATTTATAATTAATTTTTAAACAACTTATAAGCTTTTGAAACAACTTATATGATGTTTAATAAGCTTAACCAAACAGGCTCTTACTGCTTCAATATAACATGAGAGAAGAGAGAGAGATTTGTGAGGATTTGGGGAATGCTAAGAAGACAAACATATCCAAGTACCTGTGGAGCAGCTTCAAAGACACGAAATTCTCTTTCTAAGTTCTCATTCAGTTCAAGAATTGCTGCTACATTTCCGCATCTACAGCATAACCAAAATCCATGATTTGTTCAATAAAGAAGAATCCACCCCCCCACCCCATTTTTTATACCTGTAACAGTAATTTGGTGCTGACCAGACAGTGACTATCTGGCTGTTAAACATCCATTTGTAACCTTCCATTACCAACTGATGAGCACGACAGACGTAGTCAATATTGTTTTGGCGGTTAAATGCTTCAATGACAGTTCCACCAAATAAGAAACCAGCTCCACGGGGACTCAAACCCCAACCCTCGACATTGTCTTCTGGATCAGACCATAGAAGATCACACATGGCACCCTCATGAGGAACTTCTTGCTTGCGGTCAATTACACGTATCTAATATGTAGGTATTGTCAATACCTACTATAATTACATAAACAAAATGTAAAATTTACAGTGCAGAATATAATAGACCTGGTCTAACGCAGAAATTGCAGGAGACAGACCACCATGAACACAAAATATTCGGTTTTCAATGAGTGCCGATAGACTGCAAAAAGATATGCAAACCGGAAACATAATGTTAGAGCAGCCTGCTCCTAGACATGCCACACCAAGGCAAGGAGGAGGGGCATATTGTTTAATGCAGGGATGTAAGAGGAGGTTAAATAAAGCATCTTTTACTTTAAATAACTATTTCACAATCTTATGAAACAATCAATTTCGTTATCTTCTTCTTCTTGGTTTTTTTTTTCTCAAATTTTTTTACGGCCCATGGCACTTTTCATCTTATAAAGGGTCTATGAAATATCTTTAAAATCTTGACCTTAGGTAATCAAAAATATCAGTGCAATATCTCCAAACATTGACAGAGCCATATTTCCGAAGGCACTCATCATAGAAACCATACACCTGGAAGAAGAGAATAGTAGTAAGTATATATGAAATGTAGTGGCGCAAAATTCACAAAAAACAAAACTGAACCTGTGTTATCTGGCGGCTCTCATGGTTTCCTCTGATGAGAGTTATCCTATCAGGATATCTTACCTGTCAATGTTCATATAATCAAGAAACATGAAATGTCAGATATTTGGGCTAGTAATAGTATAACCCTTTTGACCAGATATATTGGCCATCATAGATAATGAACCACTTAGCATACAGATAAGTTAATAAAACAATTACCTTCAGAGCAAGTAGAAGCAGGAATGTCTCAACTGAGTAAAATCCTCTGTCGACGAAATCTCCAAGAAACAAGTAATTTGTCTTTGGACAATCGCCTCCTACTTTAAAGAGCTCTTTCAAGTCATAGAATTGACCATGAATGTCACCACATATCTACTCCAACCAATGTAAGAAATAGATAACTTTGTTATTTAGAAATGGGGAAACTAAATATATGACAGTACATGGCAAGGCACAGCATCTTCAAATTCGGAAAGGCAAAAATCAATTTGCAGCAAGTAGTTTCAATTTGCATATGACGGGATAAAGAATTACTTCATGGCAAACACATCCTAATCAATTTGCATAGCAACAAGTAACTCAACGGTTAAAAAATAATTTCATTAATAGGGAAGCTTAGAAACTGGGTGTTCCCCAAACAAAACTTCGGCCATGAAGACTAACACCATAACAAATATCTTTACAGGTTGTACAAGACCTAGAATGACTAAAGACACACACCCTTCTTGCCTTATAAGGATTTTAATGTTTCTATGTAACAGTAGATGCAACTTATTTAGTAACATAAGAGTGTCTGCAATCCAGACTATGTGCACATTTTCTTTATTTGACTAGTGTAATAGACATCATAACAGCGCAAATATGTTGCCTAGATAATTTTATTTGTAAATCTATCTTAATTGGGCATAAGGGGGTTTAAATAGTATCATGCTAGTATCGATATGTCCTTTGCCAGAGGTCTTGGTCATCACCTATTTGTCACTTCTAACCAAAATGGGATTATTCCATGCATTCATACTTTACATAACTGAACTCCATATATATATATATATAAAATTGCAGCTTAAATGTAATCAAATAATTAACTTTTGTGAAATTCCCTCACCACAGTTTAATCGTAATTAATCTTCTTTTTTATTTATCCCCCGCTCTCTTTAAAATAGTAGTATTAATTACCCAACAGAAGCTTACTGGTGAATTGCAGCTTATCATCCCATCCACTCGCTAAGCGCCAAATCTAGCCTAAGCTCGGTTTTAGCTGACTTACATTTGAAAATATTATAACCGAGATGTCCTGTGAGGTCAACAATTCAAATAAGCCCAGCCTATTATATTCAGACACCCCACTCGGAGCTAGCTCAGTTACATAGTTGAGCTCCGAAGTACCTGAAAATGGTAAGATCGCTGATCAGATGTACCTATGCCACCTAAGCCATGCAATTAGCAAGAAAAAACACCAACCTAACATGAATGCTTATGTCCCCCTATAAGCTGACAAAATAGAATTTTAATAAGTTATGCCAATTATGAAGTGAGAAGTGTCCATTTCATCCCAGGTAAAAGTGTCATCATGGTATGCATACTCCATGGTCTATACACTCTCAAATACTCTATATTCTCAGTAATTTACCCAAGATCGAATAGCTCACTGACTAAACCTACATTTTGCATGTATCACCAAAGCCATCAAGGGAAGGTAATTCATCATTGAATTGGATTGTTGTCAGAGTCATTCTTGTGTTCTTAATACTTTTAGCATTTCACAAGTTATAGAGAGGAAGTAGTATGATTTATAGCCGATTTCCAGTAATCTCCGGTAGTCAAGATGTTTTAAATTAGAATATCTTTACAGCCGCAAAAATGAAGTCAAGTCCCATAACATTTACACTGGGTTTTAACTTAAATTATTCGAAATTTATAGATGACATAAATGAAGTGCAAAAAACGGAAACATACCCAATTCCTAAACTTTCAAATAGAAGAACAAAACTATATAATCAAATAGCCAATTAGACAATTTTTTGGTTTTTAATTCAATTAAATCGAGCATCTAGTGACAAGTTCTCTGTGCAAAGATCAGAAAACGGAAGCTATTTTTGCCGTACAAACTCCATAGAAAACGAGAAACGGTGAATCCAAATATTTCTCCAATACTTACTGTTACAGGGGCATCTACGCGCTGAACATTGCTTTCTTCCACAAGAATCTCCATGGCTTTAAGACATAGGGCCTTGACTTCAGCTTCCGTAAGCGGTTCGCATCTCTTTAGTTGCTCTATTTGCCGGTCTAGGTCTGACATCTCCCCAGATTCCAACTTCAAAACCCTACCGCAAATTACGTGAACAAAACAATTCCCTTTCGAATTTTCAAATTAATCTGTGATTCATCTCCAGAATAATTGAGAAGCCTTTTCCTTTTACGGAGCTTACATAGGTATGGACGTAACAGCGGTGAGATTCACCTTTTTTGGGTGGGATTCATTCTCGATCACTGGTTAGAAATGGGGGGTTTTCGCGATTCGCGCTTAATTTTTTTGGAGTTCTGAGTTCCCCCTTCTCTCTTTGCTTATTCTTTTTTGGGCCCTATTCTCTGTGCACGTAAAATTCGGTCGAATGAACATGGGCACGGTTATATACCCCATCTCTTTGGTGATTTTATTATTTAATTACTAATTCTTATAATTTTTTTAAAATTTTAATATGAAATTATGCTATGTGAGATATAATCATATGAATTATTATAAAAAATTAAATTAAATTTATTTTTTCATCTATCAATTGATTTTTCTCCTTACGTATCATAAATTCATAATTATATATTTATATGAAGAACACATTGTATATGTGTGATTGTGTGGGTGCTCACGATTTATTTAATTATTAATTATGTATTAAATTCATTATAAATATTAAAATTTATAAATTGGTATTAAAAATTCAAAAAAAAAATATATTATGTAAAATAAATTTAAATTCAGCTCACATAAAATATCAATAACTATAAAATATATACTTTTGCTCTGAATTTTATTTTATATATGTAATATAGATGTAAAATTAAATATATTTTAAAGAAAATTAATTTGACATGTATAATGTTTTGAAAACTGAAATTTATTGGTGAAAGTAAAAAAGAAAAAGGAACAAATAATTGCTAAAACAAAGTCACAGTGAATAGTGAAATTCACCCATCACCACTAGATCTGTCAAGATGGGTCGGCGGGGCGGGCTGAAAATTTGGCGGGCTGCAAAATCCCAACTCAGCCCACTATTTCGCGGGTTGCGGGTTCAAGCGGGCCAGGTCACTATTATATTTTTAATATTATTTTATATTTTAAAATATTATAATATGTAATTTTAAAACTCTAAACACATTAAATTCATCAAAATCAAATGAAATCAAATGAAATCAAATAATTTATGTTGATTATTATCACTACAAAAAAATTAAAACAAAATATTTATCATAAATAAAATTAATCGTTCATTACTCATAAATATAACTTCGTATAAATTGAAAGTATCACTAACCAAAATAATTTATAAACATAATCTTCTACATATTAAATTTATCATCTATAAACATAAATTTACAAAATATCCCAAAAAATAACATTAAAAGTGCTCAAATATATAATAAAATAAAAAAATAAAAATAATTTTAGGGGCCCGCCTAGGCCCGCCCCCAACCCACCAAAACCCGCAGCCCAAACAAGCTGACCCATATAGGCCCGCCTCCAATGGGCTAAAATTTTCTTAACCCAACCCATCTTTTTAACACTACGGGGCGGGCTAGCCCAACGGGGCCAACCCATTTTGACGGCTCTAATCATTACTACTTGCTCCAACAAATATGTTCTTTTCTCTCCTCATTTTTATTTTTATATAGTTATAGATGTAAATATAAAATGACTCATGTACTTTTATTTATTGTTTGGTTCATTATGAGTGTAAGCACATTAAATTATGTCAAGTCAAATTGGATCTGATTTATATTTCTTCAAAATGGAAAAGAATAAACAAGATAAATTAAATAAAATTGATTTGTCAAATCAACTCAATCAAATCAAAATATATTGATTTGCCCAAATCTATAAAAAAAATCGAATTTATATCTCGTCAAAATGAAAAATGAAAAAAATATCAAATCAATTCAGACTTATTTGCCAAATCTAATCAAATTAGATTAATTTGTTCAAATCGAGTCAATCAAATTGACTCGGCCAACTAAAAGCCGCCACACCCACATGGCAACACGAAGAAGAGAGGTCTGTCACCATATAAATATGAGTCTTTATTCTTCATTCAACACACGCCAAACACAAAATCAAAAAAAAAAAAAAAACATAGGAGTCTTAGAGACTGTACTCAATAAAATTATATTTATATTTATTCCGTGTTTATTTATTTACACATGAAATTTATCGCTAAAGTGGGGAAAAGGAATAAGAATTGGAAAGATAGGAGTGAGGGGTTATTTCTTAGTGTCCAACAGAGTTTTAGAGTGTTGTATCATATGCTTAATGTATTGTATTGTACAATACATCAAAACAGGTGGTACAACACTCTAAAATATAGCAGTGTAGCATAGAAATTATCGAGTGAGAAATAAAAAGAGTATGCTCCTTATAGTTGTATCTTTGTTGATAATGAGAATGTCTATCATAGACACTTGATTTGTCACAATATTTTAATAATAGAATCGATTTTTTTTTCTTTATTATTTAGAAGAACACTACATGAATCTTCTTTATCTATACTAAAAATTCTAAAATTTATTAACTAATATATTCTTTTACGAGAAATAAATATAATAACATTTGATTTTTTTTAATTGGAGTATGGAATGAAAGACATTCCACCCAATATAGGAGTGGAGGATTCCTTAGTATTGGTTTTTTTTTTTGAAAGAGTTTCCTTAGTATTGGTGAATCAAGCAGTATAGAAGAATTATATCCCTCCACCAAACATAAAAAAATTGACCCCCTTTACATTCCTTAACTTCATAGTCTATCGCCAAACGCCCACTTAGGTCTTGTTTGCTTCACGGGACGGGATGTATTAGTTGTGATAGAATATAGTAAAATTGTATTGTTTGGACAGTGTTGTTAGAATTAAAATATATGTTTGAATTATTTAATGCTTTAAAAAAAGATTCTAACACAATAATTTGATGTTTGTGTTTGAATTGAGGGATTAGGTAGGATATTTATGCAAATGTCATAATTGCACTTACAATTTATTGAATTAAAATAATAAAAGAAGACATAATGATAATATTGCATTTAGGACAAATTATGTCACACCCCCCCAACTGAGACCAGTTTGTTCTAAAATATGGAGATAAATTGTCTTTTGTACATGGGCTGAGTTTTTGTCATGCGCCCATGTTCACTGAACCAAACCGTCAATTATTTTGGATTATGTCTTGTATCTAGGTCTATTCCGCGAAACAAATGAGCCCTTAGTGATTCAAAAACCTAAAGAACTAATATTTCATGCACCCACCAGTTATATTCACAAGACATGAAAAGTCGCGAACAATGACGTTTTATTTTTTCTGGTTTCTAGGGTTGCACCACCACAGGGCCAGCATCTTGATTTTTTCTCCCTTTTTTTTCCGTTGAATGTATATGGAGTGTTGAACATTGAATATTTGAATGTTGTATATTGTTATATAATTATTTTTATAGTAATGTGTATCTATTGTTGGTATTTTTGGCCTAAAAATGAGATGTATGATTGGCATTCACACATTATATTTTTTTAAAGTTTCCAGACATACATATTTTGCACCCGTTTTTTCGAAAAATGGCCTACAATTTCGAAAATAATTTGCCGAAAAGTGTAAGCTTTTACCCAAAAAAGCTTTTCAAATTAAACAATTTTGGAGCATTTCTTTTCGAAAATTTAAGGTATTTTCGAATTTTTTTTGCCTAAACAGTGGTTGAATTTCGAAAGACCAGTTTCAAAATTATGTACCTTGTTTTCTTCACAGTTTTTCTCTAACGTTTTTTGGAACGGTTTTGCCATAAAAACCAAATGCTTAAGAGCATTATCATCAAAATCAAACAAATTAATTGAAAGCCAAAAAAATAACCATCAAACTTGAAAAATAAATGAACTAAGAAAAGAAACAAACCTTTGTTGGCGTCTGAAGCATTTTCCGACAGGTCCATGATGCTGCTTATTCATGGTCGTCGTCACGAGAAATGGCAGATTTCAGCTTCTTTCTCTTTCGTGGATGTTGAAATATTGATTTGAAATGAAACTAGGGAAAGAGGGAATTTAGATGCAATAAGGGTAATATTGGTAATTCGTCTTGAGTGTATCTACTAATGTCTAAAAAGATGGGTGGGTGAATTAATCGAGGGTGTATTTCCTAATGTCTAATATGTGTATACCATACCCATGTAGTCTTGTACAATATTTGATAACATTTGATTTTGATAAATTTATTGGGTTATTACAACTTAAAAGTACATACCCTTATTTTACTGCAAAGATGAACTTATTTTTCATTTTGATGTGTATTAAATTATAGGCTTGTACTTTTGTTATGGTCATTAATTATTTTTTAATGGACCAAAATAACCTTATTTAATAAAGTTATCCTTGTTAAAAAAAAGTTATTTTTAATTTCAATGAACATTTTATTTTTATGTCATCAATCTTGTAAAGGTATTAGGAAGAAATGAGGAAAAAAATAGAATTCCAACCATATTAAAAATATTTTTAAATTTATGTGAAAAAATGAAAGGTTTTATAAAAATAGTATAAATGAAGTATTTTTAATTTATACTCCCTCCGTCCACACGACTGAAAGCAAAGAAGATGCATGATGCCCTACAAGCCTCCCTGTATGCCACTACAGTTGCCAGTCTACAATAGTTTTATGCTTTTTTTATTAATGATGTACTATTTTGATCGTCTGGTCACTTTTGGGCCAGGTATATTTCTTTTTAGGGGGTCAATTTCGGGCCCACCTCTCTCTTTGTCACTTTTTCATTTTCTCTTAATAAAAGTTTATTTGCCCACTATAATTGTCTTACTTTCCTTTTATGGACGTCCCATTATAACTTTCTCATTCCATAGAATGAAAAAATAACTCCAGTACTCATAATTTTTATCCCCATTTTTCACACAATATTATAAAAAATATCACTCACTACTGCACTCATTACTCCACATACCTTTTTCCTCTCACCCAATACCAAAAATTACCCTTCATTTTTATTATTTTATTATTATTCGTTAAACAAAACAAGAAAAAGAAATGGAACAATTACACTGGGAAGTAGGGAGTAAAAAAAATTAAATAAATAATAAAATGGATTTGGCCCATGGCCTGTAAATAAATAAAATTGGATGAGATTTTTGTAGCCCGCTAGATTGTTGTGCCAGTCCGGCCCGCCCCACTTTGCCATAAGATAGACTTTTTGCAGGTGCTGCCCGCCCGGCTCTCCAACGCTGAATTGAATTTTGAGTGACGTTCCAATTTTATAGTTTTGAAAAATGTTTTTTTGCAATAAATTTTCAAATTTACAATAAAGTTAAGAAATATAAAATTTAGACATTTTTTATAATCAATAAAAGTAAAAAAAAACTATTTATGTTATAGGAAAGATACTAGAGACAATTGAATTTTATTTTTAAAAATAGAACGAAAAATTAAAAAAAATACTAATAAAATATTATTTCATTTTTGAGAACCTACTAAAAGAACTTTTAGGTATGGGTAAATTGAAAAGAAGGAGGAAAGAAATAGTTGAGTTGCGGGATTTTCTTCTCTCTTGGGTTTCCTCCAAGGTGAGCCCTTGCGATAATTCGCACCGCCTTTCCTCGTGCTTCCATTTTCGTCTTCTTATCCCTTCGATCTTTCTACAGAATTTGCTTATAGTAGCGTTAGATTCACTCAGACTCTGTTCCACCGATATGGTGGACGATTCCCTCATGAAGCTGCGGGAACAACCTCAGGTTCGTAGGGAATATGGTGATTGGATAAGGACCGATGGCTCGAGCAATTTTCGTCGGAGCTTGTTCTTGAGGAATTGTCCCTACACCGATCTGATTCACTAAAGGTTTTCTCCACCATCCCAGTGGTGGTTGTTCCGGCTACTCTTCATGGCCCCTCACACAGGCAGCTGCCCTTCGTGGAGGGTTCGTCGGTACCAGCGATTCATGATGGGGGACCGCTAGGGGTGGGCATTAAGTCGGTTCGGTCGGTTTTGGACAATTTTGGACCGAACCAAAATAACCAAAATTTTAATAATTAAAATCGAACCGAACCGAACTAATTCAAAAACCGAATTAACCGAACCGAATTAAAAATTCGGTTGGTTCGGTCGGTTCGGTTTTCCTGCACAGAATAATATTTTTTCAGCAACTAAGCATTTTTCCAGTATTTTTTGACACTAAATTCAAAATCAAAATCATAAACGAACTACCACCTTAAATCAAATATAAAAACACATAATTCATAAGAGTTCAACAAGTTCATCAAAGTTCTAACAAATCCAACGAACTAAAATGAAATCTCATTACATAAATACTTGAAAAAACCAAAATACGAATTCTTAAAATTCATGCAAGGGTGGGGTTGAAACTTGCAACTTCAAAATCCAAGCAAAAAGGCAAAAGCCCATTTCATCTTCAAGTCTCCAAGGACCAAAGGCAATCTGCACAAATCAGAAATTGCCCTATTAAATAAATTAGAACTTAAAAAATAACATAAGACATCATATTAAAAAACCAGAAATCATTAGTCTTACTTTTACACAACAATAAAAAGATCTATGGATCAGTTGAAGCCTCAAAGGCTATTTCTCGTAAACCTAAAAAAGAAAACACAACAATCAAAATTTAAAAGATATAATATATGAATTGAAATAGAAAACAAATAAATTACAAATACATGACCTTTTTCAATTTCCTCAATCTCCGCTAGATTTTCTTCAACTTCAACGGGAATGGAAGAATGACGAAACCAATCTTGAGCACAAATGAGGCATTGCACTATTTTAGGAGTTAATGAGCTCCTAAATGCATTAAACACTCGTCCTCCGGTGCTAAAAGCTGATTCAGAAGCTACCGTTGGGATGGGAACAACAAAA
Source organism: Stenogyne calaminthoides (assembly GCA_037126765.1). Lineage (NCBI taxonomy): Eukaryota > Viridiplantae > Streptophyta > Magnoliopsida > Lamiales > Lamiaceae > Stenogyne > Stenogyne calaminthoides. Next base: position 1,583,158 of record JBBCBC010000032.1, read on the forward strand.
ATATCCCGAGCAACTTGTTAGAGAATAGGAAATCTAAGAGCATTCACTTTCCACCATAGTAGAATGTCAAATTTAGCTACGTCTTCTTCAGTTTCTTCACTGAGATATTTTTCCACATCTGATTTACTGCTTTTCCCACCACTCACTCCAGATTTGTATCTTTTATATTGATTATCCATTAAAACTTTAAGCTTCATTTTTGGAGTTGAATCATCAACATTCACCCCACTTACCACTTCAGGCATAACACTTGGTTCACTCGAATCTTGTGGCGTTAACTGTTTTTTGTACTCATTGTACAAAGAAAACAATTGATCTTTCACAATATTTGCAAATGATTCACCCAACTCACCCTCATACATATTAGACATAGCAAACTGAAACCAGTCTAACTTGTATCTAAGATCAAGAATAACTGCAATGAATATCACTTTATTCATCTTTTTTGGATCTCCCCAATACTTATCAAATCTCAGCTTCATTTTGTTTGCCATTGCACACAATTCTTCATCCTCACTAACCATCCATGATTTCAACAAAAGACTAACCATATAAATTTCATGGAAAAACAAGTTGGATGTGACATATAAAGAACCTGAAATTCTTACGGTAAGCTCATAAAACACTTCCAAAAAAGACAACATCCTCCTAGCAACTTTCCAGTCATCCTTAAAAGGCACTCCTTTCTCGTTATCTTTATCTTTATCCAAATTCAGTTCAATTTCAAAGTTTGGACCTTGTACATTGTACCTATTAAATGCTTTCTCAAACTTTTGAGAAGACTCCAACATTAAATAAGTCGAATTCCATCTTGTAGCAACATCAAGACATAACAAACTTTTACTCTCAATTTTCTCATGTTCAATGCACTCCTTGAATTTCTTCAACCTAGCAGGAGATTGCCTCACATAGCGTACTGCAACCCTAATTTTCAATACCGAGCTCCCATTTTCTTTAAAACCATCAGTTACAACCAAGTTGACTATATGAGCAACACATCTCATATGCATGAATTCACACTTAAGAATGGTATTTTTCCAATCACTCATTTGATCTTTCAAGTATGAAATTGCACTATCATTTGAAGAAGCATTGTCTACGGTAATAGTAAGCACTCTATCAATCTCCCATTCTTTCAAGCAATTTTCAATTTCCCACCCAATGTCTTTCCCCTTGTGACTAGTAATTGTACAAAAATTTAAAATCTTTTTGTTCAATTTCCAATCACTATCAATGTAATGAGCAGTTAAGCACATATAATTGATTCTTTGCACGGAAGACCATGTGTCTGTAGTAAGACAAACCCTTTGATTCGAAGAATCCAGTTTAGCCTTTAACAAAAAAATTTCATTTTTGTAGAGCTCGAAGCAATCACGTGTAACTGTCCTTCTAGATGGTAACTGAAATCTAGGTCCACAAGCATTAAAAATCACATCCTTAAACCCATCATTTTCAACAAATTTGAAAGGTAACTCATCCACAATAATCATACGACTTATAGATTTTCTAAGTGCATCCTTGTCAAATTTCCAAGTACCTAAACCCCCTACTTCCCCCACAGAACCACCTACTTCACGAAAGTTCAATAAAGTTTGACTAGAATCTGGAGTACCACAGACATTCTTGCATACAGTAAGGTGATAATTGAGATTTGATGTACCGTTTGTTTTTGGATCATAGTAGTACTCTTTCTTATAGTGCAGGCATCAAGCTTTTTTGTCATTGTTCTTGTCGAAGAAAGTAACATAATGATCCCACACATATGACCTCTTGATCATTCTTTTCCCTTTTTTTGGGGGTTTGGATTTGGAAGTTGAAATAGAAGGAATAGGTTGTTCACTTCCACCTCCAGATTGTTGAATTTCATCTTCTTTTGAAGTAGACATCTTCTGTAATTGACAAAAAGAAAATATTGTAAGTCTATAGATATGCTACAGTAATTTACTTTCCAAAAAATTCAAATCTGCTATAATCCAAGGCAACCAAAATCTGCTATAAGCATAAAATAAATATATAGAAATAGATAAGGCAGTTATAAATATTATATGAAGGCAATGACTTATACAATAGCTCCAAACTGCAGCTATATGCATATCATTAATATGAAATTATAGAAATATATAAGGCAGCTATATGCATATAATTAATATTATTATACAGGAACACAAATTATGTATATTTATGTCATTAGTATTATTTTACAGTTACTGGAAAAAATATACACTTGTCACTTGCCATAGAGAAAAAAACAGAGTACATACTACAGAGTTAGATTGCAAACTGGGGAGACGGCAGTGCGCGGCGTTGAAACTGGGGAAACGGCGGTGCGCACTGCGCAGCGGGGCGCGACAGTGGGGGAGAAGGTGCGGTGTGGTGGAGACGGGAGAGGAGGTGCGAAATGGAGAGTTGAAATGAAAGCGGCGCAAATGAGCGTTGGTGAATTCCAGAATTAGGGTATAAACTAGGAATATAAGTCATAACTTGTGTCCAGGAATAAATATTAACTTGTGTCCAACAATAAATATTAAATAAATATAAAATTAATCTCTATATTAACTAGGTAGGGGTGAGCATCGATTGGTTTGGTGACCAAACCGAACCGAAAAAGCAAAACTGAACCAAACTGAAATTTTATAATTCGTAACCGAACCGAACCGAATCGAATGGACATTATAATCGAACTTTAACCGAACCGAAAATTTCGGTTCGGTTTTGATTTTTAACCGAACCGATCGAAGTTTTTTTTTTTATTTATTTACATGGAATTCGAACGTTTACCTCTTTCTAATCTGAAAAACTGATGACCAAAAAGTAAAATTTCTAATCAAATATAATACACCATGATCAAAATAAACTCTTAAGATTAATTGACACCTAAAACATGGAAAAAATCACACACTAAATATGTACTTTATGTTATCTATCAAATATCAATAACTTCATCAAGTTCATACTTCATAGTGATAACATAAAAAAAAATTATATAATAATTAATTAAAAAAAATTATATAATAATTAATATTTTATATATTTAAATTATATTTTCGATTTTCGGTTTTTTCGGTTTTTGACCGAAAATTAACCGAACCGAACCGAAAAGCAAAATTCCTAAAATTTGAAACCGAAACCAAACCAAAAATCGAATAACCGAACCGAACTTGAAAATTCGGTTTGGTACGGTCGGCTAATTCGATTTTCACCGAATTTTGCACACCCCTAATTAACTTGAAGTCGTGCACTGGTAATTTATATTTTTTTCCAGTAACTTGTGTTAGGTGTGAGTGTGTTCAGGAATTTAATAATATATTATTATTATTAAATAAATATAGAATTAATTAATTTATATATATATATATATATATTGGTCGGTTCGGTTTGTTCGATTTTTATACCCTATAAGCTGAACCGAAAATTTAAAACCGATTTTTTTTATATTTTGAACCGAACTGAACCAATTAGCCATTATAATCGAACCATTTTAACCGAAAATGTTATGGTTCAGTTCGGTTATATCGGCTCACCAACCGAATGCCCAACCCTAGGGAACGCTGTACGAAATATGCGCACTAAGATGGAGCCGGTCCGAGGCATTTCGGCGTTCGAGGTGCCCCCAACGAAGGTTCCAGCATTCCGATTGACCCTGTGAACAAAGCTTTCGGCCGAGTTGTTAGAGGCCATTGACGGAGTGCGTACTGTAGTCAAACAGAGCTGAGACTGTTGGGATAACTTATGCCAGGATCTATCGGGATGACCTCATAAATACAAATTTAAATTAACAATTATTACTAGCATGAATTTACCTAAGTGAATTCAAATAATAATTAATCCAACAACAACATGCAAAAATATTCAACTAAAAGATCCTAGCATGCAGAATTTCTAGGTGTTTACGTAAACGTACCCGTTGGAGAGATAATCTGAGACAGACAGGATCAAGTAACTGACTACCAACCAAAAGTCCTTCTCAAGTATTCTCAAGTCCTCGCTCAACAACCCCGGTGGAAGGTTCTCCAATGAACGATTTATAAAACAAAGGAAAATGAAATTGTTGCACCATCTTTGTGGATTTCTAATATTTCCAACGCATGGAATTGCCTTGCACACAATTGAAATTTTTCGAAAAAACACAAATTGTCGATGTTTCAAAATATTTGATATTTTATCGACGTTGATATTTTTCCGAAAAATGATCAATTCCTGTGTCTTGGGGATGAAAAATTCATCCCCTATTTATAATAGAGAGGGGGGACGAAAATTAGGGTTAGGAAATATATTTTCTTGATCTCCAAGAAATCTTGAATATATCTCATACATTCTTCTTTCCATGTTTATTTTTTCTACAAAAATCTCACACCCTTATTTAACCCATTTTTTCGAAAATAATAGGAGGTTTTTCAAGATTGGATCTTTCTTGAATTTATGAGATATTCTTGTATTCCAAGAATACATATCTTTTTCCATAAATTTTTTTCAAGAAAATCAAGAAAATCCTTCTTCCTATTATATCTCTATATATTTCGAAAATCTCCATTAAAGAAACCAAGTGAGATATTTCTTGAATTTATTGGATAATCTTGTATTCCAAGAATACTTATCTCCTTTCCATAAAATCTTTTCAAGAAAATTCTTCTCCCTCTTTTCTTTAAATTTTCGAAATTTTAAGGAAAAATAATGCAACAATAATTTATTTTATTTTAAGCACCTTTTATTTATTGGACTTTAATCTGGGCTACTTGAGGGGCCTTTAGGAGAATTAAGATGGACCTTCCAATGGGCTTCTGAATTCCAATATTAAGCCACAATATAATTCAGCCCATTAATATTAATTAATGCCACTATATAATTAATATTGCACTATCCAACTTAACCCATATTACGGTAATATGACTCCCGATTATTATTTTCCGTGTTTAAGATTATTTAGTCCATTAATTAATTAAGCCACTGAAAAGCTTTATTTAATTAATATCTTTATCCTTAGAGTAAGGACAACTCAGCTTTATTATCCATACTGGAAAATTAATTACACTTGCAAGATTTAATATGATAAAGGTTCCGAGCCTACCAAGGGGACCAATCACGCAAGACTTTGCAAGCACACGATTCTCTGTATTAATTTAGCAACTGTCGTACAATTAATATTATTGCCCAAGATATAGGGTATCGAAGTCGCAATGATTCTCTTCCCATTTATAAGTCAAAGCAATAACTACTAATCGTACACGGTCCTTATTAAGTGACAGAGATTAAGAAATCAACAACCACTGAGGTCTAACTCTTCATCCCTTAAGTCAGTTCGAATGAGTTTATCCTCTCTGCAGGTCCGCTTCAGCGCATCGAATGCACTAGTGTAATATCTTGGTCAAGACAAGCTAATCTGAGCCTTACACATCAACTTCTACCAATAGACTGTTCGGGTCTATCTAAGTTGTGAAACACGCACTAGTTTACAAGGGACTGTTAACGTGATCTTCTGTGATCTGGTATTACCACGTTAACTACAATGTAACATGTGTTATTATATGAACGGTTTGCAATAAATATATATATATATATATATATATATATAACATTCAATCATATTTAAAGCAACATTGATAAATAATTTATTTAAGTATATAAGTGTTTAATACATAAGTTATACAAAGTAAAAGCATACTTTCACGTATAACCCCAACAGAGACACCTAACCAATCAATATTGACATCGACAAGCGTTCCCGTATGGAAGTTGAAGTTGTTTCTAGTGTTTCTCCTACGGCGGTGGGCGATGACCGTCCCTACCGCCAGCAGCCATGACGACCATAGTTTGGAACACACACGGGCTTGGGAACCAGCGTGCGTTCGGTGAGCTGCATAGGCTCATTCTTGAAAAAGAACATAGTTTTGTTGTTTATATTTGAAACTAAGTTGCCCTCGTTTTGTTGTAAAAAGTGGCGATCCTTTTTCCTTTTTGATAGTGTATTTTGTGTAGACCCTCGAGGTCGTAGTGGTGGTCTTGTACTGTACTAGAAAAAAGAGTGGAATGTAAATATTTTGTCTTACTCTTCTGCTCATATTGATTGTACTGTCTTGTATGATAATGTTGTTTGGCGTTTTACAGGTTTTTATGGCCATCCAAACCCTTCTGAGTGGAGCCATTCCTGGACATTGCTCCCTCGTTTGGCGGTTTAACATGCTGTGGCGGACATTCCATGGATTGTCGGGGGGGATTTCAATGAAATTTTATACGATTCTGAGAACTTGGAGGTCGCTCTAAGAGTTATGCAGGTATGACAGTTTTCTGGGACACACTTCGGTTCTGTGCACTTTAGGATATGCATGTGCATGGGGAATTATTCATGTGGATTGTTGATCGTTACGATGTGGGGCTCATACGGGAAAGACTTGAGCAGTATTGTGCAAATCAAAATTGGTGTGACCAGTTTCCTAACGCGCAGGCCACCAACCTTCCCTTTTACGGCTCTGACCACCGCCTGGTGATGCTTCAACTCAATGCGGTAAGTCCGGTCTCTATGGAGCGCACAAACCGATTCTTCTACAAACACAAGTGGGTCCGAGATGACGACTTTAAAGATTTTGAACAGTTATGGAAGCACCGAACACCCTTCGAGCCCTAGGAACAAAAACTAAGCCAAGCCACTTCATTTCTGCAGGCACGAATGCGCATGCAGCGGCCATCCTCGGTGGCAACAGTGGCGGGATTTGAGAGCCAACTAGATCAAGCCCTTAACCCTACAAATTTGGTCCCAAACCGTGCCAAAGTGCGGCACATTCAGAAGGAGCTAGAGGCAGCGTTGACAAGAGAGGAGTGCCATTGGAGGTAGCGTTCATGGATTACATGACTTCAGCATGGCAACAAGAATTCCAAGCTCTTTCACAGAATCACGAACGGTCGCATGAAGAAGTCCATCCCTGGTTTCACAGATGCGCATGGAGATTGGGTGACGACTCTGCAAGCCATGGAACAGGTTGTGGTGGCATACTTCCACCACCTATTCACATCAACAAATTCTTCTTTAGTACATATGGAGCGAGTACTATGCCACGTCATGTCGCAACTGTCCGACGAGGCCCTCGACGCGTGGCAGGAGCTGGCACGACAGAAATGTCGGGGGGAGGGGGGGTTAGGGTTCTGCAGCCTTGTGCAGTTCAATCGGTCCCTCCTCGCCAAGCAGATTTGGCGGATAATTGATGATTAGAACTCCTTGTTAGCCACATTATTGAAAGCACGATACTTCAAATACACGGGTATCTTAGACGCCCAGGTCGGCTCGAATCCTTCTTATGTCTAGCGCTCTTTAATCCGGGCGAGGGACCTAGTACGACTGGGCATACGATGGAGGGTGGGCAACAGGTGGACCATCAAACCTTTTGATGATCCTTGGATCCCCGGTGTACATTCTGGAAGCCTCCTGTCGAGGGGCAGGTGGGTGTCGTCGGTCAGCGACTTTATTCTCCAGGGACAGAAATGGAACGTACAAAGCTTACAAGAAAAGATGTTGCCTTATGAAGTGCATGCGGTGGAGCAAATCCCTCTTCCTCCCGATCCGACAGACAACACGCGGTATTAGTACTTGGATCCTGCGGGATGTTACTCAGTTAAATCGGCGTATAATCTGGAGATGGGATTCTTTACTCAACCGCCTCATACAGTATCACAAGTCGATGAACGGTGGTGGAGATCCCTTTGGCACCTTCCCACTCCACCAAAGGTCAAAGTCTTCTTGTGGCAGGCATGTAAGGATATGATTGCGACTCCAACGAATCTACATCGACATCACGCCCCAGGTAATGACCGTTGTCTGAGTGTGGGGCATGTGGTACTACGGTCCACACCCTTGTCACTTGCTCCCGCGCGAGATCATTTTGGAAGGGAACCTGCCTTTGGGAGACACTGCGCCATGGGAATCATATCACATTCTGTGCCTGTTGTGAAGCGGTCCAACACTTTCACAAGGAACAGGGACTTGCACTTTTCGCAACTCTAGCATCAACAATGTTTTCAACAATTTGTGACTTTAATCATGGAGCGGCGTGGCACCCTCATGATGTAGACCGAGCCCACACTTATTTAGAAGAACTCACAAGAGCCCGGACACTTAATCAAGCCCCCCTTTCTGACCTACAGCGCGACACATATTGTAATATCATCCCGTATGTACATCCGGAGGCAACCTACCAGCTCGAGGTCGATGCAGCTGTGACTCCCGCTAAAGCTAAATCTGGGATTGGTTTTGCTATTAGAAAATTATCAGGACCATTATGTGGGTAGCTTCTATGCCTATCCCAGAACCAACGTCAGTATTGGAGGCTGAACTGCAAGTGCTCTATCATGGTATGTTGTTCTGCATAGACACTAGTTACGACAAGGTGAGTGTGGCATCCAACTCGTTGTTGGCAGTTCGAGCAGTGACAGACCAACAACAGTATAAGAACCATGTTGGTATAGTTTTAGAGGAGATAAGGCGAACAATGGGGCGTCATACGTTCAAAGACATACATTATTTGCCCCGTAATGCTGATCATTTAGCGGATGCTCTTGCTTCCTTTTCGTTTACTTTGTCTTCATCTCGTGTGTGGGTAGAAGAAGACATTCCTGTAAACTTTACTGTACTTTGACATTTTACTCAATATATTGCACAGTGAGGTTTGCTTTCAAAAAAAAGAAAAAAGGAACGAGGGAAGAATAATTATAAGGGCAATAATCATGAACAAAATAAAAAAAAATGGTAATGTTTGTATTCCAGCACAGCTAGTACATCTTTATCTATTTCAAAATCAAAAGCCACACATTATTATTTTTATTAAAAATAATTGAAAAATCGCAATATTAAATTGCCAATTAATTAATCTTTGGAGCGATTGTTTTCATGATTGATTCAACAATCAACAGTTAATCCATAGGAACAAAACCAGTTGTCCCCCACCAATACTGCCACTTTTGTGGAGCGGATGCGCGTGGCCAAGGTGACGATCAGGCGGGGCAAAGTTTGCCGGTAGCTGGTGGAGCCGCCTCTTGCATCCCCTTGATTACCTTCTCGAGATTCCTTGCGATGTCGCACGCTATCATCTATTGCCTCATCTGTTGACCCGTACAATTCCTCTCGCAATTACCTATCCCCATTCGAAAAAGGTAAATTTCTTCGACAATTCTTCAATTGCAGGGTTCTGATAATAAGTTTGTGCAGCGGAGTGGATATAAATTCCCGGTGGAATACCCAATTGTCTTTATAGTTCATGCTAGATGTCTATTGTGAAATTAGGGCTTCAAGGATTTCATCTTTCTATTCTTTGATTAAAGTTCTGAATTGGCTAGATATCGAGATTTTTGTAGAGTTTTGAATTTGTTGTGTGTTTTCTCTGTTAAGTTTGATCTTTAACTTTTATGCCGCATATTGGATACGTTATTAGGGTTCTGCTGTCTGATTTCTTTTAGAGTCTCAAGTTTACAGATAGGTATTTCGCCGCTAGTTTTGCTGAACCAATACTTTATTTGTGAATGTTATGATATGTTTGTGATATAGCATGTTCCACTTTGATTAACTTTAGTTATCCAAAAATTAGTTGATTGAATTTGTATTAGTTCTATTTTCTAATTGTTAAAAGACCTCCCTATTTCGTATCAGTGAAATGGCTGCGTCTGGAGATCCATGGGTGAGGGAGTACAATGAAGCTGTCAAGCTCATTGATGATATCACAAACATGATATCTGAAAGGAGTTCAGTGCCTGCAACTGGACCAGAAGCACAGCGACATTCATCTGCTATACGGAGGAAAATAACCATACTAGGAACCAGACTAGATAGCCTACAATCTCTTACGTCTAAACTTCCGGCAAATCAATCGCTGTGAGTAATTTTAGTGAAATATTTGTTTGATTTAGATATAAACTTCTTATTAGATTTGAATTTACTTCCTTAAAAGTGTATAAAGATCTGGTAGATAAAAACTACTAATGTTTAAGGAACAGTTGCATTTGGCACCCTTTATAAGAAAAATAATTTGCCAGCGTAACCCATACAACCTTGCCGTCACATTCCTAAAACCCTAACCCCTGTGATGATTTCTCAAGTTGCGGACCATGGCCTTTTTTTTTTTTTTTATGTATATGTCATTATTGTGGCCAGAAACAATGGTTGGGATAGAGATGTTTAAACTGAGCGGTAAAAGACATAACAATGGGTAAGAAAAAAAATCCAGCATGACATTGGGTAGCTGCTTAAAATATAAATGAATCATTACCTGCTGTGGTTGCTTGTAGCAGCAAATAAGAAAGAGATGCATGGCTAATGGACTTGGTTTCTTGGCTGTTTGCATCGTGTTAAAAGTAGTCAATTAATTATCAGGAATCTGTTCCATTGAATACTTCTCCATTTAGATGTTAGGATAAATGGGCTGGCTTGAATTTTAAATATTGTCCAAGTGAATTACAAATTACCAAATACTGCACATTCCTAGTTATGTTAAACGTTTGAAGACTTATTTTCTCCAAGATTAGTACTTTTGCTATTCTTCTGCAAGTTCTCTTCCTTTTGTTTTCTATCACCATATTTTTGTTGGCTGATTTCTGATCCCTACTTCCTGTATGCAGTTCCCAAAAAGAAATGAATCGCCGTAAAGACATGGTTGCAAATTTAAGATCAAAAGCAAGCCAGATGGCTTCATCATTAAACATGTCGAATTTTGCAATCAGAGACAGCTTACTTGGGCCAGAAATTCAGCCTGCTGATGTCATGAGTAGAGCAAATGGTCTTGACAATCAAGGGGTTGTTGGCCTGCAAAGACAAGTCATGAGAGGCTAGTTATTGCATCTTTGAAGACGAACTTATCTGCACTCTTTCTTTAATGCAATTTAGCTCTCTCGTTGTTTGCCTTTACATTTTTGCTTTCTTAACAGAGCAAGATGACGATCTTGAGAAATTGGAGGAGACGGTTGTAAGCACCAAACATATTGCACTGGCAGTGAATGAAGAGCTCGATCTACACACTAGACTAATTGTTAGTTTCCTATTATTTAGTTTAATACTTATATTGTTACTTTTACTATGTCTTGAAATTAAGTAGTATGTGTGTATGAGATCCACAATTTCCCCTGATTCTGTCATGATAAAAGGTAATCTTTTATTGATGTGCAGGATAATCTGGATGATCATGTTGAGGTTACAAACTCCAAACTACAGGTGATAATTTTCTTTTCTGCTAATAAATCGTACAAAATTTCTGTTTGATACAATCTCTTTGGTCATTTTTAATGAAGAGTTGGTTTTGTGCAAAACAGTTTTACTATACAACTGATTTAAAACTATCACTTTATAGTACCTTAACTATGTTTTAATGAAACAACTAATACTGTTTAAAAATTCACACAAAATGCAAACCAGTTGCACAGCGAAATTGGTTTACATAAGACTTTGTCATTAATGAAAAATTAAACACTTGGCTATTTGTGATTAGTTAACATGATGTCATCAAAATACTTAACTGTTAATAGTGATCATAAACTAAGTTCTATATTTGTGTCTTTCCCAGCTGCCTCCTTGCAAGGCTATTTCACTTATATTATTTCTTTGTTTTGCTCCTAATAATAACAGCGAGTGCAAAAGAGGCTTGCAATATTGAACAAACGGACAAAGGGTGGCTGCTCCTGCTTGTGCTTGATGTTATCGGTTATTGGCATTGCTGTGTTGGTTGCTGTCATATATATGTTGGTCAAATATTTGTGAAAGGATGAATGTTGGTTTCTAATGTCATTGTGCTGCGAGATGAATTTTAATGTTTTTTAGCAAGAAAAAAAATGAGGACCATAATGGCTCTGTATCGTTCTTGATTTTTTTTGTTGCCTCTTATTGCCTTTCCAAGTCCTTGTGTGTATAGTGATGCTGTTTGATTGCCAAAATTATTGTTTGCCCACGTCTTGTAAACACAATGCTCTAGGCTTCTCTGTTTTCCTTTTTTTTTTTTTGGTATAATATTATGTTGAGTTGTTGACATTTGTCATATGATGCATATCTCGATTGTGCTCTTTTCCTAATATTTGAGTAGGAGTATAATGAAACGAAAGTTGTGTTTTGAAACACTTAAAACAAATTTTAGAAGCACTTATTTTCAAAAGCTGTGAGAATGAACTTTGAAAATAAGTGCTTATGGAAGCTATTTTAAGTGTTTCAAAACACGCCCGAAATGTATCGGCTTAAGGGCTTTCTAAGACAAAATAAATTAGGGGTCTTTTTTTTTTTTTTTTACTTTAAGTTTTGTAAACCTAATTTTGTGTTTTAAAATTCTAATTAGGCTTTACTTTGCTATTTTATAAATCGGTTTTAAAAAATCACCCGTATCAAACCTATAAACTTTAATAATTATACAATTATTTAATTATTATAATTTTTTTCAATAATAATATAATAATACAATATTATTCACTCTTATAGATTGATCTAACATAAAATAGATCTAACATAAAATATATTAAACATAAATATAATAATATAATATCGCTCAATTATATCCATTAATTTGACATAAAAGTAAATCATTTTATACGGAAAACCCCAAAAGAAACACATTACTATTCATGGGGTTTCAAAAATCAATTTTTAGAAAATCACTCAAAATTCAATGTAAACATAGAATTAAGGTGTTTTATTCAAACACTACTCTTAAACCCAGAAGTACTTTTTCTATTTAAAAAAAAAAATAGATCTAACCAACTTCTAAAATTCGTGCTTTTACACTATTCAAATGAATTTGCAAAGAGTTACTTGAGAGTGGGTTTTTTTGTGGGGTATGGTTTATTAAGGTGGGTTATTTAGGCTATATGTACAAACGTGACCTTAACAAAGAAATTGGTAATATACAAAATTGCCCCTGGAATAAGTTTTCATTATTTCATGATCTCTCAATCATGTGAACAATCTCCCTCTATTCTATTAGACGCCCAAATTCAATTGAAAACCCAGATTTGGCGAGGACAAGGCCCGCGAAACAGAGGAGGACGAAGACTATGGTCGACTCCGATTTGTCAATCCAGTAAGGCGGCAAAACCCCTTTTTGACTCCATAGAGGCTCTGCTTCACTTCATACTGATTCTTTCATCACTAACACCCCTCTGGTTCACTCCGATTACTCAGCAAGCGTCACAACGGTGGTCTAAACGAGTCTGCGCTGAAAAAGTAAGTTGAAATGCGTTTCCACAAATTTAGATTTGTTCATATTGAAATTGTCATATAATTCAGCTTTTATTTTGTTAAGATATACTTAATCCTTCTTTGAAGAATCCTCATTATTCATAGACTGTCTAGAGTGAAAAGTTTAGGTCATAGCCTGTATAAAACTCACTGACTTATTTCAATAAGTCCAGTTTAACAATTATAAGTGCGGTCTCATCTCATGGTTCGCTCCAGCGTCTGACAGTCCCTCCGTGTTAGTGTTAACCTTGCTCGTCAATGAAATTCGAAAAACCCTAACTGTAATTTTTCCCCAATTGTCTCCCTTGTACATTAGAAACTGAATTGCGTATGATTTCTGACAGTTGTATGAATTCCTTTGTCTATCAATTGACGTTAAAAACATTGAGGATTTGAAACATGAGCATAGTGCCAAAAGAAACGATTGAGGTTATAGCACAGAGCATCGGCATAACCAATTTATCTCCTGATGTATTGCCTGCTCTGGCTGCCGATGTAGAGTACCGCGTTCGAGAAATCATGCAGGTAAAATTTTCAAGCTCAATGTTTTTCAATCAATCCCTTGCTTTTCTGCATCCAATAAGCTACTGTTTTGATGTTTTAGAGTTTTGTGCCGGTAAAACTTTACCATTTCCATATGTTTTCCTTTTGAATTTTGCGCAGGAATCTATCAAGTGTATGCGCCATTCGCGAAGAACTACTTTAACTACGGAAGACGTTGATAGTGCCCTTGGCTTAAGAAACGTTGAGGTTTTTTTCTTATCATTGTTGTTTTTGTTTGTTGTCTTTGTTTTTGGCCTCTACTGATGATATTAGTTCTTTTTATATATTTTTTTTAGGTGTAATATTGCTTTAATTTATGCCCTGACTTGGTGAAGTATATTAGAGCAATTTGATTTTGTTTATTGTGTATTTAATTGGACACTGTTTGGTGGTATTGGTTTTTTGATAGCAACGTAAATTATGCAGCCGATATATGGATTTGCATCTGGGGATCCGTTGCGATTCAAAAGAGCTGCGGGTCACAAGGACTTGTTCTATATAGAAGAAAAGGATGTGGAATTCAACGAGGTATGCAATTTAGACAATTAGACTGCATGTTTAGCAAAATCTGAGTCTGCAGTTATAACTTTAGTTCTTACATTTGTTTGTTTGATGAATTTAAGGTAATTGAAGCTCCTCTACCTAAGGCCCCGTTAGACACTGCGGTGGTTGCTCACTGGTTAGCTATCGAAGGAGTTCAACCTGCTATTCCTGAAAACCCCCCTCCTGAAGCTTTTCAGAGTGTGTATAATCTTGCATACCCTATCTCAATCCATATTACAATAATAGGATAGCCTTTTCCTGAGGTCGTTTCTGGGATTTCTTCATGTCCTTATCATACTTTTTGGGTAGAAGAATCTAAGACATTTTAATGTCAGTGATAGGATTCTTTATGTTCTTTATCCAAGATTAATTTCATAAAGAATGATAAGTTGTTATATGGTAGTGCTTTCACTGCCTTCTGATAACAGAAAGACTGAAGTCAAAGAGGACGGAGTACCCGTTGACGTTAAATTACCTATTAAGCATGTACTTTCTCGGGAACTTCAGGTAGTGCCACGGTTTTGTTTTGCTTTGCTTTATGCCTTCAGAAAAAAAATGAAATCTAATGTCTTTTTTGGCTGGTGGTGCAGCTTTACTTTGAGAAAATCACTGAGTTGACTGTGAGTAGTTCTGAGTCCCCACTGTTTAAAGCTGCATTAGTTAGCTTGGCAACTGATTCGGGGATTCACCCCTTGGTTCCTTACTTTACATTTTTTGTTGCTGATGAGGTAAACATTAGTGTTTTTCAATCTAAAATGTCAGTAGTTCTGGATGTTAACATAAAATTATAACAATGGCAGGTTTCTCGAAATTTAAATAGTTTTCCTCTCCTTTTTGCTTTGATGCGTCTTGTCTGGAGCCTTCTTCGAAATTCTCATATACATATCGAGCCGTACGTAAGTTATTTTTTCCCTGTTTGGGTTTTGTAATTTGTAATTGTATTTCACTTTCCTTCGTGCATGGTTTACTTCTATTCCCAGTTTACCGATAATGTTATAAGTTATGTTTGGGTTTTGTAATTTGTAATTGTACTTCGTGCATGATTTACTCCTATTCCCAGTTTACCGATAACGTTATAAAGTAACAATCTTGTGACTCATAGTTCCCTTATTGTGTACTGGTGGGAACCATTTTATTTTTCTTCTATAAGAAAAAAGTTGACCTTTTTTTTTTTTCATTAGGCGAATCCTATTCAAAATTTTAAAGTTTCAGAAATATCTTTGCTAATATCTGGATTCTAATCTGTTTAATTAGTTGCACCAATTGATGCCCTCGGTAATGACGTGCCTGGTGGCTAAAAGATTAGGAAATAAATTCTCAGACAACCACTGGGACCTGAGAAATTTCACTGCTAATCTGGTTGCTTCGATATGCAAGAGGTGAGAACTCTTCATATTTTTCTTGCCGATACATTATGTATAAATAAGACTATCTCCCAATTATATATTAGTAATCAAGTGTATCCTGTAGTTTTGCATGATTAGTTTTAATATAACTCCATGAGCATATATGCAGATTTGGCCATGTCTATCACAATCTCCAATCACGCGTGACCAGGACATTATTGCATGCTTTCCTGGACCCAACAAAGGCTCTCCCTCAGCATTATGGGGCTATTCAAGGGCTAGCAGCCCTTGGGTCTAATGTGGTAGCTTCCTTCTTCCTCTCTCTCTCTCTCTCTCTCTCTACTATATATATGTAGAGTAATATATGGGGTCCAACCCCTGCATAAAACACTTCTACATTGTATCATGGTACAATTAGTTTATGCAGGTGTTGGGCTCCATAAGAAACCCACCATCTGGCTCCATATAAAAACCGTACATATACACGTGTACTTTGTTTTCACATCAATTGAGTACAAGGGCAAGGATCAACTCTATTGAGAATATTGATCAGGTTCGATTGCTTGTGCTTCCCAATATTGAGACTTATCTGCGGCTTCTGGAGCCAGAAATGCAACTAGAGAAGCAAAAGAATGAAATGAAGAGGCATGAAGCTTGGCTTGTATATGGAGCTCTAATGGTAAGATATGCTTTATGAATTATGTAAATGTCTCTTGGTCATGATAAATCTTATGTGCTATGGTACATAGTGCTATATGTAAAGCTATTTCCAGATATTTGAGAGATCATTTGTATAAGTTTCTCATTGTCTTAGTTGAAGAGTTAAGTTGTTTCCTTTTCTAATCAACTCAATACGCACCTTTACTTTAAAGATGTAATTGGGGGACCTTTTTCAAGATAGCTTCCAACCCTTTTCTTATGCACTGCATGATGAATTTTGCCAAATGATGAGTTTGAAAATGTTTTTGCTATAATATCAGAAGACAATTCAAGGGCGAGTGGCTCATTAAACCTGGCGGCGATCTGGTCTGTACTCTCTAGTGTCTAAATTGTGTGATGTGTCTTAGTGAATTTTTGCATTAATAGTTACATTCTTGGCAGTTTTTGATGTGCTTAATTTGCTTAATTTTCTCTAAAGTATATGATTCGTGATGCTAAATGATGTGTTCTAAGCTATGAAAGTTGAATAATTACTAGAAAAAATGCTGTATACTGGGAGGATTGACCTTGGTGACATTTTGGTCTCGTTGAACATGATTTATGAGTAGTGTCCATGAGTAAACAATAGGATAATTCACTTTCTTAATAGATCAGCATTTTTTTAAGGTGGTTTCCTTCTGCAGATCTTCCTTAAGTCAGGAAGTCCCATAATTTGCAATGGCCATTTTAACTAGGGAATTCTTTTACTCATTACGAACAATCAAGTGAATCAACTGAACTTGTGAGCACTGATTTGCAGCCCTGGAAGTGCAGTTCACTTCTACTGAGTAGAATTAGGTAGCTGTACATAGTATTATGCGCCTCACAAAATGCTGAGTTGTCATTAATAGCTGGGAAAATGTTTTTTTCCTTCTTTTGGTCTTGTAAGTTTGCCCACTTTTGCTTTCAGGACAATTCACTCTCTAATTGAATTCCGTCCTGGTAACCTTCAAAATTCGAGTTTTCATTCCTTTGACCAGCTACAACGGGCTAGTAACTGGTTTATAAAGTTAACAAGACGATCCTGTCAAAAAAAAAGTTAACAAGACGATATTCACAATTCAGAAAATATAACAAAATTGAAAAGCATGTCACTCCAGGACAACCAAAAATGACTACAATGGACTAAAAAGTTGAATTTTGAAAGTTAACACAAAAAATTCAATTAGAGAAAACGTAGTGTTCTGATACCAAGACTGATCAAACTTTAGGACTAAAAAAATGTTTTAAATAAATAGCTCTTATCCTTTTAAATACATGGTTTTCCATATTTGGTTCGATGTAACCCAACTAATGAGATATTACTCTTCTTAGCGCGCAGCTGGCTTGTGCATGTATGACCGGCTGAAGATGCTGCCTTCTCTACCATCTCCACTTTCACGAACTGTCCTGAAGAGCAAGTTCAAAGTTGTGACTACGACATCAAGTACAATTCCCTTACACCTGGCTACTTATTGAAACTACATTGGTTTTGTTTATGCTTTTGGGTGTTGGCTAATCACGGAGGTTGGGATGACTGTTGGATCTGGATAGTTTAGCTGTAGTTTCAGAATGCTGCCTCTAACAATTTTATTGCTGGATAGGTACCTAAACTATTTTTTGTTTTTAAACACCCATTAAGTATCAAAATTTTATTCACGAGCTCCCTAGAGACGAAAATTGACGGAACTTTTCGATTAATCTTAATGGTCCCGTCAAATTATATACATGTCAGCTTTATTAATTTTAAATGACTTGCAGTAAACACATCTTGATATTAATAAAATTAACATGTGTAGTATATTATTTAATGAGACAATATAGGTGAATCGAAAAATTCAGTCAAATCCTGAGATAAAATTACAATACAAGAAGGGCCTTTTAAAACCAAAAATAGTTTAAGGACCTGACAAAACAAAAGTTGGTAATTTAGGGATCTGTTGATGCTTTATGACGTATCAAAAAGTAAATTTCACATGAGATTGTATGTATGCAGTATGCGTTCTAGTCTTATACTCATTACTGTCCGCTTGGCACCATCTGATAAAAATCGGGATCCGTTATGAGGCTAAGCATTATTGCTAGTAAATTTACAATTGCAATTACTTTCTGTCAATCATGACTCCATTTTGTGTATTTACTTTCAATTCTTCGAAGATAAACGCAAAGCCAGCATGGATAACTTGATGCACCAGCCACCCTCGAAGAAACTAGTAACAGATGGTCCCATGGGGGCAATACCTGCAAACTCAATGCCTATAGACATGCCTGGAGCTAGCAGTGGATATTCAACTAATATTGGAGTAGTGGACCCCACTCTACAATCGTCGAGGCCTTTCACAAATAACAATGTGGCTGGTTCATCAGGTAGCAAGTTGAAGACATCAGCTGCTCTGGATCAGGCATGGAAGGAGGACACAGACGCTGCACGATTACTGCCGTTGTTGTATGAATACTTTGGGGAAAACATGTTGTCCTTTGTCCCTTCTCCTGAGGCATCTCTGTTTTTGTGATTTTATATTTTCTTTGAGAATGAACACCAGGTCTTCATAATCCTAATGTATATCAGCATATAGCCATTCACCTTTGTTTGATGAAAAGACAGTTTATGTTTTTATACCACTTTATCTCGAATATTTGCTTAGAGTGCAATTATAGGACTTCTGATATTACTATGTTAAATATTGATCGAGTGACTGTAGCTGAGTTATGGATTAGGGTCTATTGGTTATCTGTCTGTTATTAGGGTTGTGATCAAATTGAACTTTGCTTTGGATATAGTGGGTTTGATTTGTTTATCATTGAGTTGAATTCAGTTTATTGAAGTTAGGGAGTCATTAAACACACCCCATCTACTAAATTCACCCCGTTCAAAATTTAAAATTAATTTGTATGACTAAATACACCTCAAATTATTACTCTTACACCCTTCTCCCCAAAAAATAAACCCACCCCGTTCAAAATTTAAAATTAATTTGTATTACTAAATACACCTCAAATTATTACTATTACACCCTTCTCCTCAAAAAAATAAACACACGCTTATTTTCTTCCCTTCCAAAACAAAGCAGCGTGTGTTCTCTCCAAAAAAAAACCCTCTTATCTTCTTCCCCTTCCAAAACAAAACAGCGTGCATCCGACTCCTTAAAAAAAATATCTTTCACTTTGATTCTCATGGAGCGAAATCGAAGTTGAATTCATGCAAAAATTCATGTGTATTTGGCCGGAGAGCTATGTACAGTCTCACTGATGTTCGGCCGGATAGTCATGTACGGGTTCGTTAAAGTTCGGTCCCGAGGACCGAACACTCTCGTTTCGGATTTTCTTTTTTCCATGGCAGTTTACGCAGCCGCGATTCTGGCCAAACAATGGCGCGATTTAACCCTAAAAATACCAAAATTTCTGCATATAAATTGATTAAAAAGTAGAAAAAATATATAAAAACACTTACATTATGTTCTCCTTTGAATTTTCATGTTCCATTACAACGATGATTGAAATTGGATAAAAAAGATGAAAGAGTTTATGGGCGTGAATTCCAAGAAAAAAATGTTTTTAGAATTTATGATTTACCGATTAATAATGTAAATAAAATCTAATTTGATACTGTTAGTCCAAGAGTCGAATAAACTAATACCTTTTCTATCTGCAACTAATACGCTTAGCACATATTACCAGAAAATTAACAACACAAATGAACAAGAACACAACAACGATTTTACGTAATTCGATCAAGGTGATCTACATCCACGGAGGATCAGGGACGATTTCACTATCACTCAATCAAAGAATACAAGATACAATCCGCTCAACTCCAGATCATTCACCAAGTTCTAATCGATGTGATAATGAACTTTGAATCTCTAATTGAACTTGCTCTCTCAATGATTCCAGAATGATTTCTCTCTCTAATCTCTCGTTATAAAGTTTACAAGTGTAGCCTCTCTTGAATCAATGACTAAACACCACTATATATAGAACCCAAACCCCCTAACAACCCGTAACAGAATCCGGCGCGTGTAACTGCTTTGTATCTCTCCGTCGCCCGCTTTTAATAACAGTCACTAACAAACTCAGAGCTTCTTTCCATCCTGAGAAACTCAGTAGACTTATCCGTCCTGAACCATTCAACAGGTTTCATCACCCTAAACCACTTAGCAGACTTTTATCATCCTGAAGTATTCAGTAGTTCTGATGAAAGAGTCGAATCAACTAATACCTTTCTATCTGCAACTAATACGCTTAGCACATATTACCAGAAAATTAACAACACAAATGAACAAGAACGCAACAACGATTTTACATGATTCGATCAAGGTGATCTACATCCACGGAGGATCAGGGACGATTTCACTATCACTCAATCAAAGAATACAAGATATAATCCGCTCAACTCCAGATCATTCACCAAGTTCTAATCGATGTGATAATGGACTTTGAATCTCTAATCGAACTATGCTCTCTCAATGATTCCCGAATGATTTCTCTCTCTAATCTCTCGTTATAAAGTTTACAAGTGTAGCCTCTCTTGAATCAATGACTAAACACCACTATATATAGAACCCAAACTCCCTAACAACCCGTAACAGAATCCAGCGCTTGTAATTGCTTTGTATCTCTCCGTCGCCCGCTTTTAATAACAGTCACTAACAAACTCAGAGCTTCTTTCCATCCTGAGAAACTCAGTAGACTTATCCGTCCTGAACCATTCAGCAGGTTTCATCACCCTAAACCACTTAGCAGACTTTTATCATCCTGAAGTATTCAGTAGTTCTGATGAAAGAGTCGAATCAACTAATACCTTTTCTATCTGCAACTAATACACTTAGCACATATTACCAGAAAATTAACAACACAAATGAACAAGAACGCAACAACGATTTTACATGATTCGATCAAGGTGATCTACATCCACGGAGGATCAGGGACGATTTCACTATCACTCAATCAAAGAATACAAGATACAATCCACTCAACTCCAGATCATTCACCAAGTTCTAATCGATGTGATAATGAACTTTGAATCTCTAATCAAACTATGCTCTCTCAATGATTCCTGAATGATTTCTCTCTCTAATCTCTCGTTATAAAGTTTACAAGTGTAGCATCTCTTGAATCAATGACTAAACACCACTATATATAGAACCCAAACCCCCTAACAACCCGTAACAGAATCCGGCGCGTGTAATTGCTTTGTATCTCTCCGTCGCCCGCTTTTAATAACAGTCACTTACAAACTCAGAGCTTCTTTCCATCCTGAGAAACTCAGTAGACTTATCCGTCCTGAACCATTCAACAGGTTTCATCACCCTGAACCACTTAACAGACTTTTATCATCCTGAAGTATTCAGTAGTCCTGATGAACTCAGTAATATTTGTCCATCCTGAAGAACTCAGTGGACCTGAACAACTCTCCGAATCCGTCAGTGCTGAAGAGTAACTCCACAGTATTAGCGTTGATCTTGAACAGTATTAGTATGGCTTTATTCCTTAGATATTGCATTTACATCATCAGATACCTATTTATATGAGGACATTATAGTCATTTTTTGTATGTCTATTTTAGTCTTAAAATTATAGGGTGTGAATGGAGGATTTTTGGGTGTTTTTAGTGGTTCTCTTGAAGTTATTATGTTTCACGGGATTAGTTGAGACTTATAAATTATAAAATAAAAATCTATTTTGAAAGTTGAAACATATAATATATCTACTCGAAGAATAAGAATTAGACACTTTTCTACTAATAATAAACAAAATGTTAAATATAAGCTGTATTTCAAACGAGTAGTGTTTTATTTTACGAGGACTCTCGAGTGTCATGCTCCAATATGAAAAGTTTTAAATGGTACGGGACGAGGCGTGCAGCGATAGTATAAAACTTGATTAACCGAAAAAAAGTCAAAATCATAATTTGCCCAAAATATATGACAAAAATACATAAATGTTTCACTTGCATTCACCGAAGCGTTGGAAGAAAATAAAGACTAAAGATTAAGTCTTGTATGCAAAGTATAGGGTGAACAAGTTTCACGGTGAAATTGTTTAAGGAGTGTGACTTATATTATTGAAGAATGTGACTTTTTATTATAAAGAGTGTGACTTTTTACTATAAAGAGTATTACTCATAAAAGTGAAAAATGTAACTTATGTTATAGCAGAGGATATCGTAGTGATAACTGAAGGGTGTGACTTATATTACTAAAGAGTGTGACTTATATGAATAAAGAGTATGCATGTAAATAAAAAAATTAATTTTACTGTGAACAAATTTCACGGCATTTGGGATCGAGTCGGCTCAGCCCACCCCTGAATAAAAATACACACGCTATAAAGAATTTGGGAAAAATTGCACTGGGATCGAGTCGGCCCAGCCCACCCCTGAATAAGCCTATAATCATTATATTTTAATTTTTACCACCGCAGCTCTCCTCCAATATGGATAAAAATATATTTATTGTAACAATGATTAATGCCATTTCATTCAAAAATTGATAGTTGAAAACAATTCTTCTTATACATGTTGGTAAAGTACATTTTTTTAATCAAAATGGATAAAATACATTTTCTCCCAACTCTAATCTACTATTATTAACAACATAAATCATGTGTACAAAATAAGAGAAACATTTTATGTTATAGAAGAATTCAACAATTCCTAACATTTGATTATTTGATCTGCAGCCAAATTCCAAATTAAGGTTTCTCCAAACGGGTTGCCCAAGTTGGCCTTATTTAAAAGATTTAAAAAAACGAGTAGGTCTTTAGTGAATAAATTTCATAGTATACATTTTTTACCATTTGCAACTAATTTTACAGCACTTATCAACTGATTCCATTACACTTATAAATTGATTGATATTATTGTGTTAAATGCTTTTGACATTAATTTACAAGAGTAATTGTATCAATTTATAAATGTAATGATATCATTTTACAAATTTTATAGGAAACTTTGTGGGAAAAAAAAAGAACACCGAACATGATTCAACTGATAATCCAACTATCAAGTTCTCATCTCACACTAACATAAAATCATAATATCCTATCTCCCAATGCATCTATTGCAAACTATATAGAAGTACTTTAGTAAGCAAAACATAAACCACAATTATTTTCTTCAAAGTACATAAACTCAGACAATGTCGTTTACAAACGAAATAAAAAAATCAGATACAAGGATTACATCAGCGAAAACGAAGTACGCTTTATTAATTTTCTGAAGTTCATAATCAAATGAAATTTCATATAAAGATCCTGACACAAAAGGATTCTGGGTACTTTATATCCCAAACATATTCGTGGCTATTCAATTGACCGCATACTCAACAATGTAGCTCTAAGAACAGATTTCATATGCTTCTCAAAAGGAAAATGTCATTCCGTTTCATTCAAAATGGGAACAATCAGTGGATTCATCTGTGCCAGGTATACAATTGCCCACCTACATCTCCACAGCACAATATGTCAAGCTTTGATGATCATAGAAAGAGTATACCAAGAAAGAATAAGAAAAAATTCTTCGCAATTTCCCAAAAGAAAGCATCACGTATAGAAACAGGTTTCCACCATTCATCACATGAGTAAACCAAGAAGCATGGCCATTCATCATTTTGATATGGACAAGTGGAGAAAGTGTGGTAATACTCTATTTTAGAAATATGTGGGTTCTACAATTAAAGATGTAGTTTTTATAAAGGGAAGGTCTTGTATGCACCAGATGCACCGTGCAACTCAAGTGCATTTTTTATAAATGCAACTTGTTTCACTAAAACATACAACTTGTTTCCATCGAAAACAAGTTGCATATTTCATTGTAAACAAGTTGCATGTTTAAAAAACACACATGAATTGCACGTTACGCCTGGTGCATAGGAGACCTACCTATATAAAACATAAGAGAAAAAATCCAAAATTATGCTTTTTCCCCAATTTCAATGAAACACTAGCTCCTTTTCCTAAACAACCATATATCTATGCACAATGAGAGCAAGACAGTAAGCTCTAAACTTTCTAACAAGTTCAAACTTAGATCCCCCGTGAATGCAATCGAGCATATGCATCAACAATTTTTCATATAATTATTCTCTTCCACACAATACTTATCCACGCACATATAGTACCTTAAATTTTTCACAAAAATTCACAATAATAAAGAAAAGGAACCAAAGGACTGTGTTGCAAAAGGTGCAAAAGTATGCCTAATGTCAAGTAGATGCTGTTTCTTTTCTTTATAAGAGGTGTATCGGGGGAACTTCATTAAGAAGTTTTGAGATAGCAACTACCAACTAACCCCACGTGCAAATGAATGCAGTATCTACTCCCTCACAACACAACTTACTACTAAGAGCAGGTAAACAACATTAGATCAGGAACATTAAAAAAAAAAGAGAGCATAGTTTAAAAGATATTGCATATCATATTGTAACAAGGAAAATGAACTCACATCATCCAACAGCATACTGTGGCAGTTATAACCAATGTTAGATGTAACCTGCATCGCAGAGCAAAATTAGCCATATATCAAACGAGGAATTTCTCGCCACCTAAAAAAGTGACTTTAAGAGAAGCAATATCACTGTATATGTAAGACAAAAACTCATATGAGACGGTCTCATGCATGAGACGGGGTAGAACTTAGCACAAATTACACCCACCCCTCCCAAAGTGTTAAAGCGGTATGTTAAAGCGTCAATGCCCAACTTATACCCGTCTCACCGTGAGACGGCCTCATACAACTGTGCCTCTATATGTAATTATCAAATAGTGTAGGCGATTTGTACATCTTCAATGAAAGGCAGCACATTACTTTGGGCTATTAACTCAGAGAAACATCAAAGAAAGGTTACGGCCAATATCATACAGTCACACTAATGTCAAAATAAACTGAACTGCCGAAACTGAAGTGATCATACGATCAAAGAAATCATAGGCCTAATACACACACAACAAGACATTGTTCAAGCAATCCAACAAAAGGAACTCCAAGAGTAAAAAAAAAAAATATCAACATACAGGTTTGCAGAGGGCCCTCTGTTGCAGCAGATTCTGGTTAAAAACGATGCAATGACCCCAACCACCACGAAGATTAGAGTAGTCACCAAGAACCCCATCTCCAGTTCGTTTACCCCAAAACAGTATCAATTAACGTTTTACCTGAGAAAATGACATGATTTACGAAAATTATAAGCAGATCCGCCACTCTGATTCGAAAGTGCTAATTTGAGATTTTCAAATTTGTGCAATACAATGAGTTAGGGGTGATCTGAAATGCAGCGAATGAACAATTGAGAAGTTCAATGAGAGATCGCAACATTGATAAATACCTGAAAATCAAAACAACTAGCGACAAAGATACAAATTGAACAAAAATCATTGCGTCGAAAATTTGAGTACCTGAATTCCCGGCGACCGGCGAAGCTTCTCCGGGGAGAGAGGAGTTGAAGGCTGAAGCTGCTCGATCCGGCGTCGCTTTGATAAGATTCACTACGAATTGTATTATTGCATCGCTTTGTTTCCATTGTAATCGTATTACATAAAATTTGGGCTTAATATTCGTCTCATAAGGCCCTTTTCTAAATCTAATTCGAGAAACTTTAATGGGCTAAGATGAGGCCCATATACTATTTCCTTTTTTACAAGTTATATTATTCATTATTTACCCAATTATAAAAGGAATCCGTGTTAACCAGGTGTACCGTACAATTTAAATGTATTTTTTAAATATGAAATTTGTTACACCAAAATTTATAATTTAATTACATTAAAATGTGCAATTTATGTCAATGAAAACAAGTTTTATATTTCAACGAAACAAATAACACATTTTAAAAATACACTTGAATTTATTTACAGTATCAAATTTAAATTATAATATTGATAAAAACTAATACTATATTTTTTAGGCCAGTAAATTTATGCCTTTTTGAAAATGATACTCCCTCCGTCTCTTAGCAATTTGCACACTTTTCTTTTTCGGCCGTCCCTTATCAATTTGCACGCCTTAAAATGACAAAGAATCTCACAATCTCCACCCTTCATCCCTTTTGAAAAGTCAACAAAACACTAAAAAACTACTTTTTTTTAAATTTATGTGCAAAAGCAAGTGTGCATGTTGGTGGGGACGGAGCGTTTCAACTTTTTGATTTTAACCATTAGGCAAAATATAGTGTGAACAAGTTTTACGGTGAAATTTGTTAAGGAGTGTGACTTATATTACTAAAGTGTGTGACTTTTTACTGTAAAGTGTATTATTCATAAAAATGAAAGGGTGTAACTTATATTGTAGCAAAGAGTGTCGTAGTGATAACTGAAGTGTGTGACTTATATTACTAAAGTGTGTGACTTATATTACTAAAGTGTATGTCTTAAAAAAAAATCAATTTCACGATAAACAAGTTTCACGGCATACCAACTCTAACCATTAAGTATTACAATTTTAATTTTTTTTCCCAATTATCTGCTGCAACATGTAATCAAACAAGTCAATGCGCTGTGTCATTCTGTTTTTTTAACCTTTTTCTATCCATATGGCATGATTTGATTGATTTTCATACATTGATGTGTCCTTAATTATTTCAATAATATATTAAAATTACCAAAACTCATTAAAAATAATAGAAACATATAAAAAATTTAAAATATATTTCAGGAAATCTAACATTTTAAAAATATTTCAGTAAAATAAAATAATTTTTTTAAAAATGAATTCATTAAAATTAATAAATACTTTAAATTAATTAATTCATGAATATTAATAGAAAAATATAAATATTTAAAGAAAAAATATTTCAAAATTTTATATTTTTATATTTATAATGGTATTATAAAAAATTGTTATTAATTTTGGAATTTTTGTTCAGATTTTTTTTAAAGTTTATTTTCTATTTTTTTTAACAAACTTAAATACTGGAATTTAATTAAAAATTTTAAAATATTTTTATTCGACTCATGTATTTTAGAAATATATTAAACTTGTGAAATTATTTTATTTTATCAATTTTTGATATTTCCTATTAATCTTAATAATTTTAATAAATCATTTAAATTATTTATTAAATGCTACATGTATTAGTGAGTAATGATAATAATTTATAAATGTAATAATATCACTTTTATACAATGAACAAGTTTTATATGAAAAATTGTGAAAAGCTTGTGGGCAATTTGATATTAATTAGATCATTAAAATTTAATTGAATGGAGTTTAAACTGATTACATATTTGTACAAATATATAGTTTTTAGAAATATATATCATAAGTAAAAAGAATGTGAAATTATCAACTACATATACTTTTAAGTAATAACAAAAACTATTATCATGCTACAAAATTGCAAAAAGTAATTATCTGGTACGCTATTTGTATCGTAAAATTGGTGTATAAATAATATTGCTTAATAAAATAACTTGAGAAATTTTCCACTAAAATAATTCACCTTGAAATATAAGTTTAAATGAGAAGGAGTTGAAAATTCGCAGATTCTGTGCGGATCGAATTGGGTAAAGTGATATATTTTTTAAAAATTTCGTGCAAAAGCTAAACAGGAAAATTCACTCACAGTTCATGTTACTATAAAAAAGAAAGATATTTTTAGGTTATTATGTAAGATAGTTTGTCACATGTCTAAAAGAGAAACAAATAAAATAAAGAAGGGGAAACAAATGAAAATAAAGAAAGTGTTGTTTTGTTCATATAAAATCACACATTTATCTTTATAATAACACATTTGTGTGTGTAATAAGTTAACAACACATTTTTTAATATCTTATAGATAAATATGCATACTGAAAAAATAAATAAATGTTATTTGTTCTTTTAGTAACACTTATATGAACTTATAATAACATATATTTGCCTTATAGTAACACATACCTCGTAACGAGTTTTGTTGTTATAATAATATAATTCATGAATTTTTCACTCTATATTTATTTACTTCTAATTGTGATCACATATCTTAAATTCATTAAATATTTTATCTAAAAATTTACACTTAAATTGTACAGTCTTCATAATGCATACAACATTTGTCAAATATTATGAGAACGAATTGCAATTATTGTAACAGACGATCAACTTTTTCCCCATTTGTCCTTATGAGTTTTGCCATTAAAATAAGAAATAACGTGTTATGTTTGAACTTTACTGCGAACTCGATTTAGAGTCCTTTTGGCAAAGTCTATTCTGAACATCTTATAAATTATTTTAAGATGTTATTATTAATTTATAAATTATTAAAATATTTGACTAATAAAATTTATAAGCTATTTGATGATTTTAATTTTTTTTTAAGATTTACAATTTAATATTCTCTCTGTTCATGAAGTCTATTCACACTCTCCTTATTTGTTTGTCCAGTAAATCTATTTACATACCTTTTATGTAAATATACAATTTATCTTTATCCTCCAACAATCACTTTATTTATACTTTACTCATAAATAATTACTTTATTTAAAAGCGGACCCCACAATACTTTATAATACCTTTATTTTATCTGTCATTTTCTTAAATGTTGTGCCCAAAAAAATGGGCATAGTTTTCATGGACGGAGGAAGTATAAAATAATTATTTTTTATTCGTTTATATTGAAATGGTCGAGCCGAACTGGGTCGGACTGGGTCAGGGGATGATAGGATGAGGTGTAACTTATATAATTTTAATAAAATAAGTTGAGATATTCCCAACTTATATTTTTTAAAGCTTATAAGCTCTAAAAAGCTTATTTTAAAATTTTATAAGATGTTAAACATATAAATTTATCAAATAAATTTAAGAAACTTATAAATTTTTGAACTAACTTATAAACTATTTTAAAACGCTTATAAGCTGAATCAAATAGGGTGTTAGAGTGTCTAGTCCCTTATTTTATCTTTAATTTTTATTGATGAGCTAATATATCTAATTATCGAAGCTAATCATTCCTAAGTATAAGTCATAATTTGGAACATATACACATTACATGCACAAAAATAAGAATTAATGTGAGAAAAGACATAATATGATTAAGACATCATACATGTGGCCGCATATCATATATGTATGAATGTGTCCATCTTTGAATCAATCAATCTCATCACTTGCCCAAAAATTGGAGTTTGACTCAATACTACAGTATTATAAAGAATTTAATATTATCTAAAAATTAGAATTTGTAGAGAGGGTGAAACTAATTTATATATATGTGCTGTCAACTCCATTATATGTAGGATGTCGGCAGGTTTTGAACCTGTACGTGAGCCAAAAACTCTAATATCATGAAAAAATTTCATCTCATTTAAAAATCTAAATTTCTAGAAAAATGTAAAATTAATTAATTTACTTTCTTTTTTAAAAGGTGTTCACCGAAAAGACTTGAGCAATATTTTTTTTGATCGGGCAAAGTTAGTTGTTAGTAGTTAGTATACCAAGCACTCAAATACTCCACGAAATCACCAATCCACCTTATAAGTCATATAACTCCAAATTCGTTCCCAAAGGAATTCAAACCTGGGTCTCCCATTCAAATGAGGAGCCCAATGGCCAGTTGGACTAAATCATTGAGCTATGTAAATCTAGAAGAGCGGATCTTTCATAATTAACTTGTTATTGGTTCATGTATATATATGCTTCCACATATTAATTCTTGATTAGTTGTTCTAACAACCTCTCCTTATAATAGTATAATGACAAATTAATAGATCCGATTTTAAATTATATCATTTTTTTCCAAACTAATTTATTTTTATGACTCGATATTTGGCCCAAGTCCGACTAATTTCGAGACCAATCCCACCCCCATGACGTTCACTTTTTTTTTTCTTTTCAAAACTAATATATTGATAATAAGGTCTCATGAATGAGTGTTTCTTTATTAATATCATCACCGTAAAATTATATACTTTTTGATTTACATATTTAGTGCAGTACGAAAGACGGTGAATATGAATGTATGATTCGCTTGGTACGTAATTGGGTCAGTCATGGTTTTGACATTGTCTATATATATACTATAAATACACATCTCTATATACATGGTTTGATATTGGTAGATATGTTGTCACTTTTAATAGCCAACTTGGCATTGTTGTAACTTGTGATCGATCAATTCTCATTTTTAATCACCTAATTATTTGAACCTCATCATCACATATACTTATAATAAGTAACCAAGAAGAGATTAAGGTGTGTATTTTTTAATATTGTTTATATTGTTTTGATCTTTAATTTAAGAGTGACAATGAGGTTCGAGCTAGAAAGACGACCAGTCAATATGTGCAGAATGTAAAAATGCTGATGTTAATTTAGAGTACACACCATGTCAGAAAATACGAATATGCTAGAAAGGGAATTAAAGGGGGGTATTTACAAGGAAATAATATGCTAATGTATTGGGATTTAAACTAAAATAATCACATATACTTTTATTGAAATGGTCCCATAATTATCAACTTTTTAAAAAATTTGAGGGCGCGTGCCCAAAACGACGCGTTGTTTTGGGCAATTTTGAAATGATCTCCGGATTTGGGGACCAAATTAAATCAAATTTAATACATGTGAAATTAAATAAAAAAATTTGATAATTATGAGACCATTTCAATAAAGGTGCAAAGTTATGAGATTATTTTGGTTTAATTCCCCTAATATATATTACTCTTGGCAGATATTGATAGATTGGAATAGTGCATTTTTGAACCATGCAACTTATTATACTGACA
Source organism: Stenogyne calaminthoides (assembly GCA_037126765.1). NCBI lineage: Eukaryota > Viridiplantae > Streptophyta > Magnoliopsida > Lamiales > Lamiaceae > Stenogyne > Stenogyne calaminthoides. Next base: position 1,614,151 of record JBBCBC010000032.1, read on the forward strand.
AATGCAATTTTTGTTTACGCTGAACCGTGCAATTATTTTTTCATATTAATAATTGCATCGATTCAATGTAAATAATTTGCATAAGTTTAAAATCTTACTTATGAATGTGTGGTGCTTGGCGAATGCATATAAAGACTTAGTAGATGTTTATTTATGAAATTCTGGATAGACACGTAGCAATAAGTTGTCGAGATGCAAAAATTAAAAATACAATGTACTATAACACTCTTAAAATTGAAAGAATCATACTTAAATGTTCAGTGTTTATTAATTTTCACTCACAGTATATCGGGGTTTTCATCAATTCAAAGTAACTTCAAAATAACGTACGAATAACAAAATGCATCTATTCTTGTAGTATAAAATAAGAATTTTCTATCATACGATTCATACCATAATATCAATATAATCAACCAGTTTAAAATATTAGTAATGAAATTTAAAAATACATATACAATCACATTTCATAAAATGAGTATTATTAAATCAAAATTTTACTAAACTTGTTCGACTTACTGTAGAATAAATAAACTACCATTTATTCAATGACCGATAAAGATCGATCAAAGAAGGAAAATTTTGAAGTTGGGTCGGAAAATTATAAGATTACCAACATATTTGCATCAATAATTTTCAGTAATGAGTTGATAATTCAATATGAAGTGAAAACAATATGTAGATGATTAATAGGACGACACGATTAAACTTGTCAAAATTAATAAGATCTTAGCAATGAAAGGGTCAGCAGAAAAAATGCACAACTTATCCAGTTGTTCAAGATTAGATGAAGTGAAAGAAAAAAATATAAGAGTAAAAAATAGTTAACTTCCAAAAATGAGCTTCATATTATCATGCAGGTTAATTACAAACATATACATACATTGTTAATTAATTTATACATAAAAATGCTGAATTAGTCCATATTGGTCATCTGTAAGCAAAGGCAGAATGTCTATAAATAGCGGCAATTCTTGCATTCATTTCTCATCTCATCCTTGAACACTTAACTGCAAATTAAAATGGCTCCGAAAAGCTTGATTCTTATTGGCCTTCTCTTTGCTATAGTCTTTGTCATCTCTTCCGACGTCGTTTCAGCAGCTCGTGGTGTTGCTGAAACTAGTGAGTTCCCTCTTATTTACTTATCTACTACATTTTTCTTTCACAATTAGTGTCTGTTTAAAGTTTAAATTTAATTTGTTCCTATTCATTAGTTTTTTTAAATATTTTTCCTTCATTTCTTCCCAATTTACCCTTACCTTTAATTCGTTAATTATCTCGATCTCAAAATTTCCATATACCATAGCCTACTTTTACATTCAATTGATTGAGTCCTCTCCTCAAAATTAGACACCTACATACTATTTCTTTTCCTCCTATTAGTAATACTTAAATGAAAAAAATATCCTCAGATTTCTTTGCGACTGAATATAGTGGATACTATTAGACAAGTACATGCATACTAATAGAAATAAGTGTGTTTAAATTTGATCAGAGGGCGTGGAAGCCGACGGAAACCACCACCGCTGCCACCGCCCTCACTGCAGTACTGAGGAGGAAAACGATCATGAAAAAGAAGAAGAAGACGGGCATCACATGCAGGAGCATGAGCATGAGCATGAGCATGAGCATGAGCATGAGCATGAGCATGAGCATGAGCATGAGCATGAGCACCACCACTGCCACCACCCTCCTTGCTAATTATAATACTATTACGTACGTACTAGTCTTTATATTAATTGTTGTATGATTGTAATTGTGTCCAAATAAGGCGTCTACAGCCACTGTATAACAACTCAAGCATACATGTCTTGAGTACTTATTTCTATAATTTCTCATTTTCTGCCTTTGTGATTGTAATAGTATGCATAATGCATGTGTGTTGCTGTTGTAAGTGTGTCTGCGGATTTGATTTTAGTAAAACCTTGCTACTTTCCTGTTATAGTTTTACTCTACTCTTTTTAATACGAGCTACTTTCCTGTCAAATATATATATTGCTGATTAATAGATTATATATAAGATGATAATCAAAATACATTCAATGCCAACTCTTTTGCAATATCATCCCACACAATCTATAAATATTTAATAACAAAACATTGTCGTTACATTTTAAAAAATATTAACAAAAGTGGTACAACTTAAATGTTGAGCTAATTTTGTTTCCTTGCAGGTGAGATGTTCAAGGTCCAATCTCTTATATTTACAACACACACACACACACACACATATATATATATATATATATATATATATATATATATATATATATAAAAAGTTTTAGTTTGAGTAATTTTAAAATGTTATTATTTTTGAACTATATCTATTTATACATACATAATAATAAAATATTATACCAAAAATAGAAATAAAAAATTACAACAAAAAAAATTATTATAAATTTATCATAAAATTTTAAAGTTATATATTAATGATTAATAATATAAATAATTTTGTACCTAATACAAATACATTAAAAAAATATTAATTACTCCCTTCGTCTCTTTTTAGATGAGTCATTTGACTTTGACATAAAACTAATGGAGGCGTTGTTCTTTAATATTTGAAGGAAATAAAGTAACTTTATGACGAAAATATTTTTTTTCATTTAAAATAATTAAAAAGATTAATTGTTAAATTTAATACATATCCCTATTAACATTTTTTTTATAGATGGTTAAAATTGTATACAATATATAAGAGATATTTTTTGTCCCATAACCTTTATATAATTCAATTTTGATCCCGAAATACTTAATTATCCAATTTTGATCCCATAATTATTTCGATTGTCCAATTTTGATCCAATTTTCACCAAAAATTTGCAAAACACGCCATTTTTTGTCACACACATGACTTGTTTGTGATTAAAGACGACGTCGTTTGTATTTTTGGGTAAAAAATTGGACCAAAATGGACAATTGAGATAGTTATGGGATCAAAATTGGATAGTTAAATTTTTTAGGATGAGAAACGGATTATAAAAAAGTTATGGACCAAAATATTTTTCCCCCTAAAACATTAGCTCTAAATATCCTAGTCTAAATATTTTAAAGAAATTTTACTATAAGGATATTTTGGTAATATATATATATATATATATTTTTAAAAGTAATCATTTTATCTCATTGGAAAGCTAGATCGCTAATGTTGAAATTAGATGACACGTTAAATTTTTATTGGATCCCTAACGTCAGGAAGGGTGAACAACCCTCCCAATTGTAGAAAAAATCTATTTGCTTTTGGGGAATTTGAAAAACGTATTGAGAGTTATATAGAGAACATCTGATAATCGTGGGATCAAAATAATCTTCACTTTGTATTTGTATTGTAAGAATGAGTTTATATAAATAGAATCGGTAGATAGATTAATATTTTCACTTTGCATGATTATTGACGGAGGATTACTACATACTCTATTTATGAATTAATATTTTAGGGAATTTGAATTCTTTATTTTAAAATTTCCTAGTGCATATCCCGCGTTGCACGTTGGAAACTGAAAGTAAATTTAATATTATTATTTTAAATAAAAATATCTCTTAAACTATTTATTTCGATTTATTCATTATGAACACTTATAGAATTGACACACACATATATATATATATATATTTGAAAGGTAGAATTGACATATTATGCACCCAAGGAGAATGTAGTAAATCTATAGAAAGTCAATGCCTTCATATTTGGTATCTGATTACCCTTTCCGGAAACAACAATGCTCTGCATATTATCTACTGCTTCATCTGAGTATCACTTGGCAACTTTCCAAATAAAAAAAACATGGAAAGAAAATCTTTCATTAACCTGTGTACATAAAAGTAATATATTAGTATTTGAATTTTTTACACTTTTGGTCCCACGAACCACGCAATGTTTTCAATTTAGTACACCTCTGCCAAATTAGTCCTGTAAAATTATTTTCGTCAATTTTAGTCTCACTGTTTAACTAAACTTGCATTTTTAGTCCCAAAAATAGAGGCCGATCTAACGGACCCTCATTAAGCACAAGACGGAGACTGTTTAACCTATATAATTAATATATATTAAACCTTAATATGTCTTAAAGAATTAATTAAAAACTAAAATCAAAACTAAACTAAATTAATCATTAAAACAAATTAACACACACACAAAACAAATAGTGAACGTGTGTGATGTTGGGTTTTGGAGACTGAAGGCAGCGAGGGGGAGACGCTCGACCAAGCCCTTTGGTCGAGCAATAGTGGTCGGTCGAGCACCCCCAGATTCCAGCGCGCTCAAGGCGCTCGACCAAGGAAGCGGTCGTGCAGATCCGCTCGACCAAGTGACGCGTTCGAGCGGGTCCGAAGGCCTGCGCGGATTTAGAGTTTTTTGGCCCATGTCTCATATTTAAAACTCTTTTTGACTCATTGTATTTGTATATCACCGAAAATATAGTAGATCTCCTGGCTTGGTAGTGCCCCCAGACGTAGTCATTCCTGACGAACTGGGTAACCAAATTTGTGTTCCTTAATTCTTGTTTCTATTATTTTCTCCATAATTGTTGCTTTAATCCTAACAACTGGTATCTAGAGCATCGGGTTCAAGGGATCTGGTGGGAGCAATTATGATGGCTGAAGGGAAATCGCCTGTTGAGAAGTTTGATGGAACGGATTTTGGATTCTGGAAGTTGCAGATATAGGATTACTTGTACGGTAAAGATCTGTATCAACCTTTAAGTTCAAAGCCTGAAGGTATGAAGGACGACGAGTGGAAGTTGCTGGACATGAAGGCGATGAGTGTGGTTCGTCTGTCGTTATCCAGGAACGTCGCCCTACATACGGTGAAAGCAAAAACCACAAAGGAGATGCTGGAGATTTTGACTGAGATGTATGAAAAACTGTCTGCAGCGAACAAGGTTCATATGATGCAGAGGTTATTCAACCTGAGGATGGCAGAGGATACTGTGGTAGCCAATCATCTCAACGAGTTCAATATGACGATAGCCCAATTGAGTTCGGTTGAGATTGATTTTGATGATGAGGTTGAAGCCCTAATTTTGTTGTCTTCTTTACCAGAGAGTTGGAGTGGGACGGTAACGGCTGTTAGTGCTTCAGCAGGTAAAGTGAAACTTAAATTTGATGAGGTGAAAGATCTAATCATGAGCGAAGAGATTCGCAGGAAAGAATTGGGTGTGGCTACAGGATCATCCTTGAGTGCGGGAAACAGAGGCAGATCTGAATCCAAAGGGAAGTAAATCGGGGTAGATCGAAGTCAAGGGGCAAAGATAAGCCCAAGAAGGACAAGAGTCCGATCGAGTGCTACAACTGTCATGAACTTGGTCATTACAAAAGGGAGTGCAAGGCACCAGCGAAGGCACAAGGGAATGCACCAAAGAAGGATGACAACTCAGCAAACGCCGCCACTGATGAGGGCTCAGATGCATTAATCTTGAGCGTAAGCAGTCCATTAGAATCATGGGTGTTAGATTCTGAAGCATCATTTCATTCGTGCAGCAGTGCTGACGTAATGGAGAAGTACACTTCCGGGAACTTTGGGAAGGTTTATCTAGCTGATGATGAGCCTCTGGAAATCAAAGGGAAGGGGGATGTTCAGATCAAGACACCAAATGGAACTGTGTTGCAGTTGAAAGATGTGAGACATATTCCTGGATTGAAGAGGAATTTACTCTCAGTAGGGAAGCTTGATGACGAGGGATATAGTGTGATCTTTGGATGCAACACATGGAAGATATCCAAAGGTGCAATGGTAGTGGCTCGAGCCAAGAAGGAGGGAACGTTGTACATGACAGACAACACCAGTGATAACATTGCTCTTGCAGGTGAAAAGGGGAATGCAGATTTGTGGCATTGTCGTCTTGGCCACATGAGTGAGAAAGGGATGAAAGTTATGTGTTCGAAGGGTAAGCTGCCAGACCTCAAGACAGTTGACATCGGGTTATGTGAGGACTGTGTATTCGAAAAACAGAAAAGAGTGAGTTTTTCAAAGGGAGGCAGAACCTTGAGCAGAAGCTGGAGTTAGTCCACAATGACCTGTGGGGTCCAGCACCAGTGACATCTCTTGGTGGAGCGTCATATTACATGACTTTCATTGACGACTCTACGAGGAAGGTATGAGTTTATTTTCTGAAAAATAAGTCTGATGCCTTTACTGCTTTCAGGAAGTGGAAGGCCCTTGTAGAAACTGAGATGGGTCTCAAAGTGAAGTGTTTGAGATCGGATAATGGTGGAGAGTACGAGCTCCGTGAGTTCAAAGGATTCTGTGAGGCAAATGGAATTCGAATGGAGAAAACCGTGAGAGGAACCCTCCATCAGAACGGTGTGGCAGAACGTATGAACAGAACGTTATGTGAACGTGCTAGAAGTATGAGATTAAAGTGTGGGCTGCCAAAGATGTTTTGGGCAGAAGCAGTTAACACTGCGGCCTACTTGATAAACAGAGGACCTTCAACTCCCTTGGAATATGGCATACCAGAGGAGGCCTGGTCTGGTAAGGAGGTAAATCTGTCTTTTCTTTGAATATTTGGGTGTGTTTCATATGTTCACATTGATGCTGCTAGTAGAAGTAAATTGGATGCTAAGTCTGTTAAGTGTACATTTGTTGGATATGGCGGTGATGAATTTGGCTATCGATTTTGGGATGAGGAAAATCGAAAGATAATTCGTAGTCGAGATGTCGTATTTAATGAGCAGGTTTTGTACAAAGACAGGTCGGGGATATCCAAAGAAGGTGGTTCTGAGACTCAGATTGTGGAGCTAGACATTTCAAACTCAGGTGGGAGCAAGGGGGTTCTAGATGATCGGGTGATTATTGAGGAAGAACCAAGTACACCACCACCAACAATTCCGCTGCGGAGATCCACGAGAGAACATAGATCTCCTGATAGGTATTAACCTTCTCTTCATTATTTATTATTGACTGATGGTGGTGAGCCTGAATGTTATGCAGAGGCTACACGTAGTGAGCAGGTGAGAAAGTGGAAACTTGCAATGGATGATGAGATGAATTCGTTGATGGCCAACAGAATCTGGGAACTAGTTGAGCTCCCTAAGGGCAAGAAGACACTGCATAATAAGTGGGTTTACAGAATCGAAGAGGAGGCTGATGGAAGCAAGCGTTACAAGGCAAGACTGGTTGTGAAGGAGTTTCAGCAGAAACATGACACTGATTATACTGATGTTTTTACTCCAGTTGTGAAGCTAACTACCATTCGGTTAGTTCTGAGTCTGGTGGCTGCAGAGAACTTGGTGTTAGAACAGATGGATGAGAAAACAACCTTTCTTCATGGTGATTTAGATGAGGACATCTACATGAAGCAACCGGAAGGGTACTTGTCAAAGGGGAATAGTGAGCTTGTTTGCAAATTGAAGAAGAGCTTGTATGGGTTGAAACAAGCTCCATTACAGTGGTACAAGAAGTTTGATGGGTTCATGCACGAAATTGGGATCAATAGGTGTGAAGCTGATTATTGTTGTTACTTCAAGAGGTATGATGATGGCTATATCATTTTGCTATTATATGTTGATGACATGTTGATAGCAGACTCAAGTGCTCGGGAAGTGAGCAAGTTGAAGAAGAAGTTGTCTGATAGGTTTGCTATGAAGGACCTTGGAGAGGCCAAACAAATCTTAGGTATGTGAATCGATCGTGATAGGGTGGCAGGAAAGTTGTATCTTTCTCAAGCTGAATACATAAAGAAGGTCTTGAAGAGATTTAGTATGGAGGATGCAAAGCCAGTTCATGTCCCGTTGGGAAGTCAGTTCAAGCTATCCAACAAGGACTCACCTAGCAGCGATGAGGAGCGAGCCTACATGCAAAACACCCCGTATGCCTCGGCAATTGGCAGTTTGATGTATGCTATGGTGTGTACAAGACCTGATATTGCATATGCAGTGGGAGTGGTTAGACGGATTATGGGTAATCCGGGCAAGCAGCATTGGGAGGCAGTGAAGTGGATCCTAAAGTACTTGAGAGATACTACTGAACAAGCTTTGTGCTTTGAGGGTTAAAGTGTTGAGTTGGCAGGATACGTTGATGCAGACTTGGCATCCAGTGATCTCGACAAAAGAAGGAGTACAACCGGGTATGTGTTTACTTTTGGTGGTACAACAATTTCTTGAGCTTCTAAGTTACAGAAGATCGTAGCTCAGTCCACTGCAGAAGCAGAGTACGTTGCAGTTACTGAGGCTAGCAAGGAGATGGTTTGGTTGCAGAATCTTTCGTGTGAGTTGGGGAAGGAGCAAAATGATAGTATTCTGTATAGTGACAGTCAGAGTGCTATTCACTTGGCAAAGAATCAGACCTTTCACTCGAGGACGAAGCATATTGAGTTAAGGTATCATTACATACGTTACCTCATTGAGAACAAGATCTTACAGCTGATGAAGATCCGAGGAAGTGAGAATCCTGCTGACATGTTGACTAAGGTTGTGACCTTAGAGAAGTTGAAGTTATGCATGACTTCAACTGGCCTTAGAAACTGAAATGAAGGCCTGACACTACTACCAGTGAGAGAGACCGTTGAAACGGAGGAGACAAGTTACAGTTGGAGTTAGTCTCCAGGTGGGAGATTGTTGGGTTTTGGAGACTGAAGGCAGCGAGGGGAAGACACTCGACCAAGCCCTTTGGTCGAGCAATAGTGCTCGGTCGAGCACCCCCAGATTCCAGCGCGTTCAAGGCGCTCGACCAAGGAAGTGGTCGTGCAGATCCGCTCGACCAAGTGACGCGGTCGAGCAGGTCTGAAGGCCTGCGCGGATTTAGGGTTTTTTGGCCCATGTCTCCTATTTAAAACTCTTTTTGACTCATTGTATTTGTATATCACCAAAAATATAGTAGATCTCCTGGTTTGGTAGTGCCCTCAGACGTAGTCATTCATGACGAACTGGGTAACCAAATTTGTGTTCCTTAATTCTTGTTTCTATTATTTTCTCCATAATTGCTGCTTTAATCCTAACATGTGAGTGTTCGTCACTGTATGAGAGAAAAAAGAGGGAAAATCACCAGAAAATCCTAAAATTCCCAAAAAATTAATCGAGTTGGTCACAATCCAGTGCACACTCAATGTTGTGAATGAAGAATCTTGTCAAATATGGAGTTGTGGATAATGGTAAGTATCTATATTTCTGATTCTTATTCGAGTTTTTGGAAATTTTGTGTTGGGTGTTCGGGTATAGTGATAAAAGTTCTTGGGATTTTGATTTTTATTATTTAGTAGGGTTTAGGGTTCGATTTTCATTAATTTTTTGCGGTATTCTGCTTTTTTTAGATCGTTTTTTGTTCAACAACTGTTGAATTTTGTTGGGTATTCGGTGTTTGATTTTGTTGGGTGTTGGTGTGTACAGTAACTGATTTGAATTATTCTTATTATTTCAGCTCAAAAGCCATTTTTATTAGGCTTTTACACCCTCAAAGTGTACCACGGTGGAAAGACGAAAGATGAAGAACCATTTGAGTACATTGGAGGCACTATGAGTGTGTTTGACTTTGTGGAGAAATTTAAATGCAATATTGATTATCTAGATAAACTGTGTGAACAGTTAGGATATCTAGGTAAGAAGGTTTATTATGGGAGGTGGAATGATGATAGAGTTCATTTAGTTGTGAGCCAAGAGGATATATATAAGTGTTTTAATGGCAATAAGAAAAAAGAAGTAACATTGTGGTTGGAGACAGATAAACCACCAGAGATTCCAACTGTAAATGAAGATGAGGTATGAGGAGAAAGGTATGTGCCAAGATCCAAAAAGTGATACCACAGAGGAGGGAGGCATCAAGGGTTTGTCAGCCAGTAAAATCATCTGAGCACAGCTATGAAGTATCAGGATTTGATGGTACAAGGTGTGTTGTTGACTTGAAGGGACACAATTGTGACAGTAGGGAATGGGATGTCAGTGGAATCCCATGCAAGCATGCTATCAGTTCAATCTTTTCTCAAGGGGAAGATGTAGAGGATTATGTACACACATTTTTTTTTCTGTTGAGGTGTACAATGAGGTGTATTCTCACTCTGTTCCCCCCATGAATGGTGAGGAGTTATGGAAGATAACTGGCTACATACCCCCCCTTACCACCTAACTTTGGAAAGAGGAAAGCTGGTAGGCCTAAGAAAAAGAGGAGAGAAGGAGCTGATGAAGAAGAAGTGAACAATCAAGGAGATGGTGGTCAAACTATGTCTAGGCAGATTTACAAAGTCAAATGTTCATTCAGTAAGGAAACTGGGCATAACAAGAAGGGTTGTAAAACGAGGAAGATTTCTAAAGCTATGATAGCTGAGAAAGAGAACAATCGAGCTGATTAACCTGAAGAAATGACTCAAGGAGAAGACATTCAACCAATGACTCAAGGAGCTGATGAACCTGTTGATGTAAGTTCTCACTCATTAATTCTGTTTTATCTATATTTTTATCTAAACTGATGAACCTGTACATGTGTAGGAGGTTCCTCTGATCAGAAGGGCCACCACAAGGAAAGGGAGGGAAATTAGCTGTTTTTTTAAAGAAGAAGAATAAATTCAGTCTCAATTGGAGATTCTTCAAGGAGTTCAGTAGAGGTTGTATGATTATGTTAATTTTTTACATGTTTTTCATTGTATTTTCTTATTATGTTCATTACTAATCCATTCGATTTATAGGGGTCAGCTACATCATTTGCTCCCAACAACTTTATTGGAGGAGGACCATCACAGAGGGTTGCCAATGTATGCGGGATTTTTTTGTTTCTTAGGTATCATAGATTCATATGTTCATATTTCATCTTAATAACATGTTCTTATCGTTCTTGTTTCAATTATAGGTTCAGAGTTTTGCTACATTTACTCCCAATAATTACATTGGAGGAGATGTGGAGGGTCCATCTATGGGAGGTTCAACAATGGCTGATGAGGATGAAATGAGAGTCACAACAATTTGGTGTAAGAAGTTTGTCACACAAACCAGTCTCACAAAAGCTGCCACGTCGAAGAAAGGGAAAGGTGAAAAGAAGTAGATGAGGGTTGGGGTAGGTTTGGATAGTTTTTTGTCATTAAGCCACTACAATCTCATTGTCTTTTATAGTATACTGAAAAACTCAACTTTTGTGCTTATAATGGTATCAGATTGTGGTGGCTTATATTTTGGTAAATACTATGTGGGTAAAGGTTTCTGATCTGGTATATTTTGCTACTGATTGGTGATTTGCTATTGATGGGGTGGAAGTGATGTATATTTTGCTGCAGATTCATGGTATATTTGGCTTATAATGATCTTAGTTTTTGCTATTGATGATATACTTTGTATTTTGTATTGATGATATCTTGGTTTGAATTGTTTGTATGTATTGGTGTGCCATGGATGTTGGTTCATCAATAGGTTAGCATAAAACATAGACAAGATATGACATTACATTAGATATCATTAGAACATTACTAATGAGACATTACATTAGATAGCTTTAGGACATTACATTAGATAGGATATTAGTATTAGAACATTACAAAAGAGTACCAAAATAGGACTCACATTAAGATGCAAGAAACTAACCAAACCACTATAAGGTCCTAGATGCAAGAATGAGAAGTAGTACAATCAAAATTAGTTTTTTCAATTTCAGTAGTTCCTTGATTGCTTAAGTCAGAACCTTGATTTCTTGAACCAGATTCTTCATCTCCTCAGTCACCTTAGTGTTAGTGTCTTCACCTTGGCCATCATTCTTGTCAACAACCCCCTTATTGTTATCATCAACCCACATAAAAAAATCACTTCCACCACCTTCACTTAGAGAGTCAGGACAGTTATGAAATAACCTTCCTCCACTTCTAGGCTTCTGAAAAAGGTACATACGATAAGCTTTTCCACAATAGCAAATAAGGTTGTGTCAGATTCGAGTGGAAGATGTAGAAGACATGGTGTGTTTAGGTGTTTTTGGATTTGAATTTAGTGTTGAATGTGCTGTGCTTTTTTTTTCATGAATGTGTTGTGCTTTTTTTTTCATGAATGTGTTGTGTTGAATGTGTTAATATATGTGGATATATATATATATATATATATAGCAGATGTGAAAAACTAGGTTTTGGGAAAAAAATGTGGGAAAAACTTGATTTTCCCACCAATTTTTGTCAAATTTGAATTCAATGGGACTAAAAGTGAAAGTAAATTGGCGCCAAAAAGCATGATTGGCTGAAAATTGGCGCAAAAAAAAAAAATGGAGGGAAGAAACTTGAGTTTTTGGAATTTATGAGACCATATGTGCAACCAGGTAAGTTAATTGGTTAATTTTGTGTTAATTATGTTTCATAACTTATGTAACTAAAAATGCAAGTGGTTGAAAGGTGGTTAAGCCTTATTAATTATGTCCCATAACTTATGGGACCACATTTGCAAGTCGATTTAACGGAAACTGTCAAGGTGGGACCACATTTGTAAATTAAAATTCTTGTGAGACTAATTTAGCAGAGGTGAGACTAAATTTAAAACATTTCGTGGTTCGTGGGACCAAAAGTACAAAAAACTCAATATTTCTACTATTTTCTCCTCAAAAAATTCAACCAATACTTTAGTATTTCTACTATTTTCTCCTCGAAAAGTTCCAGTATCCTCGTGACAATTTCCTTGAATACAAACTGAAATATCGAATATTAGAGAGAAATAGCTCATACTCGGAAAAAGTATAAAACATCAAATTGAAAGAAAGAAAAGGAATTATATACAACATTACCAAGCCTTTAGATGAAAACATCATCTCCAACCACACTTGTCTTCTACATATACACTTTAAAATATTCATGAAAAATAAATATATAATTATTAAGAACTAACAAAGTTCTAAAAGAGATACATCATGCGAGTCATAAACATTTTTAAAATAATATGCATAAATAGTGCGAGAAATTTCACTCAAAACAAGTATAATTACTAAAAATTATAGTTCATATGAAATTTAAATCAAAATCTTATAAAAAAAAGAAAAGAAAACTGAGGGCTACAACCTGGCCAAAGGTAAAAGCTCAAAGGAACAAAATTCCCATCATGAAACAAAAAGGGGAGCCTCCGTAAAATAGAGGTCCATAAAGCATCCCAACCAAACAGATCAACAACAATTAACAAAGGGGCATGCAGACCCAAAAAACAAACTAAAAACCAAGGGGCCAACAAATGCTAAAGCAATCAGGCCACCATTGACCTGTCCATCCAGCGTACCAGCTACATATGCCTCCTATATCTGCCCTTAAAATCTGAAATAATACACCACCTTCATACAAAGCACCAAAACAAACTTAACAAGCCAAAAGTCCAAACCACTCATCAGCGAAATAAGAAAAACCCACGACCTCTTGCAACAAAATCACATTGATAACTCAAAATATTTAACACAAATAACATTAAATTATACAAAATGACGTGAAAATAACAAAAAGAAGATGAAAAATAAGATTGAGAGAGAAAGAAGACCCTAACCTGGAATCACATGACTTTTTTTCGAAACAACCTGGAATCACATTGATAAGAAACTTTTTTCGGGAGAATTGCTCAATATTTCCAAACAACCTAAAAATCACATTGATAAGAAACGTTCTTCGGGAGAATTGCTCAATATCAAGGTATAAAGAAGAAAAGATGCAGTGAAAATGAGAGAATGCGGCCTAAACATCAAAGAACATAGTTAGATAATCTTTTTAATAAATTAATATTAAAATGAACAATCCAGATAGATTTAATATTTAAAAATGTAAAAGTATTTTTTAAATATTAATAATTTTTATGTATAACAGTGATATTTTTTATACATAACAATAATACCAAAAAACGTAAACTCGAGATCTCACAAATTTTTATCATGACACAAAACCCTTAAATAGCCGACATGACAAATCAAATCCATCGCCCCACGTAAACCATAAGTGCCCACAATATTATGAAGCACCACTTTAATCGATGGGAAAGAAAAAATGTATATATCCACTTTCATTAAAATTAAAGTGTTATACCATTTCATATAAGAAAACATATATGTACCCATCTTATAATGAAAGTATATAATTAGGCCTTTATTGGAAAAAATATTATACATATGACCCACACTCTCTCTTACTCTCTTATTCCTTAAGACTTAATAAAATTGATAGACTATTTCTCTTTTGTTTAATTTTAATTTATTAGATATTTTTTTTATTATATATTAATTTTGTAAATTAAAATAAATCAAATAATTTATTATAATATATATTAATATATTGCGTCAATAGAATAAATAAATAAATAATCACTTCATATTAAAATAGTAATAAAACAATGTGGACCAATTATTTTTTTTATTCTTTATAATTATAAATATCATTAATTTCAATTTTAAAATTGAATAAATCTTTTTTAATAATAATTTTTACTAAAGTTAATAGTTCAATTTTATTGAGCTCATATCTTTAATTTTAAAATTTATAATATGTGCATTTAAATGTAATATTTAATTAATACATACTTATAACTTTATTTATATCTATAATATATATTAATATATATATATGAAGATGAATAAGGAGGTGGGTGAGGGTATTTTTGAATAAAAAGTCTAAAATAATTTTTTTTATTAAAATGGATATACATATTTTTTAATTTTATTATTAGATAAGGTATACTTACCCTTCTTAACTTAATCAATTATCTTTGCCATAATATTCACCTTCTGAAATTTCCAAACACTATATATATGTGCAACACAATTAACCCTTGCAAACACTAGTAATTTTATGATAAAAAATGAGACGGTCTCATGTATAAAACAAAGTATAATTTAGTATAATTAATACTAATTTCTCTTAAAGTGTTAAAACACTAATATTTAAATTACACCCCGTCTCATCGTGAGACGATCGCATGTAAGTGTGCCTCAAATTTTATATGACCTTAACGCTATGTAACCGGCCATATGCGCTCACCCCCCACGGATCAATAAATGAGCTACTATCTACCTCTATATATAAATTCTAGAAAACACATACTCAATTTCATTTTCCATATTCTCCAATTTGCCAAATGTAAACACTCCTTCACTTTTTTTCACAAGTTTATTTTGCATTTTCTCTTTAAAAAAATTATTAATAGGTACAAATTTTTATTCAAATTACTAATATATACAAATAAAATTACATATATAATCAAAATTGTACAATAAAAGTGCAACTGTATCTGTGTATATACAATCATATTATACATATTAATAAGTTGCAATCCTAAAATGTATCTATCAATAAGTCTCTTTTTCTCTTTCTCATTCCACTTTAGTACTCTCTACTAATAGGTACAAATAAAATTTGCATATATAAAAAAATTTCAATAATGAGTTGATAATTCAATATGAAGTGAAAACAACATGTAGTTGATTAATAGGACGATACAAACTTGTCAAAATTAATAAGATCTTAGCAATGAAAGTGTCAGCAGAAAAAATGCACAACTTATATCTAGTCGTTCAACATTAGATGAAGTGCAAGCAAAATATAAGAGTTAAAAATAGTTAACTTCCAAGAATGAGCTTCATCATGCAGGTTACAAACATGCACATACATTGTTAATTAATTTATACATAATAATGCTGAATTAGTCCATATTGTCCGTCTGTAAGCAAGGTCTATAATTAGCGGCAATTCTTGCACTCATTTCTCATGGCATCCTTGAACACTTAACTGCAAAAATGGCTCCGAAAAGCTTTATTTTAATTCTGACTTTTTTAATTGTTTTATAATGAGTATTAATTTTTAATTTGATTTTCAGTTTATTTTATTCAATTTATTACCCACGTAGCACGCCACATGTCCAATTCGATGCCACTCAGCATTTTTCGTTCGGAATTAGGGGCGCGTGTATCATACGCCCCAAAAACGACGTCGTTTTTGGCTAGTTTGACCGGTCTCCAACGATTTGGGACTATATCGGATCAAATTGAATACATATGAGACTAAATCGGATCAAATTGAATACATATGTGACTAAATTGAAAAAGTTGATATATATGAGACCATTTTAATAAATGTGCAAAGTTATGAGACATTTTTTATTTAAATTCCATAAAATTAATATATGTATATATATTGTAAATATTGTTGTGTGTCTTATTATTTGGGCTCATGAATTCTGAATTGCGGCCCAACTAACCTCCAACAATAAGATTTGGGCGAGTTGCCCTAGAAGAGGGCGAACTCACCCAACTCACCCATCTATAAGAAATGGGGCGAGTTCAACTCTGAGATTTGGGCGAGTTTCCCCAAAAGAGGGAGAACTTGCCCAACTTGCCCATCTATCAAAAGAAATGGGGCGAGTTCGCTCAATGCCTGACGAAATCGAGGCTGGGCGGGGCGGTGATCCGCATCACCGCCCCGCCCCCGCGGTGAATATGAATGTATGATTCACTTGGTACGTAATTGAGTCAATCATGGTTTTGACATTGTCTATATATATACTATAAATACACATCTCTATATACATGGTTTGATATTGGTAGATATGTTGTCACTTTTAATAGCCAACTTGGCATTGTTGTAACTTGTGATCGATCAATTCTCATTTTTAATCACCTAATTATTTGAACCTCATCATCACATATACTTATAATAAGTAACCAAGAAGAGATTAAGGTGTGTATTTTTTAATATTGTTTATATTGTTTTGATCTTTAATTTAAGAGTGACAATGAGGTTCGAGCTAGAAAGACGACCAGTCAATATGTGCAGAATGTAAAAATGCTGATGTTAATTTAGAGTACACACCATGTCAGAAAATACGAATATGCTAGAAAGGGAATTAAAGGGGGTATTTACAAGGAAATAATATGCTAATGTATTGGGATTTAAACTAAAATAATCACATATACTTTTATTGAAATGGTCCCATAATTATCAACTTTTTAAAAAATTTGAGGGCGCGTGCCCAAAACGACGTTGTTTTGGGCAATTTTGAGCGATCTCCGGCGATTTGGGACCAAATTAAATCAAATTTAATACATGTGAAATTAAATAAAAAAATTTGATAATTATGAGACCATTTCAATAAAGGTGCAAAGTTATGAGATTATTTTGGTTTAATTCCCCTAATATATATTACTCTTGGCAGATATTGATAGATTGGAATAGTGCATTTTTGAACCATGCAACTTATTATACTGACAAATGCAATTTTTGTTTACGCTGAACCGTGCAATTATTTTTTCATATTAATAATTGCACGATTCAATGTAAATAATTTGCATAAGTTTAAAATGCACTATGAATGTGTGGTGCACCTGAATGCATATAAGACTTAGTAGATGTTTATTTATGAAATTCTGGATAGACACGTAGCAATAAGTTGTCGAGATGCAAAAATTAAAAATACAATGTACTATAACACTCTTAAAATTGAAAGAATCATACTTAAATGTTCAGTGTTTATTAATTTTCACTCACAGTATATCGGGGTTTTCATCAATTCAAAGTAACTTCAAAATAACGTACGAATAACAAAATGCATCTATTCTTGTAGTATAAAATAAGAATTTTCTATCATACGATTCATACCATAATATCAATATAATCAACCAGTTTAAAATATTAGTAATGAAATTTAAAAATACATATACAATCACATTTCATAAAATGAGTATTATTAAATCAAAATTTTACTAAACTTGTTCGACTTACTGTAGAATAAATAAACTACCATTTATTCAATGACCGATAAAGATCGATCAAAGAAGGAAAATTTTGAAGTTGGGTCGGAAAATTATAAGATTACCAACATATTTGCATCAATAATTTTCAGTAATGAGTTGATAATTCAATATGAAGTGAAAACAATATGTAGATGATTAATAGGACGACACGATTAAACTTGTCAAAATTAATAAGATCTTAGCAATGAAAGGGTCAGCAGAAAAAATGCACAACTTATCCAGTTGTTCAAGATTAGATGAAGTGAAAGAAAAATATAAGAGTAAAAAATAGTTAACTTCCAAAAATGAGCTTCATATTATCATGCAGGTTAATTACAAACATATACATACATTGTTAATTAATTTATACATAAAAATGCTGAATTAGTCCATATTGGTCATCTGTAAGCAAAGGCAGAATGTCTATAAATAGCGGCAATTCTTGCATTCATTTCTCATCTCATCCTTGAACACTTAACTGCAAATTAAAATGGCTCCGAAAAGCTTGATTCTTATTGGCCTTCTCTTTGCTATAGTCTTTGTCATCTCTTCCGACGTCGTTTCAGCAGCTCGTGGTGTTGCTGAAACTAGTGAGTTCCCTCTTATTTACTTATCTACTACATTTTTCTTTCACAATTAGTGTCTGTTTAAAGTTTAAATTTAATTTGTTCCTATTCATTAGTTTTTTTAAATATTTTTCCTTCATTTCTTCCCAATTTACCCTTACCTTTAATTCGTTAATTATCTCGATCTCAAAATTTCCATATACCATAGCCTACTTTTACATTCAATTGATTGAGTCCTCTCCTCAAAATTAGACACCTACATACTATTTCTTTTCCTCCTATTAGTAATACTTAAATGAAAAAAATATCCTCAGATTTCTTTGCGACTGAATATAGTGGATACTATTAGACAAGTACATGCATACTAATAATAGAAATAAGTGTGTTTAAATTTGATCAGAGGGCGTGGAAGCCGACGGAAACCACCACCGCTGCCACCGCCCTCACTGCAGTACTGAGGAGGAAAACGATCATGAAAAAGAAGAAGAAGACGGGCATCACATGCAGGAGCATGAGCATGAGCATGAGCATGAGCATGAGCATGAGCATGAGCATGAGCACCACCACTGCCACCACCCTCCTTGCTAATTATAATACTATTACGTACGTACTAGTCTTTATATTAATTGTTGTATGATTGTAATTGTGTCCAAATAAGGCGTCTACAGCCACTGTATAACAACTCAAGCATACATGTCTTGAGTACTTATTTCTATAATTTCTCATTTTCTGCCTTTGTGATTGTAATAGTATGCATAATGCATGTGTGTTGCTGTTGTAAGTGTGTCTGCGGATTTGATTTTAGTAAAACCTTGCTACTTTCCTGTTATAGTTTTACTCTACTCTTTTTAATACGAGCTACTTTCCTGTCAAATATATATATTGCTGATTAATAGATTATATATAAGATGATAATCAAAATACATTCAATGCCAACTCTTTTGCAATATCATCCCACACAATCTATAAATATTTAATAACAAAACATTGTCGTTACATTTTAAAAAATATTAACAAAAGTGGTACAACTTAAATGTTGAGCTAATTTTGTTTCCTTGCAGGTGAGATGTTCAAGGTCCAATCTCTTATATTTACAACACACACACACACACACACATATATATATATATATATATATAAGTTTTAGTTTGAGTAATTTTAAAATGTTATTATTTTTGAACTATATCTATTTATACATACATAATAATAAAATAATATACCAAAAATAGAAATAAAAAATTACAACAAAAAAAATTATTATAAATTTATCATAAAATTTTAAAGTTATATATTAATGATTAATAATATAAATAATTTTGTACCTAATACAAATACATTAAAAAAATATTAATTACTCCCTCCGTCTCTTTTTAGATGACTCATTTGACTTTGACATAAAACTAATGGAGGCGTTGTTCTTTAATATTTGAAGGAAATAAAGTAACTTTATGATGAAAATATTTTTTTTCATTTAAAATAATTAAAAAGATTAATTGTTAAATTTAATACATATCCCTATTAACATTTTTTTTATAGATGGTTAAAATTGTATACAAGATATAAGAGATATTTTTTGTCCCATAACTTTTATATAATTCAGTTTTGATCCCGAAATACTTAATTATCCAATTTTGATCCCATAATTATTTCGATTGTCCAATTTTGATCCAATTTAGTCAAATGTGAGATGTACAAGGTCCTCTACTTTGAATGTGAGATGTACAAGGTCCAACCTCTCATATTTGTTGAATACCAAAATTTACGGAACAAGATTTATAATGTGGCTATGTGATTTGGTACTACAAAGAAGTATTTATGAGAGTGCTGGTGCAATCAAAGAAGAACATAACGAATGTTCTTCATTGAATGACAATGATGAGAATTAAAAGCTTGGAAATAAGTGCGAGAAATAAAAGCAAGAAGATTTGGGCCAAGGTGGCCTCTTTTTGTTGGTTGATAAAGCCTTGTATTCAATGTGGAATTTTTCCGACCGTATTATGAGTCTTAAACGCTCATATTTAAAGTACAAGATGATCAGCTTGTCTCACTCGCATTCCAAGGCGAGCTCGACCAAGCATTTAATGTGAATCAACTACATTGCACTCTAAGCTGGACTTTAAATTCTAGTTACGCTTAGCTAGACACGCTTCATCGTTCTGGGTGGATCTAAAGTGACATTTTGCAGGTGATATGGAGATCTGCGCCTAAAATTTTCCCTTTGAGTCTGCAGCTGACCGGCTGTAGACCAACAATTCCTTCAGAGGATTCACGGCCATATTGGGGATGATTCTCTGATCTTGGCTGTTGATGTGTTCAGTTAGCCAAAATCAGACCTTGGTACTTGGAAAATCATTGACATATCTTTCGCACTATCTCATCTACAACTTCTTGATCACAATTCCATCCAATTGACTAAGTATGGCTCTGGTTCTTCATATACTTGAGGCACACTTTTCTTCAAGTAGGGGCGAGTTGGGTGAGTTTGCCAAGACATTGGGCGAACTCGCCCAATCATGCATCATGAGACGACGAGTTTACCAAGCATTGGGCGAACTTGCACATTCATGGAATCACGGGCGACTTAGATTTGGGAATGGGTGAAATGCCCTTCGGTGAGTTGGGCGACCTGGGCGATTTCGTCAGGCATTGAGCGAACTCGCCCCATTTCTTTTGATAGATGGGCGAGTTGGGCGAGTTCTCCCTCTTTTGGGGAAACTCACCCAAATCTCAGAGTTGAACTCGCCCCATTTCTTATAGATGGGTGAGTTGGGTGAGTTCGCCCTCTTCTGGGGCAACTCGCCCAAATCTTATTGTTGGAGGTTAGTTGGGCCGCAATTCAGAATTCATGAGCCCAAATAATAAGGCACACAACAATATTTACAATATATATATACATATATTAATTTTATGGAATTTAAATAAAAAATGTCCCATAACTTTCCACCTTTATTAAAATGGTCCCATATATATCAACTTTTTCAATTTAGACCCATATGTATTCAATTTGATCCGATTTAGTCTCATATGTATTCAATTTGATCTGATTTAGTCCCAAATCGCTGGAGACCGGTCAAACTAGCCAAAAATGACGTCGTTTTTGGGGCGTATGATACACGCACCCCTAATTCCGAACGAAAAATGCTGAGTGGCATCGAATTGGACATGTGGCGTGCTACGTGGGTAATAAATTGAATAAAATAAACTGAAAATCAAATTAAAAATTACAACTCATTATAAAACAATTTAAAAAGTCAGAATTAAAATAAATTAAATTTCCAAATTTATTTTTAAATAAAAAAAATTAATTACTCCCTCCGTCTCTTTTTAGATGACTCATTTGACTTTGACATAAAATTAATATATGGAGGACTTGTTCATTAACATTTGAAGCAAATAAAGTAACTTTATGATATATAAAAGTGTTCTAGTCAATTTAAGTGAATGAGACAAAAAAAATAAAATTCTTTTGTATATAATTATTAGTGACATGAGATGTAAATTTTTGATGTTTGTAGCGAAATATTTTGAAATGGTAAATCAATTACTTTATTTCTATTTTGGTATGTAAAATAAAGATTTTAAATTTTGAGCAATATAAATAAATAGCTAGGGAGTACTGTATATAAATGTATAATTTATATAATTATATTTATAATTATTTTACATGATATGAGATTTAAATTTATTAGTCTAAAAATTATAAATTAGTTGTATGTACTATTGACATTAGAGTTAATAATTAATCGAATTATTTTAAATTAAATTATTAGTTGAATTAAAAAACAACACTAAGTTGGTTTTGATAAAGCTAGGTACTCACGTTGTATACTAAAATGCTAATCGGGACCAACACTTGACATGTTGATTCTGGTAAT
Source organism: Stenogyne calaminthoides (assembly GCA_037126765.1). Classification (NCBI taxonomy): domain Eukaryota; kingdom Viridiplantae; phylum Streptophyta; class Magnoliopsida; order Lamiales; family Lamiaceae; genus Stenogyne; species Stenogyne calaminthoides. The sequence continues at coordinate 1,636,230 of JBBCBC010000032.1, forward strand.
AACGCCAACTCCATAAGATAGAAAACTCTCTTTCAAGTTTGAGAGAAGACAATTTTGACAATGGTATCTTATAATGATGTGACCATTTAAAAGAATTAGAGACAATTACTTAAAAACTTTGGAATTTCTTAAGGAGCCAATTTACTATAATGGAGAATTATATATTGTCATGTCTTTCAAGTTTGAGAGAAGACAATTTTGACAATGGTATCTTATAATGATGTGACCATTTAAAAGAATTAGAGACAATTACTTAAAAACTTTGGAATTTCTTAAGGAGCCAATTTACTATAATGGAGAATTATATATTGTCATGTCCGGTTTGAAAATCTTGATATACGATCGGATACATGTGACAATCAACGTGATTTATGAGAAAATAATTCAAAATTGTAAGCAAAAATAATACCTTTCGAACTTGCATTTAACTATAGGTGTGCTCTCGTCAGCACCCAAAAATAAATTAAATCCTTAACCGATCCACTAGAATGTAGTAGGATAAGTAATGGTCGATCCTCAGGGAAAGTGAAAATAATTATTACATTATTTGTATGAATTTAAAGAGGCGAACAAAGGGGGGTTTTGGATGTAGTGAGAGTTACTAAATAATTAAATACTGAATAAATAATAAATAATCGAATTTAAATGGTAAAATGCTTCCAATTCACAGTTCATTCATCCCTTTTATTTTGACTATTCTAATTAAAAGTATCGTTTGCTCAACCTTACTATCAAACTAATGACCCTCAATAAACATCAAGCTCTGTTTATCGGTTTTGTTGGGAGATGAATTTAATAAAGATATAATTTTGATTAGATCCCAAAACCCCTGAGTATAACATGTTCAGGATAATCTTGATAGTTGAGTCAGGATTCAGTTTTAGAGTATTCAGGATGTTATCTGCAAAATGTATAGTCAGCAGATATAGATAAGGTTAGATTCTGAAGATTCTGAAGACTCAGTAAAGTTTCTGAAGAAACTGAAGTTTCTGAAGTTTCAGTATGAAACTGAGTAACTGAAGACTCAATGAGAAACTGAGATATTGAAGACTCAGTGAGAAACTGAGATACTGAAGACTCAGCATTAAGATTAAGTACATCAGTTAGTATATCTGTGAAGACTCGTAAGACTCAAGACACCGTAAGATGAGACCAAGAATATCAAGGCACGATGAATTATCAAGACTCGATAATGTACTAAATGCTCAAGATAAACCTCAATGTTCCGAGGCAATCAAAAATATCTATCTCGAAGATGCAATCTTTTTTTTTTTGAAACGCGACTTCCCAGAAAAATAGATATTGTCCAAGACATTCCCATGCAGACAAAAGGAACTAAGACAAAGTGTTGTTAAGGTTATATCACTCAGAGATAGTAACCAAAAAGAGCCGTTATGTGTCTACCTTTAACTGGAGACAAAAGTCAAAAAGAAGAAGACAACATCAGACATTATCGACAATCGACAAATGACAAAATTTGAAAAAGATGTCGAAGTACTAAAGTTCCAGAACGCAAAAAGTGATGACCGGCTACATGAAAGGCTATTGCCTAAAACGTGTTAGGGAGTGTCAAACCCTAAATATAGCCGTTTCTCACACACCATAAGAGGAAACTCACGAAGCTATTTCTTCCAACGGATAGTTTTTCAAGAGTGACCTTGGTGTATGCCTATAAATACTTGTGACCCTCTACATTGTAAGGTTACGGGAAATTTGTAAGCAACTCAAGAGCTCAAACTTATTCTCGCAAGTTGAAGCACTCGAAAACCCAAGAATTTCCCAAGTGCTTTAAATCGAAGAGAGCTCATTCCACTAAGCCTAGCTTGATAAGATATATCCAAAGCTTAGTCGAGATATCCTAGCCTTTGCATTGATCTTTTTTGTAAAGGATATCTAACCCTAGTTGGAAACCAACCAAGAAACCCCAAACCCTTTGTAAGGTAGTTTGAGTGTGATTGTTGGTGAGATTGGAGTTGTAAAGAGTTAGTAAACTACATTGAGGTAGTCAGAAAGCTCTAGAGAAGAAGTGAGTAAACTATCTTGGATAGTCAGAAATCTTGTGTGTGTTTTGAGTTAGTAAACTACAGAGGTAGTCAGAAAGCTCAAAATAGAAAGGTTAGTAAACTACAGAGGTAGTCAGAAAACCTTAGGAGGTGATTAGTGAATTTCTCTGAAAGATCAGAGAGAGTGGACGTAGGAGCTTGAGTCTCTGAACCACTATAAATTGTTGTGTTCTTTGCTTTCTGTTTTGCTTGATTTATCTGTTGCATTACTTTGAATTGAAAGCATATTTTCACTGATATTCAGTTGGAATCAATCCATTGAAGTTGCATATAATTGAATCACAGCCTAATCACTATTCCATAAAAAGGAAGGTTTTCAGCAAAAGCATTAAAACGAGTATAAACTTAGGGCCAACCATTCCGCACATCTGAGTAGCTAGAACAGATAGTTACCAAACTAAACTTACTCATCTGAGGGTTCAGTAAGTTAGTTATCTGATCCAAGCAGCTCAGGATCTCTGAAAACTCAGGACTCAGTTGGGATTATCTGATGTATCTGAAAGCAGCTCAGGATCACTTTCTCAGATAGACTTTGACTCAGAGCGATTTGTGCTTCTCAGGACCAAATCATCAGGACAACCTGACCCAAGCTGACCTCAGTAAAAGAAAAAGTTTTAAAAACACTGAACACGTGTATTCCCCCCCATACACGTGTAAGACTTCGTTTTGCAGGACCAACAAGTGGTATCAGAGCAGGAGTTCAAAAGACCACTGAGTGATCACCTGAACTGATCTATTTTTTAAAACCTGTCTCTGATCTGATACCAACAAGTGGTATCAGAGCAGTGGTTCAACTTGACCACCTGCTTTGTTGACCAAAGTCTTATTTTGCTAACATACTTGTGGTCTATCTGAACAGATCTTATTTCTTTGAATTCTTAAAAAGCCTTGAAATAAAATGTCTTCTAAGAAACCATGTTCTCGATGAGAACTATGATTTATGGAGATTGAGAATGCAGGCTCACCTGTATTCTAAACATGAACGTATGTGGAGAGTGGTCTCTGAAGGGCCTTTCCAATTTACTGTGGTGAATCCCAAAGGAACAAAAAATGAGAGAAACGATCCCAGGATAGAATTTCCTAAGTTTGATGACCAACTGACTCCTGAGGAGAGGAAGTTAGTCAATCTAGACTATATTGCTAAAGACACACTATACAGTACAATTGATGATGGTGTGATGGGAATGATTTCTCACTGTAATACTGCAAAAGAAATTTGGGATACACTAGCTGTAATGTGCCAAGGCACAGATCATATCAAGGAAAACAAACTTTCAGTTGCCATTGGAAAGTTTGATAGTTTCGAAATGGAAGATGGTGAATCCATAGACAAATTGGAAGTCAGATTCACTAGTATTATGAATGATCTGAATGCACTTGGAAAGAGATATCCACAAAGAGAAGTAACATTGAAAATTCTTAGAGGTCTTTCTAAGAAATGGGATATTCATGCAGTGGTGATTGAAAACACCAAAAACATTAATTCAATGCCGTATCAACAAGTCTTCTCTGAGCTGAAGGCCTATGAGTTCGTAATTGATAAGAAATCTAAAAAGGCTGACAGCAAAGACGATTCATCATCTAGTAAAAATGTGGCTTTCAAAGCTAAAGATAAAACCTGTAAAACTAGAGAGTCTGAGAACTCCCTTGCTAAAAATCAGGATGAGCTTGAGGATAAGCTAACACTGATGGAAAGAAGGTTTGAAAGACTTAATAGTCGATATGGAAAATACAAAAACTATTACAGGAATCACAGGTACCAGAAGAAACCTGAGGACAAATCAACTGAGAAGAGAAAGGACCTGAAAGCTGAAGGATCTTCATCCAGAAAGAAGGACTCCAAGTCTAAAGAAGAAAGTGATCAGGATGATGATGCCAACAGATGCTACAATTGCCAAAAGAAAGGTCACTTCCAGTATGATTGTCCAGATCTAAGTGCTAAGGAGAGAAGAGAAAGACAAGCTAAAAGAGACAAGAAGTTCTCTAGCAAAAAGGCCATGGTTGCAGAAGAAGAACATTCTGAGGAAGGATCTAGCTCTTCAGATGAAATATTCTCAGACAGTGAAAGTGATGACATCTGTCTAATGGCTGTTGAGGAGGTAAACTCTTCTTTCTCTGTTGTTGCTCCTACACTAGCACAAGAGTTATCAAGTTCCACTGTTAACAATCATTTTGACCTGATGGATTCTTTTGAGAGTCTAATGAAGGACTATGCTGTTTTACAAGAACTGCTAAATGAAACTCAAGAGCAGAACAAAGAACTGAAGGCTGAAATCTTAAATGGAAAGACTCTAGCAATACTGAAATCACTTCTCAATTAATGGGAGCTACTGATGAACTGGATGTTCTGAAAGTACAACTCTCAGAAAAGGAGAAGTTGATAGTGACCTTAACTGAAAAGCTAGAGAAATCCACTGAAGAGATTCAGCTGATCAGAACTGAGTTCAATGACCTCTCTGAGAAGCATGAAACTCTACAAAAATGTGAGGATAGTGCGCAGAAGAAGCTAACTCTATTGAATACTGAATCTAAAGTAATAGATGAAATTCAGAGTTATTAGAGATCTGCCACTATAAAATCTGGATTGGGATACATTCAAGGGGAAACCTCACAAAGTCATCTGAATGCTGCATCAAGTAGCAAGAAGACAATCTTTGTAAAACCAGTGGCACCTACACTTCAAACTGAAGAAATGCCCAAGGTGTTAGACAAGGGAAAATGACCTATGGTTCCAGTAAAACTGAATGATCAGGTAAGAAAGCCCAAACCTTAGGTGAAGGCTAGAAAACCTGAGCACTAAGTTGGAAAATTTCGGGCAAGTACTTCGAAGCCTCAGGCTAAGAATGCAAACCTGAAAGGATCTACACTGAACCAGCAGAGGAATCTTCAGAAGAGAAACACTCAGCAGAGACATTCTCAACTGAAGAGACCAAGTCCTCAGTATACTGAAAGACCTAAATTTCAGTATAGGCAACCTGAGCCCCACTTGCCTAAGGGTAAAGGTTACCTGAACCCGAGTCAACAAAGATTCAGACCAGATGCACAGAAGCCAAAGCAATGGAACAAAAGGCCTGAACCAAAGAAAAATTCTAAGGCTCATGTTCATGCTAAGGCTAACACTCATACACAGGATACTGCTGAGGCACCCAGAGTAGTAAATGTGTATGTAGATGTTTATGGAAGACATATCAGCCACTCTAAAGTGATTAGAGTTGTCAGGCAGATTTGGATTCCGAAAGGTACAACTAACCTTGTAGGACCCTACACCAATTGGGTACCTAATAATTGATCTGTTTTTCAGGAGGAAAATAAAGGCACTAAGCTGATTAAAGATCACATAGAACTGATGAGTAGAAATGAAATGGCCCCTGTTGTATGGTATCTTGACAGTGGATGCTCAAGACATATGCCAGGATTCAAGAAGATACTCAGTGACTATGTTGAACAAAGAGGCCCTCAGATCACATTTGGAGATAACTCCAAGAGACAGACTGAAGGATATGGAACTCTAGAAATCGACTCAGTTCATATCCATGGTGTTTCATATGTATCTGGATTGAAGCATAACTTGCTTTCAATAAGCCAATTCTGTGATAAGGGTTTTAATGTTGAGTTCTCAAAGAACTTATGTTATGTGAAAGATGATATTTCACAGAAAATATTACTGACTGGTACTAGAAAAGGAAATATGTATCTTGCTGATTGGAGTTCAACTCCTAAAGATACATGTTTGGTTGCAAAAAGTTCCACAGATACCAGTTGGTTATGGCATAAAAGAATGAATCACCTGAATTTCAAAACCCTGAATAAACTTGCAAGATTAGCTCTTGTGAGAGGGTTGCCTAATGAAGTGTTCAGTAAGGAACATGTTTGTGATGCGTGCCAAAAAGGAAAACAAAAATTAGAGCATCATTTAAAAGCAAAGTAGATGTTTCTCTTGAAAAGAATACTTCGATTGTTGCATATGGATCTTTTTGGTCCAATAACACCAAAGGAGCACTAATGGCGGAAATATACACTCGTAGTAGTTGATGACTACTCAAGATATACTTGGGTCATATTCTTACTCAGTAAGAAAGAGACTCAGATAAAGCTGCCAGAATTCTTGAAAAGGCTCAGTATTGAGAAAAATCTGAGTGTGGTCAAAATCGAGATCGACAAAGGAACCAATTTATAAACCATATTATATCTGATTATTGTGCAGCAAATGGAATTACTCATGAAACATCACCGCAAGGACCCCTCAACAAAATGGTGTTCTTTGAAAGAAGGATCGGGACTCTAAAAAAGAAGTTCGAAGGACAATGATAAATTTGGTGATATTCCTAAAAGATTTTGAAATTTGAAATTTGTCAATCTTGCATGCTATTCTCAAAACAGATCCATGCTGACCAAGAGTCAAGGCAAAACACCCTACGAGCTTTGGAATGAAAGGAAGCCTCTTGTTTCTTTCTTTCGTGTGTTTGGTTGCAAGTGCTTCATACACAATAATGGTAAAGATCAATTGAAAACATTTGATAGCAAAGCTGATGAAGGAATATTCTTAGGATATTCTGAAATCAGTAAAGCTTTCAGAGTTTACAACTGTAGGACTCTTATTGTGGAGGAAACACCTCATGTTGTTTTTGATGAATCTACTTGTGTTCAGAAGAAACAGGAACATGATTCAGGAGAACTAACCAAGAAAATCACCAGATTAAGCCTGAAAAGGAATGACAAATCATCCAGTGAACCTGAAAAGAAGAAGTCAGTCATCTTTTTTAAATGGAGTGACTCAGACTCAGACAAAGAAGTTCAGGATGGAACTCAGGATGGTGAGACTCAGGATAGAAATTCTCCACTGAAGGAAAGCCAACACACTGAAGCTGACCAATCAAATCAGCAGACACCGTTCGGACTCGGTATGTGATGCCAATGAAGATGTGGTCCTTCTTTGAGGCAAATTCTGAATCTATCAACCAAAGGGGAACAAATGTCTCGACACATTTTATTCAATAGAATTTCCCCGAGGAAGATGATTCCCTTTCTCCTTCTCATTGTTCCTGAGTTTAATGAACTAACTGAACCTAACATTTCAAATGTTGAGGATACTATTGAAGGGGGAACATCTAGAAGAAGATGGTTAGATAGTCATCCTACAAGTCAGATTGTGGGTAATCTAACTGAAGGTGTCAAAACAAGAAGGTTCCATGGTGAAAGTGCACTATTCTGCTGCTTCCTATCAGAGAAAGAGCCTACTGAGATTGATGAAGCTCTACAAGATTCTTTTTGGATTACTGCTATGCAAGAAGAGCTGAATCAATTCTCAAGGAATGAAGTATGGGAGCTAGTGGATAGACCTGAAAGGCACAATGTTATTGGAACCAAGTGTGTATTCAAGAATAAAAGAGATGAAAACAACAACATTGTAAGAAACAAGTCAAGACTAGTTACACAAGGGTATTCCCAAGAAGAAGGCTTGGATTATGATGAAACCTTTGCACCAGTTGCAAGACTAGAAGCCATCAGATTGTTTCTTGCATATGCTGCCCACATGAAGTTCACAGTCTATCAAATGGATGTGAAAAGTGCATTTCTGAACGGTGTGCTTAAGGAAGAGGTTTATGTAGAACAACCTCCTGGTTTCAGACAGAATGATCAAGTTTACAGGCTCAGAAAAGCCTTGTATGGTCTTAAACAAGCACCCAGAGCATGGTATGATACTCTTTCTCAGTTTCTTACTGACCATGGTTTTGTCAAAGGAACTGTTGATAGAACTCTGTTCAGGATAGAAGATGGGGAAGATATCTTACTAGTTCAGATATATGTTGATGACATCATTTTTGGATCTACAAACCATCAGCTGTGTGAAAAGTTTTCAACATCGATGAAAGGCAAGTTTGAGATGTCAACGATGGGGGAGATGAATTTCTTTCTAGGTCTTCAAGTGAAACAATCAAAGGAAGGAATCTTCATCAACCAAGCAAAGTACACCAGAGATCTAATTGTCAAGTATGGTGTACAGAATTGCAATGCAGTTAGGATTCCCATGAATACTAACTACAAGATGGATCCTGATTCTGAAGGCAAATCAGTAAGTCATACTGATTATAGAGGAATCATTGGATCATTGCTCTATCTCACAGCAAGTAGGCCAGATATAACATTTGCTGTTGGGATATGTGCAAGATACCAAGCTAATCCTAAGGCTAGTCACATGGAGGCTGCCAAAAAGATACTGAAGTATCTTAAGGGCACAGTGAATAGAGGATTGTGGTATCCAGCTGATGATAACCTTGAATTAACTGGTTACTCAGATGCTGATTATGGAGGTTGTAGAATTGACATGAAGTCCACTACAGGAACTTGTCAATTTCTTGGAAGTAAGCTGATATCTTGGTTTTCGAAGAAACAGACCTCAGTAGCAACCAGTACTACTGAAGCTGAATACATGGCTGCAGGAAGCTGCTGTGCTCAGATTCTTTGGCTCAGACAACAATTAAGGGATTATAAAGTTGTAGCCAATGAAGTACCAATATTTTGTGATAATAATAGTGCCATTGCTATTTCACAAAATCCGGTATTGCACACCAGAGGCAAGCATGTGGATATCAGACATCACTTCATCAGAGACCATGTCGAGAAAAAGGACATCAGGATGGAGAAAATTCATACTGATAAGCAGATAGCTGATATCTTGACTAAACCTTTGGCTGAATCAAGATTTCAGGAACTATCAGTTGAATTAGGAATGTTGGATCTAGGTGTATAGAGTAAATCTGAAAAATTGAAGGTTTTCAGATGCATGAAGTTTTCTCAGGATTCTACTGAGAAACTCAGGATGAAATTGGAAATACTGAACTGAGTCTTGAAGAAACTCAGGTTTACTGAAGGACAATACTCAGTATCATACTGACATTTTATCAAGGTCAATACTCAGTAAGACTGATAGAGGGAAATTAGTCTGAAGAAGTAATGACTCATGCGACTCATTTATTGCTTAAGTGAAACTCAGTAATCATTTGCAATAAATACAAAACACCTGAAGAATGTTTTTGGGCGGGATATTTTGAAATTCCAAGGAAGGTCAATAGTCATTAAATGCTCTGTTACTTTTAATCACCAATGAGGTTATTTTGGCGGCTTACTTTTCGGAAGATCGTCCTTTCGCATACCCGATTAATCGTGGATTAATCTTAACCGTTGTTTTTCACCAAACCGGTACGACTTCCCACGATCTCGAACTATATATTCTCTTGGAAGCCATTCAAGCTAATTCTATTGAACCCTCATTCCCAAAAATCACTCTGCAAATAAAACCCCTTTGCCCAGAAAATCTTCATCGCTCGAAACCCTAACCTTCAAATCTCCAAAATGACTCTTTCTGAATTCGACAGATTGGCCAAAACCAATAAGCCATGGTATGAGTACGTGGTTTCTCTGGAGAGTACTTCCAACGCCAAACATGAAGAAGAGGCGCTTCATTTGATTCGGTTGGCAAAACTGACGAACCTCGTCGCAAACCGACCGGAGGCGGAGTATTCTCGAGAGGTAATAGAGTTCATCTCTAATATGAAAATAGATGAGGTGATAATATTGAATCCAAGATTTATGTTTCGCATTTAGAGCATACATCGAAGTATATAGATTTTGTTCGGGAGCTGTACATAGTCCCTAAAAATCTAAACGATGTTTTTGAGTTGTGCGATAGGGGAGATGATCCCACTTTGTATATGTTAGGTCGAGAGCAAGAGTATCTTGATGGGATTACTGAGAAACCTGTTAAATTTGAGGCGACCTTACATAAACGACATTTGAAGCCAAAATACAGAGTGTTGATGGATATTGTGAGTAAGTGCATAATGAGTAGATCGGGGAGCTTTGAGCAGATTAGCACTCCCAAACTCCGATTAATGGCGGCGATAGAGGACTCACCCACCAAGAATTTCAACTGGCTGAAGTATCTGATCAAGGTGGTGAGTGAGCAAGCCAAAGTCATAAAAAATAAGGATAACTCAATATCGATCAAAGGCAGGATACTCCATGCCACCAAAATAGCCTTTATTTTGGAGATGTGCCGAGAGGAGGAGGATATCTTTGCCAACACTACTCCATTCCCTAAGTCCAAGGTGATGTTCAAGCCTATTGCTGCAAAAAGGACTATCAAAGGGAAGAAAGAGAAAAAGGTGGATTCACCTATTGCTGCTGCTACTGAAGAAACCCAACAAACCAGGGGGAAGGTTTTGTTGGAAGCCAAGAAGGAGCAGGGTGAAAAATTGAAGAAGCAAAAGACCCTTGCTCCAAAGCGCAAAAGAATGGTGGTTCTCACTGATGATGATGATGAGGAGAGTGAATCTGAGGAGATACAACCTGAGAGCCAAGAAGCTCAGAAATCGCCTTTGTAAGTGCTGGCTCAGGTTATCTCAAAGGCACAGGAGCAAATTGAGGAGCAAGTCTTCTCTGAGGTTCTTGAGACATCATTAAGCTCTGACAAGTTCTCTCAAGAAATATTCCAAGGACCTCAGACCTCAGAGCAAGAACAGAGTCATACTGAGGAAGCACCTGCTCAGACTTCAGAAGCTGCTCAGATTCCTGCTGAGGAAGAACCTGATCAGACTTCAGAGCAAGTTCAGACTCCTTCAGAGGAAATGCCTGCTCAGACTGCGGATCAAGCTCAGAGTCATACTGAGGAAGCACCAGCTCAGACCTCAGAACCAGTTCAGATTCAGACTGAGGAGCTTCCTGCTCAAACCTCAGATATTGCTGACCATCTGGAGCAGATGAATATTGATGAGCTCCTGAATGATCTTTTATTCAATCTTTCAGCAGATCTTTCTACTGAACCTGAGAGCCCGATGTTCAAGAAGGGTGAAGCTGAAGAGACCGAATGGCGAAGCAAGGGGGAATGGTTCATCCTTGACCGCTACCCTGAGCTTAGCTCATTCCCTGACCTCCAAGACATCTTCTTCAGATTGAGGTCAACTGTCTATATCCTAAACCAGACTCTTCCGGAGATGCTCAACATTGCTTCATTCAGAGGCGAAGATTGGTGGAACGAGGAAACAACTTTTCTGACTGAATTCTCAGGATTCAGGAAAACCAAGCTCAGAATGAAACCGTCTGATTTTGATGAGTTGGTTAAGAAGAAAGTTGCTGAGAGGAAGGATACTGAAGTTGGTGCCCTGAGCTCCAAAGACAAATCTCAGGATGGGGACCAACAAGGGGATGATGAGAGTCAAGCTCAGATGGACACCCAAGCTCAGGGTGAATCCCAGACTCAGACTGAGTCTGAAGCCCCAGTACAGACTGAAGCTCAGGTTCAGACTGAGACTCAGGCTGAACAGCCAGCTCAGGAGGAACAACAGATCAGATATGCTCCTGAGATTGATCTCCCCCCTGTGATGGAGAAGTTGGAGAAGGTTGAGCCAATCCTGAACAAAGTTGCTCAGATGGAGGAGGTATTGGTCAACCAAAGTCAGAAGATAGAAAGCTTGAGTTCTTCTTCAGACCTGTTGCAGCTTCAGAGCTCTCTGACTGAAAAGCTGACCTCCATGGAAGGAAAGTTAGAAGAGAAAATGGAGGGGGTCAAAGCTGAGCTAAATACAGAGCTGAAGCAGAAGAATCAGGAACATACTAAAATTCTTGAAGCAAAATTGGTAGAGAAGAATGAGATGCTTGTGAAGAATGCTGTTGAGGAAATGAGTTCATTGCTCATGGCCAAGATGACAGACATGTTCAAGGAAGCTCTCTCTAGCCAATTTGCTCACATGTCTGAAGAATTCTCAGTGGAGAAGAACCACCTTAGAAGGCTCGAAGAGGAGCCAGATCAGTTGGCAGGGGAGGTGCGGAGTGTCAGTAAAGAACAATATCATATGGACACAGCACTCTCCAGGCTTCTGCCAAAGTATGGTTCCAAGAAGGGGGAAAGACCCGGAGCTGATCTCAGAAAGTTATTGGATCATACTTTGAAAGGCAAGATTGTCAAGGAAGCTGAAAAGAAAATCATTGCCGAAGCCATGAAGGAAATCGAGGCCACTAAAAAGCTAAAATTTAAGAAGGTGGAGAAGCCAGTCTACACTCAGGTTTCAGAGGAAACAATGCAAGAAGTTGCTGCAGAGAAACTGAGTGGTGGAGGAAGAATTGGAACAAGCCAAGCTGGAGCTGATTTGCCCATTAAAAGAAAGGCTATGGTGGTTGAGGAGCCTGAGGGCAAAAGAGCTAAGGCTTCTAAGCCAATTCAGAGGAAGCTGATCCTGGATATTGAAGAATCTGAGGAAGTGCCCCAGAAGAAGGTCTTCAATACCAGAAGTTCTCTGAAAACACTCCAACTTGAGCAAGCTAAAAAGACTGTTGCTTCTATTTCTGGTGTACCCGTAATCAGAAAGAAGATGGAAGAAGAGCAGAAGAGAATGAGTGGTTTCAAAAGGTTCACAAGCAAGAGGAGAGGGAACACAAAAGCACAGAAATGGCCGCATGTTGACAAATGGATGCCAATCCAGCTCAACGATGCATGGGAAGAAATCAAGAGAACTTTCTGGTTCTACTATGATGTGCTCAGAGAATGGAGAGGGGAGAGCTCAAATTCAAATGAGGCTTTCATTGACTATCTCCTGACCTTCTATTCTAAGTATCTTCAAGGTTGGATAAATCTTGGATATGAAGGAAAGGTGCAGATAACCACCCCTGGTCCATACTCGTACCCTCCTCCCAGGCTGGAGAATGGCTGTGTGAATGAGAAAGCCATTGCTCAAGAAATTTCTCAGTACGCCATTCAGTTGGGCCTGACAGGGAACAATCCTGATATCATCAAAGAAAGAGATGCGCTGAAAAGAAGATATTATGGAATGTTCAACCTTGAAGTCCCTGCTGATGAGGTGGAAAATCAGAACTGAAGAGCCCGAGCAGAAGAGCAAAAGAAGACCGAAGATGAAGACTCAGAAGATTCATGTAATCCTTTATCTTTTTGTCTTTTTGATTTTGTTAGATAAGATTCATTGTAACTTGTAACTGTCTACCTATCATCAATGAAATCTTATCATTTATGCTCAAAAGATAATATCTCATTATCTTAATTTACATGTTTTACTTTTGATATGCCTGAATGTTGTCTCTGAGATTAATTGTTGAGAGATTAATTGGTTGGTGATGAATCCTTTGAGAGATTCGTTACTGAATAAATTGTTGGGAGATTAATTGTTGGGAGACTCATTATGTATGGAAATTGTTGGAGATAAACCAATCTTGTAATAGGATAAAGTGAAACCCGAGTATAGGTTAAGTGCTTTGTAACAAGATAGGTTTTGGCATCATCAAAAAGGGGGAAATTGTTGGGAGATGAATTTAATAAAGATATGATTTTGATTAGATCCCAAAACCCCTGAGTATAACATGTTCAGGATAATCTTGATAGTTGAGTCAGGATTCAGTTTTAGAGTATTCAGGATGGTATCTGCAAAATGTATAGTCAGCAAATATAGATCGGGTTAGATTCTGAAGATTACGAAGACTCGAAGAAAGTTTCGAAGAAAAACTGAAGTTTCATATGAAATCAAGTTTCAAAGATGAAAACGAGAAATCAACTTCGATTGAAAATCGAGATATTGAAGACTTCGAGAAAAACGAGATATCAAGACTTCGGCATTAAGATTCATTACATCGGTCCAATATATCTCGAAAAAAATTCAAGACACACGAAGATCAAGAATATCAAGGCAAGATAATCAAGACTTCGATAATGTACTAAATGCTCAGTATAAACCTGAATGTTCCGAGGCACTGAAAATATCTATCTGAAAGATGCAATACTGAGAAGAACGCGACTTCCCAGAAAAATAGATATTGCCCAAGACATTCCCATGCAGACAAAAGGAACTAAGACAAAGTGTTGTTAAGGTTATATCACTCAGAGATAGTAACCAAAAAGAGCCGTTGTGTGTCTACCTTTAACTAGAGACAAAAGTCAAAAAGAAGAAGACAACATTTGTACATTCTTGACAGCGACAAATGACGGGCCCTTTGAAAAAATGTCAGAAGTACTAAAGTTCCAGACTGCAAAAAGTGATGACCGGCTACATGAAAGGCTATTGCCTAAAACGTGTTAGGGAGTGTCAAACCCTAAATATAGCCGTTTCTCACACACCATAAGAGGAAACTCACGAAGCTATTTCTTCCAACGGATAGTTTTTCAAGAGTGACCTTGGTGTATGCCTATAAATACTTGTGACCCTCTACATTGTAAGGTTACGGGAAATTTGTAAGCAACTCAAAAGCTCAAACTTATTCTCGCAAGTTGAAGCACTCGAAAACCCTAGAATTTCCCAAGTGCTTTAAATCGAAGAGAGCTCATTCCACTAAGCCTAGCTTGATAAGATATATCCAAAGCTTAGTCGAGATATCCTAGCCTTTGCATTGATCTTTATTGTAAAGGATATCTCATCCTAGTTGGAAACCAACCAAGAAACCCCAAACCCTTTGTAAGGTAGTTTGAGTGTGATTGTTGGTGAGATTGGAGTTGTAAAGAGTTAGTAAACTACATTAAGGTAGTCAGAAAGCTCTAGAGAAGAAGTGAGTAAATTATCTTGGATAGTCAGAAATCTTGTGTGTGTTTTGAGTTAGTAAACTACAGAGGTAGTCAGAAAGCTCAAAATAGAAAGGTTAGTAAACTACAGAGGTAGGCAGAAAACCTTAGGAGGTGATTAGTGAATTTCTCTGAAAGATCAGAGAGAGTGGACGTAGGAGCTTGAGTCTCTGAACCACTATAAATTGCTGTGTTCTTTGCTTTCTGTTTTGCTTGATTTATCTGTTGCATTACTTTGAATTGAAAGCATATTTTCACTGATATTCAGTTGGAATCAATCCATTGAAGTTGCATATAATTGAATCACAGCCTAATTACTATTCCATAAAAAGGAAGGTTTTCAGCAAAAGCATTAAAACGAGTATAAACTTAGGGCCAACCATTCCGCACATCTGAGTAGCTAGAACAGATAGTTACCAAACTGAACTTACTCATCTGAGGGTTCAATAAGTTAGTTATCTGATCTAAGCAGCTCAGGATCTCTGAAAACTCAGGACTCAGTTTGGATTATCTGAGGTATCTGAAAGCAGCTCAGGATCACTGTCTCAGATAGACTTTGACTCAGAGCGATTTGTGCTTCTCAGGACCAAATCATCAGGACAACCTGACCCAAGCTGACCTCAGTAAAAGAAAAAGTTTTAAAAACACTGAACACGTGTACCCCCCCCATACACGTGTAAGACTCGTTTGCACTGGGACCAACAGGTTTTATCCCTTAATTTTATCCAATTGAAATACACTCTTCAATGAACCTTTTTAGCTGAACAGTCTAGATACGATCTAAATTTAATTTAGTAAAAGCATTAGCCTCTAGGATAAAGGTCAAATAAATTCCCTAATAGAAGAATTTAACTTATATCACCCTAGCAAATTTTACTAGTTGTTACCAATTGTCATACACACACAACAATTACGGATTACGCGATACGAACTAACAGACATATGAGAATAAAATAACCTTGGTGGCCAAACCAAATTAATTATCCTAATATGCAAGAAGTTAAAACAGATGATATAAATAATATGAAAATAACAGTATAACAAACGATATCGAATTAACTAGTAATCATCAAAATACAAGTTTAGAAATCCCTGAAATTGGAATAAAAGGACTTAGCCATCCACAGGCATAACTAAAACACAAAATAATGAGTTCATAGTTCTAGAAAGAAAATACTTCAAACGGTAAAGATGATCTTCTTTCCCGTTGCTTCAAACTCCCAGAATTCTGACCTCGTACGTACGTTCTTCCCTCCCGCTGCTGGCTGCCTCCAATCCTCAGCCCTACTGCTCTTTTTCGTGTGATATTTGGGCTGGAATTAGTGAGAAATCCCGCTGGCCCATCTGGTTTAAGATTTTGGCCCACACCGGGCCCCCCAGTGTGGGCTGCAGTGAGTAAAATTTTACCCAATACTTATTATGGATCTTTGGGCCCTTCTCCAACACTTCTATATCTCCAAAAAGGCCCTAGAAACACCCAAAAACTCAAACAAAAGATCAAGTGGGCTTTTAACTCATCAACGTACATATAAGTGGAAAAACACGCAAACAAGTCACATTAAAATGCAAATAATCACACTCTAAGTAACTTAAATAACGCATTATAATCCACTTATCAAATTCCCCACACTTAAATCTTTGCTAGTCCTCGAGCAAACTCACACCAAAAACACAACGGGAATGTAATGAAGTAGTCATGACTTTTGCTCAGGTCCTCACTACAAAACTAGTGTGACATTAGTGCAAGCAACGACTTGAGTAAACCTGGACTAGATTAAAAAATCCTACAAAAATCCCTGAACTTAAGGACACCAAGTTCTGACATCATCTATGCTCGATCCTCAACCCATGAATCTACCAGGTTCCTCAATGAACCTTCAACTCCCTTTTTTTTCAACTATTCTTCAACTAAGATGATAAATCCTAACAGACTCTGCATCTTGGTGTACTCCCATTTCTTCCTCTATTTCTTTTTTTTTTCTAAGGTCTGCATCACCACTCTACTTGTCGGGTTTTAGCTCTAATTTTATCCGACTTTGAAACGTTCGAACCCCCGAAAGTAGACAGCAGTCTCAGCACCTTTTTTTTTCTTCACACGTGGGACCGTAACTTCACTCCATCGTTAGGTTTTAGCTCGGAATTTCCGAGCCCCTAAAAATGGGCAGCTGTAATCTATGGCCCCTTTATTTGCACAATTTTTCAACTAGACTCCAACCTCCTTCAATCCAGCACAAAATTTTCCAACCTCAGGGGTACACCAACAATGCATCATCCATACAAACCATCAACTTAGACTACTTTATTATGGGGAATCAAAGGCACAAATCAAAACCCAAGCAAATCAACAAGTCAAATCACAACTGTTGGTCCCGGTGCAACGAGTCTTACACGTGTATGGGGGGGAATACACGTGTTCAGTGTTTTTAAAACTTTTCTTCTTGGTCGACTTAATTCGGTTGTCACGATGATTTGGTCTGAAAGCACAAATCGCTCTGAGTCAAAAGTCTCTTCGAGACAATGATCTGAAATTTCTTTCAGATACCTCAGATAATCCAAACTGAGTCCTGAGTTTTCAGAGATCCCGAGTTTCTTGGATCAGATAACTATCTTACTGAACCCTCAGAAGAGTAAGTTAAGTTTGGTAACTATCTGTTCTAGCTACTCAGATGTGTGGAATGGTTGACCCTTAGTTTATACTCGTTTTAAGCTTTTGCTGAAAATCTTCCTTTAATGGAATAGTGATTAGGCTGTGATTCAATTTATATGCAACTTCCAGTGGATTGATTCCAACTGAAATATCAGTGAAAATATGCTTTCAAAACAAAGTAATGCAACAGATAAGTCAAGCAAAACAGAAAGCAAAGAACACAACAAGTTATAGTGGTTCAGAGACTCAAGCTCCTACGTCCACTCTCCCTGATCTCTTCAGAGAAATTCACTAATCACTTCCTAAAGCTTTCTGACTACCTCTGTAGTTTACTAACCTTTCTAATTTTGAGCTTTACGACTACCTCATGGTTTACTAACTCAAAACTCACACAAGCTTCTTACATCCAAGATAGATTACTCACTTCTCCTCTAGAGCTTTCTGACTACCTCAATGTAGTTTACTAACTCTTTACAACTCCAATCTCACCAACAATCACACTCAAACCACCTTACAAAGGGTTTGGGGTTTCTTGGTTGGTTTCCTACTAGGATGAGATATCCTTTACAATAAAGAACAATGCAAAGGCTAGGATATCTCGACTAAGCTTTGGATATATCTTATCAAGCTAGGCTTAGTGGAATGAGCTCTCTTCGATTTAAAGCACTTGGGAAATTCTTGGGTTTTCGAGTGCTTCAACTTGCAATAATAAGTTTGAGCTCTTGAGTTGCTTACAAATTTCCCGTAACCTTTCAATGTAGAAGGTCACAAGTATTTATAGGCATACACCAAGGTCACTCTTGAAAAACTATCCGTTGGAGAGATAACCGTGAGTTTTCTCTTTATGGTGTGTGTGGCTTATATATATTTAGGGTTTGACACTCCCTAACACGTTTTAGGCAATAGCCTTTCATGTAGCCGGTCTTCACTTTTTGCAGTCTGGAACTTAGTACTTCTGACATTTTTTCAGTGACCTGTCGTTGTCAGTGTCAGTATGGTACAATGTTGTCTTCCTCTTTTTGACTTTTGTCTCCAGTTAAAGGTAGACAACTCAACGACTCTTTTTGGTTACAATCTCTGAGTGATATAACCTTAACAACACTTTGTCTTAGTTCCTTTTGTCTGCATTTGAATGTCTTGGGCAATATCTATTTTTCTAAGGAATCGTGATCTTCTCGATGTTGCATCCTTGGATAGATGTTTTCGATTACCTCGGAACATTGAGGTTTATCTTGAGCATTGATTACATGGTGAGTCTTGATAATTCTTGTGCCTTGATATTCTTGATCTTGATTCTTGATCTTGTGTCTTGAGTCTTGAGGTCTTGAGTCTTGGCGACTTTCACGAGTCTTGGCGTCTTGAGTCTTACGAGTCTTGGCGTCTTACGAGTCTTCACGGATATCTTGGTGATATCTTGAGTCTTCATCTTTGAGTCTTGATTCCTCAATTTTATCTGAGTCTTGATATCTCGGTTTTTACTTGAGTCTTGATATCTCGATTTCTGCCCGAGTCTTGATTCTCGGTTTCATCTTGAGTCTTCAATATCTCAGTTTCATACTGAGTCTTCAGTTTCTTCGTTTCATCTTTGAAACTTGGTTTCATCTTGAAACCGGTTTCTTCGAAACTTCTTGAGTTCTTGAAATCTTGAGATCTAACCTTGATCTATATATCTGTTATACATTTTGCAGATAACATCCTGAATACTCTAAAACTGAATCCTGACTCAACTATCAAGATTATCCTGAACATGTCATACTCAAGGGTTTTGGGATCTAATCAAAATCATATCTTTATTAAATTCATCTCCCAACAACAACCATAGATTCGATCATACCTTTATGCTATCCCACAGTTTCACAGAATTCACAGAATTTCCAAATCGGCAAAATTTAATCAAATTTACTCAAGGTTCACTACTAACAAAAACACCACACTACTATCAACAACTCTCAAATCATCATCACGATTCACTTCTCCAACACAGACACATACCAACATGTAAATACAATACTCAAGCCCAAAAATCAGCTCAACAGTAAATACACAAAAAAAATCAGCACAATATCTTGCCTCTCCCCCACACTTAATATATTGCTTGTCCGCAAACAACACAAAATAAATATGCACAAGGAAGAGAGGACAAAATAAGGAAGAGTATCACCAGATAAACTGAAGAATGTAGGAGCTACCAGAAATCCACTGTTCTCATTCACTTCAAGCACGGGAGAGCCTGCAACAAAATTGAGAAAGACACACAACGAAGACAACTATAAGAGAATTAAATAAAAATAAAAATACGACTGCCTCCCGTAGAGCGCTTTTGTTTAACGTCTTTTGGCTCGACGACCAACATCTATTTTTCATGTGATAGGAGTAAAGTAATCCCTTCGATCAAGTGGTAATCTATGGTGACGAACAATACTTTCTCCCATCAAGATCTTTCTTCTCCCTTTAAGCTTACGCTTGTTGGTGCACAAATCCTCGAGAAAGTTTGCATAACTAGGAATCTGGGCCAAGAACTCAAGTAGTGGAATGTCAATTTCCACCTTATGAAAAATATCGAGGATTTGTTTCTCCTCATCCACCTTCAGTGCTCGTTCAAACCTGGAAGAAAAATGTATCACATTAGTATCAATAATTCTAGGAATTGATTTACCAACATGTTTTGCATCCGGTATTGCAGAAAGTTCCACACTGGGGGGGCCAGTGTCATGCTGCCCATGGACTTTTTCTCCTTTTTCATCCATAGCAGCTGAAGGGGCAAGCTTCTCTATATCTTCCAGCTGTTTTCCGTCCCTCAACGTGACAACACTCACCTTTCTTGGATTAATTTCAGGCTGGGATGACAATTT
This sequence comes from Stenogyne calaminthoides, assembly GCA_037126765.1. Taxonomy (NCBI): domain Eukaryota; kingdom Viridiplantae; phylum Streptophyta; class Magnoliopsida; order Lamiales; family Lamiaceae; genus Stenogyne; species Stenogyne calaminthoides. The sequence goes on from JBBCBC010000032.1 coordinate 1,656,348, forward strand.
TCCCCCGATTTGAGCCTCGATTCGGCCAACAGAGGTGGCTAGTTGGCTTATTTGCATCTACAAGTTATTGAACCTCGAGTCGGTGTCATGTTGAAGTTGATTCATGCTCAGGCTAGTTTCGTACACACTCTTCTGAAGTTGTAGAGTGTTGAAAGTAAGTAGTTTGAGCATTTCCTCCATTTATAGCTCAGAGCTCCCCATAAATGTGAGTAACTTAGTCTATGAGGCACCTGAAAAAGAGACATAAACACGTGACACCGAACAATAAAAAAAGAAAAAATGAAAAAAAAAGAACTAAAATGGGCTGCTGAAATTTTGCTGCTATAGTGACACTGGGGGCCAGAGTCAAAATTGCAAAAAATTGTAACGACACACAAAATAAACGAGGGGTTACGGGAGAGAAAAATTAACAACTAAGACACTAAAATACTCGAAAAAAAATAAGCCCCAAAAAATATCACACAAAGAGCACAAAAAATTATTAACACCGTTCCCCGGCAGCGGCGCCAAAATTTAGTGTGCTGTCATCGGCACCCAAAAATAAATTAAATCCTTAACCGATCCACTAGAATGTAGTAGGATAAGTAAGGATCAATCCTCAGGGAACGTGGAAATAATTATTACATTATTTGTATGAATTTAAAGAGGCGAACAAAGGGGGAGTTTTGGATGTAGTGAGAGTTACTAAATAATTAAATACTGCATAAATAATAAATAATCGAATTCAAATTTTAAAAGGCTTCCAATTCACAGTTCATTCATCCCTTGTATTTTGACTATTCTAGTTAAAAGTATCGTTTGCTCAACCTTACTCTCAGACTAATGACCCTCAATAAACAACAAGCTCTGTTTATCGATTTTATCCCTTAATTTTATCCAATTGAAATACGCTCTTCAATGAACCTTTTTTGTTGAACAGTCAAGATACGATCTAAATTTAATTTAGTAAAAGCATTAGCCTCTAGGATAAAGGTCAAATAAATTCCCGAATACGTTAGCTCGATTCGGAAGAATTTAATTTATATCACCCTAGCAAATTTTACTAGTTGTTACCAATTGTCATACACACGCAACAATTACGGATTACGCGATACGAACTAACATGCATATGAGATTAAAATAACCTAGGTGGCCAAACCAAATTAATTATCCAAATATGCAAGAAGTTAAAACAGATGATATAAATAATCTGAGAATAACAGTATAACAAACGATATCGAATTAACTAGTAATCATCAAAATACAAGTTTAGAAATTCCTGATATTGGAATAAAAGGACTTAGCCGTCCATAGGCATAACAAAAACACAAAATAGCGAGTTCATAGTTCTAGAAAGAAAATACATCAAACGGTAAAGATGATCATCTTTCCCGTGTTGGAGAATTAATTACCCGGATCTATTCGTGATGAATATTTAAATACAAATTAAATTCTAACAATTATTACTAGCATGAATTAATCCTATATTAATTCAAATAATAATTCAACAACAGATCATGCATATAAACAGTTCACATAAATCCTACGCATGCGGAATTGCTACGGGTTTACGTGAACTAACCTGTTTGGAATGGCAATGGACTTCGTCGGCACGAACACACCAAAAAGCCTTCCCAACTATTTTCAAGTCCTTGCTCGTCAATCCGGTGGAAGGAAACTCGCGAACAATTAACAAAAGGAAAAATAAATTATTTGTTGCACCACCTTTGTGGATTTCTAATGTTTCCAACACATGGAATTGCACTTGGGGATGAAAGAATCATCCCCTATTTATAGATGAGGGGTTGGTCGAATTTTTGGGGAAAAATAATATGAGAAAATCTTTTCCTTGATCTCCAAGAAATCTTGAATATACCTCATATATTCTTTTCTCCATAATTAAAATATTCCACAAAAATCCCAACTCCTCTTGTTATGGGATATTTCGAAATTTTAAGAAAAAAGAAACCAAGATTTGGATCTTCTTGAATTTATGAGATATACTTGTATTACAAGAATACATATCTTCCATAATATATTTTCAAGAAAATCAAGAAAATCTTTCTTTCCCTTATTCATTCAAAATTTTCGAAAATCTCACAATAAATAACCAAGTGAGAGATTTCTTGAATTTAATGAGATAATCTTGTATTCCAAGAATACTTATCTTCATTCCATAACAAAATTCAAAGAAAATCTTTCTCCCTCTTTTATTTATTATTTTCGAATAAATAGGAAAAATAGGCAACAAAATTTATTTTATTTTTAAACACCTTTTTCAGTTATTGAACTTTATGTTTGGGCTACTTGAGGGGCCTTTAGGAGAATTAAGATTGGACCTTCCAATGGATCTTGAATTATCAATATTGAGCCACAATATTATTCAAGCCCATAAATATTAATTAATCCCACTACATAATTAATATTGCACTATCTATCTTAGCAATCGCATGTGACCAACAATATTGCCCAAGATATAAAGTATTGAATCTCGTTGATTCTCTACCCGTAATAAGTCAAAGCAATAATTACTAACCACACACGATCCTATTTAAGAGACGAAGACTAAGAAATAACGAACCACTGAGGTCCAATTCTTCCTAGTTCATTGCTGAAGAATTCATCCTCCTGTAGGTCCTATTCAGTGCATCAGTCATGCACTAGTGTAATCTCTTGGTCAAGACAAGCCAATCTGAGCCTTACACTTCAACCTTTCACGATAGATTATTCATTTCCATCTAGGTCGTGAATAACATACTTTTAGTTACAAGGGACTGTTAATTTAATCTTCTGTGATCTGGTATCACTAAATTAACTACAATGTAACACATACTATTTATTGAACAGTTATGCAGTAAATATATGTAACATTCAATGATATTTAAAGCATCAGTGATAAATAATTTATTTCAGTAAATAAGACAGAAATTCAGTTTTTGTTCTACAAAGTAAAAACATACTTTCCAGTATAACCCCAACAATCTCCCACTTATACTCAAAGTCTGCTTTTAAGTATACTACAACATGTCTCGTGTAGTTCCTAATGTGTGACATCTAATGTCACCTACACGAACCTAATAATATCTCCCACTTATACTCAAAGCAGATTGGCAACGGTCTTGACACCCATTCCTTCCACATGTCCCTCGAATGTATTACGAGGCGGACCCTTTGTGAATGGATACGCTGGGTTGTCTTCGACGCGATCTTTGCCACCTCTATATCTCCTCTCTTAACGATTTCTCGTATAAGATGGTATTTCCTTTCAATGTGTTTGCTGGCCTTGTGGGCTCTTGGTTCCCTTGAATTTGCAACTGCTCCGGCATTATCACAATAAAATGATGATTGTCTTTGGGCAAATCCGAACTACATCCAAGTCCATTAGGAAGTTCTTGAGCCAAACCGCTTCTTTTCATTTGCCTCATAGCGACTACATATTCGGCTTCCATGGTACAATCTGTGATGCATTTCTGCTTAACGCTTCTCCATGTCATGGCTCCTCCCCTCATTCAAAACACACTACCGGAGGTAGATTTCCTGGAATCTAAGTCTGATTGGAAATCCGAGTCCGTGTAACCGGCGATGGGTATTAGACTATCGGTGATAAACCAACATTCTATCTCGAGTTCTTTTTCGGATACTTGGAATGTTTTTTAAGCGCCATTCAATGCTCTTTTCGGGTTACTTTGATATCTTGCCACCATGCCAACGACAAAGCGGATATCCGGTCTCGTCTGCAAGACATTGCATACATAAAACTTCCGAAAAACCAAGCATAAGGAATGCCTTTCATGTCATCTATCTCCTTTTTTTGTGTCTTAGGGCACATTTCCTTGATAGATGGATTCCATGTCCGAAAAGTCTGAAGCCTTTCTTGGTATCATGCATCTTTGAATCGCTTCAAGACAGTGTCTATGTATGAAGCTTGCGATAAGCCTGTCATCATTTTCTTGCGATCTCGAGTAATCTTGATCCCAAGGATGTGCCCGGCTTCCCCTAAGTCCTTCATATCAAACTGTTTTGAAAGTCATGCCCTTACGTCTGACAACACCTTTACATCGTTCCCGATGAGCAGAATGTCATCTACGTATAGTACTAAGAATACCAATGCAGTTCCGACACGCTTTTTGTACACACAACTTTCGAACTCGTTTTGATCAAACCCATAAGACTTTATTACTTGATCCAAGCTCTGGATGCTTGTTTGAGTCCGTAGATGGACTTCTTGAGCTTACAAACTAGGTGTTCTTGGCCTTTTTCAATGAAGCCTTGGGGTTGTTGCATATAGATTTCCTCTTCAAGACTTCCGTTAAGGAAAGCCGTCTTGACATCCATTTGCCAGACTTCAAAGTCGAGATGCGCAGCAATCGACAAGAGAATTCGGATGGACTTGAACATTGTTATAGGTGAAAAAGTTTCCTCATAGTCGATCCCTTATTTCTGAGTATAACCTTTCGCCACAAGACTTGCCTTGAAGGTTTCCACCTTCCCGTCCGGTCGTCTTTTTCTCTTGTATACCCACTTGCAACCAATGGGTTTGACCCCATTAAGTGGCTCGACTAGCTCCCACACTCTATTATGATCCATAGAACCCATTTCGACTTTCATTGCTATTTGCCAAGAAACCTCATCCTTGTCTTGGATTGCCTCGTCATATGTCCATGGGTCTGATTCATCTTGACCGGGGACCAAGTCCGAGGACTCTCCTATCCCCATGAATCTCTCGGGCTGTCTTACAACCCTCCCACTACGACGAGGTTCCGGTTGTGTAAGTGTGTCGTTTGGTATGTCATCTTGTACAATTGGCACTGAGGTTAGCCCCCTTAGCTCATTTAAGGTAATCTCACTTCTGGATTTTCTTTCGTTCATATAGTCTTCTTCTGAAAATCTAAAGTGGGTGCTTATTACCACCTTTTGATCTTCGGGGACCATAGAACATACACCCTTTTGTTCCCTCGGGGTATCCTATAAACAACCTTAATTCTGATCGAGGATCCAATTTTCCGGCTTCCTTGTCCAACACGTAGGCCGGACACCCCCAAATTCTCATGTGTCTCAAACTGGGCTTGCGCCCGGTCCACAACTCTTTGGAAGTTTTGGGAACCGATTTGGATGGCACCAAGTTCAGAATATAAGCCGTTGTTTCCAAGGCATGACCCCAGAACGACTTGGGTAGATCCGCATAACTCATCATTGATCTAACCATTTCTAAAAGATTTATGTTTCTTCGCTCTGCAACCTCGTTTTGTTGAGGGGTTCCGGGTGCAGTTAGCTGGGATACAATCCCTTCATCTGACAAGTAGTTCAAAATCTCATCGCTGAGGTACTTGCCTCAACGATCGGATCGTAGAGACTTGATACGTTTTTCCCTATGATTCTCTGCTTGAGCCTTAAATTCTTTGAATTTCTCAAAGGTCTCAGATTTATGCTTCATAAGGAAAATATAGCCGTACCTTGAGTAATCATCAATAAAAGTGATGAAATACTCATAACCTCCTCTTGCTTTGATTGACATTGGACCACAAACGTCTATGTGAACGATTTCTAACACTTCTTTGGCTCTATTCCCCTTGGCTCCGAATGCCCTCTTGGTCATTTTACCCTTCAAACATGATTCGCAGGTTGGGATTGGTTCAACTTGGAGAGACTCCAGTTAACCGTCTTCTACCAACCTTTGGATTCTCTTTGGATTTATATGTCCCAATCTTAGATGTCATAGAAGTGTCTCGTTCACGTCTGATGAACATTTTCTTTTATCGGAAACAGTTGATGTGTTATAGGATGCATTTCGTGAGTGGTGTGCACAGTTAATTGTATAGAGATTATTCGACAACGTTCCATGACAGATAAATTTATCATAAAGAGAAATAGTAACAACATTATCAAAAGTAACCGAATATCCATCAAGGTAAAGTTTAGAAACCGAAATTAAATTCTTTCTAAAACTAGGAACGTAAAGAACATCTCTTAAAATTAAAACTCTGTCTTCAAAGGACAGGTGCACTTCTCCCACTGCTTCAGCTGCCACTCTCGTAGCATCGCCCAGTGTGATGAGGATCTCACTCCCACTAAGTTGCTGGGTCCGTTTGAACCCCTGTAAAGTGAAACAAACATGATCAGTGGACCCAGTATCCACCACCCATAAATGGGAGGCATACACCGCTAAACAAGTTTCAACAACTAGTGTGTGAGAATTACCTTTCTTTCCATCCCTTCTGAGTTAGGAACATGCTGCCCTCCAATGTCCCTTTTCACCGCAGTTAAAATATTTTCCTTTTGGTACCTTCTTGACACCCATCAAGCTAGTTGTCTTTCTCTTACTTTTCTTGGTAATGAGTTTGCTTTGGATCTGACCACTTTCCTTTTCTTGAATCTTGCCTTCCATTGGCCAAGATTTTGAGAAAAAACTTTTGGTCACCAATGCTTCGTCTTTCTTTCCCAGATGCTTCTCTATTTTCTCCAAGGCTTCTTGTAGAGTATCCATAGTAAACATGTGATCACTCATCACAAAACTACAGTAAAACTCATCGAAGCTCCTTGGAAGAGTTAGGAAAAGAAATTCGATTTGAGCCTCATCACAATACTTAGTACCGAGATAAGCAAGTTTTCTAAAATGACATTTTACTTTGAGAACATGCTCCCTTACGGGTGTTCCCTCAGCCAATTTTAGCCTATCCAAGTCGTCGTTTTTAAACTGATTGATCATGAGGTCTTTTGTTAAAAACATTTCTTCAAGACTTTGTATAATTTCCGCAGCAGACTCAACACCTTCATGAATGTATCTCAAATCATCAGACAGTGAAGTCAAGATTATACGCTTCATAGGTTCGTTAGCTTGCTCCCAGATATTATACAAGTGTCTTTCCGCATCTGTAGATCCTTCAGTAGGCTTACGGGGCGTGGGTACATCAAGAACCTAATAATGTTGTAGTTGCGCAGTGAGGACAAATTTTATATTTCGTTTCCAAATGACATAGTTATCACCAGAAAGTTGGTGTTCTTTGAGAGTATAAAGCAGTGGATTAAAAGGTTGCGACATGATGAACTGAAATAAATAACAATATGCATAAGCACAAATATATCACAAAGTTCGATCACATGTATCATATTAAAATCTAAAAAAAATATGAACATGCATCAACCAACATCTCGAAACAGTTTAAATAAGGTGGGTCATTATTTAAACACATTCAAGCAGGTTACAAACAAGAACAATTACAAACCTTTAATATCCAGATTAATAGTTAGCTCCCACTTGACCAATATAAAATTGACAGGGACTTCGGGAAAGTATATGCATATCAATTTTATACCTAAGTAATAACCATGATTAAATACATAATTATTATTTCTCTTTGAATGAGCCTCGTGGGGAGGGTCATCGTCGCCACTAATAATAATCCACAATCATCCGTTTGGAATTTATTCATGTGAAAGCCATCTTTTGGCCGTCCCGTGGGGGGAATTTCTCCAAAAGAATTCACAAATAAATAAATCATGGAGGTCAAAATTAATTCAATTTTATTATCCGGAATAAAATTGTCAATTAATTATTTAAACATAATTAGTAATTTTCGAAGGTGAAATTTTTCAAAACATTTTCTCATGCATCGCAAATTTAAACACAATTTAAATAAGCATAAAATAATGCATAAACATCAAAAAAAAATTAAACACATTGGGCACATATATCCAATTATCACGGTTAATTTTTGTCATGTCTTGATCTTGAGAAATCGTCTTCTTTGTCTTCATCGTTCGTCTTGAAAAACTCCTCTTTGATTGTATAGAATAGAATCGCCACGTCAAGCAATGTCATCAACCAACTCGATGGTCGGAGTACCCGCTTAAGACTCCCGGCCGATAGAGTGGGCGTCGATCTTGGCGCCTGCATGGCGTGCTTTAGCGGCGCGTGTCACTTCGGCAGCACCTCGGCGATTCTCGGCCGGTAGCAGCGTGTTCCTGGCGCCACGCCCTTTAGCCGCCCGCCCATCTGCAAGAATCTTGCCCGTGACACCTCGCCCGCGTCCGCCTACATCATGGCGTCCTCTCGTCTCGCCCGCGTCGCCACTTGTCGCCCCACCGTCGTGCCGCAGTCTTCTTGTATTGCGCCCGTCTGTAGCGCCCGATATATTGAAACCGCGACCCGTCATGGCGCTTCCGATGTCACCAGTGGGCCACCATACGCTTGGCGAATGCGCCTGCGTCGCGTCATGCGCATGCCTCTCTTGTACGTTTAAGCGCCCTTGCTCGATTCACGTCCATCGAATCTTTAATTCGCCGTCTTATTCTTATTTCGAATCTGGTTGCAATTTATTTACGAAAAATAAATAAATCTAGATCTAGACTAATCTATTACATTGAACGAATCAAACAATCCTAATCTACTCGTGGATTTTCTCACGAGGCAAAACGAATTCGAACGAATCGAATTAAAAATCACAATTTATATGCATGCATAAATATTAAACATTCATCAAATACCATGACAATTGGATACCTGCAAAAAAGATCTAGTAATTCTACTATCCAATTTCAAATTTAATGGAAACAAATTAAATTACAATTTAAAACTCGAGTCAAAACACAGCTCTCGATACCGATTGTTGGGGAATTAATTGCCCGGATCTATTCGGGATGAATATTTAAATACAAATTTAATTCTAACAATTATTACTAGCATGAATTAATCCTATATTAATTCAAATAATAATTCAACAACAGATCATGCATATAAACAATTCACATAAATCCTACACATGCGGAATTGCTACGGGTTTACGTGAACTAACCTGTTTGGAATGACAATGGACTTCGTCGGCACGAACACACCAAAAAGCCTTCCCAAGTATTCCCAATTCCTTGCTCGTCAATCCGGTGGAAGGAAACTCGCGAACAATTAACAAAAGGAAAAACAAATTATTTGTTGCACCACCTTTGTGGATTTCTAATTTTTCCAACACATGGAATTGCACTTGGGGATGAAAGAATCATCCCCTATTTATAGATGAGGGGTTGGTCGAATTTTTGGGGAAAAATAATGTGAGAAAATCTTTTCCTTGATCTCCAAGAAATCTTGAATATATCTCATATATTCTTTTCTCCATAATTAAAATATTCCACAAAAATCCCAAATCCTCTTGTTATGGGATATTTCGAAATTTTAAGGAAAAAGAAACCAAGATTTGGATCTTCTTGAATTTATGAGATATACTTGTATTACAAGAATACATATCTTCCATAATATCTTTTCAAGAAAATATTTCTTTCCCGTATTCATTCAAAAATTTCAAAAATCTCACAATAAATAACCAAGTGGGAGATTTCTTGAATTTAATGAGATAATCTTGTATTCCAAGAATACTTATCTTCATTCCATAACAAAATTCAAAGAAAATCTTTCTCCCTCTTTTATTTATTATTTTAGAATAAATAGGAAAAATAGGCAACAAAATTTATTTTATTTTTAAACACCTTTTTCAGTTATTGGACTTTATGTTTGGGCTACTTGATGGGCCTTTAGGAGAATTAAGATTGGACCTTCCAATGGATCTTGAATTATCAATATTGAGCCACAATATTATTCAAGCCCATAAATAGTAATTAATCCCACTACGTAATTAATATTGCACTATCCATCTTAACCCATATTACTGTTAATATGGCTCCCGGTTATTATTTCCCGAGTTTAAGATTATCTAGCTCATTAATTAATTCAAGCCACTGAAATAGCTTTCCATTAATCAATATCTTTTATCCTTGGTTAAGGAACGGTTCAACATTATTATCCACACCGGAAACTAATTCCACTTGCAAGATTTGGTATGATAAATCTTATGAACCTCCCAAGGGGGTAAATCGAACAAGCGTACTTGCACACGATTCTTCGTATTAAATCTTAGCAATCGCATGTGACCAACAATATTGCCCAAGATATAAAGTATTGAATCTCGTTGATTCTCTACCCGTAATAAGTCAAAGCAATAAATACTAACCACACGCGATCCTATTTAAGGGACGAAGATTAAGAAATAACGAACAACTGAGGTCCAATTCTTCCTAGTTCAGTGCTGAAGAATTCATCCTCCTGTAGGTCCTATTCAGTGCATCAGTCATGCACTAGTGTAATCTCTTGGTCAAGACAAGCCAATCTGAGCCTTACACTTCAACCTTCCACGATGGATTGTTCATTTCCATCTAGGTCGTGAATAGCGTACTTTTAGTTACAAGGGACTGTTAATTTAATCTTCTGTAATCTGGTATCACTGAAGTAACTACAATGTAACACGTACTATTTATTGAACAGTTATGCAGTAAATATATGTAACATTCAATGATATTTAAAGCATCAGTGATAAATAATTTATTTCAGTAAATAAGACAGAAATTCAGTTTTGGTTATACAAAGTAAAAGCATACTTTCCAGTATAACCCCAACATCCCGTTACTTCAAACTCCCAGAATTCTGACCTCGTACGTACGTTCTTCCCTCCCGCTGCTGGCTGCCTCCAATCCTCAGCCCTACTGCTCTTTTTCGTGTGATATTTGGGCTGGAATTAGTGAGAAATCCCGCTGGTCCATCTGGTTCAAGATTTTGGCCCACACCGGGCCCCCCTGTGTGGGCTGCAGTGAGTAAAATTCGGTCCAATACTTATTATGGATCTTTGGGCCCTTCTCCAACACTTCTATATCTCCAAAAAGGCCCTAAAAACACCAAAAAACTCAAGCAAAAGATCAAATGAGCTTTTAACTCATCAACGTACATATAAGTGTAAAAATACGCAAAAAAGTCACATTAAAATGCAAATAATCATACTCTAAGTAACTTAAATAACGCAATATAATCCACTTATCAACTATATAAACTTTTCCAACATTTTGACCAAAATTTATTTTCCACGCCTGATTTTAAAAAGCAAAAAATGTTCACGAATCGTGTGTTGCATCGAAATGGAAAAAGAAAAAACGATTATGAAATATGTTAAAAAGTGAAGAGTATCAGGAAAAATATTGTTACTATAGGTAAAATAATTCTTTTTACTTCATTTAACAAGAAAATGTATACATTTCACACCATATTCATTTTATTCTCACAACCTGTGCATTACAGGGGTGATATACTAATTTCTTTTATTACACTTTATTTAGGATTGACATTAATGGGGCGGGGCGGGGCAGAAGCGGGAAACAATTTCCCATCCCCATCTCTGCGAAGCATTTGGGGAATAATCATCCCCCATTCCCCCGCCGCGCCAGGAATTTCCGTCCCCACGGGGAGTCAGGATTCCCCATTCCCGATTTTTTTTTTAACCTCATTTACACAATATAAGTACGAAAAAGTAAAAATTCGAAATACAAATTTAAAGAATACAACACCATCAAAAAAATAAAATCAAAATTCATTGTTCATTTGTTATCTCCTACCATACTTTATCAACTTCAAAACTCTGTTTCACATGCATCCATATATCAAGTCCCTCCTTGAAACACATAAATAGTTTCAATATAATATATATTAGTAAGCTATTAGCACAATACATAGTAAATATAATTTCATGATTAAAAAAAATAGTAAATATAATTTCAAAATAATATATATTATTACAATATTGATCTATCTCATTGAATTCAACCTTGTATAGTTAGACTCAAGGAGATAATACTATTAATATCTGTGTTTCTCTCAAACGTGTGAATTGCTTTGAATTAATCACTCCTACGTCCAAAATATAGAGACCAAGTACTCCTAGGTCCAACTACTTTTTTGAATTACTACTAGGTCCAAAATACATTCGAAAATACCCCAGTACCCCTTACTCCCCTAAACAGTCAATACCCTCTCATTCATCCCCTAAACAGTCAATACCCTCTCATTCAGCTCACAATTCGTATCCCCACCAGAATTCATACCTAGATCCTCAAACTAAAACCCTAGAAACCAAGCGACCCACCACCACGGCCCACCACCACTCGACCGACGCCGTAACCCCCTCTCTCCCCCCGCCCACGCGAAGCTGCCACCACCACACGAGCCGCCGCCTCCACCATCCCACTCCCCACATCAGAGCAGCGATGCTCCCCATCCCAGGCGCCGCTCCCACCGGCCGCGACGCCATTCCCCACGGCCACCTGCACGGTGAGGGACGAGATTGAGCCGCCGTCTCAACAGTTCAAGGCGGTGAGGGACGAGATCGAGACCGGGGCGGCGCGGCCGCTGCACCACGAGCCACCGCTGGAGACGACGAGATCTGTTTCGATCTATGTTATGGAAGCTTATTCAAATAGGTATTCTTCTAGGATTCCTTCGAATTTAGTCATTTTCTTGGGACTTGGGCAGAAAGAAAGGAAAAAGGGAATCTCTATTATGGTTCTGCGTTGGTAAAATTCTTTTGTTGATGATGAATTTGTGATGAAATTTTTTGATGATTTTTGTTTGGTTTTGTCTGGATTTTGATGATGATGTGGATGAATCTATTGGTTTGAGATATTTTTTTTTTTGAATTTGGGGTGGGGATGAATTTTGATCTGATTTGTTTGAAGTTCGATCTATGTGGATGTATCTTTGTTTAAAGCTGTTGGTTTTATGATTTTTGAATTCGATCTATGTTATGGTTTTTTATAGATCTTGATGATGATGTGGATGTATCTTATTTGAAGTTCAATTTTTTTGTTTTTTGTTGTTCAGATTTGTGTTTTCTTCAAGATGATCTATGGAAGTAGTTTGAAGATGATCGATGGAGGAAGATGTGGTGTTGTTGAGACGATCTAATTTTTGAATTAATTTTACAATATGGATCTAGTTCATATATTCATGTATTTTTTGTTTATTGAAATGCAAGGCATAACAATTTGTAAAGATTTTTTTTTAATCTGGGTTTGTGGGTTTGGAAATGGAGGATCTGCGTTGGTGATTTTTTCTGAATCTGAAACTGGAAATGCATATGTTCATCCTATGCAGATGAATATGTTCATGTCGGAATTATGTAATTTTTTAGATTGTAATTTTTTATGTTTTAAATTTGTAAATTTTTGACATTTTTTTTCATTTTTGAAATGTAAATTTCTGTAATTTTTCAATTCTGATATGAATTTTGAGATTTTAGATGTATAAATTTTGATATTTTTATCAATTTTTTAAGATGAATATGTTCATCAATTTGATGAACATGTGCATGTCGAGATGGAGAACAAAAAAATGTAATTCTAATATTTTTTTGCATTTTCTGTAATTTTCTAAAATTTTTATATAAAATTCCCAAATTGTAATGTTTTTTTTATTAGATTTTTGTGAATATGTAATTTTGTTTAAAAATAAATTTTTTATTGTATTTTTTACAACATAAAGATGAATATTAGAAAATAAGGGTGTGTTGGTCATTTTATAGGATAATTTTGGACCTAAGAGTAATAATAGGTTTGGATGGACCTAAAATTAAGAGTCAAATGGGCTTTGGATCTCTAACTAATCCCCTCAATTGCTTTTTGTTGTTTGTCTTTCGAGTTGCACCTGAAGTGCTACTTATAGCCCTCAAAAGAAACGGATTCAGGAGCATGTCATAATTAAGCTTGAAACAAAACCGACAAAATGTTCTCGCACACAAGTTCGGGTTTTAAAGGCCAAATCCAAGCAAGATTTGCACCCCCTCCCTGCGCACCCACGTAGAAGATGAAGGAGAATGAACCCATAATAATATACAAGCAACATGTGGGTAGTTCTATAAACACACACTTTTTTTTTTCCATTTCCGTATGTGGGATAGAAACTCTTTGTTTTTCCTCTTTCCTACTTTTCTATTTATTGGTTACAATATTTTATTGAGAATATAAATTCTCATTCACCCCAATCCATTTTCCAACATTTTTTTTTACAACATGCCAAGAGATAAAAAAAATGAGTAAAAAAATAAAGGTATGTTATTTCTTACCTGTATTGACTCCATGACTGGCGGCTGTATTTTTTTTGCGTGGGTAGATGAATATGTACAAAAGTAATAGTACGAAATTAGCTATCAGTTTTATTCATATCAAGATAATTTACTATGCAACTATTAGGTTTTTTTTCAAAACAAATTGTAAAAAAAAAAATCAAGCGCGATTTGAAGTAGGGGTGGACGAAATACCGAAAATACCGGTATACCGCACTTACCGTACCGAAAAATATCGATTTTATCAAAATTTTCGGTACGGTATGGTACCATACCGAAAATTTCGGTACAGTATCGGTATGGAAATATAAAAAATTCGGTATCTTAGGTATATCGAAAATATCGATATCTTAGATATCGAATTATTACCGGTATACCGAAATACCGTATTTAATTTTTTTTTTTAATAGATATTTTCTTTTACACCACATTTCTAAATAAGCTTAATCTATTCCTAATCCTAAATATCAGCCACACGCACGACACGGCCCACACCAGACACCACATTTCAGTTGTTCAAAATTCCCAAACCCTAAAGGGCTCGTCGTCGCCGCTAAGAGCCTGAGACCAAAGCCGCCGTCGATCCGCCTCCCCATCGCCATCACTCCCACCCCATTGTCGCTGCCGCCTGCCTCCCCATCGCCAAATAAGCCCGCCTCCCCATCGCCTTCGCCGCCGAGAGCCTGAGACCAAAGCCGCCGTCGATCCGCCTCCCCATCGCCGCCGTCGCTCCGCCACCCCATTGTCGTCGTCGCCCCGTCTCCCCCATCGCCTTCGTCCCCCCGCCCCATCGCCATAAATGGCCGAGAGCTCGAGACCAAAGCCGCCGTCGATCCGCCTCCCCATCGCCGTCGTAAATCCGCCACCCCATTGTCATCATCGCCCCGTCTCCCCCATCGCCTTCGTCCCGTCTCCCTGTTATCCAACAAAGAATCTTTTTCAGGTAATTAAATATTGTGATAATTTGTGCTTTTTTTCTTTAGAAATTCATACATCTTTGCAATACCATTTGTGGATGGAAGGAATGTGAGGGAGAGGAAGAAGAGGTGATAGTAGGACACCATTTGTGCATGTTAGTGTGAAAAAACAGGGGCGTGTTGAGAGCGTTTTTGAAGCGTGGTGTGAGATTAATTTGAAGTATGAATTTTATTTGAAGTTGAAACAGGTTTTTTATTCATTGGATTACATTTATTTCTCATTTTGTGTAACGTGTTTACTCATTGAATATATAATCATTGAATTTATCTAATTTTTCCTACCCCTTTATGTATCATTAATTTTACAATCATTGAATCAATTGTACTACAATATGTACAATCAATAACTCTCTTGGTTGGACAGTTTTAGATATATATTTATTTCATCTATAACTATTGATTTCGTTTTCAGATGAAGATTAGTTCTTAATTCTTATGTTAAATGTATATCACTTTTGATGCAGCAACGAATGTATATGTGTATTATTCGTTGATTCTTAGAATATCTAGATAAATGTATATCACTTTTGATGCAGCAACGGATGTATATGTGTATATGTTAAATAAAATTCATACTCCAAATTAGTTAAAGACACCTTATTTTATAGAACTTTGAATTCGTTGTCATATGTTATACTAATATGTGTTTTTTTTTTTAGAATGGAATCTGAAGCTTCTCATTCAATGCCAAATCCGTCCGACACACCGGACACAATTGATAGTGAAACACATGATATTGAAACACATGATGCAGGACCAAGTCGCAAACGAGCAAGAAAAGATTCGCCAAAACCTCCCAAAGTTCCCAAAAAGAGGAGTATATATTGGCAGCATTGTACATAAGGGACTCGGATAGTGGATGGGGTCCTACAATCAATCGGGATTTGCGACCATTGTGAATTAGAAATCCCAGTGACGGGTGGAAGTACTAGTGGGTTAAAAAACCACTTAGAGAACAGGTGCATCAAATGTCCACTATACGTGGGGAGTACAAGAGACAAAAGTCAGCCTACGTTGACAAATGAGACTATGGGGCAAGGAGGTGATTTAATTCCACACACTTTTAATCAAAAGCGTTGTGAATTAAAAGTTGTTGAATATGTGATCAAGGATGAAGTGTCCTTTCGGGCCGTTGAAGTGGATGGGTTCGTAAGTCTTGTGCATGAATTACAACCGAGATTCAATATCCCCGGTCGAAAGAAAATTGCAGGTATGATTTACGATCTATTCTTAGAGGAGAAAGCTAGGATACAACTTGCAATTAGTGGCCAAAAAGTGAGTATCACCACTGATACTTGGACTTCGATTCAAAATATAAATTACATGGTTATCACAGCTCACTTTTTAGATAGTGAGTGGAAATTGCATAAAAGGATCATAAATTTCACAAAAATTGATAGTCATGTTGGGGAAGAAATTGGTAAATTGGTTGAGATTTGTTTGAGAGGGTGGGGGATAGAAAAAGTTTTTTCAATAGTAGTCGATAATGCTTCTTCTAATAATACTGCTATTGATTACTTGAAAAAAAAAAGAATGAGAAGTGAAAACATGTTGATGTTTGATGGGAAATACTTGCACTTGAGGTGTTCATGTCATATACTTAACTTAATTGTTAAGGATGGTTTGAAAGAGCTTAGTGCATCTATTAAATCCATAAGTAATGTAGTTAATTTTATTCATTCTTCCCCCCCGAGATTGAATAAATTTAGGGAGTTTGCTGTGCTTCCCAAGTATCCTAGCACGTCAACAGTGCCTATGGATGTCAAGACTAGATGGAATTCAACATATAAAATGCTTGATATTGCAATGAAGTACATAAGGGTGTTCGAAAGGATGGCTGAAGAATGGGCGCCTTTCACGAACTATTTTCGTGAAAAGAATGAAAAGGACAAAGAAAGGAAAGGACCTCCAAGTAAGGAGGATTGAGAGAGTACAAACGCTTTTATACACTTTCTGAAGAAGTTTTATGATGCCACTTTAGAGCTAAGAGCATCAAAAACTCCGACTTCTCAATTGATGTATCAAACAATGATTGCATTACAACTTGAGATTGATAAAAAGAGCGATGATCCTTCTGATCCAATTCTTCAAAAGGTTGCAAGTGCAATGAAGGTTAAATTTGATAAGTACTGGGGGAATTGGGAGAGTATGAATCCTTTGATTTTTATTGCCAATGTTTTGGACCCAAGAAACAAACTTCAGGTTATCAAAGTCAGCATCAAAAAATTGGGAGGTACTTCTGAGAAGATCCAAGAAGTCATTGGTGTGACTAAAAAAAGAATTTGGTAACTTTGTGGACAGAGTATAAGGGGATAAATGATACTTTGATTGTTGAGAGGCAAAGTGCGGAAATGGAGTGTGGTGGTAGAAATGGTGCTAGTGGCAGCGGTGGTCTTTTCGATGAGTTGTTCGATGATGTGGAAGCACAAAATGAAGAAGAACAACTTCAAGAGATATCTAATGAAGTGGATAAGTACCTAGCCGATGAGATTGAAAAACGCTCTAATCCGTCTTTCAATCTTTTGGAGTGGTGGAAGGGAAGTGAAACTAGGTACCCAATTCTTTCAATTATTGCCAAAGATATTTTTGCAATTCCAAGCTCAACTGTCGCTAGCGAGTCCGCTTTTAGTTTGGGAAAGAGGGTTGTGGATCCTTTTAGGAGTAGTTTGAGTCCAAAAATGGTAGAAGCATTGATGTGCACTAGTGATTGGCTAAGAGCAGATGCGATGAACTTTTATAAGGATCCAACCGATGATGACCTTGAATTATTCAAGGAAATTGAAGAAATTGAAAAGGGTTAGACTTTTTTTAATGTTTACTTAAGTTTAAATTTTAAAATCATTTTTATTTGTTAATCTAATGTGAAGTCTATTAATCTATTAATAATTTTTTATTCCTCTTTTACAGCTCCAAAAGTCAGTCATGATTTTTCTCTCTCTCTCACCTCGTCCACGGTGAACTCACGTCCCTAACAAACCTCAAAGTCTTGTAAGTGATTATTTTTAATTTTTTGTGATCACGAATGAAGGTTCTTATGTATGGTTTCATGATATAGTGATAATTTCAAGAATGAATGTTCTTATGTATAATTCCTTAATGCAGTGATATCTCCAAAAATGAAGTTTGTGGAACTGTACCAGTTGATGGCCCATTTCAATTGTCTCATATCGAATGGTATTCTCCTAATTTATCTTGGTACACTATAAAACTCAATATTGCATACTGATTATTGATCTGAGATTTCGTCTTTGGCTTAAATTTTGATTCCTTGATTTTCATTTAATTGCTTAAATTCTTGTGTTTTGCAGGCTTCTTGAGATTTTGAACTTCAAAAGTGATGAGGATTTTTATTTTCAATCATGATTTGTTTTATTTTAGTACTGAAACATATTGAGTGTCTTTTAATATGTGTTGTGTTGAACTATTGAAACTTATTTTGTTGTGTTGGATTGTTGAAATTTATATTTTGTGTTGGACTGATGAGTGATGAATACTTAAATCTTATTCTGTGATCAAATATTTTTTTCATAAAAAATACAGGTTATTTAAAAAATAATTTCGACAGGAACGGTATGCCAAAATTTCGGTACAAAACGGTATTTTCGGTATGCCAAAATTTCAAAATTTAGGTACGAAACGGTATTATCGGTATGCCGAAATTTCGGTACGAAACGGTATACCGATAATTCGGTATGGTACGGTATGTCGAAAATTCGGTATGGCACGGTATACCGAAATATCGGTACGGTATCGGTATCAATATTGACATACCGAAAATTTCGGTATACCGAAATTTTCGGTATGAGAACGGTATGATATTTTTCGGTATCGAAAATTTCGGTACGGTAACGGTATGGCGAGAAAATTTTCGGTATGCCGTACCGTCCACCCCTAATTTGAAGTGAATGCTATCACATTATCTGATCAATATAACACGAACCCATCACAAACGAAATGAGGAAACATGCTAGTTGTTGGGATAACGTACCTTTTAATTAAGATCTCCATGGACTAATACGACAAAGAAACTAGATAATTAAGACTACTTGAAGTCCATTCAAATATTTCGATCGGTCCCATTTCAAGTTGCACACCATAAATATAGAAAAATCTTATAATCTTCACCCTCACAATCTCCACCCTCAATTCCATTTGAAAAGTCAACAAAATAACTTTTTCTTAAAATGTGTGCCGATCAAAATGTGATGGTTCAAAGGGGACGGAGGGAGTAGAAAATAATTCAGTTTAAGAATCCAACAAATTGGAATATACATAATCAGAAGATAAGGCTCAATCGCTGTCTTAATAAATCTAAATTCTACCTTTCAAAAATAAAAAAATAAAAATCTAAATTCTAGAAGATGCATTAATGGTAGTGGTACCATCATTTCAGTAAAATGCTTGGCAAGGTAAAGCGCCAAAGTCCAGTCTTGATGATTAAAAGTGAAAAATTAATGATCATAAGATATATAAAAAAAATAAAAAAATTATATAGCCATTCAAAATGGACAATATCTATTAATTTGGAACCAAATTACGTACAGAACCCAAATGGCATTTTGTTCTTTCCGCGTTTTTTCACCTATTTTCATCACTCCACTTCTAGGGTGCATAATTTCCCAAAATAAAATACAGAATGCAAACTATGAAACCAAGAAAAAGGAAAAAACAGAAAATAATACGAGGGATTGAAAAACAGAGTCTCAACACCCCTAATAAATATTCCAAGTCAAACAGTTCATAGTTGGAAGGCTGAATACTTAGCTATAACGTGGTTCTGCACCTATCGACCCCACCAACTCGTTTGCCGGAGTTATAACCAATATTTTATATGTTGGACTGTTGGACATTATTTAACAGTGCATTAACTTCTTGTAATACATGCATTAGCACGTTGTACTGTACAACACGCTAATACTTGTGATATAATATGTTAACGTATTACTGAGCACTGCTCACACTGATCAGCAGTGTACCATGAAAAAAAACCATAGGGTTTTGAACATTTGGAGAATCCAAATCATCAATTTGGCCAAAGAAAATAATAAAATTTCTTAAATTGACTTGCCGATATCAGTATTTCTGGCGAAATTTGAACTATACATCGGGTAAAAAAAGACAAAAATTGGATCTCTTACCAAAATTGATAGAGTATAAAGAGAAATTATATTTTCTGCAATAACACTAAGTTACAGGACGAAAAATGAAATTATCTCAACAGAACCACACCTCAAGAGTTGAAATTATAAGTATGTAAAATGCAAACAACAACACAAATGAAACAAACATGCATGCCAATGCGTATATATATAAAGTTGTTGCTTAATTAAGGTTCAACCATAATCTATATCACTGTTACCAAACAGCCCTTCACCCACTCTATAGCACACCTTATCTCCTGAGTCAGTCTCGCATCCACTGTGTTCCTCATCAGCGTCGGAAAGAACAGCACCGACCCCGTCCACAGCCCGAACCCAACCGTCACCGGCACCGCCACAGACGGCGGCAGCCGCAACTTCCACTCCGCCAACTTAAACTCCATCACAACAAAAACACCATGCAACACAAAAAACGACGTCATCTCCCAACTCGGAACGCCCCTAATCACGTACCAAAAGAAGAGCTCATGCGCCAGACCGGACACAACGAACGTCGCCATCACCCCCGTCAGCGCCGCCGTCTCCCCGCTCACCACCTCCCCCAACGCCGCCCGCACCGGCTCGTACACGGTCTGCTTCAGATAATAAGTCACCGTCAGGTTCCACCGCCTCCCCCATAAATCCCGAAACGAATTCGACAGGTACGGCTCGTCCGACGGCTCCTCCAGCTCCAGCCCCAGCCCCAGCACCAGCCGCGCTACCAAACTAGACAATCTGACCAAAATCTGAATCAACAAAAAAACAGCAGAAATGTGCACCACCAAACGAACCGTCGGGTGCAAATGTAGCTTGTAGTCGTAAAAGAATACAGCAGTAGCAACTATCTCAGTACCGAGGTACAGAGGCAGTATCTGCGATTTTTTCGGAGCGGATTTGGGCTTTATTTTGAATGCCATAGCGGCGGTGACTACAAAAGCGAGGAGAGATTTGGGGGGCGGGTCGGGTCCCAGCGGGCCCATGTCGAAGGCGAAGAGGAGTAGTTTGAAGGTTGCGAACCAGGTGATGTAGGCGGCGGTTACTAGTGTGAAGAAGACTGTGTTTGTGGAGAGGGGTAACATTGCAAATATGTAGAATACGGGGACGAGGGAAATAAGTCTGCATTTTCCCTTGGGCAGTTTTCCCGTAATGGAATGACAGTAACAGAGGCATGCGATTGCTGTCAACCAAACACGGCCTAGGTTTTTGATTTCGGAATGAACCATCTTTACCTGGGAATTATTGGGAGAGAGACGGTATGAGTTAGAAGGAAAATGAATATGGGATGGGAATATATATACTAGTGGTTGGATAATGTTTTGGTCATAGATCTGATGATGGATACTAATTTGGGTAGGTGTGGGTGGGGCCCTAGGCTTCATGTGTTTTTATGGTTTAATGGATTTAGATTAATGTGATGATAAAGACTATTCAACACTAGCCAACGGTTGATGACATTTTTTTTTTGATAGGACGGTTGATGACATTAAATATAAGAGAAAATAGGCAATAATGTCTTTTTTGAACTTGCATCAATCTTTTTAGCCGTAAAACTTTTTCAATTCACATTTCTATTATTTTGTGATCATTCTATCTCTCCCCCTTAATCCTATTTCATCTCTTAATCTCATCCCAATTATACTAGATATTTCAATTTTCAAACAAGACCCGACCCGACCAGTACCAAACACGAACCCGACCCGACCCAAACCCGGCTCGAACCTAAACTCAGCCCAAAATATGTTCATGGTTTAGAGTTCATAATTCATGGTTCAAGGTTCGGGTTCATGATTCATGGTATAGGGTTCGGGTTCATGGTTCAAGGTTCAGGGTTCATGGTTCAGGGTTAGAGTTTGGGTTCATGGTTCGAGTTTGGGTTCATGGTTCAGATTCAGGGTTTGAGTTCGGGTTTAGGGTTTGGGTCCTGGGGTTTGGGTCGTGTTTGGATGGAATGGGATTAAAAGATGAAATGGGATAGAGATGGGATTAAGGAGATGGGTAGAATGGTAAAAAAATGATATATTTGTGAGTTGAAAAAGTTAAAGGGCAGAAAAAAAAGATGCATGTTGAAAAAGGAAAAAAAAATTATCCCTAAATACAATATCTTGTATATAGCGCGTATATATTTTTAACTGATTAGTTGGACTTAGTTGTTTTTCTAGCAAAATTGTTGTTTGATTTTACTAAAAAGTTTAGCCGTTGCTATTAGTGACCATATTTTATTGATGAAAATGATTTTTTTTAATAATTAAAATTAACTTGTATTTTTAAATTTTTTAATCGAAATACGTATTCTTTATAAATGAAGGCTAATATTGACATATTTTGAAGGGATCATATTTTTTATACTTCAACAATTTTGCATCGTTTTTAAATTAGTTCTGATTGTTATGATTTTTTTGATTCGGGTCTAGTAAATTTTTAAAACTTTTAAAATGGGTCCATTAACTTGTTGAAGCATGTTATTAAGCCAGTGACTCCCCCACGTGTCAAATTACTTTGCGTTATCCTTTATTTTTGACGCGACACTTACCTTTTTAATTCCAAATACTTGAAGTGACTTTTGTGTTGGGTTTTAAAGGAACTCGGATATCAAAAGGCTGGCCCTGGTTTCGGGTCTAATACCGACCCGTCTATACAACAACCCACTCCCCTTGACTATTCCTAGATATCAATAAATCTCAAGTTTACGTTTCTCCACTCTTCTCTTTACCTTTACTCCAACCATCCACTTTCAAAATACGTCCAATGGCCACCGTCGCTGCCACCACCTCTAATAATATATCCATTGATTCCTGTTGAGGGAAATTAATAAATAGATTATTCTCGACCCTCTCTACAAGCTCGAGCTTTTAGACGAGACGGAATTTTCTCATGGTATCAGAGCCCAGGTTGTGGGTTCGATTCCCGTGGAAGCACTCCACCCATTTAAATTGTCCACTCTGTTGGGTCTCCTCTCCAGAGAGCAGAGGCAATGATTCGGCCCACGAGTGAGGGGGAGTGTTGAGGGAAATTAATAAATAGATTATTCTCGACCCTCTCTACAAGCTCGAGCTTTTAGACGAGACGGAATTTTCTCAATTCCATTTCCACTAGATCTGAATTCGAACCTGAAAATGGCAGCTTGAACCCTCTAGACACTGGCTCAACATTATCCTTCCAGACGAGGTCTACAACCTCGCTGCCCAGTCTCATGCACGTTGTCGTTTCCTTCGAGATCCCAGACTACACTACCGACGTTGTTGTCTTTTTAAGAAGCTAAGAAATCAGCGCCTCTTTCTCACGCCCGATGTCAACTTTGTATTTCCATAGCGTCGCCGACCCGCCGTAGTCACTCTCTGAACGGAGTTGCCGCATCACCGTCAAAGCCTCGTGCGACAAGATCCCAAATCAATCTGACATCATCTCCGTCGAGTTCCCACAATAGAACTCCTAGCTGGAGTCCGACGCCGATGCTATCGTAATCCTACCCGACCGAACCAAGAACAGACACTCCACCTCTCTATGCCTAGAAATCTCAGTGGGAGTGGTTGTTGTACATATGGGTCGGTATTGTTGGTGTTAGTGTCCTAGAGACAATCTATTGTAAGGATATAATACTCAATGATATTCAGTTTGATTTAATATTATAGTTCATTTAATATTAATGTATGTCAATACACTTATTTGAATATTATGTTTGATTGTTTGCATTTATTCATGCAAGTGTTCTCATGAGTCATTGATGTCATTGAGGTTGTGAGAACTCAGATGACTTAAGCATGATTCTCAAATAGCCCCGATCAAGGATCATCAAGAATGGGATATTGATGATGCAATTGAGATTGGTGTGCGATCTGCATCATACTCTTAGAGAGTGTAGTAAGATCTCACTTACTACGAGATACTAGGTATCTCATGATGGATGCACAGATACCTTAGAGGGTATTGGTATACCCATCCGAGAAACCGTTTGATGTAATTCCACAATATGTGTCTACGGGTGTCTCGGTTAGCGGGAGTGATGCGATACTCCTTTGACTTGAGGTCAATACGCACGACATGTGTGGAGTGATGAACTTTGACAATGACCGACGCTTGCACCCTTCCATGGGTAGATATGGTTTCGATTGGGTTTTATCACCAAATGCATGTGCGTGGTAGTTGAGCAAAGAATATGATTCATTCCTCAATGTGGATTTAGAGAGAATACTCATCTTCTCATCATAATTGGACCTCAAGTCATAGGCCGATGCACGTCAACTTAGACTTTGTGGCTAAGTGTGGCATACATGATCAATTAGTGATTAGAGATAATATGATTAAGTTATTTGAATAGACACTTCATCATGCTCAAGACTTAATCGAGTATTCTCGAATGAAAGGAAGTTATTGTAATAGTCCATGTTTCAGTTATAGATAGTTGCACATTTCCTCGCAACGTACCTCATATATTGAGAATGTCTGATTTATTGTCTAGGGTTCAATTAAGACCGTTAGTTTGACTAATCGCTCGATATATGAGGGCCTTTGGGTCACACAACAAGTAATGGTTGTTTACTAATTATAGTTGGTTGATTAAATATTATATTGGATATTAATATTTAATTATGGAGAATATAATAATAATTTATATTTAGAATTAATTATTATTACTATTTAAATAAATTAGATTTAATTAAATAGGATTCCCAATAATAATATATGGAATATTATTATGGGATTTGATATATATTGAATCAAATCCGTAGAGATTTGATATACATGGTGTTGGGATTATACTGGAAAGTATGCTTTTACTTTGTATAATCAAAACTGAATTTCGGACTTATTTACTGAAATAATTTTTTTATCACTGATGCTTTAAATATTATCGAATGTTACATATATTTACTGCATAACTGTTCAATAAATCGTACGTGTTACATTGTAGTTAATTTAGTGATACCAGATCACAGAAGATTAAATTAACAGTCCCTTGTAACTAAAAGTACGTCATTCACGACCTAGATGGAAATGAACAATCCATCGTGAAAGGTTGAAGTGTAAGGCTCGGATTGGCTTGTCTTGACCAAGAGATTACACTAGTGCATGACTGATGTACTGAATAGGACCTACAGGAGGACAAATTCTTCAGAACTGAACAAGGAAGAATTAGACCTCAGTGGTTAGTTGTTTCTTAATCTTCGTCCCTTAAATAGGATTGCGTGTGATTAGTAACTATTGCTTTGACTTATTATGGGAAGAGAATCAGTGAGATTCAATACCCTATATCTTGGGCAATATTATTGGTCACATGTGATTGCTAAGATTTAATACGAAGAATCGTGCAAAGTAAGCTTGTTCGATTTGCCCCTTGGGAGGTTCATAAGCTTTATCATACCAAATCTTGCAAGTGGAATTAGTTTCCGGTATGGATAATAATGTTGAACCGTTCCTTGACCAATGACAAAAAGATATTAATTAACGGAAAGCTATTTCAAAGGGCTTGAATTAATTAATGGGCTAGATAATCTTAAACACGGAAATAATAACCGGGAGCCATATTGATTGTAATATGGGTTAAGATGGATAGTCTGATATTAATTATGTAGTGGGATTAATTAATATTTATGGGCTTGAATAATATTGTGGCTCAATATTGATAATTCAAGATCCATTGGAAGGTCCAATCTTAATTCTCCTAAAGGCCCCCTAAGTAGCCCAACATATAGTCCAATAACTGAAAAAAGGTGTTTAAAATAAAATAAATATTGTTGCTTAATTTTTCCATTATTTTCGAAATTTATGGATAAAAGGGGGAGAAAAATTTTCTTTGAATTTTGTTATGGAATGAAGATATGTATTCTTGGAATACAAGATTATCTCATTAAATTCAAGAAATCTCCCACTTGGTTATTCATGAAGCAAATTTCAAAAATTTTGAAATATAAAGGGCAAGAAAGATTTTCTTGATTTTCTTGAAAATATATTATGGAAGATATGTATTTCTTGAAATACAGGAATATCTCATAAATTCAAGAAGATCCAAATCTTGGATTCTTGCCTATAATTTCGAAAATAGCCCATAACAAAGAGTATGTGGGATTTTGTGGAATATTATAATTATGGGAAAAAGAATATAGGAGATATATTCAACATTTCTTGGAGATCAAGAAAAGATTTTCCCACATTATTTTTTGCCCAAATTTTCGACCACCTATGCTCTATAAATAGGGGATGACTCTTTCATTCCCAAGTACAATTCCATGTGCTGGAAAAATTAGTAAATCCACAAAGGTGGTGCAACATAATTTATTTTCCTTTTGTTAATTGTTCGCAAGTGTCCTACCACCGGATAGTCGAGCAAGGATTAAGGGAATACTTGGGAAGTTCTTTTGGTGAGTCTAATTAGCCAGACCATTGCCGTCCCAAGAGGTATGTTCACGTAAACTCGTAGAATTCCGCATGCGTAGGTTTTACGTGAATTGATTATATGCATGATTTGTTGTTGGATTATTATTTGAATTAATATAGGATTAATTCATGCTAGTAATAATTATAAGAATTAAATTTTATTTAAATATTCATCCCGAATAGATCTGTGCACTTTATTCCCCAACACATGGAAATCAAATCCGTAGAGATTTTATATATGAGAATTAAATCTATGGGATTTAATTTGCAAGATTAGGGATTTTATTTCTTAATCAGGTTAGCTTAAGATTTTAAGCCGGACCTCTCCTATATATTTGAGCTATTGGGAATTCATAATTGAAGATTTTCATATTTTCTCCATAAAATCTCTAAGTTAGAATTTTCCTGCCAAATTTATCTCGGGGATTCAACGCTAGCAGATCTGTGCGAGTTAGTAAACGACTGTTACGTGGATACCATAGTTGAGGAATCCGTGTACGAATTGCTGTAAGAATTTTGTTTACGTTTACTCGTATTTAATTATGCAATTAATTATTCGTTGTTAGTGAACTGTTTATTTTTGCTGCGCATGTATTACGTGTTTACGTGCCTCTAAATTCCAAAAGTGGTATCAGAGCTTCAGGCTCTTTAATTGATTGCATAAATTCAGATTTATAAAATTAATTTTTTTTTATAAACTGTTGGTGCTGCTCTATGAGTTGACCGCACCATATGTATGTATCTGTTTGTTGGGGCACGCCCATTAGATGAGACACACCCCTATTTGTTTTTGTTCGGCCTCTTTGTCTTCGTCTACAACACACCCAAAAGTTAAGGTTTATCTGGGAGAAACCCTCCCGCTTCTGCCGCTGTATTCTTCTGATTTCGTGGGCCGCGGTGACAGTGCTCGAGCTGGCGGCCTTGGGCCGCAACTCGCGCCGGTCGCGCAGGCCCATCTTTCCTAATTGAGCCTTCGTCGTCCTCGTCGCGTTTGAGATGAGATTCCTCTGGTTTTCATCTCAATTTGTGATGGTGCACTACCAATTCGCCTCGATTTGAGACACGTTGCTTGAATATTTTCGAAGCTTGTCCATTTTCTATTCGATTTCAGGCGGCGCGCCATCGGAATCGACACGAACCAGTGGCGGCGCACCTATTGCCTCTGGTTTCGAACTAGTTCAAGCAAAAGGGGGTCGTGGCTCCACGCGCGGCCCCATTCGATTCCTTCGTTCGCGGCAGCGAGTCGCCCACGCGTGATAGGCGGTGGCGGCGACTCGCGCCCCTGCGTCGTTTGGTTTCATGTTTTTGTTTTTGACTGAGTTCAATTCGATGCATGTCTTTTCTTGGTTTTAGGTTATTCTTCTGATGAATTCTGAATTCTGATGCGTGTTGATTGGGATGATTTTTGATTGGTTTGGAACTGATGAAATTAAAATCTGATTAAACCCTAATATTAGAACAGTTTTAGAATTTTTTTTGGACTAATTCTGATGAACTGATGAATTATTGGACGTTTGGTTTGGATGACCCGATCGGAAAACAGTTTTAGAAAGGGACTGTGCCGAAATTGGATTGTTGGAAAGGCCCTTCCGTGTAATTTTTTAAATTTGCACATGAGCCCTTGACAAAACAAATTAAAATTAAAATTCTGTTTTTAAAAGTTAATGAAATTTAATTTTTGAAACTGTTTTAATTTGACATAATTATTAATTGGATTAATAGTTAACATTTGATAATCTTAAAATTAAAATTGAAATTAGATTTAGATACTTATTTTAAGACGATATCAAATCCCACTTGGTTAACTCGTGCATTAAATTTGATTTAATTTGTTAACCCCTTATAGACCGCGTTATATCTGTTGGGATATTTTAGTTTTGATAATTTATGACCAAAACATTATTAACTTGTGTTATTCAAGCTAATCTACAGATAACAAGTTAAGGGGGAACACAAGAACAAATTGAGGGGGAACTCACGAAATCAGAAGAAGATGATCGAGATCAGACGAGGCTGCAGACGAGTCGTGATCGAGATCAGATGAATTAGATGAGTTCCGGAGTCAACTGATGAGTTGTGCAAATCAGATGTGAAGAAAAGCTAAAGCCAGCAAATCAGAAGAAAAGGTTGCAGATCAGAAGATGAGCAGATGAGACCGATCAAGATCAGACGTGATCGAGATCAGATATGATGATGAGCAGATGAGACTGATCAAGATCAGAAGTGATCGAGATTAGATATGATAAACCTGATATGATAACCTGATGTACAGACCTGATGAGGGAGATAAGTCCCGCTTGAGTGTTGGACTAACACATAAAACTAAGTCCAGTTCGTTAGGCAATCCCGTGAGGGAGATAAGTCCCGCTTGAGTGTGAACTCGGTAAACATCTATCGGCAATCCCGTGAGGGTGATAAGTCCCGCTTGAGTGGGAACTCGATAAACATCTCGGCCATCCTTTGAAGGATATAAGTCCCGCAGGTTAAGTTTGTAGAGTGGGAACTCGGTAAACATCTCGGCCATCCCGTGAGGGGTATAAGTCCCGCATGTTAAAGTCGGTTAAGGTTCCCTTGTGTTAAGGGAAGAGTGGATGTAGGGCGGGTTTCGTCCGAACCACTATAAAATATCGTGTGTTCTTTACTGCTTTATGTTTATACTTGCCATATGCATTCTTTTACAAGCAAAACAACACACATCGTTCTTAAAAGCGAAAAATTTGGTATCACCATTCTCTCACCCCTGTTTTATATGCATCACACTGAGATGTTCGCTTCCACATGCGCAAAATCGGTTTTCAAATCGGGACCTACAATATCTGTTTGGGTAGGCGGCACCCAATAACTTTCAGACCATATTAAATGTTTGGGTAGACGGCGCCCAATTATTTGTTAGTCCGTGCAATTCATGTTTGGGTAGGCGACGCCCAATAATTGCTCAAATGTGACATAAATAGCATGATGGATCTCGATTAATCAATTAATACCCCGCCTTTAAAATGTTCCTCACTATAATATAGTTTTCTCATTAATTTGATAAGAAATCTCCCATCAAAGTTAAAAGTAAACCGGGGATTTTGTTCCAATGGGTATTTAAGATCAAAGTCTTTTGCTCGGATCTACTTTCAACGGGACTTTTATAGGGACACGTAGTGTCGCCGCTTGATGGTTGTAAATCAACTTAACTTTGTTTCACCAGCCAAAGCAGGGAAATGAAAGTTAAGGGACATCCTATTGAACTAGGTTCAATCAACTAGGAGTTGCAGTGTTGCAATTGGTTTAGAGACCTACCAGTTTTGTTATTACAGTAATCAGCCAAATCAGATATTGTAATAATAAGAATGTGGATCCTAGTTCATTACAATTTATATTTGATATAAATTCGTACTCTTCCGATGAGGTCGTTGAGTATGTGAAAATAATGGAGACAAAATAAATATAAAAGAAAGACCATGTTTATTTTGATTGATGAATATTTATCATAGAAATTATGTGTTTAATTCCCATTTTATTTTACTTTTCTTGGTTAGTTGAAATGTATAACTGTTATTGAGATGTGTTTTGGAAACAAAGAAATTGGCTAGGCCAAATTTTCTGGACTAGCACCGATACATGTGTTTGGTGCTAAGGCAAGAAATGATTGAGTATGTGTTGGACACGCCAATACAGGTTACCCTAAATCTGGTTCCCTAAGACATCCACGTTTGACGTAGTAGCTCAGAAGAAGCATCAAGAGGATTCTTCCCAGGCTCAGTGTGTGATGTTGCTCGGCATGACTCCCGATATACATAGCCAACGTGAAAAAATGGGTCCCTTCTAGATGCTCAAGCATCTGAAGGATCTCTTTGATTCTAAATCTCATTCTGAGATTTATGAAGTGATGAGAGATCTGTTCAGATGTCGGTTAGCTAAAGGAGGGAAGATTTCACCTCATTTGCTAAAGATGATAGGCCTAATTGAGAAACTTAGTAACTTATGCATTGAGCTAAAATACCAACGTTTCCATTTATGATATCCTCCAGTCGCTCCTGGATTCATATTTTAGCTTCATTGTGAACTATAATATGAATAAGATGGATGCGACCATGCCTGAACTTCATGACATGCTCAGGACTTTTGAGTTCACTATCACTAAGATGGTGTTCAAAAGAAAGAGTGGGTATACAAGGATGTGTGCCTCTACTGTAAGCAGAAGAGGGCACTGGAAGAAGGACGGTAAGGTTCTGATTGTTGAAAGGAAGGCACTGGGTGCTTCTGGCACTAGAACATGTATGTTTATTATTAAGATAGATATGTCCACAAATAGCACTAACTACTGGGTATTAGATACCGGATGTGGCTCACACATTTGTACGAATGTGAAGGGGTTCATGTGTCTTAGGGCAGTTACGCCGGGTGAAGTCGTCTCACACGTGAAAATGGAGCAAGAGTTGCTACTGAACATGTGAGGACTTATGTGTTAGACTTACCATTTGGTTTTAAATGAGAACTTAATGATTGTTATTTCATTCTTTCTATTACTCACAACATTATATTCATTCCGATATTAGACATTGAGGGTTTTTTCTTTAATTTTGCAAACAATAATTGTTATTTTTCGCTTAATGGTGATGTTTATGGAAATACTCCTTTATCGAATAGTTTATAATTGTTGCATTGTGGATATGATGTTCTTAATATACAAAACAAAAGACTCAAACTTAGTAATCTTGAAAACCCAGCTTATTTGTGGCATTATAGACTTGGTCATGCAAACGAGAATAGAATTGCAAGGTTAAGAATGTTAGACTACTTAACCCCATTCGACTTAGAGTCTTATGGTAATTGTGAATCTTGTCTCAAGGGCAAATGATCAACAAACCATTTTTTGGGAAAAGGGGTTCGTGTCAAAGAAGTTCTTGAATTGATCTGCATTGATGTATGTGGACCATTGCCCACTTTAGCTAGGGGTTACTTTGGCTACTTCATCACTTTTACTGATGATTTCTCGAGATACAGATACGTGTATCTTATGAAACACAAATCCAAATCTTTTGAGAAATTCAAAAAGTAAAAAGCTGAAGTAGAGAAGCAACTTGGTAAGAGTATTAAGACTCTTCGATCGGATCGAGGAGGTGAATACCTTAGCTATGAATTCACTGATTATATGAAGTTGCATGGAATCCAATCACAATGGACTCCTCCCGGAACACCCCAGATGAATGGAGTTTCCGAATGGAGAAATTGAACCCTGTTAGACATGGTAAGGTCCATGATAAGTTTTTCCTCTCTTCCGACATTCTTATGGGGATACGCGTTACAAACCTCAATATACATTCTGAATAGAATTCCATCTAAATCAGTTGAGCATACACCACATGAACAATGGGGTGGCAAGAAGCCAACTTTTACACATATCAAAATGTGGGGTTGTCCCGCGATTGTGAAAAAGATGCTTACCGATAAG
This sequence comes from Stenogyne calaminthoides, assembly GCA_037126765.1. Taxonomy (NCBI): domain Eukaryota; kingdom Viridiplantae; phylum Streptophyta; class Magnoliopsida; order Lamiales; family Lamiaceae; genus Stenogyne; species Stenogyne calaminthoides. The sequence goes on from JBBCBC010000032.1 coordinate 1,688,182, forward strand.
TTGGAATCCAAAGATGAAAAGGTTACCTTGTGGGATATCCTAAGGAAACTAGAGGATATTACTTCTATCTACCTGAGAAATAAACAGTGATTTTTTCTAGGCAGGCTAGGTTCCTCGAAGAAGATTATGTCTTTAAGGAACAAGGCCGTAAGATGATATAACTTGAAGAAAATCAAGAACCACAACTTAACCTAGAGACTGATGATTTGTCAAAGAAACGTGACAAAGAATCACTGGGAGCATTCAACGACTTTCACGGTGGGATTCTTTCACTAGGTGATCGTCTTTCAGCCAGTGGGAGCGTAATTGGAGTTAGCTTGCTTGTGCAAGAACCTCCAAGTGGGCTGAATGAGAACAACATAGTTCAAACTCCCGCCCAAGAGGCATCTGAAAGTGTAGCTCTTGAGAACTCTCCAGACATTGATGAAATCGATGCACCCCAAGATTTTCACGATCAGAATGTACAACCTGCACAACCACAACTCCATAAGTCAATTAGGAATCGTAATCCTCCCATTAGATACAGTTACCTCTTGGAGGAACTCGATAATATGGACATACCGGATAAGGACGATCCTAATACTTACTCTAAAGCAATATCAGATATTGATTCAGGGAAGTGGCATGAAGCCATGAAATTCGAGATGGACTCGATGTACACCAATCAAGTCTGGGACTTGGTTGAGTTGCCTAAAGGGGTTAAACCCATAGATTGCAAATGGGTCTTCAAGCGTAAGACTGGTGCAAATGGCAAAGTACAAACCTACAAAGCTAGGTTGGTGGTGAAGATTTATAGTCAACGCGAAGGCATTGACTATGATGAGATCTTCTCACCAGTTGCAAAGATCAAGTCCATTCAAATTTTACTTGCGATAACAGCACACTATGATTATGAGATTTGGCAGATGAAAGTCAAAACAACTTTCCTCAATTGAAATATTGATGAGGTAGTGTTTATGACTCAACCGGAAGGGTTCATATCTAAGCCAAATTCTAATTCAGTATGCAAGCTGAAGATATCCATATATGGATTGAAGCAAGCTTTTAGGAGTTGGAATATCCGATTTGATGAAGCTATCAAGTTTTATTGACTTCATCAGAAATTTGGAAGATCCTTGTGTTTATCGTAAACACAACGGGAAGAACATTGTTCTCATAATCGTGTATGTCGATGACATATTGATTTTGGGAAATAATGTCCCGTTAATGCAGTCCGTTAAAGGTTGGTTGTTAAAGACCTTCATGATGGAGGCTCTTGGAGAAGCCTGCTACATCATAGGGATCAAGATCCACTTGGGATACATCCAAGAGGATGTTGAGGCTGTCACAGTCCACCTATGTAGACAAGATGTTGAAGCATTTTGCGATGGAGAACTCTAAGAGAGGGTCTCTACTGGCAAATCAAAGGATAAAGCTGTCAAAGAAGGATTGTCCTTCTAATGAAGCTGATATCAAGCGCATGAAGCATGTCCCATATGCATCTGCAATTGGGTCAATCATGTACGCCATGATTTGCACTAGGCCAAACGTAGCCTACCTTGTCAGCATCACTGGTAGATACCAACAGAATCCGGGTGAGTCTCACTAGATTGTTGTCAAGACCATTCTGAAGTATCTTAGACGAGATAAAGAATGTTTCCTTGTTTACGATGGGCAGTCAGAACTAGTAGTGACTGGTTACGCTGACATAAGTTTCCAATCCGACTGTGATGATTACAAATCACAGTCAGATTATATTTCCACTCTCAATGATGGGGCGGTCGGTTGGAATAGTTACAAGCAAGAGACGACCGCAGATTCAACAACCGAAGTTGAGTACATTGCTGTATCAGAAGTCTCAAGAAGGTTGTCTGGATTTTATAGTTCTTGAAAGAACTAGGGGTAATTTCGAGTGTCGGTTGTCTAATAAAGTTGTATTGAGATAATGCTAGTGCGATTACGCAAGCAAAGGAATCGAGATCAACAAGCAGTACCACTTATCATTTGATCCTAGAGATCATAAAGATAGGAGAAATAGAATTAGAACGTATTCCCATAGATTTAATTTGACAGATCCTTTCACCAAAATACCGAGTGTTCATGTACACACTAGACATTTGATGGTCTAGGGGATAGACATGTAGGTGATTTGTTGGGGAATTAATTGCCCGGATCTATTCGGGGAGAATATTTAAATATAAATTTAATTCTAACAATTATTACTAGCATGAATTAATCCTATATTAATTCAAATAATAATCCAACAACAAATCATGCATATAAACAAGCTACATAAATCCTACGCATGCGGAATTGCTAGGAGTTTACGTGAACTAACCTCTCGGAGTGACAACCGTTAAGAAGATGGATACCCGTTCACACGAACAAACCCAAAGAGCCTTCTCAAGTATTCCCTCGTCCTTATTCAATAATCCGGTGGTAGGATGCTTACGAACAATTTAACAAAATAAAAAATAAAATTATGTTGCACCACCTTTGTGGTTTTCTAATTTCTCCAACACATGGAATTGCTTTGGGGATGAAACATTCATTTCCTATTTATAGACAAGGGGTGGTCGAAAATTTTGTGTAGAATAAGATGGGAAAATCTTTTTCTTGATCACCAAGAAATCTTGAATATATATCATATATTCTTTTCTCCATAATTAAAATATTCCACAAAAATCCCACCTAATTTCTTTATGGAATTTTCGAAAAATAAGGAGTATGAAAACCAAGATTTGGATTTTCTTGAATTTATGAGATGTTCTTGTATTCCAAGAATACATATCTTCCATAATATATTTTCAAGAAAATCAAGAAAATCTTTCCTTCCTTATTTATTCATAATTTTTTAAAATTACTCCAATAAATAACCAAGTGGGAGATTTCTTGAATTTAGTGAGATAAACTTGTATTCCAAGAATACTCATCCTTATTCCATAACAAAATTTAAAGAAAATCTTTCTCCCTCTTTTGTTTATTTATTTTCGAAAATCAAAGAAAAAATAGGAAACAATATTTTATTTTATTTAAAACAACTTTTTCAGTTATCTGACTTTATCTTTGGGCTACTTGAGGGGCCTTTAGGAGAATTAAGATTGGACCTTCCAATGGACCTTGAATTATCAATATTGAGCCACAATATTATTCAAGCCCATAAATATTAATTAATCCCACTACATAATTAATATTGCACTATCCATCTTAACTCATATTACTGTTAATATGGCTCCCAGTTATTATTTCCTGTGTTTAAGATTATCCAGTCCATTAATTAATTTAAGCCACTGAATAGCTTCATATTAATTAATATTTTTTTTCTTGGAGTAAGGTCAGCTCAACATTATTATCCATACCGGAAACAAATTCCACTTGCAAGATTTGGTATGATAAAACTTTTGAGTCCACCAAGGGGAAAAATCAAGAAAGACGTACTTGCACACGATTTTCCGTATTAAATCTTAAATCGTCGTGTAACTAATAATATTGCCCAAGATATAAAGTTTTGAATCACATTGATTCTATACCCATCATAAGACAAAGCAATAGTTATTAATTCCACACGATCCTATTTAAGGGACGAGTATTAAAAAATAACTAACCACTGAGGTCTAATTCTTCTATATTCAGCACTAAAGAATTTATCCTCCTGTAGGTCCTATTCAGCGCATCAAAATGCACTAGTGCAATCTCTTGGTCAAGACAAGCCAATCTAAGCCTTACACGTCAACCTTTCACGATGGATTGTTCATTTCCATCTGGGTTATGAATTCTGTACTTTGGTTATAAAGAACTGTTAATTTAATCTTCTGTGATCTGGTATCACTAAATTAACTACAATGTAACACATATTATTTATTGAACAGGTATGCAGTAAATATATGTAACATTCAATCATATTTAAAGCAACATTGATAAATAAATTATTTCAGCAAATAAGACAGAAATTCAGTTTGGTTATACAAAATAAAGCATACTTTCCAGTATAACCCCAACAATCTCCCACTTATACTCAAAGTCTGATTTTAAGTATACTACATCATGTCTCATGTTCTACGTGACATCTAATGTCACCTACATGAACCTAATAATATCTCTCCCACTTATACTCAAAACAGATTGACTACGCACTTAACAACCATTCCTCCTACATGTCTCTTGAATGTTTCCAGAGGCAGACACTTTGTGAAAGGATTAACTAGGTTATCCTCCAATGCAATCTCAGTCACCTCTACATCTCCTCTCTTAATGATTTTTCGTCTAAGATTTCTTTCCTTCAGTGTGTTTTGTTTGACTCGTGGACTCTTGCTTCCCTTGAATTTGCAACTGCCCCTTGCAAATATTGCTAGACAAATTCGGAACTCCATCCAAGTCCACTAAGAAGATTTAGAGCTAATCTGGTTCCTTCACTGCTTCACAAGCAGCTACTTACCCAGCTTCCATGGTTGAGTCAGTGATGCATTTCTGCTTCATACTCGTCCATTCTACACTTCCCAAATAAAAACACACTAACTGAGGTAGATAGTTTCTGGAATCTATGTCTGATTTGGAAATTCGAGTCCGTGTAACCGACGGGAATTAGACTGTCTGATTGATAAATCAACTGTTGGGAAAATATGGGTGCCCGGATCTATTCGAGATGATTTTAAATACATATTTAAATTAATCAATTAATTAAAATCATGAATTAATCCTAAATCAATTCAACGTAATAATTAATAATCAAATAAACAATCATGCGTACACATAATCCACGTAAATCCTAAGCATGCGGAATATAGGAGTTACGAGATTACGTACCTCTTGTAGAGACAACCGTTGAGACGTTTGATTAACCCAAAGAGCTTTCCCAAATATGTCCAAGTCCACGAACGTAATCCGATAGAAGGATTCACACGAACGATTTTAAAAAGAGAGAAAAATAAAATATTTTGCCACCACCCTTGTGGATTTCTAATATTTCCAACACATGGAATTGCTTTGGGGATGAAAAAATCATCCCCTATTTATAGGACTAAGGGGGCCGATTTTTTCAATGAAAAAATAAACAAGAAAATCTCTTTCTTGACCTCCAATATATCTCCTATATTCTTTTCTCCTTAATTAAAATTTTCCATAAAAATCGTATTCCCCTTTTATCCTATTATTTTCAAAAAATACAAGGTAATAGGAATCAAGATTTGACTTCTTGAATTTATGGGATAATTATGTATTCCAAGAATACTTATCTCTTTCCATAAAATATTTTCAAGAAAAACAATAAAATCTTTCTTCTTTTTTTTCCTACAATTTTCGAAAATACTTAGGAAATATTAGGCAAGAATATTTTATTCTCCTTTTCATTAATTGGACTTTATTTTGGGCTATTTGAGGGGCCTTTAGGAGAATTAAGATTGGACCTCCAATGGACTATGAAGCTATAATATTGAGCCAAATATTATTCAAGTCCATTAATATTAATTTACTCCACTATAAAATTAATATTGAACTATCCATCTTAACCTATATTACGACATTACTATAATATGGCTCCCAGTCATTATTTCTCGTGTTTAAGATTATCTTAGTCCATTAATTAATTAAGTCACTGAACAAGCTTTATATTAATTAATATCTTTATCCTTGGAGTAAAGACAGCTCAACATTATTATCCATACCGGAAATAAATTTCCACTTGCAAGATTTGGTATGATAAAGATTCTGAGCCCACCAAGGGGACAAATTAAGCAAGACATACTTGCACACGATTCTCCGTATTAAATGTCAGCAATCGTCATATAATTAATAATATTGCCCAAGATATAAGGTATCAAATCACATTGACTCTCTTCCTATCATAAGTAAAAGCAATAGTTATTAATTCCACACGATCCTATTTTAGGGACGGAGATTAAGAAATAACACACCACTGAGGTCTAATTCTTGTATATTCAGTACCTAAGTATTTATCCTCCTGTAGGTCCTTATTCAGTGCATCTAAATGCACTAGTATAATCTCTTGGTCAAGACAAGTCAATCTGAGCCTTATACTTCAACCTTTCATGATGGTTTGTTCATTTCCATCTGGGTTGTGAATTTGTACTTAATTACGAGGAGCTATTAATTTGATCTTCTGTGATCTGGTATCACCAAATTAACTATAACGTAATACGTACTTAGCTTATTGAACGGGTTTGCAATAAATATAGATAACATTCATTCATATTTAATGCAACAGTGATTAATGTATTATTTCAGTAAATAAATAAGAAAATCCAGTTTGGTTATACAAAGTAAAAGCATACTTTTCAGTATAACCCCAACAATCTCCCACTTATACTCAAAGTTTGCTTTTAAGTATACTACAACATGTCTCGTGTTCTATGTGACATCTAATGTCACCTACAGGAACCTAATAATATTTCTCCCACTTATACTCAAAGCAGATTGACAACGTTCTTGACATCTATTCCTTCCACATGTTTCTCGAATGTACTCTGAGGCAGACCCTTTGTGAATGGATCTGCTAGGTTGTCTTCCGATGTAATCTTTGCCACCTCAATGTCTCATCTCTTAACGATTTCTCGTATAAGATGGTATTTTCTTTCAATGTGTTTGCTGGCCTTGTGTGCTCTCTGTTCCCTCAAATTTGCAACTGCTCCGGCATTATCACAATAAATTGTGATCATGCTAGGCAAATCCGGGACAACGTCCAAGTCCACTAGAAAGTTCTTGAGCTAAACCGCTTCCTTCGCTGCTTCACTAGCAGCTATGTATTCGGCTTCCATGGTAGAATCGACGATGCATTTCTGCTTTACGCTTCTCCATGTCATGGCTCCTCCCCCCATGCAAAACACACTACCCGAGGTAGACTTTCTGGAGTCCACGTTTGATTGGAAATCCGAGTCCGTGTAACTGATGGGGATTAGACTGTCTGACTGATAAACCAATATTCTGTCCCATGTCCTCTTCAGATACTTCAGAATGTTCTTTACTACAGTGAAATGCTCTTTCCCAGGGTTGCTTTGATATCTTGCTACAATGCCTACGGCAAAGCAGATATCTGATCTCGTGAACAGCATTGCATACATGAGGCTTCCCACAGCCGAAGCATAATGGATGCCCTTCATGTCATCTATCTTCTTCTGTGTTTTGGGACACATCTCTTTGGATAGATGGATTCCGTGTTTGTAGGGCACAAAGTCTTTCTTGGAATCTTGCATGCTGAATCGCTTCAAAACAGCGTCTATGTATGAGGCCTGCGAAAGCCCGATCATTCTTTTCCTGCGATCTCGAGTGATCTTGATCCCTAGGATGTGACCGGCTTCCCCTAAATCCTTCAGGTCAAATTGTTTTGACAGCCATGCCCTTACGTCCGATAACACCTTTACATCATTTTCGATGAGCAGTATGTCGTCTATGTATAGTACCAAAAATACCAAGGCAGTTCTGTCACGCTTTTTGTAAACACAACTTTCAAAGTTGTTCTGATCAAAACCATAGGATTTTATAACTTGATCAAAACACTGATTCCAAGCACGGGATGTTTGCTTCAGCCCATAAATGGACTTCTTAAGCTTGCAAACCAGATGCTCTTGGCCTTTTTCAATGAAGTCTTCGGGTTGTTGCATATAGATTTCTTCGTCAAGACTTCCATTGAGGAAAGCGGTCTTGACATCCATTTGCCAGATTTCAAAGCCTAAATGCGTAGCAATCGACAAGAGAATGCGGATGGACTTGATCATGGCTACGGGCGAAAAAGTTTCCTCATAATCGATCCCTTCTTTCTGAGTGTATTCTTTTGCCACTAGTCTTGCTTTAAAGGTTTCAACCTTTCCGTCCGGTCCCGTCTTTCTCTTGTATACCCACTTGCATCCAATGATTTTTACCCCATTAAGTGGTTCGACTAGCTCCCAAACTTTATTGTGATCCATTGAACCCATCTCGGCTTCCATTGCTGTTTGCCAAGATGTTGCATCCTTGTCTTGGATCGCCTCGTTGTAGGACCATGGATCTGATTCTTCTCTGTGATCAAGTCCGAGGACTTTCCAATCCCTAAGAATCGCTCGGGTTGCTTGACAACCCTCTCACTACGACGAGGTTTCGATTGTGTAGGTGTGACGATTGGTATATCATTTTGTACAGTTGGCAATGGAATTGGCCCCTTAAGTTCTTCTAAGGTAATCTCACTTCTAGGTTTTTTATCGTTCATATAGTCTTCTTCCAAAAATCTAAAGTGCGTACTGATTACCACCTTTTGATCTTCGGGACCATAGAACATGCATCCTTTTGTTCCTTCGGGATACCCAATGAACAACCTTAATTCTGAACGTGCATCCAATTTACCAGCTTCTTTGTCTAACACGTATGCCGGACACTCCCAGATCCTGATGTGTCCTAAACTGGGCTTGCGCCCTGTCCACAATTCTCTCAGGGTTTTAGGAACTGATTTGGATGGCACTAAGTTTAGAATGTAAGCCGTTGTGTTTGGAACAGGCCGACCTCCAATGTCCTTTTTCACCACAGTTGAAGCACTTCCCCTTAGCCGAATTCCTCACTCCACCCTCCTTCTTCACCTTTCCTTTGCCCTTGGCAACACTTGAGTTAGCTTGGCTTTCACTCTTGGCTTTCTTCTTCTTCTTGCCTCCTTTTAGCCTAGAAGAAGAAGATGGACCAATTACCGCTAAAGTTTGGCTGCTCTCTCCTAATATTCCTTCAGCCGAGACAAGAGCTTGCAGCAGATCAGGCAAGGTGAACTTCTGATTGTTCATTTGATAATTCAACCTGAACTGCTCAAAGCTTTTGGGCAGGGAATGGAGTATGAAATCGATCTGGGTCTCGATGTCATATTCAGCTCCAAGCACCTCAAGTTTGTTAAGGTGAGCCATCATCTGGAGAACATGATCCCTTACGGGTGTTCCCTCCACCATTTTCATCGAGAGCATGTACCTCATGGTGATCTGGAGAGCCACACGGTTTTGATGTTGAAACATCGCTTTAAGATTGATCATGATGTCTGTAGCGGTCTCAACGTTTTGGTGTTGGTGTTGCAACACATCTGACATTGAAGCTAAGATGGTACACTTTGCCATTTCGTTAGAACGCTCCCAGTCAACATATTCTTTCTTAACCATTTTAGTTGACTCGTCATATGGCTTCTCTGGTTTGGGTGTAGTAAGAACCCAGTTATGGCTTTGTGCAGTGAGGACAATAGTAAGTTTTCGATACCAATCAACAAAGTTTTCTGCAGTAAGCAGATTGTCTTTTAGTATATTGAACAGTGAATTAAAAGGTTGCGACATGATGAAACTGAAAATAAACATACATCGTGTGTCAATATCCGGATCAACACAAAGAAAATCACACAATTCAATCACATGATTCATATTAAAATCTCAAAAAATTATGAACATGCATCAGCCAACATCTCAAAATAGATTTAAGTGAGCCTCTTGGGGGGGTCATCATTTAAATCACATTCAAGCAGGTTACAAACAAGAACAATTACAAACCTTTAATTTAAAAAAAAAAAATAGTCGGCTCCCACTTGACCAATATACAGGGACTTCGGTGAAGTATATGCATATCAATTTTATACCTAAGTAACAACCATGATTAAATACAAAATTACTACTTCATTTTGATCGTGCCTCTTGGGAGGGTCATCGTCGCCACTAATAATAATTCACAATCATCCTTTTGAGAATTTATTCATGTGAAAGCTATCTTTTGACCGTCCCGTAGGGGAATTTCTCCAAAAGATTTCACAAATAAATAAATCTTGGAGGTCAGAATTAATTTGATTCGAAATCAAATTAATTATTAAAACATACTTAATAATTTTTCGAATTTGAGATTTTTAGTTGGGCAATTCTCATGCAAACACATTTAAACAAATTAAATAAAGCATAAGAAAAACAACAATAAATCAAGCAAAGCAGAAAATAAACATATTGGGCACAAATTATCCAACTGTCATGGTTTGATTTTCCTTGGCTTGATTTTGAAGAAATGTCGTCTTGAATTTTTCCCACTCGTTCGTCTCGAAAAAAAATTTCGTCTCGAAGCGCCATGCTAAGTAGCTCGCAGCCGAGACGCTCGCTCGCATCCGGCAGGCCACTTGGCCGAGCGACCGCGCCCATGCGCCTAGGAGCAGCACGTGTCACCCTCAGTAAACTCGACAGCCTCGGCAGACGATGGGTCGATCAGTGCCCGTGCGGACGCGCTCTCCTCATCGCCCTTGCCTCCGCCCCGTTCGCTCCACGTGCAAGGCCCCGCGCGCGCTTGTGCGCATCGCCCGGTCGCGTCCGCACGCATCCCGGGCTGACCCCGCCTGGCGCCGTGCGCCACGCCAGTTCGCTTTGCGATGTCAACTTCACACGCGTGCCTCCCTTGGCACGTTTCGTACGATGCACGTCGCCTACGTACGGTTCCGGGTCTGTCTTAACTCCTCGTCTCCATCTTCGTCTTCGATCAGGTTACAATTTATTTAACAAAAAATAAATACACCTTAAATCTAGACTAGTCTATTACATTGAACAAAACAAATAGTCTAATCTACTCGTGGATTTTCTCACGAGAAAAAAAAATCCAAACGAGTCGAATTAAAACCAACATTCATACGCATAAAAAAACACATTAAATACCATGATAATTGGATACTTGCAAAACAGATCTAGCAATTCTACTATCAAATTTTCAATTTAATGTCCAACATAATTTAAATAACAATTTAAAAGTCAAAGCTTGAAACCAGAGCTCTTATACCAGTTGTAGGGAAAATATGGGTGCTCGGATCTATTCGAGATGATTTTAAATACAAATTTAAATTAATCAATTAATTACTAACATGAATTAATCATAAATCAATTCAACATAATAATTAATAAGCAAATAGACAATCATGCGTACACATAATCCACGTAAATCCTAAGCATGCGGAATCTAGGAGTTACAAGATTACGTACCTCTTGTAGAGACAACCGTTGAGATGTTGGATCAACCCAAAGAGCCTTCCCAAATATGTCTCAAGTTCACGATTGTAATCCGGTGGGAGGATTCACATGAACGATTTTAACAAGAGAGAAAAATAAAATATTTTGCCACCACCTTTGTGGATTTCTAATATTTCCAACACATGGAATTGCTTTGGGGATGAAAAATTCATCCCCTATTTATAGGACTAAGGGGGGCGATTTTTTCAATGAAAAAATAAGGAAGAAAATCTCTTTCTTGATCTCCAAGAAATCTTGAATATATCTCCTATATTCTTTTCTCTTTAATTAAATTTTTCCATAAAAATCTTATTCCCCTTTTATCCTATTATTTTCGAAAAATACAAGGTAATAGGAATCAAGATTTGACTTCTTGAATTTATGGGATAATTATGTATTCCAAGAATACTTATCTCTTTCCATAAAATCTTTTCAAGAAAATCAAGAAAATCTTTCTTCTTCTTTTTCCTACAATTTTCGAAAATACTTAGGAAATATTAGGCAAAAATATTTTCTTCTCCTTTTCATTAATTGGACTTTATTTTACACTATTTGAGGGGCCTTTAAGAGAATTAAGATTGGAGCTGATGACATTGTCTGGGAAGAAAGGGACTTACCTGCATCTGTGAAGATCTGATACCAGAATGGGACAAGATTCGAGGAGATTGGCTATGCGATGTCTACATTCTGGAGAAGATTCCAATTGCAGATGATCAAGGAGAATTCAATGATAAATTCAGAAGTTGGTTGGAAACCAAATATCCAGAATTCTCTGAGATCGTAATGAAAGAGGGCAAGACGATGAACGTAATTCCTGAAGCACCCCCATTCAAAATTCTCGTGCCACCTCTCAGACCGAACAAGACTCTTGATCCTATTGCCTTTAAGAAGTTGTATTATGATTTTGTCAAGAAAGGAGGGATCATTGAGAAGGATCGACTGGTGCTCTGATACAGAGGATGCACAAAGTTTTTGATATTCCAGGAGAGCTCCAAAAATTCAAGTAATGAAGTCAGCAGATCAGAAGACTAGTTTAGGACCAAATGATAGGTATTTCTGTACTTGTAAACTTCTTTATTCTTAATGAAATACTCTATCTTTCTGATCCTAAGACAATTTCTCATTGTCTTCTAAACTGTGTGTTATTTCTGTTATTTACATTATAGTTATCTCTTTTTCTGATTAAATTTTTTGGTTCCATCAAAAATGGGGAAATTGTTGGGAAATTTATAGTTTCTATGGAAGTTCTAAAACAGATTGTAATAGGACCAGTCAAACCTGTTAGCTGACTGATGATTAAAATATCAGATGGGATGACCAGCTGAGTTCTATAGACACCTGATGTAACAGATAGGTCACATATTGAGGGGGAACTCAATATGTATAGGTTAAGTCTTGAAGATCAGAATCACATTGACTCTCTTCCTATCATATGTCAAAGCAATAATTATTAATTCCACACGATCCTATTTAAGGGACGGGGATTAATAAATAACACACCACTGAGGTCTAATTCTTGTATATTCAGTACCGAAGAATTTATCCTCCTATAGTCCTTATTCAGTGCAGCTAAATGCACTAGTATAATCTCTTGGTCAAGACAAGTCAATCTGAGCCTTATACTTCAACCTTTCATGATGGTTTGTTCATTTCCATCTGGGTTGTGAATTTGTACTTAATTACGAGGAGCTGTTAATTTGATCTTCTGTGGTCTGGTATCACCAAATTAACTACAATGTAATACGTACTTAGCTTATTGACCGGTTTGCAATAAATATATATAACATTCATTCATATTTAATGCAACAGTGATTAATGTATTATTTCAGTAAATAAATAAGAAAATCCAGTTTGGTTATACAATGTAAAAGCATACTTTTCAGTATAACCCCAACACCAACATTCTATCCGGAGTTCTCTTCAGATACTTCAGAATGTTTTTAACTGCAATCCAATGTTCTTTCTCTGGGTTACTCTGATATCTTGCTACCATGCCAACGACAAAGCAAATATCTGGTCTCGTGCACAGCATTACATACATAACACTTCCTACAGCCGAAGCATAGGGAACACCTTTAATGTTATCTATCTCCTCTGTTGGGGTTATACTGAAAAGTATGCTTTTTACTTTGTATAACCAAACTGAATTTCTTATTTATTTACTGAAATAAATTATTAATCACTGTTGCATTAAATATGAATGAATGCTATATATATTTGTTGCAAACCTGTTCAATAAGTAAGTACGTATTACGTTGTAGTTAATTTGGTGATACCAGATCACAGAAGATCAAATTAACATTTCCTCGTGACTAAGTACAAATTCACAACCCAGATGGAAATGAACAATCCATCATGAAAGGTTGAAGTGTAAGGCTCAGATTGGCTTGTCTTGACCAAGAGATTACACTAGTGCATTATGATCTAATGAATAGGACCCACAGGAGGATAAATTCTTCTTGATCAATAATATACAAGAATTAGACCTCAGTGGTTCGTTATTTCTTAATCTCCGTCTCTTAAATAGAATCTTGTGAAATAAATAGCTATTGCTTTGACTTATGATGGGAAGAGAATCAATGCGATTCGATACCTTATATCTTGGGCAATATTATTAATTACATGACGATTGCTAAGATTTAATACGCAGAATCGTGTGCAAGTACGGCTTGCTTGATTTGTCCCCTTGGTGGGCTCAAAATCTTTATCATACCAAATCTTGCAAGTGAAAATTTATTTCCAGTATGGATAATAATGTTGAGCTGGCTTTACTCAAAGAACAAAGATATTAATTAATATAAAGCCTGTTCAGTGGCCAAATTAATTAGTCTAAGATAATCTTAAACACGGGAAATAATGACCGGGAGCCATATTATTTTGAAGTCGTCATATGGGTTAAGATGGATAGTTCAATATTAATTTTATAGTGTAATAAATTAATATTAATGGGCTTGAATAATATTTTTGCTAAATATTAAAGTTTCATAGCCCATTTGAGGTTCAATCTTAATTCTCCTAAAGGCCCCCAAATAGTCCAAATTAAAGTCCAATTAACGAAAAGGAGAAAATATTATTGCCTATTTTTTCCATTAAATTTCGAAATTAGTAAATAAAATGGGAGAAATATTTTCTTTGAATTTTGTTATGGAATGAAGATAAGTATTCTTGGAATACAAGATTACCTCATTAAATTCAAGAAATCTCCCACTTGGTTATTTATTAAGTAAATTTCAAAAATTCCATAACAATAAGGAGGAGGAGATTTTGTTGGGAGATATTTTAGAAAATAGAATATATTGAATATATTCAAGATTGTTTCTTGGAGAAGAAGCAAGGAAATTTCTCAATACCCCAATTGACCTAAATATTCGTCCCCCCTTTTTTATAAATAGGAGATGAATTTTTCATCTCCAGGATAACACAGAAATTGACTTTTTCGAAAAAATATCAGCGTCGATAAAATATCAAATAATTTTGAAACGTCGACAGATTGTGTTTTCTTTAAAAAAACTTCAATTGTGAGTGTGCAATTCCATGTGTTGGAAATATTAGAAATCCACAAAGGTGGTGGCAAAATATTTTATTTTTCTCCTTTAGTAAAATCGTTCGTGTGAATCCTTCCACCGGATTACGTTCGTGGACGTGGAACATATTTGGGAAGGCTCTTTGGGTTGATCCATCGTCTCAACGGTTGTCTCTACAAGAGATATGTAATCTCGTAACTCCTAGATTCCGCATGCATAGGATTGTTCATTTCCAATCAAGACAAACCAATCTGAGCCTTACACTTCAACCTTTCACAATGGATTGTTCATTTCCATCTAGGTCGTGAACAGCGTACTTTTAGTTACAAGGGACTGTTAATTTAACCTTCTGTGATTTGGTATAACTAAATTAACTACAATGTAACACGTACTATTTATTAAACAGGTATGCAGTAAATATATGTAACATTCAATGATATTTAAAGCATCAATGATAAATAATTTATTTCAGTAAATAAGACAGAAATTCAGTTTCGTTATACAAAGTAAAAGCATACTTTCCAGTATAACCCCAACAGCATCCCTCATCCTACCATTGTCCTAGGCAACAATTGAGTTTGATTGCTTATGGCTTTTGGTCCTCTTCTTCTTTTTGCCTTCCCTTGGCCTAAACGATGAAGACGGACCACTTGCCGTCAATGCTTTGAGTTTGGTGCCCCATCAACTTCTCTGCCGAGACCAAAGCTTGCAACAAATCAGCTAGCGAAGCCAAAGTGCTCAAAAACTTTTGGGCAGAGAGTGGAGTGCCAAATCAATCTGGGTCTCCCTATCATAATCTGTACCCAGAACCTCAAGTTTGTTCAGATGAGCCATCAATTTTGAGGACGTAATTCCTTACGGGGATGTCCTCCACCATTTTCAGCGACAACATTTCTCACAAGGTGATCTGACGAGCCCCGCATTTTTTACTCGTCAGTTGGCTCATCTGGTTTTTGGTGTGTCAAGAATCCACTTGTGCTTTTGTGCAGTTAGAACAATCATAAGTTATCGTTTCCAATAAACATAGTTTCCTAAATAATTCTATTGAATTTAAGTACATTAACAGTGGATTAAAAGGTTGCGACATGTTGAACTGAAATAAATAATGATTGTATAAACACAAAATTATCACATAATTCGATCACATGAATCATATTAAAATCTCCAAAAAAAATATGAACATGCATCAGCCAACATCTCAAAACAGTTTAAATAAGTCATGTGGGGTGGGTCATTATTTAAACACATTCAAGCAGGTTACAAACAAGAAAACAGTTACAAACCTTTAATGTCCAAATTAATAGTTGGCTCCCACTTGACCAATATAAAATTGACAGGGACTTCGGGGAAGTATATGCATATCAATTCTATACCTAAGTAATAACCATGATTAAATACATAATTTTATTTTATTTTGAACGAGCCTCGTGGGGAGGGTCATAGTCGTCACTAATAATAATTCACAATCATCCTATGAAATTTATTCATGTGAAACCTATCTTTTGGCCGTCCCGTGGGGGGAATTTCTCCAAAGGAATTCACAAATAAATAAATCATGGAGGTCAAAATTAATTCAATTTTATTATCCGAAATAAAATTGTAAATTAATTATTTTAAAGCATACTTAGTAATTATCGAAAGTGAGATTTTTCCAAAATAATTTCTCATGCATCGCATATTCAAACAAATTAAATAAGCATGAAAAATAAAGAAAACATCAAAACAAAAAATTAAACATATTGGGCACATATATCCAATTGTCACGATTAATTTTTATCATGTCTTGATCTTGAGAAATCGTCTTCATAGCCTTCATCGTTCGTCTCGAAAAGCTCCCACTCGACCGCAACAAATTCTTTAAAACGTCCTCCTTCTAGGTTCGAGGCTACGTCCGGCATTGGGTAGCTCACAGCCCAGAACGCGCGTGCGCCCGCATCCGAATCGGTCATCCCCGTCCGTCGCTCGGCAAAGACACTTGGCGGGGTCGATCCGCGTGTCGCGATATCTTGTAGCGATGCACCAACGTAGCCCGGATCCCTCGCCACCAGCTCCGTCTTGCGGCGTCTGCTGCGTGCCCATACCCATGCGCACGCTCTTGGCGTCAATGATGAAACCCGCGACGCTTACTGCCGTCCGTCCGCGTCGCATCCGCATCCGCCTCCTCGCGCGCGCTGCTGCCTAAGTTCCGCCGCCGCTCACTGGCTTATACCTCGTCGGCGCCGAGTGCTTCTCGGCCAATTTCAGATCGATTACTACAAGCACTCCGGGCACTTGGTCACCCGTCTTTAATTATTTGTCTTCGTTCCCGATCCGGTTACAATTTATTTACAAAAAATAAATAAACCTAGATCTGGACAAGTCTATTACATTGAACAATCCAAACAAATCATAATCTACTCGTGGATTTTCTCACGAGACAAAACGAATTCGAACGAATCGAATTAAAAACCACAATTTATATGCATTCATAAATAAACATTCATCAATACCATGACAATTGAATACCTGCAAAAAGGTTCTAGCAATTCTACTATCCAATTTTAAATTTAATGAAAACGAATTAAATTAAAATCTAAAATTCAGAGTCCGAAACCGTGGCTCTGATACCAGTTGTTTGGGAATTAATGGCCCAGATCTATTCGGGGTGAATATTTAAATATAAATTTAATTCTAACAATTATTACTAGCATGAATTATTCTTATATTAATTCAAATAATAATCCAACAACAAATCATGCATATAAACAAGCCACAAAAATCCTGCGCATTCGGAATTGCTAGGAGTTTACGTGAACTAACCTCTCGAAGTGACAACCGTTGAGAAGATGGATACCAGTTCACACGAACAAACCCAAATAGCCTTCTCAAGTATTCCCTCGTCCTTGTTCAATAATCCGGTGGTAGGATGCCGACGAACAATTTAACAAAAGGAAAAATAAAATTATGTTGCACCACCTTTGTGGATTTCTAATTTTTCCAACACATGGAATTGCTTTGGGGATGAAACATTCATCCCCTATTTATAGACAAGGGGTGGTCAAAAATTTTGTGTAGAATAAGATGGGAAAATCTTTTTCTTGATCTCCAAGAAATTTTGAATATATCTCATATATTATTTTCTCCATAATTAAAATATTCCACAAAAATCTCACCTCCTTTCGTTATGGAATTTTCGAAAAATAAGGAGTAGGAAAACCAAGATTTGGATCTTCTTGAATTTATGAGATATTCTTGTATTCCAAGAATACATATCTTCCATAACATCTTTTCAAGAAAAGCAAGAAAATCTTTCCTTCCTTATTTATTCATAATTTTCAAAAATTACTCCAATAAATAACCAAGTGAGAGATTTCTTGAATTTAATGAGATAAACTTGTATTTCAAGAATACTTATCATCATTACATAACAAAATTCAAAGAAAATCATTCTCCCTCTTTTATTTATTTATTTTCAAAAATCAAAGGAAAAATAGGCAACAATATTTTATTTTATTTCAAACACTTTTTTCAGTTATTAGACTTTATCTTTGGGCTACTTGAGGGGCCTTTAGGAGAATTAAGATTGAACCTTTCAATGGACCTTGAATTATCAATATTGAGCCACAATATTATTTAAGCCTATAAATATTAATTAATCCCACTACATAATTAATATTGCACTATCCATCTTAACCCATATTACTGTTAATATGACTTCCGGTTATTATTTCCCGTGTTTAAGATTATCCAGTCCATTAATTAATTTAAGCCACTGAATAGCTTCATATTATCTTTTTCCTTGGAGTAAGGTCAACTCAACATTATTATCCATACCCGAAACAAATTCCACTTGCAAGATTTGGTATGATAAAACTTCTGAGCCCACCAAGGGGACAAATCAAGCAAGACGTACTTGCACACGATTCTCCATATTAAATCTTAGCAATCGTCGTGTAACTAATAATATTGCCCAAGATATAAAGTATTGAATCACATTGATTCTCTACCCATCATAAGTCAAAGCAATAGTTATTAATTCCACACGATCCTATTTAAGGGACGGGGATTAAAAAATAACTAACCACTGAGGTCTAATTCTTCTATATTCAGCACTGAAGAATTTATCCTTATGTAGGTCCTATTCAGTGCATCATAATGCACTAGTGCAATCTCTTGGTCAAGACAAGTTAATCTGAGCCTTACACTTCAACCTTTCACGATGGATTGTTCATTTTCATCTGGGTTGTGAACAGCGTACTTTGGTTACGAGGAACTGTTAATTTAATCTTCTGTGATCTGGTATCGCTAAATTAACCACAATGTAACACGTACTATTTATTGAACAGGTATGCTGTAAATATATGTAACATTCAGTCATATTTAAAGCAACAGTGATAAATAATTTATTTCATCAAATAAGACAGAAATTCAGTTTGGTTATACAAAGTAAAAACATATTTTCCGGTATAACCCCAACATGATTGACTCTAGTCCAAGTTGGAGATTGTTAGTGTTAGTGTCCTAGAGACAATCTATTGTAAGGACATAATACTCGATGATATTCATTTTGATTTAATATTATAGTTCATTTAATATTAATGTATGGCAATACACTTGTTTGAATATTATGTTTGATTGTTTGCATTTATTCATGCAAGTGTTCCCATGAGTCATTGTTGTCATTGAGGTTGTGAGAACTCAGATAACTTAAGCATGATTCTCAAATACCCCTGATCAAGGATCATAAAGAATGGGATATTGATGATGCAATTGAGATTGGTGTGCGATCTGCATCATACTCTTAGAGAGTGTAGTAAGATCTCACTTACTATGAGATACTAGGTATCTCATGATGGATTCACATATACCTTAGAGGGTATTGATATACCCATTTGAGAAACCGTTTGATGTAATTTCACAATATGTGTCTACGAGTGTCTCGGTTAGTGGGAGCGATGCGATACTCCT
The DNA here is from genome assembly GCA_037126765.1 of Stenogyne calaminthoides. NCBI lineage: Eukaryota > Viridiplantae > Streptophyta > Magnoliopsida > Lamiales > Lamiaceae > Stenogyne > Stenogyne calaminthoides. The sequence goes on from JBBCBC010000032.1 coordinate 1,707,608, forward strand.
TTGACTTGAGGACAATACGCACGACATGTGTGGAGTGATGAACTTTGACCATGATCGACGCTTGCACCCTTCTATGGGTAGATATGGCTTGGATTGGGTTCATCACGAAATGCATGTACGTGGTAGTTGAGCCAAGAATATGATTCATTCCTCAATGTGGATTTAGAGAGAATACTCATCTTCTCATCATAATTGGATATAAGTCATCGGCCGATGCACGTCAACTTAGACTTTGTGGCTAAGTATGACATACATGATCAATTAGTGATTAGAAATAATATGATTAAGTTATTTGAATAGACACTTCATCATGTTCAAGACTTAATCGAGTATTCGCGAATGAAAGGAAGTTATCGTAATAACCCATATTTTAGTTACAGGTAGTTGCACATTTCCTCGCAACGTACCTCATATATTGAGAATGTCTGATTTATTGTCTAGGGTTCAATTAAGACCGTTAGTTTGACTAATCGCTCGATATATGAGGGTCTATGGGTCACACAACAAGTAATGGTTGTTTACTAATTATAGATGGTTGATTGAATATTATATTGGATATTAATATTTAATTTATGGAGAATATAATAGTAATTATATTTAGAATTAATTATTACTATTTAATTAAATTAAATTTAATTAAATACGATTCCCAATAATAATATATGAAATATTATTATGGGATTTGATATATATGGAATCAAATCCGTAGAGATTTGATATACATGGAATTCAAATTCGTAGAGATTTTATATATGGGAATTAAATCTATGGGATTTAATTTGCAAGATAAGAGATTTTATTTTCTAATCAGGTTAGCTTAAGATTTAAGATGGGTCTCCCCTATATATATGAGCTCTTGGGGATTCATAAAGTAGGTTTTCATATTTTCTCCATAAAATCTCTACGTTAGAATTTTCCTAGCAAATTCATATCGGGATTCAACGCTGGCAAATCTGTGCGAGTTAGTAAACAAATGTTACGTGGATACCATAGTTGAGGAATCCGTGTACGAATTGCTGTAAGAATTCTGTTTACGTTTACTCGTATTTAATTATGCAATTAATTGTTCATTGTTGGTGAACTGTTTATTTCCATTGCGCATGTATTACGTGTTTACGTGCTCTAAATTCCAACAGGTATTAGACCCGAAACTCGCACCAATCTATTAATAACTGAGTTTCTTTAAAACATGACCCAAAATCCGATTTAGTTATTTGGATTAATCAAGGCTAGGTGGCATGACAAAAATAAAAGGAAAAATAAAGTAATTTCACACATGGCGGCTTATCGGTTGAGTAACCTGCTCCAGCAAGTTAATGCACAAAATTTTAAAAATTCTGGAAACATACATGACTAGAATCAAAAGTTAAAAAAATCTGGCATTTTAAAATGATGCAAAATTACTGAACTATAAAAAATATAATCCTTATTTTAAACCATAACATGAAAATCTCTCTTTTCTATTCTAATTTCTATCATTTCTCTCCTAATTTCTGTAATTTTTCTATTTAAATCAAACTCGTAGATTATCCAAACTTTCAGTCTTAACTATTTGAACTATCAATCTTTTTCAGAAGACTGGAGAATACACAAACTCTCAATATTATATCAAAACTCTCAGTTTCTCTGAATCTCAATCAAGTTTCTATTTTTAAACAAGTTCAAACATCACAAAGTATCTCCCATACTTTGTTCCAAGATGTTCAACAAAGTGTTACAAATCAAGATGGGGCAAAAACTTGTAGCTTGGTGGTGTGTGAAAGAAGATAAAACCCTAATGTTGTCTTGGTGTTTCGCTAGTGAAGGTATAATACGTGGCAGAAATCAAAAGCGTGCATTGTTATGGGCACTATAGCATAATTTTTTCACGAAGCTTGTAAAGAAAATTTGGAGGAGATAAGCAAAAGAAACATGGACTCGATGGAAGGTCATTGAAACGACTTAGTGAAAATTGAAACAAGTGGTTCGTTGCTTAAAAGGAAGCACATGGTCGAAAAAGAAGCGGAATGAGCCAGAAAGGATGGTCGCCAAAATGTATAATCTTGAGATTTAAACCGATATCGTCCCATAACTTTGCACCTTTATTGAAATGGTCCCATAATTATTAATTTTTTCAATTTAATCCCGCATGTATTCAATATGATCCAATTTAGTCCCAAATCGCTGGAGGTCGCTCAAAATTGCCCAAAACGACGACATTTTGGATACGTGTCTTACATATTCTGGTCAAAATTGGGGGTGCGTGTCCGATTTGTTTTGGGCAACTTTGAGCGACCTCTGGCAGTTTGGGACTAAGTTGGATCAAAATAAATACATATAGGATTAAATTGAAAAAGTTGATAATTATGAAACTATTTCAGTAAAGATGCAAAGTTATGAGACTATTTTGATTTAATTCCCCTTCTTCATTGGCTGAATTTGTCAAGTCACACTTCTCCACAACTCCAAAAACCCAAATTGTATGCTCAACACAAGAGACTGCATGAAAAAATGTAGAGTGAGAAATTGAAATCTACAAGCTCGTTTTGCATTTTTTCTGACTCCTATATTTTTTGTGGGATAATATTTGGTGGGAGGAATTATAATGGATTATAGTTCATGCAAATTAATATGACAGTAGAAAATGAACGAGACGCATATCAATATTGTTATGGATAACAACACAGATGATGATCAATGTTTACAATACGTTCATTTACAATAAGTTACAAAACGCATTGCAAAATTTTCCAATAATATGATTTATAGGGAATAATTTCGCAATAAAGAAGCTTATATTGTTCATAAAACGAATTGATTGAGCATATATGGAAAATATAAATTTTTGTGTGAAATTTGTTCATAGTATGAAATTTATATCATTACAATTATAAATTGATACCACTGTTTTTATAAAATAATATCAATAGCATTTAATACTATAATCTTAGTTTATAAGTGTAATAATATCAGTTGATAAATGTAGTGATATTAATTTATAAGTGTAATGGTATAAATTTCATATTAGCTTATTTTATGTATATGGTAATTTTTTACTTAATATAGTTACGAATTTAGAAATTGTTAGATATAATAAAAATTGAGTATAAATAATATTTAATTAATAATAAAAAATAATTACTATTATTTTAGATTGAATTGATGTCTCTGATAAAATTTTAAATAATAAAAATGAAATGATAGAGAAAATATATTTGTCTTTTTCCAAAAGAAAATAAACATTGATAAAATTTTAAAAGAAAAAATTGAAATGTATAGTAAATTGTCTAAAGGGAGTATTACTCCTGTGAATCAGGTCTACACATGAATTTTATTACTATTATGCACAAAAATTATCATTGTTATGTATAAAAACAATCATTTTTTATGTATAACATTGATGATTTTTTTGCATAACAGTGATATGATATTGAAAAAAATAGAGTTTATCATGAATTTGGATTCTCACAATTTTTTTATCATATGAATGATAGAGAAAGTCATCTTTTATTAAAAAATTGGTTGGGTTGGGGATAAAAGTTGTCTTAAGAAAAATTCTACCCCTAATAATTGTTGTTTTAGATTTTCAGGTGAAAATTAAGAAAAAATATAAAATGAAACATTTAATTTCATTAATTACTCCATTAAGGTAGTACAGTATAACCTCTATAAATTATTACAGTTAGGACCGGAAAAAATATTAATTTTAAAGAGGTATTAATTAATCGATAAATTAATAATTTATTAATTTAAAGGGGTATTCTATATTCATTTAATTTAAATTAATTACATCAGAATTCATGAGTTTAAATTCAATTATATAGAGATATTAATGAGTATTAAATGTTAGGAACTTGAATCATCTTATTTAATGTTTAAAATTCATATGTATGTTCAATAAGAACTTGAATCATCTAATTATTTAATGTTTAAGATTCATACGTATGTTCAATAAGAACTTGAATCATCTAATTATTTAATTTTTAAGATTCATATGTATGCTAAATAATAAATACTTATAAAAGAATTAATATATATAGCAAAAAAATTATAAAAACATAAAAAAAACCATGATCGATCTACGCAAATCACCATGTGAGTACAAGAGAGATCATCCCACCCTCACCCAAAAATACTTGCAACACCAGCAAAGGTTGTTTAGAGACATATTTTACTAAGTTGTCTTAGTTATCTTTGTAATTTTATTAGATTATTAATTTATGATGTTGATGGGACCCTTGTATTATATAGGGGTCTTAAAAAAAATTATTATCTTATTAATTTATCAAAATTATTAATTTACGCTAGGGGCCCAGGTCGGGACTGGAGAAAAATATTATTTTAGAGAGGTTATTAATTTATCGAGTATTAATTTATAGAGTTTACACTGTATTAGAATTATGCAAGACTGATGAGATAATTTGAGTAAGGATAGACGAGAAAAAGAAAATATATGTAAAATAATAATAAATTAGAAACAAACAATCCCCCTAATTGAAACAATAATTATTATGAATAGGAGTAGTATAGAAGTGTTTTTAAAGAATGATTTTCTGATTTTTTTTAATAGAGCTAGGATAAAAACAGGCACGGATAAAAACAGGCACCCAAGCACCTGGAAATTTAACCCCACGTCATTTGCTTCAGTATACAGAACTGATATTCCTACCACATTTATACAATTTCTTCCCCCCAAGAAAAAAATATCAATTTTTTAAAGTCCCAAAATTACGTAGAAGTGATAGTCCTACCACATTTATACAATTTTTCCCCCCAAGATATAAATATCAATTTTTTAAAGTCCCATAATTAAATCACCCATTATGATTTATCTACCACACGAACAACTTTCTCTCTCTCAAGTCTCACCTTCACCCTTTTGCTTCGGACTTGCTACAAAACTTTATGCCCTTATCTCATTTTGTACTTGCAAATATTTTGCAGACAAGAATTTATACATTTTCATTGGGAATTTCCACATATAAATAGAGACAACCGCAAAAACCATAATCATCGTCGAGTGAGCTTTATTTTCAAACTTTTCAATTGTATATAAATTAAGAAAGAGGAATTGTAGTACACACATATAATTTAAATGAATTTATTGAAAAAATATTAACGTACAAAGCGGTTGAGGCTTTCTCCACCTATATATAATTATGTATAGCTACTTCAAGAAACTTCATCGCTTAAATGCACAGACTTTGAACCAATTAAACGTCATTATTGTGAAATTATTCTTCATAAAGAGAATTGATCCTCGTTCCCATCTCTATTTCTATAACAAATAGTAATTATTTTTACCCTCTCTCGTAAAAAAATAAAAAAATTCCAATCACTCCTTTGAGAATATATAGGGGGTGTTCGTAAAAACTTATGATTTTAAAGTAGTGATTAAAATTAGTGATTATAGTATTGGTAAGAAAATTTAAAATAAAGTTGACAAAAATAAAAAAAAAAAAGTTAAAAGTTTTAAAAAAAAACTAATAAAATCTTTGAAGACTCTCTTTTGAAGTTTTATAACTTATAAATTTTATGAGAGTTTATTTAAGCTACTAAAACATAAATAAAACACTCAAAATTATTTTCACACACAATTTTGGCTAACTTTAATCACTTATAAGTTTTTGAAAACACCTCTATATTCTTGTAGCTTCGGTCAATTTTATTTTTAGTTTTATAACTTTTTATTTTTTTAATTTTTATTTTTAATGTGTTAATTTCAATTATTTTTTTCATCGAAAATTTTAAAATCTCGTCAGAATAAGCAAGTGCACCCCCGACACTTTAAAAATGAATTTTTTTTCTATATGATAGTTCACTTGTATAAGCCATCGAAAAATTTAAAAAATCTTAATTTTAAAGTGTCACTTGAAGTGCACATATTTATTCCGACGAAATTTTAACATTTCTAACAAAAAAAAACTAAAATTGATACATTCAGAACTAAAACTAAAAAAATAAAAATTCATAGGACAAAATGAAATCCTCCAAAATTACCCGACTAAAAACGATTTCTTTCACTGCCTTTATTTAAATTTAAAGACTGCTAGACCATATCTCCAGCCAAAGTGACCCCACCTCCATCCCACTGCCACTTTCAGCCAACCAAGGGGAAAGCTTATATTTATTATCTCACCTACCCTAATTAAATTACCCCATCACCCACCCACAATTTATTTCACCCAGCTCTCTCAATAAATTTGATTTAGCTGAAAGCAAGGAAGTAATATTTTTCAGTTTTTCTGTTAATTTTGTTTACTATCTCAATTTGTTGAAACAATTCGGCCGAAAATAATTCTCCCCACAATTTGATTTGTTGTACGTACCATAAATGATAAATCTCTCTCACTCTCACTTATCTTGAATCGGGTAAAGGTCACTCTCAGTACCCCATCTTCTAGGTTGATCCTAAAAATTAAAGTCTTAGATTCAGAGTAGATTTAAATAAGGCCCTCTCAATTAAAGTTTTTTTTATATATAATTAATTCAAAGATAATACTCCCTTCATCCACCAATCTTGATACTTTTGACACATATTTAAAAAAAAATAGATAAAGTAAAAGTATTATAAATATTGTGGGATTTATTTATTAATAAAGTGCTTGGCTGTGAGTGAAAGTATAATGACATTTGAAGTAATTAAATGATGGTTGAAGGATAAAGATAAAATATTTTTTTTCATAAATGGAGTGTGTATAAGATTGGTGGACGAAAAAAATAAGGCAAGTACGCATAAGATTAGTGGACGGAGCGAGTGATAAATTTTTTATTCATGTACAAAATTAAATAATTAATGGGGAAAAATGTTTTATGAGGACAGTAATCAGGGATTGTGTTTTAAGGACAATAATTTTATGGACTTGGAAATGTAGGACAATATGTTTTAAAATATGTAAATATATGATAATATATTTTAACATTTATAAATGTAGGACAATTGAGTCTAAATAAGCCCAAATCGAACTGAAATGTTACATGAAATTTGGGTTTATTTGGGTTTGATTGTCCTACATTTATAAATTTTAAAATATAGTGTCTTATATTTACATATTTTAAAACATATTGTCCTATATTTATAAATTTTAATACATTTTATTCTATATTTCGATGCTCGTTAAATTATTGTCCTTAAAACACAACCCCTAAATTACTGCCCTAAAAAACATTATTCCCTAATTAATGTCCAATACTAAAAATGTTTTTATATAAATTAATATGAATCTGTCAAATTGAGATTAGATTCTTTATTTTTACATTGCACTTGTCAATAAATGAGGGCATGAGTATATTGGAATAGATTGGGAATGGAATGATCGTTTCTTAATTTATTCAAAATACAATAATTGGTATATATTTTAAGAGGAATTATTATTTCATTAGAAATGGTAATTTCCAAAAATAAGGAATTGTGAAGAACAAGGTAGAAATATTTTTCTCAATTCACATTGCACATGGGGAAATTTTACTTAAGAATTTTTTATCAATTCACATTGCACATGAAAAAGAAGTGGTGTTGCACATGTTTCTTCATTTCCTATAGACACTTTTCATTAGAATGTGCAATTCATTGAACACCTAATACGTCAACTCAAAGATTGCGCCAAAAAATTTTACTTTCCACATTTTGTATCGATGAAAAATTTGATAAAACATCAAAAAGGGACTTAAAATGACAAGCTCAGGACCTTTAAAAGAAAATATAACTAAAATTGTAATCACCCTAATTTATCGGACTTATTTTTAAAACTTCCTGAAGAACAAGGTAGAAGTATTTTTTCTCAATTCACATTGCACATGGGGAAATTTTACTTAAGAACGTTTTCTCAATTCAAAATGCACATGGAAAAGAAGTGGTGTTGCACATGTTTCTTCAATTTTGATATATGTACTTTACATTCGCATGTGCAATTCATCGAACCCAAAAAGGTTGCACTAAAAAATTATAATCCTGAAATTTTATTTGATTTTAATTCCAATCAACTAAATTTCCACATTAAGATTTGGATGAAAGTTTTGATAAAACATTGCAAAAAATGGCTTAAAAATGAAACGATGGGGACATTTTTCTTTAAATATTAATTAAACACGTGGACAATTATTTCTTTCACATTGCTCATGGAAAAGAAGTGGTGTTGCACATGTTTATTCTATTTTGATTTATGTAATTTACATTCGCATGTGCAATTCATCGAACAACTAATACGTGCAACCCAAAAAGGTTGCACTAAAAAATCATAGTCCTGAAATTTTTATTGATTTTAATTTTAGTCAACTAACTTTCCACATTTCATGTAGACAATTTTCATTTAAATAAAACAACGCAATAAAGGACTTAAAATGACACGTTCAGGACCTTTTAAAAAATAATAGAGCTAAAACTATAATCACCCAAATTTAATGGACTTATTTTAAAAAAATTATGAAGAACAAGTTATAGGTGTGGAGTTGTTCTTTATTTTTATTTTTAAGTGTAAATTTGAAAAAGTGTTTATGAAAATTTTGTCAAACTTACTGGTAATTTTGCACACATGCTTTTCAGAATTTTTTTTTTTTAAAGATGTGATGTTGCACATGTTTCTTCGAATTTGCTATAGGTGCTTTACATTTGCATGTGCAATTCATCGAACCACTAATAGGTGCAACCCAATTTTGCACCAAAAAAATTATATCCTGTAATTTATACTAATCCTAATTCGACTAAATTATTTGTTGTGGTAATAGTTTTTTTTTTTGCCAATTATCAACTGGCTTTTTCTGCTTTATCAAAAATCCTGAGAATCAGCCGAGAATTGTTGAAATTGTGCAAAAATATAGTTGGTTCATATGGAATTAATGGAGATAAAAAAAAAGTGTGATCAACCGAGAATTTGGTAAAACAATGGAGGTTGGAGATAAGAAAATGCACATACCAAATTTTGCAATTATCATGTTGAGTCATGCACATTGGAAATCCATTCTTTTAAAAACGTTACTACGAATCTGAACATACCAATAATTGTGTCAATTATTAAGTTGATACACAATGAGTAGTCATTTTTTCTTTTAGTGAACATACCAAAAATTGTCCATTTAATATGTTGATGCCCAATGGTAGCCGTTACTTTTTAATCAATAAAATGAAATGAACATACCAAAAATTTATGCATTTATTAGGAGGAATGATTGTACATCCGTTTTTTTTTTTTTAGTAATTAAAAATTGGTTGATAAAAGTAAATCTTATATAGAATTGGAAAGGGTGCTAGTAATATATAAAATAGGTAGTATCCAATAGTCATACACACTTAAAAGTTGTATGTGTTAGTGTTAGTGTCCTAGAGACAATCCATTGTAAGGACATAATGCTAAGATGATTTTCAGTGTTGGTTTAATATTATTGTTTATTTTATATATAAATTTATGACGTTACACTTATTAGAATATTATGTTTGATTGTTTGCATTTGTTCTTATTTGTGTTCCCATAAATAGCTTTAACTGGGAAGATATATGGTTTTTATACTGTTATTTGCACTGTCCTATTTTGCATGCCATGTTTTTTTGGTTCGTCTATGGGTTGTGAATGTATATTTCTTCAAATGTGTTTTTTGGTGTTTAAGTATGTTTCTTTAAGTTAGATTTGTGGTTACTGGTATTCGTGACCTTCGTATTTTGGAAATTCCAATTATGTGATAATAAGTTGGTAGATACGGCAAATTGATGAATAATTTACCCTCAAAATAATCACCCATACTAGCCTGTGTTTGACAGCCTATGCTTATCAGAATTGGTTCAAAACAGTGTATTTTGTGTTGGTTTTTATGTACCGAATGCAATGCATGGTCGACAGTGCAACATTATCTCATTAAATGTAGTTAGTATGAAAATAATGCAATAGTGTATATTAATGTGTTTTGGGGTTAAAACATGCTTTATAATAACAAATTGAAAAAAAAAGAGTAAAAGTTATACTTCTTGATGTTGAGGATAGGAATAACTATATTGAAAGATCAAGGCAGCAATGCAATCATGATATGTGTTATGCTTGTGGTATTGTGTTCGTGCAATTGTGGATAATTATGATGTTGTGTTATTCAATTGTGGGTAATTATTCTGTTGTGTTATGCATGTTGCGTAAGTTTGTGTAGGCTACGTATGGACGGTCGTAGACGGTCAAGTAGGAAGAAGGGGAATGAGAAATGTCGGAGTACTGGAAGTTCAATCGGGGTGATTCGAGCAAAAGTTTAGCATTGCGTGAATAGACCGTTGTTATTGCTTAGAGTTAGAATTATGGGAATTGACATAATGTTATCATGAGTGCAGGGCAGGAAAAAAAACATACCTACTGATTGCAGGGCACCAAGAAGACCTGATTGTATAATTGCATTGATAGCCACTGATTGTATAATCGAATGATCTGTTAACATTAAACTTGTAATTGCATTGATAGCCCATTGATTGTATAATTGCATAATGTTTTAACATTAAACTTATTATTGCATTTATAACTTGCTGATTGTATAATTGGATCGTAATATGCATAGTAGAAGATGTTGATATACATAACCAGATAATATTTATACGGGAAAATTGATTTTTTCGTCTTGTAAGTTCGACCTATTTTGATCTTGGTCCTAGTAACTTTGGTTGTTTGATTTTCGTCCTATAACTTTGTAAAATTCAACTTTTTGGTCCTATGACCTGCTATCAAAGGTGTTTTTCAGGTAAATTTGATGTGAATTTTCTTTTCTTCTTTTTTTAATTAAAATAAATACACAGTTGACAAAAAAACACTTATATCCTAATTTAAAGCCCATAAACCCGCAGAACACTTAAATCCCTAAATTCTTAAAGCCTGTAAAACATAAAACCGGCAGTGTATTAAAAAACATCGAGTCAAAACAGGATTCTGGATATATCGTACGGCATGTATTCGAAGACAAAGTAGAGACTATACTGCATTCTTGAGGTTGCTAATCCTTGAAGCTTTAAAATGTTTGGATGATCCAATTTCTGTAAAATCATGATTTCCCTTACGCTCTCCGGTTCTGCCCTATCTGCAACTCAAATCAAAAGTAATCAAGAAATCAACAAAATTCTCAAGAATCATATATTAAAAGTATCACCTTATCTATTTTGATATAAGAATCATAATTCATAACAGGACAGAATAGAAAACAGGGTTATATAGTGAATTGGGATTTTCTGGTTTTAATATGCCGCGGGTTTTATGTTTTGCGGGCTTTAAGAATTCAGGGATTTAAGTGTTTAGCGGGCTTTTGGGCTTCAAATTAGGATATAAGTGTTTTTTTGCCAACGGTGTATTTATTTTAATTAAAAAAAAGAAGAAAAGAAAATCCACATCAGATTTACCTGAAAGACCACCTTTGATAGCAGGTCATAGGACCAAAAAGTTGAATTTTACAAAGTTATAGGACGAAAATCAAACAGCCAAAGTTAATAGATCCAAGATCAAAATAGGTCGAACTTACCGGACGAAAAAATCAATTTTCCCTATTTATACAGCAAAATATATAATAATTGCATCATCACACCCATTGATAACCCCCCCACCAACCCACCCCCACATCAACGCCTACATATAACAAAACCCATACCTACTATTTGAAAAGCAAAATATGGCCGACGTAAAGCACCACACAAAACCCACAAAAAAAACCTGCTAAAAACATATCTGGACAACACAAAAATGAAAACACATAAACGCATAAACTGCTAAATACAAAACTAAACTATATAAAACTATGCAGCCTACTACTCATTAATTGACGGGGGTACCAAATTTTCGACCACACGGAATACGGAGCAAAACTCGAAATTAGATACACACCCACTACTGCTCTTGCCAAAATTAGTCGAGCTAGTCACAGTATGCTCTACCCCGTGAGCGTCTTGATCATTACATGCATTTATTGTGTTTGGTGCAATATTGATATCATGTACAACGTTACTAGATTTTGAAACGTGAATGCGTTCATGTGGCAATTTATCATCATCAACAATCTTCCCGTTTGCGATTTTCTCATTCGTGTGACCGCATAGTAATAACATATTTCGCACATTGGAATCGGATCGCAGCCCACAATTGTTCATGCTACCAATGGAAAAATGATAGTTTATGCTCAACCCCCTCAAAGTTACACCACGTACTAACTAGATGAGATTGTATATCCGAAAATAAAGAGTTTTGTTTAATTGAGATGATTTTGCACTCACCTCTGTACTTCACACTTAGAAGACATACACACTCCCAGTGACGGACCTACCTTGGGGTCAGGGGGGTCACTGGGCCCCCCTGACCCCACTTGAATTTCTTATATATATACACTTATAATTAAGATACATCTGTATAAGACAGTCTCATAGTAAGGCGAAGCATAAATTGTGTATTAACGCTCTAATATTTTGGAAGGATGAGTATTATTTGTGTTATAGATTATACCATATATCATGTATAAAACCATCTCATACGAATGCCTGTCTCCTTTAAATAAAGTATTATGTGCATCATGTTCAATGTACACCACTATTACTAATCCTTGTAAAAATCAACACTCTATAAATAAAATGTTGATTTTTAGGTGAGAAAGGGGTAACAAAATAGAGAGAATATGTATAATTCACATTTTCAATATACATATAAATGTATTCGACTCTGTTAATATAAAGATGTTTAGTCCAAATAATTTTCGAAAATATATAAAAATTCTAAAGTGCATTTAGCTACACTATGTTATAAATTGGGCCCCCCTCGGTAAAATTTCTGGGTCCGTCACTGCACACTCCCCCCTGTTGCGATTTATTTCAGCGGATGACTCCATTGTTCTCAGCGGGTGATTTTACACACTATGAACCTCTCAATCTATGACCTCAGCGCCGGATTCCGCTTCTCTCCAGAAAACCACCATCGATCGCGTTCTTCTCGGGGACAATACTGCATCTGGTTTTGAAATGATAGTGGATGTTTGAATCCAATAAAATAACCGTCAAGTTAGTTCTTCGCCTGAAACGAGCTGGATCTTTTTTTCTTTAAGTTGATCTTCAGATCGATTCCATTGTATGTGTTGTGATAAGTTGATATTCAAATTGTATTAAAAAATGGGGTAATTGCTTTTTGAATTTTGAATTAAAGTGATTTTGGGGTCATGTTGTGAAGTGATAATTATCATTGCGTGAGGTGTGTAAGATGGTGTAAGAACATGATTTGACCATTTTAATTTAATTAATAAAACACCAAAAAAACCTTCTTAACTTCAAGGGCAAACATGGTATTTCAAAACATGAAAAATGTACTATGCTGCTATTTATCAAGGTGGATGTAGTGCATTACTATTGGTTCCTATTTTTGTGTACTACGTTGCAATTACGCTATTACTGTCAAATACCTATAAACGAAGTCCTACAATTTTTATAATCCAAAAAATAGAACCATTCTTAAGTCCTAAAATCATTTAGTAACATCAAATATTTAAATTTCAACCTTAAAAAAAAAAAAAAAAAAACCTAACAACATATATGAAGTATTTATTAGACCAATAATACGGATAAAAGCATAAAAAATATCAATGTAATTTTTTTTACTTGATTAATCAAAATGCAAGACCACTGTGCGGGGAAGAAAGAAATAATACACTTGCCTTTGAAATACTGATGAGTGATGAAGGCATTACTGACTTTGGATATTTAGCTCTTTATTTCATAAATTGGTCTATGTGCCTCTAGATGAAACTTGCGCTTATAGTGCATTTTAAAATCATACAACCTGCAATACTGAAATATGCAATTTGTTTACACTGAACCGTGCAACTACTTTTTCATATTAATAATTACACTATTAAATATAAATGATTTAAATCTTTCAATATATTAAATTATATAATTATAAGATATATTATAAATACACGATACACTCATATACATATAAGACTTGGCCTTATTTCATACATGTCAGCCAACTATGAGTTGGGGGGGGGGGAGTAGTGGATCGGCCATTTGGGGTGGGTAATAAAGGTGCGGTTCATGTGGGTAAAAATATTTTTTATCAAAATTTTTAGAATCGTTTATTTTTAAGATAAATAAGAAACAAATACTTTTTGTACAATATTTTTTTTATCAATATGTGTAGGAATCATCTTCTCCTTATAGTGATCGGATATGTGAGAGAGTAGGATGCGTCTCGTCATAATTTCATAAACCCTTTCAATGAAATATATAGAGCAAGTTGCAGCTTGCAACGGATATTATAATTCCGTACACCATTCAAATGTCGTACATCTTCTTTAGTTTTTTATTGCAACACAAAAGTCAAAACATTAACATCAAATACAATCAACACACATGCAACCTACCAGTAAAAATGCAGGTGCACTGACACAGTGTCGATAGTGTATATTAAAATCATACAACAGGTTGTATTGAAATATGCAATTTATTAACATTGAACCGGGAGTGCATGGTGCACATAAAAATTGTTGATGTTGCACGGATGTTGTTCCATATGTTGAACAACATTCTGCACAACATCATAAATTTGTTCTTTCTCCTAACACTGACTCCGTTTTTACAGATGTATTTTTTCTATGCTTCCTACATTGCAGGTTGAAGACAAATTCGGATAAAATTTTGTCAAGCGGTAGCACTGTGGTGGAGCGAGAATAAAAAGATCATGGGTGGTTACACCAAGATCATGGAGATAGTGGAGGAGATGTTCAAGACTATCCAAGCCTAGTGGATAGGACAATGCAGTTGATCTCCAAGTCTATAAATAGACTGCATTGGTCGACATTCAAGTTTGAGAAAAAGTGAAATAACATTTGCTCTACTCCAAACTTTAGAGAGTAACATTCGAGACACAACCGAAAGTACAACCTAGAGTATTTGTATCCAGTAGGAGTGTGAGGGTCGTTATTCTATTTGTACTGGTCGAGGGAATACAATCTCTCCCATCAGTATTGTGTTATCTTATTAGATAAGTTTTAGGTTGAATAAGATCATTAGTTACTTGAATGAATATATTGGTTTTGTTGTGTGATTTTTCACTACACCTTTTAAGATCTTGT
The DNA here is from genome assembly GCA_037126765.1 of Stenogyne calaminthoides. Classification (NCBI taxonomy): domain Eukaryota; kingdom Viridiplantae; phylum Streptophyta; class Magnoliopsida; order Lamiales; family Lamiaceae; genus Stenogyne; species Stenogyne calaminthoides. Next base: position 1,722,647 of record JBBCBC010000032.1, read on the forward strand.
AAGAAATTCATGTGTATCTCACTACTTTTTATAGTGATGTTTTTAACCATGAAATTCGTATAGTCTGAATTATAAATTATACACAATTTTGAAATCATTTGCACTGCGTTTTTATACTTCTGCTGTCATATGTTGTTTTACATGTTGCACAACATTTTCAACAACACTCTAAAAATACACACACACTTTCAAAAACCACTCCAAAATAGATAATTCTGAATCAGGACCTTACTACCATCATATTTTAATCAACACAAGCGCAACCGACCAATCAAATTAACAATTCTTTCGTCATGATATTGTGAAACGATCGTGAGAATAACGCACAAAAATAATTCGCAACCACCAGTAATTGATACAACTCTTCTCAAGAGAACAATAACAGGTTAATACCAACACTAGTTGTTTAGTACTACTTGTGGATTGCACCACATCACCAAGTTTCTACCAGTCTTAAAGATTAAACTTCCACTTATGAGTTGAACTCTGATTAAAATATAAAAAGGGTAGAAGATACATTATTAAAATATATCACATGGCAAAACAGATTAAGTTCAACTTACCATACCAAACGCAAGCCTAAAGGAAATTAAACTAATCATTAAGCCAACCGGACGAGTTTTGCTGCGAGTAAGAGTGCTCGTACGGATGTGGAGCAAAACTTAAAGGGCCAGTTTGGGGAGGATGATAAGTGGGACCCATAACTTGACCAGGAGGTCCAGGAACTGCCCTACCATGATTCATCTCATCCAAACGAGGTGCATACCGTTGCATAGCAGACGTACCCATCTCCCCGTACGGAGAGGGGTGATGGGCCCCAGGGTAGGTGGGAGGATAGGCTGCCCTTTCGTTCCAAGGATTAGGTTCAGCAAAAGTACCAACTCTGTCATCAAATGGGCCCACCCATTGATCATTTGGGGCCCCAAAACTGTAATCGGGTGGGGCATACTCCGGTCTGGTGTTGCTGGTTGTACCCCGATGAGGTTCCTCTCCATTCATGTAGTACCTACTCACCACATCCTCCATTTCATCAATTGGATTATTATATCCAGTTTGAGAGTAAGGCTGATTGCTCCTTCGACTGAATTGCTGATAATCGACCCTATCAGAATGGATTCGTGGTCGAGTTTCATGATCGGGTATGTTTGGTGAGAGATGGCGGGGCCCAGAGAATTTGTTAGAGGGTCTATCCTCCATTGATCGTCTATGCTTCTTTCCTTTCCTACCAAACTCAGACTTGTCCTCCAGTGATCGTCTATTATTCTTTTTTCCTTTCCCACCAAAATTCTTGGGTTTCGACATTGAGGGGTCCTTAGGTGGTGTATGATTTTTTTTACTCCATTCCTTGGGGCTTGTGGTTGTAGCCACTGTGTCCTTATGTTGCAGATTTTGGGGTTTATCTACAGGCAAATCTTCGTTGTGTTTAACAGGGGATTTAACAGTAGGACTGTGAGATTCCTGTGCAGAAGTAGGGGCATGCATGTCATTCTGACTTTTATTATCAGGTCTATAGTTCTTTAGAGTGCCAGATGAGTGGCCGTGCTGTTCAGCGATTGCCCAGTGTTTGCCCGTCCAATCGGGACGGCTCCAAAGGTAAAGTGGCGGTGGATCGTTGTTCCAATCCTCGATTTGGTTGTCGTTCACATCGACAGATCCCGGTAGATAAAATGACTGAGATAGATAGAGCATGTTGAAGAGCATTAATAAACTAGATAAAAACAGGGCAAAAACTTGTATGCACCAGTTCAATTGGTGTGTATATTAAAAGGTATTATTTGCTTCACTAAAAAGTATTAGTTGTTCAATTAATTAGTTAGTTTTATTTTAAAGTACAGTTGTGCAACAGTTCCATAGCGCAATTGGTGCACCCCATTGCTCAAAAATAGACATGTCCAGAGGAAAACCAAAAAGGATCATGGGAGAATAACTATTTACCTTGCCAACGAACATCTGATCATCCTCCCAAATCAAATCATAACGAGGCTCCTTTTCATCTAATCTGATTGATAGAATACAAATGAAATCTCAGGCTTTTCAAATATTTTCATATGAGAATTTTTTTATTTTTTTTTTTAAATCTCAAGTATGATAAAAGTTTAAAATAATAATAACAACATTTACCGCTTTGTCTGCTGTGGGACGATGAGAATCAATAGTTTGGGCTTGAACTCAAGAGCTTTGTTGATAAATTTGTTAGCAAATACACTGTTAACTCCAAACGGTGGGTTAAGCCCCATTACCTACCAGAACAAACCAAATAAATGGCAGTTTGATAAAATGCAAACGTCAGAAATGAGAAATGGTAATATTACCAACTGTGACCCATCCGGCAACTCCTCTGGTTTCACTCCCATCCAGTCTCTTCGCTCAAAATTAAAATCGTTCTACAAATTGAAAAACGAACAGACATGAAAATCAATATCAATTAGAATAAACATGACATATCCTTAAGTAGAAACCCACTGTGGCATTTTCCCAAAAGAATGTAATAAGTTCAAGGCATACGCATAGTAAACATGCCAACAGAAGAACAGATTTTGCATTGAACATCTCATAAAAAATAATATTAATACCTAGAAAGATGTTCCATTCATCAACAACTGATTTTTATTTAAACTGATTTGCTAGTCTCTAAAACAAATAGAAGGTATTGTAATAATGGTTGTCGACCTTAGCTTGTACAATGTCATAGTTTTTGTACGAGCAGCTCTTCCCCGTCTCATCAAGCTTCTTTTTCATAAGGCACCTGAAATCGTTCGAACCGCAGCAAAAATCAACTAGCTGATCAAAGAAACAACAAAATTAAGAGTCCAAGAAAATCCATTTGGAGCAACTTCAAAAAAAATTGTAAGTCGGAGAATATAACCAATCTAAATTATATTCAACAAAATTTGAGACTTCAGGCTGAAGTTTGAGACTTTGATGTGCAATTAAAATAACTGCAAACTAAAATACCCAAGATAATGCTCTAAACTTATCAGGTTAAAGCAATCACAAACCAATCTCTCAATAAATAAATGAAAAGGGAGAGTAATACCATGTCGCCATCTTGAATATACCAATGGAAAATATCGACTATCTGCATCATGAAACACACCACCAACATAGAATAACGAAGTCAGATTCATATGTAAAATAATAAAATGTTTCGAGAAAAACAAACAATTAAAACCTCTGGAGTTTCTCCATTGAAGAACAGTTTGGTATCACCGAAAAATAACAATTAAAACAAACAATTAAAAGAATGAGGCAGTGCTGATATAAAGGCTTCTCAATTAAGTTGACCATCTAGGCATCTAGATAAATATACTTCTTAGGCATCTACTGAATACGTGACTGTATACCCCTTCGTTTGACTTCAAAAGATTAAATCAAATAATTCATTTTTTAAAAGTAATCCTTAAAGGTGATGCAAAGGAACAAAATGTTCCCTGCTTACACACACAGCAAAAATCAATCATATTATGTAATGAAAAAGTCTGGTGAGGATCACACACATAGGAGATAAGTCAAATTAACAATTGCCTTATATATTTGGAAGGGAGTTTGTTTATATTCTCCCCAATCTCAAAATAACCATCAATATGTGAAGCTATTTTTGCAATTAGGTCAAATGGGATTTTAATTACAGCGTGGGAAAAAAAACAGTAACCTACCTCTTTCAGCTTACTTGGTTTGGTGAAATGGCGACCAAATGATGTATAGCGCATGCCATAAAGAAATGGAGAAAGATAAACTTTCAGCCTGCCCTGCAGATATAAAATAATCACCATATAATCAAAGGACCAAAAATTTCTTGAAATCATACTGCTCAACAAATATTGTTGTTATAAGGGGCACTGCGGTAAATAACAAAAAACCACTTGAGAAGTTCAGATGGCTTAGAACCATAAATTAAAATTAGTTAAGAAAGCCATCTAAAACTGTGTAATGTAGCAAAGCAGAAAAGAGGCACATCAATCAGGCACCTTTCAAATAATCCTTCCATCCATCATTAATTTAGATGGATTTTTTCAAGTAATGCAAGCGTACATGATTTGCTGAATAATTGTTCAAAAAAAATTCTCATCAACAGAAAACAGATAAAAATTTCCAGAAACAGCTATTCTGATTGAAGAATCACCAGCAAAAAATCTAATTCTTTTACATCAACTATAACAGCAGCTTAGCTAACATCATACTCCCTACAAACCAGTTGTTCCTCTTCAAGCCATTATATTAGATTAACCCCCAATCCTGACGATGTTGACTCTATCTATTTTTATTTTCTTGATGAAAACTAAATACTTATTAAAAAATATAGTACAGAGGCACGAGAACCTCAAGGTTAGATTATGAAGAAAATAAACACTAACTCCAATATCCGAAACATTAAGGCTAAACTTAATCCTATCCCACACTTCCTCTAAAATTCATCTCTATATTCAAATATTCCTCTACTCCTTTTTAACTATACAGCCAGCACAATGCAGGTACAATGACATCCCATATACTCGACCTCTTTCACTAATAAACCCTCCCAAAATATGCTGAAAAAGATCAAAACTAATATCACAAGTTCTAAAAGAGACCAAGAGGCCCAAAAGCCACAAGTTCTAATATCATGAGGATGTTGAAACCAAAAGAGATACAAGAGTAATATAACAAAACTCTGGTTAAAGTTAACAATTGAAACTTAATTTTTTTTTTAAGGATGCGTAGTTTTGCAGAAACATCAAATACCCAACTATATTAGCCATCAAATCAAATAAATTACGTGTAAGCCGTACGGGCAAAAAATTCATTAAAATGAAAATGATAAATCAAAAATAAAAAAAAAAGATATTTGCAGAGAAATTTTAAACCCAGATACTTACTCTCCATTTCAGCACCTGTGCAAGAAGATCAGCCCCACAAACTGCTTGGGCATCCTGAACGCGGCAGCCTTCATTCATTTTTTTTAGTGCAGCATGTATGGCCTGCAGTTAGCAAAGTATCAAGTCCCAATAGAAGTAAGCGATCAATTTTCGTTAATACCCTTAATCGCACCTGAACTGCACCCTCAGCCTTCCCTAGTGTAAAATCATTAGCAATAAATCTTGATTGGACATGTGTTGATGGTGATGCATGCATTTCTTTAACTTGGTTCAGCGTTATCGAGGATGAAGCCTGTTTCATCAAACCCAATATTCTGCAATTCGAGGAAAACAGAGCAATAAAATAGCGTAAAGAACATCTCTTAGGATTTTACTTGATACATAAGGCAGCGTGCATATGTACGCATTAATTTGCAAACCTGTCTTTTGTTTCAGCATCAAGACTCAATGAATTATCAGTTCTCTTTGTTGTAGGTTTGATCATTTGAATCGTCTCATTTTCATCATGTGTAGCACAAAACTTCTCATACAACTTATCCCCTAAACGCTTCTCTCCTGCACGGATTTCAGATTTTTTCAACTTCCCAAGAGAATTTCCATTTGTAGACCCTTTCTTCTTTTTCGGGAATTTTTCCACCTTATCTTCGGAAAGATCAACCATAACTGAACTGGAGGACAACTTGTCAACCCCTTTTGATGATTTTGCAGAAACGCCTTTCCCTGCATTATTTTCCAAAGATACACCGTTTTTCTTCATATTTTTTTTCCCACTAGATTCTGATGGTAGTTTCTTCTTCATTCCTCGCTCAGGAAATTTTATATGGTTCCTTGCAGGAGTGCTAATTTTTGGGTCGATCTCGTGATCTCTGGTAAGGACAAAAATAAAGTAAGAAGAAATGCAAAAACAAAGCAGGCATTACAGCCAATCTAGAAAGTTTTCAGGGGACTTGCAGGCAGTAAATCAATATACGATCTGGAATCAATCCTTCCCAAGCTCGTCCAGTTCCATCTTCATCCACATCCTCTTCAGACATTATCTCCCTGCCAAAACTATCAGACCTCTGAACTTGGAACAAAAATTGTGACTAACACTAGCTTGAATTAAAGGAAAGAAGGGGGGGGGACACTGTCAGAAAGCATCCAGAGCACCTTGGCAAACATTTTCTATGGTATGCACGTGGACATCGACGACACACTGCAAATTGCAATTCGGTATCTGACTTAACTTCCACTTCCTTACAGACATGGCATGTGTGGATGGGGCATGCAAACTGTTCCCCAGAGGCAATCCTTTGCTTGAGCTCTTCTGCTGCAGTTCTATTCCCAGGGTGGAGAAGTTTGGCCACACATTGAGGATGATAGAAGTAACCACAAGTTCCATTAACACAACAAAAGACCTGAAATAACCAGGCCCACCAAATAAACAGTAAGAGTGGTAGAATAGCAGATATTGTCTTAATAAAAAGGGGTTAATTGCATAAAAAATCACGATCTTTTTACGCTTTTCCAATTAAAACATATGTTTTTTAAACTTCACAATTTGATACACAAACTGTATCATATGACTATTCTCCGGCAGCTTATGCTGATGTGGAAGCCAAAAAATCTTTGAAAATATTGCAAATAAATTCACGACATTTTGTTATTGTTTCAATTTAATCACGGCCTTGAACTTTTTTGCAATTTCATACACAACCACCTTAATCGGACTTGCCAGAAAATAGTCATGTGATACAATGGCAACAATTTGAAAGGCCGTGTATCGAATTGCAAAATTTTAGAACATACTCCCTCCTTACTGGGCAAAGCTTTACATTTGGAGATGGCACTGGTTTTAAGGAATGTAGTATTAAATGTATTGTTGGTTGGTGGGATGTGTAAGAAAAGTAAAAAGGTGGAGAGAGAAAGAGGAAGTGTGCGTATTTAAATATTAATTGAGTGGCAATTGGTGTAATTTTGAGCAAAAGTAGGGATAATTGTTAAAGAAAAGTGGGGCCACAACTTGTCGAAAAAAGGAAAAGTAAAGCTTTGATTGGGATGCCCAAATTGGCAAAATGTAAAGTTTTGCCCGGGAAGGAGGGAGTATCTTGTAATTGATAAAATGTGAAAAGATCGTGATTTATTTTGCAATTAACCCAAAAAGACTCCAAAAGGATAAAACAGAACAGAGTATTGAAAATTAACTTCTCGTCAAAGAAAACCCAGAAGAACATCGAGAAACAAGGGAAAATTATCTGCTTTGGTTTATCCCGAAACAATATCTTATATAAGGTTCAAGTATTACATTTCAAACAAGCATTCGAGAGAGCGGTATTGAGGAAAGTCACCCTATAGCTAAGAACAACTAAACAGTCAACAGCTGGTTGCTACCTATTAGCCACTGCCTAGGCTCGCTTCATTTGTTTTCAAGTCGAAGGTAGCGCTTTAAGGTTGAGTTAATATCATATCATAGTAGAATTCAATTGCAGATTCCATTCATATTCCCGCTTACTAACATGCCCTATACATCATCAGTGTCAAACAAATAACGAGACATTACATAGTTCTTAAGAATGGAAAACAAACAAATGTCGTATCTCCACAGGCACACAAAATCTGTCTTAAGGTAAAATGAGCAGATAAATGCAGAAAAACAAAATTAAGGAAAAGTTAACTAAGAAAGTCACCTCTAGCTGCATTATGGTAAATTTAAAAAAAAAAAACAAAATTAGTCAAAAGGGGGCACCTCCTCAAGAAAACGGTACATATTAGTCATGGAGAATCATATCAAAAAGATGAGGGAGAGGTAGGAATGAAAGAGGGACTCATGAGAGTTGTTGGGAAGGGAAACAAAACTGTTTTTTGGGACGATTGGTGGGTGGGGGAAGAATCTCTAAAATCAAAATTTCCTAGACTACATAAATTGAGCTCTCAACAAGAGGCAAATATCTATGAAATGGGAAATCGGGTTAATGGTGTGTGGGCGTGGGAGTTGAAGTGGAATAGAAGATTGAGGGAGAGGGGGGAGGTTAGGATTAATGAATTGTTTGATATCATTAACAGGTACAAGTTGAGTGAAGGAGAAGAAGATTCATGGAAATGGATACATTCTAGTAATGGTCTATTTTCCACGAATTTAGCATACAAGATCAAAACTGGGACGTCAAGGGCAGATTCGAACAAGGCAAAGGAAAAAGCTTTCAAGAGACTTTGGAAATGTCATGCACCGAGAAGAGTTCAAGCCATCATTTGGAAGGTGTTGCAAAAAAAGACTACCGACAAGAACGAGTCTACAAAATAGAGGTATTATCCAACCTAATGGTGATACCAGTTGTGTGTTGTGTGGAATTGAGGAAGAGAACATTAGCCATCTTTTTTTCCATTGTGATTTTGCTCGTAAAATCTGGAACGCTAGTTACACTTGGACGAATTTATCAATGGTTCCACATTCCGAACCTATTGGTAATTTCCTTCAACATGATAACTACTTTGATTCGGATCCGAGAGTAAAAAAATCAGCAACTGTTTGGTCGTGCATTATTTGGATGATTTGGTCAAAGAGAAACGATTTACTTTTTAATGGGGAGATTCCGAATGTCACGAAGATAATGGAGGAAATTAAAGCAAAGGCGTGGTCGTGGTTTGGAACTAAAAACATCTTAGAAAAGGAGAGTTCATTTGTACATTGGTTTTTAAATCCTAGATAGAGTAAGGGGAAACAGTGAGTGTTTTGCAATACTTTTGTTTTTTCCTTATTTTGTAAGGGTTGGGTTACCCCTTGTACTCCAAAATGATTTTATAAAACTTTATTGCCTGATAAAAAAAAAAAAAAAAGAAGAGAGGATGTTCCAAGAATTTTAAGACTTGAATCATCTGAAGATCCCAATTTCTGACACGCAAAGCACTGGTGTTCCTTGTACTTGCAATTCTCGCATATATAAGGAACATTATCAAATGCCTGAAAATAAAATCAGAAACACCATTAAACTCAATCATGCTGAATAAAAATGCGTGAGGGGGAGTAGTTACAAAATCTGAGAAGAGAAGACAAGACAACAGAACTATGAAGCATACTTGCAGTTGTTCTTCAGAGAAGCCCAGAGATGCACAATCAGAATCGTCACCATGTTCTTTAGTTGCATGGAATGACCTCATGCATTTGCCATCACAGCTAATTTTGACAAAATTTTGAAGGAAAGATAAGAATTGCATTATTCAGTAGCCATTGTGATCCAGACATGATAAAAATGTGTGATTACAAATCCTGGGTGGTGCATGTGTGTGTTGTTAACATTCAAAGGTACTGAGTAGAAGAACAGCATATTTGTTGTGGACATGCATAGAGTTCTGAGGAAAATATTCATACAAATGAAGATACACAAAGCACATATATATTGTACATTATCTAGACAAATTAAGATTACGATAAGCAAAGTGTAGAAACTCATGCAACTTCAAAACGGGAAGCAAAAATTTGGAAAAACAAAAAAAATGAAAGAGATAATATCACTTTGGTGATGCTTGTTTTGGGTTTTAAGTGACTTTTAAAAACCTGTTTTGAAATCCAGGGGATTTTAAAATATGTGGCTGTTTCAAGTTTTTGAGTAGGGTAGGATTTGACTTTATGTATTACTATATTATTTGTTTGAGTAGGATGGAATTGTACTCATATTGATATTTTAATAGGTTTTATAGGTTATTTGTAGGGATGTAACATTGGGTTAAAACCAGATTTTTAAAACCAAAACTGAGGGTTCAAAACTTCAAAACCCAAAACCGGGTTTTTGAAACCCAAAAGAAACATTGCCTTACTGAAGAATTATTCAAGCAAGTGGCAACAAATAATAAATGAAACAACTCGTGCATAAGGTGATCCTGAAGAACTATTGTTGTGTTCATTAACTTTATTTGCAAACCAATTACACAATTCCACTGAACAAATGAAGGGGACAAAAAGAACAAAAGTAATCACATTCCTCCCAAAAGAGAGAGAGAGAGTGTAAGTACATTGTCATTGACCATTTAACTGTAGTTAAGGGCTTAAGGCACACAAGGTATATACAAAAAATAACAGTAATAGACAGAATAAGAGAAACCATTCGACGATTCGTAATTCAGTAATACGAAGCTTAGAAGAACATAACAGAGTTTCAGACCAGGGGAAAAAAGAAAAGAAACCCCAACATAAAGTAACAATATACATAAGAGTAACTAACACCTAAAAAATTTTCACAAGTTGAATACTTAGTTTGAATAAACAGAAGATAAACTCCATTCATCTGCATAAAAGATAAATTACAGTCATCATATGTTTAATGTTTGTGCTTTCGCTTTTACAAATAATTTGAAGCGCATTTATCAATCTACTCATCAAATTCAATACGTGACCTTGTTTCCCAATTATTGAAGCTGTCATATCCCATACTTATCTTCTTCATACACCTAGCTTCACCACATAACTGAGACTGGCTCTCGTACTTCCAAGTCGAGTTTTAAAGTTTGATTAGTGCTTGGCAAATAGATGGGGAAAATTGAGATAGTAAGAAAAATATACAAATTGGATGTGAAGTGACAATGTAATAATAGAATATTATTAGTAATTTCTCAGAAAACAAAAAGGGATAGGTCTTATATTACTCAAGAATGTTCATGGGAGAAATTCGTTATTGTAAAACTGAAGTATATAATCTAGAAAATTCATCAACCAACAAAAGGGACTATTAGAGACTGAAATATAACTCCCTCTCTCCATTTGTTTTCCCTTTTTAGTATCCTAAATGAACTCTTTTATGTATTCCCCTCAAGCTTAAATTGATGCAAAACACTTAACTCACGATAAAAATTAAAAAATAATCAAACAAGCATGAGCACGAGACCAGAACAAAAGTGAGGTAACATGACGCATTTTTACCGTGCCAGCTTAAGACAAGAATTAGCATGTAGAAGCTTAAATGTGAAAGAGAGTCAAGGATAAACTTACATAAGTAAGTCTCCGCCATTATCACAGATTGCGCACATATGGTCAAAACAGTCACTCTCATCAGACTCAATATCTTCAATTTCATCAGTCTCGTCATCCCCCTGATCTTCTTTTTCATTGACGTCATCGACTATAAAAGAAGGCTTTACACCCTGGAAAAGCAGTACTTTAAATGAGCACACTACTTAAGGTTAGGTTTTATGCTTATTATATGTGCGGAAGTGTGCATATGCCTGTGTTTGTGCTAGTGTGTGTGTGTGTGTGTGTGTGTGAGAGAGAGAGAGAGAGAGATAAAGAGAACCTGAATGGAACTTTTCCTCTCCCAAGGCTTTTCCTCAAGAATTGTACTCAAGATCTGATTAGAGTGAAAAAAGGCTATCAGAATATATACAATTTCCAATACATGGTGGCTTAAGAAGTTAATCTACATGATTAACTTTAGCTCAGAGTAATAGTAATCTGAATAGGCAATAAATCACATCATATTAGCTTAATGTTCTCAAGAAAGAACTACAAACCTTAGAGTTTGTCAGTTTCTTGTCCCTCTTAATAGCTTCATTAATCAAAGGCAAGTGGTCTGGCAGATCCTCCACACAAGGTTTTTTCTCAAAGCTAAAAAGTTGCAAAAATATTTAGGAAAGAGTCAAGTCTCAATGACAATCAAAAGAGAGATCAAACATGCAGCAAGTTCCATATTAACCTGAAACTCTTATTAAGATGGTCCCACAAAGCTTTCTGAGATTGCTGGGGATTCCACCTAGAAAAGTGCAAAAGATGAAGAGTGACCAGAATCGATCTAATTATGTCAATATAGGGATTCCATGACTTCAGAAGCGTGATCCAATGACCTTCTGCTGATAACACTGAGATCTCAGGCTTCTGGCACGAAAGATCAAACTTCCAAGCAGTAACCTGCTTATAGATTTTTAGAAGGCCATTATCCGCTTCTCCACTCAAGAAAATCTGCCGTGGCTTTCCAGCAGGGATCACTCCTTTATTCCACTTAAGGGGTAAAACAGTAAATGAAATCGGTTCTTCACTACCAGAGAGAAACTGATACTCTGATACATTCTCAGGAACCGTCTCGCCTTCGTCATCAGAAGATGACATCGTTTTATTCAATTACACAAATCTGAAAGGAATTTCATAACCCTCAATTATGGACTAGGGCATCAATATGGTTCCAATTAAATAAAATCAAAAAAACGATCAGGAACAAAACTCGAAAACTACTTCTCTTTCAGCAATTCACAGAACAATAACATTACAACAACAAAAATCGCTCATACCGTAAGTTCACCACACAATAAACAAATAAAAAAAAAAAAAAAACAATACTGATTGCTTCCTAAAACAGCCATAGTACTGATGACGAACAACGAGACAATTAGACGAACACTGACGGCACAAAAACCAAACCGCGTAGCGATAGCCAAATTAGGATTTAAATCAAATTTATTGATATGATAAATTACCTTCAAAGGTTTCAAAATGAGAACTGCGAATGATAAAAGAGGCCCAAACTTTCGCCTGTGATCATCGAGAATTATTCTCTGTCCCGAGAATTAACCCTTCGTCTAAACCCACGTTTATTTTTTTCACGATTATTGCAATTTGTTAAGAAATGAGTAATATTATATTTATATTTTTAGTAAAGTGAAATCAGAATTCACTGTCCCATCAAGGTACTTCGGACTAGTTCTTGATATCCAAATAAGCTCTTATAATATTTTTTGGGAAAAATCAATATCTAAGGTACAATTTCTAGATTGAGTTTCAATCTGGGTATTTATCAGTGTCCTTTATTTTATCATTGCTTTAATTTTAGGCTAAATTTTAGTTTTGTTTTAATTGAAAGTTTGATTTAAATTTTTGTCTCAATTTAAGATTCGACAAAAAAAAAAAATCAAACTTTTAAAATTAAAGTCATATAAGATTATAAAAATAAAGAGATATACGGTCATAAATTTTTTAGAAAAAAAACATTAATTTGAGGAGAGAAGACTTTATTAATTTTTTTTTTTTAATATGATGTATATTTCTAATTTGTACTGTTATTATCGTATTGGTTTAGTTTGAAATTTTTTATTTAGTGTTTTTTCTTTACAGTTTAAGTAGTGAAAGTGTTTCATTCTTTTTTCCAATTACAGTTATACTAAAGTCATATATGATTATAAAAATAAAAATTAGGTCTAATAAAAATTACAGACCTAATGATAGCAAATCCAAGAACTTGAGTCGTCTGCCTCTTTTATGAACTAATCTTTGTTGGTTGAGTTTTTATTTTCCTAGTTGATTTGTTTATTTTTATGTAGCTATTTGTCAGTCACCCTTGTTCTCTATAAATTCGTATTTTAAAATACTTTTATTATATTTATTTAAATTATTTATGATATCAAATTTATTTATATTTTCAAAATTTATTTCTACATTATAAATAAATTTAAATATAGTGTATTTATCATAGTACAATACAATATTTTAATCAACACTATATATAATTAGAAATACATTAATTTAAAAATACATATTATTTATAATTTAAATATATATATATAAATAAATATATTGTATATATATACAATATTAAAAAATAAAAAGAAATGATTATAATTGAACTAAATTAATCAAACTAGAAAAATATTTTAAATATTTAATGTAAATTATTTAACTCTATTTGTTGTTCTAGTTGTGGCGTTTTGTAGTCTATTTAAGGAATATTGTCATGCAGATGAAAAACAAAGATTGGAGCTCATAAGACTTTGCTTGAAAACAAAACAAGTCAAATTCTAGTTTCAAAATGAAAGAACATGTATGAAGTCTGAAGATACAAAGTAAAAATTGATATTCCCGAGATGAGTGGGTTGTAGAGTATCATACTAAGAATCATGTTTCATTTAAAAGAAACGCATTTCAGCTTTTTCATTGTTTTAAAACACATCGTTTTGTATTAGTTAGTTGAGAGTGGTTTCTTAGTTTTCTAGCCTATAAATACCCAGCTGGATGTGAATAATGTCTTCTTGCACGGGCATTTATCACAAGAGGTTTACATGTAGTTACCACATGGCTATTCTAATGGCAGGCCGAATTAAGTTTGTAAGCTTGTCAAAAGCTTCTATGGCCTTAAACAGGCCATGCGAGAGTGGAACATTGAATTGTGTGACAAATTAGCCCTGTTTGGTCTTACGCGGCACGATCACTGCTTGTTTACTATGACCAAGAATGGTCAATTTTTGGCCATGCTTGTTTACGTGGATGATGTCCTTCTTACAAGCTTAGATCCTCAATTGATTACAGAGTTAAAGAGGTTTTTTAATGTTCAATTCACTATTAAGGACTTGGGCATAACTAAGTATTTCCTTGGCGTGGAAATTGCTGCAACTGCACAGGGTACTTATCTTTGTCAACATAAGTATATAACTGATATCCTCTATGATACTTGGTTTTTGGATTGCAAGGCTGCTAACACGCCTTTGCTGTTGGAATTTAGAGGCACGTAAACACGTAATACATGCGCAGCGAAAATAAACAGTTCACCAACAACGAACATATAATTGCATAATTAATACGTGTAAATATAAAGAGAAACCTTACAGTAAATCGTATGCATATTTCTCTACTATGGTATTCACGTAGTCCCCAATCACGGACTTGCACGGATTTGCCAGCTTTGAATCCCGAGATGAATTTGCTAGGAAATTTCTAACTCTAGATCTTATGGAGAGATTAATGAATTAACGTTGTTTGTGAATTTCCAAGAGCTCATATATATAGGGAAAGCCAGTTTAAATTTTAAGCTATCCTGATTAGAAAATAAAATCCCTAATCTTATAAAATAAATATCTTAGATTTATTTCTCATATATAAAATCTCTTTGGATTTTCATATCCATAGGCCCTCATATATCGAGCAATTAGTCAAACTAACGGTCTTAATTGAACCCTAGATAATAAATCAGACATTCTCAATATATGAGATACGTTGCGAGAAACGTGCAACTACCTTTAACTGAAACATGGGCTATTACTATTTCCTCCTTTCATTCGCGAATACTCGATTAAGTCTTGAACATGATGAAGTGTCTATTCAAATAACTTAATTATATTATCTCTAATCACTAATTGATCATGTATGTCACACTTAGCAACAAAGTCTAAGTTGACGTGCATCGGCCGATGACTTTGATCCAATTATGATGAGAAGATGAGTATTCTCTCTAAATCCACATTGAGGAATGAATCCTATTCTTGGCTCAACTACCACGCACATGCACTTCGTGATGAACACAATCCAAGCCATATCTACCCATAGACGGGTGCAAGCGTCGGTCATGGTCAAAGTTCATTACTCCACACATGTCGTGCGTATTGACCTCAAGTCAAAGGAGTATCGCATAGAGTTGCCCAAAGGAACCGGTACCGGAACCGGATAAACCGGAACCGTGAAGAACCAGAACCGAAACCGTGTATTACACGGTTCGGTTCCGGTTCCAGCTCATAAGAAACCGTAACCGCCGGTTCGGAACCGCCGGTTCCACGGTTCGAACCGGCGGTTCCGTGGTTCCGAACCGGAACCGGCCTTGAAACCGAAATATGATCGTTGGAACCTGCGGTTCCACGGTTCCGAACCGTGAACCGCCGGTTCCTGCCTACCGTTGGGCCGATTTTGACCGTTGGAACCGCCGAACCGGCGGTTCCGAACCGTGAACCGCCGGTTCCGCCGGTTTTTTCCTTTTTTTTTTTTTTTTAATCAATGGTTGAGATTGAGTCAAATGTTACCGTTTTTTGATCCAATGGTCGAGATTTAAAAGAAAGTTACCGTTTTTTTTTGTTTTTTTTTATTTTCTCAAACTCTATAAATACCCCTCATTTGTATTCATTTTCTTGCACCAACTTGATCCAAATTGATCAATTCTTCTTCATCTCTCTAATTCTCTTGTTCTAAGTTCTAAGTTCTAACTTTATAAATTATAAGCTTCATTAAAGTTCATAATTCATACTTCATATATTATCTATATTGATATATTTTATACATTATAGTATATAGTTTATATTATTATTATATACATAATACACTTTACTTTACTTTATATTTTATATTACATAAAATAAAATGTCAAGAAGAGGAGAATCATCATCTTCTAGAGGAGGAAAAGGAAAGAGTCCGATGACTTCCAATTTTTCTCCACCTCCTCCTCCTACTGAACAATTCAATATTCCATGGAGTGTGGAGGAAATAGAAGCGAGTCTTGGTCCCGGTTATGCGGATGCCACTTTTTCAAATGAAGAATTTCAACAACTTCGTGGTGGTACTCAAGAAAGTACTCATGGTCATGGTCCTCATGGTCATGGAAACGAAGAAAATGTGGAGGAGGAGGAGGAGGAGGAGGCCATTCCACCTCAAGGCGGAGAAAGAAAATGTAGAGTTCTTGCATCCGAAATATTCACCATTCACTTCAAAAAAGTGGCAACCGATGAGGTAAATATATTTAAAGTTCATTGTAACTATTGCACTAGGGTTTATCATTTTGAGAAAGGTGGTGGATATGGAACATTTAAAAAACACTTGTTGGTAAAACATAAAGAAGTCTTGGGAATGACTACATCTCAAACGCAACTACGTGGATTCACGGCGTCTTCTGAAGGTGGTGAAGTAAGTAATCCTACTAGTTTATTTAGATATAATGTTAAAGTTGCTAGAAGAGAATTAGCTAAACTTATTTGTTCTTGTTGGGATATTTTAGTTTTGATGAATTATGCCAAAATATTATCAACTTGTGTTTTTGAAGCTAATCTACAGATAACAAGTTGAGGGGGAACGAGAGAACAGATTGAGGGGGAACTCACGAAATCAGATGTAGATAATCGAGATTAGACGAGGTCATGATTTAGACCGATCGAGATCGATGAGTTAGATGAGTTCCGAGCTAATCACGAAAGCCGTAAAAATCGTAAGAGAAGAAAAGCTAAGCCACCGATCGTAAGATCGATGACCAGAATGCACCGATCGATGATCGTAAGAACAATGAGCCGATATGGGTGATCAAGAGCGCATAAGCCGATCGAAAAGAAACCGACTGTAAGATCGTAAGAGAAGGTTGCAGATCGTAAGAGGAAGCGATTGAGATCGACGAGATTAGACGTGATCGAGATCGATATGAAGATGAGCATGATCAAGATCGACGTGATTGAGATCGAGCAAAGTAAACCGATATGTTAAACCTAATGTAATCGACTGATGCTATCCCGAGATATTGATCCGAAGATAAGTTGATCTGACAACCGAAACGATCGATCGTGCAAAGAAGAAATCGATAAATTTCGAGTCAGTGACTAAGGTCGATGTCTCGAATTCAGAGAATCGAACTCAACCACCTCGAAAAGTCAAGATGCCCGACGTATAAGGTCCATCAAGAGAAGTCTCGCCGAATCAAGTATCCCGAGGCTCGGATAAACTCGAGGCTCGGATGAGAAATCTGAGACTCGGATAAATCAAGACTCGGATAGAATCAAGACTCGGTGTGTCTCAAGATCCCGAGACTCGAGAATCTGAATGATTCCAAGGCGAGGAATCGAGGAATATAGCCGTTAGAATCACCGACGTGGACCAATGAGAGGAAGACAACCAAACTGAAGAAGTTCACCAGACTTACAAGAATAGTATGGATTTGAATGTGATTCTCTCCAACGGTAACATTCAAATCCACACTATAAATACAAGGTCTTTCATCATTCTAATGTGTGGATGCGTGGAGATTATATCACGAGATGCTACAGAGCCTAAGAGAGTTATACCCAAAGCATTCCCACCCTAGAACACAAGTCTGTAGATATACAAATATGTTCAAGAGTGTTCTAGAACCCAATCTAAGCAACCCACGATGTATCCTAAGCTTAGAGAGATTTTCCCAACCTTAGCATTGAGGCTAAACAAATGTAAGGGAAAATCTCAACCTAGTTGGAAACCAAACAAACCTTACCCAAATCAGTCGGTTAAGTTTGTAGGTGAGTGTGAACTCGGTGAACATCTAGCAATCCCGAAAGGGAGGGTAGGCAATCCCGAGTGAGGGTGATAAGTCCTGTTGGAGTGTGAACTCGGTAAACATCTGTAGGCAATCCCGAGAGGGTGATAAGTCCCGAGGTGAACCCGAGAGGGTGATAAGTCCAGTTTGAGTGAGAACTCGTTAAATATCTAGAGGCGAGCCCGAGAGGGTGATAAGTCCAGTTGGAAGGAATTTCCCTAGGAATAGGGAGAGTGGATGTAGGAGCTTGAGTCTCCGAGCCACTATACTTTGTTGTGTTCTTTACTGCTTTATGATCTTATATTGTCATATGCATTCGATTATAAGCAAAACACAACACATGAGCTTAAAAGAGAAAAATCTGTATTCACCATTCCTTCACCCCTGTTTTTATATGCATCGCTTGAAATGTTTGCTTCCGCACGCGCAAAATGGGTTTTCCACCGGGCCTATCAATTGGTATCAGAGCAGGTGTTCAAACGGTTCACTGATTTCAAAGTAACCACCTGAACTGATCTTTTAAAAGAAAACCTGTTTCTTTAAAAATGCATATATTCTAATGTTTTGGCGTCATTATCAAAAAGGGGGAAATTGTTGAGATATTTTAGTTTTGATGAATTATGCCAAAACATTATCAACTTGTGTTTTTGAAGCTAATCTACATATAACAAGTTGAGGGGGAACGAGAGAACAGATTGAGGGGGAACTCACAAAATCAGATGTAGATAATCGAGATTAGACGAGGCTACAGACGAGACTGATCGAGATCAGATGAGTTAGATGAGTTCCGAAGCTAAATAGCTGGCAAAATCGAAGAGAAGAAAAGCTAAAGCCACCGATCGGAAGATCGGATGACCGAATGAACTGATCGGATGATCGGAAGAACAAATCAATGAGTGATATGGTGATCGAAGAGCGCATAAGCCGATCGTAAAAGAAACCGACTGTAAGATCGGAAGAGAAGGTTGCGTGATCGTAAGAGGAGCAGATGAGACCGACGAGATTAGGACGTGATCGAGATCGATATGAAGATGAGCGATGATCAAGATCGACGTGATTGAGATCGGATGTGCTAAACCGATATGCTAAACCTAATGTAATCGACTGATGTTATCCCCGAGATATTGATCCAAGATGTGTTGATCCGATCGTCCGAAATGATCGATCAAAGCAAAGAAGAAATCGATAGCTCGAGTCAAAGTGACTGAAGGTCGATGTCCGAATTCAGAGAATCAACTCGGCCACTGAAAGTGTCAAGATGCCCGACGTATAAGGTCCGGCCAAGAGAAGTCTCATGAATCAAGTATCCCGAGGCTCAGATAAACTCGAGGCTCGGATGAGAAAAATGAGACTCGGATAAATCAAGACTCGATAGAATCAAGACTCAAAGATGTCTCTGAAGATCCTGAGACTCAGAGAATCCTGAATGATTCCAAGGCGAGGAATCTGAGGAATATAGCCGTTAGAATCAGCTGACGTGGACCAATGAGAGGAAGACAACCAGCCTGAAGAAGCTGCTGTACTTACAAGAATAGTATGGATTTGAATTTGATTCTCTCCAACGGTAACATTCAAATCCACACTATAAATACAAGGTCTTTCATCATTCTAATGTGTGGATGCGTGGAGATTATATCACGAGATGCTACAGAGCCTAAGAGAGTTATACCCAAAGCATTCCCACCCTAGAACACAAGTCTGTAGATATACAAATATGTTCAAGAGTGTTCTAGAACCCAATCTAAGCAACCCACGATGTATCCTAAGCTTAGAGAGATTTTCCCAACCTTAGCATTGAGGCTAAACAAATGTAAGGGAAAATCTCAACCTAGTTGGAAACCAAACAAACCTTACCCAAATCAGTCGGTTAAGTTTGTAGGTGAGTGTGAACTCGGTGAACATCTAGCAATCCCGAAAGGGAGGGTAGGCAATCCCGAGTGAGGGTGATAAGTCCTGTTGGAGTGTGAACTCGGTAAACATCTGTAGGCAATCCCGAGAGGGTGATAAGTCCCGAGGTGAACCCGAGAGGGTGATAAGTCCAGTTTGAGTGAGAACTCGTTAAATATCTAGAGGCGAGCCCGAGAGGGTGATAAGTCCAGTTGGAAGGAATTTCCCTAGGAATAGGGAGAGTGGATGTAGGAGCTTGAGTCTCCGAACCACTATACTTTGTTGTGTTCTTTACTGCTTTATGATCTTATATTGTCATATGCATTCGATTATAAGCAAAACACAACACATGAGCTTAAAAGAGAAAAATCTGTAATCACCATACCTTCACCCCTGTTTTTATATGCATCGCTTGAAATGTTTGCTTCCGCACGCGCAAAATGGGTTTTCCACCGGGCCTATCAATTGGTATCAGAGCAGGTGTTCAAACGGTTCACTGATTTCAAAGTAACCACCTGAACTGATCTTTTAAAAGAAAACCAGTTTCTTTAAAAATGCATATATTCTAATGTTTTGGCGTCATTATCAAAAAGGGGGAAATTGTTGGGATATTTTAGTTTTGATGAATTATGCCAAAACATTATCAACTTGTGTTTTTGAAGCTAATCTACAGATAACAAGTTGAGGGGGAACGAGAGAACAGATTGAGGGGGAACTCACGAAATCAGATGTAGATAATCGAGATTGATTAGGCGAGGCAGATTTAGACCGATCGAGATCGAATGAAAGATAGATGAGTTCGAGCTAACTGATGAGTATGCAAAATCGAAGAGAAGAAAAGCTAAGCCACCGATCGGAAGATCGATGACCGAAATGAACTGATCGGATGATCGGAAGAACAATGAGCCGATATGGTGATCGGAAGAGCGCATAAGCCGATCGAAAAAAAATGACCGTAAGATCGTAAGAGAAGGTTGCGGATCGGAAGAGGAGCGGATGAGACCGACGAGATTAGACGTGATCGAGATCGATATGAAGATGAGCGGATGATCAAGATCGACGTGATTGAGATCGGATGTGCTAAACCGATATGCTAAACCTAATGTCTTCGACTGATGCTATCCTCGAGATATTGATCCGAAGATGTGTTGATCCGATCGGTCGAAATGATCGATCGTGCAAAGAAGAAATCGATATAATCGAAATCAAAGTGACTGAAGGTCGATGTCTCGAATTCGAGAATTGAACTCGGTCGACTGAGTGTCAAGATATGATCGACGATAAGGTCCATCAAGAGAAGTCTGAATCATCAAGTATCCTAAGGCTCAGATAAACCTGAGGCTCAAATGAGAAATCTGAGACTCAGATAAATCTGAAGACTCAGATAGAACTGAAGACTCAGTATGTCTCTGAAGATCCTGAGACTCAGAGAATCCTGAATGATTCCAAGGCGAGGAATCTGAGGAATATAGCCGTTAGAATCAGCTGACGTGGACCAATGAGAGGAAGACAACCAACTGAAGAAGGCTTTTTACTTACAAGAATAGTATGGATTTGAATGTGATTCTCTCCAACGGTAACATTCAAATCCACACTATAAATACAAGGTCTTTCATCATTCTAATGTGTGGATGCGTGGAGATTATAGCACGAGATGCTACAGAGCCTAAGAGAGTTATACCCAAAGCATTCCCACCCTAGAACACAAGTCTGTAGATATACAAATATGTTCAAGAGTGTTCTAGAACCCAATCTAAGCAACCCACGATGTATCCTAAGCTTAGAGAGATTTTCCCAACCTTAGCATTGAGGCTAAACAAATGTAAGGGAAAATCTCAACCTAGTTGGAAACCAAACAAACCTTACCCAAATCAGTCGGTTAAGTTTGTAGGTGAGTGTGAACTCGGTAAACATCTAGCAATCCCGAAAGGGAGGGTAGGCAATCCCGAGTGAGGGTGATAAGTCCCGTTGGAGTGTGAACTCGGTAAACATCTGTAGGCAATCCCGAGAGGGTGATAAGTCCCGAGGCGAACCCGAGAGGGTGATAAGTCCAGTTTGAGTGAGAACTCGTTAAATATCTAGAGGCGAGCCCGAGAGGGTGATAAGTCCAGTTGGAAGGAATTTCCCTAGGAATAGGGAGAGTGGATGTAGGAGCTTGAGTCTCCGAACCACTATACTTTGTTGTGTTCTTTACTGCTTTATGATCTTATATTGTCATATGCATTCGATTATAAGCAAAACACAACACATGAGCTTAAAAGAGAAAAATCTGTAATCACCATTCCTTCACCCCTGTTTTTATATGCATCGCTTGAAATGTTTACTTCCGCACGCGCAAAATGGGTTTTCCACCGGGCCTATCAGTTCTAAACATCTTCCTTTTCGTTTTGCAAATGATCTTCGTTTTGAAAAATGGGTTACTACGGCTTATAATCGTTCGGCCAAAAAAATTTCACGATCTTCTATTACTCGTGAAATTGATAAAATGGCTAAAGAAATAAGAGATGAAATGACTATCATGTTTTCTAGATTAACTCAAAAAATTTCTATATGCTCGGATATTTGGAGTGATCATTTTCAAGAGCATAATTATATGGGCATTACTTGTCATTGGATTGATGATACGTGGACAATTCAAAAACGTTTAATTGCATATAAAGAGTTTGATACTGAGCATACAGCCGCAAATATTGCTCTAAAAATTCGTACGGTTTTGCAAGAGTACAACATTCTTACAAAAATATTTTCAATTTCATTTGATAATGCAAGTGCTAATACGGCTAGTTTAGATGAACTTATTGCAATTTGTCAACCATCAATTGGTGGTAGATTTTTTCATGTAAGATGTTTTTGTCATATTTTAAATTTGTGTGTTCAAGACGGTTTATCTTCTTTAAAAAAACATGTTGCTCCTATTAAACATGCACTTGGTTATTTGGTTAGACATCAAAAAGTTTTAAAAAGATGGAAAAGTTTTTGTGTAGTTAATAAACTTACTCCTAAAAAGTTTTCACTTGATGTTGCTACTAGATGGAACTCAACTTATAAAATGTTAAGTGCATCATATGAGTATAGAAATGCATTATGTAATTTTTTTGCACAAGAACAATGTGGTATTACTTTATTTCCTAGTCAATGGGATTCATGTGCTACTTTATCTGAGATGTTGCAAGTTTTTAATGAAGCTACTACACAATTATCCTCCGAGACGTATTATCCTACTTCTATTCTTGCTTTAGATCAATGTGTTAGAGTTGCAATTACTCTAGATTGTAGTGATCCAAATGAAATATTATATAATGCTATTAGTTCAATGAAAGTCAAATGGATGAAATATTTTTTATATATTCCCGATGTGTTTATAATTGCTAAAATACTTGATCCTAGAGTAAGAATAGATGGAGTGCAAGAATTAATTTCTATATATTATGATGCTTTATTTCCTATTACAGATGATAACACCCCTTCTCCTATTGTGGTTGTCCAAAAATCTAAACAAGTTCTTATGGATGTTTTTAGAGAATATAAAATTCAATGGTCCTACTAGTGGTGATTCTACTAGTGTTAGGTGGTGCTACTAGTACTACTAGTAGTGGACGCGATGGTGTACTCAATCCCTTGGTCGTGGTCTTTTTGGTAAATTTTCTCGTTTAGATAATTTTTCTAAAGAACGATAACAACAACGTGCAACGGCACAATCAAATGTTTTCTTAGAAATTGAAAATTTTCTAAATATACCTTCTTTTGAGTATCAACCGGGAGAATTAGAAAATTTTGATATTTTAAAGTGGTGGTCGAGGAGATTAGATGCTTATCCGGTGTTGAGTATGATTGCAAAAGAGGTATATGCATGTCCCGTCTCAACCGTAGCCGTCGAACGAGCATTTAGCTTGGGTGGACATATCTTGAATGAAAGGCGTTCAAGATTGACAGTTGAGCACTTGGAAAACCAATGTTTACTTGATGATTGGGTGAAAGCCGAAGATCGAACACAAAATGAAGCTCTTAGCGCGGATTCTAGCGAAGATAGTGTGATGGACGACACAACCGAAACCGAAAGTGAAGCTTAAATCTTCTTAAGATTTAAGTCTTGAGGTAAGAAACAAGGTAAGAGAACTACGTGGGCTTTGATTCTAATCGGATACGTAGGCAACATAATTTTAAGTTTCTAACTTAGAATTTTCTAAGTTTAAAATTTAAAATTATGCCCAAGCCCATTTTTTTTTATCCTCTTTTCATTATTTGTAATTTTTTTAATTGTAATTATAAGTTGTACACTTGTATTTGTAGCATTAGCAATTTAGTTACTTGTAAGTTGTAACTTTTAAGTTATAAATTGTAAATTGTAATTTTTGTAATGTATTAAATTATTGTTTAATGTTTAAATTGTAAATTACTTGTAAATTGTATGTTTAGCATTAAGTTGTAATTTACCACATTAGCAATTTAGCATGTTTATTGTTTAAATTGTAAATTACTTGTAAATTGTAACTTTTAAGTTGTAAGTTGTAAATTTTTTGAGTTGTTTGTTATTTGTTTGTAATTTTGTATGTTTAATAACATAAGATTTTGCTTCATCTTCTTTAAATTTACTTCAATTTATTTTTTTTATTTGTATTTTGATAAAATAAAAAAAACAAAAAAAAAAACGGTTCGGAACCGTGAACCGGAACCGGAACCGTTGGAACCGGCTGGAACTGGAACCGTTGGAACCGGCTGGAACCGGAACCATTGGAACCGGAACCGGGAACCGCCGGAACCGGAACCGTGTAACAATTTTTGCCGGTTCGGAACCGGAATCGGCGGTTCAAACCGGATGGGCAAGTCTAGTATCGCATCGCTCCCACTAACCGAGACACCCGTAGACACATATAGTGGAAATACATCAAACGGTTTCTCGAATGGGTATACCAATACCCTCTAAGGTATTTGTGCATCCATCATGAGATACCTAGTATCTCGTAGTAAGTGAGATCTTACTACGCTCTCTAAGAGTATGATGCAGATCGCACACCAATCTCAATTGCATCATCAATATCTCATTCTTGATGATCCTTGATCGGGGCTATTTGAGAATCAAGCTTAAGTCATCTGAGTTCTCACAACCTCAATGACAGCAACGACTCATGGGAACACTTGTACGAATAAATGCAAACATTCAAACATAATATTCAAGCAAGTGTATTGCCATACATTTATATTAAATGAACTATAATATTAAATCAAACTGAATATCATCGAGTATTATGTCCTTACAATACATTGTCTCTAGAACACTAACACTAACAATCTCCCACTTGGACTAGAGTCAATTACCTACATGTCTAACCCCTAGACCATCGAATGTCTAGTGTGTACATGAACACTCAGTGTTTTGGTGAAATGATCTGCCAAATTAAATATGTGGGAATATATTTTAATTCTATTTCTCCTATCGTTATGATCTCCCGGATCAAATGATAAGTCTAGGTACATGCTCGTTTATGCTTATTGATCTCGGTTCCTTTACTTGCGCAGTCGTACCAGCGTTGTCTCAATACAATTTTATTAGACAACTGGCACTCGGAACTACCCCTAGTTCTCTTAAGAACTATAAAATCCAGACAACCTCTTTGAGGCTTCTGATACAACAATGTACTCAACTTCGGTTGTTGAATCTACGGTCATTTTGCTTGGAACTATTCCAACTGACCGCCTCATTATTGAGAGTGAAACGTAACTTGACTGTGATTTATAATCATCACAGTCGGATTGGAAACTTGTGTTAACTTAACCAGTCACTACTAGTTCTGACTGTCCACCATAGACAAGGAAACATTCTTTAGTTCGTGTAAGATACTTCAGAATGGTCTTTACAGCAATCCAGTGAGACTCACACGGATTCTGTTGGTATCTACCAGTGATGTTGATAGCGTAGGCCATGTTTGGCCTAGTGCAAGTCATGGCGTACATGATTGACCCAATTGCATATGCATATGAGACATCTTTCATGTGCTTGATATCAGCTTCAATAGAAGGACAATTTTTCTTTGATAGCTTTATTCCATGATTTGCTGGTAGAGACCCTCTCTTAGAGTTCTCTATCGCAAAAACGCTTCAACACCTTGTCTACATAGGTGGACTATGACAGCCTTAACATCATCTTGGATCTATCCTGTAGATCTTGATCCCTAGGATGTAGCAGGCTTCACAAAGATCCTTCATCATGAAGATCTTTGACAACCAATCTTTAAGGGACTGCATTAACGGGTTATTGGTTCTCAAAATCAATATGTCATCGACATACCCAATTATGAAAACACTATTCTTCCCGCTGCGTTTACGATAAATGCAAGGATCTTCCGAATTAATGATGAAGTCAAAAGGACTTGATAGCTTCATCAAATCGGATATTCCAACTCCTAGAAGTTTGCTTCAATCCATAAATGGATATTTTTAGCTTGCATACTAGATTAGAATTTGACTTAGATGTAAAACCTTCCGGTTGAGTCATAAACACTTCCTTATCAATGTTTCCATTGAGGAAAGCTGTTTTGGCATCCATCTGTCAAATCTCTTAATCAAAGTGTGATGTTATCGCAAGTAAAATTCGAATGAACTTGATCTTTGCAACTGGTGAGAAAGTATCGTCACAGTCAGTGCTTTCGCTTTGACTATAACCCTTCGTTACCAACCTAACTTTGTAGGTTTGTACTTTGCCATTTGCATCAGTCTTACGCTTGAAGACCCAATCGCAACATATGGGTCTAACCATTTTAGGCAACTCAACCAAGTCCCAGACTTGATTGGTGTACATCGAGTCCATCTCGGATTTCATGGCTTCATGCCACTTCCCTGAATCAATATCTGATATTGCTTCAGAATAAGTTTTAGGATCGTCCTTATCCGGTATGTCCATATTATCGAGTTCCTCCAAGAAGTAACCGCATCTAATGAACGGATTACTATTCCTGATTGACTTACGGAGTTGTGGTTGTGCAGGCTGTACATTCTGATCGTGAAAATTTTGTGGTGCATCGATTCATCAATGTCCAGAGAGTCCTCAAGAGCTACACTTTCAGATGCCTCTTGGGAGGGAGTTTGAACTATGATGTTCTCATTCAGCCCACTTGGAGCACTGGCAAGCATACTCCAATTACGCTTTCACTGGCTGAAAGACGATCACCTAGTGAAAGAATCCCACCGTAAAAGTTCCTGAATGCTCCCACTGATTCCTTGTCATGTTGCTTTGACAAGATATCAGTCTCTTTGTTAATTTGTGGTTCTTGAATTTCTTCAAGTTCTATCAGCTTACGACCTTGTTCCTTAAAGATATAATCTTCTTTGAGAAACTTGGTCTGCCTAGAAACAATCACTGATTATTTCTCAGGTAGATAGAAGTAATATCCTTTAGTTTCCTTATGATATCCCACAAAGTAACCCTTTTTACCTTTGGGTTCCAACTTGTTGGTAAGCAATAAACATTTTTTCACAATCACGGGACAACCCCATATTTGATATGTGTAAAAGTTGGCTTCTTGTCACACCATAGTTCATATAATGTATGCTCAACCGATTTAGATGGAATCCTATTCAGAATGTAAATTGAGGTTTGTAACGCGTATCTCATAAGAATGTTGGAAGAGAGGAAAAGCTCATCATGGACCTCACCATGTCTAACAGGGTTCAGTTTCTCCTCTCGGACACACCGTTCATCTGAGGTGTTCCGGGAGGAGTCCATTGTGACTGAAATCCATGCAACTTCAAGTAATAAGTGAATTCATGACTAAGGTATTCACCTCCTCGATCTGATCGAAGAGTCTTGATACTCTTACCAAGTTGCTTCTCTACTTCAGCCTTAAACTCTTTGAATTTCTGAAAAGATTCGAATTTGTGTTTCATAAGATACACGTATCCGTCTCTTGAAAAATCATCAGTAAAAGTGATGAAGTATCCGAAGTGACCCCTAGCTAGAGTGGACAATGGTCCACAAACATCGTTGTAGATCAACTCTAGAACTTCTTTGGCATGCACCCCTTTCCCAGAAAAAAGGTTTGTTGATCATATTGCCCATGAGATAAGATTCACAATCTCCATATGACTCACAGTCGAATGGGGTTAAGTAGTCTAACTTTCTTAATCTTCTAATTATTTTCTCATTTACATGATCAAGTTTTACAATGCCATAAGTAAGTCAGGTTTTCATGATTACTAAGTTTGAGTCATTTATTTTGTATGTTAAGAACATCATATCCATAATGCAACAAATACATGTTGCGAGTAATAGAAAGAACTAGATGACAATCATTAAGTTCTAATCTAAAATCAAAGGGTAAGTCTAACACATAAGTCCCCACATGTTCAGTTAGCAACTCTTGCTTCATTTCCACGTGTAAGACGACTTCACCCGCCCTAACTGTCCTAAGACACATGGCCCCCTTCACACTCTTACAAATGTGTGAGCCACATCCAGTATCTAATACCAAGTAGTTAGCGCTATTAATGAACATGTTTATCTTAATAACAAACATAGATGTTCTAGTGCTAGAAGCACCTTGTGCATTCCTTTTAGTAACCAAAACCTTATAGTCCTTCTTCCAGTGCCCTCTTCTACTTATAGTAGAGGCACACATTCTTGTCTACCCGTAGGGGTGAGCAGTATTCGGATAAAACCGAAAACCGAACCGGAACCGAATCGAAATATTAACTCGGTTCGGTTAATTCGGTTTCGGTTTCAGTTTTTAGTTTTAAAAATTTCGGTATTCGGTTTCGATTTCAGTTTTTAATCTAAAAAAACTGAAAAACTGAAAAACCGAAAACCGAACCGAATTAAATAAATAATATATACATATATAACATTACTTAAATAATAGAATATATATATACACATATAATGAATGAAACCCTAACTCCTCATTTACATTCTTTCCATTTCTCCCTCCGCCTCTTGCCGTTACTTTCTGGCTTTCATTTACTTTCTTTTCATTTTCTCCCTCCGCAAATCCGGGCCCACCAAATCCGGCGGTGCTCAATCCCTCCGCTGTCCGCCCTCATCCATCACCTCTCGGCGGCGCCGCGGCGCCCAATCCCTCAGTCCAGCGCCGCCCAATCCCTCGGTCCATCGCAGCCCAATCCGTCCGCCCTCATACTATAAGGTCTGTATTTCTTGCTCAGTTTCTTTCATTCCTTAATACTCTCTCTAGATTAATTAATTTTTTGTCCAATCCGTTTGCAATTTTTTTGTCATTCTGTAGTAAAAGCACATTAGATTGATAGAGACACAACGAAGACTTAATTTGTTGAGATAGAAACGTAATTGAAAATCTTAGGTCAAATATATTGGGGGTTAATTAAATCCTCACAATACTTATAGGATCAAGCAAGTTAGCAACAATTAATTTCTTAAGATTATCATATGTATGCTGCATACAGGATTTTTAATATAGATTTTTTAATATGAATTTTTTTTATATATTTCCTCATTTCATACAGTATGCATATGGATTTTTAATATTTAACTTTTTTTACTCTCAATAATTACTGATCTCTAAAATATAATGGTATATAATAATGAATTATTACTGATCTCTAAATTTTGTAGATGTCAAGCATATGAGGAACAAAAGAAGATGGAGGGGATGAAAGCAATGCAATGGAAACCTTACAAGTCCAATCTTCAAATCCACCAGATTCTCAAGCAACATTGAAGAGAAAAAATATGATACCAGGATCCGATGTGTGGAAGCACTTTACTAAGATAAAAAATGAGGACGGTTCGTACTCGAAAGCTACATATATGCATTGTAAAAAAAGTGTATTGTTGTCATCCTGTTAAAAATGGCACTACATCGCTTAAGAATCACATGGAGAAATGCATGTTAAACCCAAACAATCAAGATGAACAACAAGGATTAATAAATTTGCAACCATCTAATGAGGGTGATATTGTTGGGGGTAGTACACTTAGTACTTGGAAGTTTGATCAACATGAAATTAGGGAAGCACTTGTACGCATGATTATTCTTGATGAATTGTCATTTAAGTGTGTGAAGGGTGAAGGGTTTAGGGAATTTGTGAGGAAAACATGCCCTAGGTTTCTTATTCCTTCTAGATGGATAGTGTCGAGGGATTGTTATGATTTGTATTTAAGGAAAGGACAAAGCTGAAATCTTTTATGAAAACAAACTGTGAAAGAGTTTGTGTTACCACCGATACTTGGACTTCTGTGCAAAGAATTAATTACATGTGCATAACTGCTCATTTCATTGATAAGAAGTGGAATTTACATAGAAGATTATCAATTTTGTACCTGTTTCTAGTCATAAAGGTGACTACCTTGGTAGGGCATTAAAAAATTGTCTTCTTGAGTGGGGATTGAAAAATGTGTTCTCTATTACTGTGGATAATGCAAGTTCAAATGATGTGGCTATATCATTCTTGAAAAAGAAAATTTTGAATTGGGGAAATGGTGTTGCAAGTTGTAAATACCTTCACATGAGACGTGTAGCACATGTAGTTAATTTAGTGGTTAGCGATGGTTTGAAAGATATTGATCCTTCAGTGAAGCGTGTGAGGGATGCAGTGAGGTACATTAGGAATTCACCGGTTAGATTGAAAAGATTTAAAAAGTGTGTGGATTTGGAAGGGATAGAAAGTAAGAGTTCACTTTGTTTAGATGTTCCTACAAGGTGGAATTCAACTTATACAATGCTTAGTACAGCTGAAAAGTTTGAAAGGGCATTTGATAAGTATGATGAACTAGAGTCAAACTTTAAGAATGACTTGGGGGAGAAAGAGGTTCCATCTGATGTTGATTGGGCGTGTGTTCGTAAATATGCAGATCTATTGAAGTATTTTTATAAGTTGACTACACGCATTTCAGGATCTTCTTATGTCACTTCTAATTCATTTATAAGTGAGATTATTGATTTGTGTTGTATTTTGAATGATTGGAAGAGGAGTGCAGATTTTGCTACTAAAAATTTGGGTGAGGCCATGTAAAAAAAAAATGATAAATATTGGGGAGGTGCGGAGAAAATGAACAAAATCATCTTTTGGGCTAATGTTTTTGATCCACAATATAAGTTTTACTATTTAGAGAACTCAATGGGTGAAATGTTTGGGGAGGAGAAATGTGTCAATCTCTTTAAATCTATCAAGAATGAGCTTTTTGAGGTTTTCAATGAATATATGAATAAATATCAGCAGGGAATTGAAGATAATGATAATAGAAACAAGTCAGGTTCTAGTGGTGTGATTGATTGTGAAATGGATGATGAACAATCGGTGTCAAAAGCTAGATTTAAGAAACATAGGATTGAGAGTGGGATGGCCGAAAGCAAGAAAAATGAACTAGAACTCTACTTGAGTGAAGCTTGCATAGAGGTGTTAGGGTTATACTGAAAAGTATGCTTTTACTTTGTATAACCAAACTGAATTTCTGTCTTATTTACTTAAATAAATTATTTATCACTGATGCTTTAAATATCATTGAATGTTACATATATTTACTGCATAACTGTTCAATAAATAGTATGTGTTACATTGTAGTTAATTTAGTGATACCAGATCACAGAAGATTAAATTAACAGTCCCTTGTAACTAAAAGTACGCTATTCACGACCTAGATGGAAATGAACAATCTATCGTGAAAGGTTGAAGTGTAAGGCTCATATTGGCATGTCTTGACCAAGAGATTACACTAGTGCATGACTGATGCACTAAATAGGACCTACATGAGGATAAATTCTTCAGAATTGAACTAGGAAGAATTAGATCTCAGTGGTTCGTTATTTCTTAATCTTCGTCCCTTAAATAGGATCGCGTGTGGTTAGTAATTACTGCTTTGACTTATTACGGGTAGAGAATCAACGAGATTCAATACTTTATATCTTGGGCAATATTATTGGTCACATGCGATTGCTAAGATTTAATACGAAGAATCGTGTTCAAGTACGCTTGTTCGATTTGCCCCCCTTGGGAGATTCATAAGATTTATCATACCAAATCTTGCAAGTGGAACTAGTTTTCGATATGGATAATAATGTTGAACAGTTCCTTAACCAAGGACAAAATATATTAATTAATGGAAAGTTATTTCAGTGGCTTGAATTAGTTAATGGGCTAGATAACCTTAAACACGGAAAATAATAACCGGGAGCCATATTGACTGTAATATGGGTTAAGATGAATAGTGCAATATTAATTATGTAGTGGGATTAATTAATATTTATGGGCTTGAATAATATTGTGGCTCAAAATTGATAATTCAAGATCCATTGGAAGGTCCAATCTTAATTCTCCTAAAGGCCCCCTAAGTAGCCCAGCATAAAGTCCAATAATTGAAAAAAGTGTTTAAAAATAAAATAAATCTTGTTGCGTATTTTTCCAATTTTTTCGAAAATTATGGATTAAAATGGGAGAAAGATTTTCTTTGAATTTTGTTATGGAATGAAGATAAGTATTCTTGAAATACAAGATTATCTCATTAAATTCAAGAAATCTCCCACTTGGTTATTTATTGTGAGATTTTCAAAAATTTTGAATAAATAAGGGAAATAAATATTTTCTTGATTTTCTTGAAAAGATATTATGGAAGATATGTATTCTTGCAATACAAGTATATCTCATAAATTCAAGAAGATCCAAATCTTGGTTTCTTTTCCCTTAAAATTTCGAAATATCCCATAACAAGAGGAGTTGGGATTTTTGTGGAATATTTTAATTATGGAGAAAAGAATATATGAGATATATTCAAGATTTCTTGGAGATCAAGAAAAATATTTTCCCACATTATTTTCCCCCAAAATTTCGACCAACCCCTCATATATAAATAGGGGATGATTCTTTCATCCCCAAGTGTAATTCCATATGTTGGAAAAATTAGAAATCCACAAAGGTGGTGCAACATAATTTTATTTTTCCTTTTTGTTAATTGTTCGCGAGTTTCCTTCCACCGGATTGACGAGCAAGGACTTGTGAATACTTGGGAAGGCTTTTTGGTGTGTTCGTGCCAACGGAGTCCATTGCCATTCCAAACAGGTTAGTTCACGTAAACCCGTAGCAATTCTGCATGTGTAGGATTTATGTGAACTGTTTATATGCATGATTTGTTGTTGAATTATTATTTGAATTAATATAGGATTAATTCATGCTAGTAATAATTGTTAGAATTAAATTTGTATTTAAATATTCATCCTGAATAGATCCGGGCAATTAATTCCCCAACAACTGGTATCGGAGCCTCGGTTTCGGGCTCTGAGTTTTAAATTGTAATTTAATTCATTTTCATTAAATTTGAAATTGGATAGTGCAATTGCTAGATCTTTTTTTGCAGGTATCCAATTGTCAGGGTATTTGATGAATGTTTATATTTATGCATGCATATAAATTGTGGTTTTTAATTCGATTTGTTCAAATTCGTTTTGCCTCGTGAGAAAATCCATGAGTAGATTAGGATTTGTTTGATTCGTTCAATGTAATAGACTAGTCTAGATCTAGGTTTATTTATTTTTTGTAAATAAATTGTAACCGGATCGTGAGCCAAGACGAAGACGATGAATTAAAGACTGATGGATCTGGGCAAGGCGCGGCGGCGCGCGTCATCTAAACGCGCCAAGGAGGCGCTGAATGACGCTGGCGCACCTGCGCCTATGCAAAGCGTGGGGGCGAGGCTAAGGGTCGAGCTCACGCGGGATCGAGGCCGACCACACCTGCCTGCTGCAGCAACACCGCGTTGTGATCGTGCACGAGAGATCAAAGACGACGGAATCCCGGGCAGCGGCTCACGCTGTGGATGCATGTGGGTATGGGCGAGGGCGGCACGAGGCGAGATCAAGATATGGGATAGGCGGCGCTGCTGTACGCGGGCGCGCCGCCGAGATCCGCCGAGGGTCGCCGAAATGAGACGCGGCGCCACTTGGTGATGTCTTGCGCCGCACTTTTAAGGCTATACAAGACGGGCGCCACTCGACACGGCCGGGGGAGTGCTAGGAGGGCACTCCGACCCGCGAGCTGGTCAATGATGTTGCTTGACGTGGCGAACTTTTCGAGATGAACGATGAAGGCAAAGAAGACGATTTCTCGAGATCAAGACATGACAAAAACTAAACCGTGACAATTGGATATATGTGCCCAATGTGTTTAATTTTGTTTTGATGTTTATGCATTATTTTATGCTTATTTAAATTGTGTTTAAATTTGCGATGCATGAGAAAATGTTTTGAAAAATCTCACTTTCGAAAATTACTAAGTATGCTTAAACAATTAATTGACAATTTTATTCCGGATAATAAAATTGAATTAATTTTGACCTCCATGATTTATTTATTTGTGAATTCTTTTGGAGAAATTCCCCCCATGGGACGGTCAAAAGATAGCTTTCACATGAATAAATTCCAAACAGATGATTGTGGATTATTACTAGTGGCGACGATGACCCTCCCCACGAGGCTCGTTCAAAGCGAAATAATAATTCTGTATTTAATCATGATTATTACTTAGGTATAAAATTGATATGCATATACTTCCCCGAAGTCCCTGTCAATTTTATATTGGTCAAGTGAGAGCCAACTATTAATTTGGATATTAAAGATTTTTACCCGTTCTTGTTTGTAACCTGCTTGAATGTGTTTAAATAATGATCCACCCCACGTGGCTTATTTAAACTATTTTGAGATGTTGGCTGATGCATGTTCATTTTTTTTTTTAGATTTTAATATGATGCATGTGATCGAACCTTGTGATATATTTGTGCTTATGCATATTATTATTTATTTCAGTTCATCATGTCGCAACCTTTTAATCCATTGCTTTATACTCTCAAAGAACACCAACTTTCTGGTGATAACTATGTTATTTGGAAACGAAATATGAAATTCGTCCTCACTGCACAAATACAACATTATTGGGTTCTTGATGTACCCACACCTCGTAAGCCTACTGAAGGATCAACAGATGCGGAAAGATACTTATATAATATCTGGGAGCAGGCTAACGAACCTATGAAGCATATAATCTTGACTTCACTGTTTGATGATTTGAGATATATTCATGAAGGTGTTGAATCTGCTGCGAAATTATACAAAGTCTTGAAGAAATGTTTTTAACAAAAGACCGCATGATCAACCAGTTTAAAAACGACAACGTGGCTAGGCTAAAAATGGCTGAGGGAACACCCGTAAGGGAGCATGTTCTCAGAATAAAATGTCATTTTAACAAGCTTGCCTATCTCGGTACTAAGTATTGTGATGAGGCCCAAATCGAATTTCTTTTCCTAACTCTTCCAAGGTGTTTTGATGAGTTTTACTGTAGTTTTGTGATGAGCGATCGCATGTTTACTATGGACACTCTACAAGAAGCCTTGGAGAAAATAGAAAAGCATTTAGGAAAGAAAGACGAAGCATTGGTGACCAAAAGTCTTTTCTCAAGATCTAGGCCAATGGAAGGCAAGACTCAAGAAAAGGAAAGTGGTCAGATCCAAAGTAAACTCATCACTAAGAAAAGTAAGAGAAAGACAGCTAGCTGGATGGGTGTCAAGAAAGTACCAAAAGGAAAATGTTTTAACTGCGGTGAAAAGGGACATTGGAGGGCAGCCTGTTCCAAACCCAGAAGGGATGGAAAGAAAGTTAATTCTCACGCACTAGTTGTTGAAACTTGCTTAGCGGTGTATGCCTCCCATTTATGGGTGGTGGATACGGGGTCCACTGATCATGTTTGTTTCACTTTACAAGGGTTCAAGCGGACCCGGAAACTTAGTGGGAGTGAGATCCTCATCACACTGGGCGATGCTATGAGAGTGGTAGCTGAAGCAGTGGGAGAAGTGCACCTGTCCTTTGAAGACAGAGTTTTAATTTTAAGAGATGTTCTTTACGTTTCTAGTTTTAGAAAGAATTTAATTTCGGTTTCTAAACTTTACCTTGATGGATATTCGGTTACTTTTGATAAAGTTGTTACCATTTCTCTTTATGATAAATTTATCTGTCATGGAACGTTGTCGAATAATCTCTATACAATTAACTGTGCACACCACTCACGAAATACATCCTATAACACATCAATTGTTTCCGATAAAAGAAAACGTTCATCAGACGTGAACGAGACAGTTCTATGGCATGTAAGATTGGGACATATTAATCCAAAGAGGATCCAAAGGTTGGTAGAAGACTGTTCATTGGAGTCTCTCCAAGTTGAACCAATCCCAACATGCGAATCATGTTTGGAGGGTAAAATAACCAATAGGGCATTCAGAGCCAAGGGGAATAGAGCCAAAGAAGTGTTAGAAATCGTTCACACAGACGTATGTGGTCCAATGACAATCAAAGCAAGAGGAGGTTATGAGTATTTCGTCACTTTTATTGATGATTACTCAAGATACGACTATATTTTCCTTATGAAGCATAAATCTGAGACCTTTGAGAAATTCAAAAAATTTAAGGCTCAAGTATAGAATCATAGGGAAAAACGTATCAAGTCTCTACAATCCGATCGTGGAGGCGAGTACCTCAGCGATGAGTTTTTGAACTACTTGTCAGATGAAGGGATTATATCCCAGCTA
Organism: Stenogyne calaminthoides; assembly: GCA_037126765.1. Lineage (NCBI taxonomy): Eukaryota > Viridiplantae > Streptophyta > Magnoliopsida > Lamiales > Lamiaceae > Stenogyne > Stenogyne calaminthoides. Next base: position 1,758,904 of record JBBCBC010000032.1, read on the forward strand.
ACTGCACCCGGAACCCCTCAACCAAACGGGGTTGCAGAGCGAAGAAACAGAACTCTTTTAGAAATGGTTAGATCAATGATGAGTTATGCGGATCTACCCAAGTCGTTCTGGGGTCATGCCTTGGAAACATCGGCTTATATTCTGAACTTGGTGCCATCCAAATCGGTTCCCAAAACTCCCAAAGAATTGTGGACCGGGCGCAAGCCCAGTCTGAGACACATGAGAATTTGGGGGTGTTCGGCCTACGTGTTGGACAAGGAAGCCGGAAAATTGGATCCTTGATTAGAATTAAGATTGTTTATAGGATACCCCGAGGGAACAAAATGGTGTATGTTCTATGGTCCCGAAGATCAAAAGGTGGTAATAAGCACCCACTTTAGATTTTTGGAATAAGACTATATGAACGAAAGAAAACCCAGAAGTGAGATTACCTTAAATGAGCTAAGGGGGCTAACCTCAGTGCCAACTGTACAAGATGACATACCAAATTACACACTTACACATCCGGAACCTCATCGTAGTGGGAGGGTTGTAAGACAGCCCGAGAGATTCATGGGGATAGGAGAGTCCTCGGACTTGGTTCCCGGTCAAGATGAATCAAACCCATGGACATATGACGAGGCAATCCAAGACAAGGATGCGGTTTCTTGGCAAACAGCAATGAAAGCCGAAATGGGTTCTATGGATCATAACAGAGTGTGGGAGCTAGTCGAGCCACTTAATGGGGTCAAACTCATTGGTTGCAAGTGGGTATACAAGAGAAAAAGAGGACCAGACAGGAAGGTGGAAACCGTCAAGGCAAGGCTTGTGGCGAAGGGTTATATTCAGAAAGAAGGGATCGACTATGAGGAAACCTTTTCACCTGTAGCAATGCTCAAGTCCATCTGAATTCTCTTGTCGATTGCTGCGCATCTCGATTTTGAAATCTGGCAAATGGATGTCAAGACGGATTTCCTTAACGGAAGTCTTGAAGAGGAAATCTATATGCAACAACCCCAAGGCTTCATTGAAAAAAACCAAGAACACCTAGTTTGTAAGCTCAAGAAGTCCATCTACGGACTCAAACAATCATCCAGAGCTTGGAACCAGTGTTTTGATCAAGTAATAAAGTCTTATGGGTTTGATCAAAATGAGTACGAAAGTTGTGTGTACAAAAAGCGTGTCGGAACTGCATTGGAATTCTTAGTACTATACGTAGACGACATTCTGCTTATCGGGAACGATGTAAAGATGTTGACAGACGTTAGGGCATGGCTTTCAAAACAGTTTGACATGAAGGACTTAGGGGAAGTCGGGCACATCCTTGGGATCAAGATCACTCGAGATCGCAAGAAAAGGATGATAGACTTATCGCAAGCTTCATATATAGACACTGTCTTGAAGCGATTCAGCATGCAGGATTCCAAGAAAGTCTTCGTACCTTTCAGACATGGAATCCATCTATCCAAGGAAATGTGCCCTAAGACACAAAAGGAGATAGATGACATGAAAGACATTCTTATGCTTCGGCTGTCGGAAGCCTTATGTATGCAATGCTGTGCACGAGACCAGATATCTGCTTTGCCGTTGGCATGGTGGCAAGATACCAAATTAACCCGGGGAAAGAGCATTGGACGACAGTTAAAAACATTCTGAAGTATCTGAAAAGAACTCGAGATAGAATGTTGGTTTATCAGTCAGATAATCTAATCCCCATCGGTTACACGGACTCGGATTTCCAATCAGACTTAGATTCCAGAAAATCTACCTCCAGTAGTGTGTTTTGCATGGGGGGAGGAGCCATGACATGGAGAAGCGTTAAGCATAAATGCATCGCAGATTCTACCATGGAAGCCGAATATGTAGCTGCTTGTGAGGCGGCGAAAGAAGCGGTTTGACTCAAGAACTTCCTAGTGGACTTGGATGTAGTTCCGAATTTGCCCAGCACAATCACTATTTATTGTGATAATGTCGGAGCAGTTGCAAATTCAAGGGAACCAAGAGCCCACAAGGCCAGCAAACCACATTGAAAGGAAATACCATCTTATACGAGAAATCGTTAAGAGATGAGATATAGAGGTGGCAAAGATCGCGTAAGAAGACAACCTAGCAGATCCATTCACAAAGGGTTTGCCTCAGAATACATTCGAGAGACATGTGGAAGGAATGGGTGTCAAGACCGTTGCCAATCTGCTTTTAGTATAAGTGGGAGATATTATTAGGTTCGTGTAGGTGACATTAGATGTCAAGTATTAGGAACTACACGAGACATGTTGTAGTATACTTAAAAGCAGACTTTGAGTATAAGTGGGAGATTGTTGGGGTTATACTGGAAAGTATGCTTTTACTTTGTATAACCAAACTGAATTTCTGTCTTATTTACTGAAATAAATTATTTATCACTGATGCTTTAAATATCATTGAATGTTACATATATTTACTGCATAATTGTTCAATAAATAGTACGTGTTACATTGTAGTTAATTTAGTGATACCAGATCACAGAAGATTAAATTAACAGTCCCTTGTAACTAAAATTAAGCTATTCACGACCTAGATGGAAATGAACAATCCATCGTGAAAGGTTGAAGTGTAAGGCTCAGATTGGCTTGTCTTGACCAAGAGATTACACTAGTGCATGACTGATGCACTGAATAGGACCTACAGGAGGATAAATTCTTCAGCACTGAACTAGGAAGAATTAGATCTCAGTGGTTCGTTATTTCTTAATCTTCGTCCCTTAAATAGGATCGCGTGTGGTTAGTAATTATTGCTTTGACTTATTACGGGTAGAGAATTAACGAGATTCAATACTTTATATCTTGAGCAATATTATTGGTCACATGCGATTGCTAAGATTTAATACGAAGAATCGTGTGCAAGTACGCTGTTCGATTTGCCCCCTTGGGAGGTTCATAAGATTTATCATACCAAATCTTGCAAGTGGAACTAGTTTCCGGTATGGATAATAATGTTGAACCGTTCCTTAACCAAGGACAAAAGATATTGATTAATGGAAAACTATTTTAGTGGCTTGAATTAATTAATGTGCTAGATAATCTTAAACACGGGAAATAATAACCGGGAGCCATATTAACAGTAATATGGGTTAAGATGGATAGTGCAATATTAATTATGTAGTGGGATTAATTAATATTTATGGGCTTGAATAATATTGTGGCTCAATATTGATAATTCAAGATCCATTGGAAGGTCCAATCTTAATTCTCCTAAAGGCCCCTCAAGTAGCCCAAACATAAAGTCCAATAACTGAAAAAGATGTTTAAAAATAAAATAAATTTTGTTGCATATTTTTCCTATTTATTCGAAAATAATAAATAAGAGGGGGAGAAAGATTTTCTTTGAATTTTGTTATGGAATGAAGATAAGTATTCTTGGAATACAAGATTATCTCATTAAATTCAAGAAATATCCCACTTGGTTATTTATTGTGAGATTTTCGAAAATTTTGAATAAATAAGGGAAAGAAAGATTTTCTTGATTTTCTTGAAAAGATATTATGGAAGATATGTATTCTTGCAATACAAGTATATCTCATAAATTCAAGAAGATACAAATCTTGGTTTCTTTTCCCTTAAAATTTCGAAATATCCCATAACAAGAGGAGTTGAGATTTTTGTGGAATATTTTAATTATGGAGAAAAGAATATATGAGATATATTCAAGATTTCTTGGAGATCAAGAAAAGATTTTCCCACATTATTTTTCCCCAAAATTTCGACCAACCCCTCATCTATAAATAGGGGATGATTCTTTCATCCCCAAGTGCAATTCCATGTGTTGGAAAAATTAGAAATCCACAAAGGTGGTGCAACATAATTTTATTTTTCCCTTTTGTTAATTGTTCGCGAGTTTTCTTCCACCGGATTGACGAGCAAGGACTTGGGAATACTTGGGAAGGCTTTTTGGTATGTTCGTGCTAACGGAGTCCATTGTCATTCCAAATAGGTTAGTTCACGTAAACCCGTAGCAATTCCGCATGCGTAGGATTTATGTGAACTGTTTATATGCATGATTTGTTGTTGAATTATTATTTGAATTAATATATGATTAATTCATGCTAGTAATAATTGTTAGAATTAAATTTGTATTTAAATATTCATCCCGAATAGATCCGGGCAATTAATTCCCCAACAAGAGGGTGGGAGTAAGTTTGATGTATTGAATTGGTGGAAGATGAATTCCCAAAGGCTGCCAACTCTTTCAAGAATGGCTCGTGATATTTTAGTTGTTCCAGTTTCAACTTGTTGTGTACTAAAATATGAGGATTATGGATTAAGATGTGACTTAATGATCTTAGTGACACAAACAATAAATGTGTAAAGTGGATGGTATTTATTTTATATGATTGCTTGAGAGAGTAAGAGTTTGAGCAATAAATTTGCAAGAGGTTTGGTAAGGTATTAAGTTCTCCCTCTTTCTTGGTCATAAATGACCCCTATTTATAAGGTTTGGGAGAGTGGAGCTCACTCTCCCGATTTACAAAAACAAGTAGCCAGAAATAGCTCTGCAAAACATTAAATGCTACATGATTGATGTGACTCAGGTCGGAGGTCGCTGGGAGGTCGTTTGGGGGATTTAAGAGCTCACGCACCTCGCCGGGACGTCGCCCGAGGCCAATCCAGATTTGTAGGGATTTGGCCGTCTATCTACTCATAGCTACTCATCATTTCCGTCTTTTACTGACACATCTCTGATTAAAGTCATTCTTAGGTAAGGTCCCTGGAACTGCTCGCCTGCCACGGGTCCCATCCCCATTAATGCTCCGTACTTGTGTCAGTGTGCAACCTGCGAGGTGCATCCAGGTCGCATACCGGTGCTTGGCATGCCTTCGTTTCTGCCTTTCTGGCGAGGTGTTATACTTAGACAAAATGTGGTCTGGTCCTCCTCTGTTTCTTTCCAGGTCGGGCCCGACCTCGAGCCATATGCCCACAACAATAGCCCCTAGCTCGTCTCCATGTGCTCGCAAAAGGGGGGATGAGGTACCCTTTTTTTGTCCTCACCTTGGGTGTGATGTGCGAGGTCTCGGAAACTTCTCGAGTACGCATGAGCAGGTCTTTGAAATTGGGGTGATGACGGCAGCTGGCTTCGACTGTCGCGCCTACTGAGGATAAGTGATGATGGCGCGTGGGTTCCACGCGCGGGACACGGAAGGTCGTGGGCCGGACCACGCGCCATAAACTCCTCTTATAAATGCACCTTGCTCCTCTCATTTTCCATTTTCCACTCCGCAAACTTTCGAACACTACCTTGCTGCTCTGATTCTTCCCTCAATTCCGATTCTGGTCGTTGTTGTGCTCCAGGTACATATCTCTATTCCTCTTCCTTTCTTCTTATCCTCAGATTTGGTGAACAATGTTTGCCTCGAATCGGGAGGACTCGGGGAGCACGGCCGAGAGTTCTGCCCAGACTGCGGCGATTCGCCGGGTGGCGACGCCACGGCAGGCCTGAAGCTTCGGTAGTGGAAGTCTCCTCGGAGACGGTGAGCGAGGTGCCCGTGTCGGCTAGGGGTGAGGTCACATCAAGAAGACGCCACCTCCGCCGGGCCGAGGGGGACTCCTTGGGGAGGTCTTCGGCCCCCGTCGCACCGAAAACTCAGGTTTTGGAGATGGTGGGGGAGGAAGGAGATGAGCCTAGTTCGGGATTGATTGATCCGGCCGAGTTCAACTTCTTGTCGGACGAGGTCGTACTTGACATGCCGAGTGATGACGACGTTGATCGCAAGCTGCGGATGGAGGAGAGTATGTCTCATCCTCGCGAATTGATCCCCCGAGCAACCCGAACTCGTGCGGACAATATTTTTACTGCGGGTGAGGTAACTAGCTCGGTAATCGAGGCCGAGCTTTTTCTATGGAGAGAACAATTTCAAGTCCCCAGCGACGTCCGCTTCTGGGTTCCCGGTTATAAGATCGATTATGCCGACCAGGTCCCTGATGGGTGTGTGGCGATGAACAATGACACAATGAAGGCTGGGCTCCGTTTTCCACTTCACCCTATTATTACTTCGCTGCTGTGGTTTTGGGGCCTAGCTCCGACACAAATCACTCCCAATGGGTGGAGCACCATCTTCGGGATCTTATCTCTGTTCGGCCACATCCAACCTCGGGCGTTCCCTTCTGTCAAGGAAATGAATCTTCTCATCTCTGGCGAAGTGGGGTAAAGACCCCGGGTATTACTATGTGAAAGCCCGCCCTCATATGAAAATAGTTGAGGACCTCCCTAGCAAGGTCCAAGATTGGAAAGAGAAGTGATGGTTGGTAGGGGGAGCCTGGCAGAGTCCCGTTTTTGCCCTAGGAGCCCTCGGATATCGCGAGATTCCTCGCGACTATGCGATTCTTAAAAGTAAGCTTTTTTGCTTTTCCCTTTTCCATAATACTGATTTAACTTCTTCTCCCTATTGCAGCTCCCAAGAAATCCAAGACATCCGAGCTCTCCCTTCCCTTCTTGGTTCGGCTGGTTCAGGTGTGCTTAATTGATCCGGACGAGAGGTCGCTGATCATCCTCCAACGGTTGAAGTGTCTGGAATTTGCGGGCCTAACTGTTCCACCTTCGGTTCGTCGCTGGATGCTGACCTTCCTGGTAAGCTTTCCGGGATTTTACTCACGTTGACTCGACTTCTTTGGTTATTCTCTGGTCGTTTCCTGATCTTCTTCTTGTCTTCAGTTTCCTTCATCGAGCCTATCTGTTTCACATCCTCCAAAGTTACCGACGAGATGCAAAACTTGAACGCAGCGGGCAAGCCAGAAGAAGGATTTCGCGGTCGGTGGGGCCACTGGGGCCCCCCCTCCGAGGGCCAAAGCTATTGCCTCCCCCGACCGAGGCCGGAAAAGGGCTCTTGCCGAAATGCGAGCAACCGAGGGGAGCCCCCCTAAACACATCCGAACGTCCGTGGACATGGATGTGCTCCAGGACTCTCCGAGTGGGAAGGTGTTGGTCTCAGGTTCCGCGGGGACCCCTAATATGATTGTCGAGCTCACACAATGTCGGGCTCGCGATCCCAATGATCGCACTTTCCTTGGGTGGAACCCGGATTTCCGCCAACGGTATACCTCGTTTTACTTATGACTTCATTTCTATATTTTATTTCGAGTGTACCATGTTTATGTCCGGTTGCCTTGCAGATACAAACTGGATGATGGAGTATTTCGGGGGGAGTCGACCCACAACTACCTGTGGTCGTGAGCTCCTGCGGCCAATGACACCCACCCTTCCTACCTCCGGCAGATAGCCAAAGATGCTCTGAGGTCTTGGACTCTGGATCTCCACGAGGAAGCTCATACACAACACTTCTCCGAGAATCTGACCTCGGGGATTGCTCACATGTGTCGTTCCTTGGCCTTCTTTGAACGGAGTCGAGAGCAGTATGGCTGGGGAAAGATCTAGGCCCAGAAAGCTGAAGAGCATTGCTCGTTGATGAAGGCGGACTTGGCCAGGCCATCAAAAGAGCGGGAGGCTGCTATCAAATTCAAAGGCTGCGACCGAGGAGAAATTGAAAAATGTGACCCGGGAGCGGGACGAGCTGGAGAAGAAAATCTCCCAGATGGTGAAGGATTTCGAGCTCCGAGATCAAAAGGTGAAAGAGAGCATGGACAGGACTGCTGAGGTGGAGGCTCGGTGTCGCCGGTTAGAAGCTGAGGTCCATGACTTTCCGACCACTGTGAAATTGGAGCGCCATCATGCCTCCAACCTGGCCTATATCTACTCATTTTCTTGATTCGGGCTTGTCATTGAAATGGGCGACCTTGATGGAGTAAAAGTCGGCGATGTCCGAAGCCGCCATGGGATACATCTTGTAACAACCCTGTTCGGGAGGGTGATCTTCCCATCAAAGACCTTCTTTGCCTTTGGTGTGGACTTGATTTCCTACCCCGGTGCTAATCTTTATGATCCCGGGGTTGCTTTCGAACATTGAATGAAGAAAGGATGATGGCGGGATGGCGATGGTAGGGAGGTTGTTGGTGGTGATGACGGTGGAAATGATGAAGGAAATCAGGTTGGCTTCGAGATTCCCGAGGTTGAGCAAAACACGACGACCAACCCTGTTGAGGGAACCTCGGATGCTCCACCGAGCTGATTCCTAGGACGATTTTTCTGCGGCAGTATGCCAAATGCCTTCGGGCACCCTTTGTAATCGCCCTTCGGGGTTTTCTTATCAGCTAGTTAGGTTGCCCTTCGGGGTGTGTACGTGTTTGCCCAAGGGGCGTAGGACTTCGCTGCCTTCGGGCGTTTATTAATGAAATCGCAGTTCCTTTTCATTTCTATCTTTCTCGCTTCCTGGTTTCAATGCTTGTTTATTTTGTGTATCTTGTTGGGAGATGAATTTAATAAAGAAGATTTTGATTAGATCCCAAAACCCCTGAGTATGACATGTTAAGGATAATCTTGATAGTTGAGTCAGGATTCAGTTTTAGAGTGTTCAGGATGTTATCTGCACCATGTATAGTCAGCAGATATAGATCAGGTTAGATTCTGAAGACTCAGTAAGTTTCTGAAGTTTCAGTATGAAACTGAGAAACTTAAGTCTCAGTATGAAACTAAGAAACTGATGACTCAGTATGAAACTAAGAAACTAAAGTTTCAAAGATGAAACCGAGAAATCAAGACTCAAGATGAAACCGAGAAATCAAGACTCAAGATGAAACTAAGAAATCAAGACTCAAGATGAAATCGAGAAATCAAGACTCAGTATGAAACTAAGAAACTGAAGACTCAGTATATCAATCAGTATATCTCTGAAGACTCAGAAGACACTGAAGACTCAGAAGACTCTGAAGACTTAGAAGATACTGAAGACACAGAAGATACTAAAGACACAGTAATTACTGAAGACTCAGTAATCTACTGAATGCTCAGTATAACCTGAATGTTCCGAGGCACTGAATAATATCTATATGAAGGCTACAAAACTGAGAAAAACGCGAATACTCAGAAAAATAGATATTGCCCAAGACATTCACATGAAGACAAAAGGAACTAAAACTAAGTGTTGTTAAGGTTATATCACTCAGAGATATTGACCAAAAAGAGCCGTTATGTTTGTCTACATTTACTGAAGACAAGAGCCAATCAGAAGAAGACAACATTGTACTTTACTGACACTGAAAGCGACAGGTCACTGAAGCATGTCAGTAGTACTATGTTCCAGACTGCAAAAAGTGGTGAGTGACTGCATGAAAACATATTGCCTAAAACATGCTAGGGAGTGTTCAAACCCTAAAATAACCGTTCATCACACACCATAAGAGGAAACTCATGAAGCTATCTCTTCCAACTGATAGTTTTTCAAGAGTGACCTTGGTGATTGCCTATAAATACTAGTAACCCTCTACATTGAAGGTTACGGGGAAATTTGTAAGCAACTCAAGAGCTCAAACTTATTATTGCAAGTTGAAGCACTCGAAAACCCAAGAATTTCCCAAGTGATTTACATTGAATAGAGCTCATTCACTAAGCCTAGTTTGATAAGATATATCCAAAGCTTAGTAGAGATATCCTAGCCATTCCATTGTACTTATTGTAAAGGATATCTCATCCTAGTTGGAAACCAACCAGAAACCCCAAACCTTTTGTAAGGTAGTTTGAGTGTGATTGTTGGTGAGTTTGAGTTGTAAAGATTTAGTAAACTACATTGAGGTAGTCAGAAAACTCTAGAGAAGAAGTGAGTAAACTATCTTGGATAGCCAGAAAACTTGTGTGTGTTTGAGTAAGTAAACTACAAGGAGGTAGTCAGAAAACTCAAAGTAGAAAGGTTAGTAAACTACATTGAGGTAGTCAGAAAACCTTAAGAAGTGGTTAAGGAATTTCTCTGAAGATCAGAGAGAGTGGACGTAGGAGCTTGAGTCTCTGAACCACTATAATTGCTGTGTTGTTTGCTTTCTGTACTACATTGTTATCTGTTGCATGTTTTTCACTGAAAGCATTATTCACTGATATTCAATTGGAATCAATCCACTGAACTTGCATCTAACTGATCACAGCCTTAATCACTGTTTCATTAAAAGGAAGGTTTTCAGCAAAGCTAAAAACGAGTATAAACTTAGGGCCAACCATTTCGCACACTTGAGTAGCTAGAACAGATAGTTACCAAACTGAACAAACTCTACTAAGGGTTCAGTAAAATAGTTATCTGATCCAAGTAGCTCAGGATCTCTGAAAAACTCAGGCTCAGTTGGGATAATCTGAGGCTTTTGAAAGCAGCTCAGGATTATTGTCTCAGGTAAACTCTAACTCAGGGCGATCTGTGCTTCTCAGGGCCAAATCATCAGGACAACCTGACCCATCTGACCTCAGTGAAAGAAAAGTTTTAAAAATCACTGAACACGTGTATTCCCCCCCATACACGTGTGAGACTCGTTAGCACCGGGACCAACAAGTGGTATCAGAGCGGGAGTTCAGCAAATCACTAATTTCAAAAGTGATCACCTGAACTGATCCATTTTTAAAACCCGTCTCTTATCTGATACCAACAAGTGGTATCAGAGCAGTGGTTCAACTTGACCACTCACTTTGTTGACCATAGTCTAATTTGCTAAAAGACTCCGGTGGTCTACTGAACAGATCTATTTGCTGAAATCTTAAAAGGCTCAGACATCATGCCTTCTAAGAAACTTCTCATGTTCTCAGTTGAGAGCTACGATTTATGGAGATTAAGAATGCAGGCTCACCTGTATTCAAAGCATGAAAGAATGTGGAGAGTGATTTCTGAAGGACCATTCAAATTCACTGTTGTGAATCCCAGGATTACTGAAACTGAGAGAAATGATCCCAGAACTGAATTTCCAAAGTCAGATGACCAACTTACTCCTGATGAGAGAAAGTTAGTCAATCTTGACTACATTGCCAAAGATACTCTATATAGCACTATTGATGATGGTGTTATGGGGATGATTTCTCACTGTAATACTGCCAAAGAAATATGGGACACACTTGCTGTAATGTGTCAAGGCACATATCATATTAAAGAGAACAAACTTTTTGTTGCTATTGGAAAGTTTGATAGCTTTGAAATGGAAGGTGGTGAATCCATTGATAAACTAGAAGTCAGATTCACTAGCATAATGAATGATCTGAATGCTCTTGGGAAAAGATACCCACAGAGAGAAGTGGCATTAAAAATTCTTAGAGGACTATCTAAGAAATGGGATATTCATGCAGTGGTGATTGAAAACACCAAAAACATTGATTCAATGTCATACCAACAAGTTTTCTCTGAGCTGAAAGCTTATGAGTTTGTGATTGATAAGAAATCAAAGAAAGCTGACAGTAAAGATGATTCTTCATCTAGCAAAAATGTGGTTTTCAAAGCCAAAGAAAAATCATGTAAGACTAGAGAGTCTGAGAACTCACTTGCCAAAAATCAGGATGAGCTAGAGGATAAGCTAGTACTGATGGCAAGGAGGTTTGAAAGGCTTAATAGCAGATATGGAAAATATAAAAAATATTACAGGAATCACAGGTACCAGAGAGACTCAAAAGCTGAGGACAGATCTACTGAGAAAAGAAAGGACCAGAAAGCTGAAGGATCTTCATCCAAAAAGAAAAACTCCAAGACTAAGGAGGAAAGTGACCAGGATGATGATGCCAACAGATGCTGCAACTGTCAAAAGAAAGGTCACTTTCAATATGACTGTCCTGAGCTAAGTGCTAAGGAGAGAAATGGAAGACAAGCAAAGAGAGACAAGAAGTTCTCCAGCAAGAAAGCCATGATTGCAGAGGAAGAAGAACATTCTGAAGAAGGTTCCAGTTCTTCAGATGAGATGTTCTCAGATAGTGACAGTGATGACATCTGTCTAATGGCTGTGGAGGAGGTAAATTCTTCTATCTCTGTTGTTGCTCCTACACAAGCACATGAGTTCTCAAGTTCTACTGTAAACAGTAACTTTGACCTGATGGATTCTTTTGAGAGTCTTATGAAGGACTATGTTGTGCTACAAGAACTGCTCAATGAAACTCAAGAGCAGAACAAAGAACTGACTGCTGAGAATCTGAAGTGGAAAGACTCTAAAAATACTGAGATCACTTCTCAATTGATGGGAACTACTGATGAAATAGATGTTCTGAAAGTACAACTCTCAGAAAAAGAGAAGTTGATAGAGACCCTAAATGGAAAATTAGAGAAATCCACTGAAGAGATTCAGCTTATCAGAACTGAGTTCAATGACCTCTTTGAGAAGCATGAAACTCTAAAGAAATGTGAGGATAGTGCGCAGAGAAAGTTAGCTCTATTGAATTCTGCATCTAAAGTGATAGATGAAATTCAGAGTTATCAAAGACCTGCAACTATAAAAGCTGGATTGGGATACATTCCAGAGGGAACCTCACAAGGTCTTCTGAATGCTGCTTCTAGTAGCACTAAGACTGTCTTTGTTAAACAAGTGGCACCCAATCTTCTGACTGAAGAATTGCCCAGAGTTTTAAACAAGGGTAAATGACCTATGGTTCCAGAAAAACTGAATGTTCAGGGAAGAAAGCCCAGACCTCAGGAAAAGGCTAGAAAACCTGACCACTCAGTAGGAAATCTTCAGGCAAGTACTTCAAAGCCTCAGGCTAAGAATACCAACCTGAAGAGATCTGCACTGAACCATCAGAGGAATTTTCAGAAGAGAAATACTCAGCAGAGATATTCTCAACTGAAAAGACCAAGTCCTCAGATTACTGAAAGACCCCAATTTCAGTACAGGCAACCCAAACCCCACTTGCCTAAGGGTAAAGGTTTCCTAAACTCAAGTCAACAGAGACAAAGACCAGCTGCACAAAAGCCCAAGCACTTGAACAAAAGGCCTGTACCCAAGAAAAACTCTAAGGCTCATGTTCATACTAAGGCTGACACTCATACACAGGATATTGTCAAGGCACCTAGGGTGGTGAATGTGTATGTAGATGTTTATGGGAGACAAATTAGCCACTCTAAAGTAATTAGAGTTGTTAGGCAGATTTGGATTCCAAAAGGTACAGCTAACCTGGTAGGACCCTACACCAAATGGGTACCTAAGAACTGATCTGTTTTTCAGGTGAAAAACAAGGGCACTGAGCTGAATGAAGACAACATAGCACTGATGAGTGGAGATGAATTGGCTCCTGCTGTATGGTATCTTGACAGTGGATGTTCAAGACATATGACAGGATATAAGCAAATACTCACTGACTATGTTGAGCAAAAAGGCCCTCAGATCACATTTGGAGACAACTCCAAAGGACAAACTGAAGGATATGGAACTCTTGAAGTTGATTATGTTCATATCCATGGTGTTTCATATGTGTCTGGTTTAAAGCATAACTTGCTTTCTATCAGTCAATTCTGTGACAAAGGATTCAATGTTGAGTTCTCAAAGAACTTATGTTATGTGAAAGACAATACTTCACAGAAAATTCTACTGACTGGTACTAGAAAATGAAATGTGTATCTTGCTGATTGGAGTTCAACTCCTGAAGATACATGTTTGGTTGCAAAAAGTTCCACTGATACCAGTTGGTTGTGGCACAAAAGGATGAATCACCTAAATTTCAAAACTCTAAACAAACTTGCAAGGTTAGCACTTGTGAGAGGGTTACCAAATGAAGTGTTCAGTAAAGAACATGTTTGTGATGCTTGCCAAAAAGGAAAACAAATCAGAGCATCTTTTAAAAGCAAAGTAGATGTTTCTACTGAAAGAATACTTCAACTGTTACATATGGATTTTTTTGGTCCAGTAACACCTGTGAGCACAAATGGCAGAAAATATACACTTGTGGTAGTTGGTGACTACTCTAGATACACATGGGTCATATTCTTACTCAGTAAGAAAGAGACTCAGACAAAACTGCCTGAACTACTGAAAAGGCTCAGTACTGAAAAGAATCTGAGTGTGGTCAAAATCAGATCAGATAAAGGAACTAAGTTTATCAATCATATTATATCTGATTATTGTGCAGAAAATGGAATAACTCATGAAACATCAGCTACAAGGACCCCACAACAGAATGGTGTTGCTGAAAGAAGAAATAGGACTCTGAAAGAAGCTACAAGGACAATGATTGCTGAAGCTAATATTCCTAAAAGATTTTGGGCTGAAGCTGTCAACACTGTATGCTATTCTCAGAACAGATCCATGCTGACCAAGAATTAAGGAAAAACTCCATATGAGTTGTGGAATGAAAGGAATCCTCTTGTTTCTTTCTTTCGTGTGTTAGGTTGCAAGTGTTTCATACACAATAATGGTAAAGATCAGTTGAAAACTTTTGATAGCAAAGCTGATGAAGGGATATTCTTAGGATATTCTGAAGTCAGTAAAGCCTTCAGAGTTTACAACTGTAGGACTCTTATTGTGGAAGAAACACCTCATGTTGTTTTTGATGAATCTACTTGTGTTCAGAAGAAACAGGAACATGACTCAGGAGAACTGACCAAGAGAATCACCAGACTTAGCCTGAAAAAGAATGATAAAACATCCTCTGAACCTGAAAAGAAAAAGCCAGTCACTTTCTATGAATGGAGTGAATCAGACTCAGACAAAGAAGTTCAGGATGAAAAAACTCAGGATGGTGAGACTCAGGATGGAAATTCTCCACTGAAGGAAAGCCAACACACTGAAGCTGACCAATCTGAACATACACCAGTTCAGACTCAGGTATGTAATGCCGATGAAGATGTGGTCACAGCTGAGGCAAACTCTGAATCTATCAACCAAAGGGGAACAAATGTCTCTGACAATGTTCTGAATGGAATTTCCCCTGAGGAAGATGATTCCCTTTCTCCTTTTCTGTTGTTCCCTGAATTTAATGAACTGCCTGAACCTAACATTTCTGATGTTGAGGATACTATTGAAGGGGGAACATCCAGGAGAAGATGGTTGGATAGTCATCCTACAAGTCAGATTGTGGGTGATCTATCAGATGGTGTCAAAACAAGAAGGTTCCATGGTGAAAGTGCTTTATTCTGCTGCTTCCTATCTGAAAAAGAACCTACTGAGATTGAAGAAGCTCTACAAGATTCATTTTGGATTACTGCTATGCAAGAAGAGCTGAATCAATTCTCAAGGAATGAAGTTTGGGAGCTAGTGGATAGACCTAAGAGGCACAATGTGATTGGAACCAAGTGGGTGTTCAAGAATAAGAGAGATGAAAACAACAACATTGTAAGAAACAAGGCAAGGCTAGTTGCACAAGGTTATTCCCAAGAAGAAGGCTTGGATTATGATGAAACCTTTGCACCTGTTGCAAGACTAGAAGCCATCAGATTGTTTCTTGCATATGCTGCCCACATGAAATTCACAGTCTATCAGATGGATGTGAAAAGTGCATTTCTGAATGGTGTGCTTAAGGAAGAGGTTTATGTGGAACAACCTCCTGGTTTCAGACAGAATGACCAAGTTTACAGGCTCAGAAAAGCCTTGTATGGTCTTAAGCAAGCACCCAGAGCATGGTATGATACTCTTTCTCAGTTTCTTACTGGCCATGGTTTTATCAAAGGAACTGTTGACAGGACCTTGTTCAGGATAGAAGATGGGGAAGATATCTTACTTGTTCAGATCTATGTAGATGACATCATATTTGGATCTCCAAATCATCAGTTGTGTGAAAAGTTTTCTGCACTGATGAAAGGAAAGTTTGAGATGTCAATGATGGGGGAAATGAATTTCTTTCTTGGACTTCAGGTGAAACAGACTAAGGAAGGAATCTTCATCAATCAAGCAAAGTACACCAGAGATCTGATTGCAAAATATGGTGTACAGAATTGCAATGCAGTTAGAATTCCCATGAATACTAACTACAAGATGGATCCTGATCCTGAAGGTAAATCAGTAAATCACACTGATTATAGAGGGATCATTGGATGACTGCTATATCTCACAGCAAGTAGGCCTGATATAACATTTGCTGTTGGAATATGTGCAAGATACCAAGCTAATCCTAAGACTAGTCACATGGAGGCTGCCAAAAAGATACTGAAATATCTTAAGGGCACTGTGAATAGAGGATTATGGTATCCAACTGATGATAACCTTGAATTAACTGGTTATTCAGATTCTGATTATGGAGGATGTAGAATTGACAGTAAGTCTACCACAGGAACTTGTCAATTTCTTGGAAGTAAGCTGATATCATGGTTTTCAAAGAAACAGACCTTAGTAGCAACCAGTACTACTGAAGCTGAATACATGGCTGCAGGAAGCTGTTGTGCACAGATTCTTTGGCTCAGACAACAATTGAGGGATTATAAGATTATAGCCAATGAAGTACCTATATTTTGTGATAATAATAGTGCTATTGCTATTACACAAAATCCGGTATTGCACACCAGATGTAAGCATGTGGATATCAGACATCACTTCATCAGAGATCATGTTGAGAAGAAAGACATCAGGATGGATAAGATTCATACTGATAAACAGAGAGCTGATATCTTGACTAAACCTTTGGCTGAATCAAGATTTCAGGAACTATCAGTTGAATTAGGGATGTTGGATCCAGGTGTATAGAGCAAATCTGAAAAATTGAAGGTTTTCAGATGCATGAAGTTTTCTCAAGATTCTACTGAGAAACTCAGGATAAAATTGGAAGTACTGAAATCTGAGTCTTTGGAAACTCAGATATCCTGAAGATCAGTACTCAGTATTATACTGATCTTGCTCAATACTCAGTATCATACTAACTCGCTCAGTACTCAGTATTATACTAACATTTTATCAAGGTTAAAACTCAGTAAGACTGATAGAGGAAAATTAGTCTGAAGAAGTAATGACTCATGCAATGCATTTATTGTCCAACTGAAGCTCAGTAATCATTGGCAATAAATACCAAAACACCTGAAGGGAATATTTAGGCGGGACCTTTGAAATACCCGAAGGAGGTCAATGATCTGCAGGAACATTAATTAATTGCACTGTTCATTAATCACCAATAAGGTTAAATTGGCGGTGTAATATTCGTGAAATTGTCCTTTCATATACCCGATTAGTCGGTGTTTAATCTCAATCGTTGATTTATTCAATCTATACGATTTGCCACGAATCAATTCTATATATTCATTGAGAATTCATTCAAAGCCCCATTTCATAACATTCGTCTTCAAAAACACTCTGCAACTAAAAACCTATCTTTTGCCCAGAAATCCTTCATCATTCTCAAAACCCTTCACTCAAAAATCCTTCAAAAATGACGTTCTCCGTTTATGATAAACTTGCTATTTCCAACAAGCCATGGTACGAGTACGTTGTTTCGCTCGAGAGCTCGTCAAATGCAACCCATGAAGAAGAGGCGTTGCACATGATACGGGTCACGAAGCTCACGAACCTGGTTTCGAATCAACCATAGGCAGAATATTCAAAGGAGGTAATTGAATTTATCTCTAATTTGAAAATAGACGATGAGGACTGTATAGAGTCTCAAATTACAGTGTCTCACTTGGAGCATAGCTCAAAATATGTCGATTTTGTGAGGGAGTTGTATATAATTCCTAAGAATCTTAATGATGTATATGAGTTGAGCAATAGAGGAGAAGACCCTACCATGTATATGATGGGTAGGGAACAGGAATATCTTGATAGGATTACAGAGCATCCTGTTAAGTTTGAGGCTACTTTAAATAAAAGGCATTTGAAGCCAAAATATAGAGTTTTGCTAGATATTGTAAGTAAATGTATTATGAGTCGATCCGACAGTTTTGAACAAATCAGTACGCCGAAGCTGAGATTGATGGCGGCTATTGAAGACTCACCCACCACTGATTTCAACTGGTTGCGGTATTTAATCAGAGTGGTGAGTGACCAAGCGAAGCAAGTCAAGAAGGAGAATGGTTCGGTTGTGATCAAAGGCAAAATCCTACATGCAACCAAGATATCATTTATCTTGGAGATGTGCAGGGAGGAAGAAGATATTTTTGCCAACTCCTCACCCTTTCCAAAGTCTAAGATTCTTTTCAAGCCAACTTCATCAAAGAAGACTCTGAAGGGAAAGAAAGAGAAGAAAGTGGAGACTGCTGCAGAAGGAGCTGCTGAACAAGCCCATCAAGCCAGGGGGAAGGCTTTGATGGAGGTGAAGAGAGAGAAGGGAGAAGCCCTGAAGAAGAAAGCTCTGGCTCCTAAGCGCAGAAGAGTTCTAATCTCTACTGAGGAAGAGGTGAGTGAACCTGAGGAAGTCCAACCTGAGGGCCAGCAAGGTCAGAAATCTCCATTGCAAGTACTGGCTCAGGTTGTGACTACTGCAGAAGAGCAAACTGAGGAACAAGTGTTCTCTGAGGTTCTTGAAACATCTCTGAGCTCAGACAAATTTTCTCAGGAGATATTCAAGGGACCTTAGGTTTCTACTGAGGAATTGCCTGCTCAGACCTCAGAACAAGCTGAGCCTCAAGAGTTGTTGAATCTTGATATGCTCCTGAGTGAACCTTTCTTTGATCCCTCAGCACCTGAAGCCATTCCTACTGAACCTGAAAGCCCGAAGATGAAGAAGGGCGAGGCAGAAGAGACTGAGTGGCGCAGCAAGGGGGAACGGTTCATTTTGGACAGGTACCCTAAGAACCATTTGATGAGGCTGGAGGAAGAGCATGATCAGTTGGCTGGAGAAGTGAGTAGTATCAGCAA
This sequence comes from Stenogyne calaminthoides, assembly GCA_037126765.1. NCBI lineage: Eukaryota > Viridiplantae > Streptophyta > Magnoliopsida > Lamiales > Lamiaceae > Stenogyne > Stenogyne calaminthoides. The sequence continues at coordinate 1,777,461 of JBBCBC010000032.1, forward strand.
AGAGCAATATCACATGGATACCGCACTGTCTCAACTTCTTCCAAGGTATGGTGCCAAGAAGGGGGAAAGGCCAGGAGGCAAGCTGAAGGAGTTATTGGCACACACCTTGAAGAAGAAGGCAGACAAGGAAGCTGAAAAGAAAAATCTTGCTGAAGCCTTAAAAGAAGTAGAAGCCACTGAAAAGCTCAAGTTCAAGCCAGCTAAAAAGCCAATCTACACTCATGTTTCTGAGCAAACAATGCAGGAAGTTATTTCTGAAAAACTGAGTGGCAGAAGAACAGTGGAAACAAGCCAAGCCGGTGCAGAGCAACCAATCAAGAGAAAGGTTGTGGCATCTGATGAACCTGAGAAGAAGAGAGCTAAAGCTTCAAAGGCTACTCAAAGAAAGTTGATAATGGATTTTGAAGAGTCTGAAGAGGAAGCTGAAAAGGAATTCTTCGACACAAGGAGAGCTCTGAAATCACTTCAGGTGGAACAACAGAAGAAAACTGTTGCTTCTGTATCAGGAGTTCCTTTAATAAGGAAGAAGAAAGAAGAAGAGCAGAAACGCAGAAGTGGTTTTGAGAAGTTCCTGAGCAAAAGGAGGGGTACTGCTAAAACTCAGAAGTGGCCGCACATTGATAAATGGATGCCTATCCAATTCAATGATGCCTAGGAAGAAATTAAGAGAACCTTCTGGTTCTATTATGAAGTTCTAAGGGAATGGAGGGGGACAAGCTCAGACCCGAATGAAGCCTTCATTGATTACTTGCTAACTTTCTATCCAAAGTACCTGCAGAGTTGGATAAACTTAGCAGATGAAGGTAATGTTCAAATAGTTGCCCCTGGTCCATATACCTACCCTGCTCATAGACTAGAGAATGACCTGGTGAATGAGACAACCATATCTCAAGAAATTGCTCAGTATGCCATCCAATTAGGACTGAAAGGAAACAACCCAGATATCATCAAAGAAAGGGATGCATTGAAGAAGAGATATTATGGGATGTTCAACCTGGAGGTACCTGAGGATGAAGTTGAAGAAGATTGAAGAGCTGAAGCTGAAGATTGAAGAAGACTGAAGACTAAAGACTGAAGACTCTTTGTACTTCTTTTGTTTTTGTTTTTGTTTTTTGATAAAGTTCATTGTACTCTGTAACTTCTATTCCTACAATCAATGAAAACTTTATCTTTATGCTCAAAGCTAATATCTCATTATCTTTTTACATGTCTTTTATATTTGATATGCCTTTGTTGAGAAATTGTTGGGAGATTTGCCATTCTTGAATTGTAATAGGAAAAACTGAAACCTGAGTATAGGTTAAGTGTTTTTTTTGTAACAAGATGGTTTTGGCATCATCAAAAAGGGAGAAATTGTTGGGAGATGAATTTAATAAAGAAGATTTTGATTAGATCCCAAAACCCCTGAGTATGACATGTTCAGGATAATCTTGATAGTTGAGTCAGGATTCAGTTTTAGAGTGTTCAGGATGTTATCTGCACCATGTATAGTCAGCAGATATAGATCAGGTTAGATTCAGAAGATTATGAAGACTCGGTAAGTTTCTGAAGTTTCAGTATGAAACTGAGAAACTGAAGTCTCAGTATGAAACTAAGAAACTGAAGACTCAGTATGAAACTAAGAAATCAAGTTTCAAATTTGAAATCGAGAAATCAAGACTCAAGATGAAATCGAGAAATCAAGACTCAAGATGAAACCGAGAAATCAAGACTCAAAAGATGAAATCGAGAAATCAAGACTCAGATGAAACTAAGAAATCAAGACTCAAAGATATCTCTCAAGACTCGTAAGACATCAAGACTCGTAAGACATCAAGACTCAAGACTTAGAAGATATCAAGACACGTAAGATATCAAGACACAATAATTATCAAGACTCAAGAATCCATCAATGCTCAAGATAACCTCGATGTTCCGAGACACTGAATAATATCTATCTGAAGGCTACAAAACTGAGAAAAACCCGAATACTCAGGAAAATAGATATTGCCCAAGACATTCACATGCAGACAAAAGGAACTAAAACTAAGTGTTGTTAAGGTTATATCACTCAGAGATATTGACCAAAAAGAGCTGTTATGTTTGTCTACATTTACTGAAGACAAGAGCCAATCAGAAGAAGATAGCATTGTACTTTCTATCGACAATCGAAAAGCGGCAGTCATGAAGCATGTCAGTTGTACTATGTTCCAGACTGCAAAAAGTGGTGAGTGGCTGCGTGAAAATATATTGCCTAAAACATGCTAGGGAGTGTTCAAACCCTAAAATAGTCGTTCATCACACACCATAAGAGGAAACTCATGAAGCTATCTCTTCCAACTGATAGTTTTTCAAGAGTGACCTTGGTGATTGCCTATAAATACTAGTAACCCTCTACATCGAAGGTTACGGGGAAATTTGTAAGCAACTCAAGAGCTCAAACTTATTATTGCAAGTTGAAGCACTCGAAAACCCAAGAATTTCCCAAGTGCTTTACATTGACGAGAGCTCATTCACTAAGCCTAGTTTGATAAGATATATCCAAAGCTTAGTAGAGATATCCTAGCCTTTGCATTGTACTTATTGTAAAGGATATCTCATCCTAGTTGGAAACCAACCAGGAACCCCAAACCCTTTGTAAGGTAGTTTGAGTGTGATTGTTGGTGAGTTGGAGTTGTAAAGAGTTAGTAAACTACATTGAGGTAGTCAGAAAACTCTAGAGAAGAAGTGAGTAAACTATCTTGGATAGTCAGAAAGCTTGTGTGTGTTTGAGTAAGTAAACTACAAGGAGGTAGTCAGAAAACTCAAAGTAGAAAGGTTAGTAAACTACATTGAGGTAGTCAGAAAACCTTAAGAAGTGGTTAAGGAATTTCTCTGAAGATCAGAGAGAGTGGACGTAGGAGCTTGAGTCTCTGAACCACTATAATTGTTGTGTTGTTTGCTTTCTGTACTGCATTGTTATCTGTTGCATGTTTTTCACTGAAAGCATTATTCACTGATAATCAATTGGAATCAATCCACTGAACTTGCATCTAACTGATCACAGCCTTAATCATTGTTTCATTAAAAGGAAGGTTTTCAGCAAAGCTAAAAATGAGTATAAACTTAGGGCCAACCATTCCGCACACTTGAGTAGCTAGAACAGATAGTTACCAAACTGAACAAACTCTACTGAGGGTTCAGTAAGATAGTTATCTCGATCCAAGCACTCGGGATCTCTGAAAAAACTTCGAGGCTCGGTTGGGATAATCGAGGCTTCCGAAAGCGACTCAGGATCATTGTCTCGTAGACTCTAACTCGTATGCGTCTGTGCTTCTCGGGGCAAATCATTAGGACAACCCGACCCATCCGACCTCGAAGAAAAAAAGTTTTAAAATCAATTAACACGTGTATTCCCCCATACACGTGTGAGACTCGTTAGCACCGGGACCAACATATCTTGTCTTCTCGCAGATTGTCTTCTCGAACATCTGGATAAAAAATCATAATGATAACAGATTTGTTAATTGATAGCGACTTGACCGTCGCCTTAGATAGGATATCTGACCGATGTGGATTTTTAGATAGGGTATCGTATACTTAGCCTTCACATATTCTTGGCTTAGACTTAGACTTAGTATGAAGGACCCAGGTTAGACTTAGACCGGGTATCGACATACTAGCCTTCATGTGTTCTTGGCTTAGCCGACTTAGGCCGGGTATCTGCGACCGAGGTTGGCTTAGATTGGGTGTCGACATACTAGCCTTCACGTGTTCTTGGCTTGTTAGCCGATTTGGGTATCGATCGAGGGTTTCATGAATGGGTATCGACATCTTAGTTTTCATGTGTTCTTGGCTTAGCCGACTTAGGACTGGTATGCGACGAGGTTAAGGACCGGGTATCATGACATAATTAGCCTTCATGTGTTCTTGGCTTAAATCGACTTAGAATCGGGTATCGACCGGGTTGCTTAGACCTGGTATCACGACATACTAGCCTTCACGTGTTCTTAGCTTAGCCGACTTAGACTGTGTATGCGACATACTAGCCTTCATGTGTTCTTGGCTTAGCCGACTTAGACTTTTTCATTTGCGAATCTATTTCTGATCGAACTCGTGAGAGGTCGGGGACCAGTCCCCCAAGTTTGTAAATGTAAAAAGATGGAGCAAGCCTGTGTTATAAGTCGTAATTCATGGAGAAATATACCACCGATCTAGATTTTACAACTCATAGTTATTGGTAGAACTTCTTCAGGTAGGTCGCATTCCACGGATACATTCCGAGAATGCCCTCCAAGTCCTCGAGCTGGTAAGCCCCATTTGGGAGGCATTTCGAAATCTACATGGGTCCCTCCCAAGGTGGACCGAAAACTCCTTTCTGGACGCCGAGGATCCTTTTTAAGACGAGGTCGCCGACCTTGAATCTTCGGATTTTTGCTTTTGAGTTGTAGTATTTTTCCGACTTTTGTTTGTAGTTTGCATTTCTTAAGTTGGCTTCCAATCTTTTTCTTCGAGGAGGTCGAGGCTGAGAGATATGGCTTGATCGTTGTCCTCTGTGACTGTCTGCGATGTTCGATGGCTTCTGACCATGACCTCGGCTGGTATGACTGCCTCCGTCCCGAAAGCCATAGCAAAAGGTGTTTCGCCCGTTGAATTTCGGCAAGTGGTCCTATATGACCATAGGATGTTTGGAAACTTGAAAGCCTACAATCCATTTGACTCAATGAGTTGAGTTTTCAGGGTGTGTTTGATTATTTTGTTCACAGCTTCAACCTGCCCATTGGACTGGGGGTGATAGGGGGTGGAGAACAGCTTTGAGATTTTTCATTTTGCGAAAAAAACATCGATCTCAAAACCATCGAATTGCTTCCCATTATCTGTGCGATTGCTTGTGGTAAGCCAAAATGACAAATGATGTTTTTCCATATAAATCGATTTATTTTCTCCTGGGTAATGGTCGCCAAAGGTTCTGCTTCCGCCCATTTGGTGAAATAGTCTACTGCGACCGCTGCAAACTTCAAACTACCTGGGGATTTTGGGAACGGACCGATCAGGTCGATTCCCCACCTCGTGAAAGGCCATGGGCTGTAGATTGATGTGAGCTCCTCCAGAGCTCGCTTAAACGTCGGGGTGAAAAACTGGCATTGCTGGCACTTCTTTGCATATGCAATCGCATCTTTCCTTAAAGTTAGCCAATAATAGCCTTGTCTGATCGTCTTGTGTAGACGAGACCGCTCACAGATATGATTTCCACAATCTCCTTCGTGGATTTCCTTCGGATCACTTGGCCTTCTTCCGGGTGACGATTTCAAAAGTGGCAAAGAGAAACTTCGCTTATAAAGCTGTTCGTCGATGATGGCGTACCTCGCTGCTCTTAGTTATAATCGGCGAGCGGCGACCTTATCCTCTGGCAGTATCCCTTTCTCGATGTAGTCTCTGACTTTGGTCATCCAATTGTTTTCCGGGGTCGCGATCTGAAGGACTTCCCTATGAATGTTTGATGGACTCGCTTGGTTCATCCAAGTTATTTCCTTTATGTCGATGATGACGCGACCTGCTGAGGGAGTGTTGAGTTTAGTAACTGCTATGTTGTCCATATCTCTGCAGCGGCCTTCCGACGTAGCTGCGAGCTAGTGCATCCGCTGTGTGTTTTTACGCTAGAGGTATCAACTCTATTTGCACCTCCTCAAACTTTTCGATGAGGCTCTTCGCTATCTGCTGGTATTTCATCATTTGTTCACCTCGTGCTTCGTACTCTCCTGACATCTGGCATACGACCAGCTGGGAATCGCTGTAAACTTTCAACTTTCGCACACCAATGGCCATCGCCATTTCCAGGCCATTTATCAAGGCGTCATACTCTGCTTCGTTGTTGGTTGCATGAAAATCAAAACTTACAGCCATGGTGAAGGATTGTTGTTCGGGACTGATTAGGATCACTCCAGCCCCTGCTCTGGTGCTCGTCGAAGAGTCGTCGACGTGCAATGTCCATGGGATGTCAGCCGCCTCCGGTGTCTTTTCTGGAAAGGTGAGCTCGGTGAGAAAGTCGGCGAGGACCTGAGCCTTGATCACAGTTCGGGGTGCGAAGGTGATCCCAAACTGTCCTAACTCAATGGACCATTTCAACAATCTTCTGGCTGTATCAGGTCGGTGAAAAAACTGCCTCAGTGGCATGGTAGTTAGGACTTCTATTTGGTGATTGAAAAAATATTATCGAAGCTTCCGGACGCTCATAATCAAGGCATAGGTGAGCTTCTCGAGCGGTGGGTACTTGAGCTCGACATCATTCAAAGTCTGGCTGACGAAGTATATAGGCAAATGGTACTGACCTTCTGCTCGCACTAACACCGCACTGAGAGCGGATCCCGAGGCCGCGAGGTACAGAAATAACTTCTCGCCTGGTATGGGTTTTGCCAAGACACGGGGGCCTGGAGAGGTACACTTTGAGCTTCGTAAACGCCGGCTTGGCATTGCAGGTCCATGAGAACTTTCCTTTTTTCATGGCTTTGAAAAAGGCTTGCACTTATCCCCCATTCGGATACTGAATCTGTTGAGAGTCATGAGACAACCGGTCAATCTTTGGACTTCTTTCACGTTGCGAGGTGGTTTCATGTCCATGATGGCTTTGATCTTTGTAGGGTTAGCTTTGATACCCCGCTGACTGATGATATGGCCCAGGACCTTTCCCGAACCAACCCCGAAACTGCATTTCTTGGGATTCAGGCGCATGTTGTATTTTCTCAAGATGTCAAAGGTTTGGGCGAGGTGGCACAGATGGTCCTCCTTCTTCTCACTTTTCACCACAATGTCGTCGATGTATACCTCCATGGTCTTTCCAATCTCGTCGACGAACATTCGATTTACCAAACACTGGTAGGTTGCTCCTGCGTTCTTCAGACCAAATGGCATCCTCTTCCAACAATAAACGTTTTTCTCTGTCAGAAAAGATGTGTGTTGCTGATCATTTTTTTCCATGGTGATCTGGTGATACCCGGCGAACGCATCCATGAACGTCATCATCTCGTGCCCAGCGGTGCTACCTACGAGGTGATTGATGTGCGGCATTGGAAAGTAATCCTTCGGGCAGGCCTCATTGAGGTCGGTGAAGTCGATGCATAGTCACCAAGAGTTGTTTACTTTTTTTACTAGCACTGCATTGGCCACCCACTGCGGCTGATCTGCTTGCTCGATCAACTTGTTATCTAGCAGTTTCTTTACTTCCTCAGCCAGAGCTGCGCACTTTTCCGGACCGAACTTCCTTCTTTTCTGGGACACTGGCCTCTTCGTCGGATCGATGTTCAGTTTGTGGCATGCAATCTCAGGGTCAATGTCGACCATGTCCTCTTGTGACCATGCGAATACGTCTAGATTCTGCTTGAGGAAATCTATCTGTTGTTCTCGCAGGTCGCTGGGAATTCGTGTTCCGATGGTCACACTTAGTTCTGGCCGATCAAGGTCGACTGAGATTGTTTCGAGCTCTTCGATCGGCGTTGCTCGTTGATCATTTCTCCCCGTTCTAGGATCGAGGTTGAATTCTTGTTGTTCGGAGTCGACTTCCATTGGTTCGAAACCTAGGCGAGGTTCCAAATCTGGTAAATCTCGTGAAGGCTTCTCTCTAGCTGTGATGTCAACTTCCATAGGTGTTACATTTGTTTCTACTACACTATCTATCTTCATTTCATTACTTTCTTTCTCTTTCCGAGGTGGAGTTCGGCTCGTACAACTTAGCCCCACCTCGGATTTTCTACCAAAATAAAAAGCAGAATTTAAATCGACACAAGTGTAAGTTAAACATTTTCTTGCCGCAATCTGGTCACCCTTGATGGTGCCAATCTTCCTGTCAGGTCCGGGAAACTTAATACAATAAAAGTAGGACGAGGAGGTGGCCCCGAACTCATGTTCAAAAGGCCTGCCGAAGAAAGCATTGAAATTTGATGGAGCATCGATGATTACAAAGTCCAGCTGCCTCGTTGCCTTCACTTTAATGTTCAAGGTTGATGTGATCTCGATAGATAGGTGGGTCATCCCATAGGCCTCAACAAACTGGTTCCCGAAACCCCGAATTCCAACTTCACAATGCTCGACTTAGGAGTGGAAATGCCGAGCAGGTCCAGAGTCTTTTTGAAAAGGATGTTGCAGAAAGCCCCATTATCGATCATGACGCGATGAACTAGAGCCCTCATTATTCTGGCCGAGATCACGAGTGGGTCCCAGTTTGGGAAAACCACCCCATCTTTGTCCTCCTCGGTGAAGGTGAGCTACTTCTAACTTGGAGCGATGGTGTTGATTGGAAGGCAACTCAGCACGGCATTGTTGAGAGCTCGCATCTCGGCCTTCTGGCGTCGGTTAGACAGGGAGGTCGCTGGGAGGAATCCCCCAAGGGTCCCCCCAGTAGGGCAGATCATATGGATGACCCTGTTCTCCGCTCCCGCTGGGCTCAGCGGACCTTGCTTTCCTTGGTCGGGCTGGTTTCCTGGCGGTGGCGCTGGTCGCTGATTTTGCTGCTGCCTTGGCTTAACAAACCTTTCCAACTTCCCTTCCTCGTACAATCTCCAAATCTCCCATTGCAGGTCGCGACAATGCTCAGTGTTATGCCCAATGGAGTTGTGGTAGTCACAAAATTTCTTCGGGTTGAGTTTGGAGGTGTCCTGGTACATTTCCTAGGCCGGGGGAATCTGCTGTCTACCCCTGATCGCCTGATAGATCTGAGCTGCATTCATGGTCAGTTTTTCCAGGAGTCTTACCTCCAGAGGGTTATCAACTAGCTTGAAAGTCTCCGGAGGTCGGTAGTGCGTGGATCCGGGCCTCCTGTACGGTTTCTCGGGTTTTGGATCAGGCTTCTTAACTTTGATCTTCACCTCGCTTGGTTGCTTCTCGCCCAATCTTGATGCCAGTATCTCAGCATTGGTGATCATAACCTCTGTCCGGTATCGGAAATCGGCGTAGCTCGATGGATAATCCTTGTTCATCATTTTCTAGAGTTTCGTTCCCTTCTTCAACCCATGCACTATTCCCAATACCTTGGCTTCGTCGCCCAGCAGCTCGCCTTCCATAATGAGCTGGTCTATTCATCAATATATGCCCGGTCCGACTCCTCCTCGAACTGATAGATGTTTGCCAAACACTGCTTTGTTCCCTTGTGCGGGGTCAGCGAGGTGAAGTGAGTGAGGAACAATTGAGCCATCTGGTGGAAAGACTCTATGGACGTCGGTGGTAAGGAGTTGAACCATCGGTAAGCTTGGTCGCCTAGAGTGAGCGGGAAAAGGCGACATTGAGTGCCATCAGTCGCGCCCATGGAGTTCATGTAGGACATGTATTTGCTCACGTGATTTATTGGGTCGGTGTTGCCGTTGTATTGGGTGATGAAGTTGACATTGGTCTTGATTTGTACAGGAGCGAGCATGACCGTGGGTGATAATGGCGAAATGAGTATTTTTGTGGTGAGAGGCACTCCCCCTTTGCTCGCCAGCTGCTCTTGGAGGTCCTTGATGTTCTAAAGGATGGCTTCCATCTGCGGAGAGTCATTCTGTCCGGCGACCTCGCCAGGATGACGGCGAGGTGGAGAATTTCTTTCCTGTCGGCGGGGTGATGGGGTTCGATGACATCTGAAACGTGAAGGGGTTCTTCCTACCCTGCGAGGTGAAGGACTTCGTTCAAGCCGATCTTTCGCCGATACTCGTTGTCTGGGTCTGCCTTGGGCTACCGATCCTGAACACGAACTTTTGAGTTCGGCATAGTTGCGCTGCGTCGGGCTGGGCTGATCTCACCGGGCTCCGCGGCCTTGGTGCGGGCTGCTATTGAAACCTTCTGAGAATAGACGTTTGTGAATGGGATTAGGCCCCTCTTTCAGATTACGTTGATAGACTGGAGTACGTTGCGTCCCTCGAGAGTTGGCTTCCTCACTTCCCTCGCGGCGAGGTCCCTCCTGGCGAGGTTCCTCGCAGTGAGGTTCTTCTTGGCGAGCCCCTTCGTAGTTGGCTCTATCCTTGTAAGACTCCTCGCTCCCTTGGCCTTTGCCCTTACTTTGGGCCTTCCAGTTCAGGTTGTGGCGTAGATCGCCGTCTGGGATCAGCACTTCGGTCTGCTTTCGGCGTAACTCTGCGATGGCTTCATCGATTTCTTTCAGAGTACGGATCTGCTCGAGCTTTTTAGCAATCCCCGTGGTGGGTCCCCCATCCTTGCAGTTGCTAATGGCCGGGCCGCTAGCCCCTGCTCCGCCGGAGCGACATGAAACTGAAAAGGCTTTCCTCTTGGTGATGAGAGTTGCTTGAGACATGGTTGAGTGATTTTTTGAGATATTTGGGTATATGAGATGAGTTTGTACCGAAGATTCGTGAGGAATACTCCAATGAGAAAACACTAAGAACTTAGCTCGATATTTCTTAAAGAGTCCCCTTCCTCTAGCGCCAATTGTTGTGTACTAAAATATGAGGATTATGGATTAAGATGTGGCTTAATGATCTTAGTGACACAAACAATAAATGTGTAAAGTGGATGGTATTTATGTTACATGATTGCTTGAGAGAGTAAGAGTTTGAGCAATAAATTTGCAAGAGGTTTGGTAAGGTATTAAGTTCTCCCTCTTTCTTGGTCATAAATGACCCCTATTTATAAGGTTTGGGAGAGTGGATCTCACTCTCCCGATTTACAAAGACAAGTAGCCAGAAATAGCTCTGCAAAACATTAAATGCTACATGATTGATGTGACCCAGGTCGGAGGTCGCTGGGAGGTCGTTCGAGGTATTTAAGAGCTCACGCACCTCGTCGGGACGTCACCCGAGGCCAATCCGGATTTGCAGGGATTTGGCCATCTATCTACTCATAGCTACTCATCATTTCCGTCTTTTACTGACACATCTCTGATTAAAGCCATTCTTAGGTAAGGTCCGTGGAACTGCTCGCCTGCCACGGGTCCCATCCCCATTAATGCTCCGTACTTGTGCCAGTGTGTGACCTGCGAGGTGCGTCCAGGTCGCATACCGGTGCTTGGCATGCCTTCGTTTCTGCCTTTCTGGCGAGGTGTTATACTTGCGTAAAATGTTGTCTGATCCTCCTCTGTTTCTTTCCAGGTCGGGCCCGACCTCGCGCCATATGCCCACAACATAATTGTTGCATCGGATTCCGCATTTAGTGCCGGCGGTAGGGTACTAGATGCATTTAGGAGTTCTTTAACTCCTAAAATTGTTGAGGGTTTGATTTGTGGGCAAGATTGGCTTCGAAGTTCACACCATCCTATATGTGTTGAAGAACTTCTTGATGAGCTTGAGAATTTTGAGAAAGGTAAATAAATTGTCAATTTCAATTTTTCTTAATGGTATACTTTTATCTTATTTATTAAGTAACATGATATATTTTATTTTTCAGATTTGCCAAATGTAGGAGTTGGAGCATCGTCAAACAACAATAATTAGAATTGGATATGAAGGAGATGGAATGGAAATGTGGACATGAATCATGATCATTAATCTACCATTTTAGTTTTTTCATTACTTTTGGACTGTTTGAGAGATTTGAGACTTGTTTTTGGACTATCCGTCTGGTTTTTTCATGTTATTTCTTTAATTTCAGTATTAGATGTTTAATTTCAGTTGGGACACACAGATTTCAGTATTGGATGTTTAATTTCAGTTGGGACAGACAGATTTCAGTATTGGATGTTTAATTTCAGTTATGTTTAAAGCTGATGCTTATTGGATATTTTGACTTTATTTTTGGGCATGTATATATATATATATATAGGTTTGCCAAATATTCCAGTTTCTCTGCTTTAAATGAAGGGTGTGCGCTTTTTTTATTTTTGGCCTATTAAATTACAGTTTTTGGTTTTTAACCGAAACCGAACCGAAAAAATTTCATTCGGTTTTATTCGGTTTACACTGAATTCGGTTCGATTTCTGGTTTTGAATTTTAAAAATTTCGGTAATTCGGTTTTAACAATTCGGTTCGGTAACCGAATAACCGAATGCTCACCCCTATCTACCCGTTCCTTATTTTGAACACCATCTTAATGATAGTGAACTCAAAAGTCTTGAGCACGTTGTGAAGTTCAGGCATGGTTGCATCTATCTTATTCATATTGTAGTTCACAATGAAGCCAGGATATGAATCCGGGGAGCGACTGTAGGATAGCATAATGAAAACATTGGTCTTCTAGGTCAATGCCTAAATTACCAAGTTTCTCAATTAGACCTATCATTATTAGCACATGAGGTGAAATTACCCTTCTTTAGCTAACCGACATCTGAATAGGTCTCTCATCACTTCATAAATCTCAAAACGAGATTCAGAATCAAAGAGATCCTTCAGATGCTTGAGCATTTCGAAGGGACCCATTTTCTCATGTTGCTGCCGAGCAACATCACACACTGAGCCTGGGAAGCATCCTTTTGATGCTTCTTCTGAGCTGCTACGTCAAACGTGGTTGCCTTAGAGTACCAGCTGCAAGGATAACCGAGATAGATGTGTCCAACACATACTCAATCTTTTCTTGCCTTAGCACCAAACACATGTTTCGGTCCCAGACCAGAAAATTTGGCCTAGCCAATTTGTTTGTTTCCAAAACATATCTCAATAACAGTTATACATTTCGACTAACCAAGAGAAATAAAATAAAATGAGAATTAAACACATTATTTCTATTATCAATATTCAGCAATCAAAATAAACATGGTCTTTCTTTTGTGTTTATTTTATCTCCATTATTTTCACATACTCAACGACCTCATCAGAAGAATACGAATTTATATCAAATATAAATTGTAATGGACTAGGATCCACATTCTTATTATTACAATATCTACTTTTGCTGATTACTGCAATAATAAAACTGGTAGGTCTCTAAACCACTTGAAACACAACAATTCCTAGTTGATTGAACCTAGTTCAATCGGATGTCCCTTAACTTTCATTTCCCTATTTTGGCTTGTGAAACAAAGTTAAGTTGATTTACAACCATCAAGCGGCGACACTACGTGTCCCTATAAAAGTCCAGTTGAATGTAGATCCGAGCAAAAGACTTTGGTCTTAAATACCCATTGGAACGAAATCCTCGGTTTCCTTTTAATTTTAATGGAAGACATCTTATCAAATTAATGAGGAAACCATATTTTAGTGAGGAACGTTTTAAAGGCGGGGTATTAATTGCTTAATCGAGATCCAACACGTTTCTAACGTCACATTTGAGCAATTATTGGGTGTCGTCTACCCAAACATGACTTAAACGGACTAACATCTATAGGGCATCGTCTACCCAAACATAAAATATGACCCGACATATATTGGGTGCCGCCTACCCAAACAGTTATAATGCGGACTATAAATGCGTTAACAAATGGTTTAAATCAATTAACTAAGTGGGATTTAGTAATTTATTAAAATTATCAAATATAAAATTCAAAATCCAATTTAAAAAATTAAATTCGACAATTATTAATTCCAATTACTAAAATAATTAATCCAATTAATTTTAACTTTTGGTCCAACCAACAATTTTAATTTTCAAAATTAATTCATTAATCCCAAAAAATATTATTTTATGTTAATTTTGTCAAGGGCTCATGTGCAAATTTCCAAAATTGCACGGAAGGGTCTGCCCAAAATCCAATTTCGGCACAATCCTTACTGCCCAGTTTCCAAAACCGTTTCCAATCGGGTCAACCAGCATCAACCAAAACCATCTAATAATTCATCACAATTCATCAGAATTATTCCAAATAACTCGTAGAACATTCTTAACCATTAGTGTTCGATTAATCACAGTTTTAATCAGTTCATAGAACAAGCCAATCAAAATTTACAGGCAACAGTACACAAAAACCCAAAGGGACAAAACATCAATCGGTGCAGTGTGTGCACGTGCGAGTCTCCGCCACCGCTAGGCACGTGCCGGTGACTCGCCTCCACGAGCGAAATAGAGGGACGCGCGCAGGGCCGCTGCCCCCTCGAATCTAATTCAACCAAAGGGGTTCAAATGTGAAATCGAGCGATTCGGTGGTGCGCCGTACATCGAGCGAGATCGAGGAGCGATGCCCTTGAACAAAATGAATCGATGGTGCTTCACCATGAATCGAAGCGAATCGAGGTGCATCGACATGAGTCGTGAACGACCACTCTCAAGACGAAGGGAAACAGGGAGCACCGCCGCGAGTTGCGACGAAGGTGGGTCACGCCGCCATGGGTCCAATCCGCCATAGCACGTAGCGGTGCGGGCTTGCACGAGCGACGCGAGTTGTGGCATGAAGTTGCTCACTTGAGCGCCGTCGCATGTCGCCCGCAAGGCCGGGTGGCACGATTCAAGAGCAAGGAGTGGCGGGGAGGTTTTCCCAGAAAATCTTAAGTGTATTAGAGAAAACGAGCCAGACAACAAAAAACAAGGGTTTTGTTTATCTAATAAACATACTCCAATACACAAACATATGTGTGGTGCGGTTTGGTCAAACGAATCAAATGCACCAGTTTTAAAAATGAATTTTAATTTTAAAACCAATTCAACTACACAATCATCAAGAGTCTGAAGCTCTGATACCACTGTTGGAATTTAGAGGCATGTAAACATGTAATACATGCGCAGCGGAAATAAACAGTTCACCAACAACGAACATATAATTGCATAATTAATACGTGTAAACATAAAGAGAAACCTTACAGTAAATCGTACGCATATTTCTCTACTATGGTATTCACGTAATCCCCAATCACGGACTTGCACGGATTTGCCAGCTTTGAATCCTGAGATGAATTTGCTAGGAAAATTCTAACTCTAGATTTTATGGAGTGTTGGGATATTTTAGTTTTGATGAATTATGCCAAAACATTATCAACTTGTGTTATTGAAGCTAATTTACAGATAACAAGTTGAGGGGGAACAAAAGAACAAATTGAGGGGGAACTCACAGAATCAGAAGTAGATGATCAATATCAGACGAGGCTACAGATGAGACTGATCGAGATCAGATGAGTTAGACGAGTTCCGAGTTAACTGATGAGCTGTGCAAAATCAGAAGAGAAGAAAAGCTAAGCCACCGATCGTAAAGAAACCCACGGAAGATCGGAAGAGAAGGTTGCGGATCGGAAAAGGAAGCGAGATGAGACCGACGAGATCCGACGGATCGAGATCGATATGAAGAGGAAGCAGATGAGACTGACGAGATCGGCGATCGAGATCGATATGATAAACCGACATGCTAACCTCGATGTAATCGATTGACGCTATCCTCGATATGTTGATTCAAGATGTGTTGATCTCGACCAAGAGAGCCGATCGAGTGCAAGAAGAAAACAGATAGCCTCGAAAGAAAAGTGATTCGAGGCTCAAGAAGTAAAAGTGATCTCGAAGTCCCGCAAGTAAAGTGATCTCGAGGCTCAAAGTAAAAGTGATCTCGAGGCAAGTAAAAGTGACTGAGGGTCGATGTCTCAAGTCGAAGAACTCGAACTCACCACTGGAGTGTCAAGATGCCCGACGTATAAGGTCCGCCAAGAGAAGTCGCACAATCAAGAACCCCGAGTAGAAGTAACTCAAGGCTCGAGAAAACTCAAGACTCAAGATCCTCAAGACTCAAGATGTCTCAAGACACCGAGACTCGAGAAATCCTCAAGACACGAAGATAATCAAGACACAAAAGAAGATATCAATACTCAAGATAACCTGAAGGATTCCGAGGCGAAGAAACTGAAGAATATAGCCGTTAGATTCAGCTGACGTGGACCAATGAGAGGAAGACAACCAGCCTGAAGAAGCTGCAGAACTTACAGAATAGTATGGATTTGAATGTGATTCTCTCCAACGGTAACATTCAAATCCACACTATAAATACAAGGTCTTTCATCATTCTAAAGCGTGGAGAGTGTGGAGAATATAGCAAAAGATGCTACAGAGCCAAGAAGATATACACTCAAGCATTCCCACCATAGAACACAAGTCTGTAGATATACAAATATATTCAAGAGTGTTCTTAAACCCAATCTAAGCAACCCACGATATATCCTAAGCTTAGAGAGATTTTCCCAACCTAAGCATTGAGGCTAAACCATTGTAAGGGGAAATCTCAACCTAGTTGGAGACACCAACCAAACCCAAACCCTATTGTTAGGTAGTCTGTGTGAAGTTGTAAAGAGTTAGTAAGCTGCAGTGAGTCAGCCAGAAAACTCTAGAGAAGAAGTGAGTAAGCTACAGTGAGTTAGCCTGAATGCTTGTAGGCGATCCCGTGAAGGGTGATAAGTCCCGTTTGAGTGAGAGCTCGTTAAATAACTGGAGGCGAGCCCGAGAGGGTGATAAGTCCAGTGGTTAAGGAATTTCCCTAGGAACAGGGAGAGTGGATATAGGAGCTTGAGTCTCTAAACCACTATATTTTGTTGTGTTCATTATTGCTTTATGTTCTTATCTTGTCATATACATTCGATTATAAGCAAAACACAACACATGGATTGGTTTAAAAGAAAAAAAATTGGAATCACTCTGCCCTCACACCTGTTTTATATGCATTTCATATTTTTTCCGCATTTCATGGGTTTTTCACCGGGACCAACAAGTGGTATCAGAGCAGGAGTTCAAAAGATCACTTTTAATGTGATCACCTGAACTGATCTTTTTTAAAAGAAAACTCGTTTCTTTAAAATGCATATATCTTAATGTTTTGGCATCATTATCAAAAAGGGGGAAATTGTTGGGATATTTTAGTTTTGATGAATTATGCCAAAACATTATCAACTTGTGTTATTGAAGCTAATTTACAGATAACAAGTTGAGGGGGAACAAAAGAAAAAATTGAGGGGGAACTCAAGGAATCAGAAGTAGATGATCGAGATCAGACGAGGCTGCAGACGAGACTGATCGAGATCAGATGAGTTAGATGAGTTCCGAAGTTAATGATGAGCCATGCAAAATCGGAAGAGAAGAAAAGCTAAGCCACCGATCGAAAAGAAACCGACGGTAAGATTAGAAGAGAAGGTTGCGGATCGAAGAGGAGGCGATGATGAGACGACGAGATCGACGTGATCGAGATCGATATAAAGAGGAGGCAGATGAGATCGACGAGATCGACGTGATCGAGATCAGATATGATAAACTGATATGCTAACCTGATGTACTGGCCTGATGCTATCCTGATATGTTGATCTGAAGATGTGTTGATCTGATCAAGAGAGTTGATCGATCGTGCAAGAAGAAATCGATAGCCGAGTAAAAGTGATCCGAGGCTCGAGAAGTAAAAAGTGATCCGAGGCTCAAGAAGTAAAGTGATCCGAGGCTCGAAAAAAGTGATCTGAGGCAAGTAAAAGTGACTCGAGGGTCGATGTCCAAGTCGAAGAATCAACTCAAACTGAAAGTGTCAAGATGCCCGACGATAAGGTCCACAAGAGAAGTCTCACGAATCAAGAACCCTGAGTAGAAGTAACCTGAAGGCTCAGAGAAACCTGAAGACTCAGTATGTCTCTGAAGACACTGAGACTCAGAGGATCCTGAAGACACGTAAGATATCAAGACACAAAGAAGATATCAATACTCAAGATAACCTCAAGGATTCCGGAGGCGAAGAAATCAAGAATATAGCCAAGTAGATTCAAATTGACGACCAATGAGAGGAAGACAACCAGCCTGAAGAAGCTGCAGAACTTACAGAATAGTATGGATTTGAATGTGATTCTCTCCAACGGTAACATTCAAACCCACATTATAAATACAAGGTCTTTCATCATTCTAAAGCGTGGAGAGTGTGGAGAATATAACAAAAGATGCTACAGAGCCAAGAAGACACAGAGCCAAGAAGACATACACTCAAGCATTCCCACCATAGAACACAAGTCTGTAGATATACAAATATATTCAAGAGTGTTTTTAAACCCAATCTAAGCAACCCACGATATATCCTAAGCTTAGAGAGATTTTCCCAACCTTAACATTGAGGTTAAACCATTGTAAGGGGAAATCTCAACCTAGTTGGAAACACCAACCAAACCCAAACCCTATTGTTAGGTAGTTTGTGTGAAGTTGTAAAGAGTTATTAAGCTGCAGTGAGTCAGCCAGAAAACTCTAGAGAAAAAGTGAGTAAGCTACAGTGAGTTAGCCTGAAAGCTTGTAGGCGATCCCATGAAGGGTGATAAGTCCCGTTTGAGTGAGAGCTCGTTAAATATCTGGAGGCGAGCCCGAGAGGGTGATAAGTCCAGTGGTTAAGGAATTTCCCTAGGAACAGGGAGAGTGGATGTAGGAGCTTGAGTCTCTGAACCACTATACTTTGTTGTGTTCTTTATTGCTTTATGTTCTTATCTTGTCATATGCATTCGATTATAAGCAAAACACAACACATGTATTGGTTTAAAAGAAAAAAATTGGAATCACTCTGCCCTCACCCCTGTTTTATATGCATTTCATGTTTTTTCCGCATTCTATGGGTTTTTCACAGGGACCAACATGGAGAGAATAATGAATTAACGTTGTTTGTGAATTCTCAAGAGCTCATTTATATAGGGAAGACTCAGCTTAAATCTTAAGCTAACCTGATTAGGAAATAAAATCCCTGATCTTATAAAATAAATCTATTATATTTATTTCCCATATATAAAATCTCTACGGATTTAATTCTCATGTATATCAAATCTACGGATTTGATTCTATATATATTAAATCCGATGATAATATTCCACATATTATTATTGGGAATCCTATTTAATTAAATCCAATTTAATTAAACATTAATAATAATTAATTCTAAATTAATCTATTATTAATTAATTCTCCATAAATTAAATATTAAATCTAATTTAACATTTAATCAACCAACTATAATCTGTAAAAGGGAACTACTTGTTGTGTGACCCATAAGCCCTCATATATCGAGTGATTAGTCAAGCTAACGGTCTTAATTAAACCCTAGACAATAAATAAGACATTCTCAATATATGAGGTACGTTGCGAGAAACGTGCAACTATCTGTAACTGAAACATGGGCTATTACGATTTCCTCCTTTCATTCGCGAATACTCGATTAAGTCTTGAACATGATGAAGTGTCTATTCAAATAACTTAATCATATTATCTCTAATCACTAATTGATCATGTATGTCAGACTTAGCCACAAAGTCTAAGTTGACGTGCATCGGTTGATGACTTTGATCCAATTATGTTGAGAAGATGAGTATTCTCTCTAAATCCACATTGAGGAATGAATCCTATTCTTGGCTCAACTCCCACGCACATCCACTTCGTGATGAGCCCAATCCAAGCCATATCTACCCATAGACGGGTGCAAGAGTCGGTCATGGTCAAAGTTCATCACTCCACACATGTCGTGCGTATTGACCTCAAGTCAAAGGAGTATCGCATCGCTCCCACTAACCGAGACACCCGTAGACACATATAGTGGAAATACATCAAACGGTTTCTCGGATGGGTATACCAATACCCTCTAAGGTATTTGTGCATCCATCATGAGATACCTAGTATCTCGTAGTAAGTGAGATCTTACTACACTCTCTAAAAGCATGATGCAGATCGCACACCAATCTCAATTGCATCATCAATATTCCATTCTTGATGATCCTTGATCGGGGCTATTTGATAATCATGCTTAAGTCATCTGAGTTCTCACAACGTCAATGACAGCAACGACGCATGGGAACACTTGTACGAATAAATGCAAACAATCAAACATAATATTCAAATAAGTGTATTCTCATACATTAATATTAAATGAACTATAATATTAAATCAAACTGAATATCATCGAGTATTATGTCCTTACAATACATTGTCTTTTGGACACTAACACTAACATTTGCCTCATAGTTTGCAATTGCTGGAAGCTGATGGTGTTCCTCTTGCCCACCCGGATCAATATCGGAGACTTATTGGTCGTCTTTTGTACTTAAACATGACAAGACTTGACGTCACATATGTTGTGCAGCATCTAAGTCAATTTGTTCCCAATCATCTCTCAAGTCATTGGGAGGCTGTGTTTTGAGATACTTGAAGGGAAGTTCTTCGAAAGGTCTTTTTTATTCTTCCTTTGGTGATTTCTCCTTACAAGCTTATAGTGACGCAGATTGAGCCACTTGTAAGGACACTCTTCGTTCTATCATCGATTATTGTGTTTTTCTGGGGAAGTGCTTGATCTCTTGGAAGAGTAAGAAGCAAATGACCATTTCTCGGTCTTCGGCGGAGGCCGAATACCGTGCTTTGAGCAGCACTGTGAGTGAATTACGGTGGGTTAGTTATCTTGCAGCTTATTTTGGTGTTACTTTATCTCTACCTATTCTGTTGTGGTGTGACAATTGAGTGGCTCTTCATATTACTGCCAACCTGGTCTTTCACGAGAGGACAAATCATTTGGACATTGATTGTCACAATGTCCGAGATAAGTTTAAAAAGGGCTTTGTAGCCCTTTTTTTTGTTCCAACAGGCCATCAGCTGGCGATTCTTATACGAAGGTGCTGTCGGGATCGCCTTTTCAAACTCTGGTTTCCAAGTTAGGACTTTGTGATGTACCTTACACGTCTCCACCTTGAGGAGGGGGTGTAGAATATCATACTAAGAATCATGTTTCACTTAAAAGAAAAGCATTTCAACTTTTTCATTATTTTAAAATGCATTGTTTTGTATTAGTTAGTTGAGCGATTTCTTAGTTTTTTAGCCTATAAATACCCAGCAGTAAACATTGGTTCATTTCGTATTGAACAAGATGAATTAGACGAGAGCTATAGTTTCAAAACAACAAATTCCGTTCTCTATTTTTCTAGATGGGCATCATGGGCTGCAAGTGCACCGTGTACTTCATAATGTATTTTAAAATAATATAATTTATTGTTTTGAAATATACAACGTGTTTACATTGAACCGTACAACTATTAATATACACTATGAAGGGCACGATTAAATTGCATATTTTAGTACAATAAATTACATGGTTCTAAAATATATTATGAAGTACAAGACTTGATGCATATAAGACTTGAATTAATGGCTTAGAGGTCCAAGTTTCGATGCCCATTAGCTAAGAGGTCCAACACCTTTTTCAAATACTCTTTGGTCCAAAAACTAATGGCGAAAAACCTAAACTACCCTTTCCCCCAACTGAAATAAACGTTTAATTAAATATTGTGAAAAGGAAGACTTCTGCAGAAATCATATCTCTCAGTCGCCTCTCCTTGTTTTCTCATTTCTTTCCTCTTTCTTTCTCTCGCTAGTTTCTTTAACCAGAAACCCCAAAATCCCCCCACCGTAAAAATTGCGGCGCCCTCCGCCCCTCTTCCGCCGCCGCCTATCTCCCAGAAACCGACACCCCTCGCGGCGGCGCCGCCCACCACACCAACGTTGGCCTCAGCCGAACCAGAGGGCCGCGTTCACGCGTTCTGAGATCTGTAACTCAACGGCGGCGATGGTGGCAGATGGAGGTGGATCCAGGCGGCGTTTTCCGATGAAGACAACGGAGTTGAGCGATCTGGGTTTGTGTTCTATGGGGTTTTTTTGAATCTGAATTTTTTTATTTTTGTTTCAAAATTATTTCCATCTCAGTGTTGAATCTGAAAAATTATTTTTGATTTTGGAATTTTTACACGTTCTGCAGAATATTTTTTGAATCTAGGATATTTTTAGAACTGGAATTTTTTATTTTTTGAATATGGGTTTTGAATCTGCAAAAAATATGGGTTTTGAATCTGCAAAAAATATTTTTGATTTTGAAGAGTTGTGTTTTCTGGTAATTTCCGGTGGGTTTTGGTGTCTGGGGGATTCTACAAAGATGGAGGATGGAGGGAAGACGAAGATGTGAGGAGAAATATTTTTTAGTTCGGATTTGGCTATTTTTTTTTAGATTTGTTGATCTGTATTTGCATATTTTTTGATGTATATGTTTATAAATTGATGAACACATGTATAAAAAGGTGCGCTTCTTCATTAAATTGATGAACATGTGCATGGTTGAATTAGTATAAAAATTTGATTTTTTATATGATTTTTTCTGTAATTTTCCAATTTTTTATACGAAAAACTCAGATTGTAATGACTCTAATTTTTCTGTAATTTTGATATGAAAATCTCATATTGTAAAAAGAATTAAAGAAAGGAAGAGAGAGATGAAAATCTCAAATGGTAAAGAAGAAAAAAATAAAGGAAGAGAGAGAAATAAAAAGGACAAAAACACATGGAAGGGTTGGTGGTGCTGCAGGCTATTACACAGCATAGGGAAGCGTGAATTTTTAATTTTAAACAACAGAGGAGGTTGACTAAAAGAGGGCAATGAAGACATGTTATTATCAATTTTGGACCTCTTAGTACTAGTCTTAATTTCATGGACCTAATAGTTATTAGGGATACCAAAATAGACCCCTAAATTTTTCACTCACAAGACTTAATCTTCTGAGATCAATAGGTTGTCTCCTTCTTGCCAATCCTAGTGTTTTTTTTTTTAACAGCAATTTTTTTAAATTTAAAATAAAAAAATTACAAAGAGTACTTCAACCTGTCTACAAAGAAGCAGGGGATCAACCCTCCAAACACGCAAGATGGGGTATGAACCAACTACACAAACTATGTCATTCACCTTTTTCCATTTTAGTACAGATAAGCTCAAATGTTTCCACAAGATCAATTTCTTGATTACATAAAATCACATTATTTTTAAGTTTCAATAATCCCACTGAACCAAATGGATGCCCAAATGGTCTTCTTTACAGAAATGGAACAATTAATTTAGTTGAAGCCGTCAGAGCGAACGCCGGAGAGAATGTCACAGTTGCCACCAACGACGTCGAAAGATGTTTGTACCCAAATTTTATTAAATTTAACAGTTTCTTATATTTGTGTTATTCTATTTTTGAGATAAAAATATCAAATAATATTTTCAAGATTTGTGATCGTTATCTTTTTTGTCTCAAATTTGAGATCTTTTTATTGCTCTTTAACTCACTCATGATCTCTTATAAATAGGCGAATTAAAATATAGTTTCAATAGCTCGATGGAATAAATCATAAATGATTCAATTACCTCACTACTACTAAATTATAGACGACTCCATTAAATCCTTATTACTTAATTGTAGAAAATTCAGAATAAGTTGCTGAGATCCCGATATCATGTTTTTGGAGAGAGGAATCAAGAGATCAACGAGAGTTGCAACCCATATTTTTATAAATACGACAATTTATTATACTGAAAAATACAACTTGTTTCAATTGAATCGTGCAACTATTAATATAAAAAAATAATTACACGATCCAGTGTAAATAAATTACATCTTTCAATATAATAAATTGCATGATTCTAAAATTCATTATAAATACACAATGCACATGAATGCACATGAAACTCACCCTACTTATGTATCAAAATTCAAAACATATGTATAGTATATATAAGCACATCATGAGCCAAATATTAAAAGTTTAATCTTTTCGAATTATCTTATGGCAGCTTTCAATAAAAAAAAAGAAGAAATTATCTTATGGCACACGACCAATATTTTCCTTGTTCCATCCCCAAAAAGGGGCCATGGTTTTCAAAGGATTTTTATAATATTTTTTAAAAATGTTTGTATGCACTAGCGCAATGTGCATTTTTAAATAGTATTAATTATTAATTATTTTTATTAATTATTATTCTTTTCGTCACATGAGGACTTGAACATTGCAAATGTCACGTAAATCAAGTAAATTGAGTTTGAGTGAAATAAAATATGAGTATTGTAAGTGTATTAATATTATGTTTGTTTTTATTTAAGAAATATTCAAGTAATGTTTTATTATTTAATTATTAATTGCTTTCATTGAAATTCCTAATGATTGATCGAATGATATAGACTTGAGATTTAAGAGTACTTTTTTTTAGATCTCAAGTTCAAAATTCTTTAGGTGCGAGTGGATCTCATGTGCACCCAGATGCACCGTGCACTCATAGTGCATTTTAGAAACGTGTGACCTGTTATATTGAGAAGTGCAACTTATTTACACTGAAGCGTGCAACTATTTTTCCATATTAATAGTTGCACACTTGAGTATAAATAAGTTGCACTTCTCAGTATAACAAGTCACACATTTCTAAAATACACTATGAGTGCACGGTGCACTTAGGTGCATACAAGATCTAAACTTAAGTGCCATCAATTCTTGAGATGGAATTAATTGATCTTTTGGTTATCCAAAAAAAAATTATTAAACATTATTAATTGTGCTTCAGTTCCGAGCATAACATAATTTTTTATTTTATATCAACACTAAAAGCACAATATTTATGATTCAACAATCCTCTATTAGGACATTTTCAATAATCTGCCCAAATCACATTTAATATTTAAAAATTTTATCTTTATTGAAATTTCACATAGACATTTTTTCAGGGTGCATTTTTTTAAGAACATAATAAATGGTTTAAAAAGCAGAATTTTTTTAGGGGAAGTATTGTTTGTTCTCATAATGTCAGGAACAAGGAAAAGGAATCTTAACTAGAGAACCCATTACCAAATCAAGTAGAAACTTAAAGGAAGCTATGAAGTTGCCTCATCCAAGGTCTATATCACACTAAAAAACAACAGTACACCCGGATGTGGAACGAAACCTAAAGGGCCTTCAAATGCAGGTTAAGGAGCACGAGGTTGATAAATCGCGCTCGTATTTTGCACAAATGCCATTTCACTCGTTGGAGCATACTGCTGCATTGCAGATGTATTTAGCTGTCCATACGCTGATGGAAACCCGGGAAGAGGATAAGGGGGATAGGCATGAGCATTTATATAATGATGATGATCCTCATTAATCTCCCCAATGTAGGATCTATGAGCATAATTATAAGCTCCGCCTCTCATCCACTGATCAGGTGGGGCCCCAGAACCAAAATCAGGGGTAGGTTGGTAAGTACCTTCACTCTTCAAGCTATACTTCCTCACCAAATCCTCCATTCCCCCAGAACCAAAATCAGGGGTAGGTTGGTAATTTTCTTCACTTTTCAAGCTATACCTCCTCACCAAATCCTCCATTCCCTGATTCCCATTATAAGTAATGTGAGAGTAAGGATGATGCATACAGGAGTTCGGTTGATTGAATTGTTGCTGAAAGTCGGGCCTGGCCTTTGCGAATGAACTTGGACTTCAACTCTGAGTGGTTCTTCACAGGGGCATTTTTCGTAATTGTACCCCCTTCACTGCCATCGACACCAAGTAGCAATCCTTCTTGGTGGATAATAGTCAACTCTGAGTGGTTCATTTCCTCAAGATTTTCAGGTGCATCTGCGTGCACGTCTACGCCTTGTTTGGCTAAGGCTTTATCACGATCAGAATTAGGAACATGCATGGAATTATGACTTTCATCCAAGCTATAGTTCTTTGAGGGGTGGGCATGCTGTTCAGCGATAGAGCCGTGTGTAGGCGTCCAATTTGGATTGCTCCACAGAGAAAGTATCGGTGCATTCACGTTCCAATCCTCAATTTGCTTGTAGTTCACATCAACAGATCCCGGTAGATAAAAGGACTGTAACAAACAGGGCACAATGAAGAGCACTGATAGATCCAGAAGAAAACATAAAGGAATAATGGAAGTAACGCATATTTCGTTAATACCAATTTAAAGCCTATAACTTAAGGTGGATTGAATATAAATCATTTTTCTTTCTACATCAATTTCAGTCCTAGTGTGTCCAATTCCAGTCCTAGGATGTTCAATTCTAGTCCTAGACATATCCGGTCGATTTTGACTTTATCCACAAAAAAAGTACCATAATTGGACAGAAAAATGACCGAAATTGGACCCCTAGGACTGTAATTTATAAAGTAGAAAGAAAAATGATTTATATTGGATCCACCCTAACTTCCAGGACGTAATTGATATTAACTCGCATATTTACCTTCCCAACCAACATTCGATCATCCTCCCAAATCAAATCATATGGAGACTCCCTTTCATCTAATCTGGTTGACAAAAAAGAAATGAAACCCGACCTCTCAAATGTCGTTTATATGCATAAATCTTTGTTTTTGTAACAAATTAAGATATAAAAATAATACCGCTGTGTCTCCCGTGGAACTATAAGAATTAAGAGTTTCGGCTTGAACTCAAGGGCTTTGTCGATAAATTTGTTGGCAAGAGAAGCTTTGACTCCAAATGGTGGGTTCAGCCCCATGATCTATTTGAACAAACTGAATCAGTTGCAGACAAATTTGATAAAAGGCACAAAACTACAGAAAAAGTTAATCTCACCAACTGTGACCCATCAGGTAACTCATCTGGTTTTACTGTCATCCAGTCTCTTCGCTCAAAATTAAAATCATTCTGCAAATTGCAAAACGGGCAGACATGTAAAATAATACATATGCACTAGACTACAAAAGATCTCATAATCCTCAAACAAGTGGATTTTGGATGGCAACAAACTAATCAGTAATCACATTCTGGATGAGGAATATAGTATTAATTTGCAAAAGGATGACAAATCATTGAAACAAAGTCAATATGTATGTGGTTTATAATTGAAAGAAATAATAAAGAACCAGAGTTTCCATACAGAATCAAGACACTTCATCAGGTAGAAGATAAAATTATCAGCATTATATATTAAAGTACACACGACAAACGGGAAGACCCTCAGAAAAATAAAATAAGGGTTCAGAAGCAACCAGTGTCCCCCCAAACCAAATATGTGATAAGTCCAAAGCATAATAAAACATGCCAACAGGAGAGAAAATTCTGCATTGAATATTTCATAGAAAAAACATCATGAAGAATGCAGTATTCATCAACTGCTGATTTTTATTTATTTTGATTTGATAAAGTCATGAAAGATAGTACAAGATATTTCGATTTGATAAAGTCATAACAGAAAATATATTTTGATATTGGTGTTAACCTTAGGTTGCACGATGTCATAGTTTTTGAACAAGCAGCTCTTTCCCATCTCATCAAGCTTCTGTTTCATAAGGCAGCTGAAATCGTTCGAGCCGCAGCAAAAATCAACTAGCTGATCAGAGAGCAAGAAAAAACTAAGAGCCCAAGATGTTCCATTCTAAGTAAACATAAAAACACTGCAATTCAATGAAAAACACCAATGTAATTTACATTCAACAAAATGATACACTTCATATTATTATCTTATTATTAATATTGCAATAGTTGGCCCTTTTAAATTTAAGTACTTGAAGAAATTGCCCGTGGGCTTTATTACTTGGGGCTTAAGTAGGGTTTAGGTTTTGGGAGTCTATTTATATTGTTTTGTTTTTCTTAGTCAGGTCATCTAGAGAGATCACCGAGTGTGGGAAGCGAAAGTTGTAGCTTGAACAGGATCCGTTCCTGTAAAACCTTTTATATTATGTTTCTCATTGTTTTCTTGTTTCTCAACCCTTGACTCGTATCACAAAATATGAAACTCCTAGAATCAACAGAACTGCAAATTAATTTACACAAGATAATACTCTCAAATTGTCTGGTGAATTAGCAGCAAAAAAGTACATTTGAGCTAATCCCACAGCAACTTCTCACCTCACTCAAGGAAAATCTAGCAAACTAACACAACTATATACATACATGCATATCTAGCACGAGACTTACTCGGCCATTTTTCACCTTCAGACATAAAAAAGTGCAGAACTTCTGATTCTGCCCATGTATTTTTCATCTAAGTCACGTGATTAGTCAACTAATAAAGAATACCATGTCACCTCCTTCAATTTTTGAAACTCTGATTCAAACACAGGTTTCTCTCTACCATGCACTCATATAATCAAGCAAAAACAACAAACAGCTTTTTTTCCGAAGGTTATGGAAAATGATAAAACAGGGTCTCTCATGCAATTAACTATTACTTATGTATATAGCAAGAACAGTTGTTTGATGATCCGGGAAGTGAAACACTTACGAATCAGATAGAGACGTTCGGAATCAGCCTGAGCTTATTCTTGTCACAGTAGGCCAAGTCTCAATACTTGAATAATCAAGACAAGAACACTAAATATTTCCACCCTTTGGTGAAGAAGAATATGAAAGGAACCACGTGGCAACTCTTCACACTCCTAATGGCCCTACTGTCCTATACTGAAGTGGCGATAGAGTTTGAGGCCTTCTATCCGGTGTGGATGATGTTTATGTAGTGGGGTCTATGAAGTAAACCAACCGTCACTGGATTTAAGCCAACTGCTTGCTGCAATATTATCTACAGGTTATCACAAAGATTATGTTCAAGAGATTAGAGGTGGTGCTATGCTACAGATCTTGTTAATGCTCACAAGCTGCTTTTGCCCGGTAGACAACTCTTGGATAACATTTTCCTCGCTCAAGTGATTATAAGACATTATGCTTGGTCCAGAATGTCTCAGAGGGTTACTTTGAAGGTTGACATTAAGAAAGTTTTTTAATCGGTTTCTTGGAGGTTTCTGAGAGGGTCTTGAATGAGTTTCAGTTCCCATCTAAGAGGGCATTTTGGTCATATTATTTTAATTTTCAGTGCAGTGAAGGAATTTCAGGTTTGTAGAGTTTTGGCTCCTGTTTCTGATTGTACAATCCAAGAGGTGGGCAACTGATAAATTTATAGTGCAATTTCATGATTGCAATCAAGGGCTTAAGTCCCATTAAACCAAACACCTTCTATCTAGCTTTATCATAAAATCCCCAAACTATACTAACACCCCATGACCCAAAAGGTAATAAAGTTATACATGTGCATAATGAGAGAGGGTAAAGGAAACACCAACCTGTTAGGAATATAAGCTAGGGAGCCCTAACTTAACCCAAAATCAAGGTCAAAGGTTAAGGATTTACTCCCACTTATATACCCTTCCACACTTTCATGTGGAACCGATGTGGGATCGTAACAATCTACCCCCCTTAAAGCCGGACGTCCACGGACGGCACACTCCAGGTGGCAACCCATATGCCAAGGCCCACTTCCCGGGTGGAAAACCCCCTTGGGCCCACATCCGAGGTGGCAACCTTTGGGCCCACCATCGGGTAGCCCCATTCCGCAGCCCGCCCAAGTTTTTCCACAGACGGTGCCAATTGTTAGGAATATAAGCTAGCGAGCCCTGACTTAACCCAAAACCATGGTCAAAGGTTAAGGATTGACTCCCACTTATATACCCTTCCACACTTTCATGTGGAACCGATGTGGGATCGTAACACAACCATAAATGAAGAGAAAGTGCATTACCATGTCACCATCTTGAACATGCCAACGAAGAATATCAACTATCTGCATGGTGAAAAAAGTCAATTTTCAGAGAAGATAAAGATATTTAAGGATCAAGGAGCACATAAAGGAGGCAAAAAATCAGGTTCATAGAGGCAATTTCTTGAATTGGTATTGTGAAAGAAGAATTGCTGCAATAAACAAATACGGCACTGCTGATATAAAGGTTTCTCAATGCACACACATACAAATTGAATATTTTAGTACTTCCTTTATCCCAATAAAGATGTTTACTGTATTTAATTCTAATTTGCATTCTACTACAAGCTTATGATATTCATGTGATAAATGACTCTTAGACCCTTTATTTGACAAAATTTAAATCAAGTCATTCCTGGCATAACAGAACCACCATATACAATGGACAGAAAACAGACCAAAGTTAATTAAAATCATGTTATGTACTCCCTCCTTTCCACCTTAACTGTCGCTTCAGAGAAAAAAATTGTTTCAAAAGATCTGTCGCTTTTGGTTTTCCAAGAGATATCAAATATATTTTTCCAACTTTTCCCTTTCTTAATTTTTGTAGGTAGGATAACTGACCATAAATGATTAATTAATAACAACAAGAGGGTATATTAATTATTTTATACAAAATCATAATTAGTATTAACAATTAAATGACCTTTATATGTGTGAAAACACAAAAGTGATAGTTAAAGTGGAACGGTGGGAGTAAATTATGAAGAGCTACTTTTGCAGTTAGATCTAATGGACATAACTTACATGGTGGAGAGACTTTTCCCATTGTGAAAATATGATACAGGTACATCATACGTTTGCACAAAACAGAAACAGGGTCGACATACTTCAGCTGAACACTTGTGGCATGAATATGAGAAAAACTATAACTCAAAGAACTTATCTATCCTTAGTGTACTGTGAGTTTTGAACAGAAACCTACACTGAGTTTTCAATTTTCACTCATGACCTAATACCACAATTTACAAAATTCCGTTATATGCAATTTTTACTCCTAATTACTCAATTAAATTGGCACAAAAGTTTAACTAACCTCTTTCAGCTTATCTATTTTGGTAAAATGGCGACCGAATGACGTATAGAGCATGCCATAAAGAAATGGAGCAAGATAAACTTTAAGCTTCCTCTGTAGAAACCAAAAAGCTAACCATATGAATACAGGCCTGATAAATTCTTTAGATCTTAGTGTCTGCAGCACAAACAGAAAAAAGAGAGCATATTCATACTTCTACAGTTGCTGTAAGGGGAACTTCAGTAAATAATGATTAACAACCGTAGAAGTTCAGTTATCTATGCTCTTAAAAAGCATCAGAGTCTGTATAATCACACTCAGTGGAAGTTTGCAACTCTATGCAAATTTAAATAAGCATCCATCTCAACACAAGGAAAACAGTAATTTTCTTTCCCAACACGCCACGGAAAGTCTACCATAATCTGGTTTATAATTAAAAGAACTTTCTTTCTCAATGGAAATTCAAGGAACCATAATAGGGTAAATGTTCTTTTATGTGCCTTAACTTGCACCAATTTTTATTATAGTCCCTTAAATTTGTCAAATTCAACCTTTTTCGTCCTTTTTGAGCGGATGGGTTATGGGTAATGGTTTTGTTGAAGACTATGTTATTATTATGTCTCCCTGTTTAGATTTTCTATGTTAAGAGGGTAGATCTCCATTACTATTACTTAGATTTTTATGATGTTTTCCTTATTTTGGTTCCTAGGTCTTTTTCATTCTATAAATACAGTTCATACATCAGTAACCCACAATTATGTTTTCCTTATTTTGGTTGTAACCATAGGTCTTTCTCTACCTATAAATGAGTCTCGTACATCAATAATACACAATTTCAGAAATTTTTTCTCATAACAGGTTTAAATTAGTGGAACCCATGAGCTCTTCCTACCAACACCGTTTCATTCGTAAAATAGATGGAGAGGTTGATAATATGCATAGTTTTTAATAAAATAAAGGATTCATTTGATCCGATTGAAAACTCATAAAATAAGGGGTCATTTGACCCTATTCATGTTTTGTTTTGGTCCAAGAATATGGCAGTTCTTAAGATGTTTTGCAACATTTCTTAGTGTGACATCTTCCAAATGGTTTACAAAAATGTAATAAAGATTAAGGAAAAGAAGACCATCATACTAATTGCCCCCTGTTTCTCCATTTCCATGTTCCTAAAAGGATACCAAATGCTCATTCGAACTATCTGACTTGCTGGACAAGCATCTTAAAACCAGTTTTTTCCACAAAAAAAATAACGAAACTCTGGTTACAGGTATTGAAATAAGAACTTAATAAATTCCAAGGATGCCTAATCCAACACAAGCTATATTAGATATCAACAACCAAATAAGTTATGTGTAATGGCAAAAATTCATTATTACTCGTACAATAAAAAAAGATAGATATATAAAGTAAAATTTTAAGACCAAACACTTACTTTCCATCTCAACACCTGGAGGAGAAGAGCATCCGCGCAAACTGCTTTGGCATCCTGAACACAGCCTCCTTCATCCAGTATCTTCAGTGCAGCACGTAGGGCCTGCAGTTATCGAAGTACTCCCAATACAAGTAAACAATCTACTCAAATACAATTAAATATACTCTAAATCTTCGATTTATCTGAAGGATTGACCCTTTATTGCACCTGAACTGAGCCCTCCACCTTCCCCAGTGTAATATTTTCAACAGAAAATATTGACTGAACATATGTTGATGGTGATGCATGCATTTCTTTAATCTGGCTGAGTGTTACGGAGGTTGAAGCATCTTTCATCAAAACCCGTATTCTGCATCACAAGGAACAAAGAGATTAAAATAGTATAAAGAGTGCCTCTTAGCATCTTCCTTCATACATAAACAAGTATCTGTATGTAAATTATGTAAGTATCTGGAAGTGCATATGCATGTGTTCTTTTGGGAAAACGTAAGCACAGTCGGGGTTGGAGGAGATAGTGATAGGGTGACTTAGTACCAAGAATTGTCCTGTAACTTAGGTCGTATCTAATTGTAGTCCTGTATTCTATTACTTTTTCAATTTTGGTCCCAAAGGACCAAATTTAAAAAAAAAGTACGAACATACACCCTCCATCCCGCGTTAGATTGAACATTTGTTAAAAAGGTCCATCCCTTATTAGATTGAACATTTCCTAAGATGGCAATAAAGCAACTCAATCAATTTAAACTTTCCCCTCCAAATATCTCAACATTACAACACATGCCATTACTTTTCCAACACTAAAAGCAACTTTATCTCCTTTTATTTACACCACATGTCATTACATTACCATTCAACCCTCATAAAAAAACAACTTTATCTACTATAACACTAATAAACAATTCCCACATTAAAATCCATGCAAACAGTAAATGTTCAATCTAATCCAGGACAGAGGGAGTACAAGACTAAAACCGAACAAAAAAAAGACCAAACTTGACACCAAAAGGACCAAAATAAGAAAAGTAACAAAATACGGACTAAAATTGGATGCGGCTTAAGTAACAGGACGACTCTTGAAATTAACTCGTGATAGAGTGAATGACTGTACACTAGGAAAGTGCATCACCTTCTTCTTGTAGCAGCATCAAAAATCACGGAATTTTCTTTTCTCTTTGCTGTAGGCTTAACCATCTGAATCATCTCATTTTTGCCATGTACAGCACCCCTACTGCTATATTTGAGGAGTTTAGAATCTGTACTGAAAAAGGTGGCATATAACTCATCACCTAAAGATATATCTCTTGCAGGCATTTTATAAGTTTGTTTCGGCTTCCCAAGAGAATTTCCATCTGAAGCCACTTTCTGCCTTTTGGAGGACGCCTGCAAAGAAAATTTCCCCGCCCTTTTCAGAACTGCAATACTTTCCTCCAGGAAATTTTATATGGTCCCTGACAGGCATGAGAGTATCTTGTTCGATCTCATGATCTCTGATGAGAAGAAACATGAAATCAGGTAAGAACAAATAACATGACAATGCATATAATGTCATGCATATAAATTGTACAACCAATGGTGAAATTTACGGGGGGCTCACAAGCAGTAAACTAATATGCGGTTGGGAATCAGATCTTCCCAAGCTTGTTGTAGGATTCCTCTTTCCATGTTAACATCGTCAGCAGACGTAATCTCCCTGTCAAAATGTTCAAACCTATGAACTAAAGAAAACAGTTAAGGGCGAAGCAAATTGCATCCACGAAAGTATTAAGTACACCTGCCCACTTGGTCAAGCTTATTTAGAAAGTCAAAAGTACCCCTCTAGTTACTTTATAATTTAAAAGATACCCTTATATTTTCTAAAAGTTATATCTTTCATTAAGCCAATATTCCTTCTAGTTTTCGATCTTGAAAATTGAATAAATAAACCTTGACTTTTTATACAATTTCAAGATTTAGAAGAAAAACAGGTTGACGTCTTTAACGATATAAAGTCATTTGAAGGGTATTTTTGACCTTTTTAAGGAGGTTTGACTAAGTTTGACCAAGTGATGGGTGTATAAGTAATTTTGTGGGTGCAAATAGCCCCACCCTAACTAAACTTTAGAAAGCATCAACCTTGGCAAACATTTCCGATGGTATGCACTTGGGCATCGGCGACACACAGCAAATTGCAATTCTTTAATAGACCTCACTTCCACTTCCTTACAGTCATGGCATTTGTGAGCTGGGCATGCAAACTGTTCACCAGAAGCAATCCTTTGCTTGAGTTCTTCTGCTGCAGCACTATTACCAGGATGGAGGAGTTTCGCCACACAATGAGGATGGTAGAAGTAGCCACAAGCTCCATTAAGACAACGAAACACCTGAAAAAAGAAAAAAAGAAAAAGAAAACCCCAGGCACGTCTGAGAGCAAGGTAAATGGGATAATTTATTTTAGACGGCAGTTCTACCATCAAAATCTTCTTCGGGTAGTGACAGCGATGCGGAAGATTCCTCCATCTTCAGGTTATGGGCTTTATCATAGGCAAGAGATTACTGACAATACGTAATAATTCTATGCTCATTGTTTAGGTTTCTGAAAAGCTTCGGGCTTTTTGTTATTTTATTCATCATTATCATATGCAAGGCCCTGGAACGATGAACGAATAGAATTGGATCCATTGGTTGCTTTTGGAAGTTTATACTTGAAGTTTTGTGATCATTAGAGATCTTTGATTTCAAACAATGTTTAATCTCTTGGTCGCAGATGTATTTCTTATTGTGATTATAAATGTGGTATTTATTGAAGGAAGTATTACAATGAGAGATTCATCTAGCTCTATCTGACAAATTCAAATGGTCTGACATGGCATGAGAAGAATCGGTATCTATAAGTGGATAGATTACACAGTAAACAACCAAATATTGATTAGATTTTAAAATAAAATTAATTTTAGTAACTGAAAACAGTAGTAGGCATATTGAAATTCAGGATTGCAAAATCTTAACCTGCAAAGTTCAGAATCAATTCGAAATAAACATAATGATGTTATTTTTCCATAACATTAGTGTTTTGATATTGTGTGTGTCTATGTATACATTCCCCCTTAAACCAACTTATTATTCATTATTTCGAAGAATCACATACCTCAGGACTACATGATTCATCCGAGGATCCCAATTCCCCACATGCAAAGCACTGGTGCTTCTTATACTTGCAATTCTCACAAAAAGCAACATCTTCAAGTGCCTGAGAATAAAATCCAAACACCATTTTCAACCATGCTGAACCAGATAACACAAGTGAGAGTGCTTGAAAATAATGGGGAGTAAAAGAGAATAAGATTCTGCATGACTTAAGTGCAGAGATGCACAACCAGAATAGTAACCATCTTCAACGGTTGGATGGAATGACCTCATGCACTTGCCATCACAACTAATTTTGTCAAAATTTTAGGAAATAGAGTAAGAGTTCAGTTGCAGTATGTGTGTGATGATAGTGTTATTCTACGAATAATATGCAAAGCCTGGAAACTTACACAATATCCCAGAGGGATGCAAAAATGTGGGAGGAAAAAGAATTAAATAGATAATAATTTCAATATCACTTATCAAAAAATTATTCAACTACAACATAACAACCTAGAAGACTCAAGCGTCTGCCAATCTCACAGAAATATTGCCTTCTTTTAACTTTCTCTGCAATCCGCTTATGGAACTCAAAATAATGAAGTGGATGAAGAACAAATGTATTCACCTATTTTCTCTCAAAAGACAGAGGAAGTACAGTGTCAACAACCACTCAAACCCTTGAAACCTAAACATAGCTAATTTAGTAAATGGATGTATTGAAGAACGAAATAGAGTGTCATATAATTTAAAAAACAAACAAAAGATACATTATAGGGAAGAAGGTGTGTGCCCAAGCACAGAAAGGCATATAACTGAAACAAACTAAATTCCATAGAGCCAACATAAACAACTATCTGCATAAGAAAAATAGAGAAAAATACATATTTTTCCCCGTGCAATATTTTGGATTTTTCCCCTGCAATTTAATTTCCAAGTTAATACTCACTGCACTTCTATTTTGTCTGTCCATTATACTATCTTCTACACTCTTCCCCACTGTTGTTTCTTTTTTTTTTTTCCTTTTCTTTTGGCTCTTACCCCCAATATTTTTGCCCCTTACTTTGTCACGGAAGGGTGCAAAAGATGATAAAATTAAATCAAAGGAGCAGAAAACAAAGTTCTAGGCGCAAAATTAACAAAATGTAGTGCAGGGAGCAAAAATATAGAAGATAAAGTGCAGGGGGCAAAAGAAAAGATAATGGAAAGTACAGGGGCACAATATACATTTTCTCCAAAAATAAATGAATAAGAATAAATAACAAAACATATTTCCAAAGACAAACATAGTCTACATAAACAATAGGCCCCATTTGGCAACAATGTATTATTCTCAGTTTTGAACCAAAAAAAAAAAAAAGAAAGAAGATAAATTCATGTTGAAATGTTATAGAAATTGCTAGTCTTTTGCCGGGCGGCCAACTTATTATTTTCTTATGTTTCGAATTATTCTTAAATCATCTATAGTATTTTAACTCTGATATATCATATACTATATTTATTTTGTAAGTTGAAGACAAACAGCGGACTTAAGGTCAATTTTAAGGTCCACGCGAAGGCATCAACTTAAGTAGCTATTATACCCTATATTTAAGAATAGATGATTGGAGTATAAATTTATAAATGGTCCTTTTTTGTTAAACATTAAAAATGATCAACGATAATGACCAAAATGATATTTGTTGGTAATATAAGGTAAATGTGGAACTTGAGGCGTGGGAAGCATCTGAAAATTCTGTATCTTATCAACCAAGAGAAACGATTGAGATTGAAAGGATAGTATTGTGACTTCACCTCTGACTGTGAAGTTATATTAGAACCACACTTAAAGAGAAGGTAAGTTTGGATCAGTTAATGAACAGAGAAGATGCTACCCCTTTCATGGTGTCTATCACTCTCAATTCCTACATGAACTCTTCAAATCATACCCATACCTTTTGATGCAGATTATGCAAAAAAAAAAAAATTTTGATCGGACAAAGTTAGTTGTTAGTTGTTAGTTGTTAGTTGTTAGTAGTTAGTACACCAAGCACCAAAACACTCCACAAATTCACCAAGCCACCTTATAACTCCCATACTCCAATTCGTTCCCAAAGGGAATCGAATCTGGGTCTCCCACTCAATTGAGGAGCCCAGTGGTCAGGTGGGCTAAGCCACCTGGTTGCAGATTATGCAAAATACTTTAACTCACATTGGCATTG
Organism: Stenogyne calaminthoides; assembly: GCA_037126765.1. Taxonomy (NCBI): domain Eukaryota; kingdom Viridiplantae; phylum Streptophyta; class Magnoliopsida; order Lamiales; family Lamiaceae; genus Stenogyne; species Stenogyne calaminthoides. The sequence continues at coordinate 1,814,304 of JBBCBC010000032.1, forward strand.
ATAATATCAAAGCATACACATGCTCAACAAGAATAAGCATGAGACCGGCATAGCTGATCAAGCATCATATGTTTCATCGAAGGCCTGATCAAGATAACATAGCATATAAAACGCATAAATTTGAAATAAGAGTCAAGAAAACATACAGTAATACATGGCCGCCATTATTACAGATTGCACACACACTGTCATAACAATCATCCTCTTCAGACCCATCAACTCCATTTTCATCGGGCCCATCATCCCCCGCAATAAATGCTCCCAAGGCCTGATAAGAATTCCAAAAATATGATAAGAGTTCCTAATAAATGAAAGATTATGCGCCTTAGCCTGAAAATATTATAATATGTCACACAAACATATTTAGAATTGAGATGGAGATCATTCCCAACGGTACACCTAGAAGCTGAAATAAGAAAAGAAAAGGAAGAAATGCATGTTTCCTCTAGTGGCCTCAACTTAAATTCAATTGCTTGACAAGGATCTCCAAGACAAGTAAGACAAAGCAGCGATACAAGTCCCAAGAGCTCAAAGACAAGTCAAAAAGTAGCAGAAATTCTCATAAATTAATTTGTCATCAAACATACTTTGAAATTTGTAAGAATTCAGAGACACAATTTATTCTAAATTCACAGAAAGCTAACCAAAAGAGACCATTGATCTCCGCAAATCATAACAAAGTAGCGTACCTCTTGAGCCACTGCCTGCTCCCTCTCACCCTCCATCAGCGGCACCTCCACTGGTGCCGTTGTCATCTGTCTCATTTCTAAGATGGGTTGATTGGTGTTGAGTCTTCGATTCTCAAATGTGGGTTGGGGCTTTCTCGATTCTCAAATGAAATCTATATCATAGGTGAATGTGAAGGGGGTTATTACCAGAGGTAAACTTTCTCCAGGGGCAAAATTGCAAAAGAAACTGGATAGTTATTACCAGTAAAATTCATAATCGGCATAACCAGAAGTTGCCATCTCTTAATTCCCTAGCTCAATAACACTTGTTCTGCAATTATCATATTGACAATTTATAATGATAATAACAATCTAGTTTTCTGAGACATAAGTTGAAAGCCCAAGTAAACGGTAAACCCCAATTGAACTGATACACAACTCAGCCCCAATGTACTGTACTACTTTCCCATATATATTATCCCCCTAAGTCTAGATGTATAACGCTTAAAATAACTCATGCCTGATTACTTTCTTCAAAAGATACAAGAACAAAGAAAGGAAGAAACAAATATCTAGACAGATTTCATACACGCAATTGTCCAGAAACATTTAGAGAAAATCAAAATAATTTACTTCTCCTTCAGCCATTCTCAAATCATAGAGCCATCCCTTGAGAAACCGAAGTAACGCAAACCCTAAAATTTACAAAAAAAACAAAAGGAAAGAATACTGCTCGCTCGCTATGCCAAAAATCCTAATTAGTTATGAGCGAGGAGATAAACAATGACGATAAAGTAACCGAAACGCGTTGCAAAATCAAATTAGGGCTTAAAGCATCTCTGCAACTGAAATGTAAAATTACTATAAACGGTAGTATACCACCACAATAGCCACCCAAAGATTTCAATATTTCAGAAAATAGCGAATGATGAAGATTCAGTATTACCGTCGACTATGCTTCTGTTTTGAGAAGCGGCAGCGGTTCGTCTAAACCCAAGTTGAAGAATCGATGGGAGTCGGTTTTCGCACATTTCATTGTACGTTGGCATGCGTCACTATATACTGTACTACTGTATATTCATCTCTATCATGCAATTCATAATAACAATCTACTGTTACCATTGTATATTAAAGGGACTGTATTGGTTTACCACTGTATATTAAGGGGGTGCATTAGTCGTAAAGTCTGTAGGATTTTTTTAGACTTTTAAACTTTGGGGTATTCAATTCGAATTTTCAAAAGTCAATAAAAATTCTGAGGTATTCAATGGTGATTTTAATACTTCATAGATTTTCTTTAATTTTCTTCCAAAAATATAAATAAATTTCACTCTCCAAAATATCTTGTAACAACCAGAGATTTCTACGTATTCTCTTAAAGAACTCTACGTAAGTTTAGAAAAAAAAAAAAAAAGACGCCGTATTCTTTCCCACCACCACAAGCTCCGAGACCGAATAATGGCAGAAGGATCGTCGAGTGGCAACCTTAAGCGCCCTTTCGTCAAAGACAATGAATCAACGAATCAAACAAAGCCCCTTCGTAAGTTACTTTTTGGTCTTTCCATGCGAACAATTATGTACCTACCCGTATTAGTTTTCATAATACCTCTTTCGCTAGGGTTTATGCAATTGATATGTTTGCATTTCCATATATGCATTTCCATGGCTTAACAGTTAGTTGATGTTATAATTGAATCAATATACAGCTCATTTGAGGGGATTTTGGAACTTGATTAATTGAGCAGCAGAGTGGAATTTGAAAAAAAAATAAAAAAAAATCTAGAATTAGAATTCGGTTGTAGCAGAGCCTGTTTTTGGTACTTATTGGTGCATGGAGAACGAGTATTGCTAATGTTATGTGGGAAATGAAGTCGAGGTATAATAGTGATGGAAATGAAGATGATGAGAATGAAGATGAGAATAATAATGATGAATAATAATATATTCTTTTTTTTTTGAATAATTAATGTACATTTGATATTTTTCTAAACAATTTGGATAACTTTTTTTTACATACAAGTGTGTTCCATATACATTTGCATCAATAGTTCCCGCTCCGGAGTCTATGGAAATCCATGTAAATCAATAAAAAAAGTGTATTCCACAATCCTGTCAAGTCTATGAAAATTCATGTAAATCAATTAAAAAAGTCAGTTAAACTATACATGGAGTCTATGAATTTTTTAACTCTATAAACTTTTTAAAGTAAAAAAACAAAAAATTCAATAGAATTCCAATTGAATACACCCCCCTAATATTAACAGTGTGACAAGTGTACAGTGGCATTTAGCAAACAAAACTACTAGCATCCACGATAAACGGATGCGGTAGCGGATCTAAATTTGAAATTTAGGGGTGTATTTAAATATAATAATAATTATATATTTTTTTTATATAAAGTATATAGGCAAAGTATATAAGGGTATATTTTATTTTGAGTATAATTATACCTCTCCCTCCGCCACTAAATGGACAAAATATTCACTTTCTATCATCCATATCATCTTCATATTATTAATTTTTAAATATTCAATTATTTAAATGCATTCTATCACTGATCATCAATCATTCATCCATTGATACATCTTTTATGGGTCATATCATCACCTCATTTATATTCTTTTTTTTTGCATAAAAACATTTTCTCTCTTCATCTATGTATATGGATGACATGACACTCTATTTTCAATTTAAAGATGATTCACAATAATTTCAAACATCAATCATCCATCAAATAATTTTATGTCTAAAATACCCTAATATAAAATGACAATATATATCATTCATGTATATTTTTAATATAATAATTTACAATTTTTTTTTAATATATATCATTCATGTATATTTTTAATATAATAATTTACAAATTTTTTTTTACTCAATACACCTTAATCTTAAATCCACACACGTGACATGCCATCTTCCTCAACTCATTTGCTTCATTCTTTAAACTTGAAAAAAATATCATAAACCCTAACCCCAAAAAATCCTACATATTAAAGATTCATAGCAAATGTATTGAAAAAGAGTAAGAATTAAAGAACGAGTTTTGAGATACATTTTGTAAATTTTCTTGTGCATTTCTTCCATTTAGACTGTAGATAGCTAGATACAGTTTTTTTGTGTTTAATATTTAGAAATTGTGATAGTAAAAAGTCATCCGACCAGGGGTACCTTTTCATTTTGTCGACCAAGGTGGTCGAAAATTTTAAATATTGATCAGACTGGTTGACCATTTAAAAATGTGGATAGACTGGTCGACAATTGTAGAAATTGGTCGCCTTGGTCGACATTATATTAGATTTTTTATTTTTAATTGAAGGGGGTACAATGGACCATACACAATGTGTGTAGTGAATAAAGAATAAAATATCAAATGGGTGTGTAGAATAAAAACTCGTGTGTGGTCATTCATATGTAAGTTATAACTCATCAAAGAGTTGGTCGCAATATCGTTTAATATGAGGAAAAAATTAAATGATATGGAACTCTGCATTAATATAGTTTCATACTACATACATTCGTGAATCTTATATACTTGTAAGAGGTACTCCCGCCGCCTCATTTTGTTTGTTAGAGGTGTTTTACACGAATTAAGAAAATTACTTTTTGATCAACATCTATTGAAAAGTGTTGGTTCCGGTGTAAACGAGTGTCACACGTGTATGGGGGGGGGGGGGAAATACACGTGTATAGTGATTTTTTAACTTTTAAAACTTAACTGAGATCAGTGAGTCAGGTTGTCCTGAGATTCAGTCCCGAGAAGCATAAATTGCCCTGAGTCAAGAGTCTACTGAGACAAATAACCCTAAGCGGCTTTCAGAAACTTCAAATTAACTCAACTGATCTTTGAGAAACTACAGAGTCCAAATAAGCTTGGAGTAGATAATAATCTTACTGACTACTCAGAAGAGTTTATCAGTTTGAATACTATCTAGATTAGCTAATCTAGAGTGCGGAATGTGTAGGCCCTAAGTTTATACTCGTTTTAGTATGCAGAAAATCTTTCCTTAAGAAATCAGTGGTTAAGGCTGTGATTCAAATTAATGCAAGTTCAGTGGATTGATTCCAACTGAATGACAGAAATGCTTTCAGTGAAATATGCAACAGATAACAATGCAAAGCAGAAAGCAAAAACAACACAATAAGTTATAGTGGTTCAGAGACTCAAGCTCCTACGTCCACTCTCTCTGATCTTCAGAGAAAATCCTTAACTCACTTCTTCTACTACCTCAAGCTTTCAGACTGACTCCTAGCAGCTTACTAACTTATCACCTACGAGCTTTCAGACTGAACTCCTGCAGCCTACTAACTCAAAACACACACAAGTTTTCAGACTGAACAATCAGCTTACTAACTTCTTCTCTAGAGTCTTCAGACTGAACACAACAGCTTACTAATTCGTTACAACTCTTCTCTCTTCCAACTACTACACACACAAACTACCTAATCAAAGGGTTTGGGGTTTGGTTGGTTTCCAACTAGGTTGAGATATCCTTTTACAATGAGAACACAAGTAAAAAGGCTATGGATATCTCTACGACTAAGCTTTGGGTAAGAACTTAACTCTAGGCTTAGTAATGAGCTCTCTTCTATGATGAAACACTTGGAAAATTCAAGGGGTTTCGAGTGCTTCACAATAATGCTTGAATACGTATGAGCTCTTGAGTTGCTTTGATTTCCTGTGCCTTGAAGTGTTCAAGATCATTGGTATTTATAGGCAACTCTTTGAAGAAGTCCTTTGAAAACTATCCGTTGGAGAGATAGCATCTAGGGTTTCTTCTTTGAGTATATGATGATTGGCTTCATTAGGGTTTGAACGTACCCTTGCATGTATTAGAAAATATCCAGACACGCAGCATATCACCATTTTCTGTGAACAAGACAAATATTTATGCTGACATTTTTCAGACAAATGTCACTTTCAGTGTCAGGAAAGTACGTTGTTGTCGCCTCCTCATTGGTCGATTTCTTCCTTTGAACAGAGACAACAAAAACGGCTCTTTTAGTCAACCAACACTGAGTTGATATTAACCTTAGTGTCCACGAATGTGTAACATTCTCTTTGCATGTACTCAGAATGAACAAACACTATTTTATCTTTAAGTGTTATGTTCAGGATCTGTTACTTAAGTATAAAAGAGTCTTCAGGTTCTTCTGATCTTCAGGTCTTCAAGTCTTCAGGTTTATACTGACCTTCAGGTTATACTGAACCTTCAGTATGTTTTAGTTCTTCAGTATATCTTCATCTTCAGGATACTTATCCTTCAGTATGATTTAGGTCTTTAGTACAGTTTGGTCGTCAGGATACTTCTGATCTTCAGACAAACAGATGAAACCTATTCTAACCTGTACTAAGTCTGCTGACTATACATGGTGCAGACCATCCTGAAACCTGACCCTATACTATCAAGATTATCCTGAAACATGTCATACTAAGGGGTTTTGGGATCTAATCAAAATCTTTATTTAAATTCATCTCCCAACAATTTCCCCATTTTTGATGATGCCAAAACCATCTTGTTACAAGCTTGCATACAAACATAAACCTAACATCTATTCAGGTTTCAATTTTTTTATAAAGCAGGTAAAACAAGTAAGACAAACATCAAGCAATCAGTAAGATAATGAGATATTATCTTTTTGATCAACAACAATCAGTAGATTTTCATTAAAGTACAAGAACCAAAACTACATATTACAAAGGTTCTCTCATAATTCTACTGATAGCAAAAAGAAACAAACAAGATTCACTTTAATCTTCTTCAGACTCTATTTCATCCGCAGGAGGCTTCAGGTTGAACTGATCAAAGTATCTGATCCTCAATTCTTCCCTCTTCTTCAATGTCTCAGCATCATTCCCAGTCAGGCCCAAATATTCTGCCTGATCAACAAAATCTGCCTGGATGAAATCATAGTTAACTAAACCATTCTGAATCTTGGTGGAGGATACTTTATCTTCCCAGGAGCTTTTGGTTGGTATCCCAAGGTATCAAATATGTTGAACCATTTCTGGCAATCATCAGCATAGTTTTGAAGCAGGTAAGCAATGAATGCTTCATCTCTATCAGCATTGGGCTCAGACCAATTCAGGAGAACATCATTGTTGAACACAAATTCCCTCTTGGTCGTTTTCCATTTATCATTCATTTCAATTGGCATCCACTTGTCGATGTGGGTCTACTGCATCTTCCTTGGCTTGGTACCTCTTCTCCTTAAGATCATCCTCTGGAATCCTCCCAGTTCCCTCTTGACTTCTTCTCTTCCTTTCCTTGTCATTTCTGACCCAGAAACTGAAACTGCAGCCTTCCTTTTCTTCTCAGACTCTAAGGCCCTGATAGAATTGTGCTAGTCCCAGTTTAGTCTTTTTGTGGAGAAACCATACTCTCCAAAACCTTCATTGAATAAGTCATCCACATCAGACTCTACATCTTTTCCAGCCAATTCCTGTGCAACCTTCTCAATATCTTCCTCAAACTCAGTAACCAATTTTCTCTGAGTAGGCTTACTTGGCATGGCCATCTGTTTAGACTTGAGAGGTTTTTCAACATATGCAGCAGGCTTCTTCTGAGGTATCAGGATCCCATAAGCTTCTCCCTGCTTGCTAGACTCCTGTGTCCTCTGCCTCTTTGCCCTTTGTGCAATAACCTCCATGGCAGCCTCAGGATGAATTAGAATTTCAGCTTCTTTCCTCTTTCCTCTGTTGATCTCAGCAGGAAATTGTTCAGATTTTTTTTTCCAGATGTGGCAGGGCAGCAAGCTTGTCATAGCTTTCCCCCTTTTTTGGCATCATAGTTGGCAATCAGCTCAGATAAGATTATGTCCATGTGGAGTTGTTCTCTGCCAATAGACCTCACTTCTGCAGCCACTTGGAAGTGTTCATCCTGAATCCTTTGAAGCATGTTTAACCCAGTGCTGGTGTCTTCAGCAAGACCACCATAGGTTGCCTTCATCCTCTCCATCAAGGAGTTGCTCATCTCCTCAACAGTTGACCTGATCATCTCCTCAGCCTTGGATTTCAACAAATCCTCAAGGACCTTAGCCTTCAGGTCAAACTGCTTTTCCATTTCCTCCTTAATCCCTTTGGCCACATCATCCATCTTTGTACTGAATTCAGTAAACTTATTATCAAAAGAGATAGATAATGAGTTTACCTGATCAACTGTGACCATGGATGTGCTGATGGATTTGATGAGATCACCCTGAGAAGCTTGTTCAGCAGATATCTTTGTTACTTCATCAACTAGAGGTTCGAGCTTTGTCATTTGACCAATCATTGACTCAAACGTAGTCAGCTTCTCTAAGATAGGTGTGAAATCAACAGTAGGCTGTGGGATTGGGATCTCCTCTACTTCAGTTTGAAGTCCAACTTCACTGACTTCTTTAGTATACATTTCGCCAGAAGGGATGCCAATTTAATGGCTCACGGGTTTGCTAGGAGTTCTCGTTCTTTTGGGAATTCATTTTGTTGGTTAGATCCTCCGGATTTTATGAATGGACTAGCAAATACCACTTGTTCGTGCAATAATGAAAACTAGTTCTTTTGGTTTTTTTTTTTTTTAAAAAAAAAACCTTGATGAGAAGGTTATTTATTAGAAACTTTCCAAACTCAAAAGCAATTATGTGGAGACTCTTTGGTTGCTTCTCCACAACTATATAAAGACCCATTCTTTCCCTTAGAGCATTCACAACAGTGCGCGCTACACTAGCGCGACTTCGCGCTACATTCGATTTTGTTTCCAACAGTTGACACCACATTTTATACTACATATATAATTTTTATTTTTTATATACTTATTATCAATTATAATTATTTTTTATTACACCTTTATGTATATAAAAAAGACAAAATTTATAAATATGACATTAAATTAAATTTCATGATAAAATACAACCATACATATTAAAAACATAACAATAACACTTCAAAGATAAACAAATACACACGATACAAGAAATTGAATAAAAAACGATAACAGTTATCTAGGCCTCCGAGTTAGAATACTCCTCCCACAAATGATCAATCAATGCATTTCGAAGTGCAATGTGAGCATCTTTGTCTCTGATTTTTCTATATCGAGCAACAAATTCTTGAAAGGAGAAAGTATCGTACTTTTTTAGCTTAAGAATCACTATTCGGATTTTAATGTATTGTGTGTGATTTAATTATGAATTATGTATTTTATTTTAGCATTTTATATTTTAATGTATTTGTGCGATTTAATTATTAACTATGTAATTTATTTTGTGATTTATGTATTTTAATTTATTGTATTTTGTGTGTTTTAATTTAGATCCAAGAATTGAAATGAAAAATGACATCCAATTAAATAAATGAATATCCATGATAACAACATAAAGCTAGCCGCCTGTGTAATTTTCCACTCAAGTTTTTGTTTCTACCCGACTTGAAAGAGATTCTTGTAGTAGAATTGTCTACTTGCTTAGATATTTTTCTCCTTTTCCTTTGGCAGCTTTTGTGGTGCTCAACTCATATCATAATCGAAGAAATTTAAAAGTGCAGTATTGAATATTATTGTTAGGATATACTATTTATTTATGGAGCATTTAATTCGACAACGCGTAATCAAAATATTTGACCAACCTCTTTTTCATGTAGGCCATAATGTGTCCTTTTAAATTTTGGAATTCATGCCCATTTGCAATTTGACGATAAGTTTTTTATAAACGAATTACAATTGTAACGTGGTTTTCAAAATATATAGTTTGATGTTGATAGATTATTTGAATAAAATATTCTCTTCTTTTCTCTTGTAAATATGTAGATTATAGTGGGAACGAATGAATTTTACAGTAATAAGACATAATTAAGAGAATCCTTTCATTAAAAAAATAATAATCATACAAACATTTTTAAACCCATCAACAAATTCATTCCACGAAAATATATATACTTGTTGCTTCTCATGTAATGCACGATGTTTTATTCCAAAAGAAGTTAGTTACTAATAATTATCTCATAATCGAATGGATAAAACAAAAAATTAATGTTCTAGTTATAATAATTATTAGAATTTCCTTATTACTGTGAAAATTGATGTTCTATTTTACATCAAATATTACTGCAAAATCAATATATGCAATAGTAAAAATATAATCAATACTTTAAAAAAAAAAAAAAAAAGGAGCAAACAACTGAATTCTCAACGTCCCTTCGGGTTGATGAGCTCAGAGAAAACATCCCCACTCTTCAATTTTTCACTACTTTGGAAGTTGATACACCACTGCCTTTGATCCACCACCTTCATCGCTAATCGATCTCGAAAACATATCCTCATCCGTCGTGTTTCGCTCAATGCCTCCAAGCAACGGCCACGATGCCGCTCACCGCAACGAATCCATCACCACCGCCCGCCCGATCACGCCTCGCTGCGCCTCTTCCGTTTCTGCAACGCCAACGAAATCCAAGTGGTGAAAAAATGATTTCGAGAGCGGTTATAACCGCTCTCCAAAGATCACCGTCTAAGTTTCGATACAATGATAAAAAACCGCCATTCCAAGAAAAAGATTTGAACAAATGGTTTTAACCGCTTTTGAAGTTTTAGATTGATACGGTTATCAAATTTATCCCAAGCCGATATATATTTTTTATTCGCTTTTTATTTTTATAGATAGGCAATGATTTGAAAACCGTTGTCCAATATCTTTTTTTTTTTTATTAATTTACATTTTAAAAATCCTATAATAAAACTATAAACCAAAACTTATATATACGCTCAATACCATATAATAAAACTTATATATACGTCCAATACCATATAATAAAAAACTTATATATACGTCCCAATACCATATAAAATAAAACCAAAAATCCTATAATAAAACCATAAACCACATATATATACCAAAACATCGAAATATATAAACATACAATCATAAACATACGTCCCAATACACCAAAAAACATGAAATATATATCATCACAAATATATAATTTAATTACATGCTACCAATATTTCAAACAACATTCTCTCAATATTGATCGATGGATGTAAGAAACGATTGTAAAGGTACCCCCGTCCAATCGTTTTTCCATTTCTCCGATCTTTTTTTAGAGTAAGACTTGAGCTCACGCTCATAGACAAACCGCAAACAACGAATCATTCAATATAGTATGAATTTTTATTCAATCAATAATAATTTAAATAAATCAATAATTGACTTACATTGGGAGAAATGTTCGTTATAGAAGTCACGGATTATATCTTCTATAAAGCAACAAACAAAATGTCCACAATGGTCATTATCTCGTTGCCTCGGAACCTCATTGATTAACAATATAATAACGTATTACAATTATGATTTCTTTCTATTAATTAGTTTGATAATTTACTAAATTAAATTTACCTTTTAATGTTAATCCAGTTCACTTTATTTAACCCGGATCTTGAGCCTCGACTCTGAAGGCGAATTCGATACATCGTCATCACACTATTATTATTATAATTAAAAAATAAAAATAGATTAAATATGCATAATTTTAAAAGTAAAACAAATCATTGTATAGAATATTAAAAATGAACTTACGCCCATATATGAAAACGAGATCGGGCCGATTAGAATAAACTCCATCACGAAATTTGGGTCCATAAAATACACACTTAATGTATTCATGTGTATGGCGACCAAAGACCCAATGGTTCCTATATTATATTGAGAGTATTAAAATTAATCGCAAATTTAGCATATATATGTGCAAATATTATAAACATGAATACAAATTTTAACGAAATGTTTATCACTCACCCCACATTTGTTGGCCAAAAAATGAGATGATCGCTTCCCATTAGATTCAAAGATGTGATTAATCTAACCCATCCATGGTCTCATACCCTATCACCCATTATGCAAGACACTTGGGGAGACGAAGGAGTACATTCCACTTGCTCGATTATCTCCTGAGAGATATAGCTCACCCAAATATCTTTAACCAACATATATACGCTTAATTAATATTTAAAAAGAAAATTAAACTATACGAAAAGTGAATATTGAGAATTAGTAAACACATACCGAGGTAAAGGGCTATGGTGGTTGCACTCAACCACTCGTCATTCAAGACTTCACAAGACATGTTCCTCAATCGATTTAATTCTTGGAAAGTATTCTGATGAAAGTGAGCAAGCATGGGAACTGTGACAATATCGAAAGCATTAGACGATACCATCCGGTGCACCCTAGATTGTAAATGATCATCGTAATCTAAGTCTCCAGTCATGGGATAACCAAGTCTTAGAAGCGGTGAGTCCCTCGATTTAGCCTCATGTGGGCCGGCAGATTCTACAATTAATTTACAATATTATTTAGAACCACAAATAAGATAATGAACTTTAATAACAAATATTTTACCCTTATGGTGCTAGAGACCAAGTTGCTCGGCCATTCGATGAAGTGCCCGACCGCTGTTCCGACTGTGACGGCTTCATCGATTGGTTTTGGCACCGCTGAATTCTCCTCTCCGATTACGGGTACATCGAGTGTGACCCTCACGAAACCCGGAGTGATGGGATGACCATGAATCATTCCATGGGAGCTGTGCAACGAGCTCAGGGCCACCAACCGATCGATCCTCCGGATCTGTAGCAAAAAAGGTCGTTGGTCGCTCAATAAGATATTTAGTTAGAAAATTTTAATACACTAGTCTTTAATTAAAACAAATGTGAGACACGATATCCGATGCACTGCGAGACGCGTTTTGAAGTGCCTCAATAAAGTCGCCCCCTAGGGTTAGCTGAAAACATAGCATTAATCGACACTATGTTTACAACTTTTGCTCCACTTCGACGACATTCCGTGGCTCGATCTTTTCTCGGACCTCAACGTTCCACATCTTTAGCCAACTTGGCAACCCGTTTCCGTTAGTATACCCACCATATTCATGGCTTGAAGACCAGTTCCATTGCTAAAGATGTCTTCATCACGCCATATCCGACACTCGTAGTGCGGGATGCTCTGGCGACCCATACCCGGCCAAAACAGGATCATCGGGGCCGATCATGCGAATGTCGCTGCCGTCATGGTCTGAGATAGACGCTCCTGAATCACAAAAACAAAAGATTATTATTTAATTATTTGTTTATAAATAATAGTTTGTAATTGAAAGATAAATTAATGGATAGATTACCACTTCTTCGATGATGCGTTGTGCATTGGGATCGTGAATATTCTCATCTCGACCCTTTCTGGTAGTCTGAAATAAGTCGAAACGGGTAACAATAGGCTCACTCTCTCCAGCTTTTCTTCTTTCCTCTTTCTACGATAGTGATGAACGTGTCCCTTTATTAGATATATTAAAAGTGAATATATATAAAAAAATAAAAGTTAGGATTTTGATCTCACCATATTTTCTCTTATTCGTGCATAACCTTTGTATATCCACGATATCGCGCCTCTATCGACTTGGCTTGAACGCGATTTTTATTGCTTCGATCCTACAGTATAATAGAAATATGATAAACACTGAAAAACTTAGGGCATTAGAAATTGAGGAAATGACATTGATCAATTTTACTTGGAAATCATCCTCCATATCTCTGCTCACAAACTCCTCCCAGTATGGAGCCACCATAGGGTTATTCTGATACGCAGGAGGCGGACTAAATTGAGTAAAGACCGGCTTTCTGATCTCGTGTGTTACTTCTCAACCAAGTCCGGAAATTCTTGGCCATTAGTCCAAATTTTTACACAATATTTGATTCTTCTTTGTGAGGTCAAGACCTCTGAAGGTAGTCTATACGCATATAACATAACAATTTAGTAAATTTAAGGGTCATACTACAACTTTCAATAAATATATAATTAACATACCGTAAGCTCGTCCCATAATCTTTCCTTCAAAGGAGGGTTTGAAACTCACCTATCCTTGGTAAAGACGATAGGGATCACGCTCCCGACAAAGAAATCTCAATGTAGAAGGACAATGACTCACTCTCTTTTCCTATTGCTGTCCAAACTCATTGAACGATAAATCGCAATAACATAGTATTTAATTAGGTTCAACGATCAATCAATATATTTATCGATTTCAAACTGCTCAATTGTAATAAAATTACCCGGCAGTGTTTTTCCCCTATACGAGCTCTCTTAATAGATGACATTGTAACTATACCCCGAAAGTGCGCTTCTCCCCCTGAGTCGCTAGTGGTGGTGGCAACATCGTGTCACACTCTCTCAAGTCATCATATGCACCATGATCATATCGCCATGATCTCCATCGTAATCTCCATCATCTCCCGGATATGGCAAACGAGACATGATCCTCGTAAAGCGGAAAAACAACATTTAATAAACAAAAAACAAACAATATTCACAACCGGATGTTTCATACATGATAAGAACTATCTATGCAAAGAGATACATAATACATCTACTTATAAGTTACATCCGTGATCATCTACTTATAAATTAAAATTTCAGTTGATAGCATACTCTTATACTATGAACACATCTCAGATTAAACTTGAATGACATTGTCTTCCTCAAGTAGACCAAGAATATAAACAACAAGAGCAACTAAGTGTTATGGAGCAAAATATAATATTTCAAATAAAAAAAAAGAGCAACATATATAATATAAACAAAACTAAGTGTTATAAACAACAAGATTAGTTCACCAAAAAAACAACAAGAGCAACATATATAATATGAATAAAGCTAAAGCTTGAAAAATTCAATGGAAATACGACTTGAGTTGAGGCCCCATTTTATATTTATATTTATTTTGTGCCCCACTTTTCTTATAATCGATGAGATATTGCATATAAAATATTTCATGGAAGACCTATTCATTTGATTTTTTTTTAACACACGTTATATTGACTTACTCATATAATGTTCAATTCAACTCAGATAATCATATTTATAATGTTCAATCTGGAATATGCAATATGAATAAAACTAAAGCTTGAAAAAAAGTAAAATTAAAGATTGCACAATCCACTGTACCAACTAAGTGTTATGGAGGCGGGGGCGGCGGTAGGGGAGGATGATGGATATGGCGGCGGCAAGCAGGGGAGGGGGAGGGCAGCGGGCCTTGGGGAGAGGAGGAGGGCGCCACGACAATTTGGGGGGAGAGGAGAAGCCGGCGACGTCGGCTAAGGTGTCAACTACGATTTGCGGTGATTTGGTTGAAGGAAACCGACGACGGCGATTTGGTCTTCGATTTTTTTTAAGCGATTTTGGGGGAGAGGAAATTGAGAGAAAGAAATGAAGTCCGAGCTAGGTCTCGGTTCATATATATATAAAAAAAAAAAAAAGCGGTTATTAACCGCCGTCCAAGAAATCTTCTTAGACGGTTAGTAACCGTATTTGTGCAAATCAGATAGACAATGGGTTTGAAACCGCCGTCCAAAATTTTTTGACAAACAATGGGTTTCAAACCGCTGTTTTTGTTTTTTTTTTTTTTAAAACCGCTCTCCAAGTTATTCTTGGAGAAATTGTTTGAAAAAAAAAGTCATCCAAGTCTTGCATGCAAGCTCAAATGTGTAGTAGTGATTCATATGTTGGTGAAGCTCGATCGGATAAAAAAAATCATAATTTATGTGGTTATTATATATATGAATATGGATTTTATTTTAATTTAGTAGTGGTGATAGACCATATCTGTTCAAAATAATTTTAATATTGTGCTATTGTATACCACTATTCACTCAGAACTATTGAATTCATATAATTTTTGTATTCATATTGTATGAATCACCATTCACCAATTTTGAATAAACAATTGTTTTGCATTCATAACTGTTAAAATTATTTTTGTATTCATATAATATATATGGGGACACGTGTTTTTTTTTGTTTTGTGTCTTGACTGGACAAAATTTATGCACTCGCTTCTGTATACATTCTTTGTCACGAACCACGGCCATACCTTGGCTTTGATTTCTTGTACAATTTTGATTGTGTTTGGATTTTCTCCATTGAAAACTCGATCATTTTTCGCCTTCCAAATTAACAAAATTTTGGAGAGTTTAATTAAATTAAATTATTAAGTGGACATTTTGAGTTATTTTTTGTGGGCTACACCACTCGATTTGTTGTGTTTATGGAAATTCTAGAAAAATGGAAATTCTATGTTGCCGGTCGTGGCACCCCCCTTTGTTCGGCAATCTTAAGTTAAATGTGGATGCAACATTCTTTGACGACACTAACCAAATGGGGATTGACATGGTTATTCGAGATGACTCGAGAACCTTTATTCTAGCCCGAACTTTGACTATAGATGGGTGTTTGGATGTTGAGGTAGGGGAAGCTATGGGTTTTCATGAGGCTCTTTCTTGGGCCCATGCGTTGGACCTTGTCGATGTGTGTGTTGAGGGAGATTCGAAGATGGTGGTTGATGCAATTAATGGGGTTAATGATTCGTTTTCTATTTTTGGGGATTTTGTTACATAATGATTTCTTTAGTATACATTTCGCCAGAAGGGATGCCAATTTAATGGCTCATGGGTTTGCTAGGAGTTCTCGTTCTTTTGGGAATTCATTTTGTTGGTTAGATCCTCCGGATTTTATGAATGGACTAGCAAATACCACTTGTTAAATTAATAATAAAAATGGCCAGATTTTTTTTTTTTTTTTTTTTTTAAAAAAAAAAAACCTTGATGAGAAGGTTATTTATTAGAAACTTTCCAATCTCAAAAGCAATTATGTGGAGACTCTTTGGTTGCTTCTCCACAACTATATAAAGACCCATTCTTTCCCTTAGAGCATTCACAACCGTGCGCGCTACACTAGCGCGACTTCGCGCTACATTCGATTTTGTTTCCAACAGTTGACACCACATTTTATACTACATATATAATTTTTATTTTTTATATACTTATTATCAATTATAATTATTTTTTATTACACCTTTATGTATATAAAAAAGACAAAATTTATAAATATGACATTAAATTAAATTTCATGATAAAATACAACCATACATATTAAAAACATAACAATAACACTTCAAAGATAAACAAATACACACGATCTGAAAAATGAATAAAAAACGATAATAGATTATCTCAGGCCCCAAGTTAGAATACTCCTCCCACAAATGATCAATCAATGCGATTTCAAGTGAATGTGAGCATCTTTGTCTCTCGATTTTTCTATATCGAAAGAACAAATTCTTGAAAGGAGAGAAAGATCGTCTTTTTTTTAACTTAGAATCACTATTCTGATTTTAATGTATTGTGTGTGATTTAATTATGAATTATGTATTTTATTTTAGCATTTTATATTTTAATGTATTTGTGCGATTTAATTATTAACTATGTAATTTATTTTGTGATTTATGTATTTTAATTTATTGTATTTTGTGTGTTTTAATTTAGATCCAAGAATTGAAATGAAAAATGACATCCAATTAAATAAATGAATATCCATGATAACAACATAAAGCTAGCCGCCTGTGTAATTTTCCACTCAAGTTTTTGTTTCTACCCGACTTGAAAGAGATTCTTGTAGTAGAATTGTCTACTTGCTTAGATATTTTTCTCCTTTTCCTTTGGCAGCTTTTGTGGTGCTCAACTCATATCATAATCGAAGAAATTTAAAAGTGCAGTATTGAATATTATTGTTAGGATATACTATTTATTTATGGAGCATTTAATTCGACAACGCGTAATCAAAATATTTGACCAACCTCTTTTCATGTAGGCCATAATGTGTCCTTTTAAATTTTGGAATTCATGCCCATTTGCAATTTGACGATAAGTTTTTTATAAACGAATTACAATTGTAACGTGGTTTTCAAAATATATAGTTTGATGTTGATAGATTATTTGAATAAAATATTCTCTTCTTTTCTCTTGTAAATATGTAGATTATAGTGGGAACGAATGAATTTTACAGTAATAAGACATAATTAAGAGAATCCTTTCATTAAAAAAATAATAATCATACAAACATTTTTTAAACCCATCAACAAATTCATTCCACGAAAATATATATACTTGTTGCTTCTCATGTAATGCACGATGTTTTATTCCAAAAGAAGTTAGTTACTAATAATTATCTCATAATCGAATGGATAAACAAAAAATTAATGTTCTAGTTATAATAATTATTAGAATTTCCTTATTACTGTGAAAATTGATGTTCTATTTTACGTCAAATATTACTGCAAAATCAATATATGCAATAGTAAAAATATATTCAATACTGTAAAAAAAAAAGAAAAAAAAGGGAGCAATCAACTGAATTCTCAACGTCCTTCTGGGTTGATGAGCTCAGAGAAAACATCCCCACTCTTCAATTTTTCACTACTGGAAGTTGATACACCGCTCGTCTTCGATCCACCACCTTCACTGCTAATCGATCTCGAAAACATATCCTCATCCGTCGTGTTTCGCTCAATGCCTCCAAGCAACGGCCACGATGCCGGGCTCACCGCAACGATTCCATCACCACCGTCCGCCGCATCGCTGCCTCTGCCCTCTGCCGTTTCCTGTAGCTGCAACCCGAAATCCAGGCTCCAAACGACGTCGCTCATCGCCGGCCGATTGAACCCCTCGCCCCTCAGGCAAGACACCGCAGTTTCCACAAATTTGCTCAGCGATTCCGGCGCGATCTGGCCGTCTAAATTGAAATCGATAATCTGTTCCAGCATCCCCTTTTTGTAACTAAATTTCCCCCATTATGCCAAATTCACCTGCTCTCTCGGTAGATTTGGAATTATCGGCGGCCTAGCGCATAAAACCTCGAAAAGCACAACTCCGAATGAGTAGACGTCGGATTTCTCCGTCAATTGCTATTTTCTGTAGTACTCTGGATCGACGTACCCGAAACTGCCTTTCACGACGGTGCTGACGTGTGTGTGGGCCCCGCTGGTGGGCCCGACCTTGGAGAGGCCGAAATCGGAGACTTTGGCGACGAATTTGTCGTCGAGGAGGATGTTTGTGGACTTGACGTCGCGGTGGATGATGGTGTGTTTGACGCCGGTGTGGAGGTAGTGCAAACCCTTGGCGGCGCCGAGGCAGATCCGGAGGCGTTGACTCCAGGTCAACGGCGAGTTCTTCGAATTGTAGAGATGGTCGCGGAGAGTGCCGTGGGACATGTAATCGTAGACGAGGATCATCTCGCCGTGCTCGTCGCAGTAGCCGATGAGGGAGACCAGGTGGAGGTGCCTCAATTTTGTGAGCATCTCGATTTCTGTTAGGAATTCGCGAGCGCCTTGATTCGACGTCGTGTTGAGGCGCTTGATCGCCACCGCGGTGGCGCCGCCGTCGATTAGGCCTTTGTACACGTTGCCGAACCCTCCCCTGCCGATCAAGAAATCGCTGTCGAAATTGCGTGTGGCTGCTTTGATTTCGTCCAGAGAGAAGTACTTGCACAGATCTGACGGCAGAGATCCGCCGGATCCGCTCGTCCTCGTGGTCGATCTCGATGTGAATGAAAGAGGAACCCACGATGAATTGTCGCCGATCGTGGTGGTGGGGTCCCTCCTCCTCCTCCGCCGTAGAATTAACAAACTCGCCACCGCAACAACCGCGAGAACACTGGTCACGCTGCCTATGACAGCGTAAATAACAGATCCGCCGCTTTTCTTGTGATTCGCCGGCGCTACAGGCGGCGGCAGCGCCTCCGTCACCGGATCCGGATTCGGTGCTGCGAGACTCCGATTGGAGTCGCTAAGTTTGAATATTTCTAGGCCGTTCAACAAAGCACTGTTATATTTTGGTAGCCCCTCAGTGTTGGGATACAGAGATAGAAACAGATCTTGCTTTCCATGACGTCCGTCGTTGGGAATCCATGCTATGTAGTCTCTGAAGATGGGGATCTGAGTGCCTTGGGTCCAGGCAATGACGTCGGCTTGAATTTCTTCAATCTGATTATTGACAGAAATTGTGAACACCCTTTCATTTTGCTTCGTAATTTCCAGAAAAATCTCGCAGAAATGGAATCTGAGCAGGTAGTTGAACCCAGAATCAACGGGGAGATACCAATCGAGGCTTGCGCTGTTGTTGGCCATCACTCTAGTGGTTTGGTATACAATCGCCGGAGCACTGTAGGGAGGAGTGTCTTTGGTGTAGTTGATCTGAAGCTCCTCCCCATGCGGCGTCCAACCTTCATCTCCTTGGTATATGTAATCATTATCCTGGTTCCAAGCCCGAAACATGCCGCGGGTCGGGCCGCTATCGTCTTGAATTTCGACCCGGTTACCGCCAACGTTTAGCCTGTACATGTTTTCCAAAGCGGTGTCGTCTGTTAGATAGAACACCTGATCAACAGATTTAATAGGCACACCGTCTCTCTTAAAATATAGTTTATCAGGCATTGAAACAATCTCGATCCCGTTGACAAAAGCAGAGGAGTTATGATTGGGGGTGAAGGTCAGATTCAGTTTCTGATTTTCTCCAATATTAATAAGGAATTCTTTCTTGAAAGAAGAAAGTAAGAGGTTCCTGGAATAAAGAGAAGCACTGAAGTTGCTCAACAAAGTGAAGCCGTTCGCAGTGACACTGAAAAATGATTGAGTGGTGTCGAATTGAGAGTAAACTTGAAGTTAGAAGTAGAGGCGAAGGAATTTGGGGCCTGTGAGAACGGGGATAAAAAACGGAGGGGTCCATGCGAGAAGGTGCGGAGGCGGTGGATACGGCGGCGACGTTGGGCTGGGCGTATCTTGAGCGCTCATCGCCGTTCCAGGTTCGGCCGCTGGTGTCGTTTAAGTCGGAGGACTCGCCGCAGTTGAGGAGGATTAAGTCGGTGGCGGAGTAGGCCGGTGGGTCTGCGGCGGCGGTTATTGGGAGGATAAGGAGGAGGATGAAGAAGGAAAGGGGGTGGGGCAGCATTGTTTTTTTTGGAAAGAGAAGGGGAATTATTTTGGGTGGGAATGCACATGAAATGAACAAGATTATATGGCGCCAAGACTTTAAGTCTTCGCAGATAGAGCCAAATCAAGGCAATGGCTAATTTTAATTTCTTTAAAATAATTGAGGACCACGGGAAGGGGAGTATACATCCTTCATTCTTCCCTTTAGTAGACTTAGACTAGTAGGACGACTTGCAATGACTCGTCTAACCAAACCCCACTTTCCACTTTTTTCTTTCTTTTTTCATTTTGCTCTTTTCCAAGGTAAATATTATGGAGGTGGATCTCTCCACTTACCATCTGCACCATTCAGTTCACACACACCTAAACGAGTATGTGTGTATGTGTAAAATGAAGGGTCTAAATAAATAAAGTTGGTCTTAACTCTTAAATATGATATTGTGTCGTGCGATCTTATATGAAAACAAAATTAACTGGTCAAACCTGAATCACCAATTCATCATGTACTGATAATAATAAGATTATCTTTATTCATGCTCAATATAACCATGATGAATAAATTCATTTCTCTCCTCTCTATATACACATTTTACTCTATAATTAATTTTTTTTATATTTTATTCATAACCACCCACAACCACAACAACCCTTTAATAAATTATTTTTTATAACTTAACAATTAACTTTATAATTATTTTTATTATATTTAAAATATTTAAAAAATATACGCAATTATTTAATATTAAAAAAATCATAATTATAATTTAGAAAATTACAGTATAGTTAAAATAAATTACAACATCCATGTAAAAATTGATAAAAATTAGAAGATTTGACACAAGTTAAGAAGAGAAATGGAGTGTTTGAGATTGTGATCCAAAATATCTCAATAGTAGTCTCTATTTATTTTATGACTTTTAGTGTTTTTTTAAGTGGATAAATGGAAAATTCTAAATAAAATATATTGGGTCAATTAGATAATTACATGTGTCAAGATAAAAGATAAAATATTAAAAAAAAATTGGAGCAATTGATCATGACCAAGGTCATTCAACAACCTTGGTCATCTTTCTTTTCTTTTTTTCATTTTT
The DNA here is from genome assembly GCA_037126765.1 of Stenogyne calaminthoides. Classification (NCBI taxonomy): domain Eukaryota; kingdom Viridiplantae; phylum Streptophyta; class Magnoliopsida; order Lamiales; family Lamiaceae; genus Stenogyne; species Stenogyne calaminthoides. The sequence goes on from JBBCBC010000032.1 coordinate 1,835,843, forward strand.
TTTTCTTCGTCCTTATGCTCATGACCAAAATCATTGGTCATGAATAAACATGGTCTAAGGGAGAGCACTATTGGGTAATAATCGAAAAATTGAGATGAATTGAACCGAAATACATAGAAAATTTTGGCATCCAGTTCTTAAAGAATTTCGTTTATCATAAAAGTCTGAATTTATAGAGAGACGTTAAATTAATTTGTTTATATTATTCCGTTTCCACTCTGGATTAAATTAATTTATTTATATTAGTCACTCTGGATTCTCAATGGATAATTTAATATGCATGGAGTTACTTTTAACAAAAATCGAACCCAGGACGTGGGTGTGAGCCTTCAGGCTCTGATACCATGAAAGAATTGTATCTCATCTAAAAGTCTGAACTTGTAAAAATGTATGAAATTAATATGTTTATATTATTCCCTTAACAGGTTCGATTTTGATTTTGAAATTTAGAATTCTCGATATTTGGTTTCAATTTCGATTTTTAAGGTAAAAATACTGAAAATTAAACTGAATACTATCAATATATATAAACTCTATTTCATTTAACTATTTTTTGAAGATACCTTTGAAACAATTTTAATGCTTCACAAATTTCACATGTTCTATGACCTAATCTGTTTAGAATTTCACAAGGTATATAATTTAGAATTAAAATTCTTTTGCACCAATTCTTTTTCAAGAACTCAAAGAGCTGGGATATATACATGAGTAATTGAGCCCACCAGCCACCCAATAGCTCATTTAGCTAAATTTATATATTTGGCCATGTTTTTATATTTAAGAATTTATGCATTATTATTATAGGCTTCTCACATTATATGGATTCTTCTTTAGAAAAAAAAAAGACACAATACATGGCCCAATACAGTTCGATTTTTCGGTTTTATACCGAAACTCAACTGAAAAATCCAAATTTAACTAATCATACAAACATTTTTTAAACCCATCAACAAATTCATTCCCCGAAAATATATATACTTGTTGCTTCTCATGTAATGCACGATGTTTTATTCCAAAAGAAGTTAGTTACTAATAATTACCTCATAATCGAATGGATAAAACAAAAAATTAATGCTCTAGTTATAATAATTTTTTTTTTATCGGACAAAATTAGTTGTTAGATGTTAGTAGTTAGTACACCAAGCACCCAAATACTTCACAAATTCATCAAGCCATATTATCACTTCGTTCCCAAAAGAATTGAACCTGAGTCTCTCATTCAATTGAGGAGCCCAGTGGCCAGGTGGGCTAAGCCACCTGGTTTCTAGTTATAATAATTATTAGAATTTCCTTATTACTGTGAAAATTGATGTTCTATTTTACATCAAATATTACTGCAAAATCAATATATGCAATAGTAAAAATATAATCAATACTGTAAAAAAAAAAAAAAAGGAACAAACAACTGAATTCTCAACGTCCTTCTGGGTTGATGAGCTCAGAGAAAACATCCCCACTCTTCAATTTTTCACTACTGGAAGTTGATACACCGCTCGTCTTCGATCCACCTCCTTCACTGCTAATCGATCTCGAAAACATATCCTCATCCGTCGTGTTTCGCTCAATGCCTCCAAGCAACGGCCACGATGCCGGGCTCACCGCAACGAATCCATCACCACCGTCCGCCGCATCGCTGCCTCTGCCCTCTGCCGTTTCCTGTAGCTCCAACGCGAAATCCAGGCTCCAAACGACGTCGCTCATCGCCGGCCGATTGAACCCCTCGCCCCTCAGGCAAGACACCGCAGTTTTCACAAATTTGCTCAGCGATTCCGGCGCGATTTGGCCGTCTAAATTGGAATCGATAATCTGTTCCAGTGTCCCCTTTTTGTAACTAAATTTCCCCCATTCTGCCAAATTCACCTGCTCTCTCGGTAGATTTGGAATTATCGGCGGCCTAGCGCATAAAACCTCGAAAAGCACAACTCCGAATGAGTAGACGTCGGATTTCTCCGTCAATTGCTGTTTTCTGTAGTACTCTGGATCGACGTACCCGAAACTGCCTTTCACAACGGTGCTGACGTGTGTGTGGGTCCCGCTGGTGGGCCCGACCTTGGAGAGGCCGAAATCGGAGACTTTGGCGACGAATTTGTCGTCGAGGAGGATGTTTGTGGACTTGACGTCGCGGTGGATGATGGTGTGTTTGACACCAGTGTGGAGGTAGTGCAAACCCTTGGCGGCGCCGAGGCAGATCCGGAGGCGTTGACTCCAGGTCAACGGCGAGTTCTTCGAATTGTAGAGATGGTCGCGGAGAGTGCCGTGGGACATGTAATCGTAGACGAGGATCATCTCGCCGTGCTCGTCGCAGTAGCCGATGAGGGAGACCAGGTGGAGGTGCCTCAATTTTGTGAGCATCTCGATTTCTGTTAGGAATTCGCGAGCGCCTTGATTCGACGTTGTGTTGAGGCGCTTGATCGCCACCGCGGTGGCGCCGCCGTCGATTAGGCCTTTGTACACGTTGCCGAACCCTCCCCTGCCGATCAAGAAATCGCTGTCGAAATTGCGTGTGGCTGCTTTGATTTCGTCCAGAGAGAAGTACTTGCACAGATCTGACGGCAGAGATCCGCCGGATCCGCTCGTCCTCGTGGTCGATCTCGATGTGAATGAAAGAGGAACCCACGATGACTTGTCGCCGATCGTGGTGGTGGGGTCCCTCCTCCTCCTCCGCCGTAGAATTAACAAACTCGCCACCGCAACAACCGCGAGAACACCGGTCACGCTGCCTATGACAGCGTAAATAACATATCCGCCGCTTTTCTTGTGATTCGCCGGCGCTACAGGCGGCGGCAGCGCCTCCGTCACCGGATCCGGATTCGGTGCAGCGAGACTCCGATTGGAGTCGCTAAGTTTGAATATTTCTAGGCCGTTCAACAAAGCACTGTTATATTTTGGTAGCCCCTCAGTGTTGGGATACAGAGATAGAAACAGATCTTGCTTTCCATGACGTCCGTCGTTGGGAATCCATGCTATGTAGTCTCTGAAGATGGGGATCTGAGTGCCTTGGGTCCAGGCAATGACGTCGGCTTGAATTTCTTCAATCTGATTATTGACAGAAATTGTGAACACCCTTACATTTTGCTTCGTAGTTTCCTGAAAAATCTCGCAGAAATGGAATCTGAGCAGGTAGTTAAACCCAGAATCAACGGGAAGAGACCAATCGAGGCTTGCGCTGTTGTTGGCCATCACTCTAGTGGTTTGGTATACAATTGCCGGAGCAGTGTAGGGAGGAGTGTCTTTGGTGTAGTTGATCTGAAGCTCCTCCCCATGCGGCGTCCAACCTTCATCTCCTTGGTATATGTAATCATTATCCTGGTTCCAAGCCCGAAACATGCCGCGGGTCGGGCCGCTATCGTCTTGAATTTCGACCCGGTTACCGCCAACGTTTAGCCTGTACATGTTTTCCAAAGCGGTGTCGTCTGTTAGATAGAACGCCTGATCCACACATTTAATAAGCACACCGTCTCCCTTAAAATATAGTTTATCAGGCATTGAAACAATCTCGATCCCGTTGACAAAAGCAGAGGAGTTATGATTGGGGGTGAAGGTCAGATTCAGTTTCTGATTTTCTCCAATATTAATAAGGAATTCTTTCTTAAAAGAGAGGTTCCTGGAATAAAGAGAAGCACTGAAGTTGCTCAACAAAGTGAAGCCGTTCGCAGTGACACTGAAAAATGATTGAGTGGTGTCGAATTGAGAGTAAACTTGAGGGTAGAAGTAGAGGCGAAGGAATTTGGGGCCTGTGAGATCGGGGAAAGTGTAGGTGAAAGGGGCATGGAAAATACGAGCCTTCTGGAAAAGCACCGGATAAAAAACGGAGGGGTCCATGCGAGAAGGTGCGGAGGCGGTGGATACGGCGGCGGCGTTGGGCTGGGCGTATCTTGAGCGCTCATCGCCGTTCCAGGTTCGGCCGCTGGTGTCGTTTAAGTCGGAGGACTCGCCGCAGTTGAGGAGGATTAAGTCGGTGGCGGAGTAGGCCGGTGGGTCTGCGGCGGCGGTTGTCGGGAGGATAAGGAGGAGGAGGAAGAAGGAAAGGGGGTGGGGCAGCATTGTTTTTTTGGAAAGAGAAGGGGAATTATTTTGGGTGGGAATGCACATGAAATGAACAAGATTATATGGCGCCAAGACTTTAAGTCTTCGCAGATAAAGCCAAGTCAAGTAGGACGACTTGCAATGACTCGTCTAACCAAACCCCACTCCTCCTTTCCACTTTTTTCTTTCTTTTTTCATTTTGCTTTTTTCCAAGGTAAATATTATGGAGGTGGATCTCTCCACTTACCATCTGCACCATTCAGTTCACACACACCTACACGAGTATGTGTGTGTATGTGTAAAATGGAGGGTCTAAATAAATAAAGCTGGTCTTAACTCTTAAATATGATATTGTGCCGTGCGATCTTATATGAAAACAAAATTAACTGGTCAAACCTGAATCACCAATTCATCATGTACTGATAATAATAAGATTATCTTTATTCATGCTCAATATAATCATGATGAATAAATTCATTTCTCTCCTCTCTATATACACATTTTACTTTACAATTAATTTTTTTTTATATTTTATTCATAACCACCCACAACCACAACAACCCTTTAATAAATTATTTTTTATAACTTAACAATTAACTTTATAATTATTTTTATTACATTTAAAATATTTAAAAAATATACGCAACTATTTAATATTAAAAAAATCATAATTATAATTTAGAAAATTACAATATAGTTAAAATAAATTACAACATCCATGTAAAAATTGATAAAAATTAGAAGATTTGACACAAGTTAAGAAGAGAAATGGAGTGTTTGAGATTGTGATCCAAAATATCTCAATAGTAGTCTCTATTTATTTTATGACTTTTGGTGTTTTTTTTAAGTGGATAAATGAAAAATTACAATCATCTAAATAAAATATATTGGGTCAATTAGATAATTACATGTGTCAAGATAAAAGATAAAATATTAAAAAAAATTGGAGCAATTGATCATGACCAAGGTCATTCAACAACCTTGATCATCTTTCTTTTCTTTTTTTCATTTTTTTTTCTTGGTCCTTATGCTCATGATCAAAACCATTGGTCATGAATAAACATGGTCTAAGGGAGAGCACTATTTGGTAATAATCGAAAAATTGAGATGAATTGAACCGAAATACATAGAAAATTTTGGCATCCAGTTCTTAAAGAATTTCGTTTATCATAAAAGTCTGAATTTATAGAGAGACGTTAAATTAATTTGTTTATATTATTCCGTTTCCACTCTGGATTAAATTAATTTGTTTATATTAGTCACTCTGGATTCTCAATGGATAATTTAATATGCATGGAGTTACTTTTAACGAAAATCGAACCCAGGACGTGGGTGTGAGCCTTCAGGCTCTGATACAATGAAAGAATAGTATCTCATCTAAAAGTCTGAACTTGTAAAAAGGTATGAAATTAATATGTTTATATTTTTCCCTTAACAGGTTCGATTTTGATTTTGAAATTTAGGATTCTCGATATTTGGTTTCAATTTCGATTTTTAAGGTAAAAATACTGAAAATTAAACTGAATACTAACAATATATATAAACTTTATTTCATTTAACTATTTTTTGAAGATACCTTCATCCTCTCCATCAAGGAGTTGCTCATCTCCTCAACAGTTGACCTGGTCATCTCCTCAGCCTTGGATTTCAACAAATCCTCAAGGACCTTAGCCTTCAGGTCAAACTGCTTTTCCATTTCCTCCTTCATCCCTTTGGCCACATCATCCATCTTTGTACTGAATTCAGTAAACTTATTATCAAAAGAGATAGATAATGAGTTTACCTGATCAACTGTGACCATGGATGTGCTGATGGATTTGATGAGATCACCCTGAGAAGCTTGTTCAGTAGATATCTTTGTTACTTCATCAACTAGAGGTTCGAGCTTTGTCATTTGACCAATCATTGGCTCAAACGTAGTCAGCTTCTCTAAGATAGGTGTGAAATCAACAGTAGGCTGTGGGATTGGGATCTCCTCTACTTCAGTTTGAAGTCCAACTTCACTGACTTCAGTAACCTTTTCAGTTTTCTCCTGAGGGGTTTTTTTAAATGTAATCACCTGATGTTCAGGAACATTCTGAGCTTGTTCCCCCTGAGCAGATGCTCTAGCCTCAGCAGACTTCTGACTACCCTCAGCAGGGTCCTTATCAGTGTGATCCTTGTCCTGAGCCTCAGCAGGTTTTTTGGACTTCTCAGAAATTTCTCTCTCAGATACTTTCTTCACCACAAGAGACTCAAACTCTTCAGCTTTTATCCTCAGCCTTCTTCTTCCTAGGCCTGAAAATGCATCTAATTCAGCTACCTCTTCAGCCCAGAAATCTTCCCCTCGGAAGTTTCCAATTCTCAGCATCATGGCAAAGGTTTGGTTCACTATTAGCATGACAGTTTTCAGCCTGATAAACATATCCTGAAGATCAGGATATTTGGCCAGGATAGGGAAATGGTCAAGAATGAATCTCTCAGCTTTCAACCTCCATTCTTTTTCTTCAGCTTCACCTCTCATGTGTTCAGGAAGGGGTGATTCTTCTTCAGAAGTAGAGTGTGCTTCTGAAGGTATGGGAATTTTTGGCTCTGAGGGGTGTGTGGTTGGGATCTGTATTTGGGTAACTTCAACAGGTTGTTGGGAAACTGTGAAGATCTCTTGTATGATCCTATCATCTCCAATGCTGGTACTGAGGACTTCAGTGAACACATCTTCTTCCCTCACTTGTTCAGGGATTTTCTCTGCTTCAGCCTCAGTAGCTTGTGAAGCTGCTTTCACAAGGGTATCTAGTGGAGATTTCTCCCCTTCAGCTATATCACTCATCTTCCTTAATCTCTTCTTTTTCCTTTGCTCTTCCTAAGCCTTCTTTTGCTCTCCTGTTTCCCGTTTTACTTTCAGGAGTTCTAGTGTCTTCCTTCTCTTTTCAGGCTCTTTCTCCACCTCCTTTGACACTTTCTTTCCCTTGGAGATTTTAGAAATAGGGATTCCATCCTGATCAAATTCAGGGCTTTCCACTTCAATCTACTCTGTTTCATGTTCAGGCTCTTCTGGGACAGCCTGCTCCTCAGGCTCATCTTGAGCATTTGAGCTTGTGCTTTGAGAAGCCGCCTGTCTTCTCTTCTGCGTTTTAGGCTTGCGAAACATGATCCTGTTTCGATTAAATTCGTGCCTGTCAAGAAGAACATATCTTTCCTGGGCAAAGTCTCCAGCAGATAGCTTATCTTGGACCTAAACAACACCTTCCCTGCTCGAGTGAATGTCCCATCCTTATACTTAATCTTCTGATTCTGACTCAGTATGCATTGAACCAGAAACCTTAACCAGTTGAAATCTATAGAGGAAGAATCCTCAATAGCAGCCATTAGCCTCAACTTATTTCTGCTAACCTGCTCTAAACTCCCAGATGTGCTCATCAAACATTTTGCAACAATATCTATGAGGACTCTATAGATTGGTTTTGAACACTTTTTGTTCAATGCTCCTTTGAGTTCGACCTTAGAACTGGAAAATCTATCCAAAATTTCATGTTCTCTCCCAATCATATAACTCATAGGATCCTCTCCATTATCATTTAACTCAAAGACATCATTAATATTGGTTAGAGATAACTGTACCTCTTTGTTTACAACTACCTCTGCTTTGGACTTTGCAAATGTCCCAAAGCTCAATTGTGAAACCAGAGAACCGTTGGTGTCTTCGTGAAGATTGATGGAAAATTGCAAAACTTCTTGAGACAACTCCAACTCCGGTCTGTTGCCGATTAATCTTCCCAAGTGCGCCATTCTAAATATATGCAACGCTTCTTCTTCCACCGTAGAACATTTGTTGTCCACCATCTCTACAACATGTTCGAAATAAGGTTTTTCGGTTTTGGCAAGATTCCTTATCATTCCGTGGCTTGGATACTCCATTAGGATTTTAGAATATGAGAAGGTTTAGAGTATCGAAAAGTTTGGATAGTTAGAACATTTTGAAAGTTCTTGCAAAGTGTAAAGTATGATAAGTGTTTGGAGACGAAGTATATATGATTGAGAGGAGTGATCAACGGTTGAGATTAAATCAGAAAGAACGGTTAAGATTTAATCTGGGCTTGAAATAATCAAGAAATTTATTTGTTATTAATAGCAAATAAGCAGTAAAGCATTTTAGTGGCAACAAAAAAGGGTAACAAAATGATGTTTCACTTTAATCGAGGTAAACCCTTGGTGTTCTGCCAAAACTTTAGCCAATAATAATTCTTCAGACATTCCCGCTAAAAGTTCAGGTATCTTGTAGTTATTTCAAATGATTACTGACTGAAATAAATACTAGTGAGTAAATGCATGCATCAAATGTGCTACAGGATTAATTAAATATTTAATCCTTACTGAACATTGACCTTGGCAAAATTCATCCCGACTCTCAGTTTCCATCCTGAGTAAATTTTGTCCTGAGTTTTTCTTAAAAAAAAAACTTCATGCATCTGAAGACCTTCATTCTTCAGGATAAATTACTCACCTGGGTCCAACATACCCAATTCAACTGATAGTTCCTGAAATCTTGTTTGAGCCAAAGGCTTAGTAAGAATATCAGCTCTCTGTTTATCAGTATGAATTTTCTCCATCCTGATGTCTTTCTTCTCAACATGATCTCTGATGAAATGATGCCTGATATCCACATGCTTACACCTAGTGTGCAATATAGGATTTTGAGATATTGCAATTGCACTGTTGTTGTCACAGAATATAGGAACTTCATTGGCCATAACCTTATAATCTCTCAATTGTTGCCTTAGCCAAAGAATCTGTGCACAGCAACTTCCTGCAGCCATGTATTCAGCTTCAATAGTACTAGTTGCTACTGAGGTATGTTTCTTTGAAAACCAGGATATCAGCTTGCTTCCAAGAAATTGACAAGTTCTTGTAGTAGACTTCCTGTCAATTCTGCAACCACCATAATCAGCATCTGAATAACCAGTTAATTCAAGGTTATCATCAGCTGGATACCATAATCCTCTATTCACTGTGCCATTTAGATACCTTAGTATCTTTTTGGCAGCTTCCATGTGACTAGCCTTAGGATTAGCATGGTACCTTGCACATATCCCAACAGCAAAAGTAATGTCAGGTCTACTTGCTGTGAGATAGAGCAATGATCCAATGATCACTCTATAAACAGTATGATCAACTGATTTGCCTTCAGGATCAGGATCCATCTTGCAATTAGTATTCATGGGAATTCTAACTGCAATGCAATTCTGAATACCATTCTTGGCAATCAGATCTCTTGTATATTTTGCCTGATTGATGAAAATTCCTTCTTTAGATTGTTTCACCTGAAGCCCTAGAAAGAAATTCATCTCCCCCATCATTGACATCTCAAACTTACCTTTCATCAGTGTAGAAAACTTACCACACAACTGATGATTTGGGGATCCAAAGATAATGTCATCCACATATATCTGAACAAGTAAGATATCTTTCCCATCTTCTATCCTGAACAAGGTTCTATCCACAGTACCTTTGGTAAAACCATGATCAGTAAGAAATTGAGATAGAGTATCATACCATGCTATGGGTGCTTGCTTCAGACTATACAAGGCTTTCCTGAGCTTGTAAACTTGGTCATTTTTGCAGAAGCCAGGAGGTTGTTCCACATAAACCTCTTCTTTAAGCACACCGTTCAGAAATGCACTTTCACATCCATCTGATATACTTTAAATTTCATGTGAGCAGCATATGCAAGAAACAATCTAATGGCTTCTAGTCTTGCAACTGGTGCAAAGGTTTCATCATAATCCAAGCCTTCTTCTTGGGAATAACCTTGTGCAACTAGCCTTGCCTTGTTTCTTACAATGACATTATTCTCATCTCTTTTATTCTTGAACACCCACTTAGTTCCAATCATATTGTGCCTCTTAGGTCTATCCACTAACTCCCAGACTTCATTCCTAGAAAACTGATTTAGCTCTTCTTTCATAGCCATAATCCAATTTGCATCCTGTAGAGCTTCATCAATCTCAGTAGGTTCTTTCTCAGATAGGAAGCATCAGAACAAAGCACTTTCTCCATGGAACCTTCTTGTTTTGACTCCTTCAGATAATTCTCCAACAATCTGACTTGTAGGATGATTATCTAACCATGCTCTTCTGGATGTTCTCCCTTCAGTATTGTCCTCAACATCAGAAATGTTAGGTTCAGGTAATTCATTAAACTCAGGGAAAAACACAAAAGGAAAAAGTGAATCATCTTCCTCAGGAGATATTTCATTTTGAACATTGTCAGGGACATTTGTTCCCCCTTGGTTGATAGATTCAGAGTTTGCCTCAGCTGTGACCACATCCTCATCGGTATTACATACCTGAGTCTGAACTGGTGTCTGTTCAGATTGGTCAGCTTCAGTGTGTTGGATTTCTTCAGTGGAGAGCTTTTGTCCTGAGTATCACCAGCCTGAGTATTTTCATCCTGAATCTCTCCTTCTTCTGATTCAGTTTCACTCCATTCATAGTAAGTGATTGACTCCTTCTTTTCAGACTCAGATGATGCTTTATCTTTCTTCTTCAGGCTAAGTCTGGTGATCCTCTTTGTCAAGTCTCCTGAATCAACTTCCTGTTTCTTATGAACACAAGTAGATTCATCAAACACAACATGAGGTGTTTCTTCCACAATAAGAGTCCTACAGTTGTAAACTCTGAAGGCTTTACTAATTTCAAAATATCCTAAGAATATCCCTTCATCAGCTTTGCTGTCAAATGTTTTCAACTGATCTTTACCACTATTGTGTATGAAACACTTACAACCAAACACACGAAAGAAAGACACAAGAGGCTTCCTTTCATTCCATAGTTCATATGGAGTTTTCCCTTGATTCTTGGTCAGCATGGATCTGTTCTGAGAGTAGCATGCAGTGTTGACTGCCTAAGCCCAAAATCTCTTAGGAATGTCAGCTTCAGCAATCATTGTTCTTGCAGCTTCTTTCAATGTCCTGTTCCTCCTTTCAGCAACACCATTTTATTGTGGAGTCCTTGCAGCTGATGTTTCATGGGTTATTCCATTCGCTGCACAATAATCAGATATAATATGGTTGATAAATTCAGTGCCTTTATGTGATCTGACTTTGACCACATTCAGATTCTTTTCAGTACTGAGTCTTTTCAGTAGTTCTGGCAGTTTGGTCTGAGTTTCTTTCTTACTGAGTAAGAATATGACCCATATATCTTGAGTAGTCATCAACTACTACTAATGTATATTTTCTGCCATTAGTACTCACAGGTGTAACTGGACCAAAGAGATCCATATGTAACAATTGAAGTATTCTATTAGTAGACACTTCTACTTTGCTTTTGAATGATGCTCTAATCTGTTTGCCTTTCTGACAAGCATCACATATATGATCTTTACTAAACACTTCATTAGGTAACCCCCTTACAAGTGATAATCATGCAAGTTTGTTTAGGGTTTTGAAGTTCAAGTGATTCAGTCTTTTGTGCCATAACCAACTGGTTTCAGTAGCCTTTTTGGCCATTAAACATGTATCCATAGGAGTAAGTTTCCAATCAGCAAGATACACATTTCCTTTTCCTAGTACCAGTCAGTAATACTTGTTGTGAAACATTATCTTTCACATAACACACGTTCTTTGAGAATTCAATACTGAATCCTTTATCACAAAATTGAGTGATAGAAAGCAGGTTATGCTTTAAACCAGACACATATGACACACCATGGATATGAACAGTATAAATTTCAAGAGTTCCATATCCTTCTGTCTGTCCTTTGGAATTATCTCCAAAAGTTATCTGAGTGCCTTTCTGTTTAACATAGTCAGTGAGCAAATTTTTGTATCCTGTCATGTGTCTTGAGCATCCACTGTCTAAGTACCATGCAGCAGGTGCAACTTCAGTTCCACTCATCAGGGCTATGTTGTCTTCATTCAGCTTAGTGCCCTTATCCTTCTCCTACAAAACAAATTAGGCCTTAGGTACCCATTTGGTGTAGGGTCCTACCAGGTTAGCTGTACCTTTTGGAACCCAAATCTGCCTGATAACTCTAATGACTTTAGAGTGGTTGATTTGTCTTCCATAAACATCTACATACACATTCACCACCCTAGGTGCCTTGAAAGTATCCTGTGTATGAGTGCTAGCTTTAGCATGAACATGAGCCTTTGAATTTTTCTTGGGTTCAGGCCTTTTGTTCCATTGCTTTGGCTTTGGTCCAGTTGATCTCAGTCTCTGCTGACTTGGATTTAGGAAACCTTTACCCTTAGGAAAGTGGGGTTTAGGTTGCTTGTACTGAAATTGTGGTCTTTCATTATCCTGAGTACTTGGTCTCCTCATCTGAGAATTTCTCTGCTGAGTGTTTCTCTTCTGAGGATTTCTCTGATGGTTCAGGGCAGATTTCTTCAGGTTAGTATTCTTAGCCTGAGGCTTTGAAGTACTGGCCTGAGGATTTCCTACTGATTGTACAGGTTTTCTAGCCTTTTCCTGAGGTCTGGGCTTTCTTTCCTGAACTCTCAGATTCTCTGAAACCATAGGTCCTTTACCCTTGTCTAGAACACGGGGTTGTTCTTCAATAAGAAGGTCAGTACGAACTGCCAGTTTAACAAAGACAGTCTTAGTGCAACTTGTAGAAGCAGCATTCAGAAGATCATGTGAGGTTGCCCCTGGAATATATCCTAATCCAGTCTTTATAGTTGCAGGTCTTTGATAACTCTGAATTTCATCTATTGCTTTAGATGCAGAATTCAATAGAGCTAACTTTTTTTGCAAACTATCCTCACTCTTCTTTAGAGTTTCATGTTTCTCAAAGAGGTCATTGAACTCAGTTCTGATAAGCTGATTCTCTTTAGTGGATTTATCTAAATTTCCTTTCAGGACCTCTATCACCTTCTCTTTCTCTGAGAGTTGTACTTTCAGAACATCAAGTTCATTAGTTACTCCCATCAATTGAGAAGTGATCTCAGTAGTATTAGAGTTTTTCCACTTTAGATTCTCAGCAGTCAGCACTTCATTCTGCTCTTGAGTTTCTATGAACAGTTCTTGTAACACAGAATAGTCCTTCATCAGATTCTCAAAAGAACCCATCAGGTCAAAATTACTGGTTACAGATGAACTTGATAACTCAGGTGCTTGTGTAGGAGCTGCAACAGAGATAGAAGAATTTACCTCCTCAATAGCAACAAGGCAGACATCATCACTATCACTATCTGAGAACATTTCTTCTGAAGAGTTAGATCCTTCTTCAGAATGTTCTTCATCAGCAACCATTGCCTTCTTGCTGGAATACTTCTTGTCTCTCTTGGCTTGTCGGTCCTTTCTTTCCTTGGAACTCAACTCAGGACAGTCATACTGGAAATGACCTTTCTTCTGACAGTTGTAGCATTTGTTGGTATCATCATCCTGATTATTTTCCTCTTTGGATTTGTAGTCCTTCTTCTTGGATGAAGATCCTTCAGCTTTGTAGTCTTTCTTCTTATCAATAGACTTTTCTTCAGCTTCTGAGTTGTTCCTGTTCCTGTACCTGGTATTTTTATAATACCTCTTATATTTTCCAAATCTGTGATTCATTTTCTCAAACCTTCCTGCCATCAGGGCAATTGTCTCATCTTTATTATCCTGCATTTTGTTAGATGAGATTTCAGGTTCTTTAGAGTTACAGATTTCTCCTTGTGCTTTGAAAGCCACATTCTTAGATGAAGTATCATCTTTGCTGTCAGATTTCTTTGTTTTCTTATCAATCACAAACTCATATGCTTTCAGTTCGGAGAAAACTTGTTGATATGGCATAGAAGCAATATCTTTGGTGTTCTCAATTACAACAACATGACTATCTCATTTCTTAGATAGTCCTCTAAGAATTTTCAGAGCAATTTCTCTTTTGGGATATCTTTTCCCAAGAGCACTCAGATCATTCATAATACTTGTGAATCTGACTTCATGTCTTTCAATAGATTCACCATCTTCTATTTCAAAACCATCAAATTTGGCAATAACCACAGATAGTTTGTTTTCCTCGATATGATCAGTGCCTTGACACATTATAGCAAGTGTGTCCCAAATGTCTTTAGCAGTTTCATAGTGAGAAATCATTCCCATACTACCATCATCAATAGTGCTATAAAGAGTATATTTAGCAATATAATCCAGGTTAACCAATTTCTCTCCTCAGGGGTGAGTTGGTCATCAGTTTTGGGAAATTCATCCCTTGGATCATCTTTTTCAGCATCAGTAGATCTAGGATTAACAACCTTGTATTCAAAAGGTCCTTGAGACACAACTCTCCACATTCTCTCATGTTTTGAGTACAAGTGTGTCTGCATTCTCGATCTCCATAGATCATAATTATCAACTGAGAACATAGGTAGTTTCTTAGAAGGCATGATGAAATAGCCTTGTAAGATATCAGCAGTAAGATCTATTCAGTAGACCACCAAAGTCTCTAAGTAAACTAGACAATGACTACCAAAGCAAGTGGTCAGTTAGAACCACTGCTCTGATGCCACTTGTTGGTCCCGGTATAAACGAGTGTCACACGTGTATGGGGGGGGGAATACACGTGTATAGTGATTTTTTAACTTTTAAAACTTAACTGAGATCAGTGAGTCAGGTTGTCCTGAGATTCAGTCCTGAGAAGCACAAATTGCCCTGAGTCAAGAGTCTATTGAGACAAATAACCCTGAGCGGCTTTCAGAAACTTCAAATTAACTCAACTGGTCTTTGAGAAACTACAGATTCCAAATAAGCTTTGAGTAGATAATAATCTTACTGACTACTCAGAAGAGTTTATCAGTTTGACTACTATCTAGATTAACTAATCTAGAGTGCGAAATGTGTAGGCCCTAACCTAAGTTTATACTCGTTTTAGTATGCAGAAAATCTTTCCTTAAGAAATCAGTGGTTAAGGCTGTGATTCAAATTAATGCAAGTTCAATGGATTGATTCCAACTAAATGACAGAAATGCTTTCAGTGAAATATGCAACAGATAACAATGCAAAGCAGAAAGAAAAAACAATACATCAAGTTATAGTGGTTCAGAGACTCAAGCTCCTACGTCCACTCTCTCTGATCTTCAGAGAAATTCCTTAACTCACTTCTTCTACTACCTCAAGCTTTCAGACTGACTCCTAGTAGCTTACTAACTTATCACCTACGAGCTTTCAGACTGAACTCCTGTAGCCTACTAACTCAAAACACACACAAGTTTTCACACTGAACAATCAACTTACTAACTTCTTCTCTAGAGTCTTCAGACTGAACACATCAACTTACTAACTCGTTACAACTCTTCTCTCTTCCAACTACTACACACAGAAACTACCTAATCAAAGGGTTTGGGGTTTGGTTGGTTTCCAACTAGGGTGGGGTATCCTTTTACAATGAGAACACAAGTAAAAAGGCTATGGATATCTCTAAGACTAAGCTTTGGGTAAGAACTTAACTCTAGGCTTAGTAATGAGCTCTCTTCTATGATGAAACACTTGGGAAATTCAAGGGGTTTCGAGTGCTTCACAATAATGCTTGAATATGTATGAGCTCTTGAGTTGCTTTGATTTCCCGTGCCTTGAAGTGTTCAAGATCACTGGTATTTATAGGCAACTCTTTGAAGAAGTCCTTTGAAAACTATCTGTTGGAAAGATAGCATCTAGGGTTTCTTCTTTGAGTATATGATGAACGACTTCATTAGGGTTTGAACGTACCCTTGCATGTATTAGGAAATATCCAGACACGCAGCCAATCACCATTTTCTGTGAACAAGACAAATATTTATGCTGACATTTTTCAGACAAATATCACTTTCAGTGTCCGGAAAGTACGCTGTTGTCGCCTCCTCATTGGTCGATTTCTTCCTTTGAACAAAGACAACAAAAACGGCTCTTTTAGTCAACCAACACTGAGTTTATATTAACCTTAGTGTCCACGAACGTATAACATTCTCTTTGCATGTACTCAGAATGAACAAACACTATTTTATCTCTAAGTGTTATGTTCAGGATCTGTTACTTCAGTATAAAAGAGTCTTCAGGTTCTTCTGATCATCAGGTCTTAAAGTCTTCAGGTTTATACTGACCTTCAGGTTATACTGATCCTTCAGTATGTTTTAGTTCTTCAGTGTATCTTCATCTTCAGGATACTTATCCTTCAGTATGATTTAGCTCTTTAGTACAGTTTGGTCTTCAGGATACTTCCGATCTTCAGACAAATAGATGAAACCTATTCTAACCTGTACTAAGTCTGCTGACTATACATGGTGCAGACCATCCTAAAACCTGACCCTATACTATCAAGATTATCTTGAAACATGTCATACTCAGGGGTTTTGGGATTTAATTAAAATCTTTATTTAAATTTATCTCCCAACAAAAAGGTCACTCACAAATATTGAAGGCTCGGCTCAATATTGAAAATATAAAATTCTTGCAAGTTAAGACAATAAAGAATATGTATAGTAAAATCAAGATTCATAATCAAACACATAAAATTTCTATCAACCCAACGCAAATTATATTTTAAAATTATCACACAAACATAAATTTTCGGATGCGAAGGCACAAACAGAGACACACAAACATAAGTTATGGGGGTGTTTGCAAAAACTTATAAGTGATTTATAATCACATAGAATTGTGTGCAGAAATAATTTGGAGTGTTTTATTTCTCTTTTAATAGTTTAAATAAGCTCTCATAAGCTATAAATTATAAGCTTCAAAGAGAATACTTTTAGTAGCTTATTAGTCTTTCTTAAAAACTTTTAACTTTTTTTTTCAAACAATATCAACTTTTTTTTTGAATTTTTTTACAAATACTATCAACTTCTACTATAAATCACTTTTTCTATAATCAGTAATTTTAATCATTTCTTTAAAACCATAAGTTTTTGCAAACACCGCCAATATTTTGAAATGGTCAATATAAAATTTGGGTGCGGCCAATATTTCTTCTATTTCTGATTGTTAACAAGATTCTCCCCTTTTTAAAATTGAATTGGAGCAACGAAACATGAAGTTGTATGAGAAGAAGCGACGACGACAATGAGATTCTCCAGTATTTCCCCGGAGGATGACAACAGGCGGCATGAGCAAGAGAGGCACGGAATGTTAGGATTCTCCCCTTGCTACAGTGGCGATTTCTGGTTACACGAGGAATTCGTCCTATCTTTTAAATGGATTGTAATTTAATTTAGCTATTTTTACTTAAAATTCATTTATATTAATTTTTTATTAGAGTTTTAAGTTATATTTGCAATTTTCGTTTGTAACTTAGATTGGGAAGGAAAATGAATCGATAAAATTAGCTTATTAACGGAGAAAATGAAAAATGCTTATTAATATATGTGTTGGTTTTAATTGATAAACAAAAATAGAAAAAAAAAAGACTTGTAATACAGAAATAAAAAATGAAAATGGAAAGAAATATTTGGGTGTTGACCCATTATGTGATTTACTACTATCAGAAAAATCATACATGGAATACGATCCTAATCTATAAAATCGAGATTTCAAATACTTATTTTGGGATGGATAACTAACATTCACCGTCCATTGGCGACCGTTACGGTGACAGTTGGATCTAAACTTTCTCTGCTGTTGTCAATCTTTCGTGATTTCACAATCAATAGAATATTTAAAAAAAATTACAAACTTACAAAAAACAAAATCAAATAGTTGAAAAGTTCTGAACTAATTAAAAAAATCATGACAACTTATTGAAATACAAAAAATTAAAATCACTACCCTCTAGGTAAACAGAGAGAAAAAGCATACATTGGTGCTCTCTTAGTAGTTGAAAGTAAATCGAAGATCATTCCTTTTTTTTTTATCGACAAAAAAGAATTTTATTACACAAATTGAAGAATAGTGGGTGCTCCAATCATTACAATCCACTTTCAAATCATGAATAACCCAGAAAACTAACAATGACGACTCCATTTCTAAAGGGTTTGTTTGGCTAAACTTATTTTAAACATCTTATATGATGTTTTAAGAGTTTATAAGATATTTATAATTTTTAAGTAGTTTATAAATTGTCAAAGTGTTTGGCAAATAAAGCTTATAAGTTATTTGATAATTTAAGAAAAATCTTTTTTTAATTTTAATTTAATGTAAAACTTTATTTTTTATTTTTTGTATATTGAGTTTATTGTGTCGGCCATATTAAGTCTGGGTTGAGGGTGGGGTGATGGGATGGGTATAACTTATACAATTTTAGTAAAATATAATGGGATACCCAACTTAATTTTTTTAGAATTCTTAAGTGTTTATTTTAACATTTTATAAGATGTTAAACATCTTATTTTACCAAACAAATTTAAAAACTTATAACTTTAAAGAGCTTATAAGCTGAGCCTAAAAGGCTCTAAGTTTCACAACCAGGGGCCTATTAACCAACTTCCAAAAGTACAATTACTATATAATACATTTATTGGCGGATTTAAGTAGAGGCAAGGCATGCCTCAATTTCTTTTATAATGTATTATATATTTTTATTTTTAAACTTTTATATTTTTAAAATTAGAAAATACCAGCTAATATTAATGTAGAGCATTTTATTTTTATCTCAGTCAATTCAGACTCCCACTGCTGTTACTACTAAGTCAATTAATCTTTTTGCGCAAGCGCATAATTTGTTTATTCATATGTTGGTGAAGCTCGACCGGATAAAAAAAATCCTAATTTATGTGGTTATTATATATATGAATTTGGATTTTATTTTAATTTAATAGTGGTGATAGACCATATATGTTCAAAATAATTTTAATATTGTGCTATTGTATACCACTATTCACTCAGAACTATTGAATTCATATAATTTTTGTATTCATATTGTATGAATCACCATTCGCCAATTTTGAAGAAACAATTGTTTTGCATTCATAACTGTTAAAATTATTTTTGTATTCATATAATATATATGGGGACACAGGTTTTTTTTTATGTTTGTGTCTTGACTGGACAAAATTTATTCACTCTCTTATGTATACATTCTTTGTCACAAACCACGACCATACCTTGGCTTTGATTTCTTGTACAATTTTGATTGTGTTTGGATTTTCTCCATTGAAAACTCGATCATTTTTCGCCTTCCAAATTAACAAAATTTTGGAGAGTTTAATTAAATTAAATTATTAAGTGGACATTTTGAGTTATTTTTTGTGGGCTACACCACTCGATTTGTTGTGTTTATGGAAATTCTAGAAAAATGGAAATTCTAGGTTGCCGGTCGTGGCACCCCCCTTTGTTCGGCAAGCTTAAGTTAAATGTGGATGTAGCATTCTTTGACGACACTAACCAAATGGGGATTGACATGGTTATTCGAGATGACTCGGGAACCTTTATTCTAGCCCAAACTTTGACTATAGATGGGTGTTTGGATGTTGAGGTAGGGGAAGCTATGGGTTTTCATGAGGCTCTTTCTTGGGCCCATGCGTTGTACCTTGTCGATGTGTGTGTTGAGGGAGATTCGAAGATGGTGGTTGATGCAATTAATGGGGTTAATGATTCGTTTTCTGTTTTTGGGGATTTTATACGTTCTTGCAAGGCTATTTTGTTACATAATGATTCCTTTAGTATACATTTCGTCAGAAGGGATGCCAATTTAATGGCTCACGGGTTTGCTAGGAGTTCTCGTTCTTTTGGGAATTCATTTTGTTGGTTAGATCCTCCGGATTTTATGGATGGACTAGCAAATACCACTTGTTCGTGCAATAATGAAAATTAGTTCTTTTGGTTTTAAAAAAAAAAACCTTGATGAGAAGGTTATTTATTAGAAACTTTCCAAACTAAAAAGCAATTATGTGGAGACTCTTTGGTTGCTTCTCCACAACTATATAAAGACCCATTCTTTCCCTTAGAGCATTCACAACCGTGCGCGCTACACTAGCGCGACTTCGCGCTACATTCGATTTTGTTTCTAACCGTTGACACCACATTTTATACTAAATATATTATTTTTATTTTTTATATACTTATTATTAATTATAATTATATTTTATTACATATTTATGTATATAAAAAAGATAAAATTTATAAAAATGACATTAAATTAAATTTCATGATAAAATACAACCATACATATTAAAAACATAACAATAAAACTTCAAAGATTAACAAATACACACGATACAAGAAATTGAATAAAAAACGATAACAGTTATCTAGGCCTCCGAGTTAGAATACTCCTCCCACAAATGATCAATAAATGTATTTCGAAGTGCAATGTGAGCATCTTTGTCTCTTATTTTTCTATATCGAGCAACAAATTCTTGAAAGGAGAAAGTATCGTACTTTTTTAGCTTAAGAATCACTATTCGGATTTTAATGTATTGTGTGTGATTTAATTATGAATTATGTATTTTATTTTAGCATTTTATATTTTAATGTATTTGTGCGATTTAATTATTAACTATGTAATTTATTTTGTGATTTATGTATTTTAATTTATTGTATTTTGTGTGTTTTAATTTAGATCCAAGAATTGAAATGAAAAATGACATCCAATTAAATAAATGAATATCCATGATAACAACATAAAGCTAGCCGCCTGTGTAATTTTCCACTCAAGTTTTTGTTTCTACCCGACTTGAAAGAGATTCTTGTAGTAGAATTGTCTACTTGCTTAGATATTTTTCTCCTTTTCCTTTGGCAGCTTTTGTGGTGCTCAACTCATATCATAATCGAAGAAATTTAAAAGTGCAGTATTGAATATTATTGTTAGGATATACTATTTATTTATGGAGCATTTAATTCGACAACGCGTAATCAAAATATTTGACCAACCTCTTTTCATGTAGGCCATAATGTGTCCTTTTAAATTTTGGAATTCATGCCCATTTGCAATTTGACGATAAGTTTTTTATAAACGAATTACAATTGTAACGTGGTTTTCAAAATATATAGTTTGATGTTGATAGATTATTTGAATAAAATATTCTCTTCTTTTCTCTTGTAAATATGTAGATTATAGTGGGAACGAATGAATTTTACAGTAATAAGACATAATTAAGAGAATCCTTTCATTAAAAAAATAATAATCATACAAACATTTTTTAAACCCATCAACAAATTCATTCCACGAAAATATATATACTTGTTGCTTCTCATGTAATGCACGATGTTTTATTCCAAAAGAAGTTAGTTACTAATAATTATCTCATAATCGAATGGATAAAACAAAAAATTAATGTTCTAGTTATAATAATTATTAGAATTTCCTTATTACTGTGAAAATTGATGTTCTATTTTACATCAAATATTACTGCAAAATCAATATATGCAATAGTAAAAATATAATCAATCATCGTAAAAAAAAAAAAAAGGAAAAAGCAAACAACCTGAATTCTCAACGTCCTACGGGTTGATGAGCTCGGAGAAAACATCCCCACTCTTCAATTTTTCACTACTTTGGAAGTTGATACACCGCTCGTCTTTGATCCACCACCTTCACGCTAATCGATCTCGAAAACATATCCTCATCCGTCGTGTTTAGCTCAATGCCTCCAAGCAACGGCCCGCGATCTTGCGAGCTCCGAACGAATCCATCACCACCGGCCCGCCGCATTTGCCTCTGCCCTCTGCTTAGTTTCCTATAGCCGCAACGCCAAATCCAGGTGTGAAAAATGACCTTGAGCCGGTTATAACCGCTTTCCAAGCATCACCGTCCGAAGCTTGGATACGGTAAAAAAACCGTTGCCCAAGAAAAGCATTTGGACAAAGATTTTTAACCGCTTTTGAAGTTTTTGATTGAATGGCGGTTATCAACCATTGCCCAAGCCGATATATATTTTTTTTATTAGTTTTTTTTTTACATAGGCAAATGTTGAAAAACCGCCCAATAATATCTTTTTTTTTTAATTATTAATTTACATTTTAAAATCCTATAATAAAACTATAAACCAAAACTTATATATACGTCCAATACCATATAATAAAACTTATATTCACGTCCAATACCATATAATAAAACTTATATATACGTCCAATACCATATAACATAAAAACCAAAAATCCTATAATAAAACCATAAACCACATATATATACCAAAACATCGAAATATATAAACATACAATCATAAACATACGTCCAATACACCAAAAACATGAAATATATATCATCACAAATATATAATTTAATTACATGCTACCAATATTTCAAACAACATTCTCTCAATATTGATCAGATGGATATAAGAAACGATTGTAAAGGTACCCCGATCGATCAATCGTTTTTCCATTTCTCCATCTTTTTTTCTAGAGTAAGACTTGAGCTCACGCTCATAGACAAACCGCAAAACAACGAATCATTCAATATAGTATGAATTTTTATTCAATCAATAATAATTTAAATAAATCAATAATTGACTTACATTGGGAGAAATGTTAGTTATAGAAGTCGGGATTATATCTTCTATAAAGCAACAAACAAAATGTCCACAATGGTCATTATCTCGTTGCCTAACCACGTTGATTAACAATATAATAACGTATTACAATTATGATTTCTTTCTATTAATTAGTTTGATAATTTACTAAATTAAATTTACCTTAATGTTAATCCAATTCACTTTATTTAACCCGATCTTGAGCCACTCGACTCGAAAGGCGACTCGATACATCGTCATCACACTATTATTATTATAATTAAAAAATAAAAATAGATTAAATATGCATAATTTTAAAAAGTAAAACAAATCATTGTATAGAATATTAAAAATGAACTTACGCCCATATATGAAACGAGATCGTGCCGATTAGAATAAACTCCATCACGAAATTTGGGTCCATAAAATACACACTTAATGTATTCATGTGTATGGCGACCAAAGACCCAATGGTTCCTATATTATATTGAGAGTATTAAAATTAATCGCAAATTTAGCATATATATGTGCAAATATTATAAACATGAATACAAATTTTAACGAAATGTTTATCACTCACCCCACATTTGTTGGCCAAAAAAATGAGATGATCGCTCCCGCTTAGATTCAAAGATGTGATTAACGAACCCATCCATGGTCTGCATGCCTTATCACCCATTATGCAAGACACTTTTGGGAGAGACGAAGGAGTACATTCCACTTGCTCGGTTATCTCTCGGAGAGATATAGCTCACCCAAATATCTTTAACCAACATATATACGCTTAATTAATATTTAAAAAGAAAATTAAACTATACGAAAAGTGAATATTGAGAATTAGTAAACACATACCGAGGTAAAGGACTATGGTGGTTGCACTCAACCACTGTCATTCAAGACTTCACAAGACATGTTCCTCAATTGATTTAATTCTTGGAAAGTATTCTCGATGAAAGTGAAAGCAAGCATGGGACCTGTGACGATATCGAAAGCATTAGACGATATCATCCGGTGCACCCTAGATTGTAAATGATCATCGTGATCTAAGTCTCCAAATTTTGGGATAACCAAGTCTTAGAGCGATGGAGTCCTCGATTTAGCCTCATGTGGGGATTCGGCAGATTCTACAATTAATTTACAATATTATTTAGAATCACAAATAAGATAATGAACTTTAATAACAAATATTTTACCCTCATGGTGCTAGAGAGACCAAGTTGCTTTCGCCATTCGATGAAGTGCCCGATCCATTTATTCCGATTGTGGACGGCTTCATCGATTGGTTTTGCACCGCCAATCCTCCTCTCCGACACGGGTACATCGAGTGTGACCCTCACGAAATCATGAGTGATGGGATGACCATGAATCATTCCATGGGAGCTGTCTGCAATGAGCTGTGGGGCCACCAACCGTCGGGATCCTCCGGATCTGAGTAGCAAAAAAGTTCGTTGGTCGCTTCGAATAAGATATTTAGTTAGAAAATTTTAATACACTAGTCTTTAATTAAAACAAATGTGAGACATGCATATCGATACACAGAGACGTTTTGAAGTGCCTCAATAAAGTCGTCCCTTGGGGTTAGTTAAAACATAGCATTAGCGACACTATGTTCACACTTGGTCCCATCGACGACAATCCGTGGCTCGATCTTTTCTCAGACCTCAAACGTTCCACATATTTAGCCAACTTGGCAACCTGTTCCGTTAGTATACCCACCATATTCATGGCTTGAAGACCAGGTTCCATTGCTAAAGATGTCTTCGTCACGCCCATATCCGACACTCGTAAATGGCGGTAGGGATGCTCCCAGCGACCCATAGCCGGGCTCAAAACAGATCATCGGGGCCGATCATGCGAATGTCGTCGAAAGTCATGGTCGAGATAGACACTCAAATCACAAAAACAAAAGATTATTATTTAATTATTTGTTTATAAATAATAGTTTGTAATTGAAAGATAAATTAATGGATAGATTACCACTTCTTCGATGATGTGTTGTGCATTGGGATCGTGAATATTCTCGTCTCGACCCTTTCTGGTAGTCTGAAATAAGTCGAAATGGGTAACAATAGGCTCACTCTCTCCAGCTTTTCTTTTTTCCTCTTTCTACGATAGTGATGTACGTGTCCCTTTATTAGATATATTAAAAGTGAATATATTAAAAAAAAATTAAAAGTTAGGATTTTGATCTCACCATATTTTCTCTTATTCGTGCATAACCTTTGTTGGATCCACGATATCGCGCCTCTATTGACTTGGCTTGAACGCAATTTTTATTGCTTCGATCCTACAGTATAATAGAAATATGATAAACACTGA
Source organism: Stenogyne calaminthoides (assembly GCA_037126765.1). NCBI lineage: Eukaryota > Viridiplantae > Streptophyta > Magnoliopsida > Lamiales > Lamiaceae > Stenogyne > Stenogyne calaminthoides. The sequence continues at coordinate 1,860,504 of JBBCBC010000032.1, forward strand.
AAAACTTAGGGCATTAGAAATTGAGGAAATGACATTGATCAATTTTACGGAAATCATCCTCCATAGCTCTGCTCACAAACTCCCCCCAAAGATGGAGCCACCATAGGGTTATTCGACACGTGAGAATAGGACTAGCCGAGTAAAGACCCGTTCCGGATCTCGTGTGTTACTTCTCAACCAAGTCCTAAATTCTTGGTCATTAGTCCAAATTTTATGACAATATTTGCTTCTTCTTTGTGAGGTCAAGACCTCTGAAGGTAGTCTATACGCATATAACATAACAATTTAGTAAATTGAAGGGTCATACTACAACTTTCAATAAATATATAATTAACATACCGTAAAGCTCGTCCCATAATCTTTCCTTCAAAGGAAGTCGGGTTTGAAATTACGCCCGATCCTTGGGTCAAAGACGATAGGATCACGCTCTGACGGCAAGACTCCAATGTAGAAGGACAACGACTCACTCTCTTTTTCTATTGCTGTCCCAAACTCATTGAACGATAATCGCAATAACATAGTATTTAATTAGGTTCAACGATCAATCAATATATTTATCGATTTCAAACCGCTCAATTGTAATAAAATTATCTCAAGTGTTTTCCCCTTGCTACGAGCTCTCTTAATAGATGACACATTGTAACTATACCCCCGAAAAGTCGCTTCTCCCCGAGTCGCTAGTGGTGGTGGCGACATCAATGTCACACTCTCTCAAGTCATCATATACACATGATCATATCGCCATGATCTCCATCGAATCTCCATCATCTCCTGGATATGGCAAACGAGACATGATCCCGTAGCGGAAGAAACAACATTTAATAAACAAAAAACAAACAATATTCACAACCGGATGTTTCATACATGATAAGAACTATCTATCAAAGATACATGATACATCTACTTATAAGTTACATCTGCATCATCTACTTATAAATTAAAATTTCAGGTTGATAGCATACTCTTGTACTATGAACACATGTGTATTAGGCTTGAATGACATTGTCTTCCAAAGTAGACCAAGAATATAAACAACAAGAGCAACTAAGTGTTATGGAGCAAAATATAATATTTCAAATTTAAAAAACAAGAGCAACATATATAATATAAACAAAACTAAGTGTTATAAACAACAAGATTAGTTCACTAAAAACAAAAAAAAGCAACATATATAATATGAATAAAGCTAAAACTTGAAAAATTCAATGGAAATACGACTTGAGTTGAGGCCCCATTTTATATTTATATTTATTTTGTGCCCCACTTTTCTTATAATCGTTAGATATTGCATATAAAATATTTCATGGAAGACCTATTCATTTGATTTTTTTACACACGTTATATTGACTTACTCATATAATGTTCAATTCAACTGTATAATCATATTTATAATGTTCAATACGGAATATGCAATATGAATAAAGCTAAAGCTTGAAAAAAAAAAGTAAAATTAAAGATTGCACAATCCACTGCACCAACTAAGTGTTATGGAGGCGGGGGGTAGAGGAGGGATAATGGCGGCAAGGCAGAGGGGGGGCGGGAGGGAGGCAGTGGGATGCGTAGGAGAGGAGGGAGGTCTTGACGATTTGGGGGAGAGGGAGAAGCCGACGCACGGCGGCGGCGATTTGGTTGAAGGGAAACCGACGCAATGGCGATTCGGTCTTCGGTTTTTTGGTGATTTTTTTGGGGAGGAAATTGGAGAAAAAAAATGAAGTCGAGCTAGGTCTCGGTTCATATATATATAAAAATAAAAAAACGGTTATTAATCTTCTTTCCAAGTATTCTTTTAGACAATGTTAAGAAATAACATTTGTGCAAGTGGTATTAGATAGCGGTATGAAACCGTTGTCCAAGGTTTATTCTTGGACAGCGGTTTCAAACCGCTGTCTTTGTTTTTTTTTTTTTTTTATAAAACCGCTCTCCAAGTTGTTACTTAGAGTGTTGTTTGAAAAAAGGGCTGTCCAAGTGCAGCTGTGCAAGCTCAAATTTGTAGTAGTGATTCATATGTTGGTGAAGCTCAATCGGATAAAAAAAATCATAATTTATGTGGTTATTATATATATGAATATGGATTTTATTTTAATTTAGTAGTGGTGATAGACCATATCTGTTCAAAATAAATTTAATATTGTGCTATTGTATACCACTATTCACTCAGAACTATTGAATTCATATAATTTTTGTATTCATATTGTATGAATCACCATTCGCCAATTTTGAAGAAACAATTGTTTTGCATTCATAACTGTTAAAATTATTTTTGTATTCATATAATATATATGGGGACACAGGTTTTTTTTTATGTTTGTGTCTTGACTGGACAAAATTTATGCACTCGCTTCTGTATACATTCTTTGTCACGAACCACGGCCATACCTTGGCTTTGATTTCTTGTACAATTTTGATTGTGTTTGGATTTTCTCCATTGAAAACTCGATCATTTTTCGCCTTCCAAATTAACAAAATTTTGGAGAGTTTAATTAAATTAAATTATTAAGTGGACATTTTGAGTTATTTTTTGTGGGCTACACCACTCGATTTGTTGTGTTTATGGAAATTCTAGAAAAATGGAAATTCTATGTTGCCGGTCGTGGCACCCCCCTTTGTTCGGCAATCTTAAGTTAAATGTGGATGCAACATTCTTTGACGACACTAACCAAATGGGGATTGACACGGTTATTCGAGATGACTCGAGAACCTTTATTCTAGCCCGAACTTTGACTATAGATGGGTGTTTGGATGTTGAGGTAGGGGAAGCTATGGGTTTTCATGAGGCTCTTTCTTGGGCCCATGCGTTGGACCTTGTCGATGTGTGTGTTGAGGGAGATTCGAAGATGGTGGTTGATGCAATTAATGGGGTTAATGATTCGTTTTCTGTTTTTGGGGATTTTGTTACATAATGATTTCTTTAGTATACATTTCGCCATAAGGGATGCCAATTTAATGGCTCACGGGTTTGCTAGGAGTTCTCGTTCTTTTGGGAATTCATTTTGTTGGTTAGATCCTCCGAATTTTATGAATGGACTAGCAAATACCACTTGTTCGTGCAATAATGAAAACTAGTTCTTTTGGTTTTTTTTTTTTTTTTTAAAAAAAAAAAACCTTGATGAGAAGGTTATTTATTATAAACTTTCCAAACTCAAAAGCAATTATGTGGAGACTCTTTGGTTGCTTCTCCACAACTATATAAAGACCCATTCTTTCCCTTAGAGCATTCACAACCGTGCGCGCTACACTAGCGCGACTTCGCGCTACACTAGCGCGACTTCGCGCTACATTCGATTTTGTTTCCAACCGTTGACACCACATTTTATACTACATATATTATTTTTATTTTTTATATACTTATTATTAATTATAATTATTTTTTATTACATTTTTATGTATATAAAAAAGACAAAATTTATAAATATGACATTAAATTAAATTTCATGATAAAATACAACCATACATATTAAAAACATAACAATAACACTTCAAAGATAAACAAATACACACGATACAAGAAATTGAATAAAAAACGATAACAGTTATCTAGGCCTCCGAGTTAGAATACTCCTCCCACAAATGATCAATCAATGCATTTCGAAGTGCAATGTGAGCATCTTTGTCTCTGATTTTTCTATATCGAGCAACAAATTCTTGAAAGGAGAAAGTATCGTACTTTTTTAGCTTAAGAATCACTATTCGGATTTTAATGTATTGTGTGTGATTTAATTATGAATTATGTATTTTATTTTAGCATTTTATATTTTAATGTATTTGTGCGATTTAATTATTAACTATGTAATTTATTTTGTGATTTATGTATTTTAATTTATTGTATTTTGTGTGTTTTAATTTAGATCCAAGAATTGAAATGAAAAATGACATCCAATTAAATAAATGAATATCCATGATAACAACATAAAGCTAGCCGCCTGTGTAATTTTCCACTCAAGTTTTTGTTTCTACCCGACTTGAAAGAGATTCTTGTAGTAGAATTGTCTACTTGCTTAGATATTTTTCTCCTTTTCCTTTGGCAGCTTTTGTGGTGCTCAACTCATATCATAATCGAAGAAATTTAAAAGTGCAGTATTGAATATTATTGTTAGGATATACTATTTATTTATGGAGCATTTAATTCGACAACGCGTAATCAAAATATTTGACCAACCTCTTTTCATGTAGGCCATAATGTGTCCTTTTAAATTTTGGAATTCATGCCCATTTGCAATTTGACGATAAGTTTTTTATAAACGAATTACAATTGTAACGTGGTTTTCAAAATATATAGTTTGATGTTGATAGATTATTTGAATAAAATATTCTCTTCTTTTCTCTTGTAAATATGTAGATTATAGTGGGAACGAATGAATTTTACAGTAATAAGACATAATTAAGAGAATCCTTTCATTAAAAAAATAATAATCATACAAACATTTTTTAAACCCATCAACAAATTCATTCCACGAAAATATATATACTTGTTGCTTCTCATGTAATGCACGATGTTTTATTCCAAAAGAAGTTAGTTACTAATAATTATCTCATAATCGAATGGATAAAACAAAAAATTAATGTTCTAGTTATAATAATTATTAGAATTTCCTTATTACTGTGAAAATTGATGTTCTATTTTACATCAAATATTACTGCAAAATCAATATATGCAATAGTAAAAATATATTCAATACTGTAAAAAAAAAAAAAAGGGAGCAAACAACTGAATTCTCAACGTCCTTCTGGGTTGATGAGCTCAGAGAAAACATCCCCACTCTTCAATTTTTCACTACTGGAAGTTGATACACCGCTCGTCTTCGATCCACCACCTTCACTGCTAATCGATCTCGAAAACATATCCTCATCCGTCGTGTTTCGCTCAATGCCTCCAATTAACGGCCACGATGCCGGGCTCACCGCAACGAATCCATCACCACCGTCCGACGCATCGCTGCCTCTGCCCTCTGCCGTTTCCTGTAGCTGCAACGCGAAATCCAGGCTCCAAACGACGTCGCTCATCGCCGGCCGATTGAACCCCTCGCCCCTCAGGCAAGACACCGCAGTTTCCACAAATTTGCTCAGCGATTCCGGCGCGATCTGGCCATCTAAATTGGAATCGATAATCTGTTCCAGCGTCCCCTTTTTGTAACTAAATTTCCCCCATTCTGCCAAATTCACCTGCTCTCTCGGTAGATTTGGAATTATCGGCGGCCTAGCACATAAAACCTCGAAAAGCACAACTCCGAATGAGTAGACGTCGGATTTCTCCGTCAATTGTTGTTTTCTGTAGTACTCTGGATCGACGTACCCGAAACTGCCTTTCACAACGGTGCTGACGTGTGTGTGGGCCCCGCTGGTGGGCCCGACCTTGGAGAGGCCGAAATCGGAGACTTTGGCGACGAATTTGTCGTCGAGGAGGATGTTTGTGGACTTGACGTCGCGGTGGATGATGGTGTGTTTGACGCCGGTGTGGAGGTAGTGCAAACCCTTGGCGGCGCCGAGGCAGATCCGGAGGCGTTGACTCCAGGTCAACGGCGAGTTCTCCGAATTGTAGAGATGGTCGCGGAGAGTGCCGTGGGACATGTAATCGTAGACGAGGATCATCTCGCCGTGCTCGTCGCAGTAGCCGATGAGGGAGACCAGGTGGAGGTGCCTCAATTTTGTGAGCATCTCGATTTCGGTTAGGAATTCGCGAGCGCCTTGATTCGACGTCGTGTTGAGGCGCTTGATCGCCACCGCGGTGGCGCCGCCATCGATTAGGCCTTTGTACACGTTGCCGAACCCTCCCCTGCCTATCACGAAATCGCTGTCGAAATTGCGTGTGGCTGCTTTGATTTCGTCCAGAGAGAAGTACTTGCACAGATCTGACGGCAGAGATCCGCCGGATCCGCTCGTCCTCGTGGTCGATCTCGATGTGAATGAAAGAGGAACCCACGATGACTTGTCGCCGAACGTGGTGGTGGGCTCCCTCCTCCTCCTCCGCCGTAGAATTAACAAACTCGCCACCGCAACAACCGCTAGAACACCGGTCACACTGCCTATGACAGCGTAAATAACAGATCCGCCGCTTCTCTTGTGATTCGCCGGCGCTACAGGCGGCGGCAGCGCCTCCGTCACCGGATCCGGATTCGGTGCTGCGAGACTCCGATCGGAGTCGCTAAGTTTGAATATTTCTAGGCCGTTCAACAAAGCACTGGTATATTTTGGTAGCCCCTCAGTGTTGGGATACAGAGATAGAAACAGATCTTGCTTTCCATGACGGCCGTCGTTGGGAATCCATGCTATGTAGTCTCTGAAGATGGGGATCTGAGTGCCTTGGGTCCAGGCAATGACGTCGGCTTGAATTTCTTCAATCTGATTATTTACAGAAATTGTGAACACCCTTTCATTTGGCTTCGTAATTTCCAGAAAAATCTCGCAGAAATGGAATCTGAGCAGGTAGTTAAACCCAGAATCAACGGGGAGATACCAATCGAGGCTTGCGCTGTTGTTGGCCATCACTCTAGTGGTTTGGTATACAATCGCCGGAGCACTGTAGGGAGGAGTGTCTTTGGTGTAGTTGATCTGAAGCTCCTCCCCATGCGGCGTCCAACCTTTATCTCCTTGGTATATGTAATCATTATCCTGGTTCCAAGCCCGAAACATGCCGCGGGTCGGCCCGCTATCGTCTTGAATATCGACCCGGTTACCGCCCACGTTTAGCCTGTACATGTTTTCCAAAGCGGTGTCGTTTGTTAGATAGAACACCTGATCCACAGATTTAATAGGCACACCGTCTCCCTTAAAATATAGTTTATCAGGCATTGAAACAATCTCGATCCCGTTGACAAAAGCAGAGGAGTTATGATTGGGGGTGAGGGTCAGATTCAGTTTCTGATTTTCTCCAATATTAATAAGGAATTCTTTCTTAAAAGAGAGGTTCCTGGAATAAAGAGAAGCACTGAAGTTGCTCAACAAAGTGAAGCCGTTCGCAGTGACACTGAAAAATGATTGAGTGGTGTCGAATTGAGAGTAAACTTGAGGGTAGAAGTAGAGGCGAAGGAATTTGGGGCCTGTGAGAACGGGGAAAGTGTAGGTGAAAGGGGCATGGAAAATACGAGCCTTCTGGAAAAGCACCGGATAAAAAACGGAGGGGTCCATGCGAGAAGGTGCGGAGGCGGTGGATACGGCGGCGGCGTTGGGCTGGGCGTATCTTGAGCGCTCATCGCCGTTCCAGGTTCGGCCGCTGGTGTCGTTTAAGTCGGAGGACTCGCCGCAGTTGAGGAGGATTAAGTCGGTGGCGGAGTAGGCCGGTGGGTCTGCGGCGGCGGTTGTCGGGAGGATAAGGAGGAGGAGGAAGAAGGAAAGGGGTTGGGGCAGCATTGTTTTTTTGGAAAGAGAAGGGGAATTATTTTGGGTGGGAATGCACATGAAATGAAGAAGATTATATGGCGCCAAGACTTTAAGTCTTCGCAGATAAAGCCAAGTCAAGTAGGACGACTTGCAATGACTCGTCTAACCAAACCCCACTCCTCCTTTCCACTTTTTTCTTTCTTTTTTCAATTTGCCTTTTTCCAAGGTAAATATTATGGAGGTGGATCTCTCCACTTACAATCTGCACCATTCAGTTCACACACACCTACACGAGTATGTGTGTGTATGTGTAAAATGGTGGGTCTAAATAAATAAAGCTGGTCTTAACTCTTAAATATGATATTGTGCCGTGCGATCTTATATGAAAACAATATTAACTGGTCAAACCTGAATCACCAATTCATCATGTACTGATAATAATAAGATTATCTTTATTCATTCTCAATATAACCATGATGAATAAATTCATTTCTCTCATCTCTATATACACATTTTACTCTATAATTAATTTTTTTTTATATTTTATTCATAACCACCCACAACCACAACAACCCTTTAATAAATTATTTTTTTTATAACTTAACAATTAACTTTATAATTATTTTTATTATATTTAAAATATTTAAAAAATATACGCAATTATTTAATATTAAAAAAATCATAATTATAATTTAGAAAATTACAATATAGTTAAAATAAATTACAACATCCATGTAAAAATTGATAAAAATTAGAAGATTTGACACAAGTTAAGAAGAGAAAAGGAGTGTTTGAGATTGTGATCCAAAATATCTCAATAGTAGTCTCTATTTATTTTATGACTTTTGGTGTTTTTTTTAAGTGGATAAATGAAAAATTACAATCATCTAAATAAAATATATTGAGTCAATTAGATAATTACATGTGTCAAGATAAAAGATAAAATATTAAAAAAAATTGGAGCAATTGATCATGACCAAGGTCATTCAACAATCTTGGTCATCTTTCTTTTCTTTTTTTCATTTTTTTTTCTTGGTCCTTATGCTCATGACCAAAACCATTGGTCATGAATAAACATGGTCTAAGGGAGAGCACTATTGGGTAATAATCGAAAAATTGAGCTGAATTGAACCGAAATACATAGAAAATTTTGGCATCCAGTTCTTAAAGAATTTCGTTTATCATAAAAGTCTGAATTTATAGAGAGACGTTAAATTAATTTGTTTATATTATTCCGTTTCCACTCTGGATTTAATTAATTTGTTTATATTAGTCACTCTGAATTCTCAATGGATAATTTAATATGCACGGAGTTACTTTTAACGAAAATCGAACCCAGGACGTGGGTGTGAGCCTTCAGGCTCTGATACCATGAAAGAATTGTATCTCATCTAAAAGTCTGAACTTGTAAAAAGGTATGAAATTAATATGTTTATATTATTCCCTTAACAGGTTCGATTTTGATTTTGAAATTTAGGATTCTCGATATTTGGTTTCAATTTCGATTTTTAAGGTAAAAATACTGAAAATTAAACTGAATACTAACAATATATATAAACTCTATTTCATTTAACTATTTTTTGAAGATACCTTTGAAACAATTTTAATGCTTCACAAATTTCACATGTTCTATGACCTAATCTGTTTAGAATTTCACAAGGTATATAATTTAGATATAAAATTCTTTTGCATCAATTCTTTTTCAAGAACTCAAAGAGCTGGGATATATACATGAGTAATTGAGCCCACCAACCACCCAATAGCTCATTTAGCTAAGTTTATATATTTGGACATGTTTTTATATTTAAGAATTTATGCATTATTATTATAGGCTTCTCACATTATATGGATTCTTCTTTAGAAAAAAAAAAAAACGACACAATACATGGCCCAACACATTTCGATTTTACGGTTTTATACCCAAACTCAACCGAAAAATCCAATTTTAACTAATCATACAAACATTTTTTAAACCCATCAACAAATTAATTCCACAAAAATATATATACTTGTTGCTTCTCATGTAATGCACGATGTTTTATTCCAAAATAAAAGTTAGTTACTAATAATTATCTCATAATCGAATGGATAAAACAAAAAATTAATGCTCTAGTTATAATATTTATTTATTTTTATCGGACAAAGTTAGTTGTTAGATATTAGTACACCAAGCACTCAAATACTTCACAAATTCACTAAGCCATCTTATAACTCCCATACTCCAATTCGTTTCCAAAGGAATCGAACCTGAGTCTCCCATTCAATTGAGGGAGTTGGGCAGCCATTAAAAGCCACCCTGTTTCTAGTTATAATAATTATTAGAATTTCCTTATTACTGTGAAAAAATTGATGTTCTATTTTACATCAAGTATTACTGCAAAAATCAATATATGCAATAGTAAAAATATAATCAATACCGAAAAAAAAAAAAAGTGAGCAAACAACTTGAATTCTCAACGTCCTTCGGGTTGATGAGCTCGGAGAAAACATCCCCACTCTTCAATTTTTTCACTACTTTGGAAGTTGATACACCGCTCGTCTTTGATCCACCACCTTCACCGCTAATCGATCTCGAAAACATATCCTCATCCGTCAGATTTCTCTCAATGCCTCCAAGCAACGGCCCACGATGTTGCTCACCGCAACGAATCCATCACCACCGTCCGCCGCGAGATCGCCGCCTCGCCTCTGCTGTTTCACAGAACGCTGCACGCGAAATCCAGTTCCAAACGACGTCGCTCATCGCTTGGTCGATTGAACCCCCTCGCCCCTCGGGCAAGACACCGCAGATTTCCACAAATTTGCTCGGCCGATTCCGACGCGATCGCCGTCCCAAATTGGAATCGATAATGCATTCCAAATATCCCCTTTTGTAACTAAATTTCCCCATTCTGCCAAATTCACCGCTCTCTCGGTAGATTTGGAATTATCGGCGACCTAACGCGTAAAACCTCGAAAAGCACAACTCAATGAATGAGACGCGTCGGTTTTCTCCGTCAATTCTTTGTCGTTTTACGTAGTACTACTGGATCGACGTACCCAAATCGCCTTTCACGCGCCGGTCTTGGCGTGTGTGTGGGCCCATTGGTGGGCCCGACCTTGGAGAGGCCAAAATCGGAGACTTTGGCGGCAATTTGTCGTCGAGGAGGATGTTTGTGGACTTGACTTCGCGGTGGATGATGGTGTGTTTGAGGCCGGTGTGGAGGTAGTGCAAACCCTTGGCGGCGCCGAGGCGGATCCGGGCGTTGACTCGACTCGTCAACGGCGAAGTTCTCCGGTGTAGAGATGGTCGCGGAGAGTGCCGTGGGACATGTAATCGTGAGACGAGGATCATCTCGCCGTGCTCGCCGCAATGGCCGATGAGGAGACCAGGTGGAGGTGCCTCAATTTTGTGAGCATCTCGATTTCGGTTAGGAATTCGCGAAGCCTTGATTCGACGTCGTGTTGGTGCTTGATCGCACCGCGTGGCGCCGCCGTCGATTAGGCCTTTGTACACGTTGCTTAACCCCTCCCCTGCCGATCACGAAATCGCTTGTCGAAATTGCGTGTGGCTGCTTTGATTTCGTCCAGAGAGAAGTACTTGCACAGATCTGACGGCAGAGATCAGCCGGATCCGCTCGTCCTCGTGGTCGATCTCGATGTGAACGAAAGAGGAACCCACGATGACTTGTCGCCGATCGTGGTGGTGGGGTCCCTCCTCCTCCTCCGCCGTAGAATTAACAAACTCGCCACCGCAACAACCGCGAGAACACCGGTCACGCTGCCTATGACAGCGTAAATAACAGATCCGCCGCTTTTCTTGTGATTCGCCGGCGCTACAGGCGGCGGCAGCGCCTCCGTCACCGGATCCGGATTCGGTGCTGCGAGACTCCGATCGGAGTCGCTAAGTTTGAATATTTCTAGGCCGTTCAACAAAGCACTGGTATATTTTGGTAGCCCCTCAGTGGTGGGATACAGAGATAGAAACAGATCTTGCTTTCCATGACGGCCGTCGTTGGGAATCCATGCTATGTAGTCTCTGAAGATGGGGATCTGAGTGCCGTGGGTCCAGGCAATGACGTCGGCTTGAATTTCTTCAATCTGATTATTGACAGAAATTGTGAACACCCTTTCATTTTCATTCGTGATTTCCAGAAAAATCTCGCAGAAATGGAATCTGAGCAGGTAGTTAAACCCAGAATCAACGGGGAGATACCAATCGAGGCTTGCGCTGTAGTTGGCCGTCACTCTAGTGGTTTGGTATACAATCGCCGGAGCACTGTAGGGAGGAGTGTCTTTGTCGTAGTTGATCTGAAGCTCCTCCACATGCGGCGTCCAACCTTTATCTCCTTGGTATATGTAATCATTATCCTGGTTCCAAGCCCGAAACATGCCGCGGGTCGGCCCGCTATCGTCTTGAATATCGACCCGGTTACCGCCCACGTTTAGCCTGTACATGTTTTCCAAAGCGGTGTCGTTTGTTAGATAGAACACCCGATCCACATATGTAATAGGCACACCGTCTCCCTTAAAATATAGTTTATCAGGCATTGAAACAATCTCGATCCCGTTGACAAAAGCAGAGGAGTTATGATTGGGGGTGAAGGTCAGATTCAGTTTCTGATTTTCTCCAATATTAATAAGGAATTCTTTCTTAAAAGAGAGGTTCCTGGAATAAAGAGAAGCACTGAAGTTGCTCAACAAAGTGAAGCCGTTCGCAGTGACACTGAAAAATGATTGAGTGGTGTCGAATTGAGAGTAAACTTGAGGGTAGAAGTAGAGGCGAAGGAATTTGGGGCCTGTGAGATCGGGGAAAGTGTAGGTGAAAGGGGCATGGAAAATACGAGCCTTCTGGAAAAGCACCGGATAAAAAACGGAGGGGTCCATGCGAGAAGGTGCGGAGGCGGTGGATACGGCGGCGGCGTTGGGCTGGGCGTATCTTGAGCGCTCATCGCCGTTCCAGGTTCGGCCGCTGGTGTCGTTTAAGTCGGAGGACTCGCCGCAGTTGAGGAGGATTAAGTCGGTGGCGGAGTAGGCCGGTGGGTCTGCGGCGGCGGTTATTGGGAGGATAAGGAGGAGGAGGAAGAAGGAAAGGGGGTGGGGCAGCATTGTTTTTTTAGAAAGAGAAGGGGAATTATTTTGGGTGGGAATGCACATGAAATGAAGAAGATTATATGGCGCCAAGACTTTAAGTCTTCGCAGATAAAGCCAAGTCAAGTAGGACGACTAGCAATGACTCGTCTGACCAAACCCCACTCCTCCTTTCCACTTTTTTCTTTCTTTTTTCATTTTGCTTTTTTCCAAGGTAAATATTATGGAGGTGGATCTCTCCACTTACCATCTGCACCATTCAGTTCACACACACCTACACGAGTATGTTTGTGTATGTGTAAAATGGAGGGTCTAAATAAATAAAGCTGGTCTTAACTCTTAAATATGATATTGTGCCGTGCGATCTTATATGAAAACAAAATTAACTGGTCAAACCTGAATCACCAATTCATCATGTACTGATAATAATAAGATTATCTTTATTCATGCTCAATATAACCATGATGAATAAATTTATTTCTCTCCTCTCTATATACACATTTTACTCTACAATTAATTTTTTTTTTATATTTTATTCATAACCGCCCACAACCACAACAACCCTTTAATAAATTATTTATTTTATAACTTAACAATTAACTTTATAATTATTTTTATTATATTTAAAATATTTAAAAAATATACGCAATTATTTAATATTAAAAAAATCATAATTATAATTTAGAAAATTACAATATAGTTAAAATAACTTACAACATCCATGTAAAAATTGATAAAAATTAGAAGATTTGACACAAGTTAAGAAGAGGAAAGGAGTGTTTGAGATTGTGATCCAAAATATCTCAATAGTAGTCTCTATTTATTTTATGACTTTTGGTGTTTTTTTTAAGTGGATAAATGGAAAATTACAATCATCTAAATAAAATATATTGAGTCAATTAGATAATTACATGTGTTAAGATAAAAGATAAAATATTAAAAAAAATTGGAGCAATTGATCATGACCAAGGTCATTCAACAATCTTGGTCATCTTTCTTTTCTTTTTTTCATTTTTTTTTCTTGGTCCTTATGCTCATGACCAAAACCATTGGTCATGAATAAACATGGTCTAAGGGAGAGCACTATTGGGTAATAATCGAAAAATTGAGCTGAATTGAACCGAAATACATAGAAAATTTTGGCATCCAGTTCTTAAAGAATTTCGTTTATCATAAAAGTCTGAATTTATAGAGAGACGTTAAATTAATTTGTTTATATTATTCCGTTTCCACTCTGGATTAAATTAATTTGTTTATATTAGTCACTCTGAATTCTCAATGGATAATTTAATATGCATGGAGTTACTTTTAACGAAAATCGAACCCAGGACGTGGGTGTGAGCCTTCAGGCTCTGATACCATGAAAGAATTGTATCTCATCTAAAAAAATCGAAAACTAAAAAGGTATGAAATTAATATGTTTATATTATTCCCTTAACAGGTTCGATTTTGATTTTGAAATTTAGGATTCTCGATATTTGGTTTCAATTTCGATTTTTAAGGTAAAAATACTGAAAATTAAACTGAATACTAACAATATATATAAACTCTATTTCATTTAACTATTTTTTGAAGATACCTTTGAAACAATTTTAATGCTTCACAAATTTCACATGTTCTATGACCTAATCTGTTTAGAATTTCACAAGGTATATAATTTAGAATTAAAATTCTTTTGCATCAATTCTTTTTCAAGAACTCAAAGAGCTGGGATATATACATGAGTAATTGAGCCCACCAGCCACCCAATAGCTCATTTAGCTAAGTTTATATATTTGGACATGTTTTTATATTTAAGAATTTATGCATTATTATTATAGGCTTCTCACATTATATGGATTCTTCTTTAGAAAAAAAAACTACACAATACATGGCCCAACACATTTCGATTTTTCGGTTTTATACCGAAACTCAACCGAAAATTCCAATTTTAACTAGAGTCGGTTTTAGTTGAATTCGGTTTGTAATGGTGAAAAACTCAATTTTCCTTACTTAGTTCGATTTGATAACCGAATGCTCACCTCTCATTCAATTTTCCATCCACTCTCTCTCCTCCACCGCACTTATTTTCACACTCTCACAATAGTCAATCAATCTTTCATCAATTCATATACTTTTTATGAGTCCCATTATCACCCCTTTTCTATTCACTTTTCTGTCAAAAATATTTTCTATCTCCAATTTATATATTTAGATGAATGACACTTTTTCTCTCCAATTTAAAAGTGACCTACAATGATTTTAAAAATCAATATTCATTCATCTAATGTTTAAACATCTTTATGAATGATCATTGTGGATGCTTTTAGGTCCAACAATATTACTTTCTTTTACAGTTTCTTTTGCCCCAATGAAGGAATAACCAACCCCACGGATTGAATTGGATCACATAGACAATATTATTGATATACCTTAACAATAAACAGCAAGTCATAAACCTTGATCCATAATTCCAATGTCATGCTATAAGCCTACAACCCAAATAAAAACATCTTAGTTTGAATTAAGAACAGATATCTGTCTCTACTCTGCGGTACGAGACCAACTAATCCCAGCAAAAGAATTATTTGACGGGCACTCGACGCGATTTATTTTCAAGGACACATGCTTGCATGTCAAATTTGAATTGCCCCAACTCTAGTCACGATATCGGAAGGTGGTGGAAATCTTATATGGCCCCGGAGAGGTGTGAGAGTACCCAGGTCGATCTCATGGTCTCTGATGAGAGAGATAAAATCAGGGTAAGAAGAGATGCTATTACAAGGCATATAATTAAACTCCACTGACAATGTTCAGGGGACTCACAGGCAGTAAATTAAGACACGGTCGGGGATCAGATATTCCCAAGCTCGTTGTACAATTCCTCTTGCCATGTCCACGTCCGTTATCTCCCTGTCAAAATGGTTCAAACCTCTGGGATTAAGAAACGAAATCGAGACTTAAAGAGGGTTTTTGGCTGAACTTATAAGCTCTTTAAAACAGCTTATAAGATGTTTAAAATAAGTTTAGCTGAATGGACCCTTAATCCCAACTAAACATTAAGAATGTGATCAAGAGCACCTTGGCAAACATTTCCTATGGCAAGCCATTGAACATCAACGGCACATGGCAAATTGTAATTCTGCAATAGAAGTCACTTCCGCTTCCCCACAGACATGGCATTGGTGAGCAGGACATGTAAACTGCTCCCAGCAGCAATCATTTCTTCAGCTGCAGCACTATTGCCAAGAAATAAAAGTTCTGCCACACAGTGAGGATGATAGAAGTGACCACAAGCTTCATTAGAACAACAAAAGACCTGTAAGAAACCGGTATATTTAATGAGCGAGAATCCCAAAGGTCTCAATTGAAATAAGAACAGGGGAAATGGTCAATTTACCTCCGGACTAGATTCATCTGAGGATCCCAATTCACCGCACACAAAGCATTGGTGCTTCTCATACTTGCAATTATCACAATAAAAAGGAGAGTGTGCAGCTGCCTGAGATTAAATTCCGAAACTGCATTTCAGCTCAATCATGAGGGAAAGTACTTACAAAATACGAAATATGAGAGAGAATTAAGATTGTGAAACATACCAGCAGTTCCGTGTCAGTTAAGCCTAGGGACACACATTCAGAATCTTCACCATCTTCAGTCCTTGCGTGGAATGCCCTCATGCATTTGCCATCACAACTAATTGACCATTTTTTTCAGATAAGATAAAGAGTTGCAAAATGCACCTCAATCTTGATGCTTGATGATAATGTTTTTTTTTTTTTTTGAAGGGGTTGGGGGAGGACTAAGGAGCGTGTTGTAAACGTGTAAAATTGGGCCTGTGTATTGAAGTGAAGGCATGCAATATGCCCTGAGGAAAAAAGATTCATCCACACATGTGGTTCATGGTACACCATCAACACAAATTAAGATGAGCTAAGTGTGGAAATTTACCCAATACCCCAATGAGAAGAAAAATTGAATATATCATAATTAACAACAACAATGGTAATATTAATAATTCAATATCACACTTACAGAAGAAATATTCAACTACATCATAACAACCCTAAAAGACACAAAAATGTATCAACCTTACAGAACTACTGGGTTCTTTTAACTTCGGTCCTAATCTAATTATACAACTTCACAAAATAAAATTGGCCTATAACACCTAAATAGGTTGACAACAACTTTAATCGTACCTTTTTAGATTTTTAAATACTAAAATGATAAATTACAATCCATCAGTACCAGAAACCACTATCAACATATACAAATTACAACCCTTATGGAAAATTTCTCAAATTTGAGGAAAAAAAAAAACCAAGACAAATTCATTTTCTAGTGCAGTAAAGATTAGCCTTTAGTCGAAGTCGATACCTAGCTCCTAGGCGGCCTAATAGTGATTATGAATATTTATCAAATGTACATTTATAATCCCCAATTTTCCCTTAATCCCTCATTTTATCAGGAAACAATTTGTATATTACACTATGCAATTATCCAAAACAATTATTTTTATCAAGGGAAGATCATAATTTTGAGTTCACTCACGTTTCATGTGGGGAAATAATCTATTCAAAGGTAGGTAAATTGACAAACAGAGTAAATTTAGGTATTATAATATTATCAAACTTCATTGTCCATTTTGAAGTTTGAGCAGTGTTTGTCTTATAGATAAGAGAAAATCAAGATAGTAACACCGCCACCAAAGCCTCAATCCCACACTGTGGAGAAAATAATGGTAAAGGGGGATAATGAAAAGTGCGGGAAGCAACAGAAAATTCTGTGTTTCATCAACCAGAGTGAAGTTAGATTTGTACCACGACAAAAGGGATAAGATAACTGTGGTTTAGGCTACTGAGCAGAGAGTAAAAATGTTATGCCATTTTTAATGCCTTTCATTCCCAATAACCTACATGATCACTTCATCTAATTTGCTCATTTTCTATAGAAATGATGCGGATGGAGCAGAACACTTAAGTCACAATTAATCGAGTCAAATGACAAAATGTAAGCATATATAGCATATCAATGCACAAATTTGGAATGAGAATCAAGGTAAACATACAGAACCACAATGCCACCATCATCACAGATTGCACAGATAAGGTTGCCAGAGATCAATTCAGGATCTAATTCCTGCTCTGGGAGGCGGAAAATCTTTTCCTCCAATTCCCTTGCTCAACACTCCTCGTTGCATTCACAAACCTGGCAAATTGACAAGTTGTAAGAAATACAAAACCTAGTTTCGAGACGAAATGATAACCCAAGCAAATCCCATTGAAACTGAAACATATCTCCCAACATACCTAGCTACTATTGCACTTATAGAAAATATCCTTTAAAACTGACTCTAGAAAAATATCACTCAGAGAAAATTCATGGATTCCAATAGGGGTGGCAATTTCAGACATGACACGATAGCACGACACGAAAACGATACGAAAATTGCGGGTTAGTGTTTAACCTTATCGTGTTCGTGTCGTTATCGTGTAAACACTTTAAGGACACAAAATTTTCGTGTCGTGTTCTTGTCAACCCGATAAGTTTGAATTAAAAATATTTTATTATACACATGACTTAATATTTTATGATTTTATTAGAAATTTTTATTTTTTATCGTGTTAACGTGTAATATCGTGTCGTGTCATATCGTATAATATCAAAATTTTAATATAAATTATGTTTTAAAATTTATTTATTTTTCTTATCGGGGTCGTGTCGACACGAAATTTTTCGTGTTCGCGTCGTGTCAACACGGATTCTTATCGTGTTCGTGTTTGGCCTTATCAGGTCGACACGATACACGACCCGATAACGCGAATTGCCACCCCTAGATTCCATAACCGTAATTGCCTATATGAACAAAGCATCAAGATGATTTCAGAATCAAACTAATATAATTCTCCTTCAGCCATTACCAGACCATAAATGATAGAATCATAACTCTGTCAAAGACCGAACTAATTCATATCGTAATTTCACCGCCAACAAAAAACAGTAAAAAGACTAATACTGATCGCTGCGACCGACGAGACAAACAATGACGATACAGTAACCATATCTAAATCAGGCCTATGTAAATTGATAGGTCAAATTACCGTGATAATAGCCACCAAAAATTACCTTAGCCCAGGTTTTTCACCGTTAGAGGCTCTGCTTCGAAGCGTCGTCGATTCATATAAAACCTAACTTCATTTGGGTCTTTAATAGTTGGGATTAACCTTGATTATAATAGGGACAAAATGTGAAAATAGGAGTTAATTTTGCCCCTTATTATGATTTAAGAATCAAACTTTCAACTTTTTTTGCGGATCAAGTATAGAACTATCATTTTGTTATCAAAAAAAGGATCCAAATAATTTTAAAGATAAAATTAAAAAAATAAAAGGCTAGAACTTGTATGCACCCTGGTCCACCTTGCATTCATAATACATTTTAGAAGCGTGCAATTTGTTATGTTGAAAAATTCAACTTATTTACACAGAAAAATGCAACTGTTAATATGAGAACATAGTTGCACATTTCTGTTTTGTATAATTGCACGCTTCTAAAATTCACTATAAATGCACGGTGCACTCGGGTGCACATGAGACCCACTAAAAAAAAATATATTATAATATTAAGATATCATTATTAAATGACAATATATGTCATAGTTTACCATTGATATTTCAATATTCCCTGTATACTTGTGTTTCCAATTTTTGTTACGTGTCTATTATTATATTTAATATATTATTAATTTATTTTTGACAAATTTTCCCGTGCACCATTTGCATCAAATTAATTTGATGCAATTTAATTTTATGAGCTCTTTTTTTAATTTTTTCAATTTTAATTTTTTTTTTCAATTTCAGTTTGCTGTTAACTTTAATTTCAGTTTTAGATTTTTTTTTCTCTCGACCCGGGCCCAAACTCGATCGGAGTAGTTCATGATTCACTCGACCCGAGTGGTTCATGGTTCATCAGGCCCAAATAAATCATGATTTATGATTAATTATTTAGTGTTTAGGGTGTAGATACTTCATCAAAATTAAATTGAATTCAAGTGTACCAAATATATCTTTACAAATGGTGCACATGAGAATCACTCTTTATTTTTATATTTTTTTTTTTTATTTCAAGTTAATAACTTAATATCTTACTGCAGTATTATCTTGAAAAATGAGTAGACATAAAGAAAAAATAAGAAATAAAAGCAAAAAATTAATTGAGCATGACATAAATTTATTGTCGTGGTGCCCTTTTTTATTTAGAGTTGAAAACGATATGAGTCCAATAAAAATTGATAATCCAAAAAATTATGCGGTTTGAATAATTATTACTTCATAAATATTTTTTAAAAGACAAGAAAAAATCATATGAGACATAACACAATTTATCACAAATACCATTAATTCCTTTTAAAGCGTTAAAGCGTCAATGTCAACTTATGTCATGTCTCACTGTGAGATCGTTTCATGTGAATGTGCCAATTTTTAAAAAAGTACGTCTCATGTTCATAAGTACATCTCAAATAAATTTTTAATACAACTTATTTACACTTAAATATGTAAATGTAGGAGTATGTACACACAAGATTTTGCTTTTAAAAAAAATTAAATTGATCACTTTAATATGTTCTTGACAAAAAACTTGTATAAACTTAGTTTATACTATGAATCTTATTTTTAATTTATGGCATTTGACCCAACCTAGGGTATAATACGAGTCAAGTTTAGTAATTTAGAAAAATGTGTTGAAAATGAAGGGAATGAGTCAAATAATTCAAGTTCATAGTATAGATCTGACTTATGAGAAATCAACTCTATTTTCTTTTAGAAATTATAAAATTCATTTGGTAATCTTGATAAATCTTGAAGAAAATTGTCATAATTTATTTAATAATAAATAAAATGGTAGAACGAGTGAAATAAATTTTGCTGGCTCATGTGCCGAACTCTTGTGCATGTTCTGTTACTTGTTGAGGAAAGAGTTTGTAATATTTTTCTCTTTAAAGGGAAGTAATTTATTGATCCATCAAAAAAGAAACTATAAAACTTTATGCAATATTTCCCTTTTAAAAAAATAGTATCACCTTCAATTTTAAAATATATAATGTCTCCTAAAAATAAAACCACTTCAACAAATTGATAATTAATAATATTAATGTTGCTTCTTAAAGATATAAAGAACATTTAAATACACTTGGTAAAATAATTGTGTGTTTCTCAAGGTAAAATATTTTATCCTCTGGTTATTCTAATTTTCCTTTCACCATCATTTCAGGCGCCCCTTTACAAATAAAGTGTCAATCCTTACAAGCAATAATAGTAATAGTGGTGTACAGAGAACATGATGCACATAATATCTTCTCCATCACCAATTCACCATTGTCATCCCTCAACTACTTTCTCATTTACTCTCAATCAATCCATGTGTTGAAATACCCATCCACAAACATTAGGAAAGGGTACAAAGAATCAAGTGCAAGTTCTACAACTTGCTCCATTGTCATCATATAACCTATCAAAATTTACACATAAAAAACAAACACATGTAATGTGAAATTACAAGAAAATTTATAAAAACAAACACATACTTTCCTTTCTTAAAAAAAAAAAAAAAAAAAACTAAGACCATATATCTTCGTCTACTTTTCAAATATAGGATTTGTGCTGACCTACAAACGTGTATTTCTCTATTTCCCTTTTGTTTCTCCTTCCAACCTATCAAAATTTCCTATTCACTTTGAAGTGGCGCCTCCTCCAAGGCGGACATTGCAGTATAGGATACTTCAGCTTGGGCCGAGATAGCAGTATCAGACGATGCATCATCAACAGTCAAGAGAGATATCTCTGACACAATTGAGCCACCCTCGTCTCCACTAACTGACGGTGCTGGGGTGGAAGCACCGTTTGTACAAACTGCAGGGGATTCATCGAGAGTGGCTGTAGAAGCCGGAGATGCACTGCCGTTGGTCAAAGGTGTAGCAGTGGAATCTGAGAGAGAAGCAGAGGCTGGGGATGGAGCCTCATTAACTGAAGGATCAGGCGACACCGCACGACTACTGGGGGCTGGCGACACCCCACGGCTGCTGGGGGCTGGCGACACCCCACGACTGCTGGGGGCTGGTGACACCCCACGGCTGCTGGGGGCCGGAGACACCCCACGGCTGCTTGGGGCCGGTGAAGAGTCCGACTCTTCGGCAGGCTGCTGAAGGCTCCAATACATAATACTTGCTGTAAGAGTAAGCATCATTTTTTGGTTAACCTGCAAATCACCAAGCATGCTGTTAACAAACCTGCTAAGAATGTATTTAAAGGTGCAAGGCGCCAGTTCGGCAGCAGATTGAGGTCTAGGGCCTATGGAGGATCGATTTAGAAAAAAACAGGGGTGGCAGATCAGGTGGGGACTAGACGAGCTAGGAGGGGTCTTTAGAAAAACTCCACAGGCCAAAATGACAAACACTTATATGCACCAGTTCACTGTGCAACTCAAATGCATTTTTAAATGGTATTAGTTGATTAACTAAAATGTATTAGTTGGTAAATGTTAGTTGCTTTCACTGAACAATATTAATTGTTTTCATTGAACAGCAGTGCAACTTGTGCACCCAAGTGTTACTCGCCACAAATAAAACTGGTGAGACATCAACAATAACTCAGGTGGTTCTTGGTTCAAAATTCTTCAATGGGAGTGGTAATGGGATGGGCATGAGGTATTCTGGTAATTAATGAGAATAGAAGATTATCAACTCACATTCCTATACTTCGTATGGGGCAATGAGTTTCAACATAAGTTAATTATTACCCCATTTTGATCAAATACATCCACTCCTATATTAAAAAACGATCAATCATTCCACTATTCATCAATCAACAATCATTTCTTGTCTCCACCTATGCCAGGATTAGAGTCAAACAACTAACAATCAATCTCTGCGTAAATGATTATTCAATGATTCTCATTACCATTCAAAGAGTTTGAACCAAGCACCCCCGTGGATTTTCAAACATAAAATCAGAACTTTCTCTTCTAATATAGTAGCATAAAATAAGACGCATTGTAAATCAGTTGCTAAAACTTAAAAGACCATGGTGGTTTAAGATTTCTGGAATAGAGCCATGCAATTGGCCATCACAAGTATGCAGGCAAGATTATTGTACAAAGGCTGTAGATAAAGTTTTCCTTGACATTTAATTGCAGAATGAGAGTTACATTGCAATATATTTACTTTCCCATGCAGCTGTTTATTCAGAATTTAAGTGAAAAATATACTGAGAGCCTAATATTCAGAGTATTTAGAGAAACAGAGCAGATATCAAATTCTTACCTCCATGATATCCTCGGGTAACAAGAAAATTGAACAGCCAAGCTTCCTTGCCACGCTGATAATATAGGTGGCATTTAGCTTCTTCTCCTCATCTTTGCAAAAAGAAAATATAGATCATAAGAATAATATAATAAGTCACGACAAGGAAAAATAAATAAATCAAAATATGTCGAGAAGGCAAGCAAATACTGCACAGGTAATTTCCATCTTCTCTAATTCACACTGACATACATAACCCCTCCCAACCCCATCCCCGCCCCCCAAAAGAAAATAATGATAAAAGAAAAGAAAATGGAAAGTAACATAAAAGAATTATCAAAGATCAATTAGTTTCCATGAAAGTAAAATAAGGAATTACCAGTTTCGCCCTTGGTTACAAGGTTCCAATTAAGAACTCTTGGCTCAACAGCACTGAGAAGTTCAAGAAAGAACAATCCACTTGAAAGGCTCTTATCCTACAATACAAATAAGAAATCTATTATTACCAACCAGTCAAAAAAGTGCAATAGCATCCTATAAATAAGGCATGTAATACATATATAAGACATGTCTGACAAATGAATGTTATCTTCAACCTTGAAACTCTGCATTTGAGATTTTCTGCGTGAAGTCTTCACTTTTTTGTTGGCCCAGTTCAGTATATCAGAATCAGTAATCTCCTTCCCTTGAGAACGAGATCTTAATTTTTTCAGAAGTTGAAGCATGTTAAACCTCATCAACTGCCAAAGAAAAGCTGCAAAAAACCAGAGAAAATAAATATTAGAACCTAGAACATAGCCATCCATATTTCAAGTTTCAGTTAATCCAGTAATCAAATTAATTTATAAGAAAAAGATAACAAAGTCAACACCATACTAATTGCTAAAACTGAAGGAAAAATAACTCTCTTACATTCTCTCATGCTTTTCCTTTACCCAATAACACACCCCTTAAATTTTAATGATATAATAATCTCACTATCACTTACTTTTTCACTATTTTTTTCTCAATCCTACCCTACTACACCTTATCAACCAAATATACCCAAAAGTCAAATTCACCTTTTTTACTATTCCAAGATTTTTCAATCAGGATTCTCCCAATCTTTAAACAGCCCAAAACAAACACATCCTCGTGGATCTCCTCGGGATTGGGGTTTGCTGAAGAATATAACTCATTTAACAAGGAAGTGAAGTCACCAGAAAGCAGAAGCCAGGATAGCATAAGTTGTACTGGAACTTTCCATGACTAAAATCTCATTAAAAGGACCAAATTCTTCAGCACAACTAAAAATATCAAAACTCACAATAAGATTTGGAAATTCATCGTCCATCTATGACCCCTTTTTGCACGTGACAATTGATTATACCAAATCATACACCAAATTAGTTGAAATAAAGTTACATGTCTAATGTGTTGCATATGAACTGATGTCATGGATTCAAAAGAAAAAATCATTTGTATAATAGTGCATTGCTCATTAATTTATTAATTTGGCATCTCTTGCCTTCTATCTTTCAAGGGTCATGGAGCTTTAAAAGCTTATATAAGCAACATATGGTATAAAAGTCCCTAAACAAGAAACCAGTGCAATCAAAAGTTAGACTTGCGTCCATTTAGAATCATGCGGCTATTTTCTATTTACCATCTAAGTTGAGGTTAACTCATAATTTATATAAGCGAATGGACATCAAGGTATTGTGGAAAGTATTTGGAATTCAATATAAAGGCCACACTAACTGACAAAAGAATTTTAAAAAATAAGGCACCCATAAAAACTCAAGAAAAATTATCGCTGGTTCTATTAAAATCTACTGGGTGATAGGCTGTTGGCCAAAAACTCTCTAGAGAACCTAATAAGGAACCAGTCATGATATGGATATTTTCAGTAAGATATTTCATACAGATAGTGAGCAAACAATTAAAAGGCTTTGGTTAAAATTGACTTATTAGAATTTTATGTTATGCAAATTAAAAGGAACCACATCCCAGAGTTTCCATTACAGTATTAAGCAAATACTTACCAAGTATAAGCTTCTTATTCCCTTGTACAAAATCATTACCACCTACATTTACTAGTGAGAGTCTCAACTGCCTTCCAATCCTGACAACTTGGTTGCAGTTCTCTACTTTTCTAAACGGCATTTTTATGGGAGGTTTTGTAGCCTGCTTCCAATTGACAGATTCTGGAGAAACTTTATCCAGCACTTCCAGAAGAACCCACCTGAAAAAACATGATATCCTTAATTCGTGTAATATACATTTAAAAAACTTGCATAAATGATGCCAGCAAGAGCAATCCGAACTGCAAATTCCTGGATCATATGTTACCCCCAAAATATACTAAGCTAAGGACCTTCAAAATCAAATGGAATGTTTTGAAATGTCTCCAGATGAATGCTGAGTTTCTTAAGCAGGAAAACTAACCCATTTCGGACATCCTCAAACAAGTTGTTGACATAAGAGGCAATTCCTAAGCTATTGATCCACAGTCGGAAGCACCTTTCTTCTCTAGACATTAGCTCATCATCTGTCATCATCTCTGCAAAGGATATCTTTTTGTTGTCTGTGGACAAACCGTTCCTGGGAAAAAGAATCAGCTAAGTAAAAATATCCAATCAAGTGTATTTTTAAACGACATTAATTGTTTTACTGAACAGTATTAGTTGTTTAATTGAATAGTATTAATTTTTTTGTGCACCACTTGCACGGTGTGCAACCGGTGTACAAGAGACTTACTCATCAAATATAAGAAAGATACTACGAAACATGTTAGACACAAAACCACATATGAGTCTCTCATGGAACATTTTCGCCCTGTATTTGGAAAAACTAGTGGTGAATTACAAGCACAAGAACTAGTTTCAGCAATTGACCAGGTGAATCGCTGAAAACCATAACTGGAAGAGGGGTCTATTGGAGGCAAATATGAGATCATCTCTGATCATAAAAAAACTAATTCCTTGATAATATTCATACCATTTTGTAAGAGCAGTAAATTATAATTCTATGTTCATTTGCCAACTCAGAAAAGAAGAGCAGTTGATTTTTTAGGGCGCTTATTCAAAATTTTCAATGGGAATGGTAATGGAAATCTCTTTTCCCGCTATGCCCCTGTAATGAAAAGGAATATGTTGGAGGAAGGGTTTGTCCCAATTGTGGTCACATTGTTAGTGTGTTGCCCTAATTTTGCAATAAAGTGGACAATGATGGTTGTTGGTTGAGAAATAGTGGAATGATTGAGAAATGACTATAGGAGGAGGTGCAGTAATCAAAATGGGGTAATGATTAACTTAGTTAGGAGGGGAGGTAGTGGATTGGTCATCTTTTTAGTTCTCATTAACCATTATAATTACCCTAAACTCTTTCTCATTTCCATTCCCATTGAAGAATTATTAAGCAAGCACCCCCTTTGTTTTTATCTCACCTCTGGTGGAATATCTGCGCAACAAAAGCAAGATTCAGGTTGGAAGATCCCTCGACAATGTCCTTCGGAGTAAGATATCTTTTGCAGTCCATTTTCTCTGCATGCTCAAGAACCAAATTAGCTCTTTCAGATGGATCCTTTGTATCTAAGGTGCCAGGGTTGCAGTGCTCCGGTGCAAGTACATTTAGCAGATAAGCATAGGCCTCTCCATCCTACAAATATGACCAAGGAAGTTAATATCCAGATATAACCAATATTCATGGTCACCGATATCAACATTGGGGATAACAATATTTCCATAATATTCGTAAAAAAATAAAAAATATCGATAAATATCGGTAGGTATACAATATCGAAATGATTAATTTATTGTACAAATTGAGCCTAATATTGGTAAAGTCAATATCGATATTATATGACAGTACCATAAAATTGTACCAGGAGACTTGCCAACTATAGGAGAAGAACAAGGTAATTACAAATCTGATGCTTGTTAAACGGCCAACACAGCACTAAACTACATCAATTAGTAAATAAGAAAGGCAATGACAAGAGTTAATCTCCAACTAGCTAAAATCCAAAACAGGAAGTCAAGTTCTGCACAACGAATATTGGATACCATGCTTGCCCGGGAGAATTCTCCAGATTAGACCAAAATCAGAAAAATAGCCCCAACTCCATGGTAATTCATATGCTTAATATTGCAAGCCATACTCTAATAAAAGATCATGCCACAATCAAACCCAATCTCCAACAAAATTAAGGGTACGCTTGATTTGGGATTTGGGATTCCAAAATCTAAATACTGTTCTACTTTGGGATTTTAGAAACCGGTTTTTAAACACCCAATACATCCACCCCCTACATATACCTATAAACCCCACAATACCAAATTTTCTCCATCACACTCTCTCCAATGACTTATTAATGCAAATACATTTTTTTTTATTCTCATTGTTCTTTTATCTACCACTTTTCACACATTTTTTTCTCACTTTTACAACTTCCAATAGAACACATTAATTATTACAAAATCATTTAATCATTACAATTAACAATAATTTAATAATACTCCATCACACACTCTTACACATCATTTGACATAAAGTTAAATCCTACCCCACTTAAATCTCAAAACAAACGCACACACCATTACTCTTTATCAGGATTTTGAAATCCGCAGGATTTTACAATCCCGATTTCAAAATTCATTAAATCCCAATCAAACATACACTAAAGCAATACTGTTACTCCACAAGTGTACGTCCAGACAAGCATACCTTCAAGTCAGAAGAAAAGTTTGACACAGTTTTTTCGTAGCCTGCTTTCTTGAGATGGAAATTCATCCACTTCAGTAGAAGTTTCTCTGGAGCAAGCCCCATAAGCTCCTCAACATCCTGCATTTATTAATGACACCTGATCAAAGTGTACAACTTAAGCTCAGTACTGAGTTACACACACTGGAACAAAGAATTTTCACTTCAATTCACAGATACTCTAAGGGATAAGTGGCTGATACATTGTTGTCTTCCACCAGTTCTACAAGCTGAGGTGTTTTCCTGAGATTGAGATCTGCCAGTAGTTGGATCTGAAGGAGCCACCAAATGGCAAAGAAATATTTTATATAAGTAATGATCACACAAAAATAATTTTGCTATATTCTACTAATTACAGTCACTAAATCATTTCAATGTCTCTTTCTTCTTGCTCTCCAAACTAAAGCAGACTGACAACATATGAATTTTTATAAGCAAAAAGCTGCTCACCTTTATAATTTGAGAAATTAACCCAAGTAGTAAATGAGGCTGCAAGGAATGAACAAAACCATATAAAGATCTTAATACTAAACAATCTAAAATAAAATAAGTAATCCTTATACTGCAAACTGAGATCAGCTTACTCTTCCTTCAACAAGGTCCTGAGTGCCAATATTAACTACTGTGCATCCAATAGCCTTTGCAGAGTTGAGACAGAGTGTGTGATTCTCATTTCTTTCCCAAGGATTCAATATTTTTTTTGTGTTAATAGCCCTATCATCTATCGTGCCAGGAACTGCAACATTAATCAGCTTACTGCAATTGACCATAGAAAATATAAGCCATAAAAAAACCATCAATCTTGAAGTCTTTAAACACCAATGTTGTTAAGATAAAATACCATAATAGGACTCCATCCTTAGCAAGGTCAAATAAAGCATTTGAAGATGAATCAATTGGAAGGAATTGCTTCAGAAATGGGTCATCCCTGAGGTAGCTGTTGATATGAGCAACATACGAAGCCTTTTCAGTTTCGCTGATAGTGTGAAGTAGAGTTGTTGTTGTTGCCTTCAGAAAGGATGAAGAGTTTTTCGAATTTCCCCGTTTGGCATTGGCTCTACTTTGTGAATCCAAATATGACTGATTGTTTAAAGCAACAAAACAAGAATTATAAATCATCTAACTAATATATTGCTGAAGAAGAATATATTAATTACTATCTACTTCATTCAAGGGCAATTCCTACCAAATGCTGTCAAAGAAACTACAACTCTACAACCACTTGCTTTTGAATTAACAACACCAACTTTAACCTGTCTGCAGAAGCAAAAATCAATAAGAATGAAGAGTATTGTGAAAAACCTACCCTGAGGAAGCCTTCAAAATCTATCTCTTCGGTCAAGTCAGAGTAAGATTCTCCCAATCCTCGTCTAATCTCCTCCTCATTCAATGTGTCATTGGACTTCAATTTCATGATTAGAGATGGTATATCTCCAACTGTGACCTTACCAGTCTGATTCTTCAATGAAATGAACTACAAACAGAAATAGAGATTATTAAACCCCTACATATGTTACAGATCAATTCAAACACTTAGAATAGCTTACTTCAATCTCAGATTCCCAAAATAGAGACTTAATTCCTAAGTAAGCCAACAAATCCATGCTAATTGTATATACTAGCCCCCATATTCAAATCAATCCGACTCCAAAATCACAGAATTGATTTTAAAAAATAAAATAGCAAAAAAGAATAAAGAAAGTTTACTTTGGATTTAATGCCGCGAAGCTCAACTTGTGTGAATTGGCTCTGAAGCCATTGATCGGAAACTACAACTCCCACAAAACTAGACATCTTCTTCTTGGCCCGCGCTTCCACAAATCGCGGGGATACCCGTTCTAAATCGCAGTAAATCCAAAGTGTGTATTCACCAGGAATCCACGATCCCAAGATTCGAAACCCCTGTTTCAATCACAGAACGCCATTAAAACCAACCATGCAACATACACACAACTACTCGACAAATCCGAACGCACTTCACTTCCCCCGCAAAACAGAAATCAGAAAAAAATCAATTCGATAACACCAAAATCCCCCATAAACAATCACGATTCTCAAAATGGGGACAACGAAATAGGACGCGGAATTGAATAGTTTCCAAGTGTACATGCATACCTCCCACGACAATCCTTGATTCGAGCGAATCCGTTTCCAATCGTCGATCGTGTTTGTCGCGTAAATTGGCCTGGATTTAGAAGGTTTGACTGATGGACGAGTATTTTGGAGTATCTATTACAGGAATGGAGGTAGAATTGCAATTGCTTCGCTGAAGAGCAAAGAGAGAGAGAGAGAAATGGAGAGATTTTAGGTGTTGGCACGCACGCAAAGACAACGAGGAAAAAAAGAAAAGAAGAAAACAGAGGCTAGTTTATGTATAATAGAAGATTGTATGTATGTATGGGAGCCCAGTTTTGATAAGGTGGGACGCCCCCACGCGCTTCTGCTTCGCGATGTATGTGCACGCGCATTGCACGTCTCAACACCTCTTCTGTCTATTTTACACCTATCTTCTCAGTTTGTCATTTTTCGTGGGGATTAAGTTTTTTTTTCAGTCAAAAAAAGTTATTTTTAGTCAAATAATTTAGCTTGATTTTGAAATTGGTCCTAATTTTTTTTTCAGGAGTTTTATCAATTCAGGGACTGAAAGATGGTAAAACTATCAATTTAAGGTCTGAAAGATTTATCCTATCAATTCAAGGCCTGAAAGATAGAAAACTCTCAATCCAGAGTCTGAAAGATAGAAACTATCAATTCGAGGCTTATAAATTTTAAGACCATGTTTGACACTAAAACCCTAAACCCTGAACACTAAACCCTAAACCCTAAACGATGAACCCTAAACCTTGAACCATGAACCCTAAACCCCCTAAACGTTAAACCTTGAACAGTAAACCCTAAAAATAAAAATAAAATAAGAACATATAATAAGAATATGAAATATAAGTGTCAAACATGACCGTGAAATGTGTGAGCCTTAAATTGATAGTTTTTATCTTTCAGACTCTGAATCGATAGTTTTCTATCTTCCAGGCTTTGAATCGATAGGAAAAATCTTTAAGACCTTAAATTAATAGTTTTGTCATCTTTCAAGCCCTGAATTGACATTTTTCCTTTTTTTATCAATTTTTTTTTAAATTGATCATCTAATCTGTTGTAGCAGGTCACCAAGCAGGTAATTGTCATTTATGCAATTATTTTATTTTTTTCCTTTAACTTCACAATATCATCTATACTTTTTTAATTCTAATAATTTTGGGTTGTGATTTTTCTGCGTTTTTTTTTTAAATGTGGTTTTATGCGTATTTTGGTTTTTTTTTTCCGATGAGTTTATATTCAATAAACCGACCAAATTTGCTTTGTCTTTTAATATACAAATTATTTTTAGACCAACTCAAAACCCGATCAAAATTATCAGGATTAAAATAGTTCAAGTAGTATTTCGAAATTAAGGAAAAAAATAAAATAATTACATATGTGACAGTTATCTGCTTGATAACCTGCTGCAACATGCTAAATGATAAATTTTAAAAAAATAAAAAATTTATAGAATTAAAATAAAAAAGTCAAATAGTTGGAACCAATTTCAAATCGATACAAATGCAAAATTATTGAATTACAAAAATAGTTATTCCTTTTGTGTGCTTGTGTGTTTAATGCTTACTCCGTCTCTATCTGCAAAATTCTGTATTGGCATAGGTTCAAATTAATATGCTTTTACTCATTTATTTATTATTATTATCCAATTTTTCTTTTTTACTACTCACTTGGTGTTACTAGTCATGATTTTCTTTTTGGTGTGTCTTATATTATATTTATTCATATATTAAAAGTGTGTTATTGTTTAAAATGTTTCTATTTACAGTCATATTATTTTTGTATTATTAAATAATGATATATCAAAATTTTATAAGTAAATTAAATATTTTTAAACACAATAAATAATATTTTATTAATTTATGTAAAACTTAAAATATGACTATTTTTATGGGACGAAAGGAGTAATTGATTATTAATCGTTTATGAACCAATTTCACAACAGAATATCTCATTATTTCCATGTTTAAATTGTAATTACTTGTACAACTTAATTATTAAATACTTCTATAAAATATATTTCTTGAACAACTGTAATTATAGACAATTTGTATGCATAACATATTTTATGTAGAGCTGGCAAAATGGGCCGCCCGACCCAGTCCATCGGGCCAAGTTATGTTCATGGCCTGGGTCGGGCCGGCCCATCATCTAGTCGGGCCTACAGAAATGCAGCCCAGCTCGACCCAGTATGGGATCACAGGCCCGTGGGCCGGCCCAACCCATGATTTTTTTATTTCATTATTTTATTTACTTTACAAAATAACATTTTTTTTGTAATTCTTTTGGGTATTTTTCTACCCTTATCAATTTACTTTATTTTCTGATTAAAATAATAATAATAATTATTATTATTATTATAGTTATTAAAATACAATCTTATGTACATGACAACATTAACTTGAGTATTATTTTGTTGATTGTGATTGTTAATTATATCAAAACAACTCGTAGTTTGACAAATTACAAAAAACGAATTTCTTTAGTCTTTATAATTTTTATAAAGAATTACAAATTAAAAAAATTAATAAAATTTGTCGGGCCAAACAGGCGGCCCATGACCCGTCGGGCCAAATGGGCTGGGCTAAATAGGCCACGCTCTTTTCGGGCATCTAATTTTTTAGCCCAGCCCATACTTGGGCTCGGGTTGGCTGGGCCGGCCCATCGGGCCAGACCCAAATTGCCGGCTCTAATTTTATGAGTCACGTCATTTTTTAAACATTTTATGCTCTTTTTTCAGAAATCAACTAACACTTTTAAAAAAACATTACAAGTCCTTACAAAAGCCCCACTTCTTATATGTTAGACTATTTTATATTAATTTTGTAAATTTTATATGAGATGGTGTAATGTGAGAAAAATTTGAGATGAATTGGGGGAGAACGTTAAGACCCTAGTATTTAATTGAATTTTTAATTATAATATGAGATTTACTTTATTAAATTGATGTGAATAGCTCTTAATATTATAATTATAAATTATAATTTAGTATAAAAATGACCATAAAATAATATATGATGGTCCCGGTGGAAAACCCATTTTGCGCATGCAGAAGCAAACATTTCAGTTCGATGCATATAAAACAGGGGTGAGGGCAGAGTGATTACAGATTTTTGGTCTTTTAATCTCATGTGTGTTGTTTTGCTTATAATCGAATGCGTATGACAAGTAAGAACATAAAGCAGTAAAAAACACAACAATTTTATAGTGGTTCGGACAACTCGTCCTACATCCACTCTTCCCTTCATGGGGCACCAACTTAACCAACTGGACTTAGTTTAACGTGTTAGTCCAACACCCAACAGATGTTTACCGAGTTCACACTCAAACGGGACTTATCACCCTCACGGGATTGCCTACCCTCCCTTTCGGGATTGCTAGATGTTTACCGAGTTCACACTCACCTACAAACTTAACCGACCCTTGAGTTTGGGTATAAGATTGTTTGGTTTCCAACTAGGTTGAGATTTTCCCTTACATTTGTTTAGCCTCAATGCTAAGGATGGGAAAATCTCTCTAAGCTTAAGATACAACATTTGTGCTTAGATCTAGGGTAGAACACTTTTGAATATATGCGTGTATTTCTTGCTCTGTGTTCTATGGTGGGAATGCTTGATGATTTGGCTCTGTAGCTTCAATGGTGTTTTCACGCATTTCACACACTTCCACACGAATAATGAAGGAAGAACTTGTATTTATAGTGTGGATTTGAATGTTACCGTTGGAAGGAGTCACATTCAAATCCATACTATTCTAATAACTTTTTTTGGCTTTTTTTTCAAAGCTTGTTGTCTTCCTCTCATTGGTCCACATCAAATTTGAATCTAATCTTGGCTATATTCTTGAGGATCTTACGAGTCTCGAGGATTCTTGATTCAATGGACTTCTCTTGGCCGGACCTTGTCGTCGGTATCTTGACACTCGAATTAACCGAGTTCAAATCTTGACTTGGACAATCGACCCTCAGTCACTAAAGACTTTCGAGTTAACTGATCATCAGTAGCATTCTGATTCTCAGTGAACATGACTTCAGATGACTTCTATTCTGAAGACTTCTACTTTGTCGGTATCTCTGATTTCGGTTTTCGATATCTAATTTCTTCTACTGATCTCGTCGACTCATGTAATCGGTCGATTATAGCCAGTCGGCATATCGGTTTATCTACAGCAGTTAGCCGCGTCGAGTTAGCATATTAGGTTAGCATATCAGGTTAGCTTATCTGATCTCGATCACGTCTGATCTCGATCAGTCTCATCTGCTCCTCTTACGATCGCAACCTCCTCTTCGATCTTAAGTGGGTTATTTTACGATTAAGCATGCGCTCTTACGATCACCCATATCCCGGCTCGACTTTTTTTATCATCGTCGAGTGCATTACAGTCATCGATCTTGATCGGTGAAATAGCTATTCTTCTCTTACGATTTTGCCCGCAGCTCATCGAGTTAACTCGGAACTCATCTTACTCATCGATCTCGATCGGTCTCGTCTGCTGAAACCTCTTTGATCTCGTCGGTCTAAATGCAATAGCCTCGCCTGATCTCGATCATCTTCGTCTGATTTTTGTGAGTTCCCCATCAATTTGTTCTCTCGTTCCCCCTCAACTTGTTCTCTGTAGATTAGCTTCAAAAACACAAGTTGATAATGTTTTGGCATAATTCATCAAAACTAAAATATCCCAACAATATAGCTTGAAACCATTCATTTTTTTATAAAAGTAATTTTTAAATGTTTTTTATTAACATTTTGTTGGCGATTATTTTTGGAATGTAGTGATGTGGAACCCAAGTATGGATAGGTAGTGATGTTTTAAAATGAATCAATATAATCAACGAGTATTTTACAAGTGTATTTGTGTGTAGGCTAGAAATAAGACCGAGTGTGGAAAAGTGTGATTCTTTTATTGATGTTGGAATTGACATTCAAATTATATTGTCGAGTTGAAAGTTAACTGAACTCTAAGTCATCTATGTCGAGGTGAAAATAAGATCGATCCTACTATTTTTACATAAAGAGAATTGCTCTAATTCAACCTTAGAACAATTAGAAGATTGATTTTCTTGTAAAGATGTATTTCTCATCTATTTGTTAGCCTATATATGTCGATATGTACTTTTGAGGTGTCACTTTGTAAGTGATTATTGCTTGTGAGCATAAAACTTGTAGAACACATATTTTGTTGCAAGACTGCAAGAACTCTAATACTTCACTAGTTGTTATTTGTTGATTTAAGGTTGTTGCACACGCTAAAGTCGCAGCGTGGGTCATAATCAGGTTGGTTGTTATGTCCGACCTTACTCATTGGTCTGTTTGGTGCCTTACTCATTGGTCTATTTAGTGTCTTCTAATTGATTGTTGAATTTTGACCAAATGCATAGGCTGGTCTATTAAGTTAAGTGGTGACTCTATTGACTTAGTGTTGAATGTTTTTCCAGGTCGAGCGTTATTAACTTATGATTGACCTAACTGGTCAAGTCACGGTGAGATGATCGGAAGATCGTAGGGATTTGGAATTGTAAAGGTGTTAAATGAATTGATTAGGACTATTTATACCAACATGATGCATCTTCTTTTCTAATATCCATAATGAAACAACTTTAAGGTTAAGTGTGCTTGGCTGGGAGCATTTCAGGATGTTGACTCATTGGGAAGTTCTCAATGTGCGTGTGAGTGAGGACAAAACACGCTAAAAAAATATTTATGTTAGTCTGTGGGGATAGTATGTCGTTCTCGCCGCACCCAACAAGTACTAGTATGTAGTTCATTTCAGGTCATATCTTGTCAATGTTGTGGCATGAAATAATCCGACCCGGTGAGACAACCCTCTATTATGCGTCAGTCAGTTGGAGCGACTTCACTTGGGCTGAGGAGGTCGCAGAGCGACTTTGGGAAGATCACAGGTCGGAAACGACTTCAATTCGAAGTCAGTGAAGATATAAACATGGTAAAGATATGGGCAGTTAATGGCGCGGATATCGCGGGGTATAAGCAAGGCAAGTGTATCCGGATGCGGAAATCGCAGGTTGGTTAAGGAAACCCTAGCACTGGCGGCGGGAGCCTCAGCAAGCCCGTGGAGGAAGCCCACGAAGATCTGTGACCTAATTCCTTTTCTATAAATACATGTACTATTCACTGTAAAGGAGAGCAATCTTAGAATTCTAGGCAGAAAAAAATAATAAAATATTCCTGGCTTGGGCGCCCCCAGACGTAGTCTTATTCAAAAGACGAACTGGGTAGCCAAATTCAAGCGTAATTTACAATTGCAGTTCGTTACTTGTTTGATTCAATCCATTACTTGTGTGTTGCCCTAGACGTAAATTCTAGGTTACAACATTTGGCGCCGTCTGTGGGAAACCTTCCTATCGATTTGTTCAGAATTCCTCAGGAGACCCATCTTTTTGTCAATGGCGATCAACCAAGGTAACGCTACTAGAAATGAGACGGATGCCCGTGACAGCATAGAAGGATCCCCGCTGTCCCAGGTGCCACCCCCGATTGGTGGAACCTTGTCCGGACACCGGAGGACGCAAAGGGCGTAATGGCCATCCTCAACAAGAAACGCCTCGCCTTCGATGACGAGGACGTACAACCGCCAGTCAAGAAGGCGACACACGATGCCGGAACCTCTAAGGGCAAGAATGTTCTTGTCAAAAAAGGGCGTTCCACAGGCCAACTGGCGTATGACCCGGCGAAGCACGCCATCATTCGGAACCGCAGGCTCCTAGAAAAACTGGCGGGATCGGGCAATGTATTTGGTCGACTTGGAAGTCAAGAGGCCCATAAAGCCCCGATGATCATCGAGGATGAGGCCCAGTCTCAGCTCCGACTTGCCGACCAGGTGGAACGAGACCTCACTATAGCTCTAAACATACATCATAACAAATTACCGAGGGGCTCGACAATCCACCGTGGTGACCCACGAGCGACTTTCCCACTCAGGGATCATCGTGATGTGAAGATTGACACACTGGCCCGGACGGTCCAGTGACTTATCGAGTGAGCAGAGGGTCAGAATGAGCCGGCAGGGGTAGACCATAACCTCACCATCCCAGACTCTCCACTCGGAACTATGGTTACTTTGGCACCTACCCAAAGGAAAATCAACACAGCGGCTCTAGATCGCTACAGTGGGAACTCGGACCCAAGGGTCCACATAGGAAAGTACAACTCCTACATGGCCTCCATGGGCGCGTCTGACGCCACCAAATGTTGGCTGTTTTCTCTAACTCTAAGTGACCAGGCTCATCAGTGGTTCACCTCGTTGCCACCTTTCTCGATGGACACATTCGAATAGCTCGCCAGATTGTTTTTAACCCACTTCACAGCCTTGGCACCTCGGCCCGCGACCAGATAACGACTGATGAATACCCAACAGGGAGACACAGATTCAGATTGATCCTACATTGAAAGGATCGACAAACTCATCCTCGAAGGGGACCCCATTGGAGAAGAGGCCAAGGTACTCGGGGCAGTTTCCGGCCTAAAAAAGAAAACCAAACTATGGCGACGCATGACCACCGAATATCCAGTCAGCTATACCGACTTCCGAAGGCGAGCTAGTGATTAGTGGTGATTTTAATTACTTGAGATTTTGTGCTATTTAATAGCTAGATATGATGATTCTTGTATGATTTTGGGCATTATATTGTTGGATTTGGTAGAAAAGTTCATCTAAGCTTGTGTGATTGATTTGTGCAGGAATCGGATTGAAAACGAAGATTTTATGAAAAATTGAAGAAAAAGAAGGTGCTCGAGTCGAGCAGGAGTACTCGGGTCGAGCATAGATTAAAGGCGGGTGAGTCGAAAAGCGATTTTGAAGAAAAAGGCCAATTTCCCAAGTTCCTCGAGCCGAGCAACCGTGCTCGGCCATTTTGGTCGAGCACGTCGTTTTTATGCAGTGTGTTTGGCCAAATCTCAGGCTGCTCGACCGAATTCTGGTCGAGCAGACATGCACGAGTCAAGCAGTCCAAGAAATTAAATCGTGGGCATATTTTCTCACCCGTGCTCGACCGAATTCTGGTCGAGCACGACCCAAAAAGTGAAATTCTCAAATCTGACCTAGGGACACGTGCCAGAGGATTCCCAAGCATATAAATAGACCCAACTTCGTTTTTTCAAGGGAGAGCAGCTAGGGGAAGAGATAGGATAGTAAACAAGTAATACCTTTGAGAGCTGCAACTAATACTTTTTCATATTTTTGCATTTTGCTTCCATATATAGCTTAGTTTATCCTAAAATAGCATAGATATAGTGTTAATTTCAGTTTTCAGAAAGAAACCAAGGAGTATTGATGGATTTTGTATGGATTGGTTGCTTGAACTTCAATAGTAAGGTGTTTATTTGTTTCTATTGGTTGTTTCTTGTTAATTTTGATATGGGTTTCTTATTTCCTTGCATATTAGCCATGGATTTTGCTTGTAGCACCAATGGCTAAGGTTTCTTTGTGTTTGAGTGTTGTGAATTGGGTTGATGATTGATTAATAGCTTGTTAATAGTGGATTGCCTCTATTGATGGTTGTCTTTTGAATTTGGGGTTGTTTAGTGTTCAATCTAGGTGGGTTTAGCTAT
Organism: Stenogyne calaminthoides; assembly: GCA_037126765.1. NCBI lineage: Eukaryota > Viridiplantae > Streptophyta > Magnoliopsida > Lamiales > Lamiaceae > Stenogyne > Stenogyne calaminthoides. The sequence goes on from JBBCBC010000032.1 coordinate 1,898,571, forward strand.
TAGCTTGTTCGGTTGTCTAGTTTATCACAATGAGAGTTGGGTAAATGTGGGTAGACGAATAGGTATTGGTTTGATTTGCCGGATTTGAGTCAATTCACATCCTATTGCAACGAGAGTTGGGTAAGATCGTTAGAATCCCCAAAGTTCACTTTGAATCACTAGCTAATAACTAGTGTTGAAGATGAAAATATTTATGAGAGTGATCTCTATGCTACAAGTGGGAACACAAGGGTAGGGAGTAGTTAGTTAGTTAGAGGATCATTCCTTTGCAATTACACGGGTGAGAAAGAGTGAACTCCCATCCCGATCTTAGGTGTTTAATGAAACCGGAACCTAGGCTTACCAAGTACGGGGATGGTTAATGAAGAGTGATCATTCTTAGGGAGTAACCGGACGTAGAGACAATCACCTAGGCAACCGTTAATCGAACATCATCCGAGGATCAACACCCGAACACCTCTCACTCTCAAAACACACAACATTCTCATTTAGTTGCTTTACTAATTTATTCTCTAGTTTATAGTTTTGTTATTTGTCTTGCTTAGTTGTTAATTGCATTGTTTTTAAGTTTCCAACATGTTTCACACTATAATCATGCGACAACACATAGCAATTGGGCTATATTCCACACCTAGTCCCGTGGAATGATATTAAACCGGGCACTTCAACGACCCTCTTATACTTGAGAGGATAGTGTGAGAAATCACGTGTCAAGTTTTTGGCGCAGTTGCCGGGGACTAGGTTGTGTTGAGTATAACTAGTTGTTCGTTGAACGTGATTACTAGTATCTTTTTTCTTTTTAGTAACTAACATTGCTAATAGTTGGCTTGGAGATTTGTGGTGCTTGTTGATTCTCTAGGTGTGTATGAACACAAGAGCAAGTGGGATAAAACCTATTCCCATTGATCTTGAGATTGAAGCCACGACTAGGAGAAGAAATCGAGACCGAAATTGAAGATTAGCCCAACAAAAAGCAATGGACGAAAATCAAAACAATCGGATGAATTTGGAAGGGGGTGACAACGGAGATCGCCCAATGAGGGAATATTTCAACCCTCAAGTGCAAAGGCATTATGATGGCATAGCCCGTCCGGCGGTTGCGGCTAATAACTTTGAAATCAAGCCGTCCCTCATTCAAATGCTCCAAAAATAACAATTTGGTGGAGGGAAGAATGAGGACCCAAATCGGCATATCACTCAATTCTTGGAATATGCGGACACCGTCAAGATCAATTGGGTCACGGACGACGCTTGGAGGGCTCGAACCTTCACCTTCACCTTGAGGGATAAGGCAAAAGATTGGATAGTCTCCTTACCCCCTGATAGTCTTGGCTCGTGGGACATATTGTGCCAAAAGTTCTTGATGAAGTTCTTTCCACCCGCAATGACACTTCAATGCAAGAAGGAGATCGCCAATTTCGACAAAGGGGTGGGGAGAACTTATACGAAGCTTGGGAGATATATAATGCCATGTTGAGGAGATGCCCACAACACAATTTTGTCAACGATCAAGTGGTGATCTATTTCTACTATGGTTTGAACGACGAGGGAAGAATGTTCATCGATTCATCATCGGGTGGATCGATTTTTGACAAGACCGGTAAGAAAGGGTTGGCATTGATTGATTGGATTGCCAACAACACCTTCACTTGGCCGTCCGATGTTCAAAAGATTTCCCAAGTTGATAGTGATCCGAACAACGCAATGGCGGAAGCAATGAGAGTTCTAATGAACAAGGTTGATTCATTAGCGGAAAGCCAAAGGAGAGGAATATTTGGAGGGAACATGGAGGTGCCATTGAATGCAAATCAAGTTGAGGAAGCCAATTACATGGGAAGGGGGAATTATCAAGGAAACTACCAAGGGAATCAACAATTCCAAGGTAACTACTACCAAAATCCCAACCAAAACTTCCAAAACCAACCTTCACCTACCAAAATCCCAACCAAAACTTCCAAAACCAATCCTCAAACTACCAAAACCGTTACCAAAACAACCATTCACAAAACTTCTCAAACCAAAACAATCCATCATCAAACTTCCAAGGAACCTTCCAAAGAAAGTCAAAGATCCCGGGAGCATCTCTTTGATGTGTGAGCTAAGCAATACGGAGAAAAGAAATGCTCTATGTGACGTTGGGGCGAGCACCAATCTTATGCCAAGATCAATCTACGATCGTTTGAAAATCGGTGAGCTCCAACCAACGTCCATGACATTACAATTGGCGGATCGTTCTATCACATACCCGGATGGTATTGTGGAAGACGTGCTCGTAAAAATTGACAAATTCGTGTTCCAGGCGGACTTTGTGGTGCTAGAGATGGAAGAAAATGTTGAAATTCCATTGATCTTGGGTAGACCGTTTCTAGCTACCTCAAGGGCGGTGGTGGACATGTATACGGGCAAGGTGACCTTGAAGCTTGATGATGAGGAACTAGTTTTTGACTCCTACAAAGCCATGAAGCATACACTTGAGAAGGAGGAGTGCAAAACGATCGATGTCGTTGAAACTAGCGTTCAAACGGAATTTAAAAAATCCTTTGACCCCTACTTTGTCAATGGATACTACAATGCACTCTTTGAGAACAATGAAAGCTCCTTTGAGGAGGATGATTGCAAAGATGTGCTTGAAGTGGATCAAGTCAATGAAGTGTGGGGAAGGAAAAAGATCTCAAGCTTGCCATTAAGGGAACCAGTTGAAGGAGTGGAAAAGCAAGAGGAGAAGAAAACCGGGTTGAAGCCATTGCCCGATCATCTCACTTATGCCTATCTTGAGGATGGTGAAAAATTTTCGGTAATCGTTTCTTCCTTTCTCAATTCGTGTGAGTTAGATAAATTGTTGGGGGTGATTCGTAAGCACAAGTCCGCAATTGGGTGGACAATTGAGGATATCAAGGGGATTAACCCCTCCTTATGCATGCATAGAATAAGTGTAGAGCAGGGTAGTAAACCAATTGTGCAACACCAACGGAGGGTGAACCCTATCATACAAGAGGTAATTAGGAAATAGGTCATCAAATTTCTTGATGCGGGTATGATTTACCCAATTTCGGATAGTCCTTGGGTGTCACCACTCCATGTGGTTTCTAAGAAAGGGGGAATGACGGTTATCTAAACCGATAATGATGAGGTGATAGCTACACGGGTAGCTACGGGGTGGAGAGTGTGTGTAGACTATAGGGAATTGAACAAAGCTACATGCAAAGATCACTTTCCCCTTCCCTTCATGGACCAAATGCTAGATAGGCTTGGGGGTTTCGATTTCTATTGCTTTCTTGATGGGTACTCCTGGTATAATCAAATCATGATTGCCCCAGAGGACCAAGAAAAGACGACATTCACTTGTTCCTATGGAACATATGCTTGGAGATGCATGCCCTTCGGGTTGTGCAATGCTCCGACTACGTTCCAAAGATGCATGATGTCGATCTTCCATGGTTTGATTGAAAATGTGATGGAAGTATTTATGGATGATTTTTCTGTGTTTGGTGAATCGTTTGATAAGTGTCTCTTTAACCTTGAACTCGTGCTAACAAGGTGCCAAGAGACTAACCTTGTCCTTAATTGGGAAAAATGTCATTTCATGGTTAAGGACGGGATAGTACTTGGTCACCATGTTTCTTCAAAGGGACTTCAAGTAGATCGAGTAAAAGTGGTGGCAATTGAGAAACTTCCTCCACCTTCTAATGAAAAAGGCATTCGTTCTTTCTTGGGACATGTCGGCTTCTATAGAAGGTTTATAAAAGATTTTTCCAAACTCTCAAAGCCCCTCTCTCATCTACTTGAAAAGGATGTCCCATTTGTGTTCACTAATGATTGTCTTGAGGCTTTCTTAGCATTGAAGGGAGCACTTATAGCCTCTCCGATTTTGGTGACCCTGAATTGGGACGAACCGTTCGTCCTCATGTGCGATGCAAGTGATTATGCAATGGGGGTGGTACTTGACAAATCCGGGAGAAGAAGTTTAGAGCTATCTATTATGCTTCGAAGACCTTCAACCCCGCTCAAGCCAACTACACCACAACGGAGAAGGAACTATTGGCCATGGTCTATGCGTTTGATAAGTTTCACCCCTATCTTGTGGGGGGGAAAACTTTTGTGTACACAGACCATGCGGCGATTCGGTACCTTATGGCAAAGAAAGATGCAAAGCCAAGGTTGATCCGATGGGTGCTTCTCCTTCAAGAGTTTGATATAGAGATTGGGGACAAGAAGGGGACCGAAAATGTGATAGCCGATCATCTTTCGAGACTAGAGAGGGACCAAGACGTTGTAGAAGAAGTAACTGAGGTGAAGAAAGAATTCTCAGATGAGAAGCTTTTAAAGTTGGAGGAGTTCTTTGAAGAAGTTGAGAAGATTTCGGTAATGAGAATTGAGGTGCAAGAGCCATGGTATGCCGATTTTGCCAACTACTTGGCTTGTGGAAAGCTTCCCAATGAAATCCCTTCACATGCAAAAAAGAAATTTCTCAAAGATGTGAAGAGTTTCATTTGGGATGATCCGATGTTATATAAGAGAGGTCAAGACTCGATCATGAGAAGATGTGTTCCAAAAGAAAAGGTTGACGAGATCTTGACCCATTGTCACTCTTTGCCATGTGGAGGCCATTTCGGAGCATCGAAATCAGGAATGAAAGTTCTCCAATCGGGCTTCTTTTGGCCTACGATCTTCAAAGATAGCCAAGAGTTTGTTCAAAGATGTGATCGATGCCAAAGGATGGGGACCATCACCAAGAGAGATGAAATGCCTTTGAACATTTTCTTGGAGGTAGAGATTTTTGATGTTTGGGGGATTGATTTCATGGGGCCGTTTCCCCCTTCATTTGGATTCATATATATCCTTGTGGGGGTGGATTACGTGTCAAAATGGGTTGAGGCCATTCCTACCAAGCTCAATGATGCAAAAAACGTGATTCATTTCCTCAAGAAGAATGTGTTCACCCTATTTGGAGTGCCAAGAGCCTTGATAAGCGATGGGGGGACCCACTTTGTCAATCGAGCTATGGAAAAGTTGCTTGGGAAGTATGGGGTCAAGCACAAGGTCGCCACCACATATCACCCACAAACAAATGGATTGGCGGAAGTTTCAAATCGTCAAATCAAGCACATCTTGGAAAAGACGGTGAACTCGAATCGGAAAGATTGGGCGATTCGCCTAGATGATGCCTTGTGGGCCTACCGAACGGCTTACAAAACTCCATTGAACATGTCTCCATACCAACTTGTCTTTGGTAAATCGTGCCATCTCCCGGTTGAGCTAGAGCACAAAGCCTATTGGGCCACCAAACAATTGAACATGGATGACGATAAGGCGGGGGAGAATCGATTGCTTCAACTCCATGAGTTGGAAGAGTTCCGTGAGAATGCTTATGAGAGCTCCTGAATTTTCAAGGAAAAGACTAAGCGTTGGCATGACCAAAGGATCAAAAAGAAGAAGTTCAAAGTTGGAGATAAGGTGTTTCTTTTCAATTCCCGGTTGAAACTCTTTCCCGGGAAGTTGAAATCTCGTTGGAGTGGGCCGTTTGAGGTTGCCAAAGTATTTCCAAGTGGATATATGGAGTTAAAGAATGAAAAGGGTGACCACTTCATGGTCAATGGTCACCGGATCAAGCATTACCTTTCCACATCCCAATGAAGGTGAGCGACTTTAAGCTCCATCCGGCAAAGGACGTTAAACCTAGCGCTCAATGGGAGGCAACCCATTTTTACCGCTTTTATGTGTTTGTGTGTTCGTTTGATAGTATTTTGTATAGTGTTGTTTTTTGTAGGTGATGGGGTCTTGTGTTCGAGGCTTGGTGGATTATCGAGCTTTAAAGGAAGATGTGTAGTCGAAGGGCACTTTAGGTACAAGCACTTTCCCCAAACTTAGATTTGCTTTACACAATCTAAGTTTGGGGGGGTTTGGATTTTCTTATGCGTTTTTATGTACCGGCACACCCCCATTTTGATTTTGGCGATGTTCACCTTGTGGCATGTTTTTGAGCTTAATGGTGAAAATATTTGTATATGAATTTTGTCGTGTTGGACTCTCTTTTGTTGAGATACTTTCTTGTTGAAGTTGAATGATATTGAGCTTAATTGTTAATATGTGGTTAGTATAGAGCTTAATGGTTCATGGTGCTTGGTGCATATTCTTTGTTTCACTATTTTTCCAAACTTTTAATTGCATAGCAATGAAAAAGTTTGGGGGGGGGTGTTCGTTCTCACAAATTCAATTGCACCAAAACACTTTTGTTTGATATTGTTGTTTGTGTTAATGAGTGCTTAAATGTAAGCAAATTTATACAATCCAATCATTTGGGAAAGCAATCAATGGTAAGTGTGTGGAACTAAGGTGATGAGTTGTTGGAAAGTGGCATTAAATGGCGGGATGACGAAAGAGAAAAAGGGAAATAAAAACGAGGTGCATAAGGAATAGACCCCGAATCTCTCGATCGAACAAGCGACCTGGCTTGAATCGAGGGGTCAAAAGGTTAGTTTTTCTATTTTTTTGCTGAAAATCAAGTTGCTCGAGTCGAGCATTGCTGCTCGGCCATTTTGGTCGAGCAACTCATTTTTATGCAGTGTGTTCCGAGTAATTTTGGGGTTCTCGACCGATTTTGGTCGAGTAAGGCTGCTCGAGTCGAGCACCCCCTAAAAAATTTGGAAATACTCGAGCGGGGACCCATGCACGAGTCGAGAACCCCTGCACGAGTCGAGCACGACCCCGGGTAGGAATTAAAAATCCTTCTTTCTCTCTTCTCTCCCATTTTCCTCCCTTCTCCATTTCGTCCCAATCCCTAAATTTGTCCCCCTCAAGAAAATTCCACCATTCTCCTCTAATTTCATCCATACACTACATCTTCCCACCACAATACTCCACCATACTTCATTGTTCACACCTTTGGAGCCTTTTTGAGCATAGATTGGAGGTTTTATCATCTAACAAGCAAGAGTCAATTTTTCTCACATTAATCCATTAAGAAGTAAGCTATTCTCTTCTATTTGGGTTCATTCATGTTTATATTGAGTTATTTGAGCTTATTGTATGATTATGTGTTTCCATTGTGTGGTTAGACTTGGATTTTCATTGAGACATTTTATCAAACACTTGGAGTGCATGACATATATGTTAATTTTGGAAGAGTTTGGCATGCTTTGGTTGGTTTTGTGTGAAGTTTGGCTTGTAAATGTTGATTATTTGTAGATTGGTTGATTTTGTGCTAAGAAATTCTCATGGGCTTGTGAAATTAGTTGAAATTGTAAATGATGAGTGTTTCTAGTATGAATGTTGTTGAACCTCCATGTTGGAAAGTTGTTGAGTGTGAGTTGGAAGTTGAGATAAGAGTGGTAAACAACTTGTTTGATTGAATTGTTGGATTGTGGTGGTGGAATGAATGAATTTAAGAAAAATTTCTTGGGAAAATGGGTGTGAATGTCATGGTGAATTACTTGTGCTTTGTAGTATAAATTGATAAATGTTGTGTGACACTTGGTGACAAGTTTTCAGGTAATGGCAGAAAGAAATCGTAGGGGCAGAGGTAGAGGACGTGGTAGGGGACCGAATGTAATACCACCTTTGACCGATGATGAACTAAGAGAAATTGATGATGATTTGAGAGGTGCTGGGGTCGCTCCTAGAGATTACAACCTTAATTTTGGGGATAGATGGAGGGGAATGGCCAAAAGATGGCAGAAATTTGCCGGAAGGATCGAGACTACCCGGGTACCGGATATAGAGTGCATGACATCCATGGGTATATTAGAAGATGTTCGGACCCTTTTCCAACGGGTTGGCATGCAAGAATTTCTTGATAGGATGATGATCCCACCTCTTTTGTTGAATGAGGGGATTACAATGGAGTTCATGAGCACCGTCGTTGTGCAGAAACAAGGGGAGAGGCCAATCATGATCGAATTCACACTTAATGGCAATCCCTATAGCCTATATGCATCGGAGGTTAATGAAATAATTGGATGTCCCGGAGACCAAGGTGGGGAGTTGTTCCAAAAGCGGGAGGATTTCAATCCAGTCGAGTTTTGGAAGACCATATGCTAGGGGCCATTTGGAAACCCGCCCCCATACCAATCAAGAAATGCAAAGGCAAAGATGATACGGAACCCAACTCTCCGATATATCGAGAAAATTCTGGCCAATACCATTTTTGCAAGAACGGAGGGTGGCTCGATCCCGAATGATGAGCTCTATTGCTTGTGGTGTTTTGTCAACCAACATAGGTTTGACACTGGTTCCTACTTGATGCTCCAAATCGATCGGATGGTGACGAGGGCAGTCCACAGAGTTAAGATAGACTTGTTCATCACCATGATTGCAAGGCATTGTGAGCCCAGTCTAGAGGATGGGGAGACGGAGTGTAAGAGGCTCAACTTGAGGCATATGGAAAATACGCAAGTTGTGAGCCGCCTTCAAGGTCGGGTGTGTTTCAGACAAAGAGATGATAGCTACTTCCCATTGCCCAACCCTCGTCTCACAAACATCTTGAGGAACCGGACCAACATAAACCTCTTGGGTCCACGACACCGTGATGCTGCCACCCGTCTATATGAGAACCTTCGAAACCAAGTGCCCAACCTTCAAGATCCAAATGCACCCCCACAAGAGGAACAAGAATAAGGGGGTAATGCATTTCTTATAGGCGGGCCACATGAAGAACCAATGGAAGAAGAACCCTACCACCCCGGTTTTGGACCACAATACGAGCAACAAGAAGATCAACCGGAAGTAGTGGGAGGATGGATATTAACAAGAGAAGATTGGGAAGGCCTCACCCGAAATGTGGCGGATCTTAGGGGAGGAATGAACACGATGATTTCGGCAATGGATATGATGAGGGATAAAGTTAGGGCACAACAAGAGGGGATAGAACAGTTGAATTTTTGGATGAGGACCCTCTATATAGACCACTTCCCAAATGAAGACCCTGATCAACCACCTCCCCCTCGAAATCGATGTCGTGGAGCACACTGAAAAGGGAAGTGGCCTCAAATGCCATTTCTTCTCTCTTTACCCTCGTTCTTCTCTCTTTATCTCTTTTGGTTATTGGTATGATTTGGATATTGGGTTTGTACTATTTGATTGTGAATTTGTGTTGAATTGTTTAATTTCCCGGATTGGTACTTTGCTTTGTTGGATTGATGAATTGTCTTTGAATGATTAATTTGTGATAATTGCCATGGATTTGGATTGTTTGTGATTGAATATGGTACTTGTTTGAGTTTGTGATGGATGATTTTCCTTTCCTTGAATTGTGTTATGTTGTTATGAGAAGGATTCATTCATGAATTGTTGAATTTTATTGAGTGAAATTTGGAAGAGTATGCTCATTCATTATTACAAAGCTTGTGAGCTTTTGAGCCTATTGATGCAATCTTTCGATTGTGATTGCATGTTTATTTTTTGAGTGGTCGTCCATACTTGTGATGCTAGAACTTGCCCTTCGAATTTGTTTGAAACTTGACTTAGGAGGAATCATCTAAGAGGATAAGAGACATTTTATTGTTCTATGACGTCACTTGGCCAAATATCTTCCCTACCAAAAGAAAAGAATTTCCTAGTTAGCCCATTTGAGCCATGTAATCCTTTTTCTTGACAAGCTACATCATGTAACCAAAGTATCCATTGTTTCTTAAATCCATTTGATCCTTGGTCAATTTGGGGATCTTAAGTGAGGTATTTAGGGAGAAATGATTGTGAAAAAAAATTAAGAAAATGATGTACACACTTTAAATTTGGAGGAATGATTGAAAAGAGAAAAGGGGGGAAGAGGTAAAAAGAAAAGGTGGCCTAGTGGGGAATGATAGAATATGAAATGAAACATGTGAAGAAAATGAAAACAATTAAAAAAAAAAAGTTCTTTCCAAGGGTTAAAAAAAAAAGGGAACAAAGTTTCCCAAAACCCTTGGAAAATAAAAGTGTGAGGTTGCCAATATGGAGAGGATAGGTTTTGGGTGTGGGTAAGAGTTCATAAAAATAACTCTTAAGAAAACATGAAGTTGAAGATGAGAGTTTGGAACAATTGTGAATCTTTAATACCGACTATTGAGCTCCACAAGTTGAATGTTGTCATTTATCCCATACATACCCTACCCGTCCAAAGAGCCCGACATTACAACCTTGCAAAGACCTCTTTGATTAGATAATGATGCCTAAGTAGATGGTAGAGAATTGAGATGAAGGGCAAGCTTATGGTCGTTCATTTGTGTGGATTGACATTGGAGAGATGCATGACCCTATACACTTGAGGGATGAGAGATACACTACCCGTGAGAATGATGAATGAGTGCATTTGACCGAGTTACATTTTGATCACGTTTGGCATGAAAAGGTGAAGAGTTCGATTGACAATGTGGTTCATGAAGAGGGAAGTTGGTTTGTCTTGTCTTGAACTTTGACTTGGACCATGTTTTGTCTCAAGCAATCACCCCTTTTGGTTTTCTTTTCTTTGCTTGGGGACAAGCAAATCTTTAAGTTTGGGGGGGTTGATTAGTGGTGATTTTACTTGAGATTTTGTGCTATTTAATAGCTAGATATGAAGATTCTTGTATGATTTTGGGCATTATATTGTTGGATTTGGTAGAAAACTTCATCTAAGCTTGTGTGATTGATTTGTGCAGGAATCGGATTGAAAACAAAGATTTTATGAAAAAATGAAGAAAAAGAAGGTGCTCGAGTCGAGCAGGAGTACTCGGGTCGAGCATAGATTAAAGGAGGGCGAGTTGAAATGCGATTTTGAAAAAAAATGCCGATTTCCCAAGTTGCTCGAGCCGAGCAACAGTGCTCGGTCATTTTGGTCGAGCATGTCGTTTTTATGCAGTGTGTTTGGCCAAATATCAGGCTGCTCGACCAAATTCTGGTCGAGCAGACATGCACGAGTCGAGCAGCCCAAGAAATTAAATCACGGGCACATTTTCTCACCCGTGCTCGACCCAAAAAGTTAAATTCTCAAATCTGACCTAGGGACACGTGCCAGAGGATTCCTAAGCATATAAATAGACCCAACTTCATTTTTTCAAGGGAGAGCAGCTAAGGGAAGAGATAGGATAGTAAACAAGTAATACCTTTGAGAGTTGCAACTAATACTTTTTAGATTTTTGCATTTTGCTTCCATAGATAGCTTAGTTTATCCTAAAATAGCATAGATATAATGTTAATTTCAGTTTTCAGCACGTAACCAAGGAGTAATGATGTATTTTGTATGGATTGGTGCTTGAACTTCAATAGTAAGGTGTTTATTTGTTTTTATTGGTTGTTTCTTGTTAATTTTGATATGGGTTTCTTGTTTTCTTATATATTAGCCATGAGTTTTGCTTGTAGCACCAATGGCTAAGGTTTCTTTGTGTTTGGGTGTTGTGAATTGGGTTGATAATTGATTAATAGCTTGTTAACGGTGGATTGCCTCTATTGATGGTTGTCTTTTGAATTTGGGGTTGTTTAGTGTTCAATCTAGGTGGGTTTGGCTATTAGCTTGTTCGGTTGTCTAGTTTATCACAACGAGAGTTGGGTAAATGTGAGTAGACGAATAGGTATTGGTTTGATTTGCCGGATTTGAGTTAATTCACATCCTATTGCAATGAGAGTTGGATAGGATCGTTATAATCCCCAAAGTTCACATTGAATCACTAGCTAATAACTAATGTTGAAGATGAAAATATTTATGAGAGTGATCTATATGCTACAAGTGGGAACACAAGGGTAGTGAGTAGTTAGTTAGTTAGAGGACCCTTCCTTTTCAATTACCCAGGTGAGAAAGAGTGAACTCCCATCCCGATCTTAGGTGTTTAATGAAACCGGAACCTAGCCTTACCAAGTACGGGGATGGTTAATGAAGAGTATCACTAAATTAACTACAATGTAACACATACTATTTATTGAACAGTTATGCAGTAAATATATGTAACATTCAATGATATTTAAAGCATCAGTGATAAATAATTTATTTCAGTAAATAAGACAGAAATTCAGTCAAGTTATACAAAGTAAAAGTATACTTTCTAGTATAACCCCAACACTTTGAACATGAATTCGAGGCTGCGTCCTCAACTTTTTATTTTTGTGTAAAGTTTTCCACCAAGAGTGGGCTGGTCGGCACCGTCAAAGGTGACCAAGTTGATGCAAGAGGTTGTTTGATTTATTCCTCGTCTCTTTTCAATTCCGCACCGATATCTAGCAAACAAATACTTGTAATAGATAGTGAAAAACAATGCGAAGAATTGAGTAACAAGACAAACAAGAAAAGAAGTCACGATGAACTCAATCCAAGAATGGGGCCCGAACCAGAAGAATTTCTGCTCGAAGCAGAGATAGACGACCCCCGATAAGATACCCCAAGGGCCGTCCCGGGGGAAGACCTCGAGAAAGTCAAGATAGACCCAGCCCAACCATATTTAGAAGTAATCATAGGCTCCAAGATACCGGACGACTTGAAGGGGGAGGTCATCGACTTTCTCAAAAAGAACTTGGATGTCTTCGCGTGGTCACACAAAGATATGGTGGGGATCGACCCAAAGGTCGTGTGTCATAAATTGCTCATAGATCCAGCTCGGAAGCCGATAGCCCAGAAAAGGCAAAAATTCGGCCCAGAGAAGTATGCAGCGTTAGCCGAAAAGGTAAAAAAATTATTAGACAACAACCTGATCACACAGGCCGATCAACCCCAATGGGTGGCTAACGCCGTGTTGGTGAAAAATTCGAACGGGACTTGGTGACTATGCATCGACTTCACCGACCTCAACAGTGCTTGTCCAAAGGACTTCTTCCCCATGCCCCACATCGACCACCTGATAGATAACACGGCGGGCCACGAGATGATGTCGTTCATGGACACCTTTGCAGGCTATCATCAGAAAGCCATGCACGATCCAGACCGGCAGCATACCTCGTTCTTGACATAAAAGAATATCTATTGCTGGAAAAGAATGCCTTTCGATTTAAAGAACGCAGGGGCAACATATCAAAGACTGGTCAACCACATGTTTGCCGGCCTCATCGGCAAGTTGGTGGAGGTTTACGTGGACGACATAGTCGTCAAGAGCCTGAGGTCGGAAGACCACCTGACGCACCTGGCACAAACTTTTGACATCCTAAGAAAATTCAACATGCGACTAAATCCCAAGAAATGTAATTTCGGGGTCAAATCTAGAAAGTTCTTGGGACATCTGGTAAGCAAGCGAGTTATAGATGCTAATCCCGCAAAAGTCAAAGCCATATTAGACATGGGAGCACCCCTGAAATGTGAAAGAAGTACAGAAAATCACAGGTTGTCTGGCCGCCTTGAACAGGTTCATCTCCCGAATGAGGGACAAATGCAAACCACTGTTCGACACGATCCGAAAGAAGTCAAAATTCGAATGGACACCCGAAAGCCAGGAAGCTCTTGATAAAATCAAAGCTTACCTAGCGGATGTAAGCATTCTATCGAAACCAGTTCCAGGGGAAAATCTTTTCCTATATCTCGCGGCCTCTGAAACGGCTCTAAGTGCAGTACTCGTCCGAGTAGAAGATAGGAATGAATTTTCGATTTACTTCGTCAGTCAAACACTGAACAAAACCGAGCAGCGATACCCGGTGTTAAAGAAGTTGGCGTACGCGCTAGTTATGAGCGTAAGGAAACTGAGGCCGTACTTCTTTGATCATCAAGTCGAAGTCCTCACTTCCACACCCCTAAGGAATGTGCTACACCGACCGGATACAACGGGCCGATGCCTCAAATGGGCAATTGAGGTCGGACAGTACGGAATAACATACGCACCCCGGCCTGCCATTAAAGCTCAGGCACTAGCCAACTTTATTGTCGAGCTTACCTTCTCATCAGAGGGCGAATGTTCAAACAACCTGCCGTGGGAACTATTTGTGGAATGGTCAACGACCTCCCATAAATTGGGGGCCAGATTGGTTCTAATAAGCCCGGAGGGCACCTCCTTCCAGAATGCCATCACCTTCGACTTCCCCGCGACTAACAACGAGGCCGAATATGAAGCACTCATCAGCAACCTAGAAATGTCAACAACCATGGGTGTCAAAAGACTGCAAGTTCACACAGATTCCCAACTCGTGGCCTACCAGGTCTCGGGGGAATACAAAGCACGGGACGACATGATGGTAGCCTACCAAGAGATTGTAAAAATATTGTGTCAAAAGTTCGAACAGATCCATGTCAAACTGATCCCGAGAGAACAAAACTCTTGAGCCAATGCTTTAGCACGGCTAGCGACTTCCGAAGGGTCACCAGAAATGAAGGATGTCACCATCACGTCATTATCCGACCCATCCACCGCACACGCGAGAGTCGCGACCTTAGAAACCCCAACATCGAGCTGGATGACACCAATCATTGAATACTTGACAACAGATCTCCTGCTTGACAACAGTCCAAGCTCGATAATTGCAATTACGAGCCGCACAATACACAATGATCAACGACGAGCTGTACAAGCGAGGCTTCAACATACCCCTACTTCGTTGTATCACACTTGAACAAGGGCAAGTTGTCCTGCGTGAAATACACGAAGATGCATGCGGAAACCACGCCGGGGGAGAATCGCTGGCCCATAAGGCCACAAGGCAAGGATATTTTTGGCCTACACTAAGGGCCGATGCCATCGTCTTCGCCCGCAAGTGCCATAGATGTCAAATCTATGCCCCTTCCATGAAAGCTGCCCCAGAAGAGCTCACCAGCATCCTCAGTCCTTGGCCATTTGCAAAGTGGGGGATAGACATCATTGGCCCACTCCTGACAGCTCCAGTCTCGGTCAAATATGCACTGGTGGCGGTAGATTACTTCACAAAATGGGCCGGGGCTGAGGCATTAGCGACCATAGATCAAGATCACGTCATCAAATTCATATGGCAGAACATCATCTGCAAATTTGGTTTACCACAAGCGATCATTCCTGACAATGGTAAACAATTCGACGGCCTCAAAATCGACGCCTTTTTCAAGAAATGGAAGATCACAAAGCTCTTCTCAACTCCATATCATCCACAGTCAAACGGTCAGGTCGAGGCAGTGAACAAAATCATCAAACACACTCTCAAGGCCAAGATTGAGGGAGGGAAAGGAAAATGGGCTAGCGAGCTCCCGGATGTATTGTGGGCCTACAGAACGACCTGCAGAAATTTGACAGGAGAAACTCCTTACTCACTTACTTTCGGGACCGAGGCGGTCGTACCTACGGAAGTCGACTTCCCCAATCTTCGCACAATTCAATTTGCTTTCAATCACAACGACGAGGCCTTGGCCAGGAATCTAGACCTGCTCCATGAAAGGCGTTTAGAGGCTAACATGAGAAATGCAAGATACAAGCAAAGGTCTCTAAGGTGCAACTCTGACGTTTCAAAGAAGGAGACTTGGTATTGAAAAAGGTACTCGGAGAGTCAAAGAGAGCCCTCGGTCCAAACTGGGAGGGCCCATTCAAAATCTCAAGGATCTTACCGAATGGAGCCTACGAGCTCGAATGACCAGATGACACCAAGGCTTAGTACCCGTAGAATGCAACTCATATAAGGAAATATTATCAATAGGTTCACACCCTTGTAATCAACTTCCATTTATCAATAATAATGTCTTTTCTTCTTTTCAAAATTCCTGTGTAAAACCCAAAGGGATTATGTAAAGAAAACATAAGTTACCCGAGGTACGACTTTCGACATACCGGAGGAAGGATCGTCACCCTTTTATTGGGGTTATACTGAAAAGTATGCTTTTACTTTGTATAACCAAACTGGATTTTCTTATTTATTTACTGAAATAATCTATCAGTCACTGTTGCATTAAATATGAATGAATGTTATATATATTTATTGCAAACCCGTTCAATAAGTTAAGTACATATTACGTTGTCGTTAATTTGGTGATACCAGATCATAGAAGATCAAATTAACAGCTCCTCGTACTTAAGTACAAATTCACAACCCAGATAAAAATGAACAAACCATCATGAAAGGTTGAAGTATAAGGCTCAGATTGGCTTGTCTTGACCAAGAGATTATACTAGTGCATTTAGATGCACTGAATAAGGACCTACATGAGGATAAATTCTTTGGTACTGAATATACAAGAATTAGACCTCAGTGGTGTGTTATTTCTTAATCTCCGTCCCTTAAATAGGATCGTGTGGAATTAATAACTATTGCTTTGACTTATGATAGGAAGAGAGTCAATGTGATTCGATACCTTATATCTTGGGCAAGATTATTAATTACATGACGATTACTGACATTTAATACAGAGAATCGTGTGCAAGTACGTCTTGCTTGATTTGTCCCCTTGGTGGGCTCAGAATCTTTATCATACCAAATCTTGCAAGTGGAAATTTATTTCCGGTATGGATAATAACGTTGAGTT
Organism: Stenogyne calaminthoides; assembly: GCA_037126765.1. Classification (NCBI taxonomy): domain Eukaryota; kingdom Viridiplantae; phylum Streptophyta; class Magnoliopsida; order Lamiales; family Lamiaceae; genus Stenogyne; species Stenogyne calaminthoides. The sequence goes on from JBBCBC010000032.1 coordinate 1,914,913, forward strand.
GTCTTTACTCCAAGGACCAAGATATTAATTAATATAAAGCTAGTTCAGTGGCTTAACTAATTAATGGACTAAGATAATCTTAAACACTGAAAATAATTACCGGGAGCCATATTATAGTAAAGTCGTAATATGGGTTAAGATGGATAGTTCAGTATTAATTTTATAGTGGAGTAAATTAATATTAATGGACTTGAATAATATTTGACCCAATATTATACCTTCATAGTCCATTGAAGGTCCAATCTTAATTCTCCTAAAGGTCACTCAAATAGCCCAAATTAAAGTCCAATTAATGAAAAGGAGAAGAAAATATTATTGCCTAATTTTCCTAATTATTTTCGAAAAAAATGAGTAGGAGAGAGAAAAAGTTTTTCTTGATTTTCTTAGAAAGATTTTATGGAATAAGTATTCTTGAGATACAAGTTTATCCCATAAATTCAAGAAAGGAAAAAGATCTTATCTCTTCCTATTTTATTTGATATTTTCGAAAATAATGGACAAAAAGGAGAGGAGAAGATTTTGTTGGGAGATATTTTGGGAAATAGAATATATTGGATATATTTAAGATTGTGTCTTAAGGAAGAAGCAAAGAAATTTCCCAATGACCCAAATTGACCTAAATTTTCGTCCCCCCCCCATAGTCCTATAAATAGGGGATGATTTCTTCATCCCCAGTGCAATTCCATGTGTTGGAAATATTATAAATCCACAAAGGTGGTGGCAAAATATTTTATTTTTCTCTCTTGTTAAAATCGTTCGTGTGAATCCTCCCACCGGATTACGTTCGTGGACTTGGAACATATTTGGGAAGGCTCTTTGGGTTGATCCAACGTCTCAACGGTTGTCTTTACAAGAGGTACGTAATCTCATAACTCCTAGATTTCGCATGCTTAGGATTTACGTGGATTATGTGTACGCATGATTGTTTATTTGCTTACTAATTATTATGTTGAATTGACTTAGGATTAATTCATGTTAGTAATTAATTGATTAATTTAAATATGTATTTAAAATCATTCGAATAGATCCAGGCACCCATATTTTCCCAACACCTTTGAGGGGCGACCTTACCCGACTTTATAAGACGACTAAACTATGTCCAATATAAAGTCGTATTAATAATAAGACGACGATGACTAAGAGATTATCAAGTCGCATAAGAAAATCAAGTCAACACAACAAAGAAATGAACAAGAGAAATTTCATTTAAACTGGATAAATGGCCCGGAGGCCGTTACATGAAAGTAGCCCGAAGGCTGATACATCAAAAGTTCAAAAATAAAAGAGTACATCAAGAGCAAAATCAAAAAGCCGCCTCCCCTCAAAGCCCCGCAGAACTGCCGCTCGGCCTCACCCCGGTGTTTCCCTCCGCGGCCTCCAGCAAAGGGGTCTCGGGGATCGACTCAGACCCCGGTTGGACACCCTCCGAGTAAGGAACAGGGCGCACGATCCGACTCGGATTGACAAAGAAGGAAAGATCGACACCCATATCCTCCAAGTCCTTGATCTCCAGGAGGACGGTGGGGGCAAGAGGGTAGTCGCGGACATAATCAGATAACTCTGCGACGAAGGGGCCGAGGTCGCCAGCTGGGTTGGCCTTGTGAAAGATCCGGATGGCCTCGACGTAGGCCATCACATACGCAAAATTGGCGTTTAGCTCCTCGGTCCTCTTAAAGTGTCCTCTTTGGCAACCAGCACCCTCCCGGCCCCAGCCAGTTCACCCTCCAGCCGGACCACACTCGCCTTCTCCGCCCTCAGCTCGCCCTCGACCTCCTCCAAGCGATCCTTGAGGTCGAAAAGTCGCTGGGTCAGCTCGGAGTTGGAGGACTCCAATTTCTTCTGGGTGTCGGTCGCGGAAAGCAGCAACTTAGCCTGATCGGTGACCCTCACTTGTGCCTTCTTCAGCTCATCCAACTCTGCCTCCAACTGGGCGCTAGTTTTCTCCAGATAGAGGACCACCATCTGGGAGTGGGCAAGGGCCGAGTACAGGTTTTCCGTCACTTTCTGATGATGGGCATTGCCATGGTCCGACTGCGTCCATCCCCGGGTTAAATTCTGTAGACCCCTACGTAGGTAAGCGGGCCAACTCTCGGGGACCCCGGCCGGGACGATGTGACTCGACCTCAGAAAACTCTGCACCTCGGGGGTGAACTTATGCGGGGTAAGCTCTGGGCTGCAGAGAGAGCATTTAAGTTGATCTTAAAGGCCTCCAGGAAATCCCAATACAGGTCGGCGGTTTGAGGGGTGAACACTGCAAAAGAAGAAGAGAATTAGATCAGTACAACCTCGAAAGTGTAGGAAGTTAAGATTTACCATGTTCGACCCGATGTGCGTAATCCGTGGGAACCCAAATGGGCAATGTACTGGAAGGATCCGCGGATTCCCAAGCACCTCCGACAAACCACCACCTCCGATGCCAGTCAACGACCTTGTTCGGGATCCATCAGGTCTCACACCGACTCTAGGAACCGAGGCGACGATTCACCTCCCCGAGGATGACCATGCGCCTCGGGAACGCTTCCCGAGGTCAATTTGCCACAGGTCAATCAAATAACAGGTCAAGTCAAAGCCTCGATGTAAGCACGCGACCTCGACTTGAGGGGCAATTGTTGTGGCATGAAATAATCCGACCCAGTGAGACAACCCTCTATTATGCGTCAGTCAGTTGGAGCGACTTCACTTGGGCTGAGGAGGTCGTAGAGCGACTTGGAAATGTACGAAAGTCGCGGAGCGACTTTGGGAAGACCACAGGTCGGAAACGACTTCAATTCGAAGTCGACGAAGTGATAAACATGGTAAAGATATGGGCAGTTAACGGCGTGGATATCGCGGGGCATAAGCAAGACAAGTGTATCCGTATGCGGAAATCGCGGGTTGGTTAAGAAAACCTTAGCACTGGCGGCGGGAGCCTCAGCAAGCCCGTGGAGGAAGCCCACGAAGATCTGTGACCTAATTTCTTGTCTATAAATACAACATGTACTATTCACTGTAAAGAAGAGAAATCTTAGAATTCTAGGCAGAAAAAAGATAATAAAATATTCCTGGCTTGGGCGCCCCCAGACGTAGTCTTATTCAAAAGACGATCTGGGTAACCAAATTCAAGCGTTATTTACAATTGCAGTTCGTTACTTGTTTGATTCGATCCATTACTTGTGTGTTTCCCTAGACGTAAATTCTAGGTTACAACAGTCAACTTTTGATTGACCTTTCTAGCTAGTACATAATTCAATCATTTTAATTATATCTTTTGATATTAAAATGAAAATATTTTTTAATTATTTAAAATTGACAAAAATTTGTATATACGAACCTGATTCACTCTCCTGAGATATGTCAACTCCATCGACTCTACCAAACGAATTATAAATGGATCATATATACAAATTTTTGTTGCACCAATTTTATAACTAAATAAAAATGAGATAAAGTTCACATGAATCACATTTGCATAAGTATTACTCTTTTGATTTCTACTAAACTATACTAAAAATTATATGAAGAACAACAAATTATTTGAGAATTATCAAACTATGAAAGATATGTGAAGAGTTTCTCATCCGATTAGAAAAGTATTATATAAAATATTATATCTTACGATTGTTTAAAAACAATCCTACTCCACAAGGCTATATTTGAAGACACAAAAAGATACTAATTGGTTGTTTAACTAAAAAGTTATTATCTTTTAGTATTGGTTGTTCTCATTTAAAAATATTTGTACGTTTACTAAAAAATAATATTTATACACATTAACATCATACAACTGGTGTATAAAAGTTTTATTCATATTTGAATAAATGGATTTGAGTTTGTGGATTCACTATAGTTGTTTGGACTTGTCTAAATAAATAAATTTAGTGTAACAAATTGATATTAGCAAAAAATTAGCATATTATGAATTTTATAATTATAAATTTTTATTAAAAATGCATGATATTTACTAAATATACTGCATAATAATATTTTCTGAACTTAAAAAATTATCAATTAATCATGCACGAAATTTACTAAATCTATCAAATTATAATTAGTTAATATTTTCTAAATTTCTAAAAACCAAAATATTAGCAAATTTTATAAATCATTAGCGGAATTTACTAATTAGAATCAGTTTATATTAACGCTCAAAAACCAAAAAAAAAAAAAACATTTTATATATTTTTTTTATAAGTTTCTAATTTTCTTTTGAGAGGCGGCCTCACTCCCCCTCCCTCTCCGAAAAGCCATAGCAGTGTTTATCCCGTCGGATTTGTTCATCCATTGGTATTAATGGGATTTCAGATAGCGTTAGCGCGATTTGGGACCCTTGAAGAGTTGATCGTCCTTTAATTTCTGTAAATTTTAGATTGTCTTTTATCTTGTAGGCATTAGATTTGAGTTATCTGCGGGATCCCTCTGATAATTATATTACTCAGTTGTTATCCGTCACCTTTCCTGACCGTGTAGTTCCTGATTTCTCTCCTTAATTGCGAGTCTTTGATTCATCTCCGAGTTGAAAACCTATTGTTTAATGTATCTCCTGATTTGAGAGTTTTGATTTTGTTTTTTCATCCTGTTGTCTTGTGAAGACAATTTTTTATGTCAAGTTTATAATAACATAGGCTTCAGAAATCAAATTAGAGAGTAGTATTGACTGCATTGTGAGTGTGGTGGATCGACGAGTGGAACAATCAATAGTAGGGGTGTTGTCAGTGATTATATGATGAAGATATCTTGTACAGTTATACCAAGGGGGTGTTTTGGACGTCATCTAACACCCAAGAAGCACTTTTTTATTTTTTTTGGAAAAGTTGGGTCACACCACCTTAAAAAAATAAATGCTTCTCACTATTGAAAAAGTGATTCAAAACACCCCCTAAGGGGTTGTTTAAAAAAACACTTCTAGCCTTCCATTTATGTTCTAAAACACACCCTAAAGCAGCTTAGTAATTACGTAATTACGTGTTTCGCCCCAAGGCGAACTCAAGCAATTGTGTGGAAATTACTTCGAGGTCGCTTACCAAATAAGGATAACCTCATATTCAGAGGTTTTAATGAGTTGGCAAGCAATCCTAAATGTGTTCTATGCAATTCGGAGGACGAAACTATACCTCATCTCTTTTTCCTTTCCCCGCTGGCTCGTGAGGTGTGGTCGAGGTGTTTCCAATGGATACAAAGTGAGATGGCTATTCATTACAATTCGATCAAGAATTTTCATCAATATAGCTCGTTGTTTAATCTCAGAGAGGATACTAGAATTATTAATACTATTTGGATCGAAATTGTGTGGAGTATTTTAAATCTAAGGAATGAAAAAGTGTTTCAAGACTTCACCATGGAGGCTGCAAAGGTGTGGAATGAAATTAAAGTAAGAACGTGTTCGTGGCTCTCGATCAGAGACGAAAAGGCACGTTCTTTACCTTTCCCGATCTGGTCGAACAGCCCGCGATAACTGTCTTAAGGCTACTGTATTTGTTTTGAGTGTTGTTAAGGGAAGGAGTTATTGAGTTCGTATATGTTTTCTGGAATAGGTGTACTCTCTTATTTTTTCTTCTTCTGATGTAAACTGTTTTTTTGGGCCGAAATATCACTTATATTCCGTGGCTCAGTTGGTGGAAATATAATTTTTTGTCTGATTAAAAAAAAAAATAATTACATGATTTATCTTATTCGTAAAAAAATTAATAATTTGACTCATCATTTTGCAAGACCATTTGAGTTATTTCTAAGTCCTTATTGCGTCGAGCCTCCAACTGTTGTGGATAACCTTTTCAATATGACAAAGTCTAGGATACAAATTTGTATACATACAAATCTCAATTGAGACTCAATTTCACTTTACCCAACCCATCCATGACCTGCTTGACCGGGTCATCTTAGACCCGCGAATTAATTAATTTCCTAAATTGATTGATTTGTATCTATACAAATTTGTACAGTAGACCTACTCTTTCCTACTCTTTCGATATTTATCGTTTTTGCATTTAAGTTATAAGAGTTTTTTTTTTTAAAGAAGTTTCTAATTTTACCAATCATTTAGCAACATGTATACTGATTACATAGTTAATTTGTTTACAATGGTACAATCCACATTTACAATCGTGTTATTCGAACTTTAAATCAAGGATCAACATATCGAGGTCCAACAAAAATGACCCGGTCCTACACAAAATACCACGAGGATTTTCTTTTTAAGTTATGGAACACTGCACTAATTTTCATTTATGTAGCATTTATGTATACTATATGGATGATCTACTCAATATACAATCATTTATAGAAATGTGTGTGTATATATACACGAGTGAAAATATCAAATATGTGCCTAATTTTGTATATGCAAAGTTACGATTTCGATATAGAACATCAGTATAAATTAATAGTGCCATGTTACCGCATAAAAATATTTTATGTTAATGTTGGGGTCCATGAGAAAGTCCTTATTAGATTTTATACAAATTATCTGCAAATTAATAATTATATAGTCCTGATATAATAGGCAAATTTTCCTGTATAAATGTGCTTATTTGGATTTGATGTGCTTGATTTAAAATGTGGTTGTTCGATGAAATCTGATTCCCATATATTGCGCACACCTAACTCCAAATTCAATTTAATTAAAATTCCTATATTTTGCATTATATAGTAGACTTGAATAATAGTATTCAATAAATAGAGTTGAATGAATGTCATTCCCTTTCGGCAACGTCCACCGACCGCGTACAACACCCTCACATGTCTGATTTCGCGTTATTTGCCCCACAATATTTAAATATCTCGTTTATCATTCTTATTACACAAAAAATTCATATCCCATTATGATACATGAGATGAGATATAATTTAATATAAATTAACACTCATTCATTTCAAAGTGTTAAAAATATTAATGTTTAAATTATGTTTCATCTCATTATGAGATCATCTCACATAAATGTATTTTTTCTTATTAATAATATCTCTTAAAAAAAAGGGTTAAGTCTTGTATACATCAAAGTGCATCGTACACTCATGATGTATTTTAGAAACATACAATTTATTTTATTAAAGTATGCAATTTATATACATTGAATCATATAATTATTAATATGAAAAAATAATTACACGATTAATTATAAATAAATTACATATTTATAAAATATAATATGCATTATGAGTGCACAGTGCACCTAAATGCACATGAGGTACATCCTTAAACGGTTCATGAATATTTTTATCCAATGGCTCAATATAAACGACACTTTTTGCTACTTCTATTTTACTATTAATTGTTGTACAATTAAATTTCCACATGTCATTTATAAATTTACAATAATCGATGTTAGTGATTTTACATGTGTATACTATTTTGGTGAGATCACTTGGTTCGGAAAAAAAAAAAAAACCACGAGACTTGAGAATTTCAAAATAAAATAATACCACACTGAGATCAAAATTGGTCGTCATATGATTTGGGCATAGACTAATAAAAAATGGAACAACTCTAAGCAGAGACGAACCCAAAAATAAAAAATGGAGTGGGCTAAAAAATAATGCTTTTGCACATTAAAATTCTTAAATAACAAAACATTTTGATATTTGTTTAAGTTGTGTCTTGCGAGACTTCAAAGTTCAAAGTATAAAATATTAATAATTAAGTATATATAGCATATTTTTAATATAATCTCTCTCAATATAAAGTATTAAACAATCTATATAAATTACATGTAAAATGAATACAAAATTCTCTATAATAAATAAGTTATTTTTTATTAACATATAAATATTGTGTTAAAGCTAAATTATATAACTTTAAGAAATATTAAAATTACTAATTAAGTTCATTTGTATTATTTAATGATCAAGTTCATTTGCCTTATATTATTTACATTATCTAACAAGTTCAATTATATTTCTAATTTTCCATTACAGAAAACTAATGCGAGTGTTAATTAATGAGAATTAATCAATTCAAATAACCCATATTATTACAGAAGTGGAATTGTGGGAATTTAGAAAATGTGATTCACGCATTACTAATCTACCACTATTCGGCTGAGACCTACTTTTTATTGGGATAGATTTAGTTTTATGTGAGCCTTGTAATAAAATTAAGAGAAGTTGATGTATTCTGGGCAGGGCAAGTTTAAATACTATGCAAAGACATGACTCAGGTTACTCACACCTACCTTTTTACTAAATACATCATTTAAATTAATACACCATTCGTATGATGAATATGCTTTCCTTAATTTTTTTTCAAGATACCTTAATTTATACTTCCTAATACACTTCCCCTTATTTTTTCATATATAAAATTTTGATTTTTTTTTGGAATTATGTATACGAATAAAAAAAAAATTCTCGAACATACTATAAAAGTTCAAAAAATATTTTCGAACAGTAGAATCAATATTTCACATGGTACAATAATTCAAAAATATTTTTGAAATAACATGAAAATCTCAAAAAATGTTTCCATCCAGAATGATCATTTTTTCACATGTAAAATTTCGGTTTTTTTTTTAATTATGCACATGAATTCAGAATTTTTTTTCGAACTTAATATATAAATTCAAAAAATATTTTCAAACAGTAGAATCAATATTTCACATGTAAATCAATGGAAAGGGTAGTTTTGACAATAAAAAAAATTAAAAAGGTGTATTTACTAAATGTGTAAGTGTGAATAACCTGAGCCAAGACATATATATGGCCTAAGAAGCAGTTATGGGCTTGCACTGGGCTAGAGCCCAGTGTAGCCCCCAAATCCGCCCGTGACACTAAGCTAAAACAATGCAAATATAAAATTACATGAGATAAAAAGTTTTTTGAACATACAACTTTTCTGTAATTTATTTTTCGTCCCAAAAAGTGCAACTATTTAGTTTTGATTTCACTGGAAAACATAAAATTTTATCATTTTCGATCATACGCAAGCTTCCTGCCGATTAAAATTAAGGTTTTTTGTGCTCCTAGCTGGCGTGGACTGACTGTTAAACAAAATTTCATTTTTTCCTTAATTTAGGAAGAATTTTCTTGCTCTTTTTTTTTTTTAAATGAAATTTTGTTTTAACAGCCAGCGTCCACGCGTCAGCTACAAGCTCGCAAATCTTCTATTCTAACCGGCATGTGGCTTGAACTTACTGAAAACGATTAGGAAGAATTTTCTTGCTCTTTCTTTTTTTTTTAAATGAAATTTTGTTTTAACAGTCAGGGTCCACGCGTCAGCTACAAGCTCGCAAATCTCCTATTCTAACCAGCATGTGGCTTGAACTTGACCGAAAACGATAAAATTTATATTTTTCGATAAAATTGAGACCAAAATCGGACAATTGCGATAGTTATGAACATTGAATAGTTAATTTTTTTTGGACGAAAAACGAATTACAAAAAAGTTATGAGATCAAAAAACTTTTTAAAATTACATTGTGTAAAAAAAAAAAATCAAAATTCCTTTTAAAATAATCTACAACTTTTTGGAATATATTCGTGCAATACATATGTTCGTAACCAATTTGTTCCAACGTATGTTTCAATAAAAAAGGTTGATAATTTTTCAACTTTAATGTAACATAGTTTAACGTTAAGTAGTTTGAACAATTTAATTAGGTTGGGAGGGTTTGGGAGTGAAGTATATATGAAAATAAATATCATGCAATACTTTTAGATTACACGAACTTATGAGGCATGTGTATGATTAAATTTTTTCTACTCTCTTTCCCTCCTTCATAAACTTTCTTGCAATTTTGTCAAGCAATCCCTTAATTTAGCAAAAATTGTATATAATTGTTATGAATTATATAGACAATCAAGATATTATAATTGCAATTTCTGATTGTTTCATTTTTTGCTGGTTCCAAATTGATGGAGGTAAGACTGTATTTTTATTATTTATTATTATTTATATTTTATTATTTTATGACTTTGCTCCGGTTTTAATTAATTGTTAGTGTGAGTCCGGCTTTTAGGACTTACACATCTAAGACCCTAGTTTATCTATTATAAATAGGATTATAGGAGTCTTAAGAACATTGTAAGGGAACTTTTGAATATTAATGAAAATGTGATTAGAGTAGGTCTCAGGTGAAACTTGTTCATAGTATGAAATTTATTACACTACACTTATAAACTAGTACCATAAAACTTATTAACTGATCTGTACTTGTAAACTGAGATCATAACATTAAGTGCTATAGTTATCAGTTTATAAGAGTAGTGACAACAGTTTATAAGTGTAATTGTATCAATTTCATAGTATGAACAAATTTTATATGAGAGTTTGTGTTGTGATTATTCTCTTGTAAGGTTTAGTCTTGCCCACAGTATCACATCTTCTATATATGTTCAAGAGGAATTTGATTTTCTCTGGTCTCAATTGGGTGCCTCTGTCGATGGAATCTTCGACAGCTACCACCAATCGGATGAACTTGTTGTCCGTCTGGACGCACACTGGATTTACTGACGATCTTGTCGCCACCATCTCCAGTTTTGGCAGCCAGTGTTGTCGCCGCAACAACACAACCAACTCACCCCCAACACCAGTATGAATCTATGTGGGTGGCATGGCCCACTGTATTGGCCTTTGTGTCTGTCATCATCCCTCATCTTGTGTTTTCCCTTCAATGCAAGAACTTCCTTTGGGTCCCTCTTGTTCTGGCGAGTTTGACTTGGTTCACCCCCCACAACTCCTCTTGACATTTCCGTGGAAACGCCGTGGCAATTTTCAAATCTTCTGGAGTCTTCATATCCTCCAAATTTTTGAACCATCCTCCTTCGATTGAGGACGATTCTTTAGGGTCGTTGGAAACAACTTTCTTACTTTGTTCCATCTTGATTTTTCTGGAAAAGGATTTGTGAGAGATTTTGATTAAAATTAAGAAAATTTAAACAAGGACCCTTCTTTTAGCGCCAATTGTTGTCTAAATTATTAGTCTAGGGCAACAAACAATGAAAATAAATGCTGAGAAATAATACGTAAAAGTCCAGAGTTTTGGATTGCACTTATGTCTTTTGGGGAAAAAACTCTAAGGTACAAAGTGGGAGAGCAAAAAGCTCTAAGGTACAAATGCAATTATTTTGTGACTCTCAGGTACAAAATGCAATTTTTTTTTCAAACAAAGTACAATTATTTTTTTGTACCTTAAAGTCACTAAAAATTGCATTTGTAACATAGAGTCACTGATTTCTATTTTTTGTACCTCAGAGTCATTCATTCATGTCTTTTTTTGTGCTAAAAAATTGACCATTTCATTGTGCGCCGTTAAACCCATATTTATAAGCTTAGAAGTTATTAATTACAATCATTAATGAGGCGCATATTAAGCCCTTGAAATCCACTCGTAGTAAATGCACGAGATTGCCGCAGCCCTAGCCTGGCGCGGCGACCTTCATGCAATGATTCTTGCTTCCTGGATTGCCTCCTATTTCCATAGTCGGTGATGTAATTTGAGCTCTTTCCTTAGTTATAAAGTCTTCCTTGATAGTTTCGCTCATCGCATGCCTTCACAGCGTTTTGTTCGGTCATTTTCGAGTTGTTGTGAGTGACGTTCTTACGTCCTTATGATGTTGCATGGGGTCGGCTCAAAGTGGTTATGGGCGACCATCAATGCTGGCATTTAGCTGATAATAAATGATCTCTTCTTACAGTTTTGGTAGACCAAGGTCCACGTTACTATTGTTGTCCACGTGTTGATGAATGGTGACATAGGGTATAACAATATGAAACAATACTAATTTTGACCGGAGATAGATGAAGCAAATTCGGATGAGTAAAAAAGGTAGATAAATGTATAGGTGTATAATAAAGATAAATATATATTTTGATGAAGGATAAATGTATATTTGGATGAATATTTTAGGGGTATAGGTGTATAATAAAGATAAATGTATATTTTGATGAATGATAGGATGTGCAAATTCGAAAAGTGAATGAAATGGGGGAAGTCCATCCCCCATCCAAATTTACCAAACCATAATCAAACATGTCAGAAGGTTCTTGAACTTAGCTTGAGTAGATGTTTTTAGAGAATCCAGATTGCACAAAAGACTTGAGAGTTTTGCTTGCGAGATGATTAAGCTCAAAGGTTGTAAGGTCTCATTGCTTTACTGCATCTCTTCTTTTGTTTATAGTTCTAGTGGAATTATGTCATTTTGATAGGGGAATTTCAATACTTAGTCTAACTAAACTCTCTATAGCTAGTTGGACTAATGACCAAGTTGCATTAAAACATATGATATTTTCATCAGTTAGTTGCAAATATAAATTTGTCTTCTTACTTTTATCCTTCAACAATGCCACTTGTCTTCATAGGGTTGGTTTAACGGTCGAAACTATGGGTCTATGCCAATTGGCCTCTTGTCTTGTATCCATGTCAAGAGTAAGTGTCTTGATACACACTTAACTCAATCTTTTTAGGAATCAGTCAAGTACAATACTCAACAACTAAGTAAAGTACATTGATTGTCTACCTTGCTATTTGTTGACCTCTAATTGTCAACATGGTAGCTGTCGATAGTAGACTCTACAACCTGAAAAACTTAGTTGCACCTTGTCGTCTACAACTGCAACACTTAGAAAGATTCTAAGTCTTTACCTTCTCAACAGCTGGTCTTCTCCTTCATCTTCAACACTTCTTAGCAAGTACTAAAACTACAACAACAAAGAACAAAATACTGGGGGGTGGGGGGTGGGTTCTATTCGGTGCAACCCTTGAGCATTTATAAATAATCAAAAAGTGCAAGAATTGAGATAACTATAAATTGAGTTTCCAAAATCGAAAAGTTGAACTGAAAATATGGAAATCAAGTTTTCCTTCAATGAAAATCGAGTCTCTCTACTAATATTGAGTCCTTTATTTTGAGTTTCACACTTGTGATTTTTCTTCTGAAATCCATTAGAGTGTAACTATTATATTTTCATGGAATAAATTTGTATTTTCAAAAGTTAATTCTTTGTGAACCATTTACATCTAGGATGAATTAATAACTTTAAAGACAATATTGTTTTTCTCCATTACTCACACATTATATAAAAGATGTTACCATGATCATATACACACCCCTTAATTTTTTTTGTACGTGAGACTTTCGGCTAAGTCTTATATGCATTCAGGTGCATCGTGCACTCATAATGCATTTTAAATCGTGCAATTTGTTGTACTGAAAGATGTAATTTATATATACAATAAATATACATTTTTTTTATATATTAATAGTTGCTCGATTAAGTGTAAACAAATTGTATATTTCAATATAACAAATTAATTGCAAGTTCTAAAATGCATCTGAATGCACATGAAACTCACTCGAGACTTTCTTAGGCTATCAGGTTCAGCCAAAACCCTCTAGGGGATGCTTGAAAAAAATTTATAGAATTGAATTAATTTAGTAATTGTAAAAAATACTAGTGAAAGTAATAAGTGTTTGCAAAATTTATAAGAAGTAATTGTCGAGTGTGTGATAAAAGATTTTATAATTAATAGAGCAAAATGTTAGTGGAAAACTAAAATCAAAAGCATACTCCTTACAGATATTAGAGTATGTATTCTAAGTGATTAACTTAAGTAAAACATTCAAACAGAAAACACTCAAACTCGCTTTTACACGCAATTTTATATAATTATAATCACTTATATATATATTTTTTAAACACTCCCTTATTCCTTTCACCAAGAGGATATATAACCCTGTCAAGAAAATAATGGATTCAACCAAAACGACAATAGCAGCGGCGGTGGCACCAGGTTCACGGCGGCGCATCACCACTCAAGGTATACCAACACCGCAACTCAGATGGTGGTCATGCAAACTAATTGGGCCAATCTATTAAGACTCCTTAGGCCAACCTTTTTGGATGTCAAAAGTGTAGTTGATCTCCAAGTAGCACTTCTTGTCATCATCAATGAACTGAATATATATATATATATAAAAAGACATTAATGTCAAATATTCCTCTCTATTTAATTAGATGTAATTTGATAGATGGAGACATATTTAAAAGGGGTTTTGAATACTATCTCATCACCAAACATATATATAAAGTGCTAATGAGAAAAAATAAATCAAGTAATCAGAAAGTTAGTAAAAAAGCTATCATGTAACGCTCCAAAACATGAAGAGTCAAAGAGAAACGTTATAGTTAGATGTATTAAAATTTTATTTTTTTAAATATATATATAATTACGTTTAACATTTTAATAATATAAATATATGTATTGGTTTATGTTCTTATTTTTAAATTTTATTTTTGTATTTTGTATTATTATTAATTGGACCCATTTGGACGGAAATTCAGCATCCGTCACTGATGTCACGTCAAATAACAATAAAGGTTCTAAATGAAGGTTAGTTTATTGCAAAATAGATTCCACATGAAAATTTTCATGTGGTACTTGTGCTGGAAAATGATCATTTATTATTATTTTAATTGTAAAATTAGTCTAACAAGAATAAAAAATTGCATGTTTGGTATTACTGTTGGTAAAAAAAAAGGGACCACTTTTACTACAACTTTATTACTCTGGTACCATTTTAGCAATAAACTCAAATTGATAGCTAGTGATGACTATCTATTATCTAGATTATAAATGCAACATATAATATAATGATACAAGTCTATTGGTAAGTTTTTGTTGGAAAACACTTGTGTTGTACATTGTAATAAAGTATAAATAATTTAAGTAAAAATCTATGAACGTAAACTCTAATTCTTTGAGAATCATTATTATACATATGTATTATTATTATTTAGAAAATACATATGTATAATAGTAAATAGTAATAGTGTGTATACATGCGCATAATAGTGACGCTATAAAAAAGTTATGAGATCTACTCAACAATTTATGTTTATATATATTAAGTTCTGTACGTAACCCATCATTTAACTCCATATCAACATTATTTCAGTAATGAGGCACACTTGCGCGAGACGGTTTCACGGTGAGACAGAGTATAATTTGAGCATTGTCGCTTTAACATTTTAGGAGGGGTGAGTGTAATTTGTGCTAGTTTGTATTATGTCTCATATGAATTTTTGTCTTCAGTAATTAATTGAAGCTCGTTAATGTAAAAGTAAATATGCATATGTACCTTGGTTCTTGCAGAATAAGTGCCTCTAGCAAAAATGCCGGCAGGAGTAGTCTCTTCATCCATTTCATGAGTGTACGCCTCCGCCTGAGGGCTAAATGTTCCCAGCATCTGCTTCGTGCTATCAACTAATAAAACAATATTAATCAATTATAATATGGGGAATAATGTTTTCTAAGGCTAATAATTTTTGGGGAGTTATGTTTTAATGACAATAATTATACAGGCTTAAAAATGTAGGGCAATATGTTTTAAAATCTATAAATATAAGACAATATGTTTTAAAATTTGTAAATGTAGGACAATCGAACTCGAATAAGTCCAAAACGGTCTGAAATTTGGCAAGATTGTCCTAACTTTACAGATTTTAAAAATATAGTGTCCTATATGCACAAGTCCCTAAATATGTAAATGTAGAATAATTATGCAATTCAAGTGACATTTCAGCTCGATTTGAGCTTATTCGGACTCGATAGTTATACATTTACAGATTTTAAAACATATTATCCTATATTTGCATATTTTAAAACACTTAATTTGTAAATGTAGGACAATCGAGCCCGATAAGTCCAAAACGGTTTGAAATTTAGCAAGATTGTCCTAAATCTACAGATTTTGAAAATATAGCGTCCTATATTCACAAAAATATAGCGTCCTATATTCACAAGTCCGTAAATCTGTAAATGTAGGATAATTATGCAATTCAAGTGACATTTCAGTTCGATTTGAACTTATTCGGGCTCGATTGTTCTAAATTTACAGATTTTAAAATATATTATCCAATATTTGCAAATTATAAAACTCTAAATTTCCAAATCTGTACAATTATTGCCTTAAAACACAACCCCTAAGTTATTGCCTAAAAATATTTTTTCCTATAATATGGATTAATTATTTAGACTTCAAAAAAAGAAATTAATAGGTACCTTTGATTCCTGATTTCCAGACAGTGTTGGTGTATTTGAGGCCACAGACAATTTCGTTGCTGACCTTGATGGAAAATCGGAGACGATAAGTGCTTCCTTCTTTGAGCGTAAACCACAAGCCTTTGGGATTGCCGTCCTCCGGAATTTGGAGCACAATATCGGATCTACCCTCGGCTAAGATTGTCAGGCTTATAATCTTTACATCTGGTTCTTGAGCCTCTGCATGCACATCATATATATTCCACAACTTCTTTAATTCTACTTTCACTTCACTAAAGAGCAATTTGTTTAATGTGAAACTTGTTTGTAGAAGGAAATTAATATCATTACACCTACAAATTAATACTATTATACTAATTAGCTGATATCATTATACTTATAAACTAAGATTATAATATTAAATGTTATTGGTATTAATTTATAAAAGTAACGGCAACAATTTATAAGTGTAATGATATCAATTTCGTACTATGTACAAGTTTAACAAGAGAATTTGTGTATGGTCTTGTGCCGACTCTTTTTTATTATAAATTATAATTCCACTCTCGGGCCCATAACTTAACCACTTCCTACCTACCACGCTCGCACCACTAACGTTGAATGAATTAATTTGTTTCGTTTAATGAATGTAATCATCCTTGATTTGGATGGTCGAGTGTGTAGAGAATATTTAGGACAAATTGCAAAATTATGACTAATCTACGTCACTGTTTGCACTTTGAAGATGAAACTTTTTGACTTTTACAAGACAAGTAATGAATTTTTAAATTGTTACAAAAGAAGGATCTTGGGCAAATTCGTGAGAAAAAAATTAAGGGCATTTTCGTCAATTCATGTACCAAATATTTTTTCAAGAATTTGCTCGAGGTCCTTCTTTTGCAACATGTGTCAGTTCGACACCTGCTGTGTAAAAATTAAAAGTTTGATTCTTAAAATGTATTAGTGATAAGTCCTGTTTTTATAATTTATTCGAATATTTATTCAATCCTTATTTTTTTAGTAGGAGGCCGGAGAAATAAATCCTAGAAGAAAAAAGAAATACAAAAGAATTTAAATTGCTGTAAATATAAATAATAATATAAACGGATCCATAAATGTCAATCTTTTTGGATCCCCAAATAAATGGATCCACAATTTTCTCAACACAACAGATGGAGTAGGTCTAGGATCGATAATGTTATTAATTAAAGAGGAATTAATTAATATACCTTCTACGGCGACAGCATCCACACTTCCCAGGAGTTGCTCTTTCCACCTCCTCAAACTCTCATCATCCTACACATCAAATCACCAAATTAATTCATCTCAAATCTATTTATTAAACTCTATTCCAAAATAATCCACACACGTATGCCGTATATATGAAATGCATCGTTAATCCCATTAACAGGAAAAATTTCAAATTACATCATGTAAGTTTGGCAAATTTTAAAATAAATCCTTTATATTTCTGTTTTATCTTTTTTAGTTCTAAGTGTACGATTTTCATCATTTTTTGACCAATTTAGGTCATAGGGTGTACGATTTTCATCCTTTATATTTTTACTTTAGCATTTTTGGTTCTAGGGTGTACAATTTTCATCCTTTTTTTTACCAATTTGGGTCCTTTTCCGTGTGGCTTTCCGACCACTTTAAAAATCTCCGACGAAGAAGGATCAAAATTGGTCAAAAAATGATGAAAATCCTAGACCTAGGACAAAAAATACTAAAGCAGAAACATAAAAGATTTATTTTAAAAAATGAGCCAAATTTACGGAACGTAAAATAAAACATTCTCTTAATTAACACGTGACACTGACATTAAGAGAATGCATGAAATACTAATTAATATATCTCATAAAATTAAGTAACCTTGTCTTTCTCAAGATGTTCTCTGATACTACATTTAGGCCCCAGCTGAATATGCCCCCCTTCTTCCTCATCCTCGGTGGTGTAACACGAAACGCCGCTCTGTTGGCCGCTGACCCTGCTGCCCCCCTCAGAATCCGACATCCCCATTTCCTGATCCGTTTCTTCTCCCTCCACTTCCTCCTTGTTCTTCCCGTCCGAACCCATCCTCAAATTACACGGTCAAACGTGGGAGTAAGATGATGGATGGATAATGGCTTCTCGAAAGATTAATGCTACACCTAATTCAATATGTGTGTATTTATTCAAGGGTCGTGAAAATGATGAATTAGGATGATTATTAACAGGCTAAAGGGGAGTGCATGGATCTTTGTTTGTGGTGATCCGACTTTACATGATTGCTAAAACTTAAAAGGGCTAAAAATCGAGAAAAAATAGAAGATGCTTAGATGCAATATAAATTAGAATAAAAGGGTTAAATTTATATGTGGCCTAAAATTGGCCAACAAATAAGGCCTTTTACTCTTTCTACAGAATTTTTAGTTTTATATACATCATCAATATTATATTAAAGGAGAGTGACCCCAAGTATTAATTGCTCCCTTTGTTTTGCGTGTTGATATTCATCTTTTATATCATGATTTTCTTAACATTATTTATATAAATTAAGATGAGTTAAACATCTATTTTGGTCTTGTAATTTTTGCCTTTTCCGCAAAAGGTATAAAAATTTAGTTTTTTCCTAATCGTAACTCCTTAATTAGTCCAATTTTAGTTCAAATGTCTCCAGAATTTGAAGTAACTTCTCAAAGCATCATATTACAATTTAAATAACTCCTCAAGCTCTCATCATCCTGCGCATTCAAAATAATCTACAGATACCACATGTAGCTAGGGGTGTGCAGTATTCGTTTAAAACTGAATTAACCGATCGAAATCGAACTGAATTTTCTAATTTTGTTCGGTTATTCAATTTTTGGTTCAATTACGGTTTATAACTTTATAAATTTCGATTTTTGGTTCAGTTCGGTTAATTTTCGGACAAAAATTGAATAAAAATAATAAACCAAAATATAATTATTAAATATATAATTATTAATTTATTATATAAATAATATATATTTTTGTTACATTACAATTATTACTTGACAAAAACTCGTATGAGACGGTCTCATGAGACGGAGTATAATTTATCTCAATTAACACTTATTCCTCCCAAAATGTTAAAGAGTCAATGCCCAAATTATACCCCGTCTTACCGTGAGACGGTTTCACGCAAGAGTGCCTCTTATTACTTATGGATTGATATTTGGTAGGACTTTTATTTAATGAGCTTGTGAATTGTTGTCATTTAGTGTATAAAATTTATGAATTGTGCTTTTCTATTAAAAAAATTATTTTATTTATACTCATGTATGACTAAAAAATCTTTAAAAAAAATAATCACAATATTTCGGTCAGTTCGATTAATAATCAAAACCGAACTGAAAATTTCGGTTCGATTTCAATTTGATTTTCATACTAATTCGGTTGGTTCGGTTATTAATAATAAAATTTCAGTTAGGTTCGGTTATGCTTATTCGGTTCGGTTTGGTGACATAACCGATCGATGCTCACCCCTATGAGGTGCACCATTAATTAACATGTGACATGTATATGTTGAAGGTATGAAATACAAAATAAAATAACAATTGGTCGAATAGAGGATCATCCTGTCATTAAATATTTTTAGCAAGATAAACCAGCTTAAATGACATTATTGTTATTATTAAATGTCAATTTTCCTACAGTGAAACATAAACCATTCAGACTCAGAAATAATATAAAAAAAACATGTCAAACAACTGAATATAAAGTGAGAGAGAAGGATGGGAAAAGGGAGAAAGATGCCCTTATTTGGAAAAGAAGAGTTGGAACAATGTCCGGTGAAATTTGAGAGAGAGAGAGAATGTGAAGGTAGAGAATATAGAGAATAGGAAAAGAGGAGAGAGATGAAATGAATCTGGTTTTAGATGAATGAGAAAGGTGAAAGAGGAGAAAGAAAATATGTCTCTAGTTTTAAAGAGGTGAGATGAATGAGAAATAGGAAAGTGAGAGGATGAAACTAGGGAAAAAAGGGAAATGAAATTAATAATTTTGGGCAAAAATACTTTTGTAATTTAACATTATCCTACATTTTAATTTCAAAATTTTCATATGAAGTAAAGAAGATTATGAGAATTAAATTGATTTATGTCTCCTTTATTATCCTATCTTTCTTAACCAACCTTTACCAAATAAATGGAGCCCAAAAGTATTGTAATGGAACTCTAGCTCCAACATATCCTCATCAATTCTAATCAACTGATCTTCAAACTTGGTCGAAATTACTCTGAAGAATTTCGAATTCCATGCATGTAATGAAACCCCGAACCAAATGAACCTATTGTTGCAGACATCACCCACGCTCCAGGGTCTTAGTAGCTCGAACAATTTTCAATGTCTTGAGATCTTGAATTTCTGCATCATTTTAAAGGGTTGAAACACCATGAATTTGTTAGTGTTAGTGTACTAGAGACAATCCATTGTAAGGACATAATGCTAAGATAATATTCAAAGTTGGTTTAATATTATTGTTTATTTAATATTAAATGTTTGGTATTACACTTATTAGAATATTATGTTTGATTGTTTGCATTTGTTCTTATTTGTGTTCCCTTGAGTCATTACTGTCGTTGAATGTGTGAGGGCTCAGATGACCTAAGCATGATTCTCAAATAACCCCAATCGAGGATCATCAAGAATGAGATATTGATGATGCAATGGAGATTGGTGTGCGATCTGCATCATACTCTTAGAGAGTGTAGTAAGATCTCACTTACTACGAGATACTAGGTATCTCATGATGGATGCACAAATACCTTAGAGGGTATTGATATACCCATCCGAGAAACCGTTTTGTTGGGAGATGAATTTAATAAAAGATTATATGATTTTGATTAAGATCCCAAAACCCCTGAGTATGACATGTTCAGAATGATCTTGATAATTGAGTCAGGATTCAGTTTTAGAGTATTCAGGATGATATCTGCAAAATGTATAGTCAGCAGATATAGTTCAGGATAGGTTCTGAAGACTCTGAAGAACTCAGTATGTTTCTGAAGAAACTGAAGTTTCAGTATGAAACTGAAGTCTCTGAAGACTCAGTATGAAACTGAGAATCTGAAGACTCAGTGAGAAACTGAGACTCTGAAGACTCAGTATGGAAACTGAAGTCTCTGAAGACTCAGTATGAAACTGAGAACTGAAGACTCAGCATGAAGACTCAGTATATCAGTCAGTATAAATCTGAAGACTCAGAAGACCCTGAAGACTCAGAAGACCCTGAAGACTCAGAAGACCCTGAAGACTCAGAAGACTCTGAAGACGCAAGACTGAAGACTGAGAAACTGAAGATCAAGAATACTGAAAGCACAGTAATTACTGAAGACTCAGTAATGTACTGAATGCTCAGTATGAACCTGAATGTTCCGAGGCACTGAATATATCTATCTGAAGGATGCAATACTGAGAGAAACGCGATGCCTTAGAAAGTTAGATATTGCCAAGACATTCAAATGCAGACAAAAGGAACTAAGTCAGAAGTGTTGTTAAGGTTATATCAAACTCAGAGTTTGTAACCAAAAGAGTCGTTGAAGGTGTCTACCTTTAACTGAAGACAAAAGTCAAAAAGAGGAAGACGACACTGTACCATACTGACACTGACAGGCTGCTGAAAAAGATGTCAGATGTACGAAAATTCCAGACTGCAAAAAGTGAAGACCGGCTACAAGAAAGGTTATTGCCTAAAACATGTTAGGGAGTTTCAAACCCTAAATATAGTCGTTTCTCACACACCATAAGAGGGAACTCACGAAGCTATCTCTCCAACGGATAGTTTTCAAGAGTGACCTTGGTGTATGCCTATAAATACTGGTGACCCTCTACTTTGTAAGGCGACGGGAAATTTATACGCAACTCAAGAGCTCAAACTTATTCTTGCAAAAGTTAAAGCACTCGAAATACCTTGAATTTCCGAAGTGCTTCTATATTGAAGAGAGCTCACTTTACTAAGCCTAGCTTGATAAGATTTATCCAAAGCTTAGTCGAGATATCCTAACCCTTTGCATTGTGCTTCATTGTAAAGGATATCTCATCCTAGTTGGAAACCAACCGAGAAACCCCAAACCCTTGAGAAGGTAGTTGGAGTGTGTTTGTTGGTGAGTAGAGTTGTAAAGAGTTAGTAAACTACGCGGAGTAGTCAGAAAACTCTAGAGGAGAAGTTAGTAAGCTACAGGGGTAGTCTGAAAGCTTGTGTGTGATTGAGTAAGTAAACTACGGAGGTAGTCGAAAAACTCAAGGTCGGGTTGAGTAAGTAAACTACGTGGAGTAGTCCCAGAAAAACTTCGGGGCGAGTTGAGTAAGTAAACTACGAGGTAGTCGAAAAGCTCGAAAGTTGATAGTGAATTTCTCTCAAGAGTCGAGAGAGAGTGGATGTAGGAGCTTGAGTCTCACGAACCACTATAATCGCTTGTGTTCATTATTGCTTTCCTTATCTCAGGCTTAAATCTGTTGCATTGACTTGATTTTGAAAGCATACTTTTTCATCGATATTGATTTGGAATCAATCCAATGAAGTTGCATAAGTGAATCACAGTCTAATCACTATTTCATAAAGGGAAGGTCTTTCAAAGAAAGCTTAAAACGAGTATAATCTAAGGGCCAACCATTCCGCATTTACTAAGTAGCTAGAACGAGATAGTTATCAAACCGAACTCTCTTCCGAGGATTCATGAAGCTAGTTTATCGATCCAAGCAACTCGAGGATTCGGTTGGGATTATCTCGAGGTATCTGAAAGCGACTCGGGATCACTGCCTCGATGAGACTTTGACTTCGAGCGATCTGCTTCTCGAAACCTAATCTTGAGGATTATCGACCCAAGTGACCTCGAAGAAAAAAAAGTTTTAAAATCATTTGAACACGTGTATTCCCCCATACACGTGTAAGACTTCGTTTACACCGGACCAACAAGTGGTATCGAGGCGGTGGTTCAACTTGACCACTGGGCGTGTGTTGACCAAAAGTTTTATTTTCAAAAATACTTGTGGTCTATCCGAATCGATCTTAATTGTTTGAAATTTTTTCTTTTCAAAAGATCGAAAAAATGTCTTCTAAAAACTTCCCATGTTCTCGATGAGAAACTATGATCTATGGAGATCGAGAATGCAGCTCATCTCAGATTCCAAATATGAGCGTGTGTGGAGAGTGGTTTCTCAAGGACCATTCAAATTTCTTCATGGTGAATCCCAAAATTACGTAAGAGGAGAGAATTGATCCTAGAGCGAGAATTTCCTAAGTCGATGACCAACTAACTCCCCGAGGAGAGAAAGTTAGTCAATCTAGACTACATTGCAAAAGACACACTATACAATCTGATTGATGATGGTGTGATGGGAATGATCTCTCACCGTAATATCTTTAAAGAGATATGGGATACACTAGGCATTTATGTGCCAAGGCACAGATCATATAAAAAGAAAACAAACTTTCAAAGGCAATTGGAAAGTTTGACGGTTTTGAAAATGGATGATGGTGAATCAATAGACAAATTGGAAGTCGATTCACTAGCATCATGAATGATCTAAACGCACTTGGAAAGAAATATCCACAAAGAGAAGTGGCATTGAAAATTCTTAGAGGTCTTTCTAAGAAATGGGATATTCATGCAAAGGGTAATTGAAAACACCAAGAACATTAGTTCAATGCCATACCAACAAGTCTTCTCGAAATTTGAAAGCCTATGAATTTGTAATTGATAAGAAATCCAAAAAAGGCCGACAAAAAAGATGATTCTTCATCGAGTAAGAATGTGGCTTTAAAAGCCAAAGATAAAACACAGAAAACTAGAGAGTCTCGAGAACCCCATGACAAACATCGATGATGAGCTTGAGGAAAAGCTAAAGACTCGATGGCAAGGAGGTTTGACCGACATAATAGTAGATTTGGAAAATACAAAAAGCTATTACAGGGAACCACAGTACCGAAAGAAACCCGAGGACGGATCAACCGAGAAGAAGAAGGACACGAAAGTTAAAGGATCTTCATCCGAAAAGAAGGACTCCAAGTCCAAAGAAGAAAATGATCGGGATGATGATGCCAACAGATGTTATAATTGCGGAAGAAAGATCACTTCCAAAGATGATTGTCGAGTTTGAGTGCTAAGGAGAGAAGAGAAAGACAAGCTAAAAAGAGACCGGAAGTTCTCAAGCAAAAAGGTCATGGTTGCGGAAGAAGAACTCTCTCGAGGAGGATCTAGCTCTTCGGATGAGATATTCTCGACGGTGAAAGTGATGACATCTCGCCTCGATGGCCATTGAGGAGGTAAACTCTTACATCACTATTGTTGCTCCTACACTAGCACAAGAGTTTTCAAGTTCCAATCGAAAATAATCATTTTGACTGATGGATTCTTTTGAGAATCGATGAAGGACTATCTTTGTTTTGCAAGGATCGCTAAATAAAACTCAAGAGCGAATAAGGAATCGAATCTTTGAAAATCTAAAATGGAAAGACTCTAGCAAAAGCGAGATCACTTCTCAATTAATGGGAGCTCTTGATGAACCGGATGTTACGAAAGTACAACTCTCGAGAGAAAGAGAAGTTGATCATGTCCCTAATCGAAAAACTAGAGAAATCCACTCAAAGAGATTCAAATAATCGAATCGAGTTCAATGACCTCTCTCGAGAAGCATAAAACTCTCTGAGAATCCGTGAGGATAGTGCATGTAAGAAGTTATCTCTATTGAATAAAGCATCTAATGTGATAGATGAAATTGAGTTACCAGAGATCTGCCACTATAAAAACCGGATTGGGATACACTCTGGGGGAACCTCACAAGGTCATCTCGAATCTTTGCATCATGTAGCAAGAAGACTATCTTTGTAAAACCAGTGGCACCTACACTTCAAGCTGAAGTAATGCCCAAGGTTGTAGACAAGGGAAAAGGACCTATGGTTTCAGTAAAACTGAATGATCAGGTTAGAAAGCCCAAACCTCAGGTGAAGGCTTGAAAACCTGAGCAGTCAGTTGGAAAGTTTCAGGCAAGTACTTCAAAGCCTTAGGCTAAGAATGCAAATCTGAAAGGCTCCACATCGAACAATCGGAGGAATCCTCGGATGAGAAACACTTTCAAGCAGAGACATTCTCAATCAAGAGACCAAGTCCTCGATCTGTTTGAAAAGACCCAGATTTCAAGATCTGCATAACCTGAACCTCACTTGCCTAAAGGTAAAGGTTATCTAAACCTGAGTCAACAAAGATTTAGACCAGCTGCACAAAAGCCCAAGCATCTGAACAAAAGGCCTGAACCAAAGAAGAATTCAAAAGCTCATGTTCATGCTAAAGCTAGCAGACACATACACGTAAAAGTCGCTAAGGCACCCAGTAGTAGATGATGTATGTTGATGTTTATGGAAGACAAATTAGCCACTCTAAAGTGATTAGAGTTGTCAGGCAGATTTGGATTCCGAAAGGTACATCTAACCTTGTAGGACCCTAAACAAATTGGGTACCTAAGAATTGATCTATTTTTCAGGAGGAAAACAAGGGCACTAAACTGACTAATGATCACATGGCACTGATGAGCAGAGATGAAAAAAGCTCTCGACATTTGGTATCTTGACAAAGGATGTTCAAGACATATGACAGATACAAGAAGACACTCAAAGACTATGTTGAACAAAGAGGCCCACATATCACTTTTTGGAGATAATTCCAAGGATGACGGTGAAGGATATGGAACTTTGGAAATCGACTCAGTTCATATCCATGGTGTTTCATATGTATCTGGATTGAAGCATAATTTGCTTTCAATTAGCCAATTCTGTGATAAGGGTTTCAATGTTGAGTTCTCTAAGAACTTATGTTTTGTGAAAAATGATACATCACGAAAAGTTTTACTTGACCGGTACAAGAAAAGGGAATGTGTATCTTCTTTGATTGGAGTTACGCTCCTAAAGATACATGTTTAGTTGCTAAAAAGTTCCACGAGATACCAAGTTGGTTATGGCATAAAAGAATGAATCACCTAAATTTCAAAACCACTGAACAAGCTTGCAAGATTATCTCTTGTGAGAGGGTTGCCTAACGAAAGTGTTCAAGAAGGAACATATTTGTGATGCGTGCGAGAAAAGGAAAAAAAGAGATAAGAGCATCATTTAAAAAGTAAAGTTGAGGTTTCTCTTGAAAGAATACTTGATTACTACATATGGATCTTTTTGGTCCTATAACACCGTAAAGCACTAATGGCGAAATACACATTGGTAGTAGTTGATGACTACTCGAGATATACTTGAGTCATATTCTTACTCGAAGAAAGAGACTCGAATAAAAGTCGCCAGAGTTCTTGAAAAGGCTCGATGTTGAGAAAAATCGAGTGTGGTCAAAATCGATCGACAAAGGAACCCAATTCATAAATCATATCATATCGATTATTGTCATGCAGAGAATGGAATTTCACATGAAACATCACCGTAAAGGACCCCTCAAAAGAATGGTGTTCTTTGAAAGGAGGAACATGACTCGAAAGAAGTTCGCAAGGACTATGATAAATGAAGGTGACATTCCTAAAAGATTTTGGGGTTTGAAGTCGTCAACACTTTGCATGCTACTCTCGGAAACGGATCCATCTTGACCAAGAGTCAAGGCAAAACACCCTATGAGCTTTGGAATGAAAGGAAGCCTCTTGTTTTTTTCTTTTCGTGTGTTTGGTTGCAAAGTGTTTCATACACAATAATGGTAAAGATCGGTTTGAAAACTTTTGATAGTAAAGGCCGATGAAGGAATATTCTTAGGATATTCTCAAGTCATAAAAAGCTTTCGAGTTTACAACCGTAGGACTCTTATTGTGGAGGAAACACCTCATGTTGTTTTTTGATGAATTTATTTGTGTTCGGAAGAAACAGAACATGATCTTGAGATGAACCGACTAAGAGGATCACCAGATTAAGCCCAAACAGAAAAGATAAATCATCCATCGAACACGAGAAGAAGAAGTCGGTCACATTCTATGATTGGGTGACTCGGACTCGAGATAAGGAAGTTCGAGAATGGAACTCGGGATGGTGAGCCTCAAGAAAACCAACACTCCAAAAGGTGACCAATCTGAGCAGACACCGCCTGGACTTCGGTATGTGATGCCAATGAAGATGTGGTCACAAAATGAGGCAAATTCTGAATCTATCAACCAAAGGGGGAACAGATGTCTCGACAATGTTCTAAATAGAATCTCCCCGAGGAAGATGATTCTCTTTCTCCTTTTCATTGTTCCTCGAGTTTTGTGATTTAATCGAACCTAACATCTCAAATGTTGAGGATATTATTGAAGGGGAACATCAAGAAGGAAATGGTTAGATAGTCATCCTACAAGTCGATTGTGGGTGATCTAACCAAGATGTTAAGACAAGAAGGTTCCATGGTGAGAGTGCATTATTCTTCCGCTTCCTTTCGGAGAAAGAACTCCTTGAGATTGGTGAAGCTCTACAAGATTCTTATTGGATTACTGCTATGCAAGATGAGCTGAATCAATTCTCAAGGAATGAAGTATGGGAGTTGGTAGATAGACCTAAAAGGCACAATGTCATTGGAACCACGTGGGTTTTCAAGAATAAAAGAGATGAAAACAACAACATTGTAAGAAACAAAAGGCAAGGCTAGTTGCACAAGGTTATTCCCAAGAAGAAGGCTTGGATTATGATGAAACCTTTGCTGTTGCAAGACTAGAAGCCATCAGATTGTTTCTTGCATATCTTTGCCCACATGAAGTTCACGATCTATCAAATGGATGTGAAAAGTGCATTTCTGAACGGTGTGCTTAAAGAAGAGGTTTATGTGGAACAACCTCCTGGATTCAAATAGAATGACCAAGTTTACAGGCTCAGAAAAGCTTTGTATGGTCTCAAGCAAGCACCCAGAGCATGTTATGATACTCTTTCTCGGTTTCTTCTTGACCATGGTTTTGTTAAAGGGATCGCTGATAGAACTCTGTTCGAGGATAGAGGATGGGGGAAGAGATCTTACTAGTTCGGATATATGTTGATGACATCATTTTTGGATCTCCAAACCATCACCGTGTGAAAAGTTTTCAACACCGATGAAAGGCAAGTTTGAGATGTAAATGATGGGAGAGATGAATTTTTTCTAGGTCTTCAAGTGAAACAATCAAAGGAAGGAATATTCATCAACCGTGCAAAATACACCGTAGATCCGATTGCAAAATATGGTGTACAAAATTGCAATGCGCTTAGGATTCCTATGAATACTAACTACAAGATGGATCCCGATTCGGAAAAGGCAAATCGATGAATCATCTTTTGATTATAGAGGAATCATTGGATCATTGCTCTATCTCACGTGACAAGTAGGCGGATATAACATTTGTTGTTGGGATATGTGCAAATATACTGCTAATCCTAAGACTAGTCACATGGAGGTTTGCGCCAAAAATATACTAAGATATCTTAAGGGCACAAATGAATAGAGGATTATGGTATCTAGCTGATGATAACCTTGAATTAACTGGTTACTCAGATGCTGACTATGGAGGTTGTAGAATTGACAGGAAGTCCACTACAAGAACTTGTCAATTTCTAGGAAGCAAGCTGATATCGTGGTTTTCAAAGAAATGGACCTCGATGTGAACCAAGATTACTTGGTTTAATACATGGTCGCAGGAAGTTTGTTGTGCTTTCGATTCTTTGGCTCAGACAACAATTAAGGGATTATAAAGTTGAAGCCAATGAAGTACCAATATTTTGTGACAACAATAGTGCCATTGCTATTTCACAAAATCCGGTATTGCACACCAGATGCAAGCATGTGGATATCAGACATCACTTCATCAGAGATCATGTCGAGAAAAAGGACATAAGGATGGAGAAAATTCATACTGATAGGCAAAGAGCTGATATCTTGACTAAACCTTTGGCTGAATCAAGATTTTAGGAACTTTCAGTTGAATTAGGGATGCTAGAACCAGGTGTATAGAGTAAATCTGAAAAATTGAAGATTTTCAGATGCATGAAGTTTTCTCGAATTTCTCGAGAAACTCGGGATAAAATGGAAATCTTGAATCGAGTCTCGAAACTCGAGTTTCTTGAAGGTCAAGATTAAGAAGATCTTGAACCCATTCAATTTCGATATTATCTTGACATTTTATCAAGGACGATTACTTTCGAAAAAGGCGATAGAGAAAATTAGTCCGAAGAAGTAAAGACTCATGCGACTCATTTATTGCTCAAGTAAAACTTCAAAGAATCATTCGCAATAAATATAAAACACCGAGGAATGTTTTTTGGGGGATCGTTTTAAATTCGAAGAAGGTCAATAAATATTTAATGCTCTGCCACATTATTGACCCAATGAGGATATTTTGGCGGCTTACTTTTTAGAGATCGTCGGTTCGTTATACCGATTAATCGGAGATTAATCTCAACCGTTGCTTTTCACCTAACCAACACGATTCTCCACGATCTCGAAGCTATATATACCCCTTTAAGCCATTCAAGCCAAAATTTTATCAAACCCTTCGTTCCCAAATCCTCTGCAAATAAAAATCCCTTTGCCCAGAAATCTCCAAACCCTAAAACTTCAAATTCTTAAATCAATCTCTAAAATTGCCCCAACCTTGTTCGAGAAATTAGCCATAACCAACAAGCCGTGGTACGAGTTCGTTGTCTCACTTGAAAGCACAACCAACTCAAAGCCAGAAGAGGAGGCTCTGCATATGATTCGACTGGCTAAAATCACCCATCTAGTCGCAAGCCGACCAGACCAGGAGTTTGCAAAAGAAGTAATCGAATTCATCTGTAATTTGAGAATAGATGAAGAAAATGGTATGCATTCTTCGATTACCACATCACATTTAGAGCATTCGTCAAAATACGTCAATTTTGAGAGGGATTTGTGCATAATTCCGAAAAATCTGAATGATGTCTTTGAGCTCTGTGATAGAGGAGAGGATCCTGCGATGTATATGTTTCGGGTAGAGAAGCGGGAGTACCTAGATACTATTGGCCGAGAATCTGTTAAATTTGAGGCGACATTGCATAAGAGGCATCTAAAGCCACAATATCATGTCTTGATGGATATTGTGAGCAAGTGCATCATGAGTCTTCTTGGGAGTTTTGAGCGATTAGTACCCGGCTCGATCGATGGCGGCGATCGAGGCATCTCCTACCAATCGACTTCAACCGGGTGAAATTTTAATTCGGATGGTGACGGAGCAAGCCAAGGTCATAAAAAGGGTCAATGGGACAATCACGATGAAAGGCAAGATCCACCATGCCACCAAAATTGCTTATATTTTGGAGATGTGCAGAGAGGAGGAGGATATCTTCGCCAATTCAACCTCATTCCCTAAAACCAAAATTCTCTTCAAGCCCACTGCTGTGAAGAAGCAGGCCATTTGAGGGAAAAGAGAAAAGAAGGTAGAATCACCTTCTGCGTGAGAAAGAGACCCAACAAACCAGGGGGAAGGTTCTGTTGGAGGCAAAAATGGAGCAAGGAGCAAAACTGTTGAAGCGGAAGGATCTTGCTCCAAAGCGCAAAAAGATTGGTGGTTCTCACCGACGAGGAAGCAAAGGATTCTTACGGAGATTAAACTGAAAAGGCAAAACCGCTCAGAGTTCGCCATTACAAGTGTTGGCTCAGGTTATCTCTAGGACACAGGATCAGACTGAGGAGCAGGTCTTCTCTGAGGTGCTCGAGACATCACTCAATTCAGATAAAATTTCTCAGGAAATTTTTAAAGGAGCTCAGACCTCAGAGATGCCTACCTCGGATGTGTAGGCTCGACAGAAAGAGCCAACTCGAGTCGATCCGAAGATGTGCGGGCTCGGATCGACGAGCCAACTTCAGACTCAAAACCGAGGATATGCCACCATGCCTCGAGAACCCACTCGTGATGCAAACCGAGGACCTGAATGCACAAACTTCAGACACTACCGAGGCTCGGAGCAAAATATTCTTGATGAGCTCGAGTGATCTACCGCTTGATCCCTTAGCGAAGCTTCTACCCGAACGGAAGCCCGAGATGGAAGAAGGGCGAGGCCGAAGAAGGCGAGTGGAGAGACAGGGGGAATCGGTTCATCCTTGACCGCTACCCGAGCTCAAATTTCATACCCTCGATCTCGCAAGATGTTTTCTTCAGATTAAGGACGACAAGGTATATCCTCAATCGACTCTTCCCGAGATGCTTGACATTGCCGCATTCGTGAGGGGAAGACCGGTGGAATGAGGAGACAAATTTTCCCGACCGACTTCTCAGGGTTCAGAAGGACAAAGCTCAGGATGAAAAATTCCAATTTTGATGAGCTGGTTCAGAGGAAGCTAGCTGAGAAGAAATCAACTGAAGTTGGTGCCCCGAGCAGTTGAGACAAATCCAAAGATGGAAATGGGGACCAACAGGGAGATGCTGAGGATCGGTCTCAAATGGAAAAAGAGACTTATGTTGCTGATCAACCTCAGACTGAAGCTAGCACTCTTCAGACTAAGGCTCAAATAGAGACTGGAGCTCAGGATGAAGCTGAAGCTCAGGATGATCAAACAGCACAGAAGGTGCAGAAAGTTCCTGAGATTGATCTCACTCCCGTAATGGAGAAACTTGAGAAGATTGAGCCAATGGCGATCAAAATTGCTCAGATAGAAGAAAAGTTGGCCAATCAAGCTCAGACAATGGAAGGACTTAGCCATTCTTGAGCTCGTGCGGATACAAAACACTCGACCACTTTCGGATGACCTCCATGGAAGAAAAGTTTGAATGAAAAGTTTGGAGGGAGTCAACGCAGAAAGTTAAAATCTTTGAAATGAAACGAAGCACGAGAATCGATCAATATCTAGAGGTGAAACTAGCAGAGAAAAAATGAGGCCT
The DNA here is from genome assembly GCA_037126765.1 of Stenogyne calaminthoides. Lineage (NCBI taxonomy): Eukaryota > Viridiplantae > Streptophyta > Magnoliopsida > Lamiales > Lamiaceae > Stenogyne > Stenogyne calaminthoides. The sequence goes on from JBBCBC010000032.1 coordinate 1,946,681, forward strand.
TGATCGGATCTGCTGCTGTTGAGGAAATGAGCTCGATGCTCATGACCAAGATGACAGAGATGCTTAAAGATGCACTCTCCGGCGGTTTGCCCACATATCTCGAAGAACTTTACGTGGTAAGAACCACATAAGGAGAATGGAAGATGAGCAAGATCGGTTAGCGAGAGAGATCCGCTGTGTGAGCAAAGAGCGAAGATCACATGGACACAGCTCTCTCGGACTTCTTCCAAATTACGGTGCGGGGAAGGGGGGAAAAGGAAGGTGAAGACCTCGGGAAGTTCATGGCACGTACTTTGGAGAAGAAGGCTCGAAAAGAGGCCGAAATGTACAATCTAGCCAAAGCCTTAAAAGAAGTTGAAGCTACTTGATAAATTGGAATTCGCTCAAGTGGAGAAGCCCATCTACACTCGAGTTTACGAGCAAAAACCATGCTTGAGGTTGCAAGAGAGAAACCGAAAAGCTAGAACTAAGGTTGGAACAAGCCAGTCGGTGCCGAATCGCCTTATGAAGAGGAAAGCCTTGGGCGTTGTTCAACTCAGAAGTAAGCAAGCGTCTAAGGCTTCTAAGCCAATCCGAGAAAGTTGATTCGGATGATGAAGATGCGTAAGAATCTGAGTCTCAACCTCGGAAGAAAGTCTTCAACACCGAGATGCTCAAATACACTCCAAAAAAACAAGCCAAGAAAGTCTGCGCCGGTCTCGGGAGCTTCATATCGAAAAGAAGATAGACGAAGAGCGTGGTTTAAGGAGTGACTTCAGAAGTTTGCGAGCAAGAGGAAGGGAACATCGAAAAGCGCCAAGTGGCCCCACATTGATAAATGGATGCCCATTAAACTCAACGACATGTGGGAAGAAGTGAAGAGAACCTTCTCGTTCAATTCACGATGTTCTCGGGGAATGGAGAGGGAAGGCTCGGATCGTAACGAAGCTTTCATTGAATATCTTCTAACCTTCTATTAAAAGTATCTCCAAGGTTTGGATTAACCTTGCGGATGAAGGTGGAGTCTGAGATAAAGCCCCGTCCATATTCCTATTCTCCTCCAAGACTTGGTAATGGCTTGGTAAATGAGAAGGCCATTACGCGAAGAAATTGCTCGATATCTTTGGTCGGGCTGAGATTAACGAGAACAGTCCGGACATCATCAAGGAGAGGAATGAGCTGAAGAAAAGATTTTTCGGAATGTTCAACCTGGAGGTGCCAGCTGATGAAGTGGAAAATGAAGCAAACTGAAGAGCCGAATCTGGAAGCCAAGAACTCCAAAGATTCTTGTAATCTTTAAATTTTGTCTTTTTGATTTTGTTGATAAAAATCTCATTGTAAATCTGAATGGTATACTTATCATCAATGAAGATTTATCATTTTGCTCAAAAGATAATATCTCATTATCTTATTTACATGTCTTTATTTTGATATGCTGAATGAATGTCTCTGAACTGATTGTATGATGATATGGGAGAAATTGCTTAAGTATTTGGTAATGATTTATTTAAGAAAGATTCATTACTGAAGAAATCTGTTGAATGATTTAAATTGTTGGGAGATTATTTATTTAAAGAGATTCCTTCTTAAAGAAATTGTTGGGAGATTCTCGTTAGAACCAATCTTGTGATAGGATAAACTGAAACCTGAGTATAGGTTATGTATTTGTAACAAGATAGGTTTTGGCATCATCAAAAAGGGGGAAATTGTTGGGAGATGAATTTAATAAAAGATTATATGATTTTGATTAAGATCCCAAAACCCCTGAGTATGACATGTTCAGAATGATCTTGATAATTGAGTCGATTCGGGCTTAGAGTATTCAGATGATATCTCGCAAAATGTATAGTCAGCAGATATAGTTCAGATAGGTTCAAGACTCAAGAACTCAAGATGTTTCAAGAAACCGGTTTCAAAGATGAAATCAAGTCTCAAGACTCAAGATGAAATCGAGAATCAAGACTCAAAGGAGAAATCGAGATCAAGACTCAAGATGGAAATCAAGTCTCAAGACTCAAAGATGAAATCGAGAACCAAGACTCAAAGATGAAGACTCAAGATATCGGGCCAAGATAAATCAAGACTCGTAAGACCCCTCAAGACTCGAAGACCAAGACTCGTAAGACCTCAAGACTCAAGACCAAGACTCAAAAAGACCCTCAAGACTCGAGAAGACCCTAAAGACTCGAAGACTCAAGACTCGTAATACTCAAGACGCAAGACCGAAGATCGAGAAATCAAGATCAAGAATATCGAAGACGCGAATTATCAAGACTCAAGAATGTATCAATGCTCGATATGAACCCCGAATGTTCCGAGGCAATTGAATATATCTATCCAAGGATGCAATCTCGAGAGAAACGCGATGCCTTAGAAAGTTAGATATTGCCAAGACATTCAAATGCGCATAAAAAGGAACTAAGTCAAGTGTTGTTAAGGTTATATCAAACTCGAGTTTGTAACCAAAAGAGCCGCTTGAAGGTGTCTACCTTTTAATCAAGACAAAAGTCAAAAAGAGGAAGACGACACTGCACCATATCGAAACTAACAAAGCCAAAAAAAAGTTGTCGATGTAACGAAAAATTCCAGATCGCAAAAAGTGAAGACCGGCTACATGAAAGGCTATTGCCTAAAACATGTTAGGGAGTTTCAAACCCTAAATATAGCCGTTTCTCACACACCATAAGAGGGAACTCACGGGTTATCTCTCCAACGGATAGTTTTCAAGAGTGACCTTGGTGTATGCCTATAAATACCGGTGACCCTCTACTTTGTAAGGCGACGGAAAATTTATTTATACGCAACTCAAGAGCTCAAACTTATTCTTGCAAAAGTTAAAGCACTCGAAATACCTTGAATTTCCGAAGTGCTTCTATATTGAAGAGAGCTCACTTTACTAAGCCTAGCTTGATAAGATTTATCCAAAGCTTAGTCGAGATATCCTAACCATTTGCATTGTGCTTCATTGTAAAGGATATCTCATCCTAGTTGGAAACCAACCGAGAAACCCCAAACCCTTGAGAAGGTAGTTGGAGTGTGTTTTGTTGGTGAGTAGAGTTGTAAAGAGTTAGTAAACTCTGCGAGTAGTCGTAAAACTCTAGAGGAGAGAAGTTAGTAAGCTTTGCTGGGGTAGTCTGAAAGCTTGTGTGTGATTGAGTAAGTAAACTACGGAGGTAGTCAGAAAACTCAAGGGCGGGTTGAGTAAGTAAACTACGTGGAGTAGTCAGAAAACTCAGGGCCGAGTTGAGTAAGTAAACTACGAGGTAGTCAGAAAGCTCAGAAGTTGATAGTGAATTTCTCTGAAGAGTCAGAGAGAGTGGATGTAGGAGCTTGAGTCTCTGAACCACTATAACCTGCTTGTGTTCATTATTGCTTTCCTTATCCGTGCTTAACCGCTGCATTGACTTGATTTTGAAAGCATACTTTTCAATCGATATTCATTGGAATCAATCCACTTGAAGTTGCATAAGTGAATCACGATCTAATCACTATTTCATAAAGGGAAGGTCTTTTCAAAAAAGCTTAAAACGAGTATATAATCTAAGGGCCAACCATTCCGCGACTAAGTAGCTGAAACGATAGTTATCAAAATCGAACTCTCTTCCGAGGATTGATAAGCTAGTTATCGATCCAAGCAACTCGAGATTCGGTTGGGATTATCTGAGGTATCTGAAAGCGACTCGGGATCAACATCTCGATGAACTTTGACTCGGACCAGATCGTCTTCTCGAAACCTAATCTTGAGGATTATCGACCCAAAGTGACCTCGAAGAAAAAAAAGTTTTAAAATCAATTGAACACGTGTATTCCCCCCCACGTGTAAGACTCGTTTACACCGGGACCAACAAGTGGTATCGAGAGCGTTGGTTCAACTTGACCACTGGCTTTGTTGACCAAAGTTTTATTTTCAAAAATACTTGTGGTCTATCCGAATCGATCTTAATTGTTTGAAATTTTTTTTTTTTCAAAAGATCGGAAAAATGTCTTCTAAAAAACTTCCCATGTTCTCGATGAGAACTATGATCTATGGAGATCGAGAATGCAGGCTCATCTCTATTCCAAACATGAGCGTATGTGGAGAGTGGTTTCTCAAGGACCATTCAAATTTACTGTGGTGAATCCCAAAATTACAGAAGAGGAGAGAATTGATCCTAGAGCAGAATTTCCTAAGTCTGATGACCAACTAACTCCCCGAGGAGAAAAGTTAGTCAATCTAGACTACATTGCAAAAAAGACACACACTATACAAAGATAATTGATGATGGTGTGATGGGAATGATCTCTCACCGTAATAACGCTAAAGAGATATAGGATACACTAGGCGTTATGTGCCAAGGCACGATCATATAAAAAAAAAACAAACTTTCAAAGGCAATTGGAAAGTTTGACAGTTTTTGAAAATGGATGATGGTGAATCAATAGACAAATTGGAAGTCGATTCACTAGCATCATGAATGATCTAAACGCACTTGGAAAGAAAAATATCCACAAAGAGAAGTGGCATTGAAAATTCTTAGAGGTCTTTCTAAGAAATGGGATATTCATGCGTGGTGATTGAAAACACCAAGAACATTAGTTCAATGCCATACCAACAAGTCTTCTCTCGAAATGAAAGCCTATGAATTTGTAATTGATAAGAAATCCAAAAAAGGTCGACAAAGAAAGATGATTCTTCATCGAGTAAGAATGTGGCTTTAAAAGCCAAAGATAAAACCAAGAAAACTAGAGTCCGAGAACCCCCATGACAAACATCGGGATGAGCTTGAGGAAAAGCTAGCAATGGCGGCAAGGAGGTTTGACGAGACATAATAGTAGATTTGGAAAATACAAAAGCTATTACAGAACCACAGTACCGAAAGAAACCCGAGGACGAGATCAACCGAGAAGAAGAAGGACACGAAAGTTGAAGGATCTTCATCCGAAAAGAAGGACTCCAAGTCCAAAGAAGAAAATGATCGGGATGATGATGCCAACAGATGTTATAATTGCGGAAAGAAAGATCACTTCCAAAGATGATTGTCCGAGTTGAGTGCTAAGGAGAGAAGAGAAAAAGACAAGCTAAAAGAGACCGAAGTTCTCAAGCAAAAAAGGTCATGGTTGCGAAGAAGAACTCTCGAGGAGGATCTAGCTCTTCGGATGAGATATTCTCGAGACGGTGGAAAGTGATGACATCCGTCCCGATGGCCATTGAGGAGGTAAACTCTTCATCACTATTGTTGCTCCTACACTAGCACAAGAGTTTTCAAGTTCCAATCGAAAAATATCATTTTTGACCGATGGATTCTTTTGAGAATCGATGAAGGACTATCTTTGTTTTTTGCAAGGATCGCTAAATAAAACTCAAGAGCGCGAATAAGGAACCGAATCTTTGAAAATCTAAAATGGAAAGACTCTAGCAAAAAGCGAGATCACTTCTCAATTAATGGGAGCTACCGATGAATGGATGTTACGAAAAGTACAACTCTCGAGAAAAGAGAAGTTGATCATGTCCCTAATCGAAAAACTAGAGAAATCCACTGAAGAGATTCACTAATCGAATCGAGTTCAATGACCTCTCTCGAGAAGCATAAAACTCTACAGAATCATGAGGATAGTGCATGCGAGAAGAAGTTATCTCTATTGAATAAAGCATCTAATGTGATAGATGAAATTGAGTTACCAGAGATCTGCCACTATAAAAAAGCGGATTGGGATACACTCGAGGGGAACCTCACAAGGTCATCTGAATCTTTGCGTCATGTAGCAAGAAGACTATCTTTGTAAAACCAGATGGCACCTACACTTCAAGTCAAGTAATGCCCAAGGTTGTAGACAAGGGAAAAGGACCTATGGTTTGAAAAAACCGAATGATCGGGTTAAAAGCCCAAACCTCGGTGAAGGCTTGAAAACCCGAAAGCGATCGATTGAAAGTTTCGAGCAAGTACTTCAAAGCCTTAGGCTAAGAATGCAAATCTGAAAGGCTCCACATTTGAACCATCGGAGGAATCCTCGGATGAGAAACACTCAAACAGAGACATTCTCAATCGAAGAGACCAAGTCCTCGAGACAATCGAAGACCAGATTTCAAAAGACATGACAACCCGAACCTCACTTGCCTAAAGGTAAAGGTTATCTAAACCTGAGTCAACAAAGATTTAGACCAGCTGCACAAAAGCCCAAGCATCTGAGCAAAAGGCCTGAACCAAAGAAGAATTCAAAAGCCCATGTTAATGCTAAAGCTAGCACACATACACGTAAAGTCGCTAAGGCACCCGAGTAGTAGATGTGTATGTTGATGTTTATGGAAGACAAATTAGCCACTCTAAAGTGATTAGAGTTGTCGAGCGATTTGGATTCGAAAGGTACATCTAACCTTGTAGGACCCTACACAAATTGGGTACCTAAGAATTGATCTGTTTTTCAGGAGGAAAACAAGGGCACTAAACTGACTAATGATCACATGGCACTGATGAGCAGAGATGAAAAAGCTCCTGACATTTGGTATCTTGACAGTGGATGTTCAAGACATATGACGGGATACAAGAAGACACTCAAAGGACTATGTTGAACAAAGAGGCCCACATATCACTTTTGGAGATAATTCCAAGGATGGATCAAGGATATGGAACTTTGGAAATCGACTCGATTCATATCCATGGTGTTTCATATGTATCGATTGAAGCATAATTTGCTTTCAATTAGCCAATTACGTGATAAGGGTTTCAATGTTGAGTTCTCTAAGAACTTATGTTTTGTGAAAAATGATACATCACGAAAAGTTTTACCGACCGGGTACAAGAAAAGGGAATGTGTATCTTGTTGATTGGAGTTACGCTCCTAAAGATACATGTTTAGTTGCTAAAAGTTCCACAGATATACCGGTTGGTTATGGCATAAAAGAATGAATCACCTAAATTTCAAAACCCCGAACAAGCTTGCAAGATTATCTCTTGTGAGAGGGTTGCTTAACGAAGTGTTCAATGAAGAACATATTTGTGATGCGTGCGAAAGGAAAAACAGATAAGAGCATCATTTAAAAAGTAAAGTTGAGGTTTCTCTTGAAAAGAATACTTGATTACTACATATGGATCTTTTTGGTCCTATAACACCGTAAGCACTAATGGCGGAAATACACATTGGTAGTAGTTGATGACTACTCGAGATATACTTGAGTCATATTCTTACTCAAGAAGAAAGAGACTCGAATAAAAGTCGCCAGAGTTCTTGAAAAGGCTCGATATTGAGAAAAATCTGAGTGTGGTCAAAATCGATCGACAAAGGAACCAATTCATAAATCATATCATATCGATTATTGTGCGAGAGAATGGAATTTCACATGAAACATCACCGCAAGGACCCCTCAAAAGAATGGTGTTCTTTGAAAGGAGGAACATGACTCAAAGAAGTTCGCAAGGACTATGATAAATGTGTTGACATTCCTAAAAGATTTTGGGTCAAGTCGTCAACACCGCATGCTACTCTCGTAAACAGATCCATCTTGACCAAGAGTCAAGGCAAAACACCCTATGAGCTTTGGAATGAAAGGAAGCCTCTTGTTTTTTTTTTTTTTCGTGTGTTTTTGGTTGCAAGTGTTTCATACACAATAATGGTAAAGATCGGTTGAAAACTTTTTTTGATAGTAAAAAAGTGATGAAGGAATATTCTTAGGATATTCTCAAGTCAAGAAAAACTTTCGAGTTTACAAACCAGGACTCTTATTGTGGAGGAAACACCTCATGTTGTTTTTGATGAATTTATTTGTGTTCGTAAGAAACAGAACATGATCAGATGAACCGACTAAGAGGATCACCAGATTAAGCCCCAAAACGAAAAGATAAATCATCCACTGAACCTGAGAAGAAGAAGTCAGTCACATTCTATGATTGGAGTGACTCAGACTCAGATAAGGAAGTTCAGAATGGAACTCAGGATGGTGAGCCTCAAGAAAACCAACACTCCAAAGGTGACCAATCTGAACAGACACCAGTTCAGACTCAGGTATGTGATGCCAATGAAGATGTGGTCACAGCTGAGGCAAATTCTGAATCTATCAACCAAAGGGGAACAGATGTCTCTGACAATGTTCTGAATAGAATCTCCCCTGAGGAAGATGATTCTCTTTCTCCTTTTCTGTTGTTCCCTGAGTTTGCTGATTTAACTGAACCTAACATCTCAAATGTTGAGGATATTATTGAAGGGGGAACATCAAGAAGGAAATGGTTAGATAGTCATCCTACAAGTCAGATTGTGGGTGATCTAACTGAAGATGTTAAGACAAGAAGGTTCCATGGTGAGAGTGCATTATTCTGCTGCTTCCTTTCAGAGAAAGAACCTGCTGAGATTGGTGAAGCTCTACAAGATTCTTATTGGATTACTGCTATGCAAGATGAGCTGAATCAATTCTCAAGGAATGAAGTATGGGAGTTGGTAGATAGACCTAAAAGGCACAATGTCATTGGAACCAAGTGGGTTTTCAAGAATAAAAGAGATGAAAACAACAACATTGTAAGAAACAAGGCAAGGCTAGTTGCACAAGGTTATTCCCAAGAAGAAGGCTTGGATTATGATGAAACCTTTACTTTGTTGCAAGACTAGAAGCCATCAGATTGTTTCTTGCATATGCTGCCCACATGAAGTTCACAGTCTATCAAATGGATGTGAAAAGTGCATTTCTGAACGGTGTGCTTAAAGAAGAGGTTTATGTGGAACAACCTCCTGGATTCAAATAGAATGACCAAGTTTACAGGCTCAGAAAAGCTTTGTATGGTCTCAAGCAAGCACCCAGAGCATGTTATGATACTCTTTCTCAGTTTCTTACTGACCATGGTTTTGTTAAAGGGACTGTTGATAGAACTCTGTTCAGGATAGAGGATGGGGAAGAGATCTTACTAGTTCAGATATATGTTGATGACATCATTTTTGGATCTCCAAACCATCAGCTGTGTGAAAAGTTTTCAACACTGATGAAAGGCAAGTTTGAGATGTAAATGATGGGAGAGATGAATTTCTTTCTAGGTCTTCAAGTGAAACAATCAAAGGAAGGAATATTCATCAACCAGGCAAAATACACCAGAGATCTGATTGCAAAATATGGTGTACAAAATTGCAATGCAGTTAGGATTCCTATGAATACTAACTACAAGATGGATCCCCGATTGGAAAGGCAAATCGGTGAATCATACTTGATTATAGAGGAATCATTGGATCATTGCTCTATCTCACGACAAGTAGGCGGATATAACATTTCTTTGTTGGGATATGTGCGAGATACCAAGCTAATCCTAAGACTAGTCACATGGAGGTCGCCAAAAATATACTAAGATATCTTAAGGGCACAAATGAATGAGGATTATGGTATCCAAATGATGATAACCTTGAATTAACTTGGTTACTCGGGATCTCGACTATGGAGGTTGTAGAATTGACAGGAAGTCCACTACAAGAACTTGTCAATTTCTAGGAAGCAAGCTGATATCGTGGTTTTCAAAAAACAGGACCTCAAGAGCAACCGATCTTCAAGATTATCGAAGTTTAAATACATGGTTGCGGGAAGTTTGTTGTGCTTTCGATTCTTTGCCTCGCACAACAATTAAGGGATTATAAAGTTGAAGCCAATGAAGTACCAATATTTTGTGACAACAATAGTGCCATTGCTATTTCACAAAATCCGGTATTGCACACCAGATGCAAGCATGTGGATATCAGACATCACTTCATCAGAGATCATGTCGAGAAAAAGGACATAAGGATGGAGAAAATTCATCTTGATAGGCAAAAGAGCGATATCTTGACTAAACCTTTGGGTTTGAATCAAGATTTTAGGAACTTTCAGTTGAATTAGGGATGCTTGAACCAGGTGTATAGAGTAAATCAGAAAAATTGAAGATTTTCAGATGCATGAAGTTTTCTCAGAATTCTACTGAGAAACTCAGGATAAAATGGAAATCTTGAATCGAGTCTCGAAACTTCAGATCTTCAAGGTCAAGATCGGTAGAGTATCTTTGAACCCATTCAAGACTCGGTATTATAATCGACATTTTATCAAGGATGCGATTTTCGATAAGAAGACCGATAGAGAAAATTAGTCCGAGAAGTAAAGACTCATGCGACTCATTTATTGCTCAAGTAAAACTCAAGAATCATTCGCAATAAATATAAAACACCGAGGAATGTTTTTTTTGGCGGGATCGTTTTTAAATTCAAGAAGGTCAATAATCATTTAATGCTCGCCACATTATTGACCAATGAGGATATTTTGGCGGCTTACTTTTTAGAGATCGTCGGTTCAGATACCCGATTAATCGGAGATTAATCTCAACCGCTGTTTTTTCACCTAACCAACACGATTCTCCACGATCTCGATGCTATATATACCCCTTTAAGCCATTCAAGCCAAAATTTTATCAAACCCTTCGTTCCCAAATCCTCTGCAAATAAAAATCCCTTTGCCCAGAAATCTCCAAACCCTAAAACTTCAAATTCTTAAATCAATCTCTAAAATTGCCCCAACCTTGTTCGAGAAATTAGCCATAACCAACAAGCCGTGGTACGAGTTCGTTGTCTCACTTGAAAGCACAACCAACTCAAAGCCATAAGAGGAGGCTCTGCGATATGATTCGACCGGCTAAAATCACCCATCTAGTCGCAAACCCACTGCATCCGAGTTTGCAAAAGAAGTAATCGAATTCATCTGTAATTTGAGAATAGATGAAGAAAATGGTATGCATTCTTCGATTACCACATCACATTTAGAGCATTCATCAAAATACGTCAATTTTGAGAGGGATTTGTGCATAATTCCGAAAAATCTGAATGATGTCTTTGAGCTCTGTGATAGAGGAGAGGATCCTGCGATGTATATGTCGGGTAGAGAGCAGGAGTACCTAGATACTATTGCTGAGAATCCTGTTAAATTTGAGGCGACATTGCATAAGAGGCATCTAAAGCCACAATATCATGTGCTGATGGATATTGTGAGCAAGTGCATCATGAGTCTTCTTGGGGAGTTTTGAGCAGATTAGTACCCAAGCTCGATCGATGGCGGCGATCGAGGCATCTCCTACCACCGACTTCAACCGGGTGAAATTTTAATTCGATGGTGACGGAGCAAGCCAAGGTCATAAAAAGGGTCAATGGGACAATCACGATGAAAGGCAAGATCCACCATGCCACCAAAATTGCTTATATTTTGGAGATGTGCGAGAGAGAGGAGGAGGATATCTTCGCCAATTCAACCTCATTCCTAAAAACCAAAATTCTCTTCAAGCCCATTTCTTTGGAAGAAGCGAGCCATTCGAGGGAAAAGAGAAAAGAAGGTAGAATCACCTTCTGCGGTTTCGAAAAGAGACCCAACAAACCCGGGGGAAGGTTCTTGCTGGAGGCAAAATGGAGCAAGGAGCAAAACTGTTGAAGCGGAAGGATCTTGCTCCAAAGCGCAAAAAGATTGGTGGTTCTCACCGACGGCGAAGGAAGTGATTATTATGAGATTCAACTTTGAAGGCAAAACCGCCAGAGTTCGCCATTACAAGTGTTGGCTCGGGTTATCTCTAGGACACAGATCGACCGAGGAGCGGTGTCTTCTCCGAGGTGCTCGAGACATCACTCAATTCGGATAAAATTTCTCGGAAATTTTTAAAGCGAGCTCGACCTCGAGAGATGCCTACCTCGGATGTGTAGGCTCGCATGGAAGAGCCAACTTCGAGTCGATCCAAGATGTGCAGGCTCGGGACCGACGAGCCAACTCGGACTAAACCGAGGATATGCCACCATGCCTCGAACCCACTCGGATGCAAACCGAGGACTGAATGCACAAACTTCGACACTCTTGAGGCTCAGGAGCAAAATATTCTTGATGAGCTCCAGAGTGATCTACCGCTTGATCCCTTAGCGTGCTTCTCATGAACCGCAGAGCCCGAGATGGAAGAAGGGCGAGGTCAAGAAGAAGGCGAGTGGAGGAACAAGGGGGAACGGTTCATCCTTGACCGCTACCCCGAGCTCACCATACCCTCGATCTGCAAGATGTTTTCTTGATTAAGGACGACGAAGTATATCCTCAATCGACTCTTCCCGAGATGCTTGACATTCTTTGCGATTCGAGAGGGGAAGACGGGTGGAATGAGGAGACGGCCTTTCCCGACCGACTTCTCGGGGTTCGGAAGGACAAAGCTCGGGATGAAAAATTCCAATTTTGATGAGCCGGTTCGTTGGAAGGAAGCCGAGAAGAAAAATCAATCAAGTTGGTGCCCCGAACAGTTGAGACAAATCCAAAGATGGAAATGGGGACCAACAGGGAGATGCTGAGGATCGGTCTCAAATGGAAAAAGAGACTTATGTTGCTGATCAACCTCAGACTGAAGCTAGCACTCTTCAGACTAAGGCTCAAATAGAGACTGGAGCTCAGGATGAAGCTGAAGCTCAGGATGATCAAACAGCACAGAAGGTGCAGAAAGTTCCTGAGATTGATCTCACTCCCGTAATGGAGAAACTTGAGAAGATTGAGCCAATGGCGATCAAAATTGCTCAGATAGAAGAAAAGTTGGCCAATCAAGCTCAGACAATGGAAGGACTTAGCCATTCTTCAGAACTGGTGCAGATACAAAACACTCTGACCACTCAGATGACCTCCATGGAAGAAAAGCTGAATGAAAAGCTGGAGGGAGTCAACGCAGAGTTAAGTGCTGAAATGAAACAGAAGCACCAGGAATCGACTGAATTTCTAGAGGTGAAACTAGCAGAGAAAAAATGAGGTCTTGACGATTCTGCTGCTGAGGAAATGAGCTCAGTGCTCATGACCAAGATGACAGAGATGCTTAAAGATGCACTCTCTGGCCAGTTTGCCCACATATCTGAAGAACTTTCTGTGGCTAAGAACCACATAAGGAGAATGGAAGATGAGCAAGATCAGTTAGCAGGAGAGATCCGCTGTGTGAGCAAAGAGCAGTATCACATGGACACAGCTCTCTCCAGACTTCTTCCAAATTACGGTGCCAGGAAGGGGGAAAAGGAAGGTGAAGACCTCAGGAAGTTCATGGCACGTACTTTGGAGAAGAAGGCTCAGAAAGAGGCTGAAATGTACAATCTAGCCAAAGCCTTAAAAGAAGTTGAAGCTACTGATAAATTGAAATTCGCTCAAGTGGAGAAGCCCATCTACACTCGAGTTTCTGAGCAAACCATGCTTGAGGTTGCAAGAGAGAAACTGAGTCCTAGAACTAAGGTTGGAACAAGCCAGTTGGTCTTTGAATCGCCTATGAAGAGGAAAAGCCTTGGGCGTTGTTCAACCCAATAAGCAAAGCGTCTAAGGCTTCTAAGCCAATCCAGAGAAAGTTGATTCTGGATGATGAAGATGCAGAAGAATCTGAGTCTCAACCTCAGAAGAAAGTCTTCAACACCAGAGATGCTCTGAATACACTCCAAAAAGAACAAGCCAAGAAAAGTCGCCGCTTCGTCTCGTGAGCTTCATTATCGAAAAGAAGATAGACGAAGAGCAGAAGCGAAGGAGTGACTTCAGGAAGTTTGCGAGCAAGAGGAAGGGAACATCGAAAGCGCTGAAGTGGCCCCACATTGATAAATGGATGCCCATTAAACTCAACGACATGTGGGAAGAAGTGAAGAGAACCTTCCGGTTCAATTACGATGTTCTCGTGGAAATGGAGAGGGGAAGGCTCGATCGAATCGAAGCTTTCATTGAATATCTTCTAACCTTCTATTAAAAGTATCTCCAAGGTCGGATTAACCTTGCGGATGAAGGTGGAGTACTGAGATAAAGCCCCTCGGTCCATATTTCTATTCTCTCCAAGACTTGGTAATGGCTTGGTAAATGAGAAGGCCATTACGCAAGAAATTGCTCAAGATATCTTTGGTCGGTTGAGATTAATAGGAAACGATCCGGACATCATCAAGGAGAGGAATGAGTGAAGAAAAGATTTTTTTAATGTTCAACTGGAGGTGCCAAATGATGAAGTGGAAAATGAAAAAATCAAGAGCGAATCAAGATCAAGAACTCGAAAGATTCTGTAATCTTTAAATTTTGTCTTTTTGATTTTGTTGATAAAAATCTCATTGTAATCTGTAATGGTATACTTATCATCAATGAAGATTTATCATTTTGCTCAAAAGATAATATCTCATTATCTTATTTACATGTTTTTTATTTTGATATCTTTGAATGAATGTCTCTCGAACCGATTGTATGATGATATGGGAGAAATTGCTTAAGTATTTGGTAATGATTTATTTAAGAAAGATTCATTCTTGAAGAAATCATTGAATGATTTAAATTGTTGGGAGATTATTTATTTAAAGAGATTCCCTTCTTAAAGAAATTGTTGGGAGATTCTCTGTTCAGGAACCAATCTTGTGATAGGATAAACCGAAACCTGAGTATAGGTTATGTATTTGTAACAAGATAGGTTTTGGCATCATCAAAAAGGGGAAATTGTTGGGAGATGAATTTAATAAAAGATTATATGATTTTGATTAAGATCCCAAAACCCCGAGTATGACATGTTTCAGAATGATCTTGATAATTGAGTCAGGATTCAGTTTTAGAGTATCCGGGATGTTATTTGCAAAATGTATAGTCAGCAGATATAGTTCGAGATAGGTTCAAGACTCAAGAACTCAAGATATGTTTATCAAGAAACCGAAGTTTCGATATGAAATCAAGTCTCTGAAGACTCAAAGATGAAATCGAGAATCAAGACTTCGATTGAAATCGAGACTCAAGACTCGATGGAAACCGAAGTCTCAAGACTCAAGATGAAATCGAGAACGAAGACTCAAAGATGAAGACTCGATATATCGGGCCAAGATAAATCAAGACTCGAAGACCCTCAAGACTCGAAGACCTCAAGACTCGTAAGACCCTGAAGACTCAAAAGACCCTGAAGACTCAGAAGACCCTAAAGACTCGTAAGACTAAGACGCAAGATCAAGACCGAGAAATCAAGATCAAGAATATCGAAAAGAAAGAATTATCAAGACTCAAGAATGCATCAATGCTCAAGATGAATCAATGTTCCGAGGCAATCAATATATCTATCCGAAGGATGCACATCTTGAGAGAAACGCGATGCCTTAGAAAGTTAGATATTGCCAAGACATTCAAATGCGCATAAAAGGAACTAAGTCGGAAGTGTTGTTAAGGTTATATCAAACTCGTAGTTTGTAAATCAAAGAGCCGTTGAAGGTGTCTACCTTTAATCAAGACAAAAGTCAAAAAGAGGAAGACGACATTTCGCACCATATCGACACTAACAGTCAAATAAAAAGATGTCGATGTACGAAAAATTCCAGATCGCAAAAAGTGAAGACCGGCTACATGAAAGGCTATTGCCTAAAACATGTTAGGGAGTTTCAAACCCTAAATATAGCCGTTTCTCACACACCATAAGAGGGAACTCACGGCTATCTCTCCAACGGATAGTTTTCAAGAGTGACCTTGGTGTATGCCTATAAATCTTGGTGACCCTCTACTTTGTAAGGCGACGGAAATTTATCACGCAACCCAAGAGCTCAAACTTATTCTTGCAAAAGTTAAAGCACTTTCAAATACCTTGAATTTCCCAAGTGCTTCTATATTGAAGAGAGCTCACTTTACTAAGCCTAGCTTGATAAGATTTATCCAAAGCTTTAGTCGAGATATCCTAACCCTTTGCATTGTGCTTCATTGTAAAGGATATCTCATCCTAGTTGAAAACCAACCGAGAAACCCCAAACCCTTGAGAAGGTAGTTGGAGTGTGTTTTGTTGGTGAGTAGAGTTGTAAAGAGTTAGTAAACTACACTGAGTAGTCGAAAAACTCTAGAGGAGAAGTTAGTAAGCTCTGAGGGTAGTCCGAAAGCTTGTGTGTGATTGAGTAAGTAAACTACGGAGGTAGTCGAAAAAACTCAAGGTCGGGTTAAGTAAGTAAACTACGTGGAGTAGTCGAAAAACTCGGGGCGAAGTTGAGTAAGTAAACTACGAGGTAGTCGTAAAAGCTCGAAGTTGATAGTGAATTTCTCCAAGAGTCAGAGAGAGTGGATGTAGGAGCTTGAGTCTCTGAACCACTATAACTGTTGTGTTCATTATTGCTTTCCTTATATGTGCTTAACTGTTGCATTGACTTGATTTTGAAAGCATACTTTTCATCGATATTCGGTTGGAATCAATCCAATCGAAGTTGCATAAGTGAATCACGGCTTAATCACTATTTCATAAAGGGAAGGTCTTTTCAAAGAAAGCTTAAAACGAGTATAATCTAAGGGCCAACCATTCAAGACGATCGAAAGTAGCTAGAAACAGATAGTTATCAAACCGAACTCTCTTACGAGGATTCAATAAGCTAGTTATCGATCCAAGCAACTCAGGATCTCTCGACACTCGAGATTCGGTTGGGATTATCTCGAGGTATCTGGAAAGCAACTCGGGATCACCGCCTCGAAGAGACTTTGACTCAAAGCGATCTGTGCTTCTCAGAACCTAATCTTCAGGATTATCTGACCCAAGCTGACCTCAGTAAGAAAAAGTTTTAAAATCACTGAACACGTGTATTCCCCCCCCATACACGTGTAAGACTCGTTTACACCGGGACCAACACGTTTGATGTAGTTCCACTATATGTGTCTACGGGTTTCTCGGTTAGTGGGAGCGATGCGATACTCCTTTGACTTGAGGTCAATACGCACCACATGTGTGGAGTGATGAACTTTGACCATGACCGACGTTTGCACCCTTCCATGGGTAGATATGGCTTGGATTGAGTTCATCTCGAAGTGCATGTGTGTGGTAGTTGAGCCAAGAAAATGATTCATTCCTCAAAGTGGATTTAGAGAGAATACTCATCTTCTCATCATAATTGGATCAAAGTCATTGACCAATGCACGTCAACTTGGACTTTGTGGCCAAGTGTGACATAAGTGATCAATTAGTGATTAGAGATAACATGATTAAGTTATTTGAATAGACACTTCATCATGTTCAAGACTAATCGAGTATTCATGAATGAAAGGAGGAAATCGTAATAGCTCATGTTACAGTTACAGGTAGTTGCACGTTTCTCGCAACGTACCTCATATATTGAGAATATCTGATTTATTGTTTAGGGTTCAATTAAGACCATTAGTTTGACTAATCGCTCGATATGTGAGGGCCTATGGGTCACACAACAAGTAGTCCCCTTTACGGATTATAGTTGGTTGATTAAATGTTAAATTGAATTTGATATTTAATTTATGGAGAATTAATTAATAATAGATTAATTTAGAATTAATTATTATTAGTGTTTAATTAAATTGAATTTAATTAAATAGGAATTCCCAATAATAATATATGGAATATTATTATAGGATTTAATATATATGGAATCAAATCGTAGAGATTTGACATATATGTGAATTAAATCCGTAGAGATTTTATATGTGGGAAATAAATCTAAGAGATTTATTTAAATAAAGATTAGGGATTTTATTTCCCAATCAGGTTAGCTTAAGATTTAAGATGGGTCTTCCCTATATATAAGAGCTCTTGGGAATTCACAAACAACGTTAATTCATATTTTCTCCATAAGATCTAGAGTTAAAATTTTCCTAGCAAATTCATCTCGGGATTCAATGCTGGCAAGTTCGTGCAAGTCCATGATTGGGGATTACGTGGATACCGTAGTTGAAAAATCTGCTTTCAAGTTACTGTAAGATTTCTTGTTATGATTATTGTAATTCTTTATGCAATTATATGTTCGTTGTTGGTGAACTGTTTAATTCCGCTGCGCACGTATTACGTGTTTACGTGCCTCTATATTCCAATAGTGGTATCAAAGCTTCAGGCTCTTTGTTTTAATTGCATAAAATTGGTTTTTAAAATAGTTTTTTTTTAAGAACCAGGGGGCACGGCTTATTAGATAAGACCGCACCCCTCTCCCACTTATTTTGTTCTCGCCCGTTCGGTCCCCTTCGTCCTCACCCAAAATTAGGGTTTCCCCTTTTGGGGATTCGCCGCTGCATTTTCATCCATCCCACGGCCGGCAGCGCTAGGCGCCGCTCCTCGCGACAAGTGTGGGAGCCCGAGGCTTGGCCCGCGGTTTTTTGCCCCTACGCAAATCGTCTTCGAGACGCTTCCCCTGCTTTCGCCTCTTTTCACGGCGATGCGCCACCCTCTGTTTGGCTCGTTTCGCAGCGGTGCGCCACCGATTTGTCCCTATTTGAGGTTCCGTTGCTTGGGCATTTTCGAGGCTTGACCGGTGTGTCCGTCTCGATGCGCTTCAAGGTGGCACGCCACCGGAATCGAGATGAACTAGTGGCGGCGTACCGCCGACTCGATCTTTCTCCTGACTCTCCGTCGCTCTAGTTTTTGGGTGATGATGAAAGGATTAATCTTGAACTTGGGTATTTGGGTGTTTGATTTTTCGGATTGGGTCTGATTTGGAAAGGGTGATGATGTAGGAGGGCTCTTTTGCAAATTCAATTTGAGACAGGCCCTCCCGTGTAAATTTTAGGCATTGCACCTGAGCCCCCGAGAATAAAATAAAACTAAATTAATTTTGGGAATTTTATTAAGTTTAAATTTTAAAATTAAAATATTGGTTGGACCAAAATAATTAATTGGATTAATTGTATTTTAATAATCTTAAAATTGAGTTTTAAAATTGAACTTAAAATTTAAAGAGATTTATTAAAACCCACTGTTAACTTGTTTACTCGTTAAGTTAGTTAACGCGTTTTATAGTATGCATTATAACTGTTTGGGTAGGCGTCGCCCAATATTTGTCGGACCGTATTAAATGCTTGGGTAGACGGCGCCCAAATATTTGTTAGTCAGTATATGTCATGTTTAATTAGACGATGCTCAGTAATTGCTCAAATGTGACTTAGATATCATGATAGATCTCGATTAAGCAATTAATACCCCGCCTTTAAAACGTTCCTCACTAAAATATGGTTTTCTCATTAATTTGATAAAATGTCTTCCATCAAAATTAAAAGTAACCTGGAGATTTCGTTCCAATGAGTACTTAAAGACCCTCTTCTTTTGCTCGGATCTACATCTAATGGGACTTTTATAGGGACATGTAATGTCGTCGTTTGATGGTTGTAAACCAACTCAATTTTATTTTGCTAGCCCTCACGGGGAACAAAAGTTAAGGGACATCAGTCGAACAAGGTTCGACAAACTAGGAATTGCAATTTTGCAATTGGTTTGGAGATGAGTTTTTCGCACTTTTGGTCCCACAGGACACACCCCGTCACGATTTTGGTCCCAAACCTTACGCTTTTGGTCCCCTAGCCCAAATTTTTTACACATTTGGTCCCACCGTCAACTTTTCTGTTAATTTCTATAACACTTTTGGTCCCATAGGATTTTCAGTCAATATATGCGCGTGAGGAATAATTTGGAGGGAAACATATGACACTTTTGGTCCCATAGGATTTTTTACTCAATTTTTTTGACTTTCTGGAGGGAAAATATGTAACTTTTTGGAGGGAGTTTTTTTTTGCCTACTGAAACCTACTGAAACCAATAAATTCCAAAGTAGTAAACACAATTTTCTACCATGTTTGATCATGGCGGTCATCAAATTGAACACTAACTAGACTACTTAAGTACACCCTAAGTACTCCTGAAGCTACATATATGATGGCAATGAAACAAAAGAATACTACCGTGTGTGTCTTCTTCTGAACATGGCATGTAGATCGACAACAAGTCTTCAACACAGGAATGAACTCGTCTATTATTAAAATAATCAGTCCCTATAAGACACATTAATATTATTTTGTGTATAGTCAATTATTCAAGAAGTTTATGATTTACATTTATCAATGTGAAGAGTTCATTAAGATAAATAGTTAAGTATTTAGAAAAATATATAGATAAATTGAGGCACTTGCTCCTTAAAGTGTTCAATAACTCCACGCGAAATGAGGGTATCTGCTATGCTAAACAGCATGCCTTGGGGAAGTAGCGAAAATACACTCATCTTGAAGGGCCCATACGACTGTCTCCCGCCTTCAGTGTGCATACCTACGTGAGTCGCTTTTTTCGACTATGGCTACAATCATCATTCCTATGAATGTAAAAAATAACCTAATTTGTGCTCTTACTAATATGTTAATTCCTTCTTCTCTTCTTGTCAATTTTTTTAATAATCGCATAAGTAATTCCTTTTTCTTGTGCTCTTACTAATTTATTAATATAAGCACGAAATATGCATGTGGGAACTGTGCATAAAACGTGCATGCACAAATCAAGCACGAAATTTGTACGAAATGTGCACGTGAGGATTACGCAAAATTTTGCACGATATGTGTGCATACGGCCGGTCGTGCACGAAATGTGCAAATATCATTCATACTCTACCTACTTAAACATCTATGCACAATCATTACATGTGAAAATATTAATAAAAATATGCAATACACATTATGTTATTATTAGTAATTATAAAATTATTGTCTTTACAATTTATTTTAGATTGTTAAAATATATGAGTTAAACTTAAAATATTGATGTTAATTTGTTAGAGAGTGTAGTAAGATCTCACTTACTACGAGATACGAGGTATCACATGATGGATGCACAAATACCTTAGAGGGTATTGGTATACCCATCCGAAAAAAACTGTTTGATGTAGTTCCACTATATGTGTCTACGGGTGTCTCAGTTAGTGGGAGCGATGCGATACTCCTTTGACTTGGGGTCAATACGCACGACATGTGTGGAGTGATGAACTTTGACCATGACCGACACTTGCACCCTTCCATAGATAGATATGGCTTGGATTGAGTTCATCACGAAGTGCATGTGCGTGGTAGTTGAGCCAAGAAAAGGATTCATTCCTCAAAGTGGATTTAGAGAGAATACTAATCTTTTTATCATAATTGGATCAAAGTCATTGGCCAATGCATGCCAACTTGGACTTTGTGGCCAAGTGTGAAATAAGTTATCAATTAGTGACTAGAGATAATATGATTAAGTTATTTGAATAGACATTTCATCATGTTCAAGACTAATCGAGTATTCGTGAATGAAAGGAGGAAATCGTAATAGCCCATGTTACAGTTACAGGTAATTGCATGTTTCTCGCAACGTACCTCATATATTGAGAATGTCTGATTTATTGTCTAGGGTTCAATTAAGACCATTAGTTTGACTAATCGCTCAATATATGAGGGCCTATGGGTCAAACTGTTGGAATATAGAGGCACGTAAACACGTAATACATGCGCAGCGGAAATAAATAGTTCACCAACAACGAACATACAATTGCATAATTGAGTACATATAAACATAAAGAGAAATCTTACAACAGATCAAACATAGATTTCTCAACTATGGTATCCACGTAATCCCCGTGAACAGATTTGCAAGAATTTGCCACAAAAGTTACTAGAAAAATTCCTATCCTAGATTTTATGGAGAAACTAGGTTTTATTTTGTAGTAAATAATGAATCCCGGGACCTCATATATATAGGGAGAGATTAGCTCATATCTTAAGCAAATCTCTATTAGGAAGATAATTCCTAATGTTGAAAACCATATCTCAAAGATACGTTTTTCCCTACAGATATTTTCCTACAATAATATTCCATAATATTATTTTGGGATTCTTATTTAATTAAATCTGATTTAATAATAATAATAATTAATTCCAAATTAATATATCATTAATTCTCCATAAATTAAATATTAAATCTAATTTAATACTTAATCAACCAACTCTAATCCGTACACGGGAGTTACTTGTTGTGTGACCCATAGGCCCCTATATATCGAGCGATTAGTCAAACTAACGGTCTTAATTCAACCCTAGAAAATAAATTAGATAATCTCAATATATGAGGTACGTTGCGAGAAACATGCAACTACCTGTAACTGTAACATGGGCTATTGTGATTTCCTCCTTTCATTCACGAATACTCGATTAGCCTTGAACATGATGAAGTGTCTATTCAAATAGATTAATCGATTTATCTCGAATCACTAATTGATCATTCGTGTCACCTTTGGTCACAAAGTCCAAGGTTACATGCATTGGCCAATGACTTTGATCCAATTATGACGAGAAGATGAGTATTCTCTCTAAATCCACTTTGAGGAATGAATCCTTTTCTTGGTTCAAGTACCACGCACATGCATTTCGTGATGAACCCAATCCAAGCCATATCTACCCATGGAAGGGTGTAAGCGCCGGTCATGGTCAAAGTTCATCACTCCACACATGTCGTGCGTATTGACCTCAAGTCAAAGGAGTATCGTATCGCTCCCACTAACCGAGACACTCGTAGACACATATAGTGGAACTACATCAAACGGTTGCTCGGATGGGTATACCAATACCCTCTAAGGTATTTGTGCATCCATCATGAGATATCTAGTATCTCGTAGTAAGTGAGATCTTACTACACTCTCTAAGAGTATGATGCAGATCGCACACCAATATCCATTGCGTCATCGATATCCCATTCTCGATGATCCTTGATCGGGGCTGTTTGAGAATCATGCTTAAGTCATCTGAGTTCTCACGTACTCAATGACAACAGTGATTCAAGGGAACACAGATAAGAACCAATGAAAACAATCAAACATAATATTCTAATAAGTGTAATGCCATACATTTAATATTAAATAAACAATAATATTAAACCTACACTGAATATTATCTTAGTATTATGTCCATACAAAGGATTGTCTCTAGGACACTAACACTAACAATCTGCCACTTGAACTAGAGCCAATCACCTACATGCATAACCCCTAGACCATTGAAATGTCTAGTGTGTACATGAACACTCAAAGCCTTGGTGAAAGGATCAGCCAAATTATCTTCTGTGGGAACACGTTCTAACTCTATCTCTCCTCTAGCGATTATCTCTCTTATCAAGTGATAACACCTCGGCACATGCTTGTTTCTGTTATTGGATCTCAGTTCCTTAGCTTGCGCAACCGCACCAGTGTTGTCACAATATAACTTTATTGGACTGCCGGCACTCGGAACTACCCCTAGTTCATTTAAGAACTGTTTTATCAAGACAACTTCTTTAGCAGCTTCAGCCGCAGCAATGTACTCAACTTTGGTTGTTGAGTCCGCGGTAGTCTCTTGCTTGGAACTATTCCAACTAACCGCCCCACCATTGAGAGTAAACACATAGCCTGACTGAGATTTGTAATCATCACAGTCAGATTGGAAACTTGCGTCAGCATAGCCAGTAGCCACTATCTCTGACTGTCCCCCGTAGACTAAGAAGTATTCTTTTGTACGTCTGAGGTACTTAAGAATATTCTTGACAGCAATCCAATGAGATTCACCCGGATTCTGTGGTATCTACCAGTGATGCTGACAGCGAAAGCCATATCTGGCCTAGTGCAAGTCATGGCGTACATGATGGACCCAATTACTGATGCATATGGTATGTCCTTCATGTGCTTAATATCATTGTCTGTGGAAGGACAATCCTTCTTAGACAATTTTATCCCATGACATGCAGATAGAGAACCTCTCTTAGAGTTCCCCATCGCAAATCGCTTCAACACCTTATCTACGTAGGTGGACTGTGATAGTCCCAACATCCTCTTGGATCTATCCCTATGGATCTTGATCCCTAAGATGTAGCAGGCCTCACCAAGATCCTTCATCATGAAGGTCTTTGACAACCATTCTTTCACTGACTGCATGAGAGGGATGTTGTTTCCCATAATCAGTATGTCATCGACATACACAACTATGAAGACAATATTCTTCCCATTGCACTTTCAATATACGCACGGATCTTCCGAATTTCTGATGAAGTCAAATGATTTGACAGCCTCATCAAATCGGATATTCCAACTCCTAGAAGCTTGCTTCAACCCATAAATGGGTCGTTTGAGCTTGCACACAAGATTAGATTTTGGCTTTGAGATAAAACCTTCCGGTTGAGTCATGAACACTTCCTTATCAATGTTTCCATTGAGGAAAGCTGTTTTGACATCCATCTGCCAAATCTCGTAATCGAGGTGTGCTGCTACCGCAAGTAAAATTTGAATGGACTTGATCTTAGCAACTGGTGAGAAAGTCTCGTCATAGTCAATGCCTTCGCGTTGACTATAACCTTTCGCCACCAACCTAGCCTTGTAGGTTTGTACCTTGCCATTTGCATCGGTCTTATGCTTGTAGACCCACTTGCAACCTATGGGTTTGACCCCTTTTGGCAATTCAACCAAGTCCCAAACTTGATTGATGTACATCGAGTCCATCTCGGATTTCATGGCTTCATGCCACTTTTTTGAGTCAACATCTAATGTTGCCTCAGTGTAAGTTTTAGGTTCGTCCTTATCCGGGATCTCCACGTCATCATGTTCCTCTATGAGGAAACCATAATATCTGGAGATCGGATTACGAATCCTAGTAGACTTACGGAGTTGTGGTTGTTCAGGCTGTACATTTTGATCGTGAAAATTTTATGGTACAACGATTTCATCGTTGACCGGAGAGGCCTCAAGATTGATGCTTCCGGATGCTCCTTGAGCACTTCCGGATGCCTCTTGAGCGGGAGTTTGAACAATGCTATTATCATTCAGCCTACTTGGAGTTTGTTGCTCAGGCATTGCAACTCCAATTACGCTCCCACTGGCTAAAAGAGGATCACTATGTGATAAACTTCCACCATGTGAGCTACCGAATGCTCCCACTGATTCTTGGTCAAGTTGCTTTGACAAGATATTAGTCTCTTTGTTAATTTGTGGTTCTTGAATTTCTTCAAGTTCTATCATCTTACGGCGTTGTCCCTTGAAGACATAGTCTTCTTCAAGGAATTTGGCTTGCCTAGAAACAATCACTGTTTGTTTCTCAGGAAGATAGAAGTAATATCCTCTAGTTTCCTTAGGATATCCCACAAAGTAACCATTTTCACCTTTTGATTCCAACTTATCAGTGAGCATCTTCTTCACAACCGCGGGGCAACCCCACGTTTTCATGTGACTGAAGTTTGGCTTCTTGCCATGCCATAGCTCGTATGACGTATGCTCAACTGATTTGGATGAAGTCATATTCAGAATGTAGATTGAGGTTTGAAGCGCGTATCCCCATAAGAATGTCGAAAGAGAGGAAAAACTCATCATGGAACTTACCATGTCTAACAAGGTTCGGTTTCTCCTCTCGGACACACCGTTCATTTGTGGTGTTCCGGGAGGAGTCCACTGTGATTGGATTCCATGCAACTTTAAGTAATCAATGAATTCATGGCTAAGATATTCTCCTACTCGATCTGATTGAAGAGTCTTAATACTCTTACCAAGATGCTTCTCTACTTCAGCCTTAAACTCCTTGAATTTCTCAAAAATTCAGATTTGTGTCTCATAAGATACACATACCCGTACCTTGAAAAATCGTCAGTAAAAGTGATGAAGTATCCGAACTGACCCCTAGCCAGAGTGGGCAATGGTCCACAGACATCACTGTGAATCAACTCTAGAACTTCTTTGGCACGAACTCTTTTCCCAGAAAATGGTTTGTTGGTCATCTTGCCTTTGAGACATGATTCGCAATTTCCATAAGACTCAAAGTCAAATGGGGTTAAGTAGTCCAACTTTCTTAACCTTGTAATCCTTTTCTCATTTGCATGACCAAGTCTACAATGCCACAAGTAAGTTGGGTTTTCATGATTACTAAGTTTGAGTCGTTTGTTTTGTATATCAAGAATATTATGTCCACAATGCAACAAGTATAAGCCATTCGATAAAGGAGCATTTCCATACAAATCACCATTAAGCGAAAAATAACAATTATTATTTGCAAAATGGAAGAAAAACCCTCAATGTCTAACATAGGAATAGAAATAATGTTGCGAGTAATAGATGGAACAAAATAACAATTATTTAGTTCAAGTCTAAAACCAGAGGGTAAATCTAAAACATAAATGTCAACACGTTCAGCAGCAACTCTTGCTCCATTCCCAACGTGTAAGGCGACTTCACCTGGCCTAATTGCCCTGCTATGCTTGAGACCCTGCACATTGGTACAAATGTGTGAGCCACAACCGGTATCCAATACCCAGCAGTTAGTATCATTTGTGGACATGTTTATCTCTATAACAAACATACCTGTTCCAGCGGCTGAGACACCCTATGTCTTATTTTCAGCTGCTAGAACCTTACAGGCCTTCTTCCAATGCCCCTTCTGCTTGCAGTGGAGGCATACATCCTTGTCCACCCTCTCTTTCTTTTGAATTCCACCTTTGGGCTTGAGGAAGTTTGGCTTGGAGTCTTTCTTTGTCTTTCCCCTTCGCTTCTTCTTTCCTTTCGGAGCAGAAGAAGTAGGACCAATCGCCATGAGCACGGGCTTTTCCTTAGCAGTGGAAGACTCAAAAGTCTTTAGCATGTTATGCAGCTCGGGCATAGTCGATTCCGTCTTATTCATATTAACGTTTACCACGAAACTTGAATATGAATCGGGAAGCGATTGAAGAATGGCATAAACAGCAACATTGGTGTTAAGCTCAATGCCCAAACAATCAAGTTTCTCGATTAGCCAAATCATCTTCAATACATGAGGAGAAACCTTCCCTCCTTCAGACATCCGGCATCTAAACAGATCTCTCATCACTTCATAAATCTCGGAACGAGATTCAGAATCAAAGAGATCCTTCAGATGCTTGATCATCTCGAAGGGAAGCATTCTCTCATGCTGCCTTTGCAACTCGGGATTCATCCCGAGGAGCATAACACATTGAGCCTGTGAAGCATCATCTTGATGCTTCTTCTGAGCTTCGGCGTCAAACGCCTCGGCTTCTTCAGTACCAGCCTCCGGGGTAGCAGGGATTGGCGTGTCCAACACGTACTCAATCTTTTCTTGCCTGAGCACCAAACGAACGTTTCGGTGCCAGTCGAGAAAAAGTTTGGCCCAGCCAGTTTGTTCGTTTCCAAAACGCTTCTCAATGACAAGTTATTCATTTCAACAATCCTAGAGAAATAAAATAAAACAGAAATTAAACACATAATTCATATGATCAATATTCAACAATCAAAATAAACATGGCCTTTTAAATTTATTTTGTCTCCATTATTTTCACATACTTGACGACCTCATCGAAAAAGTACGAACTTATATTAAATATAAATTATAATGGACTAGGATCCACATTACTGCTATCATAATCCCAGCGAGGGTTGATCATTATAACAGCATAACTGGTAGGTCTCCAAACCAATTGCAAAAATTGCAATTCCTAGTTTATCGAACCCAGTTCGACTGTTGTCACTTACCCTTTGTTCCCCGCGAGGGCTAGCGAAACAAAGTTAAGCTGGTTTACAACCATCAAGCGGAGACATTACATGTCCCTATAAAAGTCCCGTTAGATGTAGATCCGAGCAAAAGACGAGGGTCTTTAAGTACTCATTGGAACGAAATCTCCGATTTACTTTTAATTTTGATGGAAGACATCTTATCAAATTAATGAGAAAACCATATTTTAGTGAGGAACGTTTTTAAAGGTAGGATATTAATTGCTTAATCGAGATCCAACATGTTAATCTAATCATATTTGAGCAATTATTGGGCGCCGCCTACCCAAACATGATTTACACGGACTAACATTTATATGGGCGCCGTCTACCCAAACAATTAATATGGTCCGATAATTATTGGGCGCCGCCTACCCAAACAGTTATAAAATGGACTGTAAAAGTGTTAACGAATTTAAATAAATAAACAAGTCAACAAGTAGGATTAAATAAACCTTTTAAAATAAATCTTTAAAATAAAATCCAATTTTCAATTTTATTTTAAGGTTATTTAAGCCGATAATTAATCCAATTAATTTCCAAATGAAAAATCTTTTATTTTATTTTATTCAAAATAAGTTACTCATCGTTTATTATTTAGGGGGCTCAGGTGCAAATTCTAAAATTGCACGGGAGGACATGTCTCAAGTCCAATTTGCAGAACAGTCCTCCAAACATCATCACCCTTTCCAAACGGATCCAATCAAGCCTCCAAACCCAAAATCCAGATTAATATGTTTCAACATCATCGAAAAATCAAAACCATAAACAAGAACAGTTTGATTCATCATGGTCAACCCAAAATCAGTCAAGAATAGTTTAAGAAGCAAGAATTAATCGAGCATAGGTGAACGGCAAAATCAACACGGGTCCGGTCTGGAATCCATCCCGTGAGGGACGATTCCGCCGTGTATGACCGGTAGGTCGCCAGAGCCAGGGTTCGTCGAGAGTGCGTTCGGGCCAGCGCGAGCCACCGCCCGTCGCATGCGGGCGACTCGCCGTCGCACCCGATATCCTCCAAGGACGTGCGAGGGACACTGCCCCCTTTTGATCGGTCTTGTTCCAAATGGGTCAAAAAACTAGCACAGATCGGCGGCGCGCCGCCAATGGCTTGTATCGGTTCCGGTGGCGCGCCGCCTCGATCGGAATGAAGGAGGGGCACCGCCGTGAAAAGATACAACGCATTCGACGGAGCAAGTGCAGCGCCACGAACGGACACATGAGGACACGTCGTGAGCCTTCGCACGTGTCGCGAGGCATGGCGCTCAGCGCCGGTCATCAGCGACGCGGCGCGGTGTCTCCGGTGGTGTGTGTGCCGCTAATTGTGCGAAGGAGCCCCAAAAGTGAAACCCTAGTTAGCGTGGGGAAGACGAAGTCAGTGGAGAAAAAGGGGGTGAGTGGGTTATCTAATAACCACTTGCCCCAATTTGTTTTGACCGTGCCGTGTGAGCCCAACAACAATAAACATGGGTGAGATCAAAATCCAATTTTGATCTCACCGTGTGTTTTATAAAAAAAAAATTCCTTTTAAATAAAATAACAATCAATGCAATTAAATAAGAGCATGAAGCTCTGATACCACTGTTGGAATATAGAGGCACGTAAACACGTAATACATGCGCAGCAGAAATAAATAGTTCACCAACAACGAACATACAATTGCATAATTGAGTACATATAAACATAAAGAGAAATTTTACAACAGATCAAACGCAGATTTCTCAACGATGGTATCCATGTAATCCCCGTGAACAGATCTGCAAGAATTTGCCAGGGTTGAATTTGAGACGGAATTTGCTAGGAAAATTCCTATCCAAGATTTTATGGAGAAACTAGGTTTTCTTTTGTAGTAAATAATGAATCCCGGGACCTCATATATATAGGGAGAGATTAGCTCATATATTAAGCAAATCTCTATTAGGAAGATAATTCCTAATCTTGAAAACCATATCTCAAAGATACGTTTTTCCCTACAGATATTTTCCTACAATAATATTTCATAATATTATTTTGGGATTCTTATTTAATTAAATCTAATTTAATAATAATAATAATTAATTCCAAATTAATATATAATTAATTCTCTATAAATTAAATGTTAAATCTAATTTAATACTTAGTCAATCAACTCTAATCCGTACACGGGAGTTACTTGTTGTGTGACCCATAGGCCTTCATATATCGAGCGATTAGTCAAACTAACAGTCTTAATTGAACCCTAGATAATACATCAGACAATCTCAATATATGAGGTACGTACACGAATACTCGATTAGCCTTGAACATGATGAAGTGTCTATTCAAATAGCTTAATCGATTTATCTCGAATCACTAATTGATCATTCGTGTCACCTTTGGTCACAAAGTCCAAGGTGACATGCATTGGCCAATGACTTTGATCCAATTATGACGAGAAGATGAGTATTCTCTCTAAATCCACTTTGAGGAATGAATCCTTATCTTGGTTCAACTACCACGCACATGCATTTCGTGATGAACCCAATCCAAGTCATATCTACCCATGGAAGGGTGTAAGCGTCGGTCATGGTCAAAGTTCATCACTCCACACATGTCATGCGTATTGACCTCAAGTCAAAGAAGTATCGCATCGCTCCCACTAACCGAGACACCCGTAGACACATATAGTGGAACTACATCAAACGGTTGCTCGGATGGGTATACCAATACCCTCTAAGGTATTTGTGCATCCATCATGAGATACCTAGTATCTCGTAGTAAGTGAGATCTTACTACACTCTCTAAGAGTATGATGCAGATCGCACATCAATCTCCATTGCGTCATCGATATCCCATTCTCGATGATCCTTGATCGGGGCTGTTTGAGAATCATGTTTTAGTCATCTGAGTTCTCACGTACTCAATGACAGCAGTGATTCTAGGGAACACAGATAAGAACAAATGCAAACAATCAAACATAATATTCTAATAAGTGTAATGTCATACATTTAATATTAAATAAACAATAATATTAAACCAACACTGAATATTATCTTAGTATTATATCAATACAAAGGATTGTCTCTAGGACACTAACACTAACACACACAACAAGTAGTCCCCTTTACGGATTATAGTTGTTTGATTAAATGTTAAATTGGATTTAATATTTAATTTATAGATAATTAATTAATAATAGATTAATTTGGAATTAATTGTTGTTAGTGTTTAATTAAATTGGATTTAACTAAATAGGAATTCCCAATAATAATATATGGAATATTATAATAGGATTTAATATATATGGAATCAAATCGTAGAGATTTGACATATATGAGAATTAAATCCGTAGAGATTTTATATGTGGGAAATAAATTCAATAAATTTATTTAAATAAAGATTAGGGATTTTATTTCCCAATCAGGTTAGCTTAAGATTTAAGTTGGGCCTTCCCTATATATATGAGTTCTTGGGAATTCACAAACAACGTTAATTCGTATTTTTTCCATAAGATCTAGAGTTAAAATTTTCCTAGTAAATTCACTTCGGGATTCAATGCTGGCAAGTTCGTGCAAGTCTGTGATTGGGGATTACGTGGATACCGTAGTTGAGAAATCTTCTTTCAAGTTACTATAAGATTTCTTGTTATGATTATTATAATCATTTATGCAATTATATATCGTTGTTGGTGAACTGTTTAATTCCGCTGCGCATGTATAACGTGTTTACGTGCCTCTATATTCCAACATAATTCACTGCCTAAATAGTCACCACCAGTATATCTTCACAAAGCTCTTGAATCTTAGTTCCCACATCCAACCAAATATGATTCTTTTTTAAGACCCCAATAATGTATCTTTAAGGAAAAAAACTATCTTCCTATGTTGACTCATAACAAAATCCTGAGTGGCATCTATGTAATTTGTTGGGATGCTTCTCTGAGTTGTCTCTGCAATTTTGGGGCCACTTATAACTTCCGCGAAAGATACATTATTCCTTCTCTAAGCCTCACGATGTTGGTTATAAGGAATTGCAGCTTCCCTTTTTATACTCTGATATCCCATCTTTGGCTTATCCTCACGTCCGCTGAATTCAGAAATGTTTGCTCTTAATTTGAAAGACTCAAACGAGACTTCATAGAGTTTCTTTTCTACCCATTCCTTATTTAATTTGTTTTCAAATTTGCGAAACCAAATGTTTTTCCTTCCTTGTCTTTGTGATGTGAAATGTAAATGTCTGTGACCTTTTCAATCTCTCTAAATCTTAAGAACATAGTTTTTAGGTCACAAGAATCTGAATTTTTTATTTTTTCATTTTAAAAGTAAAGAATACATTAGGGGAGTTCCACACATTGTCCTAGTTGTTCCTTCCTCGTACCCGTCTATCGCTATGCTGAAGGTTAGGGTGTTAGTGTCCTACAGACAATCTATTGTAAGGACATAATACTCGATGATATTCAGTTTGATTAATATTATAGTTCATTTAATATTAATGTATGATAATAAACTTATTTGAATATTATGTTTGATTGTCTACATTTATTCATGCAAGTGTTCTCATGAGTCATTGCTGTCATTGAGGTTGTGAGAACTCAAATGACTTAAGCATGATTCTCAAATGGCCCCGATCAAGGATCATCAAGAATGGGATATTGATGATACAATTGAGATTGGTGTGCGATCTGCATCATACTCTTAGAGAGTATAGTAAGATCTCACTTACTACGAGATACTAGTTATCTCATGATGGATGCACAAATACCTTAGAGGGTATTCGTATACCCATCCGAGAAACAGTTTGATGTAAGTCCACAATATGTGTCTACGGGTGTCTCGGTTAGTGGGAGCGATGCGATACTCCTTTGACTTGATGTCAATACGCACGACATGTATGGAGTGATGAACTTTGACCATGACCGACGCTTGCACCCGCCTATGGGTAGATATGGCTTGGATTGGGTTCATCACGAAGTGCATGTGCGTGGTAGTTGAGCCAAGAAAAGGATTCATTCCACAATGTGGATTTTAGAGAGAATACTCATCTTCTCATCATAATTGGATCAAAGTCATCGACCGATGCACGTCAACATAGACTTTGTCGCTAAGTGTGACATACATGATCAATTAGTGGTTAGAGATAATATGATTAAGTTATTTGAATATACCCTTCATCATGTTCAAGACTTAATCGAGTATTCGCGAATGAAAGGAGGAAATCGTAATAGCCTATATTCCAGTTACAGGTAGTTGCACGTTTCTCGCAACGTACCTCATATATTGAGAATGTCTGATTTATTGTTTAGTGTTCAATTAAGACCGTTAGTTTGACTAATTGCTCGATATATGAGGGTCTATGGATCACACAACAAGTAGTTCCCTTTTACGGATTATAGTTGGTTGATTAAATGTTAAATTGGATTTAATATTTAATTTATGGAGAATTAATTAATAATAGATTAATTTAAAATTAATTATTATTAATGTTTAATTAAATTGGATTTAATTAAATAGGATTTCCAATAATAATATATGGAATATTATTATAGGATTTAATATATATGGAATCAAATCCGTAGAGAATAGATATACATGAGAATTAAATCCGTAGATATTTTATATTTGGGAAATAAATCTGAGAGATTTATTTTATAAGATTAGAGATTTTATTTCCTAATCAGGTTAGCATAAGATTTAAGCTGAGCCTCTCCCTATATATATGAGCTCTTGGGAATTCACAAACAACGTTAATTCATATTTTCTCCATAAGATCTAGAGTTAGAATTTTCCTAGCAAATTCATTTCGGGATTCAACGCTGGCAAATCCGTGCAAGTCCGTGATTGGGGATTATGTGGATACCATAGTAGAGAAATATGCGTACGATTTACTATAAGGTTTCTCTTTATGTTTATACGTATTTAATTATGCAATTATATGTTCGTTGTTGGTGAACTGTTTAAATCCTCTGCGCATGTATTACGTGTTTACGTGCCTCTAAATTTCAACAGTGGTATCAGAGCTTCAGGCTCTTTGTTTTAATTGCATAATTAAATTTGGTTTTGAACAAATTTAATTTTTTTATTCAAAGTGGGGCACAGTCGATTATTTAATGAATTTGACCGCACCCCTTAATTGTTTTCGCACGGGTCGTCTTCTTCGAGCAATAACCCCAAATTGATTTCTAGGGTTTTTCTAGGAGAAGCCCGCCGCTGCTCCACCTTGTTCACACGGCCGCGACGCTACGCCGCGTCGCTCGAGGTCGGTGCAAGGTGTCGTGGCCTCGCGACGCGTGCGGGAGCTCACGACTCAGGCCGTGCAATTTTGCCGTTGATTTTGCTCCGCCTCTGTTCTTCATCTCTTTTTGCGGCGGTCCGTCCCTTGACGTGAGTCAAGCGGCACGCCACCGGAATCGACACGAATCTGTGGTGGCGCACTGTCGATTCGATCGTCTTCTTCGTGATTCTGATTTGGAACCAGTTCGCTTGGGTCCGCGGCTCCGGGCGTGACCCAGCGTCTTCAACACACCACTATCTGAACACGACGACGAGTCGCCCGCGCGCTGAGGCAGCGATGGTGACTCGCGTTGGACACCGGCTTCGATTTATGCAATGCGTTCGCTCCTTTCTGGTTTCTGGTTTCTGATGGGTTTTTCTATGGTTTCCAGTTTCTTATTTTACGTTTATTGCTCATACTGATTTCGTGGGATTTTGGTTTCGATTGTTTCTGGAATTCAACGTTTTTGGGAATCGTTGTTTTCTAGCTTTGCGTGCTACTGACTTCATTCGTTTGGGTTCCGTCCTTATACTGGTTTCGTTCTTCAGTTGGATTGAATGATGAAATTTTAACAATATTGACTGTTCAATCGGCTAATTGGATTATTCTTGATGAACTAAGGTTGAAATTGTTGGTATCGGTTGTCTCGATTGATGGATGGTTTCCGGGCAGTGATGAGGGAGGGGCCATCTTGCAAATTAGATTTCTAACAGACCCCTCCGTGCAAAGATTTAGAAAATTGCACTTGAGCCCTTGTGAATAAATGATTTAAAATCTGGTTTTCTTAAATTAATTAGGATTAATTTTAGAACCTAAAATAAAATTGGATTTTATTTTATAATTAATTGGATTAATTTAAAATTGGATTTTAAAGTTAGTTTTAAAAGGATTATTGAAATCCCACTTGTTAACCTGTTTATTTAATTACGTTAACGCCTTCATAGTCCGCATTATAATTATTTGGGTAGGCGGTGCCCAATAATTGTTGGACCGTATTAATTGTTTGGGTAGACAACGTCCATATAAGTGTTAGTCCATATAATGTCATGTTTGGGTAGGCGGCGCCCAATAGATGCTCAATTGTGATGTAGATTAACATGGTTGGATCTCGATTAAGCAATAAATACCCCGCCTTTAAAACGTTCCTCACTAAAATATGATTTTCATTAAGTTGAATGATGCCTTCCATCAAAATTAAAAGTAAACCGGAGATTTCGTTCCAATAAATATTTAAGGCCCAAGTCTTTTGCTCGGATCTACATCTATCAGGACTTTTATAGGGACACGAAGTGTCACCGCTTGATGGTTGTAAATCAACTTGACTTTGTTTCACCAGCCCAAGCAGGGAAACGAAAGTGTTATATTATTGCAGTAATCAGCCAAAGCAGATACTGTAATAATAAGAATGTGGATCCTAGTCCATTATATGAAAATAATGGAGACAAAATAAACACAAAAGAAAGGCCATGTTTATTTTGATTGCTGAATATTGATCATAGGAATTATGTGTTTAGTTCCCATTTTATTTTATTTCTCTTGGTTAGTTGAAATGTATAACTGTTATTGAGATATATTTTGGAAACAAACTAAATTGGCTAGGCCAAATTTTCTGGACTGACACCGAAACATGTGTTTGGTGCTAAGGCAATAAAAGTTTGAGTACGTGTTGGACATGTGTATCTCGGTTACCCTTTCAGCTGGTACCCTAAGGCATCCACGTTTGACGTAGCAGCTCAGAAGAAGCATCAAAAGGATGCTTCCCAGGCTCAGTGTGTGATGTTGCTCGGCATGACTCCCGATGAACATAAGCGACGTGAGAAAATGGGTCTCTTCTAGATGCTCAAACATATGAAGGATCTCTTTGATTCTGAATCTCATTCTGAGATTTATGAAGTGATAAGAGATCCGTTCAGATGTCGGTTAGCTACAAAAGGGAAGATTCCACCTCATGTGCTAATGATGATAGACTTAATTGAGAAATTTGGTAATTTAGGCATTGAGCTAAAAGACCAACGTTTCCATTTATGTTATCCTCAAGTCGCTCCCGAATTCATATTCTAGTTTCATTGTGAATTATAATATGAATAAGACGGATGTGACCATGTCTGACCTTCACAACGTGCTCAAGACTTTTGAATTCACTATCGCTAAGATGGTGTTCAAAAGAAAGAGCGGGTAAACAAGGATGTGTGCCTCTACCGTAAGCAGAAAAGGGCACTGGAAGAAGGACTGTAAGGTTCTGGCTGCTGAAACGAAGGCACTGAGTGTTTCTGGCACTAGAACATGTATGTTTGTTATTAAGATAGACATGTCCACGAATAACGCTAACTGGTAGGTATTAGATACCAGATGTGGCTCACACATTTGTACGAATGTGAAGGGGCTCATGTGTCTCAGGGCAGTTAGGCCGGGTAAAGTCATCTTACACGTGGAAATGGTGCAATAGTTGCTACTGAACGTGTGAGGACTTATGTATTAGACTTACCCTTTTGGTTTTAGATGAGAACTTAATGATTGTCATTTCGTTCTTCCTATTACTCACAACATTATTTTCATTTCCATGTTAGACATTGAGGGTTATTCCTTCCATTTTAGTGATAATAATTTTTTATTTCACGTTAAATGGTGTGGTTTACGGGAATTCCCCTATGGTAAATGGTTTATACTTGTTACATTGTGGATATAATGTTCTTAATATACAAAATAAAAGACTCAAACTTAGTAATCATGAAAACTCGACTTACTTATGGCATTGTAGAACTTGATCATGTAAACGAGAAAAGAATTGCAAGGTTAAGAAAGTTAGACTACTTAACCCCATTCGACTGTGAGTCTTATGGAGAATGTGAATCTTATCTTATGGGCAAGATGATCAACAGACCTTTTTTTGGGAAAGGGGTGCGTGTCAAAGAAGTTCTAGAGCTGATCCACAATAATGTATGTGGACCATTGCCCACTCTAGCTAGGGGTCACTTCGGCTACTTCATCACTTTTACTGACGATTTCTTGAGATACGGGTATGTGTATCTTATGAAACACAAATTCGAATATTTTTGAGAAATTCAAAGAGTATAAAGCTGAAGTAGAGAAGCAACTTGGTAAGAGCATCAAGACTCTTCGATCAGATCGAGGAGGTGAATACCTTAGCCATGAATTCACTGATTACTTGAAGTTTCATGGAATCCAATCACAATGGACTTCTCTCGGAACACCTCAGATGAACGGTGTGTCCGAAGGGAGAAACCGAACCTTGTTGGACATGGTGAGATCCATGATGAGCTTTTCCTAACTTTCGAAATTCTTATGGAGATACACGTTACAAACCTCAATTTACATTCTGAATAGGATTCCATCTAAATCAGTTGAGCATACACCATATGAACTATGGTGTGGCAAGAAGTAAACTTTTACACATATCAAACATGGGGTTGCCCCGTGATTGTGAAAAGGATGCTTACCGACAAGTTGGAATCCAAAGGTGAAAATGGTTATTTTGTGGGATATCCTAAGGAAACTAAATGATATTACTTCTATCTACCTGAGAAACAATCAATGATTGTTTCTAGGCAGACCAAGTTCCTCGAAGAAGACTATGTCTTTAAGGAACAAGGTCGTAAGCTGATAGAACTTGAAGAAATTCAAGAACCACAAATTAACAAAGAGACTAATATCTTGACAAAGCAACATGACAAGGAATCAGTGGGAGCATTCAGCAACTTTCACAGTGAGAGTCTTTCACTAGGTGATCGTCTTTCAGTCAGTGGGAGCGTAATTGGAGTATGATTGCCAGTGCAAGAACCTCCAAGTGGGCTGAATGAGAACATCATAGTTCAAACTCCCGTCCAAGAGGCATCTGAAAGTGTAGCTCTTGAGGACTCTCCGGAAATCGATGAAATCGATGCACCACAAAATTTTCACAATCAGAGTGTACAACATGCACAACCACAGCTCCGTAAGTCAATTAGGAATCGTAATCCGCCCATCAGATACTGTTACCTCTTGGAGAAACTCGATAATATGGACATATCGGATAGGACGATCCTAATACTTATTCTGAAGCAATATAAGATATTGACTCAGGGAAGTGGCATGAAACCATGAAATCCGAGATGGACTCGATGTACACCAATCAAGTCTGGAACGTAGTTGAGTTGCCTAGAGGGGTTAGACCCATATATTGCGATTGGGTCTTTAAGCGAAAGATCAATGCAAATGGCAAAGTACAAACATACAAAGCTAGGTTGGTGGCAAAGGGTTATAGTCAACGCAAAGGCATTGACTATGATGAGACCTTCTCACCAGTTGCAAAGATCAAGTCCATTCGAATTTTACTTGCGATAACAACACACTATGATTATGAGATTTAGCAAATGGACATCAAAACAACTTTCCTCAATGGAAAAATTGATAAGGAAGTATTTATGACTCAACCGGAATGTTTTATATCTAAGTCGAATTCTAATCTAGTATGCAAGCTAAAGAGATCCATCTATGGATTGAAGCAATCTTCTAGGAGTAGGAATATCCGATTTTATGAAGCTATCAAGTCCTTTGACTTCATCAGAAACTCGGAAGATCCTTGCGTTTATCGTAAACACAGCGGGAAGAATATTGTTTTCATAATCGTGTATGTCAATGACATATTGATTTTGGGAAATAATATCCCGTTAATGCAGTTCGTTAAAGATTGGTTGTCAAAGACTTTCATGGTGAAGGATCTTGGTAAAGCCTGCTACATCTTAAGGATCAAGATCCACATGGATAGATCCAAGAAGATGTTGGGGCTGTCACAGTCCACCTATGTAGATAAGGTGTTGAAGTGTTTTGCGATGGAGAACTTTAAGAGAGGATCTCTATCGGCAAATCATGGGATAAATCTATCAAAGAAGGATTGTTCTTCTGTTGAAGCTGATATCAAGCACGTGAAAGATGTCACATATGCATATGAAATTGGGCCAATCATGTACGCCATGACTTGTGATAGGCCAAACGTGGCCTACGCTATCAACATCACTGGTAGATACCAACAGAATCTGAGTGAATCTCACTGGATTGCTGTCAAGACCATTCTGAAGTATCTTAGACGAACTAAAGAATGTTTCCTTGTCTATGGTGGACAATCAAAACTAGTAGTGACTGGTTATGCTGACACAAGTTTACAATCCGACTGTGATGATTACAAATCACAGTCAGGTTACGTTTCACTCTCAATAATGAGGGGGTCAGTTGGAATAGTTCCTAGCAAAACGGCTGCAAATTCAACAACCAAAGTTGAGTACATTGTTGTATCAGAAGCCTCAAGGAGACAGTCTGGATTTTATAGTTCTTAAGAGAACTAGGGGTAGTTCCGAGTGCCAGTTATCTAATAAAGTCGTATTGAGACAACGCTGGTGCGATTGCGCAAGCAAAGGAACCGAGATCAACAAGCATAAACGAGCATGTACCCAGGCTTATCATTTGATCCGAGAGATCATAATGATAAGAGAAATAGAATTAGAACGCATTCCCGCATATTTAATTTGCCAGATCCTTTCAAAAAAAATACTGAGTGTTCATGTACACACTAGACATTTGATGGTCTAGGGGTTAGACATGTATGTGATTGACTTTAGTCCAAGTGGGAGATTGTTAGTGTTAGTGTCCTAGAGACAATCTATTATAAGGACATAATACTCGATGATATTCAGTTTGATTTAATATTATAATTTGATGTAAGTCCACAATATGTGTCTACGGGTGTCTCGGTTAATGGGAGCGATGCGATACTCCTTTTACTTGAGGTCAATACGCACGACATGTGTGGAGTGATGAACTTTGACCATGACCGACGCTTGCACCCATCTATGGGTAGATATGGCTTGGATTGGGTTCATCACGAAGTGCATGTGCGTGGTAGTTGAGCCAAGAAAAGGATTCATTCCTCAATGTGGATTTAGAGAGAATACTCCTCTTCTCATCATAATTCGATCAAAGTCATCGACCTTCATGAAATTCCAAGATCGAAGAACTGATGCACGTTAACTTAGACTTTGTGACTAAGTGTGACATACATGATCAATTAGTGGTTAGAGATAATATGATTAAATTATTTGAATAGACACTTCATCATGTTCAAGACTTAATCGAGTATTCGCGAATGAAAGAAGAAAATCGTAATAGCCAATGCTCCAGTTACAGGTAGTTGCACATTTCTCGCAACGTACCTCATATATTGAGAATATCTGATTTATTATCTAGGGTTCAATTAAGACTGTTAGTTTGACTAATCGGTCAATATATAAGGGCATATGGGTCACACAACAAGTAGTTCCCGTTTACGGATTATAGTTGGTTGATTAAATGTTAAATTGGATCTAATATTTAATTTGTGGAAAATTAATTAATAATAGATTAATTTGAAATTAATTATTATTAATGTTTAATTAAAATTGGATTTAATTAAATAGGATTCCCAATAATAATGTATGGAATATTATTATAGGATTTAATATATATGGAATCAAATCCGTAGAGATTTGATATACATGAGAATTAAATCCGTAGAGATTTTATATTTGGGAAATAAATCTGAGAGATTTATTTTATAAGATTAGGGATTTTATTTCCTAGTTTAGCTTAAGATTTAAGTTGGGCCTCTCCCTATACATATGAGCTCTTGGGAATTCACAAACAATGTTAATTCATATTTTCTCCATAAGATCTACAGTTAGAACTTTCCTAACGAATTCATCTCGGGATTCAACGCTGGCAAATCCGTGTAAGTCAGTGATTAGGGATTACGTGGATACCATAGTAGAGAAATATGCGTACGATTTACTGTAAGGTTTCTCTTTATGTTTACACGTATTTAATTATGCAATTATATGTTCGTTGTTGGTGAACTGTTTAATCCGCTGCTGCATGTAATACGTGTTTACGTGCCTCTAAATTCCAACATAGGGTGCCTAAGATTTCTTATCTGCCTCGCCGGAGTTCTCTCTGAGAAACAGTTCAATCCTGGCCCCATCACTCTCTCACATTTTCTATCTTTATCTCTAGCTCTTTTTTTTTTCTCTTAGAGTGGCCCCTAGTATTGCTTCCTCTATTTTGACAATTAGTATTCATCAGGATTTTCTTAATATTATTTATATTAATTAATATTAGTTATAAAGGTCTTGTAATGTTTTTCTTTTTCGCAATAGATCCTAAAAGAGTTAGTTTTTTCGTTAAATATCACAACTTCTTAATTAAATGGTCAAATTTTGGTTCAAAAGTTGTTGGAATTTGAAGTACGGCGTCATTTTGAGGCATATTCTTAGAAAGGCAGTGTTAAATTGATTCATGTTGCGAGTCGTTTTTTATGGAGAGTATTATGTGGCTAATTTGGTAACAACTCACAAACAAAGTGATTAATCGAACAAGAACACTGCGGGAAGAACCGTAGTTCTTCCCTGAAATGTGGGTGTAGGTATATAAGTGGAATGAGGGAAACATTCCAGAGTTTTTTTTACAATGAAAGGTGAGGTCCTTTATATAAAGAGGACCAACACGATGAATCATAAGCACGACAAATCGTTAAGCACGACAAATCGATAAGCAGGACAAGTCATGTGCATAAAGCATGACAAAACATATGCGTAAGCACGACAAATCACGTGGTCTCGGTGGGACCTGCGGCGTCGCGATAATTAAATCCTGGCGGCGTGTGATAAATCTGGTGAAGCTGACGTGTGATATATCTGAGCACAACAATAGCCCCCAAGATCGGGCTGTGACGTTGTTCAGAGCTTGATCTTGTTTCATGTCTTGACCAGATTTTATCTTTTGTTGCATCTGCGATCGCATTTTTGCCTCAGAGCTTGCTTTCGAAGGGCGTATGAGATCTTGATCGTTCGAATGAGCCCTGCATAGAGGATCTTACCTTCGTGCTGCCGATCTAGTCTCGTGGCTTCGTGACTTGAGGCGAGCCCCATCGTTATTCGTTCTTTTTTGTGCTTGTACTTGAGGGGGCCCGTCGTGCGAGTGCTTACGTGCTTTCCGTGCTTGAGCCCGTCGTGCGATTCTTTTGTCTTTCGTGCCGGAGAGCCCCACATCGTCTGGTCTTTTGTGCCGTACTTTGGGAAGAATCCGTCGTCTGATGCTGTCTTTCGTACTTAGGAGAACCCATCGTATGAGTCTTTTACGTGCTTTCGTACTTGAGGAGAGTCCGTCGTCTAGTCTTTCGGTCTTTCGTACTTTGGGGGACTTGGATTATCTGAAGTCTTTTCTATGCTCGTGCTTGAGGAGAGCCCATTAATCTGAGTCTTTTGTGTCTTTCGTACTTGAGAGAGCCACGAGTAAATGCCAGTCTTTACGTGCTCGTGCTTGAGGAAAAGCAAAATCATCACAGTCTTTACGTGCTGGTGCCGGAGGCCCCATCGTGCGAGTCTTTTACGTACTTTCGTCTTGAGGCCATCATCTATCTTTACATCTTCATCTGCAGAGAACCTGTCGTCTGAAATGCTTATCATGCTCGTACTTGAAGGCGTCATCTGTGTCTTTCTGTCTTTCAATACTTGAAGTCTGATACATCTGAAGTCATTTCTATGCTTTCGTACTTGAATTGAGCCGTATCTGATCTTCATCTTTCGTGCCGGGAGTAGGCCCATCATCTATTTTGTCTCCATCTTAGAGGCCGTTGTCGCAATCTTTTACTGTGTTTGTATTTGAATGATCGTCTGAGTCTTTAATACTTATTACTTGAGCCAATCTATCACCAATCTTTTATGTGCTTTCGTGCTTGAAACCCGTCGTCGCAATCTTTCTGTTCTTTCGTGCCAGGGGCCCATCGTCTGTGATCTTTTCATCTTTCATCTTGGTACGTCGTCTTCATCTTTATGCTCGTCTTTGGGAACCCCGTGATCTGAAGTCTTTCGTCTTGTAGTCAGAGAATAGCCGTGTGTCTGGTCTTTTTGTGCTTTCATTACTTGAGGCCAATTCGTCACAATCTTTTGTACTCATTACATGAGAGCCGTCGTACTTATAAATCTTTTACGTGGCACCGTAAGAAGAGCCCGTCGTCTGAGTCTTTTTACGTACTTTCGTGCCGGGGGGCCGTCGTGCGAATCTTTTCTGTCTTTCTTTACTTAAGGATCCCGTCGTGCAGAATATTCTTCTTTCGTGCCGGAGAACCCCATCGTCTGAGTCTTTTTACGTTTTCGTACTTTGGGGGAATCGTCGTCACGAATCTTTTACGTACTCGTAATTAAGAGAGCCCGTCGTGCGAATCTTTTACGTCTTTCGTACTTCAGGCCCAGTAAATGCAATCTTTTTCCCTGCTTCGTGCCGGGAGAACCCATCGTCTGAGTCTTTTTGTCTTTCGTACTTTGGGAGAAGTCCCATCGTCTGATCTTTTTTATTCTTTCGTACTAAGGGGAGAGCCGTCGTCAATCTTGGTCTTTTACGTGCTTTCGTGCTTTGGGGAAGAACCCCGTCGTCTGAGTCTTTTTTGTATTTCGTGCCGGGGAAGAAGAATCATCGTCTGAGTCTTTTACGTGCCGCGTGCTTTGGG
This sequence comes from Stenogyne calaminthoides, assembly GCA_037126765.1. Classification (NCBI taxonomy): domain Eukaryota; kingdom Viridiplantae; phylum Streptophyta; class Magnoliopsida; order Lamiales; family Lamiaceae; genus Stenogyne; species Stenogyne calaminthoides. The sequence goes on from JBBCBC010000032.1 coordinate 1,989,627, forward strand.
GAGAGCCCGTAATCTGAGTCTTTTGTGTCTTTCATGCTTGAGGGAGAGCCCATCGTGCGGTCTTTTTAATGTGCTCATGCTACGGGGAAAGCCCGTCGTCTGCAGTCTTTTACGTACTTTCGTGCCGGGAAAGCCCGTTATGCGTGTCTTTTATGTGCTTTCATTACGGAGGAGCCCCATCATTATGAGTCATTTACTGTCTTTCGTGCCGGGGGGCCTGGTGCGTATGAGTCTTTTACGTGCTCATACTTCGAGGCCCCATAAATACGAGTCTTTTATGTGCTTTCGTGCCGGGGAAACCCGTCGTCTGAGTCTTTTTCTTTGCTTTCGTACTTGAGGAAACCCCATAAATGCGGAATCTTTTCTTTGCTACTTTCTTTGGGTAGAACCCGTAAATCTGATCTTTTACGTACTTTGCCGTGCTTGAGGAACCCGTATGGAAGTCTTTTAAATGCTCGTCACTTCAGGGGATCCCAGCCAATGCAATCACTTTTATCTTTCGTGTATTTGGAATGATAGTCTGATCTTCTGTGCTCATTACTTGAGGGCTGTAGTCTGGTATTTTACATCTTTCATGCTTGAGAGCCAGGTCGTCTGAGTCTTTTAAATGCTTTCGTGCTTGAGGCCGTCGTCTGAAATTTTCGTGCTTGAGGAGCCGTCGTATAAGTATTTTAATGCTCGTGCCGAGCCGTCGTGTGATGCTACGTACTGCATTATTGCGCCGGGGTAGCCGAATACGTCACCAATCATTTATTCGTCTTGAAGCCAATCCGTCACGAATCTTTATAGTCGTGCCAGAGGCCCATCGTCGAGTCTTTCCTGTTCTCGTGCCAGAGCCCGTCGTGTGGAGTCTTTTACGCTCTTTCTTCTTGGGATCCGTCGTCTGAGAATCTTTAAATATCTTCATCTTGAAGTCATCGTCTGAGTCTTTCTGTCTTTCGTCTTTGAGATACGTCGTCTGTTACGTCGTCTTGGTCTTTTTACGTGGCACAAAATTGCCGGGGGCCAAATAAATATAAGTCTTTACTATTCTTTGTAATTGAGGCTTGCGTCGTTGATATCTTTCTGTCTTCAAATCTTGAGAGAGCCGTCATCTGAGAAATGCTGTCTTTCATGCTTGGGAGATCCCACAGTATAGTCTTTTATGTCTTTCGTGCCGAGGAGCCCGTTATCTGAAGTCTTTTACTGTCTTTCGTACTTTGGGAACCAATCGTCACGAGTCTTTTTCTTTCGTGCCAGGAAGGCCAGAAGTCGTCTAGTCTTTTCTGTGCTTTCATGCCGGGAGAATCTCGTCGTCTGAGGTTTCATGCACGTGCTTGAGAGAAGCCCATGTCTGAGTCTGTGTGTGCTTTCATGCTTGAAACCCATCGTCTCAGTCTTTTACGTGTTAAATGCCGGGGAGAAAGCCCGTCGTCTGATGCTGCATGCTTTCGTGCTTGAGACCCGTTATGCGAAATATTTTGTGTGCCTTTCATCTTGGAGGAAACGCGTCATCTGAAGTCTTTTAATGCGCCATGCCGGAAGCCCGTCGTCACGTGTCTTTTACGTACTCGTACTTGGGCCCGTTATGCAGATCTTTTTGTCTTTCGTGCCGGAGCTTGATACGTCTGAGTCTTTTATTTTCTTTCATTACTCTGCGGACCCCCATCGTCGAGTCTTTTTCTGCTTTCGTGCCGGAGCCCCATCGTCGTGAGTCTTTTACATTTCTCTTCCGCCCGGGAGCCCGTCGTACGAGTCTTTTATGTGCTTCGTGCCGGAAACCCCGTGTTATCGAGTCATTTACGTACTTTCGTACTTTGGGAGGAGCCGGTCGATAAATTAACTACTATTTCATGCCGCCGAGCCCCGTCGTGCGAAGTCTTTTATGTGCTTTCGTGCTTGGGAAAACCTATCGTCTGAATCTTTTCTTTGCTCATACTTGAGAGGCCCGGGTAAATGCAAATCTTTTCTTTACTTCGTACTTTGGGTGGAAACCAGTAATAGTCACTTTGTACTGATAACTTTCGTGCTTCCAGAGAACCCGTCGTCTGAAGTCTTTGTGCTTTCGTGCCGGAGGCCCCCATCGTCTGAGTCTTTTACGTGCTTTCGTACTTGACGGGGCAGGTAAATCTGGCGCTTACGTGCCATGCTGGAAATCGATCGTCACCGAGTCTTTCCTTTCGTCTGCTTGAGGCCAGTCGTCAGTCTTTTCTGTGCTTGTGCCGGGGGTAGCCCGTCGTCACAATTTTTTTAGTAACTTTCTGGAAATGCTTGAGGAGCCACGGTCGTATGAGTATTTTCACGTGCTTTCTACTTGAAGGCAGTAAATGAAGTTTTTGTCTTCGCTCTTGAGGTAGCCGTCGTCACGAAATACTTCAATGCTAAATACTTGAAGCCGTCGTCACGAATCTTTCTATCTTTCGTCTTGAGGGAGAGCCCGTCTGAGTCTTTTATGTGCTTTCGTGCCGGAAACCCCATCGTGTGAGTCTTTTCGATATGCTCTTACTTGGTGGATCCCATCGTGCGGAGTCTTATATGTGCTTTCGTGCCGGGTCCACGTCGTCTGAAAATCTTTTACGTGCTTTCGTGCCGAGCCAGTCGTACTAGTCTTTCTACGTACTTTCGTGCCGGAGGGCCCACATCGTCTGTCTTTTAAATGCTTTTGTAATTGAGAGGCAGCGTCGTTCGACTCTTTACGTTGCTGTGCCGGAGGCCCGTAAATGCAAATCTTTTGCATGCTTTCGTGCTTTGGGGGGATCCGTGGTCTGGAGTCTTTGTAATGCTTTCGTGCCGGGGGCCCGTCGTGCGGGTCTTTTAAATTAGCTCATACTTTGGGGGCCCATTCGTCGATCTTTTCTATGCTGCCATACTTTAGGGGAAACCGAGTCATATGATTCTTTTAAACATTGCTCCATACTTGGGGAAGTCTGAGTAAATGCGAGTCTTTTACGTACCCGTCTTGAGAGAAACCCGTGTCTGAGTCTATTATGTGCTTTCATCTTGGGGAGACCCGTCGTCATAGTCTTTTGCAATGTTCGCCGCTTGACCCATTCATCTGAATCTTTTACGTGCTTTCGTAGTTAGGAAAAACCCGTTATGCGAGTATTTGTGTGCTTTCATCTGCCGGAGGAGGCCCGTCGTCTGAGTCTTTTCTGCTCGCCGCCCGGGAAAGCCGGTCGTGCGTGTCTTTTACGGCACTTTTCATGCTTAAAGGAAAAGCCCGTTCGATCTTTTACGTGCTTTCGTGTGCCGGGGGAGCTTTGTCGTCTGAGTCTTTTTCTATGCTTTCGTGCCGGGGATCCGTAGTAGAGTCTTTTGTGCTTTCGTGCTTGGGAAGCCCGCGTCATCTTAGTCTTTTATTGCTTTCGTGCCGGAAGAACTTGTTTGTCTGAGTCTTTTAAATAACTTTCATTACATGGGAGCCTGTTGTCTGAGTCTTTTAATGATAAATTGAGGAGAGGAGCCATATACGAGTCTTTTACGTACTCGTTAGCTTGGGAACCCCGTCGTGCAATCTTTACATGCTTGTAATTAGGGAGGCACCCATAAATGCGTGTCTTTTACGTACTTTCGTACTTTGGGGAGAACCCGTCAATCAGTCTTTTTACGTACTTTCGTGCCGGGGGATCGATCGTCACGGGTCTTTTTTGTGCTTTCGTGCCGAGGGGCCCCGTCGTGCGAGTCTTTTTGTGCTCGTGCCGGGGGCGCCGTCGTCTGAGTCTTTTGTGCTCGTGCCGGGGGCCGAATGTGCGAGTCTTTTTACGATGCTTTCATGCTTTGGGGAGTCGAGTAAATGCGTGTCTTTACGTGCTCGTACTTGCCGGAGACCCCGTCGTGCTAGTCTTTTTCTATCTTTCGTGCCAGGGGCCCGTGGTATAAAGTCTTTTGTGTGCTTTCGTGCTTGAGAGAGCCCGTTGTATCAGGTCTTTTCTATACTTTCGTAATTTAGGGGGCCCGTCGTCTGAGTCTTTTGTGTCTTTCGTGCCGGGGAGAGCCGAGTAAATTTTTATCTTTTGTGCTCGTACTTGAAGGAAACCCATCGTCTGAGTCTTTTCTATCTTTCGTGCCGGAGGCCCGTATCTGAGTCTTTTGTGCTCTTTCGTGCTTGAAGTCCCGTCGTGCGAGTCTTTTTACGTCTTTCGTACTTTGGGGGGGGCCATTAGTGCGAGTCTTTTACGTGCTTCGTTGCTTGAGGCCCGTCGTCTGTCTTTTCCCCCGTTTTCGTACTTCAAAGGGAGCCCCATCGTCTTAGTCTTTTTACGTGCTTTCGTGCTTGAGGAGCCCACGTCGTCTGAAGTCTTTACAATGCTTATAATTAGAGAGAGTCCACGTCCATCTAAATCTTTTACGTACTCGTAATTAAATGGGAACCGGATGCGTGCGAGTCATTTACAATCTTTCGTGCCGGGTGGATCCGTCGTATGGAGTCTTTTATGTCTTTTCCGTTCTTGAAGGCCAGAGTAAATGCAGACTTACGTAACAAATAGTTTAGGAGAGCCCACAGATTATCTGAGTCTTTTACGTACTCGTACTTTAGAGTCATTAAATGCGAAGTCTTACAATAACTTTCGTACTTGAGAGCCGTTATGCAAAGTCTTTTGTCTTTCGTGCGCCATTAGGAAACCCCGTGGTACAATCTTTTGTCTTGTCTTGAGAGGAGAGCCGAGTGGTCGTGGAATCTTTTACGTGCTTTCTAACCGAGAGCCCATCGTCTGAGTCTTTTTAAACCGTGCTTGCCGAGAGAACCCCATCGTCTGAGTCTTTTCGTACTCATACTTCGAGGCCCGTCGTGCGAGTCTTTTACGTACTTTCGTATTTTGAGAGGAATCCGTCGTCTGTCTTTTCTTTGCTTTCGTGCCAGAGAAAGAACCCCGTCGTCTGCAGTCTTTCTTTGCTCGTACTTGCCGGGGAAACCCGATGATGCAGTTTTTTCGTACTTTCGTCTTCTAGGAACCCGTCGATACGAGTATTTTTTCTTTCTCTTGCCCAGAAATGTCGTCTGAGTCTTTTCTATCTTCATTCTTTTGGGGTAGCCCCGTCGTCTGCGAGTTTTTTACGTGCTTTCGTGCTTCCGAAATTATCGTCTGTCTTTTAAATGTCTCGTACCGTGCCGGAAAACCCGTCGTCTGAGCAATCTTTTACGTGCTCTTACTTGGGGAACCCCCATAAATCTGGTCTTTTCTATGCTTCGTGCCGGGGAAGTCCCGTCGTCTGAAGTCTTTTATTGCTCATACTCGGAGAGGGAGCCCGTCGTCTGCAACCCGTCGTCTTAGTCTTTTACGTGCTCGTGCCAGGGGGCCGTCGTCTGGTTCTTTTACGTGCTTGTAATTAGAGAGTCCCCGTCGTCTGAGAGTCTTTTACGTGCTTTCGTGCCGGAGGATCAATCATCTGGTATTTTTATTACTTTCGTGCCGAGAACCCGTCGTCTGAAGTCTTTTTATACTTTCGTGCCAGGGAGCCCCGTCGTCTGAAGTCTTTTGTCTTTCGTTACCGGGGAAAACCTACGCCGTCTGAGTCTTTTCTTGTGCTCATACTTGAGGAGAGTCCCGTAAATGCAGTCTTTACGTACTGCGTGCTTGAGGAAACCCGTTATGCGAAGTCTTTTGTAATGCTCATACTTAGGGGAGAGCCCCGTCGTCTGAGTCTTTTACGTGCTTTCATACTTGAAAAGCCGGTCATACAATCTTTTTTTGTGCTAAATCTTCGAAAAACTTAGTTGAGCAATCTTTTCGTGCTTTCGTGCTTGAGCCCCGTCATCTGAAGTCTTTTACGTACTTTCGTGCCGGGAAACTTCTGTCGTCTGGTCTTTTTGTGCTCGTACATCGAGGGAACCCCGTCGTCTGAAGTCTTTCGTGCTTTCGTACTTGGGGAGCCCATCGTCTGAGTCTTTTACTGTCTTTCGTACTTGGGGAGATCGTCGTCACGAATCAATTTACACAATACCGCGTGCCGGGAAACCCGCGGTTATGCAGTCATTTAAATGTCTCATACTTGAGGAGAGCCCCGTAAATGCAAGTCTTTTACGTACTTTCATGTAGGGAGCCCGTCGTCTGAGTCTTTTTGTGCTCGTGCCGGGAAACCCATCATCTGAGATCTTTTTGTCTTTCTTGCGCCGGAACCCGTCATCTGATCTTTTCTATGCACCGTGCCGGAAGTCCATCGAGCGAAGTCTTTTACGTGCTCATACTTGGAGGAGCCAGTCGTCATTTATCGTCTTAGTCTTTTACGTGCTTTCCGTGCCGGGGGGCCCGTAAATCTGGTCTTTTACGTACTTGTAATTCGGGAAGCCCCGTCGTCTTGAGTCTTTTACGTGCTTTCGTGCCGGAGAGCCGTCATCTGAGTCTTTTTACGTGCTTTCGTGCCCCAGGGATCGATCGTCTGGTATTTTGTACTTTCGTGCCGAAACCCCGTCGTCAGTCCTTTGTCTTTCGTGCCGGGGAGCCCGTCGTATGCGAGTTTTTTAATGCTTTCGCCGGGAGAGCCTCATCGTCTGAGTCTTTTACGTACTCATGCCGGAAGTCGAGTAAATGCGAGTCTTTTTACATTACCGTGCCGGGGAGAAACCGGGTTATGCAATGTTGCAATAACTCATACTTGAGGAAACCCCATTGTCTGAAGTCTTTTACGTACTCATACTTGGGGGGAAAGGCCGTCGTACGAGTGCACGTACTTTCGTACTTGAGGAAAGACCCGTTATGCGAACTTTTACGTACTTTCGTGCCCGGAGCCCGTCCCTCTGAAGTCTTTTTACGTACTTTCGTCGCGGGGGCTGCTGTCATCCTGAAGTCTTTGTGCTTTCGTACATCAGAGAGCCCGTCGTGAATCTTTCTGTGCTTTCGTGCCGGAGAACCCGTCGTCTGGTCTTTTCGTACTTCGTGCCGGGGAGAAACCCCATCGTCACAGTCTTTTCTGTACTTTCTACATGCCGGGAGAGTCGTCGTCTGAAATCTTTTGTGTGCACGTGCCGGGAAGCCCGTTATGCAAGTCTTTTTATTGCTCATACTTGAGAGAGCCCGTCGTGCAGTCTTTTACGTACTCTTCATACTTGAAGCGAAATCGTCTGAGTCTTTTGTGCTTTCGTGCCGGAAACCCGTCGTGCAGTTTTTATTACTCTTCCGGAGAACCTATCGTCTGAATCTTTTCTATACTCGTACTTGAGAGAGAATCGTCGAGCGAGTCTTTTTGTGCTCATACTTCCAGGAGGAGCCGGTAAATACCCCGTCGTCGCTAGTCTTTTACGTGCTTTCGTGCCGAGGGGGCCGTCGTCTGAGTCTTTCTTGCTTATCGGGGAGAGCCCCCATCGTCTGAGTCTTTTTCTGTACTTTCGTGCCGGAAACCCGTCATCTGATCTTTTACGTGCTCGTGCCGGGGATCAGTCGTCTGAAGTCTTTTTGTGCTCGTGCCGGGGGAACCCGTCGTCTGAGTCTTTTCTGTCTCGTGCCGGGGATCCCGTCGTCACCGAGTCTTTACTGTCTTTCGTGCCGGGGAAACCCCGTAAATCTGATCTTTTACGTACTTTCGTACTTGGGGAGAGTCGCGTCGTGCGAGTCTTTTAACGTACGTACTTGAGGGGAGCCCCGTCACGAGAGTCTTTTGTGTGCCTTTCCATGCCGGAGGAGCCCCGTCGTCACGAGTCTTTTCGTGCTCATCGCCGGAAAAGCCGTCGTGCGATTTTTTTTGTTTTCGTGCCGAAGGGCGGTTAGTTGTCTAATCTTTACGTACTTTCGTGCCGGGGGAGCCCGCGTCTGAAGTCTTTCACGTACTCATACTTGAGGATCCCGTAGTCTGAATCTTTCTGTCTTTCGTGCCGGGCTTCCCGTCGTCACAGTCTTTTCGTGCTTTCGTGTGCCAAGAACCTGTCATCTGAGTCTTTTGTGCTTTCGTACATCGGGGAGCCCGGTCGTTCGAAGTCTGATACGTAATCGTGCCGGAGGAACCCTTAAATGCAATCTTTTACGTGCTTTCGTTACTTTAAGGGGCTTTGCATCGTGCGGTTTTACGTGCTTTCATTACTCTGAGGCCACGATCTTCATGAGTCTTTTATGTGCTCGTGCTTTTAGAAGTCGTCGTCACGAGTCTTTACCGTCTTTCGTCTTGAAATACGTCGTCTGAAATCTTTTATATCTTCGTACTTAGGGTGGAGCCGTCATTATGAATCTTTTAAATATAAGTACTTGACCCGTTATCTGAAGTCTTTCATTGCTCGTGCCAGAGGCAAAAATTAAATCTGTCTTTAATGCCGTACTTGAGGAAAAGACCCGTTAATGCGAGTCTTTTTAAATAACAAATGCCGGAGAACCCATCATCTGATCTTCTATTTCGTACTTGAGAGGATCTAGTAGTAGTCTTTCTAATGCTTTCATGCTTGAGCACGTCGTCGATGCTGTCTTTCGTCTTGGGGAGCCTGTCGTCTGAGTCTTTTTGACTCTTTCGTACATCGGAGGCCGTCGTTCGAATCTGATACGTGATCGTGCCGGGGGAACCCGCCATCTGAAATCTTTTACGTTTCGTACTTTAAGGAGCCCCCATCGTCTGAGTTTTTTACGTACTTTCGTACTACGAGAAAAACCCGTCTTATAAAGGTCTTTTATGTGCTTCGTCTTTTCGAACCCCACGTCATCCTGAGTCTTTTACGCTTCGTACTTGGGAAAGCCCCGTTATGCGAGTCTTTTACGTGCTTTCGTGCCGGGGGAACTTCGTCGTCACGAGTCTTTTCTATGCTTTTTCGTCGCCGGGGGCTCCGTAATCTGAGTCTTTTATTAACTTTCGTACTTAGGAGAGCACGCCCGTCATCTGATGCTTTTACATGCTAGTACTTGGGAGAATACGGCGTAAGAGTCTTTTACGTGCTTTCTGTGCCGGGGAGCCCGTCGTCTAGTCTTTTCTGTGTCGTGCCGGAAGTCCGCCCGTGCAGTCTTTTACGTACTTTCGTGCCGGGGGGGCCGTCATTATAGTCTTTTTTATGCTTTCGTACTTTGGGGGCCCCGTCGTCGCGAGTCTTTTATCATCTTTCGTACTTTGGGGGTCCGTCGTATGAGTCTTTTAACGTACTCGTACTTGAGAGGAGCCACAGGTTATCTGATGCTTTTACACTCGTACTTAATGTAGAAACCCGTCGTGCGAGCCTTTTGTCGTCTTCATGCCGGGGAGAGCCCAATCATCTCTGTCTTTTGTGTGCTAGTACTTGGGGAGAGCCCGTCGTCTGAGTCTTTTCTATCTTTCGTGCTTTGGGGGAACCCCGTCGTATAATCTTTTTTGTGCTTTCGTACGTGCCAGAGTCCACGTCGTCTGATCTTTTTTTCGTCTTTCGTGCATTGTGGAACCCGTCGTATAGATCTTTCGTACTTATGCTTGAGGCCCGTCGTCTGAGTCTTTTTACGTGCTTTCTCTTGAGGGCCGAGTAAATCTTAGTCTTTTACGTGCTTGTGCTTGAGGGAATACAAATGCGAATGCGAGTCTTTTTTATAACTTATGATGCAGGGAGAGTCCCCAAGTCGTACAATCTTTACGTCGTACTTGGTGGGGCAAAAATGCGTCTGAGTCTTATACGTACTTTCGTGCCAAGAGACCCGTCTTATAGTCTTCTTGTGCTTTCCGTTCTTGAAGAACCGTCGTCTGATCTTTTAATATAAATGGTTAAGGGAGGGCCAAACTAATCTGATCTTTTCCTATCTTTCGTGTTATGCTTGAGTGCAAATAAATCACAGTCTTTTCTGTGCTTTCATCTTTGAGAGCCAAATCGTCTGATCTTTTTTAATCTTCGTGCCAGAGGATCCCGTCGTGCAATCTTTTTTTTTCGTACTTTGGAGCCGTCGTCTGAGTCTTTTCGGTCTGTACTTTGGGGAAACCCGTCGTGCAATCTTTTCATTGCTTTCGTGCCGGAGAACCCCATCGTCTGAGTCTTTTCTTTGCTTTCGTGCCGGAGGAGAACCCGATTAATCTGAAATTTTTACGTGCTCGTACTTCTATGGAACCCGTCGTCTGAGTCTTTTTCGTGCTTTCGTGCCGGAAACCCATCGTCTGAGTCTTTTCTATGCTTGTACTTGCCGGGGAGCCAGGTCGTCTGGTCTTTTGGGGATCGTCTGGTCTTTTTGTTCTCGTATACAGGAGCCAGTCGTCTGGTCTTTTTGTCTTTCGTGCCCGGGGAGCTTGTCGTTGAGTCTTTTTGTGTTCTTGTACTACATACGGGAGCCAGAATAAATGCGAGTTTTTTACATCTTTCGTACTTGAGGCTTCCCCGTCATCCAATCTTTTACGTGCTTCGTGCCGAGTGAGCCCCGTCGTCACCAGTCTTTTTAAATGCTCGTAATTAGAGAGCCCGTCGTCTGATGCTTTTTTACGTACTTTCATCTTGGGGAGCCGTCATCTGAAATCTTTTTCTTTCGTACTTCACGGGGAGCCGTCGTGCGAGTATTTTCTGCTTTCGTGCTTTGGGGCCGTCGTCTGAGTCTTTTCTCTTTCATACTTTGGGGGTAGCCCGTCGTCAGTATTTTTATGTGCTCGTGCCAGGAAGGAACCCATCGTCTGATCTTTTGTAATGCTTGACTTGAAGCCAGTCGTCTGAAGTCTTTTACGTACTCTTCTTGAGGCCAGATCGTCTGTCTTTTTATGCTTTCGTACTTGGTTGAGTCCCCTCGTCTGAAGTCTTTTACTGTCTTTCGTGCCGGAGAACCGTCGTCTTAGTCTTTTACGTACTCGTGCTTGAGGCCCCATCGTCTGATCTTTCTGTGCTTGTAATTAGGGACCCCCGTATCTGAGTCTCTTTACGTACTCGTGCCGGAAACCCGTCATCAAGTCTTTTACGTACTTTCATTACTTGGAAAACCCCATTTATACGAGCAGTCTTTTTCTCACTTCGTAAGGAAAGCCCCCATTATCTGAGTCTTTTTACGTACTCGTGCTTGAGGAAATCGCGTCGTCTGGTCTTTTTTACGTACCGCGTGCCAGGGGAGATCCGTTATGCAGTCTTTTAATGCTTTCATGCGGGGACTTGATGTAATGCGAACTTTTAGTACTTTGTGCTGCGCCCGAGCCGTCGTCTGATCTTTTACGTACTCGTCGCCGAAGACCGTTCGAAGATTTTAATGCTCGTGCCAGAACCTGTCGTCACCAGTGCTTTTGTCTTTCGTCTGCGTGGGGGCAATGTCTGGTCTTCTGTCGTCGTCTTGGCCAGAACCCGATCGTCTGGTCTTTTCTGTTCTCGTACTTACGGGGCCTTGATCGTCTGGTCTTTTTAATGCTCGTGCCGGAAGCCGAGTGGTTCGGAGTCTTTTGTCTTTATGCCGTAGGAGCCGTCGTCTGAGTTTTCTGTGCTTTCGTACCGCCCGGGGCCGTCGTCTGAAGTCTTTTCGTACTCGTGCCAGCGGGAGCCAATACGTCAAGTCTTTTACGTACTTTCGTCTTGAGAACCGTCGTCTGAGTTTTACGTACTCGTGCCGAGAGGCCAAGTCGTCTGATCTTTCGTCTTTACTTAAAGAGATACGTCGTCATAATCGTTTCATGTAATACTCGATACTTAGGAGCCGTCGTCGTCTTTTGTGCTCGCCGGAGAACCCTAGTCGTCTGAGGAGCCAAATAGTCTGGTACTTACGTCTTTCGTGCTTGGAGACCGTCGTCTGGTCTTTTTAAATGCTCGTGCCAGAGGCCGTCACGAGTCTTTACGTCTTATCGTGCTTAGGATGCCGTCGTCTGGAAATCTTTTCTAATACTTCCGCCGGAGGAGCCCACGATCGTCTGAGTCTTTCTGTGCTCGTACTACGGGGAATCCCGATGTCTGAGTCTTTGTCTTTCGTGCGCTTGAAACCTCGTCGTCTGACCACGTCGTCTTAGTCTTTTACGTGCTTTCCGTAATTTGGGGGCCCGTAAATGCGATTATTTTTTACGTGCTTATAATTCGAGAGAGAGCCTCTCCGTCGTCTGATCTTTTTCTATGTTATTGTAGCCTTGAGGCCCGTCGTCAAAGTCTTTTTGTGTACTTTCGTGCCGGAGGGATCCCGTCGTGCGAGTCTTTTACTGTGCTTTCGTGCCCGGGGAGCCCATCGTCTGAGAGTCTTTTATGTGCTTTCGTGCCGGGAGAGCCCGTCTTCTGGTTTTCTTTGCTTTCGTGCCGGGAACCCCGTCGTCTGAGTCTTTGTAATAACTTCAAATGCTGGGGGCCCCGTCGTCTGTCTTTTCTGTCTTTCGTGCAGCCAGCCCGATTAAATGCGTGTTTTCGTTCTCCGTGCCGGGGAGCCCGGTTATGCGAGTCTTTTATTGATCGTGCCGGAGAGCCCCGTCGTTCGAGTCTTTTCTGTGCTTGTACTTCATGGAGAGCCCGTCGTCTGAGTTTTTTACGTGCTTTCGTGCCCGACCCGTCGTCTGATGCTTTTATGTGATGTCGTGCCGGAGGCCCCATCGTCGGAACTTTTACGTGCTCGTGTGCCCGAGGAAACCCGTCATCTGTGATCTTTTACGTGCTCGTGCTGGGGGGAGCCGGGTCGTCTGCGATTACGATACGTGATCGTGCCGGGGCCCCGCGTCGTCTGGTATTTTCTGTCTTTCCGTGCTTTGGGGGGGCCGAATTAGTCGCAATCTTTCTATCTTCGTGCTTTGGGGGTGGCCAGTCATCGTGATCTTTTTACGTCTTTCGTGCCGGGGGAACCCCGTCGTCTGAGACTTTTATGAAATTCGACAGGAAGCCCGTGTCACAATCTTTTACGTGCTTTCTTTGCCGGAGGCCGGACTGTCATCCTGAGTCTTTTCTATGCTTTCGTACTCACGGGTTGAATCATCATCTCAGTCTTTTCATTGCTCGTGCCGCCCGGAGGGAGCCGTCGTGCTAGTCTTTTTCTACGTGCTTTTTCGTGCTTGGGGGGCCCCCATCGTCTGCGAGTCTTTTATGTGCTTGTAATTCGAGGAGAGCCCGTCGTCTGAATGCTTACGTGCTTTCGTGCTTGAGAACCCATCGTCTGATCTTTCTTTGCTTTCGTGCCGAGGGGGATCCCGTCGTCTGGCGGAGTCTTTTGTGCTCGTGCCGGAAGACACAGTACGTCTGGTCTTTTTAATGCTCGTACTTGAGGAGAATCTAGTTGTCTGAGTCTTTGTAATCTTCATGCGCCGAGAGAGCCCATCGTCGCGAGTCTTTACATGCTTTCATGCTTGAAATGCCAAAATACGTCTGATGCTACGTGCCGAGGGCAGTTGTCTGAAGTCTTTCGTGCTTTCTCATTACTTAGGGAGCCGTCAAATGCACAGTCTTTCATGCTTTCTGGGGGGATCCCGTAGTCTAGTCTTCTTGTGGTAATCGTGCCGAGAAGCCGCGTCGTCTGAAGTCTTTCTATGCTCGTGCTTGGCGGGGAATACTGATAAATGCGAAGTCTTTTTAATATAAATGCGGCCGAAGGCCCGTCGTCTGAATCTTTTAATGTCGTACTTGAAGGCCATACGTGCAATCTTTTAATGCTCGTACTTAAGGGAGCCGTCGTCTGAGTTTTCTGTTTTCGTTACCGGAGAGCCCGTCGTCTGAAATCTTTTACTGCTTTCGTACTTTGTTAGAAGAGTCGGTCGTCACGAGTCTTTTAATATGCTTTCGTACTTAGGGAGCCCATCGTCTGGTCTTTTATCGTACTTCGTGCTTAGAACCCCGTCGTATGAGTCTTTTAAATCTTTCGTAATTAGGGAGAGCCCGTTATCCTGAAGTCTTTTCTAATGTCGTGCTGGGTGGAGCTCCGTTATCTGAGTCTTTTCGTTCTTCGTGCTTAGGGGAACCGTTATGCGGTCTTTTGTGCTCGTGCCGGGAGAGCCCGTCGTCTTGAGTCTTTTCTGTGCTTCGTGCCAGAGGGAGCCCATCGTCACTGAGTCTTCTGTCTTTCGTACGTGCCGGGGACGGTTAATGCGAGTTTTTCTATACTCGTGCCGAACCCATATCTCAGTCTTTTACGCAATTGTACTTCATGGAAAGAGCTTCGTCTGAGTTTTTTCTTGTACTCGTGTGCCGGAAACCATTAAATCTGACAGTCTTTTATATGGTCGTGCCGGAAAAACCCGTCGTCTAGTCTGTGCTCGTGCGCCGAGAACTTCCGTCGTATAAGTCTTTTACGACCTTTCGTACTTTGAGAACTCATGTGCAATCTATTCTGTAATCGTGCGCCGGGGCCGTCGTCTGAAGTATTCTTTCGTGCTTGAAGTCCGTACGTCTGAACTTTTCTGTCTTTCATTTTGTTGTGGGGAGCCAAATCGTATCAGAGTACTTTTACGTGTACATGCCAGAGGCCCGTCGTCTGGTCTTTTCTGATACTTTCGTCTTGGAGACCCGTCGTCTTAGTCTTTACGTAGCTTGTACTTGGGGCCTACGTCGTCTGGTCTTTCGTATCTTTCGTCCCCAGGAGGCCCATCGTTAAAAGTCTTTTTACGTCTTTCTACTTGCCGGGAGCCCGTCGTCTGAAGTCTTTTCTGTACTTTCGTACTTTGAAACCCCCATCTTATGAGTCCTTTTCTCCGTTCTTAGGGAAGAGCCGTCTGCGTCTTTTACGTACTTTCGTAATTGGTGAGGAGCCCACGTCGTCTGAGTCTTTTGATGTCTTTCGTGCTTGGAGAATTACGTCGTCTGATCTTTTTGTCTTTCGTGCGTAAGTAGGAACCCGTTGTAAAGTCTTTTTGAAGTCTTTTATCTTATGCCGGAAACCCCATAGTCAAAGTCTTTCTATGTTAAAATGCCGGAGGAGCCCGTCGTATGAGTTTTTACGCAGCTTTCATCTTGAAGAGCCCGTTATGCGAGTCTTTTCTTGTCTTTCATTACTTGAGGAGCCCATTCCTCTGAAGTCTTTTATCTTTCGTGCTTGAGGATCCCCGTCGTCTGAAATCTTTTTCGTCTTTCATACTTTGAGACCCGTGCGTACTAGTCTTTTCTTTGCTTCCGTACTGGGGAAGAAATTAAGTCATCTGAGTCTTTCATTGCTTCCGTGCGCCGGAGAACCCATCGTCTGAGTCTTTTCTTTGCTTTCGTGCCGGAGAGAACCGCGTTATGCGATCTTTCTGTCTTTCGTGCTTCTATGGAACCCGTCGTCTGAGTCTTTCGTCTTTCGTGCCGGGGAAACCCCATCGTCTGATCTTTTCTATGCTTGTACTTGTTGGGCCGGTCGTCTGGTCTTTTTACATTTCTCGTACTTACAGGGGAACCCGTCGTCTGAGTCTCTTTTTGTACTTTTCGTACTTGAGAACCCCGTCGTTCGAGTCTTTGTGTTCTTGTACTACATAGGGCCCGTCGTCTGAGTTTTTTACGTGCTTTCGTGCTTGAGGGCCGTCATCTGAATCTTTCACATCTTCGTGCCAGGGTGAAGAGCCTACATCGTCTACGAGTCTTTCTGTTTTCGTGCCGGAGGAGCCCGTCGTCTGAGTCTTTTCGTGCTTTCGTGCCGGAGAGCCCGTCGTCTGAGTCTTTCCTGATGCTCGTACTTCACGGGGAGCCCGTCGTCTGAGTATTTTCTGTCTTTCGTACTTTGGGGAGCCAGGTCGTCTGAGTCTTTTCTATCTTTCGTACTTTGGGGTAGCCCGTAAATACAGTATTTTATGTGCTAAAATACGGGGAAACCCATCATCTGTTCTTTTATCTTGCTTGACTTGAAGCCCGTCGTCTGCAGTCTTTTAACGTGCTCTTACTTGGGGGGCCCGTAAATGCAAGTCTTTTCTATCTTCGTCTTGAGGGGAGTCCATCCCGTCTGATCTTTTTACGTACTCCTTACGGAGGAGCCCGTCGTCTTAGTCTTTTATGTGCTTTCGTGCCGGAAATTTCGTCTGAAGTCTTTTACATCTTGTAATTAGAGAGAGCCCCCAATCTCTATCTTTCACGTTTCGTACTTAAGACCCCGTCGTCTGTCTTTTCACATGCCGTGCCGAAGCCCGTTGTCATCTGAGTCTTTTTCGCTAGTAAGAGAAAGCCCCGTTATGCGAGTCTTTTTACGTACTTTACTTTGAAAGTCCGTCGTCTGAGTCTTCTGCCGCGTGCCGGGGAGATCCGTTATGTCCGGAGTCTTTTTAATGCTTTCATCTTGAGACAGCCCGTCGTCGCGAGTCTTTCACGTACTTTCATACTTGAGAAAAGCCGATAAATACGAGTCTTTACGTACTCGTACTTGACGCGTTCTAATTTTTAATACTCGTACTTGAGGAAACCTGTCGTGCAATGCTTTTAATATTTCTAAATACCGCCGAAACCCCGTAAATGAGTCTTTTAACGATAAATCTTGGCGGGGAGCTTGATCGTCTGAAGTCTTCCATTCTCGTATACGGGGAAGCCTTGATCGTCGAGTCTTCTGATACTCGTGCCGGAAGCCGTCGTTGAGTCTTTGTGTATGCCATGAGAACCCCGTCATGGGATTTTACGTGCTCGTGCTTAAAGAACCCCGTCGTCTGATCTTTCGTACTCGTGCTTGGAGGCCCATCGTCTGAGTCTTTCGTACTTTCGATAGCCAGAACCGTCATCTGAGTTTTTTACGTACTCGTGCGCCGAGAACCCCAAATCGTCTGGTCTTTACGTGCTTTTAGCAGGCCAATCGTCTTAGTCATTTCTATCTTTCTGCGATAACCGGAGGGCTTATCGTCTGATTTTCTGTCTTTCGTGCCGGAAACCCGTCGTCGAGGGAGCCAAAATCTGATGCTTACGTGCTCGTGCTTGAGGTACAGTACTAAGTCTTTTAAATGCTTTCGTCGCCGGGGAGCCCATCGTCTGAAGTCTTTTCTGCGTGTAGAGTTACTTGATCATCTGATCTTCTAATACTTGCCGGAGGGAGCCGGAAATCGTCACAGATCTTTCTGATACTCGTACTCACGGGGAATGATCTGTCGTCTGATCTTTTTATTTTCGTGCCAAGGAAGACAAGTAAATGCGTATGATAATCTTTAGTCTTTACGTACTTTCCGTAATTTAAGAGGCAGTAAATGCTGATTATTTTACGTGCTTATAATTGAGGCATATAAATCGTCTTTCTGCATGCGCCGGGGGTACGTCGTGCAATCTTTTACGTACTCAAATGCCGGAGGAGATCCCGTCATCTGAAATCTTTCGTACTTTCGTGTGCCGAAGGGCCATGTCTGAAATGCTTATGTCTTCATCTTGGGGAAAACCCGCGTCTTACCCAAATGCTGTGCTTTCATCCTGAGAGAACTTTCCGTCGTCTGATCTGTCTTTCGTACTTTAGAGAACTACTATCGTCTGAAGTCTTTCTATGCTACGTACTTAGTAAGGAGCCAGTCGTCTGATGTTTTACATTCTAAATACTTGAAATAGGTTATCTCAATCTTTTATTCATCTTGAAACCCGTCGTTCAATCTTCTGTCTTATGCCATGGAAACCGTCGTCTGAGTTTTTACGTACTTTCGTATACTTAGAAACCGTCATCTTGATCTTTTATGTAGTAAATGCCGAAACCCATCGTCTGCAATCTTTCAACCGTGCCGGGGAGCCGTCGTATAGTCTTTTACGTGCTTTCGTGCTTTAGGGGAGACTTTCAGGTCGTGCAAGTCTGATACTGATACGTGCTTAGAACCCGAAGTCGTCTGATATTTTCTATCTTTCGTGCTGGGGGTAGTGATCTGCGAGTCTTTTCTATCTTTCGTGCTTTGGGGGTAGCCCCGTCATCGAGAGTCTTTTACGTCCTTTCGTGCCAGAGGCCCATATGTCTGAGACTTTTATGTCTTTCGACTTGGAAGCCCCATCGTCTGAGTCTTTTTCGTACTCTTTACTTGAGAGCCGGGTGTCTGAAGTCTTTTCTATCTTTCGTGCCTACGGGGTGAGTCCCAGACGTCTGAGTCTTTTTCATTGCTCATATACTTGGAGGAGCCGGTCGTACAACCCGTCGTCTTAGTCTTTTACGTGCTTTCGTGCCGGGGCCCCGTCGTCTGAGTCTTTTTCATGTGCTTGTAATTGGAAACCCCCGTCATCTGAGTCTTTCGTGCTTTCGTGCCGAGGCCCCATCGTCTGATCTTTTCTTTGCTTTCGTGCTTGGGGATCCGTCGTCTGCAGTCTTTTTATCTTTCGTGCCGGGGAACTGGTCGTCTGAAGTCTTTTACGTGCTTTCGTGCCGGGAGAATCCGTTATCTGAAGTCTTTTTGTGTGCTCATACTTGGGAGAGCCCATCGTCTTAGTCTTTTCGTATAATATAAAATGCCGATAAATGCAATCTTTTCTGTCTCGTGCTTGAGGAAAGACCCAGATTGTCTGAAATCTTTTCGTACTTTCAATGCTTAAGGGCCGTCGTCTGAAGTCTTTTTCTTTCGTACTTGAGAGGATCCCGTGGTAAGTCTTTTCATGATCAAGTACTTCGGAAAGCCCAGGTAAATGCAATGATCTTACATCTTTCTGCTTGAGGCCTGTCGTCACAGATCTTTTACGTGCTTTCGTACATCGAAACCCCGTCGTGCCGAATCTACGTGATCGTGCAGAACCCGCTGCGTCTGGAGTCTTCGTGCTCGTACTTGAAGACCGTCGTCGAGTTTTTACGTGCTCGTGCCAGAGGAAACTGTCGTCTGATGCTGCATTAACAAGTACTTCATGGGAAGTCGTCCATCTGGAATCTTTCTGTGCTTTCTGCGTAGTTCGAGAGGCCCCGTCGTCACAATCTTTATATCTTCGTGCCAAGGGCAAATCGTACTCAAATCACCCATCCAACTCTAAATATGAGAGAAACCTAGTTATCTAATCTTTTCTATCTTTCGTCGCCAGAGCCATCATCAATCTTTATGTCTGTGCCGGGGAGAGCCGTCGTCTGATCTTTCTAATACTTTCGTATTTGAGAGCCGTCATCTGAGTCTTTTCTGTGCTAAATGCCGAAGTCCATCGTCTGATCTCTTCTGTCTTTCGTGTTTGGAGGAGCCCATCGTCTGGTCTTCTACTGTACTTTCGTGCTTGAGGCAGTCAAATGCTGGTCTTTTTCTGTCTTTCGTACTTGAGGAACCCAGTAATCTTAATCTGCAATGCTTGTATGCTTAGGAGGGCCCTTCGTCTGAAGATCTTTCTGTCTTTGTAATTGATCCATCGTCTAATCTTTCTGTGCCTTTCGTGTAGAACAAATCGTCTTGATCTTTCTGTCTTGTACTTAGAGAACTTTAGTAAGTCACTGAATTTTACATGCTTTCGTGCCGGGGAGAACCCGTCGTATGAGTCTTTTTCTGCTCCGTCTTGGTGGAGCCGTCGTGCGAGCCATCGTCTGAGTCTTTGTGCTCGTGCTTGAAACCGTCGTCTGAAATCTTTCATCTTCGTCTTGAGAACCCCATCCAATGAGTCTTTTACTAATAATCGTGCCAGTACTTCATCGTCTGAATCTTTCTATCTTTTACTTCGGAGGACTTGTCGTCTGGTCTTTTTCGTATAAATCTTGAGAACAGAGTCATCTGAGTCTTTCTGTCTTTCATCTTGAAACTTAGTCGTGCTAGTCTTTCTGTCTTTATCTTGAAGTAGCCGTCTCAGTCTTCATCAACGTAATTGAGTGCTCGTGCCAGAGACCGAAAATCGTCTGATGCTGCGTCTTGTGCCGGGGGCCAGTAAATGTTAGTCTTTTACGTGCTCGTCTTGGGGGGCCCAATGTATTATCTTTTCTTTTTCTTTGCTTGAGGCCGTAATTAGAGAGAGCCTCACGTCTTTTACGTCTTTTCCAGAGAGCCGTATTCAAGTCTTTTCTATGCTCATTAGGAGGAGCCCCGTCGTCTGAGTCTTTCACATGTCGTGCCGGAGGATCCCGTCGTCTGGTCTTTTCTTCTTCCGTTACTTTTGGGGGGCTTAAAATCATCTGGTCTTTTCTCTGCGTGCCGAGGGGCTCCTATCGTCTGAGTTTTTTTGTGCTCGTACTTTGAAACCCGTCGTCTGAAGTCTTTCTTTTCTCTGCTTTTCGTACTTTCGGGGGCCCATCTGAGAGTCTTTTTCTTTTACTTGCCGAGGAGAGCCTCACGTCGTATGAAATATTTTTCTGTCGTACTTGGGAGGAGCCCGTCGTCGAGTCTTTTCGTGCTTAAATTACTTAAGGATCCGTCGTCTGAGTCTTTTACGTACCAAGTACTTTGGGGAAACCCGTCGTCTGAAGTCTTTTTGTGCTCGCACTTTGGGGGGAGCCCCGTCGTCGAGTTTTTGTCTTTCGTGCCGAGGAGAGCCCCGTATCGTCTGATCTTTTGCTCTCGCCCCGGGAAGAATCCGTCATCTGATGCTCTTTATCTTGTGATACTTAAGGGAAGCCCGTGATCGTCATCTTTAACTCATCTTGAGAGGCGTGTCAAGTCTTTTACTGTCATACTTGAAATCAGTGTCGTCTTTCATTATCTTGAAGCCAGATTCTGGTCGTTCGTACTTTCGACAGAGGAACCTGAGTCAAATTCTTTCTGATGCTCGTGCCAGGAGCCGTCATCTGATCTTCCGTACTTTCATGCTTGAGCCACGCGTCATCTGATCTTTCTGTCTTTCGTGCCAGAACCTGTCGTCTGGTCTTTCTGTTCTCCATTACATCAGGGAGCCAGTCGTCTGAGTCTTTATGATCGTGCCGGAAGTACATACGTCTGAGTCTTTAAATGCTCGTGCCGGGGGGCCAAATCGTACCGATCTTTCTGTGCTTTCTCGTGCCTTGGGGGAAGCCAAAAATCGTCACAGTCTTTCTGTCTTTCGTGCTTTGGGGTGAGTCAGAGTAAATGCAAGTCTTTTCTGTCTTTCGTGCCGAGAGGCCCGTCGTCGAGTCTTTTACATTCTTTCGTCTTGAGGCCAAATATGAACCTTTTCTGTCTTTCGTACTTGAGGAATCCCCGTTGTCTGATTTTTCTATGTTTCGTGCCGGAGGATCCCGTCACGAATCTTTAATGTCTTCGTACTTTGGGGAAGACCCCCGTTAAATCTGAGTCTTTGTGTGCTCTTATTTGAGAGACCATTACGTGCCGAGTCTTTTTCTATCTTTCGTGCCGGGGATCCCGTAAATGCAATCTTTTACTGACTTTCGTGCTTAGGAGAGCCGTGTCTGGCCTCGTCGTCTTAGTCTTTTAAATGCTCGTACTTTAGAGTACCCGTCGTCTTGATCTTTTCTATACGAGGGTTCCCCACGTCATCTGGTTTTTATGTACTCGTGCCAAGTATCATCTGAGTCTTTTTCTTTGCTTTCGTACTTTGGGGATCCATTGTCTAATCTTTTATGTGATTGTACTTAGAGCCCAGTCAATGCTGAATCTTTACGTAAACGTGCTTGAGGTGTCGGTCGTCACGAGTCTTTTCTGTACGTGCCGGAGAAGCCACGTGGTAGTCTTTTGTGCTCATCGCCGGTTGAATCACGTCTCTGAAGTCTTTTCTGTGCTTTCGTACTTGAAGCCGTCGTGCGAATGCTGCGTGCTTTCGTGCTTGAGCCGTCGTCTGGTCTTTTACGTGCGCCTCGTGCCAGGAGCCAATAATGCTATCTTGTGGCAGGAGAAACCCGTCATTATGAGTCTTTTCGGTCTTTCATGCCAGAGGCCACAGCCGTCACAATCTTTTACGTGCTCATTACGCCGAGAGAACCCGTCGTCTGATCTTTTACGAGATCGTGCCGAGAAACAATGGTCGTAAAGTCTTTTATTGCTTTCATTACTTGAGGAGCCCGTTATCACGAGTCGCACTACCGTGCTTTCGTGCGCCGGGGAGCGTCGTCTGATCTTTTGTCTTTCGTGCTTTGGGGGAATCCGTCGATGCAGTCTTTTTTCTATCTTTCGTGCCAGAGGGGAGCCCACGTCGTCTGAATCTTTTTATGTACTTCGTACTTAGGGAGCCCGTCGTGTATGAGTCTTTTGTCTTTCGTACTTTAGAAGCCCGTTGAGCAGTATTTTTCTGTCTTTCATGCCGGGGAGCCCGTCGTCTGAAGTCTTTAGCTGTCTTTCGTACTTTAGGGGTGCCTGTCGTCTGAGAGTCTTTTGTGTGCTCGTTCATCGGAGGCCATCGTCACGAGTCTTTTCTGTGATGTGTGCCGGAAATTGCGTCGTCTGAAATCTTCTAATGCTCGTACTTGAGAGGACCCAGTCGTCTGAGTCTTTCTCTTTCGTACTTGAGGATGCCGTGGAAGTCTTTTACGTGCTTTCGTACTTGAGAGAACCCGTCGTCTGAAATCTTTCTGTCTTTCGTGCTTGAAGAACCCCGTCGTCTGAGTCTTTTTCCAATATTTCGTACTTGAGGAGAGCCGGAAGTCGTCTGAGTCTTTTCTTTGCTCGTCTTGAAATCGTCGTCTAATCTTTTGATTATCTTATGGGGAGCCCATGTCGAGTCTTTGTAATGCTTTCGTACTTGAGGCCCATCGTGCGGAGTCTTTTATTTTCTCTTGAAGCCATCGTCTGATCTTTTACATGCTAGTACTTGAGCCAGATTTATGCCAATCTTTTACGTGCTTTCGTGTCGTGCCCTCCATCGTCTGAAGTCTTTCTATGCTCGAGTGGCCCGTTGTCTGACTTTTCGTACTTTCGTCTTGAGGCCCGCAGTTATCAAGTCTTTTATGTGCTAAATGCCGGAGGCCCCGCGTCGTCTTTTAGTCTTCGTACTTGGAGAGCCCGTGCTGGGGGAGTCGTATTCGGGGGAGTCTTTTTGTATTAGTCTTTCATGCTGGGGGCCCATTCGTCTGAGTCTTTTCTATCTTTCGTGCCAGGGCCCGTCGTCTGAGTCTTTTCTATGCTTTCGTCTTTTTATGCCTCGTACTTTTTTCTTTCGTGCTTCAGGGAGGCAAGTCGTATTTTACGTCTTTCGTTACTTGAGGAGCCGTCGTCTTAGTCTTTCTATAACCGTGTCTTTCGTGCCCGGGTCAGCCTTTTACGTGCTGCGTGCGAGTTCGAACCGTGTGCTAAGTCTTTCGGGCTCAGGCAATTTATCTGGAAGTCTTTTACATTCTTTCGTACTTGAGGCCGTCGTCTAGTCTTTGTCTTTCGTCTTTGGGGAATCGTCGTCTGATGCTGTCTTTCGTACTTGAGGCTTGTCATCTGAATCTTTTGTATCTTCGTACTTAAGAGCCGTCGTATGAGTCTTTTTGTCTTTCGTACTTTGGGAAAGCCAGATTGAGCGAATATTTTACGTCTTTCGTCGCCCGGAGAACTTCGTCGTCTGAAGTCTTTTATTCAATATATTTACTTTAGAAGTGCTGTCGTCTGAAGTCTTTGTGTTTCGTACATCGAAGGCCGTCGTCTGCAGTCTTTACTACGTAATCGTACTTGAGAGGCCAAAAACATGCAGTCTTCTGTCTTTCGTCTTGAGAGTCATCGTCACCGAGTCTTTCGTCTTGAGAGCCCGTCGTCACGAGTTGTTTTATCTTTCATTAAAGAGCCAGTTCTGCAATCTTATTCTATTTTCGAGGCCCGTCTTCAATATTTACGTGCTTTCCATTACTTCAGGGGGCCGTCGTCTGGAAGTCTTTTATGATATTGCCGAAGGCCCGTAAATGCGAAGTCTTTCTGTCTTGCTAGGGAACCCCGTCGTCTGATCTTTCGTCTGCGTGCGAGAAAACCGTCATAGTCTTTTAAGAATCGTGTTATGAGTGCTACATTCTTTCTGTACTTGAGGCAAATGTCTGAAATCTTTATCCATCTTCCTGCTTAAGGAAACCGGCAATGCCGATGCTTTTACGTCTTTTCGTCTTGAAGCGTTGTCTTAATCTTTTACGTACTGTACCGGCGTCGTCTGATATTTTATCCTTGTAATTAGAAGCCCTGCAAATAAACCTCAAGTCTTCTATATTACTTGATCCGTCGTCACAAAGTCTTTATATTTCAAATACTTGAGGATCATCGTAAGAACTCTTGTGCACTTTCGTACTCGGAAACCCGTCGTCTGATCTTTATCTTCGTGCTTCGGAAGGCCGTCGTCTGAAGTCTTTTCTTTTTCGTCTTTGCCAGAGAAATCCCGTCGTCTGAGTCTTTTTATATTCACGTACTATGGGGGGGACCCATGTCTGAGAGTCTTTTATGTGCTCATACTTGGAGAGCCCGTAAATGCGGTCTTTCTGTGCTTTCATCTTGAGGAAAAGCCCGTCGTGCGAAGTCTTCTCTATGCTTTCGTGCCGGGAAAGCCCATTTATGCGAAATTTTTCTGCTCGTACTTGAGGCCCCGTCGTCTGGAAGTCTTTTTGTGCTTTCGTATTTTGGGGGAGCCCGTTTTCACCAGTATTTTTGTCTTTCGTGCAGAGAGCCCGCAAATCATCTGAGTCTTTTACGTGCTTTCATTACTTGAAACCTGTCATCTGAGTCTTTTACGTACTCGTGCAAGCCCAACCCCCGTCATCCCTGAGTCTTTCTGTCGTGCCGGAAGGCCACTGTGCAGAGTCTTTTCTGTGCTTTCGTGCCCGAGGCCCGTGTCTGGTCTTTTAAATAACAAATACATCGATTGGGGAGCCCGTCGTCTGACTCTTTTGTACTTTCGTGCTTTGGGGAGTCGTATGCAGTCTTTTATATTCTTTCGTGCCGGAGGCCCATCGTCTGAGTCTTTTATTGCTTTCGTTAGGGGAGCCATAAGTCGCGAGTCTTTTTTAATGCTTTCGTACATCGAGAGGCCGTCGTCTGAGTCTTTTTGATACTTGAGAACGATTAAATACGAGTCTTTTAAATGCTCGTGCCGGGGGCCCGTTATGCGAGTCATTTTTGTGCTTTCGTGCCAGAGAGCCGTCGTCTGAAGTCTTTTAATCTTTCGTACTTTG
Organism: Stenogyne calaminthoides; assembly: GCA_037126765.1. Taxonomy (NCBI): domain Eukaryota; kingdom Viridiplantae; phylum Streptophyta; class Magnoliopsida; order Lamiales; family Lamiaceae; genus Stenogyne; species Stenogyne calaminthoides. The sequence goes on from JBBCBC010000032.1 coordinate 2,014,247, forward strand.
GGGGAATCGTCGTACAAGTCTTTTCTATGCTTTCGTGCCGGAGGCCCCGTCGTCTCATCTTTATCCTGCTTTCGTGTGCTTGGGGGAGCCTAGTCGTATGAGTCTTTTTTTGTCTTTCAAATGCTTTGGGGAAAGCCGGTTGAGCAGTATTTTACAATCTTTCGTCGCCGGAGGGGGCCGTCGTCTGCAGGTTTTTTGCTTTCGTACTTTAGGGGAGTGCTGCAATAAATCTGGAAGTCTTTGTGTGCTAAATGCAGCCGGAAGCCCGTATCTGATGCTTACGTGATGTCGTGCCGGAGGCCGAAGTCGTCTGAAGTCTTTTCGTACTTTCGTGCCAGAGAGTCGTAATCTGGTCTTTTCTGTGCTACGTACTTGAAGCCCGTCGTCTGATTTTTTATTACTAAATTGAGGCCGTTAATAAATCTTTTTGTGCTAAATACTTGAAGGCCGTCTTCAATATTTTCTATACTTTCGTACTTGAGAGCCGTCGTCTGAAGTCTTTGTACTCGTGCTTGAGAGAACCGTCGTATGAGTCTTTACGTACTTTCATTACATTAGTAGAATCCGTCGTATAGGTCTTTTACGTGCACCGTGCCAGAACCCGTCGTCTGAAGTCTTATGTCTTTCGTACTTAGAGAACCCGCCCATTATGAGTCTTTTAAATGCTTCGCCGGAGGCCGTTATGCGAGTCTTTCAATGCTCATGCGCCGGAGACCGTCGTCACAGTGTTTTACGTGCTTGTAATTAGAAGCCCGTCATATGAGTCTTTACGTGCTCGTGCCAGGGAGCCTCGACTCGTCACCAATCTTTATGTACTCGTGCCGGGATCAATACGTAAGTCTTTTACGTACTTTCGTGCCGGGGGCAAATAAGTCTGAAGTCTTTTAAATATCGATACTTGAGGCCCGTCGTCACAGTCTTTTTAAATAACTCGTGCCGGAGAGCCATTCGTCTGGTCGTTTCTTTGCTCGTGCTTGAGAGAATCCGTCGTCACAGTCTTTTAATTCCCGCGTGCTATGGGGGAGCCGTGTCTGAGGTCTTTTATGTGCTCATACTTGAGAGGCCCGTACGTCTGGTGTACTACGTGCTCATACTTGGGAAAGCGCGTCGTCACAGGTCTTTTTCTATGCTTTCGTGCCGGGGAGAAGCCGGATTGTCTGTAGTCTTACGTGCTTTCGTGCTTGGAGACTTCCGTCGTCTGAAGTCTTTTTGTGCTTTCGTGTTCGGAGACCCGATGCAATCTTTCGTGCTTAGGAGAGCCGTCGTACAGTCTTTTACGTGCTCGTGCTTGAGGAGCCTGTGCAGAATACTTACGTCTTTCGTCTGTGGGGAACCCGTCGTCTGGAGTCTTTCCTGTGTCGTGCCGTGGGGGAGCCCACCCGTGCAGGTGCTGCATGCTTTCGTGCCAGAGGGCCGTCGTCTGGTACTACGTGCTCATTACATCGGAGGCCAATCCCGTGCGACTCTTTTCTGTGCTTTCGTGCTGGGGGAGTCCGTCGTCTGAGTCTTTTGTCTTTCGTAATTCAGGAGCCGTCGTCTGTGATCTTTATGTCTTTCGTGCCAGGGGGCTTCGTCGTATGAGTTTTTTGTCTTTCGTGCCGGGGAGGCTTTGTTGTCACCGGAGTCTTTTACGTGCTGCATTACTTGGAGGCCTGTCGTCTGAGTCTTTTGTGTGCTAAATGCCGGGGAGAACCACAATGCATCTGATCTTTTTGTCTTTCCGTGCTTGAGGAGAGCCCGTGTCTGAGTCTTTTATGCTTTCGTACTTTGGGAAAACCCGTCATCTGAGTCTTTTACATTCTCGTGTGCCAGAGAGTCCATCGTCACGAGTCTTTTACTGTCTTTCGTGCTTAGTAGAGGAGCCCCGTCGTCACCGAGTCTTTTTACCGTACTAAGTACTCACGAGGTAAGCGTCGTATGTCTTTTACGTACTCGTGCCAGGGAGCCTGTCGTCTTAGTCTTTTAAATTGCTTTCTCGTGCCGGGGGCCCGTCGTGCGAAATGCTAATAACATGGTCGAGGATAGTCCCATCGTCTGAAGTCTTTACATGCGATACTTGGTAAGGGAGCGTCGTCTGAGTTTACGTGCTACCGTACTTGGCGGGAGCTCAGATCCTCTAGTCTTTTGTTCTGTGCTTGAGGAGCCTGTCGTACGAAGGTCTTTTACTCGTGCCAGAAATTTATACGTCTGGTCGCACACATCTTTCGTGCCGGGGGCAAAATCGTCTGGTACCCCTGTCTTTCGTGCCAGAGGCCGTCGTCGCGAGTCTTCCCCAATCTTCTTGAGGCCGTCGTCTGATCTTTTGATACTTCGTGCTGGGGAGTCTGTCGTCTGAGTTTTTCTATCTTTCGTGCCGTTAGGGGAGCCCGTCGTCTGATGCTTCTGTCTTGTACTTGAGGAGCCAGGTAAATGCTGAGTCTTTTACGTACTTTCGTGCGCCAGAGCAAATAAATCTCGAGTCTTTTACGTACTTTCGTGCCGGGGAAGCCCGCGTCGGCTGAGTCTTTGTGCTTTCGTGCTGGGAAACCCGCTTCATCTGGTGTTTATTCTTTCATGCCGAGCCGTCGTCGTCTTTACGTACTTTCATCCACTTGAGGCCATCATCTAATCTTTCATATGCTGTGCCAGAGAACCGTCATCTGAAGTCTTCCGTACTCGTGCCGAAACCCGTCTGAGTCTTTCCTATCTTCGCTCGTCGAGAGAGCTAATCGTATAAAATTTTATATGCTAAATACTTAAAGGGGAAAACCCACGTATCGTCAAATATCTTTAAATACTTTCGTACTGAAACCCCGCCGTGCAAGTCTTTATCTTTCATCTTGAAACCGCCGTATGAGTCTTTAATGCTCTTGCTTGAGAGCCGAGTAAATGCAGAATCTTACTACATGCTCGCCGCCGAAGCCGCGTCGTACGAGTCTTTGTCTTTCGTGCCGGGAAAGCCCGTTATGCGGAGTCTTTCTGCTCGTGCCGGGGGCCCGTCGTGCGAATGCTGTGCTTTCGTATTTGAGGAGCCCGTAAATGCGAAATATTTTTGTGCTTTCGTGGTTGAGAGGCCCGTCGTCTGATCTTTTACGAGCTCGTGCCAGAACCTTATCTATCTGAGTCTTTTCGTGTGCTCATTACGCCGGGGAGCCGTCGTACGAGTCTTTATCGTCGTTACTTGGGGAGCCCAGCCCGTGCGAGTCTTTTTCTGTCTTTCGTAATTCGGGGCCAAAATTAAATGCGAGTCTTTTACGTGCTTTCATTATCAGAGGGATCCGTCGTCTGACTCTTTACGTACTTTCCATTACTTTGGGGAATCCGTCGTCTGAGTCTTTTTCATCTTTCTCGTGCCGGAGAACCCCGTCGTCTGAGTCTTTATGTGCTAAATAGTTTTTACGTACTCGTACTTGGTAGAACTCGTCGTCTGAGTCTTCTGGTCCTCGTGCTTGAGGGAGCCCGCCGTCTGAGTCTTTTTCTGTGCTAATGCCGGCGGGGAGCCGTCGTCTGAGTCTTTTCTATCTTTCGTGCTTGAGGAGCCGTCGTCTGATCTTTCCCCTGTCTCGTGCTTACGGGGAGCCGTCGTCTGGAGTCTTTTGACTCTTTCGTGCTGGGGGAGCCCTGATGCGTCTGAGTCTTTTAAATAACTCGTGCCGGAAATTTCGTCGTCTGAGTCTTTTCTGTCTTTCATTACTTTGGGGAGTCATGCGTCTGTGAGTTTTTCTATCTTTCTGCGTGCCTTGAGGAGCCGTCGTCACAAGTCTTTTGTCTCTTTCGTACTTGGAGGCCAAGTCGTATAGATCTTTCTGTCTTTCGTGCCGGAGAGCCCGTCATCTTGAGTCTTTTCTGTGCACTTTCTCGTACTTTGAGAGAACCCTTCGTCTGAGTCTTTTATGTCTTTCGTGCCAGAGCCAGTACGTCGCAGAACTGTCTTTCACCGTGCCGGGGAGACCCCGTCGTCTAGTCTTTTATGTCTTTCGTGCCGGAGGCCGTCGTCTTAGTCTTTACGTGCTCGTGCTTGGGGAGCCCGTCGTGCGAGTCTTCTGTCTTTCGTCGTCGGGGGGCCGTCGTATAAAGTCTTTATGTCTTTCGTGCCGGAGAGCCCCGTCGTCGTGTCTTTTACGTACTTTCGTGCTTTGGGGGCCAGCCCGTCTGAGTCTTTTACCATCTTTCGTGCCGAGGAGCCAGCCGTATGAGTCTTACGTGCTTTCTTGCCGCCGGGGGGGCCGTCGTCTGAGTCTTTTACGTCTTTCGTGCCGGAGGCCCGTCGTCTGAGTCTTTTATCTTTCGATATACGGGGAGCCCATCGTCTGAGTCTTTTAAAATTCTTTCGTGCCCGGGGAGGAGCCAGGTCGTGCAGTGCTTTTACGTGCTTAAATACTTTGGGGGGAGTCCGTCGTCTGAGTGCTTTTAATGCTCATATACTTGGGGAGCCCCGTAAATGCTAGTCTTTTACGTGCTCGTGCTTAGGGAGCCGGAAATAAATGCTCAGAGACTTCTGTCTTTCTAAATGCCGGAGATCCGCATTATCTGAGTCTTTTAAATTCTTTCGTATTATACAGGAAGTAGCCGTCGTATAGGAATCTTTTATTAATGCTCGGCAGGGGAGGCCCATCTGTCTGAAATCTTCTTTGTGTGCTCGTACTTGAGAGAGAGCCGTCGTCTGAGTCTTTTGTCTTATGCCGGAAGCCAGTGGTCTAATCTCTTCATGCTGGAAATACTTGATGTGCGTCGTCACAGTCTTTTACGTGCTTTCGTACTTTGGAGAGCCCCATCGTCACAATCTTTTCTTCTTTCGTGCTTGGTGGAGCCCGTCGTGCAAGTCTTTTTACTGTCTTTCGTACTTTGGGGGAGCCGTCGTCTGAAGTCTTTTAATGTACTTTCCGGGATGGCGGAGTGTCTTCTGATGGCTTCGTGAAAATTTAGATGGGATCCCCTTTTCGAGATGTGAGGTCTTGAGATGGCTTCGTGAGAGGGCAAATGCTACTTGTGGGGCCTAGGGAGTTTGCGTCAAATCGACCATTCTGGTCGTGGTTCACGACTTTCCCTCTGTCGGATCGTCTGTCACGATTTATAGGAGTAAATTTTGGGCTCGTCGTCAAACAACTACGGCCCAAGTGGTTTAGATTGTTACCGTATAAATCGTCGACTTCTTATGTAGTCTCATGAAGACCGAAATTCAATGAAAACCCAAGCGGGTTAATCTTTGATGAAAGCGGACCGGTCGCGCAAAACAAAGAACCAACATCTCATCGTAGAAAAGAAAATCTTAAGCTAAAATGGCTGATTTGGACATCGTAGGGTAGAGGCGCCCGAGGCCGGGATGGTCGTCATTGCAGCAAACGATCTCGCCGTAGAAAAGATTGGAGAATGCTTCCATTAAAAGGCGATTGGTGGACATCGCTTAGTTAATGAGTAGCAATAGGGGTAGTGGTCATATTCCTGGTAGCGATCTCATCAGCCAGGAATACTTGCTAAAGCGGTAATTTGGACCTTCAGCCCAGGGAGGCCCAGGTGATGCGTCATTTCAAAGTCGGCGATCTACCGTCGTGAGAAGCGGATAATACTTATTTAAAACGGTGATTTGGACATCGTAGGGATTAGTGGAAGCGGTATCAAGAGCCAGTGATGCGTCATTTGTGTAAACGATCTCATCGTAGAGAGTAGGCCGGAGAATGTAGCTAAAGCAGTGAATTTGGACATGGATGGCGGAAAAATGACAATAGGGAGGTGGGGGCAGTGGAAATCATTTATTAATGCGACGATCTCGTGTTAGAAGGCGGATAATGCTGCTAAAGCAGTGATTTGGACATCGTGAGATAATGAGCTTGTTTTCTGCACCAAGGGCGAGTGAAGTCGATACATTGTGTAAAACAATCTCATCGTAGGAAGATTGAATGCTTATTTAAATGGTAATTGGACATCACGAGTTAAGCGGTCGGCGTCGGTGAGTGGTCGTCATTGTGGAGTCAGTCTCATCGTAGGAAAGTGATCACTTCACTAAAGCGATTAGATTGGACATCGTAGGTAGTTGTTCATTTATTAGTCGGCGATCATCCCGTAGAAGTGAGTACTTTCTTCAAATGTTGAATCAGCAGGAGTTAATGAGAATGCTGACAGGAGGCCCAGTGATGCCGTCCATTTGTGGTGGAAGTGATCTCGTGTAGAGTGAAGAATGTATTTAAGCGATGAATTTGGACATCGTAGGAGTTAGCGGAATCTGCAGGAAGTAGTACAGAAAGTCGTCGATGTGAAAGCGAGAATGATCTCATCACCAGTGAAATGAGAATGTAGCCATTAAGCTTATTAATTTGGACATCGGCAGGATAGCCCGGAGCCGTCTTGGGGAGGCGGGTACAGTCGTCATTTGTGTAGATAATCTAAATGCAGGAAGGCGAATGCTTTCTTTAAAAATGGTGATTTGGACATCGTAGAGATAATGGTAATGACTGAGGCGAAATTTGGTCGTCATTGTGGTAAACCCGATCTCGTCGGCAAGGAAATGAAGAATGCTTCTATGCATGTTGAATGGACATCATGCAGGGTTAGCCGAGCAAGCCTTAGGGCCCGAGGCTGTTTAATATTTATGATAGCGAAGCGATCTCGCCGCCGAGAAGGTGGAGAATACCGCTAAAACGGCCCAGATGGACATCATGCAGTGGCGAAAAAGCAAGCCTTGAGGCCCAGAGTGATCGTCATTATTAATAAGCGATCTCATCATGAAAGCGGAGAGTACTCGCTAAAGCGATTGGAGTGGACGTGCGTCGAGTTAGCGGAATACTGACAGCAGAGGCCGAGTAGTCATCATTGTGTGGCCAAGCGATCTCATGCTTAGAGTGGTAGAATGCGCCCGCTAAGCGTGGACATCACTTGGGGTTGGGAAAGCAACTTGTAGGAGGCAATTTGATAAATCATTGTGTGCGACGATCTCATCATGCGAATATATTAAAGCAATGAATTAGACATCATGAATAATGAGAAGAAATCCTAAGCGTCGAGGTAAATCGGCTATGGCCAAATCTCATCAGCAGAGTTAGCGGAAGCCGTAGGAGGCATTTGGTCGTCGTATGTGGACGATCTCTCATCGTGAAAGCGGAGAATACTTGCTAAAACGGCCAGTGGGCGTCATAGGAGTTAGCGGAAGTCGGCCCCAATTGTCGTCGTTGTGGCCAGATGATCTCTGTCGCCCAAGGCGGTGAATGCTTCATTAAACTTGATTGAATTGAACATCGTAGAGAGTGAAAGCGATCTCAAGTGGAGGTGGGTACAGTGCGTGTTTGTGAAGTCGGCCAGATCTCGTCAGGAAAATGGGAGAATGTACATTAAAGCAGATTGAATTTGGACATGTGGGGATAAGCGGAGGCGTGTGGGAGATGGGGTGGTCGTGTTGTGAAATGACCGATCATCGCCGGAGTGGTGATCTCCTTAAAATGGCTGATTGGATGTCGGCCAGGATAGGGGATAATGGGGCCAGGAGGCCCAGTGGTCGTCATTTGTGGCCAGATGAATCTCATCGTAGGAAAGTGATGTAGGTAAGCAGTGATTTGGACGTGTGAGAGAGATAAGCGGGGATAATCATCATGCCCGAAAAGCGGTGGTCATGCAGTGCAGTGGTAAGAGGCATAATCGTCGTAGGAAAGTGGTATAATTTCTTCTTGGGAATCAGTCTGAACTTCGTTAAATCAGTGAACATAGACTTGGGCTCGTTAAGTCTTTTTTGTTAAGATCGTCGCGCAGGTCACCTAACCTCTTGTGACATGACATTAAATGAAAATAAATTAACGAACGAAAAAGCCACTTATGACATAACCATAATAAACCCTACGCTGGTAAGCGATTACCCAGATTTTTTCAATACCATGAGACTCCGGTGCCTAATTTTTCTTTCTCTGAACTACTCGCAATTTTCTTCTCCCGAACTGCTAGCGCTGCATTATTATTATTATTTTTTTATTTTTTTTTACTTGGGCCGAAAAAACCGGGCCCACAAATAATGCCAACAGCCCAGACCCAAATGGCCAGCCAGCTACCCAGGCCCATACAATAATCAGCCAGCTACCCAGGCCCACGAATAAACAGCCCAACAGCCCAGGCCCATATATCCATCAGTTAATTGCCCAGGTCCACGAATTAATCAGCTAACTACTTGGGCCCCAAAATTAAATAAACTCGGGCCCAATAATTAATTAAACTTGGGCCTAATTTAAGAAGTCAAAATCTGCAGCTTAAATCTGGTCAAGCCCACCGAAATTAGCCCATCCCCACACTTATGAAAACAGGCCCAAAAGAGGATCTTGCCCATAAGTTTAAAATCTGGAATTTTATCTTAATTACTCAATAAAAATCACGGCCCAAATTTGAGGATCAGTTCAGAAAACCTGGCGTCATGTAACTCACCTCCCCCCCCGCGCGTCCAAAAATCAGCCCGGTGGTGCAAAACTGTACTTCCGGTGTTGGCCGACGACGGCTGCAGCGACCTCACGCGGCCGAGATAGGTGGCGTCGGCGATGTCGGCGTGGTGGTGCTCGGTTGGCGGAGCTTTGCAGATTTGGCACCGTGTGAATCGAACGCGGGGCCGGTGTTGCGGTGTTGGGCGGCGGAATCGAAGCACCAGCGGCGATGGGTGGCGTTGGCGATGCCGACGCAGCTTCTATTTCTGCGCCGCGTATGGGGCAGAGGCGGTGGCGGATCGGCAGCTTTTTGCCGAGGAGCGGCGATGGTGCTGGTTTCGATGTGGAGTCGCGACGGAGCCGCGACGAGGCTGGGACGAAGACGAAGACGAGGGCGACGGCGATCGGCGGCGGCGGCTGAGTCGTCGGTGGTGCCTGGGTACGGCGACACCGGTGCAGCGGCGGAGGTGAGGCGGCGATTTCAGAGGTGATAGCGACGGTTGGCTTGAGATCCGCCGCTCGTTTCCCCTCTCTTTTTTGTATGTATTTGTATGTATTTGTATATGGGGGTTTGTGTATGTTGGATTTTTGAGGAATTAGAGATGGGGTTTTCAATTTTGGATTTGGGGTCTTCGGTGATGTGGCCGAGGAGCCGAGGGCGACGGAGGTGAGGCGGTGTCGCGGCGGCGCGTGCACCTGGGGGACCTCCTTCTTTTTCGTCTGTTCGTCTGTATCACTGTATCTGAATCTGTATTTTTTTTTTTGGATTTGGATTCGAAAATTCGACGTTGTTCTTGACGAATTTTTCAATAACACCCTCCTTCTAGCGCCAATTGTTGCGAGTCATTTTTTTATGGAGAGTATTATGTGGCTAATTTGGTAACAACTCACAAACAAAGTGATTAATCGAACAAGAACACTGCGGGAAGAACTGTAGTTCTTCCCTGAAATGTGGGTGTAGGTATATAAATGGAATGAGGGAAACATTCAAGAGTTTTTTTACAATGAAAGGTGGGTCCTTTATATAAAGAGGACCAGCACGACAAATCATAAGCACGACAAATCGTTAAGCACGACAAATCGTTAAGCACGACAAATCGATAAGCACGACAAGTCGTGTGCATAAAGCATGACAAAACATATGTGTAAGCACGACAAATCACGTGGTCTCAGTGGAACCTGCTGCCGTGCGATAATTCGTCCTGCTGACGTGTGATAAATCTGGTGATGCTGACGTGTGATATATCTGAGCACAACAATTCATAACTTTTGCCATTTCCGCATAGTTAAGGTTAAAAAAAATGTATCCCAAATAGGGTTGTATTAGTTGAGCCGATTCAACAGGCAGTTGTTTAAACTTTTTTGAAATATTATCGAGCTTTGAAATTTATGTTTGAGTTTGTTTGATAACGAATAAAGTAATTTTATAAATTTATAAAAGAAATGAAATGAAACAAACAGAAGGTTAGACCAAAAAGTGGCCCAAAAGCAGAAAGCATGTCACTAGCCAAAGTGGCCAAGCGACCAAATCAGCCTACATGGTTATATCACAACTACCAAATAAGTCTATCTAATGTATACATAAATAGCAACTTATTTAGTATCTACATGGTCAGTGACTCAACACCTGGTCAACCAGTGTCAATATATTGTGTCGCTGTCTGCATCTCCATGGACGCATCTGAAGAAGTGTCTTCCACGACAGAATATTAATCATTTAATTGTCATGAGGAAATTCCAAACAACCCTTCTGAGATCTTCTCTTTGACTTCCTCCATCAAAAGCTTTTGATGTTCTGATCTTGTGTTATAGGAGCTCTTCAGTGCCTGCTTCTACTTGGCCATTATCGCTTTACTTACAGGATTCTTTGGAGATTTCTTCTTACCCCCTGACTCTATGTCATATATCCCTATGTCTTATTGTCCTGATCAGCTAACAGTGGGTCATTCCCTTACCCCAACATGTCATCATCTCAGTCCACCTCCATGTCTGCCCATCTAGGTATGCTAGAGTTACTTGGGATTTCTTTGGCGGGCTCATTTAAAGCATATGTCCCCAATTCCAAACATACTTGGGTTGACTCAATCAAGGGCGACATCTGTATCTCTATTTCTGTGTCAGTATCCTTCATATCTAACATGTCAAATTGATTATAGGTTTTCACTTGCACATATCACTTGTATGTAATATTGCATACAAGTTTTTGCCCTTTTAAAGAGATGTATGGTAGATCTACATCTTCTTTATTATATTTCTCCTTAAAAATTACTTTATCATTTTAAATATTAATAAAATACTCGCTCACTAGAATACAAAAAAACAGTAAATGTGAACAAAGAGTTGAGACTGAGGTATTACTAGGCTTTAGTAGACTACTATATCCCTCTAGATGACTACTATATCCCTCAAGACGTTGATTTTAAAAACATTTAATCTAGTGGTTTTTAGTAAAACAAAAAAAAAATCTGACCATTTTAATTTGAGTCACTTACATTGTTCTCTTTCATACTTACAATTGTCACTGACAATTACATATACGATATTTGCAATTTGTTTTTAAAATCAATTTCAATTTCTATTTAAGCAAAAACTAAAAGTAGAGTTACTTTTGAGCTTTTATAGAATCCAGGCAAAGTGTAATGGAATGAGTGGAATCACTTATTATTATTTTTATTTTTTATTTTTTTTGCACAATCTTAACTTTTAAAAAATGTATTTTAAACTGAGTAAAATTTACAATGTTCCTCCTACAAATTGTTTATTAAAAATTTATTGCAAACACTCCATAAATTATAAGTGATTATAGTCACATGCAATTGTGTGCATAAGTATTTTGAAGTGTTTTATTTGTCTTTTATTAGATTAAATAAGCTCTCAAAAGCTATAAGCTAAAAGTTGAAATGAGGATGCTTTTGTTAGCTTATGAACATTTTTTAAGTATTATCAACTTTTTTTACAAACACTATCAACTTTTTTTTGAATTTATTTACAAACACTTCAACTTTTACTATTAATCAATTTTCTCATAATCACTAATTTTAACCACTTCTTCAAAATGATATTTTTTTACAAAACACCCCCTATATCTCGTTTCTCTCCAATACCTTTATTTTTCAAAATTCAAAATATGCATCTACTACTAAAGATATATACTCCTTCCGTTTTGTAATAAATGCCCTTTTAGTTTTTCTTGTTTGTCCAATATTAATGATCTTTTAGTATTTTTTACACTATTTCTTTTAAGTTTATCCTTGTTTTAACTTTAGAAAATTGTACTTGCTTCTAATTTATCTTTATTAATTTCACTAAATAAAGACAAAATTATCAATACATGCCCTCCTTAATTTCATTATGAAAAGCTAGAAGAGCGCTTATTACAAAATGGAAGAAGTATATTTTTGCTTCTAGCTGTACAATTTCTCTTCTATCGTTGTAGAGGGTGATCTCCCCTTTCAGAATATCCTTTACAATCACTTTAATACATTTTTAAACTTACTATGTCTCTCGTTTTCTCTCCCATATTTTAAACTTTAGATAGTAACATCTAGTCTTTTACAATCTTGTTCCATGGTTGTCCTTAATATAACATACATCCAAAACGATTCACCTTTTCCTTTTAAAATCTAGATTTGTCTCACACACAACGCAACAAAAAAGTGTACCTTCTAAAGTTGTTAACTCAATTGAAAAAAAAAATACAAATTGTAAAAACATGATTTATTTTTGCTACAAACTGAATTTGAAGGGTTAAACTTTTGACTTTTGCAGCACACGTGTTGAGTTTTTAAGTTGTTGCAGAAAAAGAATCTCAGACGAACTCACAGACAAAACATGAGGTATTTATGTCAATGCACATGTTACTATTATACCTACAAATTTGTCTGATATCCTTTTTTTCAATAATTTAAAAGTTCAATACATGTCCTGCAAAGTCGAAAGATTCGATTCTCAAATTGCAAAGTGTCTATTTACAAACTCAATTAGTAGCTTAAAATCACTTATTTTTAAATCACCAACACTTTTAAAATGTCTGCAAATTTAAAAAATTAATTAACTTAAGCACTTAAAATCAATTTTCTTGAAGCACCCGTTACATGTTTCTATTAGCATAAAGGTGTTTCTCATTATTTATTTATTTAAGTGGACAATTTAATATGGGTGGAGTTGCTTTCAATGGGAACTGAACCCAGGACGTGGGCGTGGTCAGAGATAGACGGACGTGTCTCGTAGGGGTGGCACGTGCCCCCAATTTTTTTTTTATTTAATATTATTTTCTAATAATATACAAATTATTATTATTATTAGTAAAAATTATAAGTTTGAATGCATGATTTGAAATTAACACCTAGCCCACTAGTAATATCCTGGGCCCCAACCGACCCACTTAACCCCTTAACAACTATTATTATTGTTATAACTTATGCGAGAAAGATATAAAAATGATAAATAAACCGAATAAACCGAAATCGAAATTTTATGTGGTTCACTAACAATTTGTTAGTTACATCCACGGGCAGAAAAGAGGATCTCGTATATTATTCAGAATCGACAACAATATACAGCTCAAATGGGAATATAAATAATAATCCCTAACTGATTGGGCCTAAATTAATAAGCCCAAAACCGAATCCGACTAGGCCTAAATTAATAAGCCCAAAACCGAAACCGACTGATGCACATGTATCAAAGAGACCTGGGCTTCTTAAATATTAGGAAGCCCTTCACCTTTTTCCACAATACGATGTGAGACAGAATAGGACTTCTATAGGATTAAGAAGTCCTCCAACTTTTGATACAATCCGATGTGGGATAAAACAAACTTCTTTATTTTACACAATTCCAACAAATTTCCACCTTGGTAAAATAACATAAAATTTCATTGTCTCCACCTTGACTTGAATCCTCTCACAGATCAACAGATGTACCAGATGCACCATAAAAGTGCCAGACGTACGAGCAACTCCTCGTACATAGATTTTCCCCCAAGACAGGGCAACTAACAACTTGTAATATTTAACAAGTTCAAACAGTGTTGGAACTTGTTATTTGAATCGGCTTGGTGAACATGTCAGCTGGGTTATCAGCAGTCCCAACTTTCTTCACTTTAACCCTCTTCTCACTTCTCAGAAAACGATACCTGACATCAATGTGTTTCGTTCTCTCATGATGAACTTGATCCTTGGCTAAACATATTGCACTCAGACTGTCACAGAATACAGTTGCATAATCATGATGTAGACCAAGATCACTAACCAGCCCTTACAACCAGATTCCCTCTTTGGTTGCTTCAGTCAAGGCCATGTACTCTGCCTCTGTAGTAGACATAGTAACTGTAGGCTGCAAAGTTGCCTTCCAACTTACAACAGAACCACCAAGAGTAAAAGCATAACCGGTCATAGACCTTCTATTGTCAACATCTCCTGCATAATCAGAATCACAGTAGCCTGAAACTAAACAATTCGTATCACCTCCATAAATGAGACCGACATCAGATGTACCTCTAAGGTACCGAAATATCCTCTTCATAGCCTGCCAATGTTAATTTCCAGGTTGAGCCATAAACTTGCTGACAACACTGACAACATGTGCAAGATCAGGTCTAGTACAGACCATAGCATACATCAAACTCCCTACTGCACTAGCATAGGGAACCCGAGACATGTACTCCTTCTCCTCAGCAGATTTAGGAGCGAAAGCAATAGACAAATGAATATTTGCAGCACTTGGAGTATCAATAGGTTTAGCTGTAGATATACCAAACCTTAATAATATCTTCTGAATATAATCCTTTTGTGAAAGGAAAAGTTTCTTCTGCCTTCTATCCCTATGAATCTCCATTCCCAAAATTTTCTGGGCAGCACCCAAATCCTTCATCTCAAACTCAACACTGAGAAGACCTTTTAGCTTCTGAATATCTGACTTGTTCTTTGCAGCTATCAGCATATCATCAACATATAAGACCAAGTAGATAAATGAATCATCTTCCAGCTTGTTGTGATACACACAACTATCATACGGACTCCTGTTGTAGCCAAGATGTGTCATATAACCATCAAATCTCTTGTACCACTGCCTTGGAGACTGCTTTAGCCCATATAAGGACTTCTTCAATTTGTAAACGTACTCTTCTTTCCCGGGAACTTGGAAACCATCTGGCTGGGTCATGTTGGAATTTGGAGGCACGTAAACACGTAATACATGCGCAGCGGAAATAAACAGTTCACCAACAAAGAACAATTAATTGCATAATTAAATACGAGTAAACGTAAACAGAATTCTTACAGTAATTCGTATACAGTTTTCTCTACTATGGTATCCATGTAATCCCCAATTACGGACTTGCACAGATTTGCCAGTGTTGAATCCCGAGATGAATTTGCTAGAAAAATTCTAACTCTAGATCTTATGGAGAAAATATGAAGTGATACTGTTGGTGAATCCCAATAGCTTGTATATATAGGGAGGCTTAACTTATTTCCCAAGCTAGCCCAATTAGGGAATAAAATCCCTAATCTTGAATTAAATTAATTCCTTTTAATTTAACTCCCTAACTATAAATCTCTATGGATTTAAATGTCTTATATGAAAATCTCTACGATTTATTTCCATATACATTAAATCCTACAATTATATTCCAAATATAATTATTGGGAATTCTTATTTAATTAAATCCAATTTAATTAAATATTAATAATAATTAATTCCAAATTAATCTATTATTAATTACTTCTCCATAAATTAAATATTAAATCCAATTTAACATTTAATCAACCAACTATAATCCGTAAAAGGGAACTACTTGTTGTGTGACCCATATGCCCTCATATATCGAGTGATTAGTCAAACTAACGGTCTTAATTGAACCCTAGATAATAAATCAGACATTCTCAATATATGAGGTACGTTGCGAGAAAAGTGCAACTACCTGTAACAAAAACATGGGCTATTACGATTTCCTCCTTTCATTTGCGAATACTCGATTAAGTCTTGAACATGATGAAGTGTCTATTCAAATAACTTAATCAATTTATCTCTAATCACTAATTGATCATGTATGTCACACTTAGCCACAAAGTCTAAGTTGACGTGCATCGGCCGATGACTTAGATCCAATTATGATGAGAAGATGAGTATTCTCTCTAAATCCACATTGAGGAATGAATCTTATTCTTGGCTCAACTACCACGCATATGTACTTCGTGATGAACCCAATCCATGCCATATCTACCCATAGACAGGTGCAAGCGTCGGTCATGGTCAAAGTTCATCACTCTACACATATCGTGCGTATTGACCTCAAGTCAAAGGAGCATCGCATCGCTCCCACTAACCGAGACACCCGTAGACACATATAGTGAAAATACATCAAACGGTTTCTCGGATGGGTATACCAATACCCTCTAAGGTATTTGTGCATCCATCATGAGATACCTAGTATTTCGTAGTAAGTGAGATCTTACTACACTCTCTAAGAGTATGATGCAGATCGCACACCAATCTCCATTGCATCATCAATATCACATTCTTGATGATCCTTGATCGGGGCTATTTGAGAATCATGCTTAAGTCATCTGAGTTGTCACAACCTCAATGACAGCAATGACTCATGGGAACACGTGCATGAATAAATGCAAACAATCAAACATAATATTCAAACAAGTGTATTGTCATACATTAATATTAAATGAACTATAATATTAAATCAAACTGAACATCATCGGGTATTATGTCCTTATAATAGATTGTCTCTAGGACACTAACACTAACAATCTCCCACTTGGACTAGAGTCAATCACTTATATGTCTAACCCCTAGACCATCAAATGTCTAGTGTGTACATGAACACTCAGTGTTTTGGTGAAATGATCTGCCAAATTAAATATGTGGGAACACATTTTAATTCTATTTCTCCTATCGTTATGATCTCCCGGATCAAATGATAAGTCTAGGTACATGCTCGTTTATGCTTGTTGATCTCGATTCCTTTGCTTGGGCAATCGCACCAGCGTTGTCTCAATAAAACTTTATTGGACAACTGGCACTCGGAACTACCCCTAGTTCTCTTAAGAACTATAAAATCCAGACAGCCTCCTTGAGGCTTCTGATAGAGCAATGTACTCAACTTCGATTGTTGAATCTGCAGTCCTTTTGCTTGGAACTATTCAAACTGACCGCCTCATTATTGAGAGTGAAATGTAACCTGAGTGTAATTTGTAATCATCACAGTCGGATTGGAAACTTGTGTCAGCTTAACCAGTCACTACTATTTCTGACTGTCCACCATAGACAAGAAAACATTATTTAGTTCATCTAAGATACTTCAGAATGGTCTTGACAACAATCCAGTGAGACTCACCCGGATTCTATTCGCATCTACCAGTGATGTTGATAGTGTAGGCCACGTTTGGCCTAGTTCAAGTCATGGTGTACATGATTGACCGAATTGCATATGCATATGAGCCATCTTTCATGTGCTTGATATCAGCTTCAACAGAAGGACAATCCTTCTTTGATAGTTTTATCCCATGATTTGCCGATAGAGATCCTCTCTTAGAGTTCTCCATCGCAAAATGCTTCAACACCTTGTCTACATAGGTGGACTGTGACAACCTTAACATCATCTTGGATCTATCCATGTGGATCTTGATCCCTAAGATATAGTTGGCTTCATCAAGATCCTTCATCATGAAGGTCTTTGACAACAAGTCTTTAACGGTCTGCATTAACGGTATATTGTTTCCCAAAATCAATATGTCATTGACATACATGATTATGAAAATAATAGTCTTCCCGTTGCGTTTACGATAAACGCAAGGATCTTCCAAATTTCTGATGAAGTCAAAAGACTTGATAGCTTCATCAAATCGGATATTCCAACTCCTAGAAGCTTGCTTTAATCCATAGATAGATCTCTTTAGCTTGCATACTAGATTAGAATTTGGCTTAGATGTAAAACCTTCCGGTTGAGTCATAAACAGTTCCTTATCAATGTTTCCATTGAGGAAAACTATTTTGACATCCATCTGCCAAATCTCATAATCATAGTGTGCTGCTATCGTAAGTAAAATTCGAATGGACTTGATCTTTGCAACTGGTGAGAAGGTCTCATCATAGTCAGTGCCTTCGCGTTGACTATTACCCTTCACCACCAACCTAGCTTTGTAGTTTTGTACTTTGTCATTTGCAAATGGGTCTAACCCCTTTAGGAAACTCAACCAAGTCCTAAACTTGATTGGTGTACACCGAGTCCATCTCGAATTTCATGGCTTCATGCCACTTCCCTGAATCAATATATGATATTGTTTCAAAATAAGTATTAGGATCGTTCTTATATGGATGTCCACATTAACTAGTTCCTCCAAGAGGTAACCGTATCTAATGGGTGGATTACAATTCCTAATATACTTACGGAGATGTGGTTGTGCAGGCTGTACATTCTGATCGTGAAAAATTTTGTGGTGCATCGATTTCATCAATGTCCGAAGAGTCCTCAAGAGCTACACTTTCAGATGCCTCTTGGGCGGGAGTTTGAACTATGTTGTTCTCATTCAGCCAACTTGGAGGTTCTTGCACTGGCAAGCCTACTCCAATTACGCTCCCACTGTCTGAAAGATGATCACCTAGTGAAAGACTCCCACTGTGAAAGTTGTTGAATGCTCCAACTGATTCCTTGTCATGTTGCTTTAACAATATATCAGTCTCTTTGTTAATTTGTGGTTCTTGAATTTCTTCAAGTTCTATCAGCTTACGACCTTGTTCCTTAAAGACATAGTCTTCTTCGAGGAACTTGGTCTGTCTAGAAACAATCACTGATTATTTCTTAGGTAGATAGAAGTAATATCCCTTAGTTTCCTTAGGATATCCCACAAAGTAACCTTTTTCACCTTTGGATTCCAACTTGTCGGTAAGCATCCTTTTCACAATCAGGGGGCAACCCCATGTTTAATATGTGTAAAAGTTGACTTCTTACCACACCATAGTTCATATGGTGTATGCTCAACCGATTTAGATGGAATCTTATTCAGAATGTAAATTGAGGTTTGTAACGCGTATCCCATAAGAATGTTGGAAGACAGGAAAGGCTCATCATGGACCTCACCATATCTAACAGGGTTTGGTTTCTCCTCTCGAACACACCGTTTATCTGAGGTGTTCCGGGAGGAGTCCATTGTAAATGGATTCCATGTAACTTCAAGTAATCAGTGAATTCATGGCTAAGGTATTCACCTCCTCGATCTGATCGAAGAGTCTTGATACTCTTACCAAGTTACTTCTCTATTTCAGCCTTAAGCTCTTTGAATTTCTCAAAAGATTTGGATTTGTGTTTCATAAGATACACGTATCCGTATCTTGAGAAATCATCAGTAAAAGTGATGAGGTATTCGAAGTGACCCCTAGCTAGAGTGGACAATGTTCCACAAACATCGTTGTAGATCAACTCTAGAACTTCTTTGGTATGCACCCCTTTCCCAGAAAAGGGTATGGTGATCATCTTGCCCATGAGATAAGATTCAAAATTACCATAAGACTCAAAGTCGAATGGGGTTAAGTAGTCTAACTTTTTTAACCTTGCAATTATTTTCTCGTTTACATGATCAAGTTATACAATGCCATAAGTAAGTCGGGTTTTCATGATTACTAAGTTTGAGTCTTTTATTTTGTATATTAAGAACATCGTATCCACAATGCAACAAATATATGTTGCTAGTAATAGAAAGAACTAGATGACCATCATTAAGTTTCAATCTAAAACCAAAGGGTAAGTCTAACATATAAGTTCCCACACGTTCAGCAGCAACTCTTGCTCCGTTTCTACGTGTATGACGACTTCACCCGCCCTAAATGTCCTATAACACATGAGCCCTTTCACATTAGTGCAAATGTGAGAGCCACATCCGGTATCCAATACTGAGCAGTTAGCGATATTAGTGGACATGTCTATCTTAATAACAAACATACATGTTCTAGTGCTAGAAGCACATAGTGTCTTTCTTTTAGCAACCAAAACCTTACAGTCCTTCTTCCAGTGTCCTTTTCTACTTACAGTAGAGGCACACATCCTTGTTTACCCGCTCCTTCTTTTGAACACCATCTTAATGATAGTGAACTCAAAAGTCTTGAGCACGTTGTGAAGTTTAGGCATGGTCGCATCCGTCTTATTCATATTGTAGTTCACAATGAAGCTAAAATATGAATCCGGGAGCAATTGGAGGATAGCATAAATGAAAATGTTGGTCTTTTAGCTCAAAGCCTAAATTATCAAGTTTTTCAATTAGGCCTATCATCTTAAGCACATGAGGTAAAATCTTCTCTCCTTTAGCTAACCGCCATTTGAACAGATCTCTCATCACTTCATAAATCTCATAACGAGATTCAGAATCAAAGAGATCCTTCAGATGCTTGAGCACTAAGAAGGGACCTATTTTTCTCATGTTGCCTATGTACATCGGGAGTCATGCCGAGAAACATCACATACTGAGTCTGGGGAGCATCCTCTTAATGCTTCTTCTGAGGTGCTACGTCAAACGTGGCTGCCTCAGAGTACCAGCTTTAAGGGTAACTGGGATAGGCGTGTCCAACACGTACTCAATCTTTTCTTGTCTAAGCACCAAACACATGTTACGGTGTCAGTCCAGAAAATTTGGCCTAGCCAATTTGTTTGTTTCCAAAACATATCTCAATAACAGTTATACATTTCAACTAACCAAGAGAAATAAAATAAAATGGGAATTAAAACACATAATTCCTATGATCAATACTCAGCAAACAAAATAAACATGGTCTTTCTTTTGTGTTTATTTTGTCTCCATTATTTTCACATACTTAACGACCTCATCGGAAAAGTACGAATTTATATCTATTATAAATCATAATGGACTAGGACCCATATTACTACTATTATAATCCCAGCGAGGGCTGAATATCACAATAGCATAACTGGTAGGTCTCTAAACTAATTGCAAACTGCAACTCCTAGTTTGTCGAACCTAGTTCGATTGATGTTCCTTACCCTTTGTCCCCGCAAGGGCGAGTTAAACAAAGTTAAGTTGGTTTACAACCATCAAGCGGCGACATTACATGTCCCTATAAAAGTTCCGTTAGATGTAGATCCGAGAAAAAGACGAGGGTCTTAAATACTCATTGGAACGAAATCTCCGGTTTTCTTTTAATTTTGATGGAAGACATCTTATCAAATCAATGAGAAAACCATATTTTAGTGACGAACATTTTAAAGGTTGGGTATTAATTGCTTAATCGAGATCCAACATGTTAATCTACATCACATTTGAGCAATTATTGGGCGCCGCCTACCCAAACATGATTTACACGGACTAACATTTATATGGGCGCCGTCTACCCAAATATTTAATACGGTCCGACAAGTATTGGGCGCTACCTACCCAAACAATTATAATGCGGACGTAAAAGCGTTAACAGAATATAAAACACGTTAACCAAGTGAGAATTAATAACCCGTTTAATCATTTAAACCATAATTTTAAAATCTAATTTTAAAATCAAGTTTTAATAATTAAATTCATTATTAATATTTTGACCTTTAATTAATCCAATTAATTAAGTCCATCATTAGTCCAACTAATACATTTTATTGAGATTTAATAATTCTTTTAAAACAAATTTTAAAATCCGATTTTAAATTAAATTTTAAAAGTTATTAAACTTCAATAATTAATCCAATTAATTATACCATTAAGGTCCAACCTTTAATCTAATTATAAATTAATACTTTATTCATTCTAAAATCAGATTTTATTAGTCAAGGGCTCATGTGTAATTTCAAAATTGCACGGAAGGGCTTGTCCAAAATCTAATTTCGCACAACCCTTCCCCTCATCATTGCCCGATTTCCAAAACCATCTTTCAATCGGGACAATCAGCACAAACCACAATTAACCAAATAACTTTGAAGAACATGATTAAACTCAAGCGGTTATACTATCAATCGAAAATCATAGGCAACAATATGCACAATCCAATAAAATCGAACAGATACAGTTCATCAGTGTGATGACTGCGCGCGAGTCACCGCCGCCGCTAGGCGTGTGCGGGCGACTCGCCATCGCAAACGAGACATAGGGGCGCGCGCGGAGCCGCGAACCTTCGACAAGTATTGAATCGGTATGAGGCGACACGAACCGGCGGCGCATCATCACAAATCAGGTCAAAACATGGCGCACCGCCTCGAATCTTAACAGAACCGAAGGGCGCCGCCTGAATCGCGGCGAATTTGCAATGCTCCGCCATGGTATCGAGTCTAATCTGCAACGCGCATTGTTGGGAAATTTAGAGTTTTGATGAAAGTTTTAAAACACATGTAATAGGACCAGTCAGACCTGTTAGCTGACTGATGTTTATATTACCGTTTATAGAATACCAGTTGATAACTATTGTATAGAACAACTGATGTAATAGATAGGTCACATATTGAGGGGGAACCTCAATATGTATAGGTCAGATCTGAAGATATGAAGAACAGCTGATATCCGACAGGCTAGAAGGCAAGAGAAGATCAGAAGATCAGATCGATCTGATCAAGTCAGATATCTCAGCTGAAGTCATGAAGCTCAAACTCAGAAGACTTGAAGATCAGACCAGAAGACCTACATCAGTCGAGTCTGCTAGTTGAAGCTAAGACAACTGGCACCAGAAGACTCCATCAGGTAGACTGATCAGCTTTGATCTGATCAGGTCAGCTCACCAGGTGAAAACTGATGTTTCACCAAATCATACGTCTATGATCTGAACAAGAAGAATGTCAACCTTAGTTGGAAGAACAACACTGAAAAGTGCGTCTGTTAACCAATAAGAACGAGACACGTATGATCGGAGCCGGCAATTACGGGATTTGGTGCTGCTCTCTCTAACGGCTATAAAAGACACTATTCACACTTTCGGCCATGCCGTTCCTGAAGCACGTCACATCAATCCTGCAAGTCTACCAAATATAGCCTGAAATTCAAATTGCTCTCCAACGGCTCTTTGATTTCGAGGTCTATAAATATGGGATCACACTTCAGAGTGATGTAACGGAAACACTGAAACAATCAAGAAGCTCAAGCTATAATCAGATTTCCGCACGAAGAACACGAACTTGAAGATTAATTTTTTAAGTGTTCATCCCATAAGTTCTTAGCACATAAATCTTTTCATCTAGCTGATAGGCTACTTAAACACTAGAAAAGATTTCATAGTTGGAACCAAAACAATCTTATCCAAACCCAAAGTTAGGTTAAGTTGTTTAGCAAGATTTCAGACTAGGGTTTCTAGTCTGATTTATGGGATCGGTTGAGTGAGAACTCTTTAAATATCTGTTTGTGTACTGTGTTTGACTAACACAAAAATCTAAGTCCAGTTGGTTTAGTTGGTGCCCCTTGTGATAGGGAAGAGTGGACGTAGGACTGGTTTGTCAGAACCACTATAAATCTTGTGTGCCTTTACCGGCTTTGATTAACTGCTTACACAATCGCACACAACTATTAAAACTGCATATATATTCTAAGTTAAGATCGGTTTGCACCAAGCTTCTGATTTGATCAAGTTTGACACTTTAGTCAACTGGTTAAAAGACTGACTTTGGAATCTAATTTATTAAAACTGGTTTTTCACACGGGTAAAACTTAGCTTCCGCACAAATCAGTTAAACTGATAGATACCGAATCGATCCGCTTTTCAGAAATCAAGAAGTTAGATATCGATCCAAATCAATCACTTACACTGATCAAAGTTAATCGCCATCACACCCCGATCCATTAAAAAAGTTTTCGTAAGTCTATTCACCCCCCCTCTAGACTTCGCCCTCACAAAACCCGTTCGGGACCTACAAGTGGTATCAGAGCAGTGGTTCTACAGACCACTGGCTTTGTGTATCATCGATTCTTGAGGAAGAATTTTTGTGGTCAATTGAACAGATCTTGAAAAACCATTTTAAAACTCATTAGTTTTTCCAAAATCACTCAGCATGGATAATACCTCTGGTATGTATCATGATTTGCCGAAGTTCTCAATTGATGAGTATGCAGATTGGGCCATTTATATGTGCAACCATCTATGTTCGATTAGTGGCAGAATGATGGAAGTCATTGAAAGAGGACCCATCATCATATATTACGACAACCCTGCGGTTGGAGGAGATCCAGATTTTGCCCCGGAGTCTTTGTGCGAAAAAAGCCCAAATTGATGGATGCAGAGGAAAAAAGTTGTATACTCTAGATACAATCGCCAGCATATTATCATGAAGACGATGGATAAAGTCACCAAGGAGAAGATCAAATATCTCAAAATCAAGCGAAAGCAATGCGGGATACTCTAAATTTGAGATATGCGAAGGAAATGATCAGATCAAAGACAAATAGTCTACAAGTTTAACCGGTAAAGTTCGAAAATCAAGATGCCGCCCAACGAGACCATCAACGAAGCTAGATGGAAGGATTACTATGTCAGTGAATAAGCTCCGAGAACTTGGTAGAGAGATGTCGACAAAGATATCAACTACAAGATTTTAAGATCTCTCACCAAGAAATGGGACATGAAAGTCACGGAATCAAGGATTGCCAAGACATTTCAAGGATGAAACCAAGTAGCTTGTTCCTAAGCCTTAAAAGCTCACGAAGTTCGATGAATCGAAAGAGGACAAGCAGATGAAGACGACGAGGCGCTCCGAAGCCTCAACGCCTAAATCGGCCAAGGCGAAAGAAACCAAAGAAAGCAGATCAAGACCGTTGAACCCGTTGGAAATATAATAAGTCAAAGCGTAATGAGACGCTCGCTACCGCGAAGCTTGAAAAATCAAATATTCAACTTGGTAAGTATCAAGATTCTATAAAGATTATCAACATAGCCGAGGAAGAGATAGGAGATCAGCAATGTATCTCCGGAGAAGAAACTCATCCGATGATCAAGAGATCACAGAGATGAAAAGAAAAGAGATAATCTGATCGATGAGAGAAGAGATAACGATTCGATGTATGAGTTCGACACATTATCGAAAGGGAAGTCACCGATAGATCCTACAGGCACGGAAGTGACTCACCCGGAAGGAAAGGTTCTGTGGAATCAAGGAGGTGCTTCAACCGAGAAGCCAGTCACTACAAAATAAGCACGCGCCTGCACTGACGCCAAAAGAAAGTGGAAGAAAAGAGGAACGTAAGAGAGCAACGTTATAGGGGACGAAGCCATGGTCAGCCGACATTATCGGAATTGATGATTCCTATCCGCCTCTCGAGGATTCTCGGATATTCCTCTCAGAGAAGATTTTTGTCCGATAAGCAAATTGCTGACTTCTATGAGAATGAAGATCTAATATTCTCTTCGTATGACGATGAGATCTCGCCGATGGCCAAGGAGGACCAATCGAGGTAACCTCCAAACCTTCGCTTTTGTCTCGCTTTCACACCGCTATTATTAGCACACCCGGCCGAGATTGACCGCAGCTCTACTCGAGCAATTGCTTGATGATCTCTCCAATGCAAAGGGACACTTATGCTATGGTGGAAGTTTGAGAATGACAAGCTAAGGATCGAAATAATCACCTTGTTAAAGAGAACGATCTCAAAAAGCTACCGAATCGAATTCATAAAACCGCCGTATTTCGTAACCGAGAACTTAACATTCCGAAAGTTAAATCTTCGATCGAGAAGCAGATCAAAGATCGCCTAGCAATCAACAAACAACAAGTTCGATGACTTCAAAATCCTTCAAGCTAAATTTGATGAGCTATTCCGACTACATGAGAGTCTAAAAATCTTCCGAGGATAATTTATGCAAGAAAAATAGAGGTTTTCACAAAGTCATCTAAAACCGCTCAAGATATGAACACCTATTTTCAACAACGACAACAAGAAGGTACTTGGGTATGAGAACCCTTCCACATCCTCAAAAGCCCCGCTTTGATTCACTTCAAAAAAGGTGTAATCAAACGAAGTTTCGACAAAGATACACTAAAAGCCAAACTTGTATCTAATAAGGAAAAAAACCTGCTGAGAGGTAAGGCAGTGCCTAATCGTAAAGGGAACAAAATGGACCCCAATCGGTAAAAAGCATCAGCCGAGGAATCAACAGAAGAACCCAGTTCTTCTGAAGAAACCTCAACCTGATCAACAGATTAGGTACCAGAAAAGACAACCTGTAAAAGGGAAGTCTAATCTGAGACCCAATCAAGGTCAGCTGCCGAATAAGCAAGCTATAGGTAAACTGCAAAAACCACCCATGCCAAAAAGATATGAATCTTTTGATGGTAGCAAATGTACCTACCCCTATAAATCGAAACCCGTGGTTGTCGCGACTAACCACAATCGATGAAAAGAAGACAAACAGAAAAGATAAATCCCAAGCCTTCTAAATCACCCAAGGTTCGTACTAATAATCATACTAATCAGAAAGCATATAAAGAGACGTATGATTATGTTGATAGGTATGAGAGACAAATCAGGCCTTCTGATCTAACTGATCTCAATAGAAGTGCCCTGTTTATATGGATCCCCAAAACCAATCCTAACCCCTCAGACCCAATCCAAAAGGGGGTACCTAAAGCCCGATTTGGCTCGCAGTTCGCGGGTCCGCCAACAAATGAGGTGTGCAAGCAACTATCCGGGTACATCGATAGTGGATGCTCAAGGCACATGATCGAAGCAAACACCTCCTCACTCTTTACATAGAATGAAAAGGCCAAGGCGTACTCTTTCGGTGATGATAACTTTGGTTATACCAAAGGATTCTAACCTTAGAGAATGATGATGTACAAGTAACCGAGTCTCAGATGTCGAAGGTCTAAAGCACAACCTATTATCGGTTTCACAATTTCGGATAACGATTCAAGAATTGAGTTCTCGATCGATCAATGCACTATCAAAATCGAGCCACTCAACATTTTTGCTAACCGTTCAAGGAAAGGGGACGATCTACATACCGATTGGAACAGCTTGCCCAAGAAATGCATGCCGATTGTTAAGAGTTCCAAAAATAGCGCTGGCTCGCACAAAAGAATGAGCCATCCGAACTTTAAAACTCTTAATAAGATAGCAAGGATGTCTTTAGTGGAAGGACTTCCGAATGAAGTATTTTCAAAGGATCGGACATGTGCCGCATGTCGGGAAGGAAAACAGTCAAAGCTTCATTCAAGGGAATTCTCGGATCGCATCCAAAGCAGAGTATTGCAAAACACCGCTTATATGGATCTATTTGGACCAATTACACCAATCGGTCTCGGCCGACGAAATATACTCGTAATCGTGGATGACTATTCCAAGTTTACTCGGTTATATTCTTACATAAGAAGAATGAGACGACAAACGAAGATACCCGAGTCGCTAAAGAGATTACAAAATGAGAAGGGTGTCGATTGTAGTAAAAATCGATCGATAAAGGTACGAAATTCTCGAACTCTTTTATTACTAATTTTTGCTCTAAGTTTGGTATACAAAGATGAGACATCACCGCAAGAACGCCACTACGTAATGGAGTAAATAACGGAGAAACAGAACTCTCAAAGAAGTTCGCCGACGATGTTAGTTTAACATGCAATACCAAGCCGCTTCTCGCGTGTTTATCAACACCGCATGTCATACTCGTAATGATGTCTTCCGACTAAGGCTCACTACAAAACACCCTATGAACTGCGGGAAGGGCGTAAAAACCTCGTGTTTTTACTTCCATGTTTTTGGGTGTAAGTATTTCATACACAACAATGGGAAGAGTCAGTTGAAGACTTTTGAGGCCAAGTCGATGAGGGTATATTCTTAGATATTCCTCATCTAGCAAGGCTTTCGAGTTTACAAATGCATTTAACCCTAGTTGTGGAAGAAACACCCCATGTAGTCTTTTGATGAAGCATCTTCCGAACAAGAGAAATCACCGTAACAAGATGTACCGATCAACTCAGACTGATGCTCGTAAAATGGATCAATTAACGATCAAAGAAAAAGGATCGTAAATCATAATCAGATACATTCCGATCTAGTGATTCGCCAGATCAATCGATCCTAAGGTATGAAAAAATTGTCGATGAAGAAGCCGGTACAACCGAGATAAGATCAACCGAACCATCCGGGTTCGGGGAACACCCGGTTCCCACTTAACGTACATCAAGATATGATGAGTCCAACATCACCGAGACATGTTCTTATCAAGTGGATCATAACCGCACCACTCCCAATCGCTAGTAATGAACCTTTATCGAAAATGGATGATGTTCTCCAAACCGGCAAATCGTAATCAGAAGAACCTCGGATAACCACCATCCAACCGATCGACATTCGGAGACCCATCCGACAGAGTTAAAACTAGACATCGATTGGTGAAAGTGTCATGTATTGTCATGTTATCCGCCTATGAAGGAACCAACAACAAGAGAGGAAGCTCTACAAGACGCAAGGTGGATTCTAACCATGCAGGAGGAGCCGAAATAGTTCGAGAGAAATCAAGTTTGGGAACCGGTGGATGTATTAAACTCATCAAGATGTAATTGGCACGGTGGGTATTCAAGAACAAGAGAGATGAGAAAAATGTCATAACCGAAATAAGGCAAGACTTGTTGCTAAGGGGTATTCACAATCGGAAGGAATTGATTATGATGAGACCTTTGCACCGGGCCGCCGCCTTAGAAGCCATTCGGGTCAAGCTTTCGCATATGCTTCCCACAGAGGGTTCATCGTGGTATCGATGGACGAAAGAGTGCATTCTTAAATGGGGTACTAGCAGAGGAAGTTTATGTCAACAACCTCCGTGCTTCAAAAAGAGCAAACCAAGTGTACCATTTAAGAAAAGCTCTTTATGGTTCAAACAAGCTCCTCGAGCTTGGTATGATACACTCTCTCGCCTTGATAGACAAAGGTTCACTAAAGGAAATGAAAGAGATGTAACCTTATTCGTAATAGAAGATGGAGAAGATATTCGATGGTTCAGATCTACGTGGACGACATCATCTTCTGATCTCCCAACAAGAGTCTATGTGAAAGATTCAAAAACCCGATGCAAGGGAAGTTCGAGATGTCCATGATGGGGCAGATGAGTTACTTTCTGGGTCTACAAGTGAAACAAAGTACATAAGGGATATTCATCTGCCAAGAAAAGTACACTAGGAATTTATTGGCTAAGTTTGGAGTTCAAAACTATAAGGAAGCCAGAATTCCTATGATAACTGGATTCAAGATGGATCCGATGAGGATGGTCGAAAAACCAATCGAAAAGAATATAGGGCTCTCATTGATCTCTACTATACCGATCGCCAAAGCAGACCGGATATCACTTTTTTGCAAAGGGGTGTATGTGCGATTTCGTGCAAATCCAATGCAAAGCCACCTAGAAGCAAATAAGCGGATTCTTAAGTATCCGGCGGAACAAAGAAACCTTGGTTTATTTTACCCATCAGATGATAATCTAGAGCTTAGTGGGTATTCTGATTCTGATATGGAGGTTGCAAGATTGACAGAAAATCAACCTCAGGAACATGTCAATTTTTAGGAAGTAAACTGATCTCGTGGTTTTCAAAGAAGGACATCGGGCCATACATCTACTATCAAGCGAATATATGGGCAGCAGGAAGTCGTTGTTCCTAACCCGGCCGCTTAGTCGAAATGAGGATTATAACATTGTAGCTAAGAATGTACCTATATTCTGTGACAGTAATAGTGCTATTGCAATCACTCAGAATCCTGTTCTACATACAAGATGCAAGCATGTGGATGTCAGACACCATTTTATAAGAGATCATGTTGAAAAGAAGAATATCAGAATGGAAAAGATTCATACTGATATACAGAAAGTTGACATTCTAACCAAGCCACTAGCTGAGATCAGATTCAGAGAATTATGCAATGAGCTAGGGCTTCTGGATCTTGGAGAAAAAGCACCTAAAATGCTTGATGGACTGTTCTCCAGAACCAGCTGGTTAAGAGACTAACCAGGTTAAGAGAAATTAGTTGAGTTTGGTATCTCAACTGATCAGAAGACCAGTCAAGGAACTGATATGAGAAAGCGATCAGATTTACAGATTATCAGATTAAAGGAACTAATCAGATTAAAGGAACTGATCAGATTAAAGGATTATCTGATTAAGTTAGTTTGGTTATTTCACACTTTGTAAGTCGATTAAGCTGATTATTCAACAAGCAAGATTCACAAGATTAAAGCTTATATCGCATAAGAAAACAGGAAATTTACACAACAATGAAATAATAGAAATTTTCATTGATAAAGACCCGAAGGTAAGATTTACATTACAAGTTACAAGTACAAAAGGACCCGGAGGTCAGTACATAAACCCTAAACCCTAAACCAAAAACCCTAGTCTAACCCTAGAAGGGGGGGAGAGAGAGAGATTTTAAATCTGATGCTCCCATTTTCCCCCACTTAACAGGGGTGAGAAAGGTTTTGAAATAATCCTAAAGCCACTCAGCAGGCTAAAAATCAATGGAGCGAGAGCGGCCTTGATAGGGATTTTCTAAGCCGTGAGCCCTTAGACCAAAGTCAATGGGCTCTCCAAATGTTAAATGGAGCACATGTGCCAAGAAAGAGGTTCAAAGACCTTATGGGCACATGTGTCGATGAAAAATTGAGTTGATATACTAAGATCACCGTTGTCCCGATCAAGACCGTGATATCAAACTCATGTTTTATATCGACCGAGTCTGTTGATGCTAGTTTCATTATCTCGATAGACACACAAGGTGCATACGGTTAGGAGAAGTGTCTTCTTCTCTATTCGCGACAAAGATCCGGCCGCCTTTGGTGGTAGAGAAGCTTGACAACAATTGTATGTGCAATCTTTGATGACGAATTTAAAACAAAGGATAGGGGACACACAGGTTGATTTGAGAAGTCAAATCATTGAAAAGGGGATAAAGGTGTTTGCCGAAAAGTTTCAATTTTAAATAAGGGTTCACCGAATGCATGATTGTCCAAAGAAGATAAGTATGGTGAATGGGTTATGTTGTGTAAAACATTGGTCCAATTTATAGAGGCCAAGCAAGGGTGCAATGCAACTGATTTCTCAAAGCCTCTTAGAGAAATTAGTACAATTTAGGACAAATGTAGGAATCACGCGATCGATAGTTGAAAATGTACTATGATTTGACATTATGAAGAATCCGCACTACTATTACACATGTCAAATCGTGACAACTTAGGAATCGAGACTACTATTCAATTCTTCAAGAACTAAGTTTTGGCGGTAACACTTATCCCAAGAATTGGCTTGGTCCGAGTAGAATCGATTAGGTCAATCAAATCGATTAGTTAAGAGATCGACGATGAGGAAGATCACTTGAGCTTGATACCTCAACAAATCGATATATATCACCAACAAGAAATCGTAAATAATAAATTGAAGGGGAACTTCAACCCATCAAGGGGATCGAAAAGGAAAATCGATTTAAAGTGAAGCGGATCATTGAAAAGAACAATTGGGGAAATTTTAAGGATTAGGCGTAAAAACTAAGATCAACAATTGAATCAACAATTACAAGTGGTATTGACCGACATAACATCGCTTAACCGACACGATTTTTCGCTTCCTTGTTTATTGCTTACCTATTTGATTTTATCTCGATATTATTTGCCTTATCAGACTCATTACCTTTGTGACGATTTCAAAAACATTTAATGCGGACGGGGTATTTGTATTAATTGCTACAAAATGTGCTTTTAAATCCAAAAGGTATTCAGACGTCTTTTCCTGACCACACGATCAAAACCGCTTAATCTGGATCGTTTAACCTTTTCAAACGGTTGATCTTCTAATCTCGTTTTTCCTCCTTCTCTTTATAAGTTTCATCAAAACCCTACCAGAGTTTTCTTATTCTCAAAACTTGCGATTTATTCTCTGAAAACTCAAAATTACCCTTCTGTGATTCAAAGTGCTTTCTTGCGATTCAAATTTATCTTCCGAAAAACTGAATCTGGTAATTTCTGGTTATTTGATGATTTTCTTTTTCAAAATCCTTTGATCATATAGATTATGTCTATATATGTTATCCTGCGTTATGCCTTATCTTTTCTTGATATCCGTATGTGTTTATCGATTACTAGGCCTGTGAATAGGTCTGATAATCTATACATGATATCTTTATGTATATGCACAATTTTAATCGAGTCTATCTTGTTGTAGATGGCCACTCACGGTATGGGAAAGATTATGTGCAACTATGCTGATCTAGCAACAAAGATTGTCGATGACAAATTAAATGCATGATTTGGTGTTACGCGATCCGTAATCCATGGAAGTGGAACAAATTCTCAAGAAAGGAGGCCTTTGAAAATTTCGTCTTTGCTCAACGCAATCCAAAGGATGCAATATGAAGCACTCAATTTTAAGGAATTTGAAGGCGATACGACACCCTCGAGATGAACCCATCTCTTCAATTAATCGGAGAGGAGATCGATCGTCAAATGCGGACATAACACGCCCGCTCAAATTTTACCCAAAGGAAGAATCTCGCCGCCACTACAGGAGAATGAAGATGAGCCGATCGAAAACGAACTCTTTTCGTAGAGGCCGACAAACATCGACCGTGTTTTGTCGCACCGGTTAAAAAGGAAATACCGATCGTTGTTCGACATATTGTCAAAAACAATCATGGGTATTTCATTCAAATTTATGCTCTAACATCCGCTTAAACCAGATAAAGATGGTCAAAGGATAATTGATGAAGCCAAGAACATCAATTGGCATGGCTTCCTGAAGGCCATTCTGCTCCAAGAACATGAAAATTTTGGAGTTAATGAACAGAGGCAGGTCTATCTGAAGAAGAGGATCAGCAATCTCAACAAGGTTGCAGTTATTCTGAAAGACAAAATGCCAAATGCCGAATAGGACCAGAATGGACTGAAGTCCTACAAGGCCTTCCTCACAACAACTTCAGCTATATATGGGCCACCTGATGATGATATGAGGCCCACTCCTCCAAAGGTGAAGAAAGGAAAAACCAACGAGGCAGCCACGTCTACACCAGATGCCCCCCAAAAGAAGAAAAGGAAACTGGTGAAGGCTCAGGAAAAGAGGCCTAAGAAGGCAAAACAGGCCTCCATGACTCTGTTTCTGGAAGATGAGTCGATGATCGGTGGAGTGCTGTGAGCAACCCGATGAGCCACGAAGTCACCGGGAATCGATAGGCAAGCTTCTCAAGTAGAGAGCTCGCCAGAACATTCTGAGGGAAGAGCGAGAGATGAACGATCTCCTTCTCCTCAATCTCGAGTTGATTCACCGCTCAGACTTATGGCTACTGAGCATGTTTCTCCTTCTCATTCACCGCCTGCTAACCTCATTAATTCATCGGTTATGCATCTGTAAAGATCACCCATCGCAGAGTCGACTTAATTGCTTTAACAACATAACCTTCAAGAGTTCACCAATCAAAGAAACTTCCGCCTACTCAAGCACCACACAGAACCCTCTACATCTCATCAACCCGAACTGGGTCGATCCGAGTAAATAATTCCCGAGTCCAGATCCTCCAAGACCATCACCGGGAAAATGGTCAGGATGCAAATTGAACGAGATATTGATGCAATGTATCCAGAGTCGGTAGCCCATTCTCATATCGAGAGAGGAAGTTATGGAGATCCTCACCGAAAGATCTCCTGCTAAAAAGCTTCTCGATTTTATGATGATTATAGAAACGATGGGGAGGTGGCTGATGAATTTGCGATTTTGATTTCGATATGAAGAAATCATTCAAGTAGGATCACCAATCGAAATATAACTCGCCAATCAATTAAAGCTCGATCCACAGAAGTTCGGGTCGATCAACTAGGTGAATCGAGATCGCTAAAGAAGCCCCGGGCGATATGCCTATGAAGGACGCGGAGTCGCCGATGATAGTGGAACTGTGTCGCAGCTTCATGACCAACCACCGAGGCACAAACAACCAAATGATCAAGTGACGATAACTTTCCTACATCTCACATCACCATCGATCAACTTCGAGATCGATCATGTCTCAAAGATCTCCGAAAGAAGAAGTTGAGGGAGTGATAATCGATCGTAGGCGAGATTGGCCTCAAAGAAATAACAGATCAAAGGGAATTGGCTATTTCCCGTGATTGAGGCAATCAAAGATCGGGCCTCCCAAACCGTGACCAACCTATTCCGCCGAGCTTATAAAATCGCTTGATGACAAGTTAATTCAAAGTTGATCAACAAAAAGTTTTTTTCTAATGCTCACTAAAAAGCTAGAATTGATCAAGAGAAACTTGACAAACAAATTCTTACATTCTCTCATCGCTGAAATCTGGCCAAGACCGAAATGATCTCGGTTGTTCAAAATCTAATCGCCAAGCTTCGGGTTTATCTGCTGCAGATCTCTCAAAGAGGGCGATATCGGGCCACTTTTGATCTCGACTTCCCACTCAACGCTTTTTTTTGATCAAACCAAAAGGGGAAGGACAGAGTGAGAAACCAATGCATACGATCGTAACAATGTAAGACCCGATTCGCATAGCTTGAATCTTATGGACAAAAGACTAGACCATCTAGATCTCTTTTTTAACAAAATTTCGTAGAAGATGGAAAAGTCAAAGGCAAGAAAGATAGTCAAAGGGTGCCGGGACATCACAACTTGTACCACCACTCAAACTAAGAAAGTCACAAGAAGCACAAATTAGCCAAATTCAAAGCCGATAAGAAACCGGGCCGAGAAATCGGCCCAAAGAGCAGATTGTCAAGAAGCCCGAATTAGTGAAGAAGAAAGAAGGGCGTAAAAAAATTGATCAGTAAGATCCAAGAAGAAATTCAGACGAGGGCGAAGAAAGGAAAGGCCGAAAATCAAGATTTAACCTCACCGCCAAAGAAGAGTTGATGAGATCATTCCAAAAACTCGCCGCACACGCCGATAGGTTTGAGGAATGGAATAAGATCGTGTTTAATGACTTCGATGCCTTTGTTCTAGATCTTGTTCCACAAGAAGAATCTCCCGATGCGTAATTCCTCAACCGGTTGGAAAACAAATATCCGCATTTTCCAAGTATCCGGAAAATGAGGCCAAAATAATCAATGTAAAAATATCTCGCCAAGAGTATGATCTGTTGGATTACTCGAAGAAGGCAGATGGCTCATTTGACAGACTGACATTTCAGAGATTCTATTTTGACATCCTGAGCAAAGCACGCATAACTGATCCTCAGCAGATCAACGATGTCAAATGGAAACTATATCAGATTTTCAACGTCCCTCAAGATCAAAGAGAAATGACAGAAGGATACAAGCCTAAAGAGTGAAAAATCAGAAGACTTCTCAGGATCAGCTGTTTTTAAATTCAAACTTTTCTGATGTAATATGTAATCGACAAATCTAATGAAAGAAAAGTTTATTTTTTCTGATCCTAAGATAAAATCTCATTGTCTTCTGATTATGTGCTCTTTACTGTTCTATATTTATCAACTGTGTTTGGTTTCTCAAAGTGTTTTGGTTTCATCAAAAAGGGGAAAATTGTTGGGAAATTTAGAGTTTTGATGAAAGTTCTAAAACACATGTAATAGGACCAAATTTAATCACTAAATTTTAATCGATGTTTATATTATCGCTTATAGAATACCAGCTTGATAACTATTGTATAGAACAACCGATGTAATAGATAGGTCACATATTGAGGGGGAACCTCAATATGTATAGGTCGATCCAAGATATGAAGAATAAATTGATATCCGGATGTGCTAGAAGGCAAGAGAAGATCGAAGATCGACGATCCGATCAAGTCGATATCTCACCAAGTCATGAAGCTCAAACTCGTAAGACTTGAAGATCGCACTGTAAGACCTACATCACGAAAATCGCTAGTTGAAGCTAAGACAACCGGCACCGTAAGACTCCATCGTAGATCGATCGCCTTTGATCCGATCAAAGTCACCACCAGTGAAAAACCGATGTTTCACCTAATCATACGCCTATGATCTGAACAAGAAGAATGTCAACCTTAGTTGGAAGAACAACACTGAAAAGTGCGTCTGTTAACCAATAAGAACGAGACACATATGATCGGAGCCGGCAATTACGGGATTTGGTGCTGCTCTCTCTAATGGCTATAAAAGACACTATTCACACTTTCGCCATGCCGCTCCCCAAGACGCCACATCAATCTCGCAAGTCTACTAAATATAGCCCGAAATTCAAATTGCTTCTCCAACGGCTCTTTGATTTCGAGGTCTATAAATATGGGATCACACTTCAGAGTGATGTAACGGAAACACTGAAACAATCAAGAAGCTCAAGCTATAATCAAATTTCCGCACGAAGAACACGAACTTGAAGATTAATTTTTTAAGTGTTCATCCCATAAGTTCTTAGCACATAAATCTTTTCATCTAGCTGATAGGCTACTTAAACACTAGAAAAGATTTCATAGTTGGAACCAAAACAATCTTATCCAAACCCAAAGTTAGGTTAAGTTGTTTAGCAAGATTTCGACTCAGGGTTTCTAGTTACGATTTCGGATCGGCCGAGTGAGAACTCTTTAAATATATGTTGGTGTACTGTGTTGGACTAACACAAAAATCTAAGTCCAGTTGGTTTAGTTGGTGCCCCTTGTGATAGGGAAGAGTGGACGTAGGACTGGTTTGTCCGAACCACTATAAATCTTGTGTGCCTTTTTTACCTTTTGATTAATCGCTACACAATCGCACACAACTATTAAAACTGCATACATATTCTAAGTTAAGATCAGTTTGCACCAAGCTTCTGATCTGATCAAGTTTGACACTTTAGTCAACTGGTTAAAAGACTGACATTGGAATCTAATTTATTAAAATTGGTTTTTCACACGGGTAAAACTTAGCTTCCGCATTAAATCGCTTAAATCGATAGATACCGAATCGATTCCGCTTTTCAGCGACAAGAAGTTAGATATCACCAAACCGATTCATTTACACTCAAAGCTAACTACCATCACACCTGATCCGCACAAAAAGTTTTCAAAAGTCTATTCACCCCTCCCCTCTAGACTTCTACCCTCACAAAACCCGTTCGGGACCTACACGCATTCATGATTCGTTTTGAAACGAGAGCGGCGGTCCATAAATCAAGGTGAATTAGGCAAAGGGCGCCAC
Source organism: Stenogyne calaminthoides (assembly GCA_037126765.1). Classification (NCBI taxonomy): domain Eukaryota; kingdom Viridiplantae; phylum Streptophyta; class Magnoliopsida; order Lamiales; family Lamiaceae; genus Stenogyne; species Stenogyne calaminthoides. The sequence goes on from JBBCBC010000032.1 coordinate 2,050,669, forward strand.
GATCGGAGCGAAAACCAAAGAATACACCATGAATTGAAACCATCATTGACCCCAAATAAACAAGTTAGCGCTGAAATACCGTGAGTCGAGTAGGCGCGCGAAGCCACCGACTCAAGCAAATACCGCTGCTCGCCACACAACATCGGGTGACGCGGGGTGGGATGCGAGGTATGGATGAGGTGCAATGGAGAGGGGGTTTTCCCAGAAAACCCTCAATTCATTGAGGAAGACGACCGAATCGACAAAATCAAAGGGGTACTACATCAAACAAATACTGCGCATTCCTGCTTTTTAATTAAAAAAATTAATTCAAAACCAATACAATATGCAATTAAATCAAGAGCCCGGAGCTCGATACCACTCGTTGAATTTGAGGCACGTAAACACGAATACATGCTACAATGAAATAAACAGTTCACCAACAACTAACAATTAATTGATAATTAAATACGAGTAAACGTAAAATGTAATTCTTACAAAGAATTGTGATACAATTTTCTCTACTATGGTATCCACGTAATCCCCAATTACGGACTTGCACAGATTTGCCAGTGTTGAATCCCGAGATGAATTTGCTAGGAAAATTCTAACTCTAGATCTTATGGATAAAATATGAAGTGATACTGTTTGTGAATCCCAATAGCTTGTATATATAGGGAGGCTTAGCTTATTTCCCAAGCTAGCCCAATTAGTGAAATAAAATCCCTAATCTTGAATTAAATTAACTCCTTTTAATTTAATTCCCTAAATATAAATCTCTACGAATTTATATGTCTTATATGAAAATCTATACGATTTATTTCCATATACATTAAATCCTACAATTATATTCCAAATATAATTATTGGGAATTCTTATTTAATTAAATCCAATTTAATTAAATATTAATAACAATTAATTCTAAATTAATCTATTCTTAATTACTTCTCCATAAATTAAATATTAAAATCCAATTTAACATTTAATCAACCAACTATAATCCGTAAAAGGGAACTACTTGTTGTGTGACCCATATGCCCTCATATATCGAGCGATTAGTCAAACTAATGGTTTTAATTGAACCCTAGACAATAAATCAGACATTCTCAATATATGAGGTACATTGCGAGAAAAGTGCAACTACCTGTAACTGAAACATGGGCTATTATGATTTCCTCCTTTCATTCGCGAATACTCGATTAAGTCTTGAACATGATGAAGTGTCTATTCAAATAACTTAATCAATTTATCTCTAATCACTAATTGATCATGTATGTCACACTTAGCCACAAAGTCTAAGTTGACATGCATCGGCCGATGACTTAGATCCAATTATGATGAGAAGATGAGTATTCTCTCTAAATCCACATTGAGGAATGAATCCTATTCTTGGCTCAACTACCACGCATACATGCATTTCTTCGTGATGAACCCAATCCAAGCCATATCTACCCATAGACGGGTGCAAGCGCCGGTCATGGTCAAAGTTCATCACTCCACACATGTCGTATGATTGACCTCAAGTCAAAGGAGTATCGCGATCGCTCCCACTAACCGAGACACCCGTGATACACATATAGTGGAAATACATCAAACGGTTTCTGATGGGTATACCAATACCCTAAGGGTATTTGCATCCATCATGAGATACCTAGTATCTCGTAGTAAGTGAGATCTTACTACACTCTCTAAGAGTATGATGCGGATCGCACACACAATCTCCATCAGATCATCAATATCTCATTCTTGATGATCCTTGATCGGGCTATTTGAGAATCATGCTTAAGTCATCCGAGTTCTCACAACCTCAATGACAAAGAATGACTCATGGGAACACTTGCATGAATAAATGCAAACAATTAAACATAATATTCAAACAAGTGTATTGTCATACATTAATATTAAATGAACTATAATATTAAATAAAACTAAACATCATCTGCATTATGTCCTTATAATAGATTGTCTCTATGTATATCTCTTTATCCAACTCTCCGTAGAAAAAGTCGCCTTCACATCGAAGTTGTTCAAGTTTCAGTCCCGATATGCTACCATTTGAAGTAACACTCTAATAGAAGTATGTCCGACAACAAAAGAGAAAAATCTCATTATAGTCTACTCCCTCTTCGATGGAACCCCTAAAGAACGACTCTTGCCTTATACCTGATACCCTCAACAGGATATTCCTTCCTTCTTCTTGAAGACCCACTTGCATGTAATAGTCTTTCTCTTCGGAGGCTTCTTGACTAACTCCCAAGTCATATTCTTGTGAAGTGACTCCATCTCATCCCCCATGGCAGCAAGCCATTGGGTAGACTCAGACATGTAACAACTTCTTTGTAGGTGGGATGGCTCATGAGAATCTACCTCTTCAAAGAACCTCGCAATGCATAACCCACCATATCCTCAAACATATATCGCCTTTGAGCCTCAACTCCAATCCTTCTAGCTCGATCAAGGTGGTGATGCATCTTTCAGCTCGGTGTCAGAATGTGAGTGTTGTTCTCCATCTTTCTTTTGTGATTCACTCTGCTCCACCTGTTTGTCAACACTATTATTTTCTGATACAACAATAGATTTCATAGTGGGGTTAAACATATAATTCTCATAAAAAATAGCATTTCTGCTAAGTATGACTTTACTATTCGATGGAGACCAGATTCTATACCCCTTAACATCGCTTTCCATAGCCCACAAAACTTTTTTCTTCGCCTCTTGGCTCCAATTTACCCTCATTTACATGATAATAAACAGTACATCCAAAAGCTCTCAAATTAGAGTAATCTGCAGACTTACCAGACCACACCTCGTAAGGTGTTTTGAGGTTGATACATGTGTGAGGTGCACGATTTATCAGATAACATGTCGTGCTGACCGCTTCTGCCCTAAATCTTCTGGTTAATCCAGCATTAAAGAGCATACATCGAGCTCTCTCCAGAAGTGTCTAATTCATGTGTTCTCGCTACCCCATTCTCATTTGTGGTGTATCTCGTACTATATGATGTCTTCATGATCCCTTCATTCTTGCGTAACTCATCGAAATCGTAATAATGTAATTCCTGCACCATTATCGGGCCAAGACCTTTTTGATTTTCTTCCCTGTTTGATTTTCCACCAACTTCTTCCATTGCTTGAAACTCTTAAAAACTTCACTTTTATGCTTCATCATAATTACCCAAGTCATTCTTGAGTAGTCATCAATCATAGACATGAAGTATCTATTGTCTCCTAAAGATTCAACACGAGAAGGTCCCCAACAATCAGAATGGATATAATCAAGTGTGCCTTTTGTTCTATGAATTGCCTTGGGGAACTTGTTGCGATGAAGCTTCCCAAAAATACAGTGCTCACAGAAACCAAGACTAGTGGCCTTTTGGCCACCAAAAAAATCATCTTTCGACAGAATTTGCATCCCTCGTTCACTCATGTGGCCAAGTCTCATGTGCCATAACTTAGTCAAGTCGTCTTTGTGAACTTTCGATGATGCAACAACAGCAGAGTCAGATAGCGTTGAACCTTGCAAAAAGTACAAAGTTCCTCGCTTCACACCTTCACATTAGAACCCTTGTAGACATACAGAACTCCACCTTCACCTCTGAAACTGAAACCCTTACTGTCTAGAAAACTAAGTGATATCAGATTCATCGTCATTTGTGGAACATGTCTAACATCGTTCAATGTGCAAAATTTACCTTCATGTGTCTGTAATTGAATTGAGCCTATTCCAACCTCCTTGCAAACTGAACTATTGGCCATAGAAATATTACCTCCATCCACTTGCTCGTAAGTTGTAAACCACTCTCTGCGCAGACATATATGATAAGATGCCTCGGAATCAAGAACCCACACATCAGTGTGATATGTTTGTCCATTAGCAACTAGGACTACATTCTCCTTGGAGTTGGTGTCATCTCCTTCAGCAACAGCAGCAGTACCTGCTTTGTCTTCCTGCTTTTTCTTCTTCTTCGGACAATCATTTTTCCAATGACCTGGCTCTTTGCAGTAGTTACAGACATCGTCTGGTTTAGGACCCTTCCACCCAGGCTTCTTGAATTTCTTCTTTCCCGATTTTCCAGGTCCCTTGTTCCTACTAGCTACTAGTCCAGCGGCTTGATTATCTGAACTTCCACCACTCGCCTTATGTCTCAACTCTCTAGTATGCAGAGATGATCTGACCTCTTCCAAGGACATAGTGTCTTTCCCAACAATGAAAGACTGCACAAAATTCTCATACGACAAAGGTAGAGAAACCAACAGAATTAAAGCAGCATCCTCATCATCAACTTTAACATCAATATTACGCAATTCTAATAGAATTGCATTCAATTTATCCATATGTTCTCGAAGTGACTGACCTTCATACATACACAAACTGAACAGACGTTGTTTCAACAACAACTTATTGGTTAGCGACTTCGTCATATACAGGCTCTCCAACTTCAACCATAGACCAACTGCAATTTCCTCCTCTACGACTTCAGTAATGATGTCATCTGCGAGACACAACATGATTGATGAGTGTGCCTTCTCCTCCAGAGTGGCCATCTCAACTTCTTCCAAATCCACCATCTTTTTCATCAACGGTGCCCACAGTCCTTGTTGTTTCAACAAGGCACGCATCTTGATCTGCCATAAACTAGAACTGTTCTTCCCCGTGAACTTGTCAATTTTTACGTTTATCCCACCCGTCATCTTTCTCGCCAAATTGCGGAAACCCCCAACAAGGCTCTAGATACCAGTTTGTTATAACTGATGCGAGAAAGATATAAAAACGATAAATAAACCGACACCGAAATTTTACGTGGTTCACTAACAATTTGTTAGCTACGTCCACGGGCAGAAGAGAGGATCTCGTATATTATTTAGAACTGACAACAATATACAACTCAAATGGGAATATAAAGAATAATCCATAACTGATTGGGCCTAAGTTAATAAGCCCAAAACCGAAACCGACTAAGCCTAAATTAATAAGCCCAAAGCCGAAACCGACTGATGCACATGTATCAAAGAGACCTGGGCTTCTTAAATAACATTAGGAAGCCCTTCACCTTTTTCCACAATCCGATGTGGGACAAAATAGGACTTCTTATAGGATTAGGAAGTCCTCCAACTTTTGATACAATCCGATGTGGGATAAAACAAACTTCTTTATTTTACACAATTCCAACAATTATTTTATATATATTTAGTATTAATTATAGGATATGAATTATAAGAGCAAATCTCCTGTGATATTTATAAAATTATACTTATAAATTAATATCACGATACTTATCAATTGATAACATTATATTTATAAACTAATATCATAACATTGTATATTATTGGTATTAATTTATAAGAGTAATAATATCATTTTATAAATGTAATGATATCTTTCACTAGGAACAAGTTTTACAAATTTTCTTGTAAAATTATAATTTAAAACTCAGCCCACCTATGTTTAGTGTCCGGACTCCCGCTGCACATCCCCACTCAGCTATTTAAATTCTAATTCTCAATAATGATGAAGAACAAACATATTTTTGCCCAAAATCATTGTCAAAATTGATCCCTATAAATTTGATTCATAAAATCTTTCATGTATTTAATATTTATACTTTGTGTCTTCGTTATGAAAAATTTATGAATCTGTCCCTGGTAACACTTCCAATAAATGACTCCTTGAATGTCTAAATATATATATATATATACACTTTTCATCTGCCATGATGGAGATTGACGTGGGTAAAATCTACTTTCCAGCTTGTCCCAAATTCTTATCTTGGAGGTTAATTGTTAATAGAGATAATAGGAAATAAATACATTTAAAATCTAAATTATATAGATAAGTATAGAATATATCTTCTGTTGTAATCTCATATGATTTACTTTTCTTGTATCACTGAGATATTGTTGTACACCTATTATTTATTAGTGATCTCATCAATCACCCCATCAACGGTGATATTCTAATTACTAACTCATTTTTTCCAATAAATTATTGTTTAAAAAAAAATACACAAACAATCAACCGCATACGTGAATTTGGGTTGCGAAGTTGTAGCCTAGGTCAGATTAACTGCCTCCATAAATAGAGAGTTTGAATCACAAATCATCCCATAACTTTGACCCCAAATAGATTTAGTCTCATAAGTTTTTTTGTCGTCGATTTAGTCCCAATAACAACTGAAAAATACTTTGTAATATAAAATAATTTAAATACTTTCTTCCAGTATAATTCAAAGTAGATCAATTCAATCAATAACTCCAAAATTACCCCTAGGAATTTAACCGAGTAATAAGACCTGCGATAATTTGATAGAAATTTCATACAATGTTAATTCGAACCCGATGCTAAACAAATTACAATCAAAATATTATGAAGGTGAGATACATCTCTCGATTTGTAGCCCATCCGATCGAGAGTTTACGAGTGAGGAGTTTCTTGTTTCATCCAAAAAAAAAAAAAACCTCCAAAACCAAATGAGCCCTTACCCATCCCTCTGGTGGTGCAAACGTGTTCACTCCCAATTGGCTTTCCACGTGCCACTTGGAATCCAAAGTCCAAACCCCCAGGTGAAGGGCTATTTAGTCATTTTATACTGTATAAAGAGTAAGAACAAGACCTATCAGTTATAGAGAGAGAGACAGCTTCCCCCAATTTAGAGAGAGAAAGAGGGACTGTGAAACTTCCGTTAGTAGGAACAGTATCAGTGGCAAATTGGTAAAATTGATGAGCGAGAGAGGGCCACCGCCGCAACCACCGCCAGCAGCGGGAATGGCGGTCACGGAGCAGCAAATAGCGGAGGCGCTGGATTCTCTCCTCCGGGAGAACAGGGCATTCGCCTCCTTGAACGACGTCGTTCAACAGCTCGAGTCCAAATTGGGCGTCACTTTAATCCACAGAGTCGACTTCATTCGCAACCAGATCCAGCATCTCCTTCGCCTCCAGGTTCAGCACCACAATTTCGTACCCCACCACCACCACCACCACCCGCAGCATGACCATTTTGCCCTCCACCAAACCCCCAATTTTCAACCAGCTCCGGCGACTCATCCTGCCCTAAATTACGCAGCACATCATGCTGCGGAGGGGTATGGCTTCCGGCCGCCGCCGCCTCATCCGCAGTTGTCGCAGCCTCCGCCGCCGGTGGTGATGAACAAACCTACTGCCGCCCCAGCTAGCGCTCCAACCAAAGAGAGGTGGGTTTTAGTTTTAACTTGTTAGCATTTGCCAAGGGCGCGTTTGGTTGGTGGGAGAAATTTGCGCCCTGGGGACTGTCCTCAAGGCCAAAATGGCGTTTGCGTGATTTAGAATTTAGATTACGTTTATTTCCTTTTCTTTGCTAATGAGTTAGGTTACCATAAATGGCTCCTTCGTGATGAGTTCATATATTTGAAGAGTTTCCTTTTTTTTCTTTTTTTTTTTACTTCAGCACATGAAAGCCTGTTTTTTCATCTAAAAAAAATGGTTCTTTAAATTGTATATACCGAATTGAACTGCAGAGAGAGGTGTGTCTTTAATTTATGTTAGGTTGGGAGATTAGAAGGAAATATAATGCAAGTAAACTGACAGACAACCATATCCCTCGAGTCTGTAATTCGATTGACTAGTTATATCAATTGATTTTTCACTTAGTCATTGGAATCTTCCTATTAATGCTCCATGCAGAATCATTCATTACCTTTCTCTGAAAGCGCTAATATCTGCTGTATAATTAATGTTAGCTCTTTGGTTTCTGTAACATTTTTCAGTGCTGCCCCCCCTGCAAAAAAAAGAAGAGGTGGCCCAGGAGGCCTAAACAAACTGTGTGGTGTTTCACCCGAGCTTCAAACTATTGTGGGTCAGCCGACCATGCCAAGAACTGAGGTTTCGAGCCTACATTGTCCTATTCTTCTTATGCTTCTTTTTTGTTGCATTCTTCTAAAAGAAGTGTGTTTTGCAGATTGTGAAGCAGTTATGGGCTTATATAAGGAAATACAACCTTCAAGATCCAAACAATAAAAGGAAGATAATTTGCAATGATGAGCTCCGTTTGGTATTTGAGACAGACTGTACTGACATGTTCAAGATGAATAAGTTGCTAGCTAAACATATTATCGCGCTTGAGCCTACAAGTATGGACCTGTGTGTATAATTTTGTTGTTTTCTATTTCTGGCGACTCTGTTTCGTGTGATTAAATTGCAACATTCGTATTGTATTTTGCAGAACAGACAGCTCAGAATAAGAAACCAAAGGTTGATGTGGTGGAATCTGGGAGTGCAAGTGATGCTCCTGTTCCAATTGTGATAATATCTGAAGCACTGGCCAGTTTCTTAGGAACTGATGAGAGGGAAATGTCACAAGCCGAAGTTTTAAGGCAGATGTGGGAGTACATAAAGGTTAACCAGCTTGAGGTATGCAATTTTAAGTGAATGATCCAGTAATTCTGCTCTATATGCTCCTTAGAATGATCCACAGCTTCACTTATTAGGTATAAACCAACTACCTAACCATAATTTGGCATGTGAGCCGTTTCTTTATGATATTTACCTTAATTTGGCATCTGAATCTTTCCTTTATGATATTTATTCATTATCATTAAATTTTTCCTGAGAGCATACACCAGTTTCATTATCATTAAATTTTTCCTGAGAGCATACACCAGTTTCATTATGAGTCTATGACATGTAACAGAACAATTTGTTTTTTGTAGAATTCCCATCCTTGAAATACACGACATTTTAATCTGTAAACCATAATTATTTACTCTGACATCAATCATATGTAATTTACTAGTCACTGCAGTCTCAATCCCTACTCTCAAACGGATAGTTAAAAATAAAAACGCTTTCCATAAGTTCACAATTACTTTTTATGTTTTTTAGCTGCTTTTAAATCACTAGGTTTCTAGCCTAATTTCTTTTAAGTCAAAACATTCTTTAATGAGGAAATTTACGCTGTTCTATTTTTGTGGCACACTCAGTAGTTTTCATATGAGTGTTCGTTTCAAATGTATTTACTTCTCCTACTGATTTTTCCACCTACGTCTATACAGCTTGTTTTAACTTGAAAATATTCTGACTGTAGTACTCCATAAGACTAACTGTAGATGATGATATACTGAAACAGTTGGAAATTATTTTTTGTCATTTGCCTTGTACTATATCTGCTTCCTTCCTTCTAGATGACCACATTAGTGCCTTTTTGTTTGGTAAAAAAAGTAATAGCTTCAGTTTTATGCTTCATAATATTTTACCAATTCTTCTAACTTTAGGATCCTCTAAATCAAACTGCCATCGTTTGTGATGAAAAATTGCAAGAGCTTCTCGGTGTGAAAGCATTTCAGCGCTAGATACCTGAGATTTTGGCAACGCTGTTTACGTAAGAAATCATGACTGCCACAGTAACTGGTAAGTAAAAGGTATTAGTTGTTTTTTGCTAACTGTTAGTGTTGGTCTCTGAGTTGATCTATAACCACCAAAGAGAATTTAACTATTGATACTGGACTCTTTTTGAAGATGCTGTGCTGAATCTTTTTCTCCCGTCTTTGAGGAGACATGTTTAAAAAATTTCCCTTCTTTCTTCCCCCTTCTCCCTGTTATTCATGTTAAAATGAACAGTCTTATATAAACCAGTTTTACCATGCAACAAGTTTGCATTTTGAGTGTATTTTAAACAATATCAGTTCCATCATTAATTGTTTATGAAACAATTGCACAATAAAATTGTTATACATAAGACCAACTCTAAATATGATAATTATGTTTTTAAGACTCTAAAATCTAGTCTATACAAAAATACAACTGCTTCTAGTATAACACTCTGATAATCTAATGTTGCTTTTGCAGATACGTGATGCTAATGCTAACTCATCTCTGACATCTTCTCAAATGCTTTTGGAAAAAGGCTCAACTAGTTTCTTCTGTCAATTATTTAGGTTTAATTATGACAGTTGCTAAAATGTGATGAGGTTGGTAAACTAATATTAGACTGCCCTCCTGGCGAACTGCTAGTCTAATTTGTGGTCAGCTATAGTTTCGAGCTTTCATTCTTTTCTGTTGAGACATTTACGGTGTTGTAAATATGGTAACGTTAGGAGGAGACTAGATGTAAAAGAAGATTGTATGCTCTACTATGCTGGTTGTGTAAAATGATTATGAACCTAGGTGTGTAATTTATTCGCAAAAATAGTAATGTATGCAAGCAGATGCCTGTGATTCTTGTAACATGTTTTAACTAAGTCTTGCATTTTCACGTTAATTTTGCTGAATTATCACAAATTTATTTTTATGTCTCGAAGGGCGCCTAAAGTAATATGTGCATGGTCTAACTATTTGATGAGGTGGTTACTGGTTAGTACATGTTCATGGCGTTGCTTGTATTCAAGATCCCATAAGACCCCGTTTGGTTCGTGGGATTGATTCGGATAGATCAGGATTAGGATTTTAATCACAACTAATGCACCGTTTAATTTGTGGGATGAGGGCCCATGTTATACTTCAAGCTCGGGTAGAAAATGTATTAAATCCCTCATGGAGGGATATGTCAATCTCATATGAAAGGTAGGATAGAAAATACCATAAATGTAATATTACAAATTATCCTTCTATTGTTTGAATAGATTCACAATAATAAAGTGTGATTGTTTCAATTCAATTTAAGGTTATTTATGATAATTTACATTTTAGCTTCAAGTATCGTACTTTTTTTAGCTTAATAATCATGATTCGGATTTTAATGTATTTTGTGTGATTTAATTATGAATTATGTATTTTGTTTTAGCATTTTATGTATTTTAATGTATTTGTGCAATTTAATTATGAACTATGTAATTTATTTTGTGATTTATGTATTTTAATTTATTGTATTTTGTGTGTTTTAATTATTTATCTAGAACTGTATTATTTAGTTTAAAATAATTTTACATTGTATAAATGTAATAAATAATAATTTTCACAAATAATAATAATGAAAAAGAAAAATGATAAAATGTAAATTGTATTAAAAGTAAATGAAAACAAAAAAGAAAAGATGTAGTTTGATGAATAGTATTCTCTATATGTAGTGTTGAATCTTGTACTATACTAATGTAGCGCGAAATTGTAGCGTGCTGTTGGAGCACCATCTTGCGCTACATGTAGTGGTAGCGCAAGATGTAGCGCTCTGTTGGGAATGCCCTAATCCCTCAATTCAATCATACAATTCAAAGGTGTATATCTTGATTCAAACAAACTCAGTCCAATCAATCAAATCTTACTCAATCTCACTCAATCCTATAACACTTAATCAAACCAAACACCCCCCCTAAACCCTAAAAGTATGATGGAGGTGTAATGCTCGTCCATGGAGAAAAAAAGTTTTTTGGTCCCATAACTCTCCTGTAATCTGTTTTTGGTCCCAAAATTTAACTATTCAATTTTGGTCCCATAACTATTGCGTTTGTCCAATTTTGGTCCCATTTTCGCCGGAAAAACAAAAACGACATCGTTTTCGTTCAAAATTTGGGGATCTCCGATCGCGCGTGTGTCCAAATTGTCGTTTGTGCAATTTTGGTCCCATAACTATTGCGTTTGTCCAATTTTGGTCCCATATTTTTTTCTTTTAATTTCAATTTTAGTTGTAGCATAATTTTAATTACTGCATAATTTTAATTATTCTTTTAAGTTGCAGCATTTAATCTTAATATTAAATAGTTTTTTATTTAAATTTATTGTTTGAATTACATAGGTGTAAAATAAAATGGAGTAAAAAAAATGAAAAAAAAAAAAATAAATATTCACGCCACACGCCATGATTGAGATCCCTAATAAAAAAAATTAAATTTTTATTTAAATTTATTGTTTGAATTACCTAGGTATATAATAAAATGGAGTAAAAAAAATAAAAAATAAATAGTCAGCGTCCACGTCACACGCGTGATCGGAGATCCCCAATAAAAAATAAATTTTTTTATTTAAATTTATTGTTTGAATTACCTAGGTGTATAATAAAATGGAGTAAAAAAAAAAACAAATAAAATGTAAACAAAGTTTATCGGAGATTCCCAATAAAAAATAATTTTTTTTATTTAAATTTATTGTTTGAATTACCTAGGTGTATAATAAAATGGAGTAAAAAATTAAAAAATAAACAATCAGCGTCCACGTCACACGCGCGATCCGAGATCCCAAATTTTTGTACGAAAACGACATCGTTTTTCTTTTTTCAAATAAAAATGGGACCAAATTTGAACAAACACAATAGTTATGGGACCAAAATTGGACAAACCTCAATTTGGACACATGCGCGATCCGAGATCCCCAATTTTTGAACGAAAACGATGTCGTTTTTGTTTTTCCGGCGAAAATAGGACCAAAATTGAACAAACACTATAGTTATGAGATCAAAATTGATAGTTAAATATTTTAATTCAAAAACGATTATGCGTGTAAGTTATGGACCAAAACCTTTTTTTTTCGCCCACTAGAAGGAGCCTTAATTAAAATATTGTTCTGAGTCTCGATCCAAAAAACTTAATTAGAAGATCTTTACTTCAGATTTGTATCCTCTTTGCTACACAACCTAGTCTCAACTGTCAATCCTTTAAACTGATAATTCTCCTATCCTATGGCTAAGTCTTATATACACCCAGGTGCATCGAGCACTCATAATGCATTTTAGAATCGTGCAACTTGTTATATTATAAAGTGCAATTTATTTACACTAAATCGTGCAACTATTAATATGAGTGCACCTTGTACATGAGACTCACTCCTCTCCTATTAATCTCTTCTTTTAACTTCCTCCCTTATCTTTCTCCATGGTTAAAGCCTTGGAAGCTCTCGTGCAATCCACAAGAAGAATTCTATGCTAAGCTTAGATTTTTGCACCAATGCTCAGCTTTTTGCCTCTGTAAAAATATTTTTCAGTTTGTCTGATTTGCTAAAGTGGAGGAGTCGGATTCAATTTTCTCTTTTTCTCTTTTTTTTTTTTCAAAAGAATGTTAATAAATAATAATACTTTATACACATTTCATATGGTGCACACGAATGAAGAGCAAAACTTTGATATCGTATCAAATTAGAAGAGCCGAGAGAAATGGTGGATCCAACCGCAACTTTTAACAATCCTTTTTTACAAACTTTACCAGCACTTATAACCACCCCTTTTTTTTTCAAACTTTACCAGACAATTATACTAAAAAAGTCAACAATTAGAAGCCAGCCCTTCTTTTCAACTTTCCTTTTCTTTTCTTTAATTTTGTTTTATTTTTTAAAAATCACAAATATTTACTAATTAAATCTCTAAGTATAAATTCATTATTATTTATTCATATAAATTAATATAACTAAATTCAGAATAGAGTAAATATTGAATTGATAAAGAGAATAATGTAGAGAACAAAATAGGTTTTATGAATAATAAGACCTGAATAGTAACATCTGGCATTTGTACCTGAAATTATCGGGAAATAGAGGTACAAATTTAGTGAGAATAATTAACTTTTAAAGTGACAATTAAGATAACAAAAAAAGTTGTACCTAAACTCTCGGTATTTCTCTTCGCCTTTTCTTGTACCTCGAATGCATGGGCTCTCATTACTTGCATAAAAGGTACAAAAATGCATGGATTGCTCCTCACTTTGCATAAAAAGTAAACAAAAATCAACCGTTCTATATACACACACCATCAAAACTAGCTAAAATTCTCTCCGACTAGTCAAAATTCCAACCCTTACTACGATGCTGGATGATTGCTTTGAGCCCCACCAAATACCGGGTTTCATATAGGCATTATCAAATCGTCGCCAGAAGGAATGTATTGTATACACAGGCCTATCCATTAGCATCGCCAAACCATCCACTGCTCGCTCAAGGTTCGTTGCTGCTGATTCGTCAATGAGAGTAGAGGAAGCCTCATATCCTCCTTAGAAATAGTTGGTTCACGGTCTAGGTTACCACCACCACCATGAGGGAGCAGATAATGTATCAGTGGTTTTGTTAAGAAGCCAAACACCTGCAATTGGGTTATTATAATATCAGATGCACTAAATGTGCCAATTGGAAAACGTTTAATGTTTGAGATTCTTAAAAATTTAGGAACTTGGGCTCACTAATGTGCTAAAGAGCACCACGATCACTGTTGACGTGACCATTGTGGCATTTACGGGATCCAGTGGTGTCCCGAAATGAGTAAACTGCAAAACGGGAGTAAAAATTAGTTTTAGGGTTAATTGCAAAATAAATCACGACATTTTCACATTTTTCTATCACGCCATATGTTTTTTTATTTTTGCAATTTGATACACTAACTTTAGAATTGTTGCAATTCTATCACGTGACTATTTTCCGGCAAGCCTTGCTAATGTGGCAGTGTATGAAATTGCAAAAAAATTAAAAAGTTGTGATTACACCGGGAGCAAGGCTTACCTGCTTGAAGGCCAAAGCAATGGAGACTGCTCCTCTCATTAGACCAGCCCACCATATTACAATCTAGTTCAATAGAGGAAAGTATAAGATGAGTTGGTCTATGTAAAACAGTTTTACCGTGGAACTAGTTTGCAATGATCAGTTAATAGCACTACTAATTTTTTTTAGTGAAACAACTAACAATATCAAACTAATACCTTTCAATGAAAAAACTAATACTATTTAAAAACACACACAAAATGCAAACCAGTTGCACAACAAAACTTGTTTATACAAGACCTTGCCATTTAAGAAATATAATGAGGGAGTAGTGAATAATCAAATTCAATTGACTTAAAGTTTATGCTAGGAAGTTGTTTGTGAAACTGATTTACAGGGACAATCAAAAGATTCCACCTATGGTGTTTAAGATTTGATTCCTCACTTCTGGTGCTATCCATGATTCGTGCCATTTAAAGCAATCAAATAAGCTAATGAGATCCAAGATAAAATCCAACTTATTTTCATAATACACAATATTAAAGCACTGGATGTGCTAACCTGGTGCTTGAAAGTTATTGTTGATGATCTGCTTGAAGTTCTATTCATACAATTTGATAAAGCCGAGAGAGGAAAAACAAAAGCAGCACGTCCAAGCAGTATCAGGAACATTATACAACTGTATATGCCAATTGAGTTCCAAACGCTGTACAGAATATTTAGTTGAAGTATTCAGTTCAATCAGGAACAAATAATTTGCTCAATATGTAAGAATGATCATCATCATCTCTTTCAGAACAGCATTGAAAAAGCATGACAGGGAGAGAGAGAGTATCTTTTGCAGGAACAATTCTTACCCCAGCTTGCTCATTTTCCATTTCTCGATATCCAGAGCATCCATTCCCACATATAGAAATATAAATGTTTCAGCTATAAAGGACATCATTGCAAACACATGCCTGCAAATAAAAACAGTTGAAAGTGATATTGATTGCTAATGAAGATTTGTTTTATTTTCCAGCTGCTGCATGCAGAATAGGATAGGCTAGTTTGGCGTATCAGAACCGTGGAGTGGTGGGAGTGATTATCCATAAACTAAAAAATATAAAAATTCCAAAAAATATTAGCCGACTTAGAAAACATACTTGGTGGTGATTCTTGAACTGTCGGTCACATTATGCCATGCATAATGAGACATGAAAATCCCGCAAAAGAACACCGTTAGGATTCCACTTAGTTTGAAGAGCTGCAAAAATATGTAGATTGTTGTTAGTTTGAAGTACACGTGAGACAACTTTCCAAACTTCATGTCTCAGCTAAGGCAAATACTTCTATGCACAAGTTGCAGCGTGCAACTCAAATTTTTTGAAATGGTATTAGTTGTTCTACTAAAAGGTATTAGTTGTTTTCATTGGACAGTCCGGCATTAACATAACTCGTGCAGGCACAGCAGGGTAAGGCATTCCAAAAGAGAATTATACTTGAAATATTGCATCATTTAACACAAGTTCACTTTATATGGAAACGATTATATGAAATCTATGTGGAAGAAAAAGACAACAAACAGTCATGTCAATTGCAGAGAATAATTTAGCAAGAATTATTCTAAAGAATACCGTGTGCCCATTGTAATACAAGCAGCATACGCCACTTTTTGGAGGGTATTTTCCATTAAAGAATAATTTAGCAAGAATTGCTTGATATTGGAACTATATGAATTGGAGAAACATGACCCTTCAATTGCTTCTACTAAGACCTAAAAGAATGGGGGAAGATAGAAAAAATCAAAAAGTGTTCTCCCCATCTTGATTCATGAATTAAATATGTAAATCAGAATTCAATAATACTCAAGTTACACATCCGACTGATAAGACATAAAGTTTTCGCCAAGAACTAAGCATATCTAATTTACAAACCAACTTAAAGTTTATTATTTTGTTTTACTATCGATGGAGGTCAATAAGTGATTATAAATAGACCATAAAAATGATCAATTTATTATCTACATTACCTCTGCCAGCATATAGGAAAGGTATGCCAAAAGGACCATAAGAGCAATTTCACGAACACTTGAATGTCTGCTGACACATATATGGCAAAGTCCATATGAATCTCTTTAATCAAGTACACGTATCAAACCCCTCCAATACTTCAAAGCTTTTTTACCTTCTGTCTGCTAAAAAGAAAAGATTAAGAGAATTTTACCTGCCACAATACAAGCCCTTGAGAATGAATGACGTCACAAGGCCAGCCTGAATGCATAAAGAGAAAACTGATATCTTATTTGACCTCGAAGAATAAATATCTGAATATGAAAAAAAAGGTCCTTGGAAGATTCTTTTATGGATCCTGGATTTGTTGAAGCATACACAACCAGCACACGAAGTACACATTAATAGCTTCCAAACTTTTGGAAAAAATTACTTCAATCATCTCCCAAAAGAGTCATATTCCTAAATAAAGATTTGACTCAAGAAAAGTCGTGTTCGTAAGATCAATGTTTCACTTCTAAAATATTCTCTTTGCATATTACATAGTTCACTAAACAATCTAAAAGCGATTCAATAAGTTAACTCAATGAATAAATGGAGGGCATGGGAGAGAGTTTATGGCTTATAAAACCTTGTACACTACCTTTATTCAATTGACCACAAAATAAAAATTTGTATTTTGGAGATAAATGACTTTTTTTTGGAACGGAATGAGTACAAAGTAATCTTTAGTTATACTGACATTAAATAAGTTGGGAGTTCATGATTTAGGATCCAAATAATTATCCGCCCCACGTATTCAGATATCCTAAGGGCCCATTTTCTACTTCCAGCCCCAGGAGTTACATTTTCATCGTACCAATTAAGCTCTAGGGCCTTACTATTCCAGTTCCAAAACAATTTCCAAACCTACTTCAGTTTCATGTTTCTTTTTTAATGAACTTGCCAAAATTCATCTTCAAAATTCAATATAGATTACTGTTCTTTTTACCAATCACTGATTTTCAACTATATGCCCTGGTTTGATTTGTCACATATTAGAGGTGTAGAAAATCCTCATTTATATGATCTTCCCCTTGAAACAAAATCCTTAAAACAAACATGCAACATCATCTCAATTTAACATAAGTATCCCTAGTCAGATATCAGGATGACGTGAATGAGGATGAAATGTGCTATGTCATACCTTATATTTAAGGCAAAGTCTTGTATGCATCGGGTGCACCAAGCAAATCAAGTGCATTTTCAAACGATATTAGATGTTTTCACTGAACAATATTAGTTGGTCAGTATTAGTTACCGAACAGTATTAGTTGTATTCACTGAAAAGTATTAGTTGTGTACAGTTGCACCGCATAAGAGGCTTACTCTATCTATATATAACCCAAAACTTAGGCTTCAGTTAACAGGTTGGCATGAATATCGAAGGGAAAACACACATTCTCATATAAAGGTTTCAGTACTAAATCAAACTCACAGCAACTCCTAAAGCAGTGCTTGTTGAGAACAAGTACAGAAAATCCAGAAGAACATGAGCTGCTGTCCACCCATCAATACTGTTAACATCAAGCTTTTGAACTGCATTAAACAGGACAACTGAAGTGGCATCATTTACTACCCCTTCCCCAAACACTAGGCTATAAAGCAAGGAGTCTCCTCTTGATGCAGAACCTACATAGACATCATTTCTTGAGCTCAAGAGTATTAGTTACTTGTTCAAGGAAATCATGCATAAAGGGCCCCACCTGCAGAGTGCACACTGTGTCCGTCCGATGAAAAAAAATTGTTCCAAGACCTTTTCGTAAAAATAGAAGAGATAAGGTTAGTTCAGGAAGTCCACAATTGCAAAATGGAGAAAATCAAGTTAATCATGATCTTGATGAACAAACCAAGATAATCACGAGGAGTCAGACCACTAAAACCTAACTTCTGAAAACATCAACCAGCTGCCTATAGAAACAACAAATTGTCAAACTCTATGCAAGCTTGAAACCAAGTTATAGATAGACATTCTTTTAGATTACCAGTTGTGATAATGGATGATGATATAAAAAACTCCAATTACACCAAAGAGCATTATAGTGAAGAAGTTATGGAAGAACTGTTTCTTCTTCATCTGGAATCTGACAGAAAAAATCCCAGAGGCATTATAAATTTATAACTCAAAAATGCTGAAGCACTAAAACTTCACCAAGCAGCTACAAAATTCTCACCCTGCATTAAAAATGATAGGTGGAAGGAGATATATGAAGAAAATCTCTTCGTCAAATCTCAATATGTGTGAACTCTTCCCTTTGCTTATGAACAGAATTATCGTCCCGGTCACACATCCCTTTGTTTGCAAGAACATAAGTTTATTATGCAATTCAAATACATAAACTTATCAGACAAATCAAGTGCAACATATTGGGGCATTATAATATCCAGAACACAAGCATCATCTGCACAAAATAACTTAACTTGTATTCCAAAAATTAATGGAACATTTTGCATGGACCGGAGATCTTAGGTTGAGAACAAAGCAAAACTCAAAAATCAAGCAATATATCTCACTCAAAATTCAGTTCATGTCTAACCAGTAGTACATGAAATTTGTGAAATACTGGCACGATACTTTTCCCTTTTTAGCCTTTTACACTGATTAGCAAGCCAAAGCTAAACTAATGAACAATTCATAATATATACAAGAACCGGAAAGGGCGAAAAATAAATACAAGGAAAATAAAATAAAATGACAAGTGTTGAGCACATAATTTTTCAATTAGCATGAACACAAACACGCTACTATCAGGAATCAAACTTTCCATTTATACACTACATTTTAACTGATTGGAGACATTCAATAACCGAAGAAGAAATGACTGTAAATCATGTGAATAGAAAAGAAATTATCGGACATTTACAAGAGGAAGAAGAAGAGAGTATGAAAAATCAATTACGATTAAAAGAGCGGTGATGGATTCGTTAACCCATCGATTCTCTTGGAAAACGTGGCCGAGGATTAAGCAGAAGCAAATAAGAGCGACGAAGACCGTAACCGGAACCACCTGCCTATGAGTCTCCCCTAGATTCAGAGCAATTTCCCATATCCAGCTGGCCATTGATTTCAATCTGTGTGTGCGGTTAATTTCAGAGTGGAAACATCAGTCGGCGATTTATGTATGATTCAGTTAGAGTGAAGAAAGGAAGAGGAAGAAGAGAGAAAGAGGATGACACATGGCGCCAAAGCTCTCCTCATATTGGTACGTGTCAACCGCCGTTTCACTTTACCGCAATCCTCCTACTTGGTCTCCCGTCAAACTTGTCCATTCATATCATTATGCTAATAAATTAATAATTTAATATTAATATATTTATTAATTGGTACCATTATATTTATAAAATCAAAATATTAAATATTATAAGTATTAATTTGTAAGAGTAATGATATCAATTTATAATTGTAATGTCTACTATAAATAAATTTCATAGGATAATTTGTGCAATTCAACCAATCCACCTTCCAATTTTACAATTACTACTCAAAATTTATCACACTTATTAACCTAACCTCTTTATTTTATTAAACAAAAAATCAATTTAAACAGGTTACAATGTATCTACTGTATAAAAGACATGTTGAAATAAACAAATTAAATTGAAATATTTTGGTATTAACCCATAGAATTAAGGTGTTTATTCTAATTTTCAATTAACATGTCTTTTTAAAACTCTAATCATAAATTCAATTAAGATAGTTATCTTAATTAAAAGTTTAAATACATTTTATTAAAAATATGAAAAAATTCGCATGAGACTGTTATTATATGAGACAGATACAATTTAGAATAAATGAACACCCGTCCATTCATTTTAAATTGTTAATCAAGAGTAATTGAAATTCAAATTCTCCAATGGCAGCGCAAGGAAAATTCTCTCCCTTGTACTCAAACTTTGATCATACGCTTCATTCCTTGTGCTCATTTTTTTTTGTTAAATAGAAAGATCCGAGAGAAGAAGAGTGAGCGAATTTAAGGATGCCTCCGTTCTCCGAATTGAAGAACAGATTGGCGCAGCCGGGAAACGTGTTGTTCATACTCCCCTTCGCGCGATGAACTCCTGCCTCTTGTCGATGTAAGCCCTCATACCCCAACCCTGAAAAAAAGGGTGAAATTTGAACTGCTTTTTGCTTCATTAATCGTTTTACATTTCTTTTGAGCGTTTCATTTACTGCTACTGTTGCTAAACTAGATCATCCTTTTATATTGTTGATTGTAGAAATTACCAAATTGGCAGTCTCTGTTTTAGATTGATAGTTATTTTTTAGAGTCACTCAAACCTAATTGAATGATGTACTCCGGTGTCTACCGTCACCTATAGGAAAGCGAGATTAAAAAACTAATTGGAGGAATTGAAAAAACTAATTGAAGTGTATGCTACTCGTTGCTGGTTGTATAATCTCTTTCTTTTTATTTGATTTAAGCAAATTGATGACCATTTATCAGAAGTGGAGCGGCCACTTGCAAAATCCATGCAAAATGCACTTTCTCCACTAATGAAGGCACTGGCCATGGAAGATCTTCTGAAGCAGATTATAATGCAAAACGAATCAAGAAATAGTTGCCTAAATAATGAATTAAAGTTAGGTTTTAGGATAACTAGTTTGTTATAATATGCATAAAATTGGGACCTAATTCTGTCTCAATTTCTTATACCTTATATTTTGCTACTTTCAGAGAGGACCATGAGGATATCATCTTTACATCCATGGAGACAATTATGACTCTTGTTTTAGAGGAAATTGAGAATATCTCCCCTGAGCGACTCACTCCAATTTTGGCTACCTTAAAAAGGAACGATGAGGTCAGCATATTTTACTTTTCACGCATATTTTACATGCTTCTGACATAAATACATTGGACAGGCTGCTATGCCAATTACAAAGAAATTGGCTGAACGAGTTCTTCAAAAATTCAGCAGAGAAGCTTAGACCTTATTTAAAACAAGCAGTAAGGTCCACTTCATTGGGTAACTATACTGAAGTTGTATCCTGTGCGCGGGAGAAAATACTGACACAATTGGGCATAGTAATGAGAGCATCTTAATTGACCAACATGTATGATTCCGTTTATTACAACTGATTTTTCATTGTCTTTCTTTTATGGAAATTTATTGGGTCTCTTGTTGTAACTATACATTCCCTACTGCCAGTCATGTTGTCTTATAGTTGTGAATTATTCACTATAGAGCTCTATTTTATCAGCGAAGTTGCATAAATGGTCATTCTTATTTGTAAGAATAGAAATTCTGTCTCCATCATTCTGTAGCCATTCTCTTTTTGTTTGTTCTCACGATTGTGCACATGATCTTTTTTCTCATGTGATTCTGGCCCTTGTACTTCATGATTTTTTTTTTTTTTTTGGTCGGGCAAGAAAATTTTTATAAAAGACTTTTTTTTTCTGAAAGACAAGACATTAAACCTTTACAAAAAAGTAAGAAAATAAAGCATAAAACAAAAAACAAGACTTTCACTTTTCACCTTACTCTATCTAGGATTTAATAGCCAATTTACAAACGAGCTCTCCTTTTCTAAGACATTTTTTGCTACTAACCACAACCACACCTTTGCTTTAATTTCTTCAATTATCTTCGTGACATTCGGAATTTCCCCATTGAACATCAAATCATTTCTCTTTGACCAAATCATCCAAACAATGCATGCCCAAATTGTTGCTGATTTTTTTGCTCTTAAATCCGAATCAAAACAGTTATCATGTTGTAGGAAGTTACCAATAGGCTCGGAGTGTGGAACCATTGATATATTTGACCAAAAGTAACTATCATTCCAGATTTTTCGAGCAAACTCACAATTAAAAAAAAAGATGACTAATGTTCTCTTCCTCTTTCCCACACATCACACATTTGATATCTCCATTAGGTTGAATAATACCTCTAAATTGCACACTCTTCTTAGTTGGTAACCTTTTTTTGCAACACCTTCCATACGATGGCTTGAACTCTTCTTGGTGCATGACATTCCCAAAGTCTCTTGAATGCTTTTTTCTCTGACTTGTCGAAATCTGCCACTGTCGTCCCTGTTTTGATCTTGTATGCAAGATTCGTGGAGAATAGACCATTACTAGAATGAATCCATCTCCATGAATCTTCTTCTCCTTCAATCAATTTGTACCTGTTAATGATATCAAATAATTCATTAATCCTAATCTCACCCCTCTCCCTCAAACTTCTATCCCACACCCACACCCCATTAACCCAATTTCTCATTTCATAGATGTTTGTCTCTTGTTGGGAGCTCAATCTATGAAGTCTAGGAAATTTCAATTTTAAAGTTCCTTCCCCCACCCACCAATCTTCCCAAAAAACAGTTTTTTCTCCCTTCCCAACCACCCTCAAAAGGCTCTCTCTCAATCCCTCCTCGCCTTCCGACCCCAATATAGTTTTCTAATCTCATTTCACCATCCCAAAAAAGGACTATACCCTCCTCCCTCGAATTCTCGAATTCTCTTCCCTCCCCAAATGGATTAACTCTATATTTCACTCAATTACTCTCACCCATAATCTATTTGGTTCATTCATAAATCCCCATATCCATTTTTGTAGTAACACAATATTGAAAGAATTTAAATCTCGAATCCCTAAACCTCCATTTTCTTTTTTTCTCTACAAACCTCATCCCAACCCACCCATGGTATTGAACTTTTACTCTCACAACCCCCCATAAGAAGTTTCTCCTAATTTGGATAGCTGATTGATCGTCTTCTTTGGTAGACGATAAAAAGATAGGCAATAGATTGGTACCGCGGATAAAATGGATTGGACTAGAGTAATACGACCCCCGAAAGAGATATGTTTACCTTTCCAAGAATTTAGACGACTCTCGACCTTATTCACCAAAGAATTCCACTTGTCGCTTTTCTGTTTGATGTTGATTTTTCAGCCCCAATAATCCAAAGGGTGAGTCACGATTTTGCACCCCAAGTATTCTCGCAAGTCGAGATATAACCAACTGCTCCCATGTTGATTCCCATGATGCCACATTTATGATAATTTACTCTAAGACCAACCACAAGTTCAAAGCAGCGTAGGAACTGTTTCACAGACACTATACATTCTTTCTTTCCCAGGCACGTGAAAATCGTATCATCTGCGTATTGTAGATGTGTGATTTGAATTTTCTCTCTCCCGATCTCCACAGGTTGTAAAATTCCCGTGTTAACAAATTTTTTTGATTAAGAGACTCATACCTTCCGCCGCAATTAGAATAAGAACGGTGAAAGGGGATCACCTTGCCGTAATCCCCTTTCGAGTTTGAAATCTCCCGTCGGACTCCCATTGACGAGAACTGAGATTGAAGCAGAAGATATGCATTCTCTCATCCAACCTCTCCACTTGGGACTGAAATTCATCCCCCGCATCATGTCATCCAGAAAATCCCACTCAATGGAATCATATGCTTTGGCAAAGTCGACTTTAAAAATAATTCTCTCAAGTTTCTTCTTCGCCATCCATTAACTCATTCAACACCACAATTCCATCTAGGATCTGTCTTCCCCCCACGAATGCTGATTGGTTTTCGGAGATAATAGGGTCCAGCACTTTACTTAATCTGATCGCCAACACCTTTGAGATAATCTTGTACAAGCTTCCAACCAAGGATATCGGCCTATAATCTTCAAGAGACGAGCAAAGATCCTTTTTTGGAATTAATACCACAAAAGAAGAATTCAGCCCTTTAGTGATTTTCCCATTGCAATGGAAATCTTCATCATCCGTAGGATTTCGCCTTTCAAGAGTTCCCAATTGTCTTTATAAAAAGCAAAAGAGAATCCTTCTGGCCTGGGCTTTTAGTTGACTCACATGACCAAATAGCATTTTTGACTTCTTCTTCGCCGAATGATGCCCCCAGGAATTCCACATCACACTGATCTAATCATTTTTGAAACAAATCCTCAGACAAGTACGGCCGATTGGTATTCAGTTTGCTGAAATATTGTCTAAAATGCTGAAAAACAACACTTTTGACCCCTGAGACAGAATCTATCCAGGTATTATTTACTGAGATACCTTCAATTCCATTGGATTTTAGCTTTCTGTTGATCCACGTGTGATAAAATCGTGAATTCAGATCCCCTTCTCTAATCCAGTTATTCTTCACCTTTAGGTACATAAGACTCTCTTTCCAATTTAGGCATCTCATTAATTCCGCCGTTACCCTATTCTCTTGATCACTTCATCTTCCATCTGCATGCACTTGGATATTCTAGAAGAAAGACATGTCCATGATTTTGTTTAGTTGGATCTGATAAAAATCATCATTTGAATTCTTTTGGTATTAAATATTGATATCATGCTATTTTCTAGGTTGTTGAGGGGAAATGCACCAGTGCTTCTCCAGCTCAGGATCCCGTAACTCAGGCATGTTGCTATAGCCCTTTGATGATTTCTTGAATTTTTTATCATTTTTTTGTTGTTGATAAGAAGCATAGCTGCATCCCGAATTATATTCTTATTTACATTCTTCATAGAACTTGGAATAGTTTTTCTATCTTATATACTTGACCTATAAGACCTCATTGTTGTCTGAGCAGACAATTAAGGATGGTAGTGAAGATACCAACATTCGAGATGAAGACCCCAATGCCACTAGATCACCAAAGTCAGTTGTGAGTAATGGTGGTATCAAGGAGACTGGGAACAAGGAAATTATGGTTGATGCAAATTCAAATTTGAAAATTGAGTTTGATGAAGTCGTTGCTCAAAAACCAGTGAACTGCAGAGATAAACCAGAGTCTGTTGAATATCAACAGGTGCTAGATAACCATGAAATTCCCGGTAAGATGTTCACCTTTCTCCTACTCGGCTTAAACCTGTTGAAGCAACCAATACATATGAAATTATTAAATGCATGACTAATATTAGAGTAATTGTTGTTGATGTTGTCGTCGTTGCTGTGTAATGCGAATCAAAAGAAACCTCGCTCTAGATAATAGTGAAAAGTGATGACGATGAACTCACCTAGTAATGAATCCTTGGTGGTGGTAAAAGATGCTTTGGACCCGTTCTTCAAAAACGCTTCTAGCAGATATGGTCTGGAAAGCCTACGCCGATGACGATCTGAGTGAGGAAGCTGGTCCTTCACCTCACAAGACCAACGCTTCAGATCTCCTCGCTCACCAGCAGGATGATTATAGCATTCCTACGACGGTGGTCCAGGCTTCTAGTCCTCTGCCCACCGGTATATCACTTCCTCCTCCATGTGGAGTTTGGGAGGAAGAAGTCACCACTTCCAAGGACAAGGAGAAGAGGATTGCCTCCTCTGATCTCTCACTTGAGCCCTCTTTTAGGAAATCTAAATCCCCAGAAAAGGGTTGTGAGAAGCATGGGAAAAGCCAAAAGACTCTATTCTCAAGGCCGAACTGAAGGCCTTGTTGAAGGTATCGAAGCCTGTCGCCGCAGGATACTTGTAACTTCTGTGGGGCAGGCCTTCCTTAAGGAGCTACATGAAGGCCTGCTCGATGCCAGAGACATTGCTCACTTCGTGAAGACGGGCTTCACAAGCAAGAGAGAAGGGCTTCACAGAGAAGCTGAACATCAAAGCCGCTCTGGATGACATGACGCCCCTCTCCTGCCTTCAAAGGAGATCAGACCCTTCCTACTAGCCACCCTGCCCGTGATGCGCCAACCTGCTCTGAAGCTGCCTCATGGGGACGACATCTCTCCAGAGCTGCCGGCTGCCAAGGAGGCCTTCTACGACGTGTTCTCTTCTCGGAATGAACAGTCACAGGATCAAACCTATTGAGTCATCTCTGTTCTTGTTCTTTTTTTGGTAATAAAATAGTTATGTTCAGACTCCGAGTGTTCCATTTCTTGTATTGAATACTACAATTCTATTTCACTTAAGTTCTCTAAATGCTTCAGTTACATCACATATTATTCAGAGGTGTGTTACTACTTTACTTTCGCATGCTGGCCAATCTCTTCAGGTTTTTTCTTTTCTATTTCATTTGGGTTAATATTTAATTATATTGAAAAATATATATTAACAAACCCTTAAGAGATACATGCATGAATATTATTACATTATAACATGATACAATTAACTCAATATAAAAGAAATAGAAGAAAAAAGTAACAAACCATGCAGAAGAAATGCTAAATTAAAATGAATTTGTTTTACTCAATATTATATTACCTAATGTGACACAATTATCGCTTTAAAGTTGTGAGGGTTGAAGCTGCTTTCATACAAGCATCTTTTTTTCTAGCTAGTGTAACAACTACTTTACTTGGCCATGGTTAGGGATGTAGATGAACCAAGCCGTTCGCGAACTATTCGGATCTCGCCTCTAAAAATATTCTTTTCGAATTGCTCACGAAGTCGAGCTCGATTATTTTATCGAAATGAACTCGAACATGATGGTATCCGACTTATTCGCTCAAAAGCTCGCTAACAGGTTCAGTTATTTAAGCTTCGCAAACATGTTCACGAATAACCTCGTTAATAAGTTTTGTGAACAGGTTCGGTATATGTTAATTTCTAATTGGTTTATGCTTTTCTTTTTGTCGGATTATTAATAGTTCATGCATGATCAACAGAACAACCTACTACCCTATATTTGCATGATCAATAACTACTCATACGTTACATTAATCATCTCATTTCTTAATTTGTGCAAAACGACAGCAATGTTCAAATAATTAATTCAAAAAGACTACTATGTACCAACATTTTCATATATTAAGAAGATAAAGAGAATTATGATTATCATAATTGGTTGCCAACAAAATATAACTCACGCAACCTCTAATTTTAATGGCACGATCCTTTTTACAGGGCAAGCATAAATTCGATTATTTTAAAGAGAATCCATCGTTATTCGAGAATTAAAATCATGTCATGTACATTTACATTGGATACATGGAAGACCAGAAAATATACGCTATTAGAAGAAGTTGAGTAACACTCTTATAAATTAAATTTATACATGAATTTTATAAATGTTATGAATAAATTGTATCACTGTTATATATAAATGCTATCACTGTTAATAGGGACGGATCTAAAAAAAATTCATGACGGGAGCTCAAAAAATATACAAATAATAAAATACATTAAAATTGAGATAGTGAGGAGTGGTTTGGGTACCTTTTGTCTGCTTCCGTGTTGAAGCCTGGAGGGTGTCCAAAGCCGGACTTACTATATTTCAGATTTTGTGCCAAAAAAAGTTTAAATCCTTCATATTTTATATTATATAAAAGTAAAATGATTAGAGCTGATCTTGTACAAAAAAATATTTAGATCCTTCACATTTTGTATAATAAAAGTAAAAGAAACAAACGAAACTGTAAGGTTCTGAACACACAATCTGCACCCGTATCATGTCTAATAAATAAAAGAGAAACCAATATATGGGTGTTTCTTACTATAGTCACGATTTCGTACTGACTGTCAACAGTCGAGGTTTAAAATCGCGCCATGTGTCGTCGTACTATGTTGTACTAACCTGCTACCTGTTGTACAAATGGATTATTATTTAAATATTTTTTTAATTACATTTTGTAATTTATATTTTTACCCTCTTCTAAAACAAATTTAAAAAATATTAGTTTAAGAATATCTTAATCTTAATACTATATATTGGTAAACCTAATTCAACTTATGTGGCGAAACCACGTCGGTCTGCGTAAAGCCCAATTCAACCAGATTATTTCGTTTCAAAATCGTATACTCTCATTAAAAGTTATAATTTAAGATAAATCTTTAATTGTCGAATTAAATTAATTATAAAAATATACTTACACGTCCAAATCTCTTATGTTTAACACAAGGTTTTTTTTTTTTACATAATCTGTCTAATTAAATATAATATTTGTTTATATAAATATCCTCACAAGTCACGCCCATTACCCCATATCATATTTATTTATATAGGTTCTCCAAGTCAAGTCCACACGCCCATACCCTGTCTGAGGTCTCTTCTTTTACGTTCGTAACAATTTTTTTAATTTAATGAATTTGTTAGTACGATGTTATTTTGTATATTGATCTAATTTGATAAATTTATTAATTTAATTTTTATTTGTATATTGCAGGTAGCACTCAATTAATAAGTATTTTTTTTTAATTTTATAAATTTGTTAATCTGATTTTGTTTTGTTATTGCAGTGAATATTGAGGTAAATAATATAAATTTCTGAATTGATTTGTTAATCTGATTTTGTTTTGTTATTGCAGTGAGTATTGAGGTAAATAATTTAAATTTCCGAATTAGTTATGAATGTTTATTACAATTGTGAAATTAAATTAATTGATTTTGTTTTGTATATTGCAGAGACTATGAATATAAGAAATTTGAGTTTTTGAATTGGTTGTGAATGTTTATTGCAATTGTGTAATTAAATTAAATATTTAATTTAGAGTTTTTTCTTTTTTATTCATAGTGATAATGCTCATGTTTTTGTTTTTTATATTGCAGGGAGTATTGAGATAAATAATTTGAATTCATTTGTTTTTTATATTGCAGTGAGTATTGAGTAAATAATTTGAGTTTTGAATTTATTATAATTGATTTATTATTTTTTTATAGCGATTATTCTAATTTGATAATTTTGTTAATCTGAATTTGTTTAGTGTATTGCAATGTTTCTTCTTTTTTGTTCATAGTGATTCTTTTAACTTGATAAATTTGATAAATATTTCCTATACAAAGTCTTTGAAAAAATCTAATTGTCTGAAAAGATTAAATTAAAATTTTAATCTATCTAATTAAATTAAATATTTTTTTATCATATTTATTTATTAATATATGCTACGTTCATTTATAAATATATATTTACATCCTTCAGGTATCGTATATGCAGCTGCATATAAAATAAATATTTTAGATATCTTATATAGCCGACATGATTAAAATCGCACGTCCAAATTAATACTAAAATATAACGAAAACATATCTTATGAAAATCATAATATAAGACGACAATCATGAAATAAATAAATAAATTTGATAAATATATATTGTATATATTGCATGGATATTAAGGTAAACAATTTAAGTTATGAATTCCTTATGAATGTATATTACAATTGTGTAGTTATTTTGTATATTGCGCATGCAATCGAAAGATAAGTAAAGAATTTGAGTGTTAAATTAGTTGTGGATGAATTTCTTCTGATTTGTTCATAGCTATTAATATTCACGTTTTGTATATATTGCAGGACCGGAGTATTGAGGTAAGTAATTTGAATTATAATTTTGTTTCTAATTTTATGAATTTTTTAATCTGATTTTGTGTTGTATATTTAATCTAATTTTATTATTTTATATTGCAGTGAGTATTGAGTTAAGTAACTTGAGTTATGAATTGATTATGAATGTTTATTATAATTGTGTAATTATTTTATATATTGTAAGGAGTTTTTTTATATTGCACGTAGTATTGAGGTAAGTAATTTGAGTGTTGGATTAGTTACGGGGAAATTTCTTCTAATTTGTTCTATTTAATTTGATTTTATTATTTTATATTGCAGAGAGTATTGAGTAAGTAATTTGAATTATGAATTGGTTATGAATGGTTTTTTTGCAATTGTGTAATTATTTTGTATATTGCAGGGATTTTTTTTTTTATATTGCACGGAGTATTGAGATAAGTAATCTGAGCTTTGAATTAATTGTGCAATAGTTTCTTTTAATCTGTTCATAGCTATTAATATTCACGTTTTGTATATATTGCAGGGAACATTAAGTAATTTGAGTTATGAATTTGTAATGAATGTTTATAGCATTTGTATAATTATTTTGTGTATTGTTGGGAGTTTTTTTATATTGCACGAAGTATTAAGGTAAGTAATTTGAGTGTTGAATTAGTTGTGGATGGGTTTCTTCTAAAACGTTCATAGCTATTAATATTCGTATGTATTGCAGGGATTATTGTGGTAAGTAATTTGAATTATAAATTCGTTTGCAGGGAGTTTTTTTTTTATATTGCACAAAATATTGAGGTAAATAATTTGAGTGTTGAATTAGTTTTAGAGAAGTTTTTTTTAACTGCTCATAGCTATTATATTTACGCTTTGTATATAATTTTGATGACGATTAAGGAAAATAATTTTAGTTATGAATTCATATGCATGTTCATTCTAGATTTGCTCTGGATGAAGTGATAGACACTTGCCTTCAGATGAATAATTTTTATATTGATGATAGCATAGAAAGTGTTGCGCATAAATCGCAAACCACTCACCACTTTAAAAAATTATATTAGAGTTTTGCCTTTTATTTGCTTAATTGCTTTATTTTTTTTCATCAAACTCCTTGATATAGCAATAATATTAGCCACAAATGAATAAAAATATTTGTCATTCATAATAGAAAAAAATTAATTCGCATTTTTCAAATTGTGAAATCTTTCATAATATATAAATGAAAACATTAGAATTTATTTTATAACATTAAAATTATTTCAACCCCGCTTAATACGCGGATATACTTAACTAGTATAATGATAATTAGATAAATTAAAATTGATTTTCAATCAAATATAACCTTTATTTTTTTGAGACATAAAATTCAAGATTCAACCATCATTAAA
Source organism: Stenogyne calaminthoides (assembly GCA_037126765.1). Lineage (NCBI taxonomy): Eukaryota > Viridiplantae > Streptophyta > Magnoliopsida > Lamiales > Lamiaceae > Stenogyne > Stenogyne calaminthoides. The sequence continues at coordinate 2,081,587 of JBBCBC010000032.1, forward strand.
ATCAACCACCATTAGAACCCTTATTCTTGATTTAATAAATTAAGAGGAAATCATGTTGGTCCTTGCAACGAGTCTTACACGTGTATGGGGGAATACACATGTTCAAAGTGTTTTTAAAACTTTTTTTATTCGAGGTCGACTTTCGGGTCGATAATCCTCAAGATTAGGTCCCGAGAAGCCACGATCGCTCTGAGTCAAAAATCTCTTCGAGACAAAGGATCCTGAAGCCGCTTTCGGATACCTCGAGATAATCCCAACCGAGTCCTCGAAAATCGAGATCCCGAGTTGTTTGGATCGATAACTAACTTATCAACCCTCGTAAGAGTAAGTTCAGTTTGGTAACTATCTGTTCTAATTTACTCGATGTGGAATGGTTGGCCCTTTAGTTTATACTCGTTTTAAACTTTGGTTGAAAACCTTCCTTTTATGGAATAGTGATTAGGTCAGGATTCGCTTATGCAACTTCAAAGGATTGATTCCAACCCAATATCGATGAAAAATATGATTTCAAATTCGAGTCAATGCAACAGCTAAAGCACGATAATGAAAGCAATAAACAACACAACAATTATAGTGGTTCGAGACTCAAGCTCCTACGTCCACTCTTTATGATCCTCAGAGAAATTCACTAATCACTTATGAGCTTTCTGACTACCTCGCGTAGTTTACTTACTCAACTCGGCCCTGAGCTTTCTGACTACTCCACGTAGTTTACTTACTCAACCCGACCTTGAGTTTTCTGACTACCTCCGTAGTTTACTAACTCAAACACAAACAAGCTTTTAAACTACCTCTGTAGCTTACTAACTTCTCCTCTAGAGTTTTCCATTACTCCGTAGTTTACTAACTCTTTACAACTCTTATCACCAACAAACACACTCCAACTACCTTCTCAAGGGTTTGGGGTTTCTCGGTTGGTTTCCAACTAGATGAGATATCCTTTACAATGAAGCACAATGCAAAGGGTTAGGATATCTTGACTAAGCTTTGATATGTCTTATCAAGCTAGGCTTAGTTTAGTGAGCTCTTTCAATATAAAAGCACTTGGGAAATTCTAAGTTTTTTTCGAAAGTGCTTTATCTTTGCGAGAATAAGTTTGAGCTTCTTGAGTTGCTTATAAATTTCTCGTAACCTTACAATGTAGAGGGTGACCAGTATTTATAGGCATACACCAAGGTCAATTTTGAAAACTATCCGTTGGAGAGATAACTTCGTGAGTTTCCTCTTATGGTGTGTGAGGAACGGCTATATTTAGGGTTTGAAACTCCCTAACACGTTTTTAGGCAATAACCTTTCATGTAGCCGGTCTTCACTTTTTGCGATCGAACTTTTGTACATCCGACATCTTTTTTCAAATAATTTTCACCGCAAAGGTCGTCGAGATGGTACAATGTTGTCTTCTCTTTTGACTTTTTGTCTCCGCTTAAAGGTAGACACCTTCAACGGCTCTTTTGGTTACAAACTCTGAGTTGATATAACCTTAACAACACTTTGTCTTAGTTCCTTTTGTTTGCATGAGAATGTCTTGGGCAATATCTATTTTCTAAGGAATCGCGATTTTCGATGTGCATCCTTGGATAGATATTTTTCGATGCCTCCGGAACATTAGAGTTTTATCTTGAGCATTCAAGACATTCTCGAGTCTTGATAATTCTTGTGCCAACTTCAAGATTTCTTGATCTTCAATCTTGATCTTGATCTTATCTTGAAGTCTTCGAGTCTTGAGTCTTGAGAGTCTTCGACGTCTTCGAGTCTTCTTGATTCTTCCTCGAGTCTTGAAATATCTTGGCCCGATATATTGAGTCTTCATTAAAGTCTTGATTCCTCAATTTCATCTTTGAGTCTTGATATCTCGGTTTCTCATTTGAGTCTTGATTCTCGATTTCTCACTTTGAGTCTTGATTCTCGGTTTCTCTTGAGTCTTGGAAAACTTGATTTCTGCTGAAACCGGTTTCTTAAACATCTTGAGTTCTTGAGTCTTGAGAACCTATCCCGATCTATATCTGGCGACTATACATTTTGCGATAACATCCCTAATACTCTAAAACCTAATCCTGACTCAACTATCAAGATCATTCTGAACATGTCATACTCAGGGGTTTTGGGATCTTAATCAAAATCATATATCTTTTATTAAATTCATCTCCCAACAATTTCCCCCTTTTTGATGATGCCAAAACCTATCTTGTTACAAACATATAACCTATACTGTGTTTCATTTATCCTATTACAAGATTGGTTATGTCTCCCCACAATTTCCTAATCAGAGAATCTCCTAATAATTTCAGAGAATCTCCCAACAGCTTATTCTTTCAACAATTTCTTCAAGAATGAATCTTCTTAAATAGTTCATCACCAAATACTTAAAAAATGAGTTTCCCTTTATCAACACACAAATCGGGCTCGAGACATTCATTTAGCATATCAAATATAAAAGACATGTAAATAAGATAATGAGATATTATCTTTTGAGCATAAATGATAAGTTTTCATTGATGATTGGTGTACCATTACAGATTACATTGAGTCTTATCAACAAAATCAAAAAGACAAAAAATTTAAAGATTACAGAATCTTCCGAGTCTTCAGTCTTCAATCTTCGATTTCTTCGGTCTTACGCTTTTTAGTTTGCTTTTTCTTCAACTTCATCACCGGCACCTCCAAAGTTGAACATTCCAAATACCTCTTCAAATTTTATTTCTCTCCTTAATAATATCCGGACTGCTTTTCTAAACCCAACTGACCCAAAGATATCGAGCAATTTCTTGAGTAATGGCCTTCATTCACCAAGCCATTACCAAGTCTTGGAGGAGGGTAGGAATATGGACCAGGGGAAACTATCTCAGACCTTTCCTTCATCATCTAAGTTCATCCAACTTTGGAGATATTTTGGATAGAAGGTTAGGAGATATTCAATGAACGCTTCATCCTCGATCCGAAGTTTTCCCTCTCCACTCCCTCGAAAGCACATCATAATAGAACCGTATTCTCTTGACCTCTTCCCACATATCGTTGAGTTTGATAGGCATCCATTTATCAACGTGTGCCACTTCCGTGGCTTTTGATGTCTCTTTCCTCTTGCTCATGAAACTTCTTGAATTCACTCCTTCGCTTCGCTCTTCGTCTATCTTCTTTTCGATCACGACGCGGCCGCCCGAGACCGGCAAAGCAGCCTTTCTTAGCTTGTCTATCCGGAGTGTCTTCAGAGCATCTCTTGTGTTGAAGACTTTCTTCTTCGAGGTTGAGACTTTCTTCTGGCCTTCATCATCCGTAATCGACTTTTCTGATTGGCTTAGAAGCCTTCGACGCTTGCTCGAGTTGAACAATGCCCAAGACTTTCCTCTTCATAGGCAATTCAAAGAAGCAGCTTTTGTTCCAACCTTTAGTTCTAGCACTCGCTTTCTCTTGCAACATCAAGCATGGTTTCCTAAACTCGAGTGTAGATAGGCTTCTCCACCGAGCGAACTTCATCTTGTCAAGAAACCCGACTTCATTTAAGGCTTTGGATAGATTATACATTTCAACATCTTTCGCGCTTTTTTCTTCAAAAGTACATGCCAATAATTTCAAGTCTTCACCTTCCTTTTCCCTTCTTGGCACCGTAATTTGGAAGAAGTCCGAGAGTGTTTGTGTCCATGTGATATTTCTCTTTGCTCACAAACGCACCTCTCCCGTTATCCGATCTTGTTCGCCTTCCAACCTCCCCGAGATGGTTCTTGGCCACGTAAAATTTTTCCCGCCCGGGCAACCGCCGAGAGAGTGCTTTTTAAACATCTTTGTCATCTTGGTCACGAGCATTGAGCTCATTTCCTCAACAACAGATTTGATCACTCCTCATTCCTCTCTCGCCAATTTCACCTCTAGAAATGCAAAGATTCTCCTAGTCTTGCTTTCAGTTCAAAGACTCACCAAATTTCTTTGACTCCCCAGAACTTTTCATTCAAATTTTATCTTCCATGGAGGTCATCTCGCAGAGGTCGAGTGTTTTGATTTGCACCATTTCGTAAGAGTGACCAAGGTTCTCCATCTTCCGAGTCACGGCCGCCAATGTTTCTTCCATTTGAGCAATTTTGTTCATCATTGGCTCAACCTTCTCAAGCTTTCCCATCAAGGGAGCGAGGTCAATCTCAGAAACCTTCAACCTCCTCAGGCCGATCGATCATCTCGAGGTTCAAACACAACTTTAGGGTCGGTCTGCATGCGAAGCTTGACTTCATCCCGAGCTCCGCCTCCAACCGAGCCCTCGGCCCAGATATCAAACAATTCGAATTAAAGATAGAACTTTCAAGAATCTTTGGCATAATTGTTAATAGTGCCAAAAGGTACCAAAGAGTGCTAAACTATCCTAGGGTATGACCGATTTCAGTTGACAAGACTGAGTATCCTTCTCCATCCGAGACCGATCCTCAAAGATCTCCCCCGCTGGTCCCCGTCTTGAAATTTGTCTCTGTACGCTAGGGCACCAACTTCGTAGCTCTCCTCTCGCCTATCTTCCTCCCAACCAAATCATCAAAATCGGAGTTTTTCATCCCGAGCTTTGTCCTCCCCAGACCACGAGAAGTCGGGTCGAAAAGTTATCTCCCCTCATTCCACTTTGATCTTCCCTCTCTGAATCAAAGCAATATCAAGCATCTCTTGAAGAGTCGATTGAGGATGAACACATCGACCTTAATCAAGAAGACATCTTGAAGATCGCAGTATGAGCCGAGCTCGGGTAAGCGGCCAAGAATGAACTGTTCCTCGCTTCCTCTCCACTCGCCTTCTTGGCCCTTTTCTTCCATCTCGGACTCTCGGTTGAGTTGAAGCATCACCGAGGGATCAAGAAGTAGATCACTCAGAGCTCATCAAGAATAAGCTCCTCGGTCTCAAAGAAAGTCCTGGATGTTGTCTTGATCCAGTCCGGTTTGCAGATTCGAGCGGTTCTGGCCTGGTGGCATATCCTTAGATTGACTCTGAGTTGGCTCTTCTGGCTGTTCGAGCGGCAGACTTCTTTGGTAGGAATCTCGAGGCTGAGTTCCTTTGAAAATTTCCCGAAATTTTATCTCGAAGGAAGCGATGTCTCAAGCACCTCGAAGAAGACCTCCTCGACCGTTTCTGTGCCTTAGAGATAACCTAAGCCAAAACTTGTATGGCGGGAGCGGTTTGGCTCTCGTGTTGAATCTCTTCGAATCATGCCATCTTCATCTGGGTGAGAACCACCAATCTTCTCGCGCTTGGGAGAGAGGGTTTTACGTGATTTTCAACTTCTCACCCTCCTCCTTTTGTCTCCAACAAAGCCTTCCCCCGCTTGTTGGGTCTCTTTTTTAGCGAAATTAAACCGTGATTCTGCTTTTTTTTCCTTCTTCCTCGATGGTCTGCCGCTTTCACAAAGAATGGGGCTTGAAGAGCACTTTGACTTGGGGAATGGGGTCGAAATCGAAGATATCCTCCTCCTCTCGCACATCTCCAAAATAAATGCTATTTTGGTTGCATGGTGATCTTTGCTTTTAATCGAGATCGCCTGGGCCAATCTTCTTGAAGACTTTGGCTTGCTCATCACCATCCGAATCAAATTTCAGCCAGTTGAAGTCAAGGGTGGGTGAGGCCTCAATCGCCGCCATCAATCGAGCTTTGGGGTACCGATCTACTCAAAACTCCCGCAAGGCTCATGATGCTTTTGCTCACAATATCCATCAAAACACGATATTGTGGCTTCAAATGCCTTTTTATGCAAAGTAGCCTCAAATTTCACAGATTCTCAAAGAATCTTATCTAAATACTCGCTTCTCTACCCAACATATACATAGCAGGTCCTCTCCTTTATCACAGAGCTCAAAAACATCATTTAAATTCTTCTAATAATATATAAATTCCCTTTCAAAATCGGCGTATTTGGACTAATCTTTAAATGTGATACAAGAATCTTAGAATGCATACCATCCTCTTCATCTATCCTCAAATTACGATGAATTCGACATTCTTTTGCATACTCTTGATCCGGCTCAAACCATGATTAGATGGGTGAAGTTTAGCCAAATGAATCATATGCAGAGCCTCCTCTTCGGCTTTGAGTTGGTTGTGCTATCGAGTGAGACAAACTAACTCGCATTTTCGGCTTGTTGATTTCGCTAATCTTCTAACAAGGTTAAAGCCATTTTAGATATGAAGAATTGAAGCTTTTTAAGGTTTGGAGATTTCGGGCAAAGGGAATTTTTAATCGCAGAGGATTTGGGAACGAAGGGTTTGATAAAAATTTGGCTTGAATGGCTTATTGGGGTATAAATAGTTTTGAGATCGTGGGGAATCGCTGGTGGTTAGGTGAAAAAGTAACGATTGAGATTAATCTCCCATTAATCGGCATACTGGACGCATTTATCTCCAAAAGTAAGCCGCCAAAATATCCTCATTGGTCATTAATGTAACAGAGCATTAAATGACTGCGACCTTCTTCGAATTTCAAAAGATCCCGCCCAAAAAACATTCCTCGTGTTTTTGTATTTATTGCAAATGATTACCGAGCTTCACTTAAGCAATAAATGAGTCGCATGAGTCATTACTTCTTCGGACTAATTTATCTCTATCGGTCTTTATCGAGTAATCGACCTTGATAAAATGTCGATAATACCGAGCTTGAATGGGTTCAAGATAATCCCGAATCTTCGACCTTCAAGAAACTGAAGTTTCGAGACTCGCCCAAGATTTCCATTTTATCCTAAGCTTCTCAAAGAAAATTTCAGAAAAACTTCATGCATCCAAAACCTTCAATTTTTCGATTTTACTCTATACACCGATCTAACATCCCTAATTCAATCGAAAGTTCTTTTAAATCTTGATTCAACCAAAGGTTTAGTCAAGATATCGACTCTTTGCTTATCAAGATGAATTTTCTCCATTCTCGATGTCCTTTTTTCAATATGATCTCGGCGGAAGTTCCTTCTTCACTTTTTGATTTCTCTTGAAGTCCATAAAGGAAATTCATCTTCCAATAATGACATCTCGATCTTCTTTCAACAGTACAATGATATCTTTGTTCGGTTCAAAGGCCCTTTCTGCTTTTTCTGAAAAACAGTTAGATCCGTGGTACCCATTTGGTATAGGTCCTATCCGTTAGTCAGACCTTTAGGAATCCAAATCACTTAACAACTCTAATCACTTTAGAGTGGCGATCTCTTCCATAAACATCTACATACACATTTACTACTCGGTGCCTTAGCGCTTTCGTGTATGAGTGCTAGCCTTAGCATGAACATGGGCTTTTGAATTTTCTTTCGTTCAGCCTTACGCTCATTTGCTTTGGCTTCGTCTTGTTGGTCTAAATCTTTGATGACTCGGGTTTGGTAACCTTTACCCTTAGGCAAGTGGGGTTCAGGGTTGCTGTCTTCAAACTCCTGTCTTTCAAAGGTAATCGAGGACTTGGTATCTTCACCGAGAATGTCTCTTTGAGTGTTTCTCATCCGAGGATTCCTCCTGATGGTTCATGTGGAGCCTTTCGTGTTTGCATTCTTAGGCTGAGGCTTTGAAGTACTTGCTCGAATCTTTCTAATCGAGTGCTCGGTTTTTCTAGCCTTCACCGAGGTTTGGGGCTTTCTACCCGATCATTCAGTTTCTTCGAGACCATAGGTCCTTTTCCCTTGTCTACAACCTTGGGCATTTCTTTAGTTTGAAGTGTGGGTGCCAATGGGTTTTACAAAGATTGTATTCTTGCTACTTGATGCAAAGATTCAGATGACCTTGTGAGGTTCCCCCGAATGTATCCTAATCCAGTTTTATAGTGGCAGATCTCTCGGTAACTCAATTTCATCTATTACTTTAGATGCAGATTCAATAGAGTTAACTTCTTCCGTGACTATCCTCCGCGCTTCTGTAGAGTTTCATGCTTCTCGAGAGGTCATTGAACTTAGTTCGATCAAATGAATCTCTTCATGGATTTCTCTAGCTTTTCGCTTAGGGTCATTATCAACTTCTCTTTCTCGAGAGTTGTACTTTCTCGAACATCCATTTCATCAAGAGCTCCCATTAATTGAGAAGGATTTCAAGATTACTAGAGTCTTTTCATTTTAGATTTTCAAATTTCGATTCCTTTATTTCGCTTGAGTTCTATTTAGCGGTTCTTGTAAAACAAAGATAGTCCTTCATCAAATTCTCAAAAGAATCCATCAGGTCAAAATGACTGTTTTCAGTGGAACTTGAAGACTCTTGTGCTAGTGTAGGAGCAACAACAAGAGAAAGAAGAACTTACCTCTCCTACGGCCATGGAGATGCGGATGTCATCACCGGCGGCTTTAAAGCACATTTCTACCGAGGAGTCGAACTTTCTTCGACTCCTTTTCTTCTGAGCAATCTCAACAAGTGTATCCCATATTTCCTTTGAATTCTCACAATGAGAGATCTTCCTCATAACACCATCATCAATAGTGCTATAGATTGTATCTTTGGCAATATAGTCAAGATTGACTAACTTTCTCTCCTTAGGAGTCAGTTGGTCATCAGACTTAGGAAATTCTGCTCTAGGATCAATTCTCTCATCTTCATTTCCTCCGGATTCACCACAAGAAATTGAATGGCCCTTGAGAGACCACTCTCCACATACGCCATGTTTGGAATACAAAAGAGCCCTGCATTCTCAGTCTCCATAAATCATAGTTCTCCACTGAGAACATGGGAAGTTTTTTAGAAGACATTTTTATCTGAGCTTTTGAAAAATCAGCAAATAAGATCAGTTCAGATAGACCACAAGTATTTTTAGCAAATAAAACTTTGTGGTCAACAAAGCGGGGTCAAGTTGAACCAACGCTATCCGATACCACTTGTTGGTCCCGTCTGCAACGAGTCTTACACGCGGTATGGGGGGGAAATACACGTGTTCAAAGGTTTTAAAACTTTTTCTTCTTCGAGGTCACCAATGATAATCCTCAAGATTAGGTCCCGAGAAGACAGATCGCTCACGAGTCAAAGTCTATCGAGACAAAGGATCCCGAAATCGCTTTCTCGATACCTCGAGATAATCCCAACCGAGTCCTCGAAAATCAGAGATCCTGAAGTTGCTTGGATCGAGATAACTTATCAACCCTAAGAGTAAGTTCGGTTTGGTAACTATCTGTTCTAGCTACTCGATGTGCGGAATGGTTGGCCCTTTAGTTTATACTCTTTTAAAACTTTTTCAAAACCTTCTTTTTATGGAATAGTGATTAGGCCGTGATTCGATTATGCAACTTCAAAGGATTGATTCCAACCAATATCATTGAAAAGTATGCTTTCAAATTCGAAATAATGCAAATTAAGCACAAATAATGAAAGCAATAAACAACACAAAGAATTATAGTGGTTCGGAGACTCAAGCTCCACGCCCACTCTCTCCGATCCTCTATAAATTCACTAATCACTTATGAGCTTTCCGACTACCTCACAGAGTTTACTTTACTCAACTCGCCTTGAGCTTTCACTACTCCACGAAGTTTACTTACTCAACCCGACCTTGAGTTTTCGACTACCTCCGTAGTTTACTAACTCAAACACAAACAAGCTTTCGTGACTACCTCTCAGAGCTTACTAACTTCTCCTCTAGAGTTTTCCGACTACTCCGCGTGAGTTTACTAACTCTTTACAACTCTTCTCACCAACAAACACACTCCAACTACCTTCTCAAGGGTTTGGGGTTTCTCGTTTGGTTTTCAACTAGATGAGATATCCTTTACAATGAAGCACAATGCAAAGGGTTAGGATATCTCGACTAAGCTTTGATATATCTTATCAAGCTAGGCTTAGTTTAGTGAGCTCTTTCAATATAAAAGCACTTGGGAAATTCTAAGTTTTTTGAGTGCTTTATCTTTCTGAGAATAAGTTTGAGCTTCTTGAGTTGCTTTATAAATTTCCCGTAACCTTACAATGTAGAGGGTCACCAAGATTTATAGGCATACACCAAGGTCAATTTTGAAAACTATCCGTTGGAGAGATAGCTTCGAGTTTCTCTTATGGTGTGTGAGAAACGACTATATTTAGGGTTTGAAACTCCTAACACGCTTTTAGGCAATAGCCTTTCATTTAGTCGGTCTTCACTTTTGCGATCAAAACTTTTGTACATCCGACATCTTTTTTTGACAATTCGCTGTCGCATGTCGGTATGGTATGATGTTGTCTTCCTCTTTTTGACTTTTTGTCTCCGTTAAAGGTAGACACCTTCAACGGCTCTTTTTGGTTACAAACTACGAGTTGATATAACCTTAACAACACTTTGTCTTAGTTCCTTTTTTTATGCGACATGGGAATGTCTTGGGCAATATCTATTTTCTAAGGAATCGCGATTTTCTCAGTATTGCATCCTTCAGATAGATATTTTCAATTACCTCTAACATTTGTGTTTATCTCGAGCATTCAAGACATTCTTGAGTCTTGATAATTCGCATGCGGTTCATTATTCTTGATCTTCAATCTTGATCTTGATCTTGCGTCTTGAGAGTCTTCCGAGTCTTCCGAGTCTTGAGAGTCTTCCACGAGTCTTCACGTCTTCCGAGAGTCTTCAAATACCTTTACGAGTCTTGATTCTTCCGAGTCTTCGAGTCTTCGAGTCTTCAAATATCTTGACCGATATACCGAGTCTTCATGTTGAGTCTTGGCCTCGGCCATATCGAGTCTTCGTATCTGGATCTCTCCTTTGATCTTGCCTCTCGATTTCTCAACATCGAGTCTTCAGAAACTTCAGTTTCACACTGAAACTTCAGTTTCTTCAGAAACATACTGAGTTCTTCAGAGTCTTCAGAACCTATCCCGATCTATATCACATCCTCAATCTTTCTAAAACCCAATTGACTCAACTATCAAGATCATTCTCAACATGTCATACCTAGGGGTTTTGGGATCTTAATCAAAAATCATATATCTTTTATTAAATTCATCACCCAACAAATCATATTTGACACTTTAGCCCAAATAAAAGAAAATTGAAAATTGAAGGAACCGGTAGCGCTGCAACCTCCTTGCTGCCAGGTCTCCTCTCCCCAATTTTGGGCTACTGCAATCGTTTTTGTTTCTGGTGGAGCTCTGCTCCAATCCCAATCGCATTTGTTTCTATTTCAAATTTTCTTTGTAATTAAAATTTTTAAAGTGAAGACAAAAAAAGTTAAGTTCATAATCCCTCCCCACCCTCCCCGCTACACAATTGATTAGAGATCACGAACTGAATCAAAAGGGACTGAAAATCGTCCATCTCCGACAAGAACATCTGACCCATGCATGATGAATTCATAGATCTGTGAAAGAATATAGAAAAATAAAAGTTAAAGAAACAAAAAATACTACAGATTTGGGATCCCCGCCTCCCTCCCAACTATTCTTTTATCGCAACGACGAGTTTATGGGCAGTCAATTTATGTTGTGTTTTCTCAACTCATGGATGAACATCGAACTGAAGAGGAAGAGGAACTTGTGGTTTTTATTAAATGAAATATATATATTTTTTTAAAAAGGAATTGTAAGCAATGTTTTCATAACCGAACCAGACATATCATCGGTCAGCGGTTCAATCGGTCGAACCGGTTCAACTGGAGGTTCAACCGTTGAAATGATTTCTATCTAATTTTTGTCAATATATCCTATGTTTAGTTAAATAAATAAATAAGTATACACCTACAAAATTTTTAAGATATATCTTATAACTTTTCATATTTAAGAAAACACAATAGAAGTCATAGTCATAATAAAAAAAATAACACAATAATATGAGAGAAAGTAATATAAAAGGAGGAAGGTGGACCTTATATTTTTGTCCCACATCGATTAAGTATGAGAAAAATGTGAGAGAAAGTAATATAAGAGAAAGTAATATAAAGGGGAAGAAGTGGATCTCATAATTTTGTCCCACATCGAAAGTGTTAGAGGAAAATATGAGAGAAAATAATATAAAAGGGTGGACCTTGATTCATATAATTGTCTCACCTTATACATTTATCCCACATCGAAAGTGTTGAAGAAAAAAGTGAGAGGAAGTATTATAAATTTTGTCCCACCTCATACATTTATCCCACATCGAAAGTGTTGGAGAAAAATGTGAGAGGAAGTATTATAAAATTTATCCCACCTCATACATTTATCCCACATCAAAAGTGTTGAGATCCCACCTCACATTTATCCCACATCGAAAGTGTTGGAGAAAAATGTGAGAGAAAGTATTATAATTTTTTCTCACCTCATACATTTATCCCACGCTGAAAGTGTTGAGAAATGTGAGGAAGTATTATAAAATTTTGGGAGAAGAACATTCCACTACAAGTCACCTAAAACATTACAATCAGGTACAAATTGCAGAAAATTTCTGCACTTTAGTTCAAATTTGAACTATAGTACGGCGTACTTTAGTTCAAATTTTTTTACTTTGTACCTGGTTGTAAAGGTATTCTAAATCTTGTATCTAACTGTAATTTTCTCTAAAAAATTTCCCATCTCATACATTTATCCCACATTGAAAGTGTTGAAAAAAAATGTAAGAGGAAGTATTATAAAAAGGGTGAAGGTGGACCTTGATACATATAGTTAAAAGTTTTTTTTTTAAATTAAGGGTAGAACTAGTTAAACGGTTCGACCGATTTGATCTAATTTTGACCGGTTCTTCCAGTTTTGACCGGTCCGATAGCAAAAGCGATTTTTAGGGGGTCTCCGGATTGGTTTCGGGACCGGTTCCCAGTTGAACCGGTTTAACCGGCTGGTCCGATCTGATTCTAAAATCATTGATTGTAAGGATAAACTTATAAATTAATAACTATACATTTAAATTATTTAATTTATTATATTGTACGACAGTACGACATAAATCGATAGATAGTACGATGTAATATGATGGTTAGTACACTTAGTACAACAGGTAGCAGGTTATTAAATTTAAGCCCTTAGGTTTTAGATCTAATGGTTCAAATTAATTGACTATTGACAGTCAGTACGACACCCTGACTACCATAAGAAACACCCTACATATGTCTAATATTTTGGCATAAAATATAAGTTATGGGGGCACGCCCCAAGGTGGTGTGCGTGCATCCTTCATTGACTTTCAATAATAGTGTTACGGTGTATCGAATTGTGGTTTAGTCTTAACATATAATTATACGTATTAAGTAAGTACCATTATATGTTAAGTCTAAATTTAAATATTTGAGCTTAACAAATGGTGGTAAGGGTTGAATTAATGGTGGTACGGGGTAAATAAACAATATTATGGGACGAACTAACTAATGGTGGTACATACATAAATAAATTATGGTATAGTATATATTAATTAATGGTGGTACAGACTTAACAAAATGCAGTACGAGGTGAATTAATGGTGTTTTTTTTAAGGTAAAGATGAATCTCATTAACTGAGTTCAAGAGGTACTCAAATCCCACACGATTACAAATAGTCGAATAAAGCAATCAAAGCATCATAACATAACCATTACAACTTAACCGTAAATAGATTAAAGGTTGATCTTCCCAACTTACATAAGGGTGGAAAAGGCAAGCGATAGTAAGACCGAATCCATTTTCATGCACTAAACTTGATTCCTCGATGAGTTTCTCCAAAGTGTAGTTGTTCTCTTTGAATATTAGCTCGCTTTTTTAATTTCCACAACTTCCAAATGGTGCATTGCCAAATTAAGGCCACAACTTTTTTTCCTAGAACCAATGTAGTTTCCGTATAAAAGGCACAAAATGAGAGGGCAACCCAAGATGAGTAGTCAATTGATTTGCCCAACCAAACCGAGATATTCTCCACACTAACAACGCCATAGGACACGAACGAGGAGGTGATTCACTATTTCCGTCACATCGAACACAATGGGCACAAGAACGACTCACTCTCAATAACCACACCTCGCTTCACAAGATTATCTTTAGTTGGAATCCTTCCACTAATGACTTTCCACGTAATGCCTAAACTTTTGATGGAATAGCTCTCCACCATAGTTTCTCCCCATGGGAACGCCTCTTCATCCTCGATATATTGCGAAGCCAAGATGATTTGATACATGTCTTTCATTTTAAAATACCCATCCGAGGATCCCGCTCGTCTCTCTTGCTGGGGTTATCTTTCAAAAGTATGCTTTTACTTTGTATAACCAAATCAAGTTTCTTATTTATTCTTTAAAATAAATTATTTAATCACTGCTGCATTAAATATGAATGAATGTTATATATGTTTATTGCAAACTCGCTCAATAAGACAAAGACGATATACATTGTAGTTAATTTGGTGATACCCGATCACGAAGATCAAATTAATGTATTCGTGAATTAAGTACAAATTCCACAACCAGATGGAAATGAACGAACCATCATGAATGGTTGAAGTGTGAGACCAGATTAGCTGTCTTGACCAAGGGATCACACTAAGCGCATTTAGGTCTTTTTGAATGAGGACCTGCTAAGAGGACAAATTCTTCTGCATCGAATATACAAGAATTATACCTCGGTGGTGCGTTGTTTTAATCTCCGCCTTAAATAGGATCATGTGAAATTAATAACTATTGCTTTGACTTATGATGGAAGAGAGTCAATGCGATTTGATACCTTATATCTTGGGTAATATTATTAATTACATGATGATTGTGACATTTAATACGGAGAATCGCCGGCAAGTTATCGCCTTGCTTGATTTGTCCCTGGTGGGCTCATATCCTTTATCATGCCAAATCTTGCAAGTGGAAATTTATTTCCGGCATGGATAATAATGTTGAGCCTTTTTTACTCCAAGGATAAAGATATTAATTAATATAAAGCTTTGTTAAGCTTAATTAATTAATGGACTAAGATAATCTTAAACGCGGAAATAATGACCGAGAGCCATATTATATGTGAAATCGTAATATGGGTTAAGATATAGTTCAATATTAATTTTATAGTGAAGTAAATTAATATTAATGGACTTTAATAATATTTGGCCCAAAATATTGAAGCTTCATAGTCCATTGGAGGTCCAATCTTAATTCTCCTAAAGGCCCCCCAAATAGCCCAAAATAAAGTCAAATTAATGAGAGAGAAGAAAATATTCTTGCTATATTTCCATGATGTATAGAAAATATTCTTGCTATATTTCCATGATGTATTTTTTCTTTAAAACTTTGTCTATTAAAATGGAAGAAAAGATTGTCTTGATTTTCTTGTAGATATTTTATGGAAAAAAGATAATTATTGTAGGAATACATGATTATCCCATAAATTCAGAGTCAAATCTTGACTCCTATAATAGTGTAATTTTCAAAATAATGGGTAGAAGGGGAAGAGATTTTTATGGAAAAATTTAATTACGAGAAAAGAATATAGAAGATATATTCAAGATTTCTTGAGACCAAAAAAATATTTTCTTCCTTATTTTTCTTGACCTAAAATTCAAACCCTCCTCCCTATTTATGGGGATGAGCTTTCATTCCAAGTGCAATTCCATGTGTTGAAAATATTAGAAATCCACAAAAGGTGGTAGAAAAATATTTAATTTCTCTCAATTAAAATCGTTCGTTGAAACCTTCCCAACCTGATAACGCTGGACTTTGGGGATATATTTGGGAAGGCTCTTGGGTTGATTCATCCGCTTGATTCTTCAAGAGGTTAGTACTTCCAGAACTCCTAGTTCCGTATGTTTAGGATTTACGTGAATTATGTGTGTCTGCATGTTGTTTATTATTATGTTGAATTGATTTAGGATTAATTCATGTTAGTAATTAATTGTTTAATTTAAATATGTATTTAAATAATCATCTCGAATAGATCAGGGCACCCCGATTTTTCCTAACAAGTAGTATCGAGCTCGGTTTTAGCTCGGTTTTTAAATTGTTATTTAAATTGTTGGACATTAAATTGAAATTGATAGTAGAATTCTTTAGATCCATTTTGCGTATCCAATTCTCATGATATTTAATGTGTTTATTTTCATCTATGAATGAATATTTTTTTAATTAGGCTCGCTCGGATTTATTTTTCTCGTGAGAAAATCCACGGTAGATTAGGTTATTTGATTCGCTCAATGTAATAGACTAGTCTAGATTTAAAGGTATTTATTTTTTGTTAAATAAATTGTAACTTGACGAGACGAGTTAAAAATCTTCGAGCAACCGTCGTGGGCAATTGCGCCTTGAAACGTACCAAAGAGGCACGCACACTTGCACGGACGATGTTGCACGCATAGGCGAGGTGCTAAGCGCCCTAAGGCCGGATTGGCCGAGCGGCCGAGGCGAGTACCCGAGGCCGAGGCCTTATAAGACACCGCGATGTCTTTAGCCCCCCAAACACACGAACATGGCGCCGACCAAACGGCCCGGCCGGATGCGGGCGGCATCATTGCGAGTAGCTACTTGGCATGATGTTTCAAGGCGGAGTTCTCTTCGAGACGAACGAGTGGGGAGAAATTCAAGGCCCGGCGTGTCTTCAAGATCAAGCCAAAGAAAAATCAAACTATAACAGTTGGATAATTTGTTGCCCAATGTGTTTATTTTTTCGCTTACGCTTGATTTATTGTTCTTAGTATTTTCTTGTGCTTTATTTAATTTTTTTAAATGTGTTTGCATGAGAATTGCTCAACGAAAAATCTCAAATTCAAAAAAAAAAAAATAAAGTATGTTTTAATAATTAATTTGTTTTGACACAAATTAATTTTTGACCTCCATGATTTATTTATTTGTGAAATCTTTTGGAGAAATTCCCCTACGGGACCGGTCAAAAGATAGCTTTTTACATGAATAAATTCCCAAAAGGATAATTGTGAATTATTATTAGTGGCGATTTATGACCTCCTATGAGGCTCGATCAAAGCTTAAGAATAATTCTATATTAATCATGGTTATTACTTAGGTATAAAATTGATATTTATATACTCTCCTAATTCTCAATTTTTATATTGGTCAAGTGGGGAGCCGATTATTAATTTTTAATTAAAGGTTTAAAATCGTCTTGTTTGTAACCTACTTGAATGTGATTTAAATGATGACCTCCCACATGAGGCTCATTTAAATCATTTTGAGATGTTGGCTGATGCATGTTCATATTTTTTGAGATTTTAATATGAATCATGTGATCAATTATGTGATTTAATTTTGTGTTGATCCGATATTGATACAAAATATATGTTTATTCGAAAGACATCATGTCGCAACCTTTTAATCCAATCCTGCTCAATATAATTGAAAAGAAAAACCAACTCATTTGTGAAAACTATGTCTACTTGAAACGTAATATGACTTTTTTGTCCTCTCGCACAAAAACATTATTGGGTTCTTGGCGACATAAAACCCGATAGAATCATCAAGGGTCATCTAGTTCGGAAAGATGTTTAATACGAAATCGGGAGCAAGCCAATGAATCAATAAACCAATAATTTTGACTTCGTTGTCTGATGATTTGAGGCTCATTCATGAGGAAATTGATTCACCATGGAGATTGTTCAAAGTCTTGAGGAAATGTTTTCTCTCGAGAACATGATCAAAGAGTTTCATCAAAATGGAGTCGAAAGGTGAAAAATGATTGAGGGAACAATTCGTGAGGGATAACATTCTCTCAAAATCGCACGCCATTTTGAAAAACTTGCTACCTTGGTGCGATACGATGATGAGGCTCAATCTAATTCTTGTTCCTAACTCTTCCAAGGAGCTTTAATGAGTTCTATTGTAATTTTGTGATGAGTGATCACATGTTTACCATAGATACCCTACAAGAAATCTTGGAGACTGTGAGCTTAAACACTTGGGACAAGAAGATTTAAGCTTTGGTGACTAAGAACCGTGACTCAAAATCTAGGCCAAAGGAAGGCAATATTGAGAAGGAGATGAATGGTCTCAAAAGAAAAGGGTAAGAAAGTTAAGTTGGTTGAAAGTCGTAAGACACCAAAAGGAAAATGTTTTAACTGTGGAGAAAAAGGACATTGAAGTCGGCCTGTTCCAAACCCAAAAGGAATGGAAAGAAAGGTAATTCACACTCACTAGTTGTTGAAACTTGTTTGACGCGAGTATGCTTACCCATTCGTGGGTATTGGATACTGGATCCATCGATCATGTATATTTCACATTGTAGGGTTTCAATCGGACCCCGTGACTAAGTGAGATGAGATCCTCATCACGCCAGGCGATGCTATGAGAGTGGCAACAAGTAGTGGGAGAAGTGCACCGTCCTTTGGAGACAAGACGTTAATTTTAAGAGATGTTCTTTATGTTCCCTTTTTTTTGGAAAAATCTTATTTCTATTTCTAAACCTGTTTATCGATGGATATTCTGTTTTTTTTAATAAAGATATTCTTGTTTTTTTAACGATGTGATTATCTATCGTGGAACTTTTGAGGAACAATCTATATTATTAATCGCGCATCACTCATCAAAAATGCATCCTATAACACATCTACTATTTCTTAAACGAAAGCGCGGCGGTGGCGTGAATGAGACGCTTTTTTCGCACCTAAGATTATGTCATATTAACCGAAAAGTATTCAAAGGTTGGTGAAAGATGGTTCTTTGGGGTCTTCCAAATTGAGCCATTTCAGATTTGCGAATCATGCGTGTAAGGTAAAATGACCAAGAGGGCATTTTGGAGCCAAGGGCCAGAGCTAAAGAAGTGTTAGAAATCGTTCACACCGTATGTGTGTAGTCCAATGCAAATCAAAGTTAGATGGCTTTCGAGTATTTAGTTACTTTTATCGATGATTACCACGCCATGAATACATTTTCCTAATGAAGCATAAATCTGAGACCTTTGATAAATTTAAAGAATTTAAGGCTCAAGCGAGAGAATCATAAGGGGAAAAGTATCAAGTTTCTACGATCGATCGTGGAGGCGAATACCTCAATGATGAATTTTTGAACTACCATTCGAAGTGGGGATTGCATCCCGTTTGGATCACGACCCCCTCAACAAAAGCGGGGTTGCGAATGAAGGAATAGAATAATGATGAGTTATCTTGATTTACCAAAATCGCTTCGGGTTACGATTAGAAACAACGGGCTTATTCTCAACTAGTGTCATCCAAATCGGTACCTAAAACCCCGAGAGAATTGTGGGCCATTCAAGCCCGATTTTTTGGACACACCAGATCTCAAAAGTCCTAAGATAACGCTTCAAACAAGGAAGCCGCCAGAATCGATGACGTCAAATTACGATGTTCATAGGTACCCTCAAGGAACTAAATGATGCATGTTCTATGGTCCCAAGATCAATAGGTGATAATCGACTCATTTTAGATTTTTGAAAGAAGACTATATGAACAAAATGAAAAGTCTAGAAGTGAAATTACCTTAGAAGAACTTAGGGGCCAACTCCATTGCCAACTATCCAAAATGACGCCAAACGTCGCGCCACACAACCGGAACCTCGCTTAGTGGGAGGGTTATCGACAACCCAGAGATTCTTGGGGATCGAGAGTTCTGACTTGATCTCCGCAGAAGAATCAGATCCATGGTCCCACAACTATACGATCCAAGACAAAGATGCTCAATCTTGGCAACAGCAATGGAAGCCTAGATGGGTTCAATGGATCGCAACAAGGTGTGGAGGGGTAGTCGAACCACTTGACGGGTAAAACTCATCGGATGCAAGTGGGTATACAAGAGAAAAGGGGACCAGATGGAAGGGTTGAAACCTTCAAAGCAAAGACTTGTGGCGAAGGGTACACTTTGAAAGAAGAGATCGACATGAGGAAACCTTTTCACCAGAGCCATGCTTCAAATCCATCCACATTCTCTTTGTCGATTGTTTAGATCTAGATTTTGAGATCACGCAATGGATGTCAAGACACTTTTCCTTATGGAAATCTTGGCCATAATCTATATCTGCAACAACCCGCCGGCTTCATTGAAAAAGCCCGAAAAAGCATCTGGTTTTGAAGCTCGGAAAGTCCATTTATGGACCGCCAAAGTATCCCGAGTTGAAATTAGTGTTTTGATCAAGTTATAAAATCCTACTGATTTGATCAAAACGAATTTGAAAGTTGTGTCTATAAAAAGCGTGGATTTAACCGCATTGGTATTTTTGGTACTATACGTGGATGACGTTATTCTCATCGAAAATGATATAATGGTGTTATCAGGGCGTAAGGGCATGGTTTGTCAAAAGCAACGATATGAAGGACTTAGAAGCGGGCCACATCTAGGGATCAAGATCACTCGAGATCGTTATGGAAAAGAATGACGGACTTCATGAGCCTAAATATATGAATACTATTTTGAAATGACTTGACTATCTGATTCTAAGAAAGGCTTTGACGCTTACAAACCGGAATCCATCTATCCAAAAGATGTATCCCAAGACCGCGGAAAGATAGATGACATGAAGAGCATCCCTTTACGCTATATACCGTGCGGGGAAGCCTACGTCATATGCAATCTTTGTGTCTGAGACCGGAAATCATTTAGTCGAGGTGCATGGTGGCAAGATATCAAAGTAACCTGGGAAAGAGTATCGGGATCGCAGAAGAAATTTTTCAAGACGAGGACCACGGGATAGAACGTTGGTTTACAAGTCCGAACCGATCCCATTTGCTTATTTTACTCAGTTTCAATCCGGACATTGACGCGAAGTCTACCTCGGGTAGTGTGTTACGCATGGGGAGAGCCATGACATGGAGAAGCGTAAAAGCGAAATGCATCGCCGATTCTACCATGGAAGCCGAGTACGCCACGCTTGAAGAGCCCGGAAGGAAGCGATTTGGCTCAAGAACTTCCCAGTGGACTTGGGCGTGGTCCCGAATTTACTGTGCAAAAGCACAGTCTCTCTTGTGATAACGCCGAGAGGTTTGAAATTCAAGGGGCAAGAGCCCACAAAACCAGCCAAACACATTGAAAGAAAATACCATCTCATACGAAATTGTTAAGAGAGGAGATATTGAGGTGGCTAAGATTGCGTCGGAAGACAACTTCAGCGATCCATTCACAAAGGGTTCGCATCGAGCACATTCCTCGAGACATGTGGAAGGAATGGGTGTCAAGAACGTTGCAATCTGCTTTGAGTATAAGTGGGAAAAATATTATTAGGTTAGGTGTAGGGTGACATTAGATGTCATATAGAACACGAGACATGTTATAGTATACTTAAAAGCGGACTTTGAGTATAGAGTGGAGATTGTTGGGTTATCTTTGAAAGTATACTTTTTTTGTATAACCAAATTTGAAGTTTCTTATTTATTTCTTGAAATAAATTATTTAATCATTGTTGCATTAAATATGAATGAATGTTATATATGTTTATTCTTGAACCCATTCAATAAGACGGTCGACGATTACGTTGTAGTTAATTTGGTGATGCCCATCGGCAAGATCAAATTAACACCCTCGTGATTAAGTACAAATTCACAACTCGATGGAAATGAACGAACCATCATGAACGGTTGAAGGTGAGACCCAGATTGGCTTGTCTTGACCAAGGGATCTGCTTAGCGCATTTAGAATGCTTGAATGAGGACTCCACAGGAGGACAAATTCTTGATCGAATATACAAGAATTAGACCTCAAGGTGCGTTGTTTTCTTAATCTTTCATCCTTAAATAGGATCGTGAAATTAATAACTATTGTTTTCACTTTATGATGGGAAGAGAATCAATGCGATTCGATACCTTTTATATCTTGGGCAATATTATTAATTACATGACGATTCTTGACATTTAATACGGAGAATCGGCGTGCAAGCACGTCTTGTTTGATTTGTCCCCTTGGTGGGCTCATATCCTTTATCATGCCAAATCTTGCAAGTGAAAATTTATTTCCGGCATGGATAATATGTTGGGAATATCTTTGGAAGTACGCTTTTACTTTGTATAATCAAAAGGCTAATTTAGGACTTATTTCTTTGGGAAATAAATTGTTTATCACCGATGCTTTAAATATCATCGAATGTTACATATATTTCTTCGCATAATGTTCAATAAATAGTATAAAGTTACATTGTAGTTAATTTAGTGATACCGCATCACGTAAGATTAAATTAATCGAATACTTGTAACCAAAAAGTACCATTCACGCACCTAGATGGAAATGAACAATCCATCGTGAAAGGTTGAAGTGTAAGGCTCGAGATTGGGCTTGTCTTGACCAAGAGATTACACTAGTGCATGGTGATGTAATTTGAATAGGACCTACTAGGGAGGAAAAAAATCTTTAACTGAACAAGGAAGAATTAGACCTCGGTGGTTCGTTATTTCTTAATCTTCAATCCCTTAAATAGGATCACGTGTGGTTGGTAACTATCGCTTTGACTTATCATGGTTAGAGAATCAACGATTTTCAATACTTTTTTATCTTGGGCGTATTATTGGTCACATGTGATTGCTAAGATTTAATACGAGAATCGGTGTGCAAGACGCTTTGTTCGATTGCCCACAGGGAGGTTCATAAACTATCATACCAAATCTTGCAAGTGGAACTAATTTCCAGTATGGATAATAATGTTGAATCGTTGGTCCGGTGCAAAATTCGAGTCTTACACGTGTGTATGGGGGAATACACGTGTTCGGTTTTTAAAAAAATTTCTTCTTGAGGTCACTTGGGTCGATAATCACAAGATTAGGTTAGGAAGCACAAATCGCTCCGAGTCAAAGTCTCATCGAGATGGTGATCTTGAGGTGCTTTCGGATACCTCCCGATAATCCTAACCGAGTCCTCGAGTGTGAGAGATCTGAGTTGTTTGGATCGGATAACTAATCTTGAATCGAACCTCCGGAAGAGTACGCTTCAGTTTGGTAACTATATGTTCTAGCTACTCGATTAAATGCGGAATAGTTGGCCCTTAGTTTATACTCGTTTTAACCTTGTTGAAAACCTTCCTTTATGAAATAGTGATTAGGCTGTGATTCGGTTATGCAACCCGAAATGGATTGATTCCAATCAATATCGAGGAAAAGATGCTTTCAAAATCAAGTCAATGCAACGATTAAGCATACGATAAAAAAAGCAATAAACAACACGGCAATTATAGTGGTTCGTAGACTCAAGCTCCTACATCCACTCTCTCCGATCCTCGAGAAATTCACTAATCACTTCTCGCTTTTCGACTACCTCGTGGTTTACTTACTCAACTTCGGCCGAAGTTTTACATTTACTCCATGAAGTTTACTTACTCAACCCGACCTGAGCTTTTCCCACTACCTCCGTAGTTTACTTACTCAAAACACAAACAAGCTTTCACACTACCCCAGAAAGGCTTACTAACTTCTCCTCTAGAGCTTTTACGACTACTCCATAGTTTACCTAACTCTTTACAACTCTTCTCACCAACAAACACACCCAACTACCTTCTCAAGGATTTGGGGTTTCTCGATTGGTTTCAACTAGAATGAGATATCCTTTACAATGAAGCACAATGCAAGGGTTAGATATCTCACTAAGATTTGATAAATCTTATCAAAGTGAAAGCTTAGTTTAAAGCTAGCTCTTCAATATAGAAGCACTTGGGAAATTCTAGGTTTTTCGAGTGCTTTAACTTTGCAAGAATAAGTTTGAGCCTTGAGTTATGTATAAATTTCCAGAACCTTAAATGTAGAGGGTCACTAAAAGATTTATAAAGCATACACCAAGGTCACTCTTGAAAACTATCCGGCTTGGAGATAGCCCTTGAGTTTCCTCTTTATGGTGTGTGAGGAACGCAATATTTAGGTTTGAAACTCCTAACACGTTTTTTGTGCAATAGCCTTTCATGTAAATGGTCTTCACTTTTTTGGTACCGGAACTTTTTGTACATCCGACATCTTTTAGCGAATGTCACTATCGAAGGTCGATGGTACAAAATTGTCTTCCTCTTTTGACTTTTTTCTCCGGTTAAAGGTGAGACACCTTCAACGTTTTTGGTTTACAAACTCCTCGAGTTTGATATAACCTTAACAACACTGACTTAGTTCTTTTTGTCTCTGCATTTGAATATCTTGGCAAATATCTGTTTTCTAAGGGATCTAAATCTTCTCGGTATTAAGACCTTAAGATAGATATATTCATTGCCTTTAACATTCGTGTTTATATCGAAAGCATTCAGCAAGACATCGAAGCCTCATAAGAATTACCGCGTTTCAGTATTCTTTGATCTTCATCTTGATCTTGCGTTCTTAGTCTTCAGTCTTCCGGTCTTTTGAATCTTGAGTGTTCCGAGATATCTTGGATGATATAATCGAATCTTCATCTGTGTAGTACTCGATATCTTCTTGATTTTCGATATCAGTCTTCTTGATTCCCGCCACATCGAGTTTAAACTTCAGTTTCCATCGTTTCTTAAACATACTGAGTTCTTCGTGAGTCTTCGGGAACCTATCCTGAACTATAGGATCTACGACTATACATTTTGCGTATAACATCCTAATACTCAAATCAATCCTCGACTCAACTATCAAGATCCATCTCAACATGCCATACTTAGGGGTTTTGGGATCTAATCAAAATCATATATCTTTATTAAATTCATCTCCCAACATGAACCGCCTTCAAACCAAGGACAAAATATATTAATTAATGGAAAGCTATTTTGGCTTGAATTAATTAAGGGCTAGATAATCTTAAACATGGAAAATAATAACCGGAGCCATATTGAATTGTAAATATGGGTTAAGATTTGATAAAGGCAATATTAATTATGTAGTGGATTATTATGGGCAGAATAATATTGTGGCTCAATATTGATAATTCAAGATCCATTGGAAAAGTCCAATCTAATCCTCCTAAAGGCCCCTAAGTGGCCCAACATAAAGTCCAATAACCTAAAAACGTGTTTAAAAATAAAATAAATCTTGTTGCGTATTTTTCCTATTTTTCAAAAATTATGGATTAAAAAACGAGTAAGATTTCTTGAATTTTGTTATGGAATGAAGATATGTATTCTTGGAATACAAGATTATCTCATTAAATTCAAGAAATCTCCCACTTGTCATTCATAGAGAAATTTCAAAAATATTGAAATATAAAGCGGCAAGAAAGATTTTTTTGATTTTCTTTGAAAAGATATTATGAAAGATATGTATTTCTTGAAATACAAGAATATCTCATAAATTCAAGAAGATCGAAATCTTGGAATCTTGATCCCTTAATATTCCGAAATATTCCATAACAAATAAAGAGAGGGATTTGTGGAATATTTTTAATTATGAGAAAAGAATATATTTAGATATATTCAAGATTTCTTGGAGATCGGAAAAGATTTTTCCTCTCTATTTCACATGAAATTTTAGGCCACCACCCCTCTATAAATAGGGATGAATGTTTTCATTCCCAAGTACAATTCTATGTGGCTTTGGAAAAATAGCAAATCCACAAGGTGGTGAACAAAAGTTTATTTTCCTTTTAATTAATTGTTAGCGAGCATCCTACCAACGGATTAGTCGAAAGCGAAAGGATTAAAGGAATACTTAGGAAGGTTTTTCTGTGTTTAATCAATCTAGGCCATTACCATTCCAGGCAGATGTTTACGTAAAATTCGTAGAATTCAGCGTCGTGGGATTCACACATTAACTAATTATATGAGATGATTTGTTGTTGAATTATTATTTGAATTAATATAGAGTTAATTCATCTTAGTAATAGTATCGCACTAAATTTCGTATTTAAATATTTATCCTGAATAGATCCGCGGCACTTAATTCCAACATAATAATGTTGGAATTTGCATCTTTCTTCCGAGGCAAAGATATTAATTAATATAAAGCTTGTTCGGTGGCTTAATTAATTAATGGACTAAGATAATAAAACGCGGGAAATAATGATTTGAGCCATGTTATATGAAATCGCAATATGGATTAATATGGATAGTTCAATATTAATTTTATAGTGGAGTAAATTAATATTAATGGACTGAAATAATATTTGGCCCAAAATATTAAAAGCTTCATAGTCTATTGAAGGTCCATTTTAATTCTCCTAAAAGGCCCAACAAATAGCCCAAAATAAAAGTCCAATTAATGAGAGAAAATATTCTTCTTGCTATATCCACTTAATATTTTAAAAATTTGTAGTTAATCAGAAGAAAAAGATTGTCTTGATTTTTCTTGTAGATATTTTATGAAATAGATAATTATTGTAGGAATACATAATTATCCCATAAATCCAAGAAGTCAAATCTTGACTCCTAATATCTTGTGATTTTTCGAAAATCGTAGGTAAAGACGGAAATAATTTTTTATGGAAAATTTAATTAAGGAGAAAAGAATATAGAAGAAATATATTCAAGATTTCTTAGAGACCAAGAAAAAGATTTTCTTTCCTATTTTCTTAACCCTAATTTTTCTTTCCCTATTTATAGGGATGAGCTCTTCATTCCCAAGTGCAATTTCATGTGTTGGAAATATTAGAAATCTACAAAATTGGTAGAAAATATTTATTTTTCTCTCATTAAAATCGTTCAGGCAAATCCTCCTAACGTTTCGTTAGTGGACTTGGGGATATATTTGGGTAGGCTCTTGGGTTGATTCATCGTCTAGAAGGTTGTTTCTACAAGAGTATTGAACCTGCAGAACTTCTAGTTCAAGATGTTTACGTAGTAATGACAAGTTGTTTTAATTATTATGTTGAATTGATTTAGGATTAATTCATGTTAATTATTTGTTTCGATTTAAATATATGTATTTAAAAAATCATCTCCCGAATAGATCCCACAACTTATTATCCCAATGTAAGGGGGCTTAACGAAGTCGAATGAGTTGAGAATCTATCGAAAAAATTTGGAAACTTGGTGAAAAATCTTCAAAAGCTCACGATTTCTAGTGATTGAGCTTAGTCCGGATTTCATTATTTGCCATTTGCTTAAAGTCGGCGCTTTGTATGTAGAAAGGACTTGAGCGAATTTCTTGGCTTTCCATTGTCACGCTCTTTTGGACGTTGCTTTTCTTGAAGGAGCGTTGCTTTAAGTGTGGGGACATTTGATGCGTAGTGATTCATGCGTATTTTTTGGGTGATATTTAGAAAGTTCGATTTATTGAGCTTGGTTGCATGAAAAATGGCGTGAATTATTACTTTAAGTGTATTTTGTGCTTGATTATTCTCTGTCTTTCGTTTGCTTGGTTTAAGATTTAGATGAAACTTCTTAGTGTTGGACAAAATTAAAATTGGGAATTTCATATGAATGACTAATTTAATTAAATATGTTAGACGTTCTTAAAAAGTTAATCCAGCTAGGCAGAATGTGTATTTGGGAAAAAACTCTGGCTTAGTTATATGGAAAGATTGGGTTTTGGGAGATCTTTGAGGATATATTTGGAAAGATTGATTGGTATCTTGGGATTATTATTGGCGGTGCAGATTACATGTGTGATATAAGAAGGGGCACTCCATACTTACTAAGAAAAGAGGCACGCCACTTTTTGAAGAAAAGCAGCAGACAGTTGAAGGCAGTGAAGAAGACTTTTGAGTTTGTTTTGTTTTATTGTTTTCATGTCCAGACTTTTGTTATTTGATTATCCCTATTAGAGTTCTGGACTCTTTTATCCAATTCGGAAATTTTGAACTCATGTTAATGTTTAATATTTTAATTGAGATATTTACAATATTTATTCTTTGGGATTGTTTGATTTATCTGTTTGAAATTCTTGCGTGTTTAAATTAATTGATTTAGATTGGCTTCATCTAGGTTAGTTGTTTAAATACGTTTCATGTTTCAAGCACGTGAACTCGTGATAATTGTTGGTACGCGAGAATTGATAGTAAATGTCCTTGTTGGGTTCACTAGTGGTAAATTGTCGTTCTGCCAAGGCGCCAAGGTAATTTTGAGAATTCCATTTGCTCTCTATCCTGTGAAGTTTAATTGCTTTTTAATCGTTAAATCTATATTTCAGATCGCTATTAAAATGATTTCGGGGTTAAGACGATTTTCAATTAAATATATCATGATATATAATTTGAACGGAAATAGTTTTATTCTAAGCAAGATATTCAAAACAAACAAAGAAACGAGTCAAAGTAATGTTAACCCTGGGAATAATTTCAACCGTGAGTCGTGATGAGTTTCTCTTGAATTGCTCATTAAGTTTTCATTAGTATTATATGATTACTTGATTTCTGCTTTGTTAGTTCCTGTTTTTTTTTTGGTTTAGTAGTTATAAGAATCCAAAAAAACCCCGATGTGTTATCTCATTAATTCAATCATTTAAGCATAATCATAATTTTATATTTCACCATTTGATCGATCGTCTATCCTCAAAATTTATTATCGATAGTCACTGATAATTATTATTTATTTTTTATACGCAACTCTACGGTGCGGTCACCATGAAAGACAGCTCAACTCCTCCAGATTTTTGGCTCGAGAGGAAATTTAGAGTTGTAGAGTTTCTGAGAGAATTTGATTATAAAAAGAATTTGATCAAATTTTTTGTTTTTACAGTGAATTGATTGATCAGATCTTTATTGAGAGAAAAAGATTTTGACTTTTCAGTTACAAGTCTTGGTATAAGCACATACAAGATATATACACACACCGCGTCGCAGTCTTTTCAAGACTTTTTTAGTCTTTGAATTATATATTTATAATATAATAGTTCATGTTTTATCAATTTGATTACCTTATTTCTACCTATACATCTATCAATTATAGCCCTTGATAAAGCGTTCTCAGTCTTTGGATTACCACGTAAATTTCGTCATTTCATCATCTTGTTCTTTTATTTTTTTATATGTGTGATTTGTGTATATAGTGTATATATAATAAATATATGTACTGCAAAGTAGAGGAACAATTGCTATTTTTAATTGAAACTTAAAATTGAGCAATTGCTATTTTTGTTAATTTAAATTTAAATTACAGATTTAGATATATGTTTATATAATTTTGTTGTAATTTGTTTATAAAATATATTATTATAAAAATATATATAGATGATTTAAATGTTTTATATTTAATTTATATATAATGTAATTATAACGTCATCTGCAAACCGCTTAAAACGGTAAAAGCTGATTTGATTCGCGATCGGAACGCTTTGACCAACATCCTATTGTCAGGATTGCCGCCGCCTACCTCTTTAAAACATAGCTCTTGCCAATCGACTGACGCAACGCTCACCCCCCATGCCTTTGCACTTACTTCCAGGTACCTTACCTCACCTTCATGACGGTACCACTGAACCGCTAGAACTCCACCATTAGAGTTTTCCCCATTGCCTCCCCATGTCAAATTCCTGACTGTATTCACCGAACTGCAACCTTAACCATTGTAACAACATCAATTCCAACAAAGCAGAATGCCATTAAAAAAAGAGAAAAAATCCAACAAATAATTCAATTTTAGCCTCTTCAGGATTCCAGGAAGGCAATTGAGCTAGTATCTGAAGCAATTCAAAAAAAAATCTGAAGCGAATAAACCCTGGATAATAGGGCAACCTTCTCCATTTTCAGATTTATTTGCATTAGAATACAAAAATATGTGATTCAGCAAATCACCCAGTGTTTGTGATATTCAGGATGTAGTCGGGTGTAGTCGATTGGAAAGTGTATCTAATTGAGATTCCTGGATTTTTTAACTTAAAAATACGTGAATTTATAAAATTAATGGATTCCCAATTTAGGCGATATTTTTTATTGATTTATAGACTTGACTTTTTCTCTCTCTACTCCATCGCTCCGCCTCCGCCACCGACTATATCGCTTCAATATCCTTCATAAACACCGGTAATTTCTAGAATCAAATATTTTTTGTATTCCTAATGCAGATAAATCTGAAAATGGAAAGGTTGCCTATTATTCAGCGTTTATTCGCTTTTTTTTTTTAATTGCTTCAGATACTAGCTCAATTGCCTTTAGAAATTCTGAAGAGGCTAAAACTGAATTATTTGTTGGATTTTCCCCCTTTAATTGCATTCTCGTTTTGTTGGAATTGATGTTGTTACGATGGTTAAGGTTGCCAGATCTGGTGATTACGGTCGGGAATTTGACATGGGGAGGCAATGGGGAAAACTCTAATGGTGGAGTTCTAGCGTTCAATGGTACCGCTTGGCGGTGTAGTGTGAGGTATCGTCGCGGTCGCGAGAACGCGAAATGAGACGTGAACATTGCGTGCGTCCGATGGCAGGAGCTATGTTTTTAAAAAGGAAAGGCAAGATCAGTTGAACCAACGCGAACGCTTTTTGGTCGGACCGGGTCCGATCGGGTTGGTATTTTTCGCGGTTGGAAAAGATGATTATAAATATAATTACGTTATATATATAATTAAATATAAAACATTTAAATCATCTATATTTTTTTTATAATAGTATATTATAAATAAATTACACAACAAAATTAATAATACATATATCTAAATCTGTAATTTAAAATTAAATCTTAAATAAAATTAGCAAACTGCTCAATTTTAAGTTCAATTAAAAAAAGCAATTGTTCCTCTACTTTGCAGTACACATATTATATATACACCTATATACACAAATCACACATATAAAAATAAAAAGAACAATATGATGACATGACGGTGCATTGCAATCCAAAGACTGAGAACGCTTTATCAGGGCTGTAATTAGTAGATGTGTAGGTAGAAATAGGGTAATCAAAATTGCATAAACATGAACTATTATATTTCAAATATATAATTCAAAAAGACTCGTAAGTCTTGAAAAAGACTAGGCAGTGTGATATATATCTTGTATGTGTATAACCAAGACTTGAAAACTGAAAAAATCAAATATTTTCTCTCAATAAAGATATGATCAGTTCACCGTAAACAAATAATTCTGATCAGAATTCTTTTTTTATAATAAAATTCTCTAGAAACTCTGCAACTCTAAATTTCCTCTCGAGCCAAAAATCTGAAGGAGTTGAGTCGTCTCTTTCTTGTAGCATCGCTAATGGGTAACTGGGTACTGGGAGGAGATAACGTTGGACCGACGTTTCGAGCAGCTGAACCGTGCAGCGTTTTAACCGCTTTTGCCGATTTTCAGCGATTCTGAGCGCTTCAAGATCCGGGCGGTTTAACGTAAACGAGCGGCCCGGAGCCATCGCCGAGTAGCGCCGTCCGACGGTCCGGCCATCGCTTTTTAAAACTATACGGTTGGAAAACGGCGGCTCTGTGAAGGGAACAACGGTTTTTTTTTTCTTCCCCAAATCTCCTACCGTTAGAAGAGATTTTAGAGAGTGAAATCTATTTATATTTTGGAAGAATTAAAATTAAACGCTAGATAGAATCTTACCAAAAGATTTTAAAATTTTTTAAAATCAGATTGAATACACCCCTATTTTTAAAAATTTTGAAAAATCAATTTGAATACCCCAAATTTTAAAATTTTATAGACTCCCACAATCAATACACCCTTTTTTGTTAGAAAAACAATTTCTAAAACTTATTACACAAAAGATATATTTTTTTAACATTATAAGCTATTTATAACTCTACCCCTAAAAATATCTACACATGCATTAAATTTCTAAATATTTATCTCAATTGAGTATTATAAGTGATTTTAAAACAGTTAAACAATAGCTTTATAATTTCTAAGTAGCTTTATAATATTAAAAAAAATATATTTAATTTGTGCTTATTGACGACATGGTACGCAGAGACTATTCAAACAAAAGGCATCACATAGTATTATAACTATTTACCATAATCCACAGGCCACCCCACAAGGCTACTTGCTAAATTGCCCCATGTTTTTGCTCATTTAAACGATGGTTGTTGAGACTTAACTCAATCTTTGGGTTGAAGAGGCTAACTGCCACCTAACTAGTTCAAAAAATTAAAAAAAATGTTCAAACTTAACATTACATAATGACAAAATTTTGATCCTCGTGACGCTTCCATCATCTTTTAATAACAAACGCTCAAAATATAAAATTAGTTCAAGTACTATTTTTATATTAAATACACTGGAAAGTTAAAGCCTTTACGAATTATTAATAATATAAAATTTGTATTTATCACATTTATAAAATTAATACCTATATATTAATTTATAATTATAATGATATTTAGTTTTATATTATGAACAAATTTTATAAATAGAATTTTGAGTAAAAATATTATATTATTATTTTAGAGTATTGAATTAATATTTTATTTATTTATTCAATTCAAGAAATTTAAAAATCGTTAAAAAATATTGAATTGAGAGAATTGAATTATTAATTGACTAAACTGGGGCTTAGAAATATTTAATTTGTAATTGATCATTAAGTAATATTTTGCCTTATTTAATTTAGAAAAAAAATTTAAAAAAATTAATTAAAAAAATTAGAAAATAAAAAAAAATAAAAAAAAGAGTATATATAAATATAAACTTACAACCAAGTTGACCTCGGCTAACCTCATGGCGGACTGTCCGGCCAAAGGGTTCCCATTTAAACGTGGTTTCCCATTGCTCTCTAACCTCGTGACAGGATGAGGTTTAAAATTCATTGCCTTGCTGAATTTTAATATGACACAATGCTAATCACAAGCGAAGTGAAGTTTCTACGATGTTGGGGTTGGCCCAAAGACTTCTAGTTTTTTGGATACAAATAAAATTGGTCCTACAGTTTGTTTTAATAATAGTGTTTATTTTATTTTTTTCTTTATTTTATATTTACCTTGTTATTTTTTAGGTCTAGTTTTTTTATACATTTTTTATATTTTATATTTTTAAGAGCTATTACACGTTGCATTTCAAGCTGCATCGCATGATTTTACAGATATTTTAAAATTATGTTAATTGTTTATACGAATTTATAAATTTTTATTTTTATATTAATAATTACAATTCAGAATAAAATCTATATTTAAATATTATATGTTGTATAGTTTTAAAATATAAGATTGAAGTGCACTTGTGCAATTTTAGCTTTTTTTACTTAAAAGATATATTAATAACCTTTTGTTTTTTTTATGTTTTTAACAAATTAAATGAGCAATTCTACTATTCTAAGGAATTTTTGATTTGGATTTTAATATACAAAACATTATAGATATTATAATTATTTTTGAATTAATACGATTTAGTAGTAACAATTGTTAAAAATTATAAAAAAAGAACAAGAAAATATAAAATACTAGTATATTTTTATATAAAGTAAATTATTAAAGAAATAAAGTAAAAAACAAAAAAGGAAAAAAACCTTTAAATTAAAAATAAATATAAAAGATCTGAAGTAAAAGTGAAACCTCACTAGAAGAAATGGACTTATTTAATTGTTCATATGAAACTCATATAGAAATACAAATATAGTAAAGTTGCTGCCTGATCTGATTTATCAATGTTGAAATATAGAGCATATATATATATATATCAATCTTACCAGTTACCAAGCAGTCACTTTGTTCTAAAACATCTAACATTCTAAGAGCATTTGTTAGATTTTAAACCAGAATTATGGAAACATTGAAAAGAACATTCTTGCCTAAACAATACAGATTTCAAGTTAACCGCCTCGTCAAGAATTTACTCACGCGATAAGACTACCAAGCAAGAAGATTTTAATAAATATTTTTGGGCGATAATAAATAAATCTAATTAAATATGAATTTATAGACGAAATTGAATTAAAACCCTAAAGGCCCATTCTCGTTGAGAATCAGAAAAAGTGCGAATTTTTTTCTCCTAGAAATTTTGGATGCCAAGGTTTTAACTAAGCTCCATAACCCAAAGAATTTAACAAATAAGTTAGTATTTTTTTCCCAGCTATGCAAAATAAATAAAAATAAAAAAGAGCTAGATCTATTCAGTACAATTACACTCAATGAAAGAAACTCTGGAAATGCAGAGTTCCAAGACTACTCACTATATATTGAGCCCAGCTATGTTACAGCATTTATTTTGATTCATGAATGAAACTAAATAAATCCAAAATTTTTTTAAAAGGAAATGCCTATTAGTAAAATCCTTAAATCACTAATACAAAGCACATACTCCACTAATTTGAGGCAGAGAAGATCTAAATTATAATGAAGACTCCACCAAACTTAAGTGATTTTACATGCCATTTTCCACCAAAAGATCCAAAACCTCTAAATAACAAGTTTAAGTAATTAATTACTAGAAGAAATAAATAATTTTTAAAAAACTGTTATTAATAGGTACAATAGTATAAAAAAATTCTTACTACTGTATAAAAAATAATTGGATATATGTGTTTACGCTTAGTGGCCTTCTGATGATCATATATGCTAGATTTTATGGAATAATATTGCAAGAAAATGCAAATCGCTTAAATATCAAAGCAAAGACGGAAGAGCATGAAGAATTAGGAGAGAGAATTAGATAGGTAAGTGAAAGCCAAGAGAGAGGAATTCACTGTCAATTTTCCTCGACATTCTCATTCACCGTCAAAGGCCGATTATAACTAAACATTGGGGTCCAGCCACCACAAGGGATATTCTTTTAGTAATTAAAACAGACTCCAAATAAAAGTGGATATTCTGTATTGTATTTCTAAATGTTTGGGTCCATTTACGTGAAGCCCAAACCTTTCATTCATTCAAGATAAGCTATTCAGATAAATTGGCTCAGATCCGAGTCAGTGATTTCTTCTCGATAAATTGCTCAGTGATCCTCGAGTTTCGCTTTTCTAAGCCAAATTTCTGGTTTTATCCTAAGCCTCGATTCTGTACTAAAGCTTCAAATTACCAAAGAAACCCCGATTTTGAACTTTTTCAGACCATCTTTTACTTTCTTTCAAATTTCTCTCCGTCACGCAACATTCTCCAACGAAAAGATCCCTGTCCCCAAGGATGGAATGGCGGTACTCGCACAGCATATCTTCCCATGACCCATTTTTCCAATCTTTAACCCATCAGACACGAACCCGATTTTTCCTTCCGCTTCAGGTCAAGCCCGTGATATGCGGTGCTGGATCGCGAAAAGCGGCCGCTATCAACATCCGAAGACTCGCTGAAGGTACATACTTAACCCCATGTGGTTTTCGAGTAACGTAAACATGGAAGATCAAAGTAATTCGCAATCTAATCAACGAATTGTGTTCACACCCCTCACCCTCCGCAGATCACATGTGTCAAGCATTTTGACGGATAATTTCAAATTCTTTCAAGATTTATTACCCGCCATGTTGGCTCACCACCTCAAAACCTCTTGTCTATGCTTGTCACTAGTACCATAACATTTCTGCGTTTGCTCAGAGATTACTGATCATCAATACGTACGCTCAGAGCAAGCAAGACCAGAATTCCCTAATTTGTTGGAATCCAAATATAGCCCATATGAACTCATAGGTATCCTGAGAGAGCCTCAAAGAAATATCCTCAAGCTAGAATGATAAATTTGTGCTAGGACCAAAGATTCTGCCATGGGTACCACTTCAACCACCGCTAGGTTGTCACTACTAAACACCTCAAGTAATCGCTCTCCAAACATTGATTCACCCTTTCAATGCCCATCGATTAGGCATAAGACGGCTTAGGGCAATCGAAGTCTCACACTGGAATTTATTAGTTCCTTCCAAAAAACAAATAGTAAATATTTTTGTCCCTATCAATGGCCATATACTAGGATGGTAACCCATGAAATTTTATATAAATATCCAAAACACTCTTAAATTTAAAGATGTATATATATAGACGTAGATAGTATATGAAATGCGAGATGAAGGAACGGCCCATTATTACCCATATCACATTCTTTCAAGAATTAGGAAGCCCCTATGAAATCCTGATAGAGATACGCTACTGCATGGTAAGGGTTGTAGGAGGCCGTGGTATAAACTGAGTCGATTTTATCGCAATTATACTTCTACACTTTCACCTCCCAACATCAACACATCATTTTTCATATTAGCCAAAAAAACATCCTCTTAAGCCTCTCGGAGGTTCACGAATCTTAATGCTCTCTATAGCGCGGAGGTATTTCTAAAGGACAACTTTAATCTACACGCACAAATTTCTTTATATCTCGTAATGCCATTAGTGACCAATTA
This sequence comes from Stenogyne calaminthoides, assembly GCA_037126765.1. Classification (NCBI taxonomy): domain Eukaryota; kingdom Viridiplantae; phylum Streptophyta; class Magnoliopsida; order Lamiales; family Lamiaceae; genus Stenogyne; species Stenogyne calaminthoides. Next base: position 2,117,355 of record JBBCBC010000032.1, read on the forward strand.
TGGATAAGCATAGATCAAGATTTTGCTTTTGATGATTTTAATGCACCATCATCGGTAACTTTAAGAGACTCATCCAACCAAGCATCTATTACAGAAATAGCAAGAATGAATCGTTTCTCCTTCCCGGATAAAGGCATCACCAAGACTGGTTTTACTCCTTTTTATACAGTAACTCATACCAAGACCTAAATCCCCAGTGTAATCCATCTTTGCTGAAGGAGTTACCACCTTCGGTCTCAAAAGATTATTTGGCCGCCTTTTATAGCGAATTTCGCCTCAAGTAAGAGTCACTAATGACCATTAGTATCATAAAACTCTCTCATAGATGTAGATATAGTTCCTTTGACATATGCGATTCTATTTTATAAGCAATGGGTTTACCTTCAGACAAGCATCGTACTTCAATTCTTCCCATACTAAGATTTCACATAAACCCTTGAAATCAGTAACGCTAGCAATCGAACACTACTACGGTTCTTCAACTTCCTGGGGTGCTGGGTCTCCGCCTCATGCGTTCCATTTGAACGCCCTTCGAAAAGGAGCGGTTTGGCTGATGAAAACCATATCCCTTCACAAATTTCCCACAGACATCTCATAATCCCAAAAACCCTCGCTAAGAATTGGTTTCGCGTTTCGCCATCAACTATACACTCAATCTTTCCCCGGATCATGGCAACTCCATTTTAGGTGCACCATAGCCCCAAATATTCACATTCTCAGTATTATGGCCAAACCAAATTTGTTCTTTCTTAGCAAACAACTTATCGCCCTCAAAAGTTGTAAACCGCTTCCATGTTGATTCTAATGTTGGTGTTTCTCATTGCCGTAAAATGGAGATATCACTTCAAAAGACTAACACAAATTTCCCTCAAGATCCTCAACACCGATTCATCACCATTGAATGTAGCATGTAGCCAGTAATAAACCCAAAATGCACTACCAGAATTTAAGTAATGACCTTCATATTATGGGTCCCTAGCACTAACGGCTTATGTTCTTCTTCATTAGGATTAAAGTACCCCGACCAAATCTATTCAAAAGATCTTAGCACTTTTGAGCTATCTAGTAATTCATCAATGATAGGAAGAGGGAGAAGAAGCTTGATTGTGAGTTTCATTAAGGTACCTGTAATCCATAATACATAGCCTCCAGTGCCATCTTTTTTCTGTACCAAAATCATATGCGTGAAAGCTAAAAGGTTTCGTATCAGGTTGAATTACTCTTTAGCCACAACTTTTACAATCTTTCTCTCAATCTCCTCCCTTATGGGCCTGGAGAAGTTTTATATGGATATCGTTGTTTAGGATTCTCGGTTTGAGATATTAATCGTGTTCCACCCTCCCGTGGTAATTCCTAACGTTCTTCGGGGCCATATCTTTATAAGCCAAGATAGGCTTACGTAACTCGTGATCATTCCCATAGTGGAGTCAATGTACATCTCATTAACTTCCTTATGCCCTCAGTGGACTGGCTTGATATAATCCCGCCATCGAATCAACTTGCCACCAACAAGTGAAGTAAGCGTCAGTTTCACCTTTCCCAAGCAAGCGGATCGCAAGGTCATTTTTTCAGGCTGTTCAATCAAAGCAAAAACATAACCAATCCTCCCTAGATCAGATCACAACCCTATTCCCTCCAACAGCCTCAAGCAAGTAGTGAACCGGATATGTTCCTCTCGATGTTGGGCAAGTGAAAGGATTCACTTGTTGTGAGTCGACCAACCTTGCCCATTTAATAACTTCACCAAATATGGGTTAAGATCACCAAGGTATTTTCAGCCTTAGTTAGCATTTTTGTATAAAACTCGGTGCTACTCCCAGCTCTGAGGAATGGAGTTTGTGGTGTTCAAATCAAAAAGCCTGCTGGTAGTAACTCCATTCACTACTTAGAGTATTAGTGTCATCTGGACTTCCATGATGTCACTCTATAAACACTGCTTCCTCCTTCGGGTAGTGATAAAGAGAAGGTTTGAGTATTCTCTTTTCCGCCATGTAATCATGTATGAAATTTTCTGCTTTCAGATTTGTGCCCATGCACAAAAAGGTTCATCGGCCATGGAGTAATATAGTCCCTTTCCTCCCTAGAAATGCCATCCTCAGAGAGGAGAGATAAAGATTTGGGTGCCGTTTCTCACCAGTTCTTTAACATCACCCTTCTTCCAACAATCGCATAAAAATTAGAGTTGGTTAGAGTTAGGTTGTGTCAGAGTAGATTAGAAAACCCCGAATAGGCTTTAAGCTTTTACAGTGATTCCCATCTTGTTTCCCACTCTAATATTGCAGTTCTAAAACATTGCCATCGTACTAGCCTCATTAAGTCATCCAACGAAACTTGCCACAAAGTAGAGTTTCGAGAATACATCTCCAAAGTGACTATTATCACATACAAGCTTACCTCATACCTCTTATCAACATAATCTTTCAGAGTTACCAGATTGCTGAGCCGAGCAACTCAGAATCATCAGTAGTCCTTAATCTCAAATCTAGAGAGAATAACCAAAATTGTGCCCAAGAATTTGCATTTTTGATTGAAATTCCCCAACCCAAGGTGCTTCATCTTCAAAATTATAAAAATAAAGTGATTTTTTGTTGATCACCATATCGGGCATAAGCTAACAACGTATCGATCTCAGCATCTACAACCCAGTTAGAGTCATCAAACCCATGGTGAACCTGGACCCAGTAATCAAGCGAAATTATACCAATGGGCTAATCTTGGAGATTCCCTTGACATCGTGATGACCCCCCACTAGCGCTCCATACGTTTAGGCCTCCACCAACGATCCAAAGTTGGGACTCTCTAAAATAAGTGCCCTTCTATCGTGCTCCCTTGCCTTTTTCCATATTCATCAAATAATCGATAATGCCAAAGTTAGTCATAAGCTCAATTTCACGAAGCCTTGCTAGATTAATAATTCCAAATTTCGTAGATTCTGGTAGACTCTTGGAGCTGCTCTTCGCCATGATCAAAACTGGCTCGAATACCAAATGTTACGCTTATATTTTCTCGATGATCGTATATGTTTTGGATTTCATGAATAATATTGCAGGAATGTAATTTGCTTCAAGAACAAGATATGAAGATTTGAAGATATGAAGAATTAAAAGAGAGAGAGAATTAGATGTGAGAGGTAGTTGTAAATATATATAATTTGACGTCAATTTTCCTGATATTCTCATTCATCGCCAAGGCCGTATTTATAACTAACATTGGGGTCTTACACCACAAGCGGATATTTTAATTAAAAACAGACCCAAAATATATAAAAGATATTCTAGATATTCTAAATGTTGTTTCATTTACGCAAAGCCCCAAACCTCTATCTATCTCGTGATAAGCTTATTCAGAGAATTGCTCGTGGATCCCGAGCCTCAGATTCTCGCCAGATAAATTGGCTCACGTGATCCCTTGTTTTGGGGTTTGCTCGTCAGATAAATTGGCTCAAAGCGTGATCCTCTCGTTCAGTTTGTCGTCGATAAATTGCTCAAAAGCGGATCCCGAGGCTTCGCTGTTTGTTTCGCCTGTGGATCCCGAGCTTCCTGATTTCACTCGTGTTTCACTGACGGTGTTAAACCGATTTTAACTTTCTTTTCGTACTCCATCTCTTTACTTTTCAAATCTTTATCTCCTCGTCTTTGAATATATAAAAATGGGTTACACCGTACTATACAATTAGGACTCGCCATGACAATCTTTGGTATCTTCAGATTTGGGGTAATAAGAGAGCGCCAACAATCAGAAGCTATCACTACTTTTCAATAACGTTATTCTACCATTTGAATTCAACCAAAAGCCTTAAGCCTTTATATATGTTTGTAGTTACACAAAAATTAAATACGAATATAGGTCCGTCAATTACTAGAAGATATGTAAACGTACGTTATAATCATGCAAGGACTTAGACCATCACAAAAGTTCCCCTAAATATATTAGACCGTATTCATATTCATTTTATGCTACAAGAACAAAATATTATTAAAATTATTTTCATAAAAATAGCTTTAAAACTCTAATCTTCACACTACCTTACTGTAGTAATTAAAAAAGAAAAAGGGTCTTTTATTTCTCTTCTGAAAAAGTTAATGCAACTTCCAACTCATTCTAAATATATACTCCTTTCCTCTGCTTCATTAATTCACATCTTTTTTTGTCATTACAATATCGTCATTAATCTAAAAATGTATATTCGCAAAACTTTTTACTCACAAAAAAATATATTTATTTACCTATATGCTATTATTTTTATACAAAAAGATATTTTCCTTTGCTTATGCCCCAAATCAATACGGGCGAGTAACTCTCTATCTCGCCTAATTTTGCTTTCCAATTAACACGCATTAAAGCATGTTTCTAATTATGACATTACCAAAACTAGTAAGTACCTAAATTAGTGAAAATGATAAAATATGCAAGCAAAAATTTTGAACTCAATGATAAAAGTATGTGAGATATATTATTAATAATGAAATTCAAACATTTTAATATAATTAGGTTAATAACGGATTCCAATACTTGAAATTATCAAAGATTCTTTTGCTGGGGTTTCAACCCGCATTTTTATTTTTAAAACAAATTGTGTTGAAAATATTGACAAATTTCAACTCCCGAATTATTTTTTTTTGATTTTCTTTTTATTGAATTTCTTCAATTTAATATTTATAAAATATTTATTTACCTTTTATGGTATGTATATATGATTGTAGGTTATATTCAGTCCAAAAATTTCACAAAAAAGTGACCAATTTAAAATTTATCAATTTTTATTAGTTCAAATTGCATTTTGATTTTCACAAAAAAAATAATACATGTTGTAATTTGTATATTGCTCGTTCAAAAATAAAACTTAAAAGTTAAAACCATACTGTTAATAGAAACATACAAACGAAAATGGAAAATTTAGCATCATATAACTGTGAGGGTGGTGAATGAGGTAGTACTACTGTGGTTACCGCCGATTAACCGGAGAACGAAAAACGCAGCGGCGATGCCACACGTCCGGCTTACTGTCTTTTCCTGCTTTGCGCTTTTGTCGCTTCAGTTTCTGCTCAAAATTTTTCCGAGGATCAGAAATAGTAAAGGGCAAACACTGTAGCGGTAAAAAATCCCCTGCTCTATTTTTTTCTGTGTGTAGTGGGGATGCTGTGCGCCATCTGTTTGTTGTGCCGTCATTGAATACTTTTCAATTAATTTAAGGGGAAACGAAATGTTGGAATGGCGTTTTGGTGTTGATTTATTGCTGCTTATTTTGAATTGTTGTATTCCTGTAATTTTCGAAATTTTGATTTTTACGTTTTGTTGCCATTTTTACCGTGAATTGTTGAGTGTGTAAGTTTTGAGTTTTCCTTTCGGTAATTTGTAAACCGTGTGTTTTAACTTGACGGATGAAACTGGGTAAATTTTATAGCTGATAAATCGTTCAGGTTTTTTATCTTCTTGAATTTATAGTTATTTGTAAAGCTAAAGAAAACAAAGTTGATGGTTTCTGGAAATTTCCTAATAAATTTTGCTTTTGCTAAGTTGGTGTAATTTTAAAAATAATTTGAAAACAGAAAAAGGTCAACATGCTTATACTTTTTATAAATTATGCTGTTTCCAGAATTACATATTTCTTTTTTTCATTTTATGGAGATCCTGACAAATAATTGGTAATTTTTTTCTGCAAAATGGTAAATGAACTATATTTTGGTGTTTAGTTGTTGAGCTTAATTACTTCCCTATTCTTTACATATAAGTGTAGAGTTTCCTGAGTTAATTCAGCTCTGTATTCTTCTAATCATGGAAGTTTCCATTCCAATAACTTAAACAAAATTGCGTATTTTTCAGAAATGCGCCTTTGTCAGCAAGAGGCGGATTTTCAGGATTTTTCCCGATTCCAGTTCTGGAGGCATCAACTTCGGCTGCGGAAGGATCAAGGTCGCCTTAATTTATAGCGGGCGGTGTGACATCCAGCTGACAAAGATGGTAAGCAGTATCTGCTTTCCAGATATCCAACTAAATAATAATTCAAACATTCGTGAAGTGTACAAAAAAAGCAAAACACTTATACAATAAATGGAGTCTCACAGAAAGGATGGTTTTCAGATTTCACCCTAAATGAATTAGCATCTGTCCATTGTAAGTCTGATTCTAGCCATTCGCTTTCCTTCAATTTTGTCCCGTGAGGGTTTCCAAAAGGTAAAAGTCTTATGTAAACTGCTGGCATTTCGTGCAACTTTTTTTTTTTATGTGTATTTTTAAAC